>VCKU01000091.1:1388333-2776666 GCA_005876895.1 Drosophila azteca | reverse complement strand
TGGCCTTAAAAAGTCCACGGTTCCGCAGTCGCACATCCGTACATCCGCATATCCGCACATCCGCATCCGTGCTTCACGTCTGGCGACGACGGCGCGTCGTTGACTCTTTTGTCATTACCTCCAACGCCATTACCGGGGCTCGGCCTGAACATTAAAAACGCATTTCAAGATCCGAGTAGGAGCCATTCAGCACTCACCACCACCTCGCGCACTCAGTGGGGGATCAGCGGTGGGCGGGGCGAAATTCCTGACCTGCACAACAAAAAGTCCAAGTCGAAGCTCGCCAAAGAAAAGCTTTTTGCCCCTTTCCACAGACATTTCTTTGCTCTTACTTTCACCCTCTCTCTCTGTCTCTCTTTTGTGGTTGTTTGTGCGACGGCAGCCCCTCGCCCCTCTCTCTCCCTCTCTTGGTGTGATGTGTTCTTCTGACCTGCAATCAACTTTATTGATTTGAATTCCCATTTGATTGCAAAACGCATTCCATTTGTCGAGTTTCGCTCGAGAGTTTTACTCTCTCTTTAATTGAGTTTTTACGCAATCCAGTCACACAGATACACACACAGACCCACGGGCACATACACACAAACAGTCTCTATCTCTAAGGAACTTTTATTGTATTTTTTTTTTGTGGTTTCAACGTACTTTTCTGTGCGGATAGCCGGCGTCCATTTTCCACGCAGACTTGTGCGGAACTGAACATGAAAACAGAGGAGGCCCCAAGCGAGATTTGTTTATTTGCTGGCCACATTATCGAGTTTTCCTTTCGCATTTTCCTTTTTTCCCGTTTTTCCCGCTTTTCCCGCTTTTGTTTTCCTACCATTCAAACGATTTTCTTGGCCATTACCATTGTCAGTGCCATTTGGTGGCGGAAATGGTAGAGATGGGACTAATGGGATAGGCAGAACATAAGGGAACCAAAATCGAGGAAGTAGACCGACCATTTGTTTGGTGAACTTATGGGTATGGTTACCCTATAAAAACCCAATTGAAAGACATCCAAAAGTTGTTTGCAACTCTCAAATTATTCTCTCCAAATTTCGCTAATTAGTTCACCCTCTTCGAAGCAAGTGCCGCCACTTTCCGTTCCCAGTTTCCTTCCAATGAACTTTTCCTAATACATTTCCATTGACACTCCCATCCAGCTTGGCAGGAAGTAAAACGAAATGGCTTAATTAATGTTATTAACCAAACGCTTTTGCTGTTTCGCCAATGGCCTTCTAATTAATGTTTTCGTAAGCGATAATCATAATAATATATACGAGTATACAGAGCCCCCCCTCAACAGCACGCATCAAATTGTGCGACAAGAAAGTCTAAGCGAAACTTTAGCCGTGCCGCCAAATTATGAGTTTACACGCAACGAAAAACGGGGGGCATGCCACTGGAACTAGGGCTGGGTCTGTGGCTGGGGGGCCTTGAAAGTTTTCACTCAACTGCTGCTGCATGTAAGCCCGGCCAGACCAGACCCCCCACAGAGCCCATACACGGAAAAGTGGGTGCGGTTAGTGGCACACAGAGCTTGTGCTGTGCTGGGCTGTGCTGGGCTGTGGCAAGTCCTAGGCAAAGTTGATTTGTCTGGCGTCGGGACAAATCACGCTGACTGGCTCAACATGACAGCTGCCCCATCTCAGCCGCATGCCCCTTCCGGGATGGACTGACTCACTTCTCGTGGAGTCGAGTCAAGGCAAAGCGATGATAAATGAACAGGGGCTGAAGGCGACACTGATTTTCGGTCAGCTGCAGTTGATTTCCAGTCATCGAAGAGCGTGGCGGCCACACGCTGCGTATGAGTAATGTCCCTATTGACAAGGTCCTCTCCAAACTTTTTCCTGTGTGTGCACGTGTGTGTGTGTGTGTGTGTGTGTGTGTGTGTGTGTGTGTGTGTGTGGCAGGGGACCACATTATTGACAATTTTATTAGCCCATTTTTGTTTGGGCCCGCATAAAGTAAACTCGTTAATTTCATAGCATATGCCAAAAACATTTCGGAGAGGCAGATTGGGATGGGGTGGGGGGGGCAGATGTGTTTGACGATGTGTTGCTGATGTGGCGTTGACACATTCTATGGGTGGAGTGGGAGTGGGGGGGGGGGTGTGGACATCAGAGCCTGGGGAATCCGGGTATTCCCATTGCAGCTGCAGCCGCGGATCGACTGTCATCGAACTGATTTCCTCTGTGGAAATTATAATTGCAAATGAATACGTTTTTGCAATGGAGTGTATGATTTTGACTGGTAATCAGTGTCAATAATTCATACATTATTCATTCACCGAAATAAATCAAATGCATTCTGTGGAATTTGAATTTATTTGCATATTTTTCTAATGCGAGAAGAAATAAAATATAATCATGATGACTCGCATGATTTGATTAGCATATTGAACTTAATTTTGACATTTAGACTTTCATTTCATTTGACTCTCTCGTACCTGGAACATTTTTAAGTTTTTGAAGTTTAACTTTTCCCTCAAGTGCGATGCACAGACTGGATTCCTGTACCTCCTGTACCTTCATTAAGTTCCAAGGCTGCTCTTTTACTTCGTTAACTATGGGCTTCTCCGTTGGGAAGCCAGCAGAATGGAGAATCCCTCGAAATGCCATCAGAGATAAACCATCTGCAATCCCAAGGCAAAGCGGCTTTTCTATCTATCAGTTTCGAACAGCCATTTGTGGCATTCGTACACCAATACACACTCGAAATCAAAGCCAAACGCCTGCCACCCTCTCCCTGCCCTTCTCTTCAATACACTTCTGCATAATTTAACCATTTACGGTTTTCGGCAGAGAAGAAAATCCATTTATGCAATGCACGCAAGTGCCACTATGCAAATTCAAGGCGTTTCTCGGACACGCCTTGCCGTTCGTACCCCCAAAAAAAAGGAGAAAAAATTGATTCCGCTCAAGGATTGCATTTGCATAGTTTTTTTGTACTGGAAATATGCGCAATACATTCGATATGTGATCCGGATTCAATATGGAAGGGGGGGGAATCATAGATGGCCAAGGCAAACACTTCCATTAGTAATCAGAACAGTTTTAAAAAACTACAAGCCTACGCAACATATTTTACACATAAAATACAAAAAATACAAATAGTTACAATTCGCATTTAGATCAAAATTCCCTGGCAGCGATGTACAAACTGTTGCCCTTCAACAATGATCTAGTGCGATTCGTCTTCACGCCTCTCCGCTTCGGGAGGGCCAACAATGAGTTTTCCATCTGGAGATTCTGTCCGATGAACGAAATGAACAAAGCCTACAGTCAGCTGCAGGCGTGCAACATCTGCAGGCCAGATCTCTTCCCGTTCATCTACTGGTTTGTCCTGGCCCTTAGCGTGTGCGGCACCGCGTGCACCGTCAAACAAGTCCTAAAGCTGTCGGTGTGCCAGAAATCGAGGCTGAGTATGTGGCGCAACCGGGAGTTCCATGTCTTCAGCTGCCAGATTCTGCGCCGCGCCCGTTTGTTGGGCGCCTGCACCATGCTCACCACATGGTGCATGCTCATCCTGGGCTTCTTCAAGCTCGATCCGCTGTTGATGCAGCCCTGGATTGTAGTTAACAGTATTGTGATTGTGTGCGAGATCGTAGCCTGGATCTACGAGGTAATGACCGGCCAAATCCTGCTGGAACTGCACACGGGACTGACCCTGATCCTGCCCTGTATGCATATCGTGATGGTCAAGTGTGTGCAGGAGGTCATGGAGAAGTCCTTGATAGATCGTGTGGATCATTCGCTGCGTATTTTTTAGTTCTCAATAAAACTCACTCGATTGTTAATCTTAATTGACGGCCTTTGGCTTACAACATCAATAAAGTATGACTTTTCATCGTACTTCCATCAGAGGAAGCTCGTCCTTCATCGTATGCGTGTGGATCGTAACAGCGAGCGTGAGTCCGCTCTCAGAGCTCTGTCAGAGAGCGGTAACAGTGCGCTGTAAGCAGGAACGACAGCAGACTGTTATCGTGGGATGTAAAAAGTGCGCTTTAAACGGGAACCACAACATACTGTTTACGGGGTATGTTAACAGTGCTGCTGCTCTGTTAGAGTTTCTTCCCCGAACAGACACACTTTACTCTTTACTCGGCCCTTCTCTCGCCTTCTTTACCTTTTCTTTTGTACCCAAATGAATGTCAAACAGTGGCCATAAGGGAGTTTGCTTTCCGCAAAAGTTCAAAGTTCAGGCGCGTGTCACGAGCAACATGAAGCATAAACATGACATGGCATTTCCAGAGAGACTAAATCAACAGATTGCCATTTGCCCCACTTCCTCATGCACATCCCCATCCACATTCCACTTCCACCTCCAATTTCCATTTCCATTTCCATCTCCTCTGTGGTGGAAAGGCCAAAAGTCAACGAAAAACATTTAAGCCAAAAAATGCTGCCTGGACCTGCCGCCTCACAATATGGGGACTTCCTACAGCCTGCTGCTTGCTGCTTGCTGCCTGCTGCCAATGCTCGATGCTCGATGGCCGTTGATGATGATAATTGCGAAGGCGGCAGCCACTAAAACACTGAGAACGCTTCATTGAACAAGTCCTCGTAAATCAAACGCAATGAGTTTTCACCAGAACGGTAACGCTGGCCGAAACTTTGGCAGGATGCTGGGACAGGACATCCGGGCCGGATCGGACCCCCAGCCAGCCAATCCCCATCCTTCAATCAGAACAAAGTGCTCTTGAAATTCGATGAGCGGAGCTAATCTCCTGCTCTGCGGGCTCTGCGGGCTCTCGGGCGGCACTCAATCAGCGGGTGGGCGGGCGTTCGTTCGTTCGTACGTTCGGCATTGTTAGCTATTTTCGCAATTATATTTAGCAAAAACAAATCAATAGATGGGTAATTACAGCAACAGCGACAGCGACAGGATTTCGAGGAAAGTCAATGAGCTAAGAAAAAGGAAATCGAATAGGGGGAAGCCATAGGGAAGCAAGCAGGGGAGATTCGAGGAAATTCATGGAGATGACTTGTAGGGTTTTCTTTCTCTTTGCAACTGGTTAAGAAATTTTCAAAGATTTTTCTATTTTTAAATCAGGGACCGAAAATAAAGATTATTTCGTATTTTTGTAGCTGAAAAAAGCAACGACTTACAACAGCCACACAGAAGAATTAAGTACATACATACATACATACATACATATGTACATATCAATCATACATATCAATAGACTGTTAAAAAATAATCTATACATATCCAGTAAAATTTATAATTGTTAATCATCATTAACCATAATGATAATGCTTACTAATAGAAAAAATGGCTTAAGTGCAGAACGATATCTTCACAATGACTATAATTGTTTAATTTCTTAAATTCGACAAACAATCGCAACAACAAGTAATTCATCTTTGACTCATTCGAAATGTACTGTATACATACATACGTATGAACATACAGAGTTCTTATTGGATTTTTGGATTCTAAAAATGAACACTTATCAGCACACCACAACATGATGCCGTTCAGCCGCACCAATCTCATCTGGGGATATAGCTCAGTGGTAGAGCATTCGACTGCAGATCGAGAGGTCCCCGGTTCAAACCCGGGTGTCCCCTTGAGTAAAATTTTTTTCTTCTATTTTTTCTTATCTCTTGATAAATTCTTATCTTTTTTTCATTTTGTTTTCTTTTTTGGCTGTTTATGTTTAATAAGTATTGTGTGACTTTTTAAAAATAGCTTATAATGATTGCGGTGCGTGGTTTAAACAGTTGTTTTATAAACAATTGTTGTGTATTTCATATTAAAAATACTCATGGAATCATTTCTCTAGATTCACTTGTACTTTTTATGGAATACATTTGAACGTTCGTGAATCTTCGAGTATCTTTTGATTGAAAAACTCTAGCCATCCACTGCCAACTCCGCCCCAGACCATATTCTTACTTACATTTTACTTACATTTGTGCCAACCTAATCTGCTCTTTTAACTAACTTCCTGTTAGACAAACTTTGAACATGCAACTCTGTTGAGATGTTCGTTTACTTTTGAACTTATCCGCCGCATACGTACTATAAATCACTCATCAAAGTTTTCCCTATCTCCATTTTCTTTGCAGAAAACCCAACTGTGACGTGCTCTTAGATGAAAGGAACGTGCGATGCAATTGAATCCAAGCAAAACTACTGAAACGCACTACTGGATTGTAAGTACAGCCAGACATCCCATCCATAAATCCTCCGAAGTGAAGCGACCCTGAACTTTGGCTGTGAATTTTTGCCTTAGTTTTATTTTAATTTTCACAACTTGACAACTCCTTGTGGCCGCAATTATCGAGCCATAAAAACTGTAAGCCAAAAGTCAGGCCAGAATCGTTGCCAAAAAACTGCACACAAATGCAAATCCAGACATTCAGAGATTTCGGCAAAGGCTGACGCGGCATTGTCTCTGCATTGGCAGGATGCCAGGCTGGCAGGATGGCAGGATGCTCCCGGAACGGAGGCAGGAAGAGCCAAGGGCGTGAGACAAAAGGATGCCACGGGCCTGACGATAGAATTTTATTGCTGCCAAAATTGTTTGGAAAATTACGAAAATTGTCCGGGTGAATATTCGGTGCACCACCCACGATGCCACGCTGCTACGCTGCCACTCTGCCGCGCTCCCACGCTCCATCTCCGTTCCATCTCCGGTCGGACGTAAGGACTCAATTGAAAGAGTTGAGACCGAGCCAAAAGGCCATTCCACTTAATTGACTAACCAGAATGAAGATGTTCGGGCTCCTTCGATTAGGGCTGATGCATTTTTCATGATCTAACCCAGACACAAAGTCAATAAATCATCCGGCCGTCGCGTCGTCTGTGGTACATTTCCATGCCACAATGAATCGACAGATTCCCTGCCACACACACACACGCACGCAAACACGCACACAGATTCCTATCGCATGCCGACCTCTGACCTGGAATGCCAACTGCAATTGACATTTCTGGCTGCAAAATTGATGATCCAACCGAGTCACAGACTGTCTCTGTCTCTGTGTCTGTGTCTGATTCTGGGGCTGATGCTGATGCTGTCTGTGTCCCCCATAAAATTGAAAAGATTCTCCTCTGAAATGATTTGTAACCTCCTCCGGGACTGTCCTTCTCTCTGTCCTCCTCCTTCTTCCCATCCTTCTTTCCATAAAGCGTGAAAACACAATTTGATTAAAAAGTCCAATGCGGGGTGTGGCCTTGTCTTTGGCGGGCGGTTGGGGGGTGTGAGACCTAATGAACCTTTTAACTTTCCTCAAAGAAGATGTCAAGCTGTTCACTGAACTTTACTTAGTGGAAATTTCGCTTGGATTTTGCGAAGGACCGAAGGACCCTTTTGGCAAAGCAAATGACGAGAAACGAATATTAAAATGTTCGAAAATAGCAGATAATTGATTAATTTTGGCTTAAAGGAAGAAGTGAAAGAATGAGGAAGAACTTAAGCAGAAAAAAGTCATTCAAAGAATGTCGATAACTAGTCGAATAACATTGATTTCAAACAGATAAAACCCATCTGAAATAACCATTAATTCCAATTAAAATTTCTCTCTCTTTCAGACCCTTTTTTGGTGTGCCTTAGGAGGTTTGATATTAGGTGGAATTGTTGTCATCTCATACTGGATACGACGATGCAGGTATGTATCCAGCCATGCCATCCATTCAACCCCCATGCCCCACGCCCCACGCGACTGCCCCTAAACGAGGCAATATCCCTCGTACGTACCTCGTACCGCCCTTCGCGTTTTCGTTCTCGAATGAAATGAATTTCCCAATATGAAGACGAATACGAATGCTGAAATATGCGTTTGGCCAGCAATCCAATTAGTGCGGCAGAAGGGGGGAAAACGCATTCGTATTCGTTCGGGAATGTGAATGTTTTGTTCGAAAAACTGCTCAAATTGTCATCGCACTAAGCCCCGCAACACGTGACTCCTCCTGGTGCCTCCTCGTCCCCCGCGGTGCCGCGCTGTACCGCTGTGCAGCTCTGGCGGTGAGGAGACAACGTGAACGGGCCAACGACCATTCCGGCGGATGCACGTGGAGATTGCCGGGGTGGCTGGTCCCATTCCAGTGCACCCACAGAGCAACCGACAGAGCGACCTACAGAGAGAGAGAGAGAGACAGACAGCCAATGGGCTTGGGCATGGGCTGGTGACATTAGAAAAGACACAAAAATTGCCAGTTGGCCGAGCAGAACAACTGAATAATTCAACTCGGCAATTGGACCGACGACGACGACGACTAACGACTGACGACCGACGACCGACGTCGGACTGTTTGAGCAATTAAGTTAATGATGCAAGGTCACTGGAAATGGGCCTGGCCATCGTCTCCTTCTCCTCCTCCTCCTGCTCGTCCAGCTCATTCCAAGTCTCCTCCCATCTGCCATTTAAAAAGCAGGTCCTAGTTCGGGGGCTAGTCCTAGTTCCGCCCCAACAATGACGCAGTTGACTTTCATGCCGCCACCCGAGGGCGGTGACCAGTGGTAGCCCAGGCCCAAACCCAGGCCCAGAGTATATTCAAAAGAAGGTAAGGTACTCCCAGGGAGAGTATATCTTTGTTGTTGCTTATTCTTATGCTCCCCGAATGAAAGCGAAAGTGCATTACCTTCTTTTTGGATATACCTTTCACACCCCTAGCCATAAATCCTCATACCAAGGGGGCCCATTACGTGGCTTGGCGCCAGTTCGTCCGCCCCAGACAGAGAAATAAATTGTATATAAATGTACGTTAAAGGACACACTCACACAGCAAGGCAACGCACTAAAAGGACAACTGACCAACGCAGCCCGGTCCGAGCCAAACTCTAGTTGCCATTTTCCACTCTGTGGCTCGCTCTCTCTCTCTCTCTCTCTCTCCCATTTTTGGGGGGTTTTTCATTTGTGCTGTTTGTCGTGACGCGAGGCCAGCGCGTAAAAACTTTTCCAATTTCCATATGGAGCGATCAAAAGCAAACCCGCAAACAAACAAAACTGGAAATATTTGCATACGGACAAATGTCCTGCTGCTGTATGTGTATGTGAGTGTGTGTGTGCGTGCAAGAGCAGTCACTGGATTCCTCGTCACTGGTCGGTCACTGGGTGGTTGAGTGGTGCCGAGGCCTGACGGTGGCCCAGTGGTGCTGCTGCTGGTCAGGGCGAAGGTAAACAGTCGTTGAGCGGGTCATGATTAATGTGTCACGAAGTGGACAACAGCACGACCACTATTTACCGCAGGCACACACACACACACACACTACTATAAGCGACGACCATGGCACAGTGGTGCAGAGCAGAGGGAGGTACAAACTATATACTACATAAGAAACTATCAATCCAAATCCAAGAAAATCTATATTCCCAGCCCTGAAGTTAGAGATCAGTAGATTGGTCACATTTCTGTAAGCATCTGTTATATCTACGCCTTCCTTAGTCTTAAAAATCATCAATAAAACATCAAAGGTCTGCCCTTAACCTTATCCACATATGTATTGAATACTCGGGCCCCACTGTAAATTATCCATGCATTGTTATCCCATTGTCATAGTCAAACAAACAGACATGCCAAGTTCAACAGGGATTGACAGGGGTTGGGGATGGGGGTTTGCACCCCTCAGAGAAGAGCAAATAAAAGTGGAATGGAAACGAGGCATTCTTTAGGAACGACAACGACGGAACGACACTCGCCGTGAGTCAGTTGGAAATTGTCATAAAAATTAAAAATCAATTTTTATAATCCAGTTAGAAGGGGGGGGTGGGGGAAAAACGCACGGCACATAGCCAGATAGACAGAGACGGAGAATAGTACATAGAGAACGAAAGAGAGAGAGAGAGAGAACCACATTCAACCACAAATACAACCGCAAATATAAAGCGATAGGGACACGCAAACATTCTAAGCCACTCCACCCACACTCACCCACAGAAATACACTTACAAAAACACACACACTCAAGCACACACACTCAAGCACACACACACATACACTCTGAAGAGAACACACCTCGTTGGCTGTGAGTGGGTGAGTGGGTGACTGGAATGAAGAAATTTCATAGTTTTTGCGCCCAGGCAGAAACGATATTCGAATGGCACCTTCATTAACGGACGACCCGAGCAGCACGTTGGCCGCGTTCTTTTCACAGTTACATATTCAACGGTTAAATTCCAGCGCCAAAAGGCAGAAACGCATTGAAAATTTCGGCGCGTCAGTGAGTGAGAAAACTTTGCAGACCAGTGGGAAAACTTTCGTAGAGTTCGGTGACGAAACGAAACTATTTAAATATTTATCAATCATAATTCCTACGACCCAATCAACGGAGAGAATGAGAATGGGTCGTCGAGTCGTGGCATAATGAAGCTGAAGCGATTGGGGCAGGTCCTGGTATAGGCCAACACCAACAGCAACAACAACCAACGACCATCAGAAGCAGGTGCCAAACACCCGGGAGTTTTTTGTCTGCTCTTCATCTTCATCATCATTTTTAATGTGCAATTCTGTTTGTGGCAATGGCATTATTTTGTGGCACCAGATTAGACGATTTCGGGCTGTGTAATGACCAAAATTATGGTCTTGTAACCAGAAAGATGAGGGAAAGCCATGGAGAAGAAGGTCGTAGATGAGGATAAAAGAATATCCTAGGAAAGTGATAAATTTGGATGATAAATATAATATATTTTGGCAGCTTTAAGAGCAGGGTTTTGTAATCTTTAAAGATTGAAAAAGACTTTTACAAGAGTACTCCAAAAAAAAGAGAAATTTCTACATGATTTTAATTGACTTGCAAAAAAAAGCCAGACCAACAGGAAAAGCTTTTGCCGCTTAGAAAATGTGCCCTAATTTTGTAAACATTATGTGTGCCGTGAAAAATAATTAGTAATCGAATATGGGCCTGCAGACGTTGACTATTTTTAAACACTCTGAATGAGTAATATCTCTGAACTAAGCCCTTTCCGAAAGCGATTCAATTAAAATGCTGTGGAATTAATGTCTGGAACATTGAACAAAGCCCCCAGGTTAAGCCCCTAGACAGGGGAAACAGGGCAAAGAGGGGGGGCAAGACATGCACATGGAGTAAAACGATATTGATTAATGATATCTGTGTTGCCATTTCGCAGTCAGAAGACTGTCTTCGTGTCTCTGTCTCTGTCTCTATCCGAATCGCGTTACTTTTGGCCATTTACCAAAATTGACAATTTAATTTGCAATGAAACAACAAAGTGACGGACGGAAGGACGGGCAGAATAATGCAATAACTATAATGGCAGGATAAACTGAACGAAAGTGAATTCGAGCCGTTTATCGTGATTGCAAATGAATATGAATTTGACACCCAGACAGATAGATAGGCAGACAGACAGAAAGAGAGGTGGGAAAGAGCCAAAGCCAGAGCCTCTTGTAAGCCAAAAAAGAAAAGAAAATCAAAGCTACAAGAACCTCTCTGCACTGCCCACACCCCCATAAGAAAATCAATAAAATGTCTTGAAAAAGTAAAAGGCAAAATGAACTTCCACCATTTGTACATCTGTCTGTGTGTTTGTGCTGTGCGATGCCTGTCCCTGATTAGATAAATGGCCTAAGGGGGCATATGGGGGGTATGGGGGGAAGGTAACAACAACACAATAAAATAAAATTTAAAATTAGAATTAGACAATTAGGCAAATGGACAGAAGGGCAGAAGGGTGGAGGAGCACAGGAGCTGGGAGCGCCTCAGGCTGCGCCTCGTACACGTGCAACGTACCACATGGGCACAATGCAGCAGGGCGGCAGTGGGCAGGGTGCAGTGCACTCTTCGCACTCGTCATAGTATACAAAACTCAATGTCACGCAGCCACACATACACAGAAAAGCACTTGACGGTACGAAAGGCGCGGCATACGAGGCGTATGATTTATTTAAGCGTCTATTAAAGCGTCCTTTCCATTGTTCCGCTGCTGTTTCGCTTTTGTTGCTAGAGCACCGGTTGCCATGCCCTTGAAAAAAGGGTATGCTGAAATGGAGGAAATGTTTGAAATGCCCGATCCCATGGGAACCCCGCATTGCCGCCAATAATGGATGGCCCTATCGTAGAACCATAACAACGATCGCTGGAAATAATGGATTGCTTTGAAAAATCATTAGGTTTTGAAGTCAAATATGCTGTCTACCAAAAACAAGAAGGTTCTGAGAGAGTATTCCAATTTTCGCCTCGAATCTGAGCTGCCTTTCCATGTCATTCTTATGGTTCTTGTAGTTTACTTTTCTTTCCGTGTGAAGGACATTCGTTGAACTGCAACGCATTTGCTTTCGGGGAAAAATAACTTCAAAAGTTGTTCATGGCGAGGGTGAGTGGGGTGAGGGGTGAAGCGCGTACGTTTTAATTAACAAAACAGCAGCAGCAGCGGCAGCGGCAGAGAACAACAATATGTAGAGTGGAGAGTGTGATTTGCGTTGGGTTGGCAACGGGGGGGTGAAGTCGAGCCACAAATGTTTTTGAAATTGAAATTTGATCTATTGTGGCAGTGCGTCAGACATTTTAATTGTGGCCTTTGGACAGAGAGACGGACAGACACTTGAAGAACAGTGGAGAAAGAATAGGAGGAACCCTCGAGAGAGGGCGCATTTGGGGGATCATTCATTAGGGGCATTCACTGTACTGGACCCCAAACAAAAAGCAATTACAGAAGCAATCACAGAAGCCATAAAATGTACAAATTGAAATTTAATTATACTCGAGTCTCTGTATTCCAAATTGAGAATGATTATGATGATGACTATCTCTACTCGTAACTATTGCATCCATCATTCATGACCCCCCGCCCTCTACCATACCTCTACCCCTTCTCGATAAGTGAAACATTCGAATTGTAAACTAAATTTTCTGTCACCATCGAACCTGCTCCAGATTTAGGTGTCCTCCTGCCTTGGTGGATTGTAGCGAAGGTTGCGCAAGCGATCGCGAGCGGTAGGTACTCGTAAAACTACTGCCTTCGTTACACCAAAGCAAAGCAAAGCAAAGTCTGATCTGATCTGATCGCATCGGATCGGATCAGACCATTAGCCCAGCAAAGTTGAGAGCAAAGCAAAGCAAAAATCATCACCAGAGCAAAAGCCAAAGCCAAATAAAAACCAAATACAAATTATCTATTGAATTATGATTTTCCAACATCGCAAAACCCAACCGAACCCAAAATTGGCACGCTATAATATTTCCACACGTTTTTTCTTTCGATTTTCGATTTTCAAATTCCATGCAAAGTATTTTCTTTGGTTACTGTATAAAATTTACTTAGATTACGCTTCAGTATCGTATCGTATCTGCATATACATACAACCATTGGCTGCAAATTAGTTTAGTTGAATTGATCAAATTTTTGGAGTATGACCGATATGAGAACGCATGCTCACACCCACACATTTCGTTACTGTTTTCGTTTATATTTCTCTTACCATTTCCGCTTCCGTTCCACACACACACACACACATGTGTACACCAAAGGACTGGTCAAAGTTCCATTTTGCGATTCAGAAACCGCTTTTGTGATTGTCATTTTCAGCAAAACCTTAACCTTAACCTAAACCTTAAACTTATTTTACACTCTCTTCAATCGATTGTTGACGGGGGAGATCAAGCCTGAAGTTACTTACCATAGCTTTTGATTTTCCTTTTTCCATACCAAGCCATACCATGCCTTAGAGTACTGTTTTTCCAGTTTATTTCCACGAAGCGCTTCTGTCCGTTCTGTTCATTTCGTTGCTATGTTTCGCCGCCTGCCGCCTGGCGCCGTCTCGGGCGTCTCGGGCAATGGACAAACTCTTATTAAACGATGTTTACGCATATTTCTTTCCATTTCTTTGTCGCCACTCGCCACTCGCCACTCAACTTTTGTTCGAACTCTCACCCACACGACACTTCGACCTATCGTCCGTCCTATCGAACTCTCGAACTCCTATCACCACCACAGGACACAAGCAGCGAGGTCAGCGCACCGCCAGCGCCGCATCCGGAGCCGGAGCTCATCGTCCGCTGCCCTCATCAGCGCCAGCAACAGCACCAGCAGCAGCAGCAACAACAACAGCAACAGCAGCAGCATCAACCGAGGGATACAAAAGTCATCGCCAGATCACAATCATCGTCGTCGCCGGCGCCGCATGCTCCAGTGCATCAACTGAAGCAGCAGCAGTCCCTGCCCCAGCCCCTGCACCAGCAGTTGCCACAGGCACAGCAGCAGCAGCACCACCACCACCACAATCCCAACGCCTCCAAGTCCGTGTCCATCCTCGTCTACAAGACCCTGAACACAGTATTCAGGAGCAGCCGCAAGATCATCGTACGCGTCTGTGATTTGGCCAGCTCCAAGAAGTCCTTCACCATGTTCAAGTTCAACAAGGCCGCCCAGCAGCAGCGGATGGACAACCGGAACAGCGCCGTCACCGGCCACGATCCGTTTGTCCGGCCGCCGGTTCCCGAAAAGTGAGTGCCATGCATACTCAATTGGAGAAGAGTGGAGAAAACAGGATGTTGGAAAAGCATTGATTACCAATCGATAAACAAATCGAAATTCAAAATATCAACAATATCCAACATCAGAAGACAATCGATCAATGCTTTGCCAACCCCCTGACAAGAACCCCCAGCCCCCGACTATCGATTATCGATGATACCAATGAAATTGTGTCTGTGTGTTTGTTTCTCATCTCATTGTGACAATCGTGGTATCGATAGGAAGGTGAAGCACATTATGAAGAAGCTGCACAAGGCGAATGGCTTGAAGCGCTCCAATTCCGCCATCGAGTTCGATGTCTCGGCCTTGACGGCGGCCAATCGGCGTCAGATCTACAGTAGGTGAGTACACGATAACCAGGGTCGCCAATCGAAAAGCAATAGTCCGATGCAAGACAATCGGAAAAGCAAAAAACACACACACATGTATATGTGTATATAGAACTTTTGCAAAGAAGACACTACTATGGTAATACTGCGTAACAGTCAGTGCACCATCTGGCCACACTGGCCGAAATAATTTACTCTAATATTAGTTTTACTTTTTCGTTTTCTTTGGTTTCAATTCTCAAAAGCTTCTTCTTCTTGACACTAAACGAATAACAAATGAAGAAAACACACACTTATTATTGTACTTTTATTTCGCCCCCACACGCGCCCTACCCACCCACCCACCCATCCACCAATACACCACCACCCACCCATCCCTTTTGTGTATCCCTTCTATTTGCAGCAATCGGTCGGCGAGCTCGGAGCAAGATAACATGTCCGACATGTCCGAGCACTCGGAGAAGTCGCCGCTGGTTAGCGCGAGGTTAGACAATCTAGCTAGGCTCTTCTTTAGCAAATCGATGCCAGCGGAAACCGGAAGTAGAGATACCATAGATTCAGTACTGACAACAAGGTTGCATTTACTACTCTAATCTACTTTCTATTTTTCTATTTTCTAATATACTTACTTTCGTAACTAAATACTTGAAAAATCACCAGCATCAGCATTTGCCTCTCACTAGTGTACAGAATACTATTTTCCCTCTGTTTCAATTCTATTGTTTTCTTTTCAATTCAATTCAATTCTATTCATTCGATATTCGATCGACAGATGCCATTATCTCAAGTGCATTTTCCGTTCTGCCTGCTCGACTTATCCCCTAGTTTTCCTCTGTTTTCCTCTGTTTTTTGTTTTTCTGTTTAGCTCTGCAGCACTTTCGCATGCCAAATAAATAACGATAAAAACCTGAATTGAAATGCTTTCAATGTTTGCCACACGTAGCATTTGCCGTAGATGAAAAAACACCCCCACACTTTACAATTATTTTCAATTTGTTTTTCGTTTCACAAAAAATATATATCTAGACCTAGCGATAACAACACTAGAGATCCCAGAGTATATATACATACATATATATGAATGCCACATCTGATGTGTCTCACGTTTTTCAAGAGGTCGAAACGCAGCAAAAAATAATTAACTTGAAAGCTTTTTTTTTTGAGAGAAAAATAAAAATAATTTCTCTGATGGAAACCGAAATTTGTCTTGCCTTTGAGGGGAGACTTCTACTACAGAACCCTATATGGTGTGTCCCTACCACTCTATCTCTCTCTCTCTCTCTCTGTTTTTGATGCTGCTGAAATATTTTCTAAAACTTTATTTGCAAAGTTTTCTCATTTCAAATGAAAATCCAGCCCCAGCCCCAGGCAAAGCCAAAGCCAAAGACAGTGTCAGAGTCAAAGTATTAAATGTGATGATGAAATGCATTTCCAGAAGGGGGGGCCCTGACCCCCGTTCCGCCCATATGTTCCATTGTATAAGGCCAAGGGAGGGGGGGTGGGGGAAAACTTTTCCAAGGTGAAAATGCCTCAAATTAGATGCCAGGGAACACACAAAAATTGCAAATTAAATTATCAACTCGGTAAAAGTTGACTCGCAAAAAAAGGGAATATGCCACAGAGCATTGATGAGTGTGTGTGTGTGTCTAGGCGAGTGCTTGTGTGAGTGACAGTGTCTGTGTGTGTACAGGTGAGTGTCTGCCTCGACCCCTACCACCCCCCTCTTGGCTCTCTCTAGCGTTCTGTTCTGCTTTTCGCCCCTTCAGCTACGTACGTGCTGAGCCGTGTGATGAATGTGCAAGCGAGCGTAAGCCTCTGTTCGTGTGTGTAAGTGTCTGCCAATGTGTTGGTTGGTATCTGTGTGTAGCCTGTGTGTTCTTCTAACGAGCACCAATGTATGGCTGTATGGGTGAATGGCTGTGTGCTGTATGGGGGTCGTGCTGCAAAGTATGCAATAAAAAATTTCACACACGAGCACGTTAATTACTCGCGGCATCCGAATATTTTTGAAAAACTCAAACTCAAACCACTCCAAGGCCCGCACACACACACACACACCTCCAACCCGCATCGATTGAGTCGCTATCTTCTGTGTATCTATGACTGGGAAAGTATCTATAAATCTCAGGCAAGTCTCCCCCTAAGAGGCTGGAAATTGGGTCACCTTTTGGTCTGAATTGGTTTTCTTTTACGAGTGGTTGAAAATTATATTTGTAGGTGATAAATCTTAGGAATATTCTATGGAAAAAGTCAAGAAATTAAGTTCCCTTTCTTACACAAACATTAAAGAAAGCAAAATGATTTGTTAACTTTCTGGAACCCTCCTCCTCTGATGATATGGAATCTTGTGTGTGAGTTCAAGTCTTCAATCTTCAAGCACTCTCTACTGCCGCCCCCTCTACTGCCGCCTTCTCCAGAGTTGACAAACAGCAAGAGTGTCGAGAGCTTTGCACATATTTGAGCTGCAATATTACCAAAAAAAGCAAAAAGCACGAACACGAATACGATAGCAGGCCTCTTCCTTCCAGGATGTGCCTCGCTTCCACAACAATTCTCTGGCAGAGTTGCACCAACAAAAAATTAGCTTAAATCAACAAGAAAACAGGAAAACACAGTCCAACCCACACGACACGACAAACGCCACACCCCACCCCTCACCCCCGACACAGTGGTGCTGCAATCTGAGTCAAGGCCTTGGGAACAGCAGGAAAAATGAGAAATATTTCACATACGCACCGTTGGCCAAAAGCGCAAACCAAGCGCTTAAAGAGACAGGCGGCATTCGGGGGCCCCACAAAGAGTTTTGCCCAGCTCAGCTCAGCCCAGTTTTCCCATGTTTTCCACATTTGTGTTTTCGTTTTCTGCAAGTTCTTGTGACGCAATGAAAGTGAAATGTACGTTTTGTCGGGAGGACAGAGACAGGGAGCGAGAAAGAGGCACGGCACCTACCAGCAGCAGCAGCACCAGCACCAGGAGGAGCCTCTTGGCCAACATTTTATGCCGCACACGAGCACACTTTCCCTCTGGCACTCACGCTCGCTTTCTCCCCTACTTTCTCCCCCACTTTCGCTCTCTCTTTCTGCGCTGTGCTGTGCCTTGCCTTCCCATGCCGTTGGGTGCCTTATTAAATTTTCAAACACATGCTAAACTTAACCCGAGGATGTGCTTAACCTTCGCTCTGTTTTGATTGAGTGGCCTGTAAGTGTTTGTTTATGAGCCTGTCTCTCTTACTCTGTTTCTCGCTCTCTCTCTCGTCGCCTGTCCTGCTCTGACCATTCCGTCGGTGCTGACAAGTTTTTGTTACATTTTGTAGGCCCCTTGCAGAAAATAGTACTATGGGCTTGAACAGATGTTTTGCAAGGCAGAAGAGACTTCTGATACCATAGGGAGCAAAGGAGTGTAGGGAGTATACATATATTTCTGATCTATAAAGATATAGTCATGTCCGTCAGCCAAAAACAGATCTTACTTTAAAGTTTTTCCTCTCTCTATCTACATCTACATTCTGCAAAGGGTATCAAAGCTTCGGCGAACCGAATCGAATCTTGTTTTTTTTTGTGTAGCTTCTTTTATTATTTCCACTCTTCTCTTCTATCACTCGTTGACTGTCTGTCGAGCCTCTAAGCCGAGTGCAGTTTTTCTTTGCTTTCCTCTCTCTGCTGCGCCCTCCTTTCCACTTTCTTTCATTTCGTTTTGCCTTTGACACTGTTTCCATTTTCCGTTCCGTTTCTTTACTGCACTCTTCTCTTCTTTGTACAACTCTTCACTTTGCCACAGCCGACCTTTGTGCAACAAAATAAAAACTAAATAATAAACATTTATCTTTTTTTCGCTCTGCCTAAAACAACGAAACGAAACAAAAACAGAAAAACAAAAAAACAAAACCAAAACGAAAACGAAAAACGAAATGATAAACTCTTGCTTCCGTTTCCGCTGCGCCATTGTGCAGGCAGTTACTTCCTCTTCCTCTCCTGGGCTCCCTTTCGACACTCCCCGTGCCATTCATTGAGTTGCAAATTCCTTTGCCCTCGGGCATGGAAATTATTTCTGTCTCTACTTTATTCTTTTTTTTTTTTGGCAACATTCCCTGGTGCTCATGTCGATGGGCTTTCCTGTGGCCATTGCCATTCTTTTGTGCTGCTCAGAAAGAAAGAAAGAAAGTTTCATACTGTGAATTCTTAGCTAGAAACTGGAAATGTGTGCTCATAAATTAGGATATAGGACAGGTTAAAGATGCAGCCAAAAAGTCAAAAAAATGTATACAGTTTTTCATAAATTTTGGGCTATTTTTAAGTAAGTCTCAGACGATATTTTGGGTATCCCAATGGGAAAGAAAACAATCAAGAAATATCCTTATACTTGTGTTGCTTTTATTGGTTATTGTGTACAATCTTTCAGTTCTTCTATGGGTTCCACACGCACTGTTTATAGGTGTACGTAAAACTTCCTTCCGAAATTGGCATAAATTCAAATTTAAAATTATACCGAGCTCTGAGGTGATTTAATTTATACGGGGCGAAACTTTCGAAAGACCCTTTGATGGCTCAGTAAATAAATCATTCGTATAATTGAAATGAAAGGACGAAATTAAAACATTTTCCTGTTGTTTTTCCCCGGTTAAGTGCGGTCGCTTATGCAAATTGAGAGGACGTCCTCCGTAGTCCGTCCTCCTGTAAATTAAATCCCTCTCTGGGTCATGAAGGCATGTCTCACTCCCTGTATATAACCTGAAACTGAAAATAATGAGTGTAATAATGATGTATCATGAATGTCATCACGACATCATCTGTAGGCATCGCCCATGATTAGTTCTAGCTCTAGTTTTAGTTGTAATCATAATCAACCTTCTGTATTCTGTAATATGTAATGCTCTCGAGAGATCGAATCAAAATAAACCACGAAAACTAAATGCCAATGAACATTTTGCAGACCGAACATCAAATACCAGTACTCGGCCCTGGACAGCGGCAATGGGATCGTGGAGCGCAGTCCCCGGGAGCGGGCCCAGAGGGAGCGGGCCCTCAACGCCACCCAGGAGTGGGTGCAGAGCGCCAATGGGCGGTACGAGGTGATCGCCCATCTGGATGAGATCGGCTCGAGGCACGGCAAGAACTGGTTTCTGGTCACAGATGCATCGGTAAGCGGCCACAAAGTTCGGGAAGTTCCCTCTACAGATTGGAGTACTTTCAGGTCCGCACAGATCGTCTGCTGACGCTGCTGCCCCTGCCGCCCGACTGCGTGGCCTTCGAGGACATGCCGCCGAATGAGAGTGCCAGGGACATACTCATGGAGCTGCTGGGCTCCCTGCACCATCCGTACATCTATCCCGTGCTGGATCTGGGATTCTTGCGCAGCAGTTCGAACGGCTATGCGTGCCTCGTCACGCCGTTCAATTCGCGCGGCAGTCTCAAGGATCTGATCTACAAGGTAAGCGGTTCGACAGCGATACAAAAATAGAGATAGGGAAGATACTTATTCGAATGGTGATACCCCACAGGCACAGTGGAACGAGCCGTGGGTCAAAAAGTACACACGCAAACCGAATGGTTTGCCTGTCAGCCAGGTGCAGCGTTTGGGACGGCAGATCCTGGAGGCCCTGCTCTTCCTGAAGGAGCGCGGTTTTCCGCTTCACGGTCACCTGCACAGCGGCAATGTCATACTACAGAATGGAGCAGCCAGGTGAGTCTCCTCTAATGTCCAATGTCCAGTCTAATGTCCAGTCCAGTGTCCACTGGTGTCCGCTCAACTGTGAACTAATTTAATAATGGCTGAAAATATTTGATATTAAAACGGCAAATGGGCAGAGTGGCAGGGCGTGGCAGGAGGTGGCAGGACGTGGCAGGGCGCACCTCCCCGCTCGACAAATATGAAATGAAAAATTCAACAAAACATAAGAGCGAAATGGGCAAAGATTTCATTTCATATTCTGCCTAAATGGCAAATTAAAAGCAATTCCACGGAACCGTCGGACACATTTTGGTGGCACTTTAAATGCATGTCCCTGCCGCTCCGTGTAACTGTTGTGCGACAACGCGTACCAAAAACACTTCCCCTCCCCTTCGACGTGGCACATGCCACACACGCCTCTCTTTCGCTCTCTCTCTCTGTGGAAAACATCGAATGGGTGTAACAAAAATAAAGCTTTAGCTCTTTGCCATTTTAAAAATAAAAATCCTCAGCGAAAACATTGCCAATACTGCTGCAGCATAGCGGGAGGTTGCGCGATAAAGGGCTTGAAGGGAGGGAGGGCTGTAGGTCGGGAGGGGGGGTCACAGCCGTGTGCATACAGCAGAAATCCTCTAGGTGAAAGTCGATTAAAGTGCGGACGCTTTTGTTCGAAGTTTGCCCCAAGTGCATGACCCAATTTAGCGGCTGGGCTGCCTCCATCGCCCTCGAGTGGGACACTGCAAAAACGAAAGCTGATTTTCATATAAATTGGGTACACATACTCGTATATGTATGTATGTAAGATGTGTGCCAGTCATCGATAGCGGATAGCGATATGAATGTATGCGAATGTCAAGAGAGTCCTGGGTATGGGATTGGGATTGGGAGATAACAAGAAAAGCTGATTGACAAGAATGAAAAGAAATCACATCTTCACAGGAGATTGTGTTGAGAAAATCTAATTGCTTGGGAAATGGAAACTTTAAGAAGGTGCGGCAGATAATACATCGATAAAACTCTATTGCTGATATACCAATCTGAATAATTGGGAATTTATCCAGCAAGAAAGTTTCCATAGAAAGGACAGTATATAATATCTACATAATTGGCTTTGCAGCTCTTCAAAAGTTGAGCATTTCTTTAAACTTTATCTACATCTAGGTAGAAGACCACTAAAAATCGAATAGTCAGACATATTTGATTTAAATAAAGTTGTCTTTCCTTTGACTATGTCAATTTGTCTCTGAGTTTACCCTCTCTGAGGCCTCTACCATTCCAAAGTTTCTCTTGTAACCACTCTCCAAATTAAGAATGAAATACTTTGACTTAATTTTTGGCTCATAAATCTCTCGGCTGTCAGTCGTGACACCTCAAAACGCCTTTTGTCAGCCAATATACTCGTATGATATGATGTGTACCTAGGAGTCTATATGCTCCTCCGCCTAGTCAGCAGTAATCTGCCCTAATGACACCCTGCCAGGTCTCGGCCTCCTGCCTGTCTCCCAATCTGTACAGCCACACAACAATGTGTGGTAGTGGCCATAATATTGTGATATAAGGTCTGACATACGCTCTTTTGTCATTCGAGAGAGTGCAAGAGGGATATAGATACCCCACTCATCATCTCGCTCGCACAGTAATCCATAAAAGTAGACACTTTGTGACGGCTGGGCCGCCATTGCCACCGGGTCGCCATCGCCATCGCAGTCGCCATCGCCACGTGTTGGCCATCAATATAGCAGGCAGAGAAGTGGCAGTGGCAGAGCCATCGAAAGTGTTGCATAATTAAGGGCGCAAAAACAAAGGCCTGCAGCAGGGGTATGGTTATGGGGTGTGGGCAGTGGGGCAGCGGGGCAGCGGGCCAGTGGGGATGTGCCTGTCCCACATTTAATTATGCATTTTGTTTGACATTTATCTTCGTATCCCTTTTGGCAGGTTATCGGGCCTGGAGAACGGCCTGCTCGGCCTCAGCTCGCGTAACAATGCCGTGATGTGGTCCCGTTCGGTGACCGAAATCGAGAACGTTGACATCGTGTGCTTCGGCCACCTGCTGTACGAGATGTGCACGGGCCAGGAGCTCAACACACCCAAGCCGTCCATACGGGTGCTCGAGATGGAGCTGAATCACTATCCACAAATTGGCCAGGTAACAGTCTAGAGAGCCCCTCCCAATAGAGCCCTCCCTTTAGCTTGTCTATCCTTTACTTTTATACAGATTCTAGAGATCTTGGGCCTGATCTTTGAGCCGCCCAGCGGTGTCTGCCCCTCCGTTGAGGACCTAGTCCTGTGCGATCTCTTTCGCAGCATCGATCTGCGAGAGCTACGGGGTCCCTGCTTCAGTGTAAGTTTGCAAAAAGCTGCCTCCCTTACAGATCCCCCATTAATCCCTCGAGGAATCCGTTCAACCCCTTAGACAATTAAGCCGAGCCTCAGCAGGTCCACCCTGAATCTGCTGCATGCCGTGAAGAAGAGGCAATGCGCCTCCCTGGGGCACTCCCTCAGCGAGGCCAGCTCCCCCTGTACGCCGCCCTCGACGCCGCACGATCGACGCACTGGGTAAGTGATTGTCGCTCTGTTGCTTAGCTCCTCCCACACACCCACAGACAAACACACCAACTAGAAGCCAACTCTGCAGCTGTCTCGCTCTCAGTCAATCACTTACATAATCCCCCCTCCCCCCACCCCAAACACACACACACACACAAACACAATACACTCAAAGACAGACTCACTCACTCATACAGAAATCATCTCGTGTCTTGTTTTGGTGTGACAGGGACAACAACAGGTCTTGTATGCACTTCGGATCGGATTGTCAATTGTGAAATCGGTTTAGGTTTTGGCCCCTGAAATCAGTGGCATGCCAGTACAGAGCAGAGTGTACGAAACAGTGAAAATTGGTATGGAAAATGGAGAAAATGCAGTCCAAAATTTTCTCTAAAAGAACTTCTGATCTTCATTTGTTTATCAACTGAATATCCATAGCTGAAACGCGCTGTACTCCCCATAGCCAAAAGGTCTGCTCGAGTCGAGTTAGCCACCGTTTTGAGCGCCATTCTTGCTCACACACCCCCCTGCTGCCCTGCTCTCCGCCTCCTGTTAATCCAGTTGGCGTGCACTCGCATTTTGGGCTAATAAAGAAAAGCTCTCACACACACACACACACACACAAACACACACACGCAGAGCCAAGGAATCGTGAAACAAAGCAGACACAAAAAATGGCAAACAGGCGAGAAAAACTAACACTGAAAAAGAAGGCTGGGCTGGGGCTGGGCCCCAGAGGTGGTGGACAGAGGTGGGAGGACAGCAGAGTGGAAAATGTTTTCATAAGGCTTGATGATGTGCGTGTGGCTATGTCTCTGTACGAGTATTTGTAGCAGTATTTGTGTGTGTGCGTGCCAAAAGGTAATTATGGTAATGTCCTGGACTCTGCGCTGCCCTGACCCACCCCAAAACCCCAACAGAATTTTAAAATTATGCATACAAGACAGGAATATAATTAAGTGATAAAAAAAGAGAGGGAACCAGAAGGAAGAACAATAAAACAGAAATAGAAGCCCAAAAAGAATAGAACCTCATCCGTTGCCTCATGTATATTTAAACATCTCTCTCTATCTCTCTCTCAAAATCTCAATCTCTTGAACTCCCGTGTAAATTGTTTCCTGCCGCCCCCCGTCCCGCCCTCTCAAAAACTAAAATTAAAAATAAAAATACTCAAACGCATGTTTTACTTGTACTTTTATATTAAAAAAAAAACAATTAACAAATTAACAAACATTTATGTAGTTGAGGATTTTTTCAACTAAAGTATTTTTTTCCGTATGCCATGTTTTACTCTCTCTTTCTCTCCTACTACTACTACTACTACCAATACCAATACTCGTACTACCAATACCAATACGACTACTACCGAAATACGCCTACTACTCGTACTCGTACTCGTATACGTATACTCCTGTAACCCAACACCAAAATGAAATACCACCGATAAAAACAAAAACAAAAAATATATATATACATCAACTATATATATTATATATATGTTTGTTTCTGTGTGTGTGCGTGTGCTGTGTGTGCTGTGTGCTGTGCCCCAGAATACCGTTACCGTTACAGTTACCGTTACCGTTACAGTTGCCGTTACACCAAACCCATCATCTGATACTCCACACATACCGATCCGCTCTTGAATGTCTATCAACGTTCATTTTCGTTTATCTAACATATGTGTGTGTTTTGTTTTTGATTTACAAACTTTTGCATTTCTGCATTTGTTTATTTACATAACCAAAAAACAAACTCCAACTCCAACAACAACAACAACTACTACGATTTAAACTACTACAACAACTACTTCTCCAACAACAACAACAACAACAACTATAGTGTTCTGCCTGCGCCCTATGAAGTCTTTCGTATGTACTAACCCAACCAATCAAAAAAAAAAAAAAAACCTACAACAACAAGAACAACCCAACAACCAAACCGAATCGAACCGAACCAAAGTAAACCCAAGTTGAACCCGAAACCCGAACCAAAAAAAAAAAAAACAACCACAACAACCAACTCTCCTCCCAACAAAACCATTCACCAATGAAATTTATATAAACAAAAAAAAAACAAATATCGTGTGAAACAAACCCCCAAAATGATTACCTGAATACAAATAGAATATAATATAAAAAAAAAAACCCCCCCTTAAACAACAGAAGAAAAAGAAAATAAAGAATATATCCCCACAATTTTTGTACGAAAATTGCAATTTTTTATACGGAAAATGAAACAATCGCAAAGCAATAAAAAAACACACAGAAATTTTGTTGTAGCTAAATGTGGTAAGTGGCAATATTTTTGTATGAGCGGCCAGAACCCACCAGAACAACCACCACCACCACCACCCACCAGAAAGCAACCCAGCAAGCAAGCAAGCAAGCAAAGCCAATGCAAAAGCAAAAGCAAACCACTCTCACACCCACCCAAAAAATATAGCAAAAATGAAACAACAATATTGAATCTCCATCGGAGGAAGGTCAGAGGAGACGAGACGGCAGGAATATACAATACGATATACCGTACTGCTGCCACTCGTCGTATCGTCTGTACATATGTAAAACCAACCACATTATCCAATGCTTTTTATTTACAATGGTTTCTCGATTGTTTCGATTGAGTAATTATGCATGTTTTCGTTGCTTGACCCTCGACCATACATAAATCCCAAATATTTGTCTTGTATTTATGCTTGAATTTTGTTGTTGTTGATTGCTTGCTGAATATTGCTAGAATATTTGTGTATTTAAATTGTTTATTCTAAGTCATGGATACACTCGACTGTAACTGAATTTATTTGCTGGCACATACTCGTAGTAGGAATTGGATTCCATTGGCACATACTCGTATTCCCCAAAGTAGCATCGTTTTTTTCTAGAACTCTGCCTCATTTACATCTGTGCACACTACTCTTCCACTGAGATGGTTGCACGTTCGTTAGGCTACTCATATGCCACACACATACATTGTACATATCTAATCATAGGCTATACAACTAGCAAGATGTTGGATTGGGAACTAATTCCATTTCAACGCTTCTTGGTGTACTTTCATTCGCCTCTGACTAAAGCAGCTGAGTCGGTCCCAGAATCGTACCAAAAAGTACACAGTCCTTGGTAAGGCGGACCGCCTGCTGTGCGTCGCCAAAGACTGTGTTCCTGTTGCAGGATTCTGGGGATATTCGTTGTAGGATTCTGAGACCGACTTTGTTGCCCAGATGAGCTGAAAAGAGACAAGGCATAAGGGTACGAAAAACCCCGCCATAGAGCACCTTTTTGGTCCAATCCCTCATGTAACATCTTGGTATTGTATAGTCTTTGATTAGTGCTGCTTTAGCCTGTGCTAAGGATAGTTTTCTATTGATTTTCTGTCGATAGAAAAAATACACACAGCTGCTTCACTCATCAATGAATTTGGCCTTCCAGTAAACGCAATTTGTCGATATTCATCAGATTCCTTACCTTATCTCTCTTCTTCAACATTATTTGAGCCACAAAGTAAATATCAATAATTGCATTTGTGCATCAAAAACTTGCCCTCAATATTGTATGAATATCGAAATGTAAATTTCTTGTTCAGTAATTGAATTTCTGAGCGAAAACTTGGCCCTCAAACTTTGTTTGTCTAACAATATTCCTGTCCCTTGGTCACTAATTGAGTTTTGGCGTGTTCCAAAATGCAGTTGCAGCCCCAGTTGCAGTTCCTGGCAGCAAAATTGAGCTTAATTGAAAACCAGCACGTATTGACGCTTCTACAGTACTACCAACCATCTATCTATGCAGCACTCGAGCCTATTCATTCACCCACACTCACACGAACACCCACACCCACACCCACACACATACTCGTACCCGTTAGCGTACTGGTACACCCATACAGAAGAGATACACGCATACAATGACATGTCATGGCTTTTTGCATAAAAACAAACACAAAAGAATCGAAACCTGAAATCAAATCAGGTGCCATGCCCATACCCATAGCCCATCCTCGAAACCGGAGGGATCGGGTCACATTGCATCCGTGTGTGCATGGAAAGAAGAAAATGCTGAAATTTCTGATTGTTATTCTCTTCCATCTGTGCTCTATCCTCTCTCTCTCTCTGTGTATCACACAAACACCCACACACACACACACATAGAATCAGCCGAACAATGGACTCATTTGACATATCAAGCGACTCGGAGGAGGGCCTGCTCGAGGAGATCGTCGTCGGGGGCAGCTGCCACAAGCAGCACCTGCTGCGGCTGCAGCAATGGCACTCGGCCCACTCCTACACGTACGAGCCGGCCACGGAGTCGCCCATCCACTACTGCGACCATGCCGCCCTCTACTCCGATGACAATAGCATCCATGACCAGCAGCCGCCCACCATCCGCTGCAGCACCAGCAGCCAGAGCAATCTCAATGTGATGCTCGCCGAGGGCGTCACCGGTGAGGGGGAGCAGGAGGAAGTTGGACAGCCTGAGGAGCAGGACCAGGACGAGGTCGAGGACTACGAGGTGGCCAGTGGCTCGTCGGGAGCCCAGCGGCTGCACGCCCCCGCTTCGTCGGCCGGAGCCTCCTTCAATCACCAGCTAACGGCGGACATGTGCAACTACAAGAACTCGAAGAGCCGTCGGCTGGAGTACTCCCTCAAGTGCCTCAAGTACGGGCGCAGCAATCCCTCGCAGGACTCGGCCTTTGGCTCCCTCACCGACAACGACCTGTCCATCGCATCGAGCATCCGTCTGAGCAGCTTTCAGTCCATCTCCTCGCCCATCGACGAGGGCGTCGAGGATATCATCATAGCCACAACGACGGGCGGCAACGAGACCTGCCTGGAACTGGCCACCATTCCCCGGAGCATGGTATCCCAGGACTCGGCCATCTCCTCGCCCTGCCGCGAGAGCTCTCCGAGTAACTTCCTTCACATCGACGATGCCATGTCCGGCTCGGGCTCTACTTCATCCGGGTCGGGCTGTGGTTCGTTCGGCAACATACGTCCCCAGCAGTTTCCCGTCTCCTTGTCGCCAAAGATCCTCGTTACTGCCACCAGCAATTCGAGCAGCTCCTCTTTGGCCTCCAACAGCAATGCAGGACAGGCACAGCCACAGGGACAGGGACAGGGACAGGCTCAGGGGCATTCCCATCAGCAGCAGCAGCAGCAGCAATTTGATCCGCCCAAGATCCTGGTCAACGATCAGAACTCCATCTACACGACATCGCCCTCAAAGCGGTCCGGCATGATCGAGGTCTTCTCCCAGAAGTATAGGGTAAGCTATCCCCTGGTAGATGGTCGGTGCCCAAAGTGTGTTTAATCAGTATCCCTTTCAGGTGAGCTCCTTCGAGGACATGTCCCCCAAGAGGGGCAACTCTGACAAGCAGCACCTGAAGCACGTCAATCGGCTGGCCTTCCGCTCGCTGGAGGAGGAGCGGCGCATCGATAACGCCTTCATGCCCATGGCGGATCGCACCCACTCGGACAATCGCGTCAACATGCAGAGCGAGAAGTACAAGAAGCTCACCCACGCCTCCTTCCGCATCAGCAAGACCTCCAGCCAGGACTCGCCCACGGCCACGCCCACCACCCCAAATGGCGCCGGCAACAGCATGGAGATGCAGCGCACCGGCCGCCAGACACTCTGGCGAGACAGCAAGTTCTACCGCAAGAACCGCATAGCCAAGAGCAACGACTCCCTCATGGAGAACACGCCTTCGCCGCGGCTCTCGCCCAGTTCGTTGCGGGACAATCAGTACGAGAGCCGGAGCAGCTCCCAGGCCAGCCGGCGATCCTTGAGCGGCAGCCAGCAAATGCTGAGCGTCACCACGAGCTTCTGTGGCAACGGCAGTGGCGGTGGGTCGGCGGCCAGGAATGCCGCCCGCTACTGCAGCTCGAAGAGCGAGGATCTGGGGGAGTCCTCGGATTACTTGAGAGTCATGGATGCCAGGAAATCCTACTCGGAACGACATTTGGTGCGACTCAAGCAGACGGCCATCAACAACACGCACAGCGAGGACGACATGAGCTTCAACGATGACAATAATCCATCAGCATCAGGATTGGGATTGGGATTGGGAATGGGATTAGGAATGGGAATGGGACTAGGATTGGGATCATCATCGCATGGCCAGGCGCACCACCAACACCACCACCAGCGACATCCGCAGGGGGGGCGCTGGAGCAGCTGCTCCATCAGCAACCACCTGAAGACGACCAATATCAAGACCACCTCGTTGGCCACGCTCACGCTCTCCTGCCAATCGAATTTAGTAGCCAAAGCTCCTTCCGTTCCGTCAACTGCCAGCTACAGCACGCCCTCCAAGTCCCTGGACCAGGCACTCAACATCAAGGTCCAACAGAGCACCACCAACACCAACACCAACAACCACACTAACACCCCTAGCAACACCAGCAACAGCACCAGCGGCAGCAGCAGCAGCTCGAGGGATGAGTCGCCATCGCGTCTGACCCTCAGTGGGGCGGAGTTATCGCGCATCTTCGTGATGGACATGGACGATGCCCCCGGGAGCAGCTGCAGCGAGGAGAAGACTCCGCTCCTGGACAGCGTGGAGATGTCGCCAATTAGTCCAACCGAGCCGGAGGAGCCAGATCTAGAGAAGCTTTAAGAGAACCCAAACACCCTACATACCCTACACACACCCCAAACATACCCCAAACCCAAACACACCCCAAACACAACCCAAACACGTATTGAGCAGCCGAAAAATGCAAAGCATGTGATAAAGAAACCAAATGAAATAGAGAGATGGAAATGGATGTCGTAGAAGGAGGGGAACCATCAAGTTATAGAACTTTAGGCTAGGTACGAGAGAGAGAGAGAGAGAGAGAGTCGGCAGCATTGCCAGTGTTGGTTAAGGTAAGGCAATGCTATCATCACAGAACACACTGAAATGACACAGAGAGAAATAATACTATATGTATAATTGGGCTGCTTTCGCCTTTGCTTGATCCACACTCAAAGCTTTCTTCTGGTAACAATAATATTTTCCTCTTTATATTGAACTTTAGCCGATTGCTTTTACAGCAACGCGAAATTACACTAGAAATATCTACACAACTATCTCTCTACAACACAAAAAATACAGATCAGATGAGTTCGTTTTTGTACAGAGGATAGTTTTCGGCATTATACGGAATTATACACTTTACTTGGTAGTCGATTGGATAGTTAAGACTTGAAGCTTCGCGGCAGATAATATTTTACTGTAGCCTAAAATCGTTTTAAGACCCCCAAACACCGGCCAGAACGGGGCATGTTTTAACAACAACAAAAAGTATACATACACTATATACATACATATATATATTAGGAAACTAACAAAAAAAGAAATACATAGAGCAAAAAGTACAGCAAACAATGCCAAAGATCATTTCGGTACCAAATGGAATTTGGTAATGAGAGGAATCCAGGCAGATTTGGAGAGGATTACAATTCTTTGTTCGTTTCCTTTGTTACACGTTGGCAATGACACACCACAACACTTATAAGCAAGCACACACTTCAATGGAAACCTAAAGATTATCGCCTAAGAGTTAGACAAACGATACCGATACGATATACGATACGATAACGATATATACACTACAGAAAGCAATCAAATTTACAAAAGATATCGCAACCAAAAACAAAATATCACAAAGATCCACACACAAATCAAACACCAAATACGAGTACTACATACATATATACACAGAGCGTATCGAACATACATATATATAGAGATAATTATAGACGCACGCACTTAGACGATCCTGAACCCGAACACCGGAGACCCATAATGGAATATCGCCCAGCCCCCCGACCACCACATCCAAGAGAATCCGAGAATCCAGATGAACCGCCACTGTCGCCCTTAGTTTTATTATTCGTAAATTATTGGAAGCGTAGAGAACATTGTTTATGGGACCCCTAGCATGTATTGTATGTAATTGTATTGTCTCCCCCCGAACCCCTCTGATGTTACAATCTGAGTTGATTTGCTTGGAATTATTTACCTTAAACCCCTTCCCCCATTTACCACCCGTTTACTTGTGTAATGTAACGCCCTTCGGGGAAGCCCCCCGAGAATAAAAATTAAACGAGAAAGCAAAGGATAAATGGATGTTTTTTATTATTTAGTAGGAAAATCGGAAGGAACAAAAGTATTTCATGGTATTTGTGGTATTTTTTACAGTCCCTAGAGTTTTAAATGAGTTAACAATAACAACACAGTCCAAAAAAACAAACAAATATAATGATATTAATAAAGGCTGTCGAGAAAAGTGAATTGCTATGAAATTTGGGGGATAAATAGGGAATAAAAAATATTTTATTGAATTTCCAAATTTGAATATTTAACGGATTCATTTTAAAGCATTGGTTCATTGACTGAGAACTCCTTGGTTCGAATACCGCTGTGGACCCATGTTCCAAAATTATTTTTCACAAGCCAAGATAAGAAAAAATACAATTTTGTTGCTTTATATTATATATTTCAACAACAACAAAAGTAGAAAATGCAAAATAAAATTTCTATCTCTATGATTATTTATTTATTTATTTTTTTTGGCCAGAATGTAATTCTGAAAGTAAGTACTCGACCGGTATGAACTGTTATCTTTAACATTTATTTCAAATAACAGCTATGGTAACGCCAGAATGTATGTATCATATTAACAGATGGTGGGGCTCCATAGCGCTCATAGTTGGAACTTACGTTTTCATACATTTCAGTTTTTGTCAGAGAGCAGGCAGTGCAATATTTCGCCGCTTGGTGCTGTTATTTTTTATTTAAAATCTTAGTATATATTAATTAAAATGGTTGTGTATTAGTTAAAACAAAACTAAAATAAATTGAAATTATAAAAAACTAGTTCGATTTTTGGATTTTATTAAATATAAATATATGAGCACAAATTAAATTTTACAAATTATTGAAAATGCCAAGATGGCAGTAGTACAACAATCTTTTACAGCTTCTCATTCTATGTTATGTTTCTTTTATTGGTTTTCTGTTGATATGACAAAAAAAATAAGAAAAAAGAGATTCTTTTGTGTATCCACTCATGGAGAGTGTCTCGAACGTGTCCTCCAGAGTCTCGAAATTCCTGCCGTCAAAGATGAAACCTGATTGTGAACCCACAAACTCACTCACAATATCAATCTGGCTAACAAGCTGGTTGATTGATACGCAAATATGTGGTCAACTTTCATTTGAAATTCATTCATCAAACGACTGCCACTGGCACTGGCACTGGAACAACTGGTTCGCACCGGCATCCAGCGGATAACCCACTTCTGGGAGTAGACTCTCATCATCTTTACATGTTTCATCATTCCATCAAAACAAACAGTAATTTGCTTGGTAATTGGTAATCGCCAGAGATGGCAGCTAGAAGGTGCGACTAAGACAAGGCTCTGATTAAACAAATTGTTGGAGGGGCATCTTCTGCGATCGCTGGCTGCAAGCAACGCATCGAATTGCGCAAGCGTGACCAAAGGCCATATAGGAAGGGTAGCGCTAAAGCAGAGTAGGGGTAGGGGTTGGTAGGTTGTGCCCTGCTTCATAATTTAGTTGCCATATTTATTATTATGTCCTGTCATGTCCTGTTCCTATGTGTTTCCATGTTACTGTTGCTTCTGCACAGCATCCTAAACAAACAATCGATGAGCATATGACAGCAAACTAATAAAATATCCCACTCCTACCTGACAGGGTCTCTGTCTGATTGCCTGTCCATTGGTGTGTCCTCCCGTCCTCCCGTCCTGTGTCCTGTGTCTGATTGCCTGCCCATTGTTTCAGGAGCTGCAATTATGGGAATTTCGTCAATTTTACGGCAGTCTCTCCTCTGGTCAGTTCGGTCCGAACGAAATTCTAACAATATAATTTACAGCGCTTTTGTGTAGCGAGGCGTGAATTTACTACTCAAAACTGGCCAACGGTGTACGGCGTACGTCCTGTGTATGTCCTGCGGCGCGCTGCCTGGCTTTGGTCCAGTTAATCGCATTTGTTGGTTTTGTAATTATAATTCGGGGCATTGAAATCATTTTAGTATTTCAATTTCTGTGTTCCGTGCCGACCATAGGCCGAGGCCAGGGCGTTCTCAAACATTTTTCGACCCCTTTTGGTCACTTTCATCCTCCACGGACCCTGGCCGTGGTCTGGGCGCAGGCGCAGCTGCCTCTCTCTCTCTCCCCCTTGGCGCGTGCCGCACGCAGCGGGACTCGATGTCCAGCAGCCATTGAGGAAGGAGGAAGGGAATGTTTTCCATCAGTTTTTCACCTTTTGAGTGGCAATTTCAATGTTTCCTCTGGCGTTGCTGCCACTCCTGGCACTCCTGGCGCTGCGTTGTTTTCGCTCAGTTAATACAGCAAAAAGGATTAAAAGGACTTCTCGCGGTTGCCTTTATCCTCATCCAATTTACCGTGAAATTCACTGCGCTTCTCTTTTCTACCATTTTAATGCCTTTTATTTCATTATTGTGGATAGAATTTCTCTTTTCTCTCTCTCTTTTTTTTTGCCTTTTTGTCTGTTTTTCACTTTTGTTTTTTTTTTTTTTGCACATTTGTCAACTGTTTTTCCAGCGGTGAAAGTGACACGATTTCCATCGGTGTCCCATCTGAAGATTTATGTGTCTGTGTGTCGTGTCGAGACTGCCTTTGAAGTGGTTGAGTGGTTGGTTGGTGGTGCAATTGTTGCCAACTCTCTCAAGGGTTGAGGGGCGGGGCCCGGACTGCGATCGGCAGAGATTTATGTGCTAGATCGGATGGCTCTCGGGGGAATATATGTATATGCCAGCTGATGGAATAGTCGATGGTTCAAGCATTGTAGAACATTTCCTGCCGTTTGAATATTTCAATTGGCTTCAATCAACTCTCAGTCCAAATGACTTCCTTAAACCATTTGAGACCCACTTTTACCCGCATATTCTCATGGATCTGAGCCACAAAACCGTTTAGCCAAAATGCGACAAAAGCCAAAACAATTTGCAATATTCAGTGGAGCCGTCAACTCAACCTGGACATGGTTGGACTTGGACATGGTCAATGCCATGTGTATGTCGCTTGACGGCCTGTCTGTCGGGTGTCTGTTGTCCACTGGCCGCTGGCCATTTTCACAGCCTGTTGGGCAGGTGTTTTTCATTTAGTTATTCTCTTTTTCCGCCATTCAAAATTATTCTCGCATGAAAATTAGAAAACATGTTCTGTCGCCGAGGGAAACCCAATACGCGTGTGCACCGCCATGCGGCATGCCCCCCCATGCCCCATGCCCCATGCGCCATGCGACAGACATTGTCACTCGTTCATTCACTTTGCTGTGGGGCAGCACTCAGTTGCCCATTCACTCTCTCGCTTACTTATTCATTCAATTCCAAAACAAATTGGCAGCGACATTTTTTTTTGTCGCTGGTAGCTATTAAAATTCATGTCGATTTTTTAATTAAAAAAACATTTTCGGAGCGAATCAATCGAAGCAAGCGGCGACCTGGTCGACTGACTGCTGGGAAATTAGCCTCAAGTGCCAGGGTTGTCAAGCTGTGCGCAGGCGCAGAAGGCAGGCAGTCCTGTGCCTGGGCCTGCGCCTGTCCAGCTGTCCATAAATCATCCATCTACGAGTATGCGCATGCCCAGCCGGATTCCGATTCGCGTAACGCTTATTTTCGCTATTTTTTACGGCCTTTTTACGAGTGGACGAGTGACCTCTTCATGTTGACCTCCTACTACAAGCCCTTGGCGCGACCGGGCACAACACAACACCACCATTTCCATTTCCAACGGGTGGGTAATCCTTGGTAGTCCTTAGTCAAAGTTTTGTCAACGTTTATTATGATTTTCGTTTTTTTGGTGATTTTTTTTACGGTGGATGATTTTATGACTCGGATGCGTGAGTCTTCGGCTTCGGCTTCAGCTTCGGTGAAGTGTTTCAATTGTTTGCTAATGATTTTTTGCTGTTTTGCTATTTTAAGAGATGTTAAACATTATAATATTTAGATGTTGTACAGCGGTGAGGGTTGCTGGGGTAGATTAAAACATAAGAGGAAGGTAGGGGAGACTATGGGCATATTTAAATCTATTTTACTTTTAGTTTACCTCGATTAAAGGATTTCAGAATCAAAGGAATTAGTTCTTATTTACTGTAGGTATTTATTTGAATATTTTATATATCTTTATTATTATTTATTCTCTTTTTTTCCATCTAATCTACACTTATTTTCAATTAGTTCTCATTAATCCTCATTTCTTTATTCTTTTTGTCTCTTTGTGTCTCTTTGTTTGCTCCAATTTCGATTTCAATTTCATTGCCTTCACAATTTCCATTGAGTATTAATCACGAAACATTTAACATCTTCCCATTCCCATTACGAACGCCACTAAAACGCCTGTGGAGGGCTCACAGCAGCACGCCCATTATGATCGTTGCTATTATGACATAATTAAATATATGTATTTCCATTACAAAAACTGTTTTCTCAAGGCGATGCCTCTTTTTTAATGGCTCATTGCCAAAAGTATAAAAACTTTCTTTTATTTTCGTCGCCACACGAGGCAGGGCGCAATTATTGTACAATACATTTATTGATAGACATATCAAGTATCCCCATCTCCATCCCCAGCTCCATCCCCATCTCCAGCTACAGCTACAGCTCCATCTCTCCATCAAAGTAGTCATCATCATCATCATTATCATTATCGTAATCGTCATCGCTGAGAGACACGCTTTGTCATGGTGTCCGCACCAGGTGACAGACCCGACCCGACCCGATCCGACCCAACGAAGACTCATCCCCAATTTTCGAAAGGGAATTCGAAATCTTTAATTTCAAGTTTGATTTCTGAATTTTCTGAATTTCGTTTTCATTGCACGTGCGAGCGATTAATTTAAGATACTTTTCGATAGGTCTCCTCCTCTTCTTTTCATTTTTTATTTTTTGTTGTTTTTTTTTGCTGCTTTTGGCTGTTGTAATCCTGCGGCAGTATCCTGCGGTGCGTGCTGATTGTGTCTGTCGCTGCCTCTCGCTTTATGCACATTTTCTTCGCATTTCGTGTTCACCTTTTTTTTCCGTAGCGGTTTTTGTCATTCAATATGCCTCGCCTCGCCTCGCCCCTCCTCGCCATGCCTGTAATTGTCACCCGCGGAGAGAGCGCCCAAGTGAAGAGAGAAAGGGGACAATATGCGGCTCGGCTTGGCTCGGCTGCCTGTCATGCGAAATTAAATGCCCGATAATTGTCAGTCGATTGCGGTCGGAAGTGCTGGGCCAAAGACGCAATCGATAAGTGAAAAAAAAAAAAAAAAAATACATTGCAGGATGTGGGCTATGAAAAAGAAAGGTTGGTAGAAAGTATAGCAGTGGAATGAAGTTATTAAAGTGTTTGTAAGGCAGTAAGGGAGAGTGTCTTGTAAGAGAGAAGATAAAGGGAGAAAAGGTATGATAAATGGTGGGGGATACATTTTTTAGCCATAAGTTATGTCACACTTTTATGGCCGCTACAGGCTCTCTCCAATCTACAAAGAAAGCAATCAAAAGCCAGCCGACGACTGAGATTCTACTATGTCAAAACCTTGGTATATTTCATACTACAAGTGATCCCAATAGCTATGAAGACTTTTAAGTTTTATTCCAAAAAAAACCTCCTACTTTAACTACTTTATATAGTGTACCCAATCCCTCGTCCAACCTTTCTATAGCCACCCCGATTTCCAACTTCCAGCCTTCAGTTTTTTTCTCACTTTTAGTTGGCGTGCAAATCCTGACAATTATGCGGGTTTTAAAATGATTGCTAACCCAAAGCCAAAGCCTAACCCGTGGTCCGCCCTTCGCCCTTTGGCTATTTGCGCAACTCTCCAGCATCTGGATGGGAGAGAGAGAGAGAGAGCGTGTGTGTCTGCGTCTATATTAAATGGAATTGCCATGTACATTACAATTTTCACGGCTGAGCTGAGCGGACACACCTCAGAGCCTGGCCAGCATCCAACCCACCAACATCATCAGCAGCTCCTCCTCATCAGCAGCAGCAGCAGCATCATCATCATAGGAAGCAGCAGCCATGGGTACAGCAGGGATTGCTTCAGGGCAACTGTAACCGAGGCCTTGTCCAGCCCATAAATGCAATCAACCACTTCATATCATCCAAGAATAAAACAGAACACTCGCTCTGTGGAAGGGGGGTTTTAGGTAGGAGTATTCCTGTGGTGTCTGTACATTTGCAACAGATTTTTTCAAGTGCAAAGCAGGCGGCAACGGCAACGGACTCGGTCTCGAGCCACTTCAGCAACGGCTACAGCTACAGCTACAGCTTCGGGGCAACCCTGTTTTAACCCTTTACCCTACTCCTCCTTCCTCCTACCCTTCTCCTGCCACTTCCACTCCCATTTCTATGGGTAATTTATGCAAATTAAAGCGCACTCCATTTCGCGCCATCACATACGCGTATGCGTACTCGTACTCGTACTCGTACACAACACAAAAAAATGAAGAGAAAACAAAAATATATTCTATACTTTGATTTGTTGTTTGTTTTGCTGTTGTCCGGGGCGCAGGCGCATGCGGCATGTGGCATGCAGCTACAACAATTGTTAATTGTTTCGTTTTTTTTGTCGTATATTTGGAAAGGAAACGGAAATATTGAAAACATCACAGAGCCAGAGAGAGGCTGGAACGTGCCAGGGGTCCCCGCCCGTTGGCTATATAAATTGCCGTTAATTGACGGCTACCTTTACAAAATGTCACAGACTGTACACACAACGCGGCGAAGGATAATAATGGCCAGAGGAAGTATAAAGTATTTAGTAGATTGAAGAGTACATTTTTCTGTAATTTTAACCTTAAGCATTACTGAAAATGCTTTAAAAGTCGAAATTTCCTCAAAAAATCAATAAAAATATACTTTTGTCCCGATATTAGTACATATATTTTCTAAATCTATTAAAAGTTAACTAATTTAAGAATTAACCAGTAACACACTTCAGATGTCTACGCGGATTGATAAGAAAATAACAGGAAAGGTTTTTATATTTAATAATTTGGAAAATGAATATTGAATATTTCATATATCAGGAGAAAAAACCGTATACAGATAGTCCCATCCAACTCCCAGAGTTTTGCTATTTTGCGACCAAACCTTAAAAAATACTTCTCTTTTTGGTTATCTAACCTGAGATCATATTTTGGCGTATTTTTTCCTTAATATTAGACTTTTTGTTTGATTTATTTATAAATTCCAGAATGGAAATGCCCATATGTACCTCTCAGTATTCTGTACTTAAAATCAAACACTGATCATAAGTACAAGAAAGCTTTAGGCCACACATCTCTTTCAGCACATGGCACCCTTGTCACCCTCTATTGTAGCCCTCTCTATCACACTTATCTTATTCCAACTACTTCCATCTTTCCTGTCAAAATACGCACTCATAAGCATCAAATGTGTTTTCTTATCTATCCCTAGCATCTCCGCCTTTATTTGTGCTCACTTTCTGCCTCAAAATATTGTTTTGGGATTTGTCAAAATATACAGGATATAGATGCAGAGATGCAGAGAGATGGAGCATGTCCTTGCCCCGTGGACTTTGACATATGTACATATGTGTTCTGTTGATTTTTAATCTACGATATCGCAGCGACCACTTCAAATCTCTGTGTTTGTGTGTCCTAGAGGTCCTGCCTGGGTCAAAATGTTTCAATTTTGAGCGGAGATTTTAACGCGGATGCTGTCGGTCCTTCCGTCGGTGTCGGAATCATCCCTTCGAATCTAAATCTGCATGTTTGTTGTTTTTTAAAACGTTTTTAATATGAAAAACGTCACAAAAAATATCAAGAGCAGGACTCTGACGAGAAACGGGTTCATTTGAATGACAATCGAGGGAGCGAGACATCGAGGGGCAGGGGTATACAAAAAAAAAAGAGAGAGAAGGGATCTCCTGACGAGGTTGATGTTGATGATGAGGCTGTGCCCGGGAGTTTGATGAGCTTGTAATACTCTCGATGGGATGAGCTTCCATGGGTTTCGGGTCGGGGTTTGGGTTTCATTTGGGTTTTTGGTTTTAGGTTTTTGGCTGCAGCTGCTGTGTGCTGTCCGAGGCGGAAATTGTTTTGTCTCTCTGAGGTTTATAGATCGCCGATCTGCCCAACTCCACGGGGCGTGTCGGCTGCTCTTTTTTTTCCTGTCGCTTATGATAAGCTGACGTTTTCTAGTCTCAATTATGCATGCCACATTTAACAATTTCGGAAACAAAGATGGAAAGAGAGAGCTCTCTCTATAGAGCCATCTCAGCAGGTCATCGGAATGATTAAACTGTAATTTGTGGCCTGGCTCTAAATCAATTGTCCAAGGCTTTGGACCTGGCTTAGTCCCAGAACATACATACATATGCATGTATATGGGTGGCCTTTGTCCCCGACTCAAGTGCCGCCTTTAAACGCTTTGTGCTCAGACACTCGACACTGAGCCTTTCATACGTTTGCCCCCTCCCAACCCCCTCCCGGTTTGCTTTTATCTTAATTACAAAAAAATTCTACGGGGGGGAGGGAGGAGTAATTTGCAATGCGGAAATGCGACAGTTGCGCCTATGAAGTCGCCTCGCCGAGTGTCGCATCCAGGATCCGCGTTCTCTTTCTGGGCAGGGTTTTTTTTAATCGTTAAATGAAATTGCAGCAGCGGCTTTTCTTGCTGACGGTTTCAGGTGAAGTGTCCACCACCAGCCCTAGCCCTGACTCTTGCCTGACTCTTTGGGGGGCAGGCAGGATAGTAGCAAAAGTCATTCCTTCTCATTCCCTCTCTCTCTTCTCTGTGCCATCTTGTGTGTCCTGTCACTTGAATATGCTGCTGTGCTGTGGGGCCTCAACTCATGCGCTGGGTTAACTGCCAGAAGGGCGCCTGAGGACAGTGGAGTGGAAGCACTAAAAACAAAGCGAAATGGAATTTATTCAGATTAAACAAACTACTACTTGGAGTCCTCAATGTTTCTGCTTTCTTAAAGACCCCCAAGCCTTGGTCGATTATTTTCCATCTCTTCTCCACAGGCAGCAATCTATTTATTTAAATAGTACCTACAATTTATTTGCAGAATGTCTCTTGGCTCTTCTATATATCCATTCCCACTGTTAGCATGCTCTTTTTGCCTTGATATCTTTTCCCGCTCACGTCTACTTATTAATTATCTAAAAAATATTAAATTCTCTATTTTCTGCATTAATATGCGAATACGATTGAACATGCACCCACTCAACACCTAACAGGTGCTCACAACAACGAACGTTCGCTCTTGATTTTTGCAGTAGCAGAGGCTGAAAAGCCGAGAAGAGCCGAAATAGAAATATATCATGAAATTCCCGAGTAACTACGCCGGCTGCGCTGCACCTACGCAGCGCGCGCTGTTACCCTCTCACCGATATATCTTTCTTACTCCCACTGACAGGTGACACAGGCACACTCTTTTGATCTCCTCTTGCAGTAGCAGCGGGAGAGGATAAGCAGCAGACAGACTTAAGCGATTAGCAAAATAAGCTGATGAGAGAGTGGGAGCGAGGGCAATTAGGAAGAGAGCGTTGGGGAGCATAGAATGAACGCATTTGCGCGGCTCCAAAGACGTTCTCTTGTTACTTTTACGCGTGCGCTCGTAAGTTTAGCTACTTGGAGCTATACACTACTCAATGCTTAGGCTTACTTTAAGAGCCATTAGCCTAGGTCACTAAGTCTAGCTCTATTCATTCAAATATCTTTAATATATTTTCAGACTTCTCTAGATCTTCGCTAGATTCTTTCCCACTGTAAGCATGTCCTGTTTGCCATGATATCTTTACAAATTTAATGTTCATTGCGCTCAAAAACTTCACGGCTGAGCTTTGGCTTGTCCTGCTCCTGTCTCCTGCTCCGTTCTCCTGCTCCTGCATTCCGTACTCTGCCTGCCAGCTGGCAAGTGTAATTACACTAAACAGCCAACAGAATGATAATTATTATTGCATGTCCTTTGCCAGGGCTTTAGGTTAAGACTATTTACAGTTTTCCATAGAATGTGGGAATGTTTCATGTCTGTCATTGTCATTCTTGTTGTTGTTGTTATTTCGGGGCTAATTCTCTGAATGAAAACAGGGAAAACGGGAAAACATTCGGAGCATAATCAAAAATAAATACGCACTGAAGTACAAATGAGTAAGCACTTGGAAAAACAACAATTGCGAGCAACTCTTAACTAAACAAAGTTGCAATTTCTGTGTGCAACAAAAGAAAATAGAGGAAAAGTGGAAAAGTGGGAAATAGGAAATGGTTGTTCGTTGCCGAGTATGTGTGTGTTTGTAGAGGGAGCTGGAGCATGAAAAAATCGAAAATGCATCAGAAATTCAAATGCCACGAGCCAAGTAGAACCCGCAATTCTCACCCCTTGCCCCCCCTCCCCAGCTCCCTCGCCCTGGCTTATTTACCTACAATCCACTATTTGCCATGTCCTGGCTGGGAATGCAAGCAGCCAGAGAGTTAGAGAGTTGGGGGAAATACTTTGTCCTGATTCTGATTCTGGTTCTGGTTGCGAGTCTGTTTACCCGCCTCCGGCTGCCTTGAGCTGCTCTTGCGTGTTGCTTTCTGGTTAAGTGAACTGTTTTCTCGCTTCTCCCAAAGGGAGGGTGGGGGTAGTTTTCCTTCTGGCAGGGGGCTGGAACTGGGAGACGCATGTAGTCGCATACTTGACGTTGTGTTGGGGCGTTGGGCGTTCAATTATGGCTCCAGTGCGTGCCTCAGTCAGCATTGAATGTAATCCCTATCTCAACTGATTGAAAATCTCGAAATTCTCAGAATTTCAATCGATTCTACTGTATTGCCTTATACTTTCCTTGAGCTTGTTATTGCTTACATCAAGAATTTCCTAGAAAAAGTGAAAATGATATTACAGGAAATGTGTAGTTATATCTATGTCTAGGTTGGGCAATGATTTACTTTTCAGGGTAACCAATCTTTGATTTTCTCATTGAATTACCGTGATATTTCTTGGCTGTAATCCCAGTATTCCATTCCACTCGTTCCTTTGTCCTTAATTAACTCGAAACAAACCTCAATAATTTCCCATAAAATTCAATTGAATGGCTGCACAATGTGATGATACTCGTAATTCCTCCATTCAATCTGCACTCAAGCCCTTCGTTTTCTGTGTAATTTTCATTCATCTGTGTGGCCAGCTTATCTCAACTCGGGCAGACATGTATTCTGGGTACAGTTGCTCCTTCCCCACTTCATTCCGTTCCATTTCGCTGGCACTCTCAGTGTCTGTGGCTTTTGTGTGCATTTCAACACCTTCGGCACACGCTGCCGTATCGATTGCATCAGTGTGTCCTTTTGTGTGTGCCTAATCGACAGTTAAGTGGGGGCGACAGTGGGACCTCCTCGTGTTTGCCCAACTGAGTGGCATGTTTTGCATATTGCCACAGAGATTTGTTCAACAAATTGCCACACAGATGTGTATTAATCTCAATTTGCCAGAGGAACAAATGTTTGGGATACTCTAAACAAAAAGGAGATTACGTGAATCAAGGATAGAGAATGAATAAGGGCAACAATCGAATCAACATCGCAGACTATTTTTAGAGAACTATCTCTGGCATCAGAGTATAACCCCAAAGATTCTTTCGAAGACTACATTTTTTCCTTCCTAATTAGAACATCCCATCGTCGGCTTAGACTCGCTTTAAAACTGCCTTGAAATTCGATTAGTACTCACATTAGTTGGTCTTTATGGCTTGACCAATTGTGTTAATTTATTCAGGCGACATCTGTCCGGAGATAGATGCAAATGCAGCTCTGATTTATGCGTCTGTGGAATGGAATTCAGGACTGCAAGAACAGCAATCAGAAATTCTGTATATCCCGTTTGCAGCTTCCTCTCTCCGTCTCTCTCTCTCTCTCTCTCTCTCTCTCTCTCTCTCTCTTTGCGTCGTGGCGTATGCAAATGATAAATGACCCCCGCACCACAACCCTCTCGGGCAGAGCTTGGTAATCCCCTTAACCCTTTCATTTCATTCGAATTTCCCCCAGCAACCCTTTTCAGACATTTCAACATTTTCCGTTGCTAATCAATGACAATGCTAGGCGGCAGCCTGCTGGCATTCCCGCGAATGATACAATTTTCCCTAGATTTTTTCACTTAATTTTTATTTGTTTTTCCAGCCAGCGATAACGGCAGACATAACAGATAGGGAGAGAGAGCGAGAGATGAGAGAACCCACTGGAATTGTAATCGTTTCGGCTCATTAAATATGCAAATTATGCAAAAACCACTTGAATGTGTAAACATTGACATTATGGTAAGGGAGATCCCTATAGCCTATACCCATACAGCCATTCCCCCATCCCACCATCCCCATGCCCTCATCGGCAGCTTCGATTGCGATAACACAAATGGCAACTGTACTTCTGACAGATATCTATATCTGTCTCTCTGTCGCTCTCTATCTCTCCCTCTCTAATTACGCTTGGCACGTAAATCCTATTAAAGGCGGACACGCAACTTGACCAGAACCATCATCCAGTCATCCGTCGGACAGTCCTCGACAGACCCTCGACCGACTACTGTTCTAATTCAATTTCCTTCTACTTCCCCTTCCCCTTCCCCTGTCACTTCACTCCACATTCCTGCTGACCACTGGTCACACGTCACTCAACGAGTGGACACCAAAAACCAGTTAACCTTTCCAGGTAGCCAGAGACCAGATACTCTGAGAGACAGAGAGAGACCTACTCTTATCGCCTCCGGGCCATCTCCTGCGTGTCTCCGGGTGTAATTGAGACAAATGTTAATTGAACAAGCTGTGGAATGACCAACCAATATTGAACAGTTTTTTGATTGACATTATCGCGTGGGTGCTCTAGCAGAGATCGGATCGCAGACAGTTGTCAGATCGGTATGGATCGAGGTCCTGCCACGGGCATAACGGACAAACGCCCCTCCTTTAGAGCACAACCCAACCCCTAACCTATCCCAACCCGGAATCGGAAGGGAACCGAAACGAACTGGAAAACCTTTGTTCTTATGAAAACCCCTTCTTTCTTTGTGCAAACTTTTCAATATGCATGCAATTTGGAAAATTTTGCATGCTTCCGAAAATGCTGAAAATTATAATTAAATTATTAGGCGCGTTCCAACCCGATCCCGTGCTCTCTTTCGATGGGCCATTGTTTGCATTTCTCCACACTTTCGGTTGTGGAAATGTTTTGTCATAAATTTGCATCACACACACACAAAGAGGGGCAGGGAGGCAGCGAGGCAGGGATCGACTCCAACTCGGATCGGGGTCTATAAATTTGTCAGGGAACAAAAGGAACCCCGACACTGAAATTCCTTTCTTTGAGTGCGAAAATTATAGATTTCGATTCTTGGGCTTTGCCGTTGAAAATAGATTTGTCGGAGCGTTGAGCTGTCATAATCATAATTTTGGGTATTTTAGTACGGGGCGTGGCCTGTCACCAACAAAGGGGGTAAATGAACAGCACGGGCAGCAGCAGCTGGTACTGCAGATATGCTTAATTAAAAAGTGAATAGAATGGGAAGAACATCTGTACCCTGTACCTGTTCGTCTTCAGCTCTCCCCCACCCAACCACCATTATGCTCTACTAATTTCAGTTTATCTTCGATCTCTGCCCAAAGCTAATCTGCAGAGCACTCAACATTTCCACCTTATGCTAATTTAATAGACCCAAATCCAAGCCCAAACTGTCTAATCGACAGAGAGAGAGAGAGAGAGGAGTAGGCACTAAAATTGAAAACACTTCATTAACGGACTACTAAAAACTACAAAACCGAAACGCCGCATAAGATATCTGTTACAGCTCTTTATTACATAAACCCTCCCCCCCGACCCTCTCTCTGGGGAATGACAAATTAGTTGAAGAAACCCCAGAAATGGGAAATTGGATCAGCAGAGCACTGAAAACGGAGATGATGGAGCAGCGGCGCGTGGGTGGCCAAACGGGCTGGGGGGGAGGAGAGGTTTATGGATGGGCTATTCCAATAAATTTTTCAATTTAGTTCAAACTCTGTGTTGACACTTTTATGTGACAGTTTTTCGATGACTGTCAGCTGGCAGCAGCTAGCAGCAGGTTGCGGCAGTGGCAGCGGCAGTGGCAGCCGTAATCCAGGTTTTTTTGAGCTAGTTCCTCATTAATATTCCCGCTCATTATGCTTTGCATGCATTGCCATATATAACCATTTCGAGCATTATAATCAAATTAAAAACACTCACCGAATGCAATCAAAACAGCATAAATAACATTTGGCTATCCGCTGACTCGTTTACTGACAAACCAACCAACTATCCAAACACAGCCCCAAATAAGAGTTATGCGCTTATAATTTCGCCTTATAAAATGATGTACCCTACGCTGTGATACCACGGGGAGTTGGCTTTCTTAAATCGGAAGTGAATCATATCTTTGGTTCAAGTTTTCCGCGCATGCGCAGCCTTTCAAATGTTTTTCGATTGCCACAGCAAAGCCTTTGGGTGGAGAGTCAGTAATTATTCCATATTTATGGCACCAATTTATATATCTTTAAATTTTGAATTATTTTTAATTGGGTTTTGGTAGTAGCTCGAGGCCTTCATTATAGTATTTCTGGTATTCTCTTTATTCAGTCTGTATTTCGAAATTTTATTACTAATCATAAGCTTTATAAGAGTCTCAATAAACCCAATGATAAAAGATAACTTCAAGAGTGTTCGAGTGTAAAATTAAGCGATTTTTGATTGGGATAGTTCCTACAGAAGATAGAGATATTTCCCAAAGATAGACATGGTTAGATATGTTGTACAGGTGATCTAAACTCCTGGCTGGCCTCAGCCTCATCGTTAACCATTTCCTCCAAAGAAACTCATTTTTTATATGACGCGTGCGACCAATTTGATGACGTTGCTGGCGGAGTGCACGACGTGATGTCGGCGGCACAAGTCCGCTACTCTGTGGTCGGGGCGACAACATCATCGACCCACGCACAACAGGAAGCCTTTTGGCCATCCGAATCGACATCGGCACGCATGCTCCTCCACCCCAGTCTGATCCACGCTGTTGGCCACTCGCAGGCCCCTCTGTGGTCCAGTCGGCAGCCCTCTCTAAGCCAATCTTCTGTGTCCCCCTACTCCACTTTGATCCCCTCCTCGATTCGACTCTGATCTCCACCGCTCTGCTTGGCTCTGGCTCTGGCTTTCAGGTGGAACAGAAAATGAAGTTGGTCCGCGGTAATCCGCAGAAACATTCGTGGCAACAACATCGGGAACAAGAAAGAAAGGTGTGTGCTAATGGTGACCGAAGTGGTTAATACTCTGGAATTCGATAAATCGTTTCTAAGGACGATGATCTTTGTTAACGAAGGAAAGAACGAGAGTCTGTGGATAGCTATAGCTATACATTTTCCAAAGTGAGGGAACATTTTGTACGGCACTTAATCCTGATTGGGGAGACTACGAGCTATTGCTCAAACTATTTTTTATGAAAGAAACAGAATCGGAATTATTTTTAAAGTTTTATGGATTGAAAGATTGATCAATTTTCGAAGAGGTGAATTTTTCTTTAATATTTATGGCTGAACTTCTAAGAAATTTAACAAAGAACATGACGATACTTCGATACTCTTCGAATACTTAAGACTTCCGCTGACTTTTCCAGGGTATTAAGACTACGTAAGTACATATATGACAACATTCAGTGTTTGGTTGTTTCGTATAGTTGTTGGTTGCTTGTTATGTTCGCTGTTTGTTGTTTGTTGTTGGGTCAATAGACACACACACACAGATTGTTGCTGTTGTCTCTTTTGGCTTTTGCTGTTTCTGGCTGGTGTTTTGGCAGCAATTAATCGGCATTAAAATTTATAACGCTGGCATAATTAATGGTCTGCTAATATGCCATAAAATTAGTTACTTAGCAGCCCGAGCAGCGTGTTCAATTAAGGATTTGCTTGTGCTCCAGAGAGTCGCCGAACCGAGCCACGATTCCGCATAAATCAAAATGCTTATCACGCGGCACGGCACAGAAACTCGCCCGCCTTCGAAGCCTTTTGCTGCGGCTCAATCCTAATTGCCAGTGAAATTCGCCTTGATTGCCGCGTAATTGTATAACTTGTGCGACCCTCTAACCCCAAGACACAGAAACACACACACAAACACACACACAGACAATCGCATCTCATCTTGTTCCAAGATTCCACACAATCGCACCTCATCCTGTGCTCTGGGGAGAGGCAGAGGCAAAAGGTCACCAGGAAGCGTCATAATTTGCCATATTGTTGTTGAACTGATTTGCCCAGAGAAAAGACCATCGTCTGAATGAAGCAACAAAGTAGGTAGAAGACTTTAAGATACCCTGGCAAACACTGCAACTGAGGCTGTAATAAGTCACTCTCTGACTATTGATTGGGTATAGCAGAAGTGTTTAGCAAATTAAAACTCTTTTCTGTGTTATATCTGTCACGATCATAATCGGCTTAGATATGTCTATAATGAAACTGAAAGAGTTTGTTCATAAATTGTACTCTTCATATCTTGATCCACGATCCCATTATTACAACTGAACGCTAATAACATACATTTCTTTATGCATTTACATAAATTAGCATTTAAATTGATCGACAAAATGTAAGCGGTGGTGGCCTGGAAATATGTATGTTTATGAGGTGTTAATGGGATATTAAAGACTGTTAATCAATTACATACAATCTCTAGGAATACTTCAGTCACATACCCAACACAGTCACCTAAATGCCTTACTCTCCTGCCTTACCTTAGGGTATCCTTAGGGTACAAATCTCTAAGGCAGCCGTCTTTTTTTTACCTTCTCCCCCTCTGGTGCCCCTCTGCAAATGTCATGCATTGAGAAATATGATTCGAGATATTGCTTGGGGGCCACTCAAAAGTCAATAAGGAATGCCCTGCTCTCTCAGGAGGAAGTCAGGAGGAGCAACTGGTTTTGGGCTCCTTTGTTCGGCATCTCCAAAGGTTGCTATTCATTTTATGGTTATTGTATGTCGGGTGGGGGCAGTCTTAGAAACTGGTCGCTCCAGCAACCATTTTCCATCAACCTCACCATCTCCCAGCTGCCACATCTCCCATCTCCCATTTCAGTATCCCAACCCAAGGCATCTCTTCAGCCCATCTCCTGTTGGCCGCAGTGACCTTTTGGCTTTGCGAAAATTGCACAGAAAATGCGAAAAGTCTTAGTGGCTGGCAGTGGATGAAGTCGAAGGCGAATCATATTGTTGAAAATGCCGGCATCATCATCGTCTCGGGGTTTTTCTCCCCCTACAAATATATTTCGATGCTTTGGCTTTTGAGCCAATATGATTTATGTTAATGCTAATGGCTAAATGTCAAGTGTGGCCCACGGAACTGAACTTCTTCTCGGAATCTCCGACTTTCTAAATGCCAACATCTAATTGAGTTTTAGTGTTATCAGAGCCATTGAAATGCTCGATAGGTAAGTGCTGGCACCTCGCTGTGGAAATAATAAATAAGTGCGGAAATAATAAAAAGAAAAAGTAATGAAAATGTGGCAGATAGAGGCAGGCAGCCCCCGGGGAAAGGTGGATATGGAGGTGCCAAAAGCAGTTCCACTTACTACGTCCTTTCCTGTCTGCTTAAAGCTCTATGATTTCGAAGGCATTTGAGATACGATATCTTTGGGATACATTTAGGAAAAGCTGGAGATTTAGTTGGATGTATTTCGATTATCACTTAGCGGCAGGAAGGAAACTATTTTCAGGGCAAAACTTTACTTTACAGATTATATATTTTTACCTTGCACACTTCCACTTTTCATAGCTCCATTCCGTGACCTCAAAAGAGCTGCCACCCAAAGAACTACAACCTGCTTACATCTATGGGTGGATGGGTGGGGCGCCAGTGCCAGTGCCAGGCCAGTGGCAGCCCCATTATTCTGTTGGGGGTTCCAGTTCCAGAGCTCCAGAGCTGTAGAGCTCTAGAGCCATAGGTGCCAGCCAATTATTTTTATTTATACTCGTATTTGCAGACAACAACACAACCTCAAGGCTGTGCCTCTGTCTCTCTCTCTCCGTCCGTCTGTCTGTCCGTCTGAGTGAGCATGTGTTTGACTTCTATCTAATGGTTTTGATAAATTTGTTTATTTGAACCCAAAAATAAACTAAATACAAGAGAGAGAGAGACTGACTGACTGCTGCTGGTGGCTTGGGTGCTCCCCTTTCATATTTTGAATGTCGGTTTTTTGTTGTTGTTTTTGTGACTGCATTTTGATTAAGTAGAAAATTTAATTTGTTAACATTTGAACCTCCATTCGAAACAGAAAATTCTGAGCGCATAAATCAAAACAGCATTGACAGGCACACACACACTTACACACATATATGTTTTTTTTGTTTGTTTGTGTGTGTGGAATGATAAAGTTTGATCTGGAGGCCGCTTGAAGGCAGTTTATCAAAATACTTGTCAGTTACTTAGTTGCGTATCTGCGAGGAGTATCTATGGCTGGCTGAGGCCTGAACTGAAAGGCGGTGTATCTGTGTCTGTCTTGGGAGTATCTGTGTTGCAATTAAGAGAAATTGCTTGGCCAAGAGACATAAATAGAAATTAAAAGCGCAATGCGAATGATATTACACCATTAAATGCGCCATTTAAGTGCAAGACACGGCGACCGACAACGACAACGACAACGAACACGAACCGATTTAATTACAGCAAATTGCAGAGATGTTTTCTTTTTGCATTGCACTAAGGAGGGGTGGGGAGGGGCCGGGAAGGAGCTATGTGTTAATCCAATTTGTGTGCCATTAGATGGCCCGTTGACCCACATTGAGGAGCAGCAGGAGGAGTGCAATGCAATGCACTCAGATGGATGGATGGCCAAGGTAATTGCTGTGGACGCACACCGCATTGGCAATGGCAATGTCAAGGTAACCAGTTTTGATTACAGTCCCCCAGTAACAGTCCCAGTCCCCAAGTGCCCAGATCTTCAGATATATATCTCCTGTTCCATCACCATCTGCGTCATGACATAATTGGCAATGACTTCGTGACTGATTCGAGCGCTGGGAGAGAGCGGGTAGGGTAGCAGTTTTCACTGCAGGATATCCGTCTCACAGAATTTCATAATTTTCGAAAATGCTCTCTCTCTGGCTGCTACCTACACTCCAGCCTGGCTGGCTGGCACTTGACTTGATTGATTGCCAACTCAGTGACTGCCATCCAAAGCAATTTCCACTCGAGGAGCTGGCTTCACAGGAGACAGAGAGACAGAGAGCGAGAGAGCTGGAGGAGAAGTACTATATCTAAGCACGAGTATGTGGGTCGTCGATTCGCATTCGTCTGTTCAAATTTACAGAGTCGAAGCCCCCGGAACATACACATTTGCATATGTGTGTGTGTGTGTGTCTGGCAGATTACACTCTTTGAGTGTTGCAAGGGGGGCGGGGGCATGACAACATTGGCATGGAGTTTGTCATGGGGCCAAATGATCGATTGGTTTACGCTGCGATTACGTCTGGTCTATGGGGAAACGATTATTGCAACAGCACAGCGAGAAGAGGGAGAAAGAGAGAGACAGAAAGTCATTATATTATGCAAATATTTAAAATATTTAGAATTAAAAACAAAAGGTGAAAATCGGAGGCCCTTAGCTGTTCCCTTAGCTAAGACTCCCCAATGCCATGCCCTTAGGGTATACCAAAACATATTTTCTTCTTGTTTTTCCATTACTTGAGTGAAGCAGATGTCGTTGGCATATGAATCCGACATTCATCCAGCTATAGAGACTGTTCACCCTCACCCTCCCCTCCCTTTCTATTAGTGTCGACGGGTAAATGACTCCAATTTGATTTGTTTGGGTTGCCTGCCTCATATTGATTTTGTTGCATGGGATGCTTGTTTGTGTGGAATTAAAATCGCTTTTTGGGGACTCAAAGACTCGGAACTGTAGGCTGGGGGCTCGGGTCTAGCCGGTAAGCTGCCAGGCGCCCAAAATCGGGGGTATTGTAAATTGTCTTTATCAATTTGAAGTGCTGGGCGGATTATTTATGCAACTTGCTTTGAATATTTTCATAGATAAAGTGCGTGCATGAGGCTAACTTTTGACTGTTCTCAGGCCTCACACACACACACACACACACAGTCAGAGTCATAGATACAGATACACAGACAGTCTCTCCAATGGAGATCCGAGTGTCGGCTCAGTGTCGGTTTTTGGGTCACTTTGGGCTTAAATTACCCACCAGCAGCAGCAGAGACCATGGGCAGAGATTGGCGGCAGACCGTTGAAATATTTAAATGCTTTTGCCGCTGACAACTTCATTTGAGTGCAAGTGTGGCGCATGTGGCATGCGTGGCATGGGTGGGAAGTGGCAAATCAAGAGTCTAGATTAGAGATGGTCGCGTGACAGTCATAAATGTGTCCCAGCCATTGATCAATTTGTGTTTGAAAAGTAGATTAAATCGGTTATGGATATGGCAAATATTTCTTAGGGGATTAAGACAGCTTTTGAGATATTTTTCAATATTTTTTTGGCACACATCTCTAGCCCACAGTCTAGAAGCCAGACCCAGGCCGAAACCAGTAGCCTGATCAACTACAAAACAACAAAATTAAACCAAACAATGCAGGAGATTAAAATGGGAAGCTGCCCACACAATACATACACAATGGGCAATCAGCGAGGGTCCTTCTCATTCACTCTCCCTCTCTCTTTGCTCTCTCTCCGCTCTAATTGCACTTCCTTTGTGCGTGAGCCGGGGCGTGAGCCATGGGACAGTAAACAGGATTTCCCCTTGGTCCAGCCGTCCGTCCATCGGTCACTTTCACCATACGAAATGGCTTCTTTCCACATTAGCAATCGGAATGGGAATCGAACTGGTTGGTAATCGTAATCGCTTTATAATGCCGCAGAAATTTGCGCAAAATATCGACAGCTGCCGAGGCACATCCTCCCCCTGGACCATCCTCCATCCAGCCATCAAATGAAGCGCATCTAAGCCTTTGGTGAAAATATCTCTACGCATTTTTGTGGATTTAGGTGTATTTTTTTGTTGCTGTTTTTTTTTGTTCACGCTACGTAATTTGGCACTCACTCGAATTGCTTCATTTTTTCGGTGGCCCCTCATTGAACTTTCACTTTGTTTACGCATCGTTTTTAATTAATTTTTATGATTTTTTGTCCCAAAAAAATACACTAAAAAAGGAAATGATTGAGGTTTGGTATCTGGTATCGTTTTTACCCCTTTAACAACTTTTGACAGATTTATGGTTGAGTCTCCTTCTGCGGGTAAATGGGGGGGGGGGGGGGGGGAAAGGGTTGGTTTTTGGGCTAGTTTTTTGGGTCGGGTCGGTAGTTGGCACTTGATAACTCACATTCAGTCCATGTGTTGAAGGGAAATGTGTGGAGGGGGTGGGGGTTTTGGGCTGAAGTAATAATTTCTCTGATCGAACATTTTCCTTTTCATATTTTTTGTGGGGTGAAGCAATCATAATTTCATATTTACTTTGCGAAATTATATTTGTTTTACTTTTGGGCGGGGTTCGGGTCTATCTCCTGAATGAGGAGGATTTCCTGTGAGTGTGAGTGGAAGTGTTTGCCTTAATGGTGGAAAAAAACTTTCTTTTCAATGAAAATTGTACGTTTGGGGGTTGAAAGTGACTAAGGGATAGCATTTCAATGTCTAAATCATCAAAAATTTGATATTTTTCAAACAAAAGTTAATGGAAGGAAACTCTTGAATGGATTAAAGATATTTAAGGTCTCAAGTGGCAGTCCAGTGAATGAATTCAAGTTCAAAATGGTTTAGTTTTTCTGGGTTAACCATCACTCAAAACTAAATCCATTTTTTATTCATCAATATTCCTCTGTGGTTACAATATTTCCATATTTTTTCTAGACATTAAAAACATTGACACTTGAGGTCTGCCATCTCCATCTTCGCCTGCCACTTGAGAGGCTGTCAAATGTTGAATTGTGGCAACCTGTTCCAAGTCCACTCATTTGGTTCGTTCTCAGTGTGTTTTGACTGTACTCTGGTGGCAGCAGCAGCTGCCGCGCCCAAATCGCACTTTCCCCCGCTCTTCCCCGAGATGCCATGACTACATGAAAACTAAATTGCAGTGGCAGTGGCAGGGGCAGAGGCAGTGGCGGCGGCGGCTACTTGAAAATCGTGGAACATGGAACAGGGCGTGAAATGTTGTGTGACGATGTGACGATGCACGTGCAGCGACTGGGATCGGGCAGAGATAATGACGTTTGACATATTGTGCCACGCGTTGGGCCTGGGTGTGAATCGCTTACGAATGACGAATGTGTTGTTGTGCCAGCTCGGGGACATTTTCGAGAGGCCAGAGGAGACAGCAGCCAGGAGACAGGAGACAGGAACAGGATGCAGGCAGGCGTAACTCCTAGTTCTAGTTGCAGTTCCTGTCACAGACAATTTGTCACAAATCAAAACGAAAGCAAAGCTAAGCCCGGCCTGGCCCGGCCCGGAAGCACCCTTAAAGGGGTGACTCGTGCAGGCAAGGGCTGCGCATGCGCATGTCCTGTCACTGCTCCTATCTGCTCTGCTGTGTTGTGTAATTCATCAAATGACATTCGTTGTGCCTCTCGCTTTTGGTATTTTGATGAAGCGTGTCTCATGGACACGCCTACCAGCTGGCTGGCTATCCTTTGGTATCCTCTTCTATCTCCTATCCCAGTTCTAATTGCTCGTAAAACTCTGCCAGCTCGTGCCATAAAAATCATCGACCTGGAGAACAGAACGCTCCAAAACAGATTTCTGTTGTGACACAAAGCGAGAGGGGTATACCGTTGCTGCCACTGCCACACTGCCACACGTTTTATGTGCTCGTAACTTGCCCTAATTAAATGCAATTAGTTCAGACCAGCAGCAGGAGCAGCTGCTCGCAGGACATTCTCTCTAAATTAGCTGGAAAAATGCATAAAAAAATTTATATATATTTTCTTTGTGTCACAAAACAGAAAAAATCATACAAATGTTACAAAATTTCGGTGACTTTGATTTGATTTCACTGCCCCTCACCCTCTGAGCCCCTCAGGGGGTTGGACACTCTCCCAAGGGGGTCGCTTGAATGCATTTTCTATGCAAAACATTAATACAACATATTTTTTAATGTATTTTTTATGAATATTTTGACTCGTTACACGCCTAATGACAGTTCATGTTCAGGGGAAAACACACCCCTGAGCACACACACATAAATCATATAAGAAGTGTACAGATTTCTATAGATTTCATATATGAAATTGAAGAAGCATTTGTGCCACCTCATTGGCAGCCTTGACTCGCCCCAAAGCAAAGAAGAGAACATATTTACATACAGTCTTGTCGTCACCTGAGCCATGCCTCATGCCACACCTCACCTTCTAATTAATTAGCGGCAACAGTAAGAGGTACAACAGATGGTGGAAGGTTACAGGTCTTTTGCTCATTTGCTTACCGAGACTCTGGCTCTGGCTGTGGCACCTTTCGGGTGTGCTCTCCGCATAATTAGCCAAAGATGTGCCCTTAAATAATGACGTACGTGTAATGGAATACGAGCATGCCCCAAAAACAAACCCACACACACTCCTCGTTCTCCCACTGCTGTTGCTTTCTGGCTCAAGGTTGTGCTCGAATGAACTCTGTTGAACTCTGGGGGCAGGTCTGGAATGGGCAGATGACAGTCTTCCATAGCAAAGTTGTTGATTTGTTAACTATTCTGTTGCTACTTTGTAGTCATCATCTTTGGGTTTCTTGCGGAACTGGTTTCGTTCTGGAAACTCAAAAGATTCCTAAACGATCGTAAATTAATAGAAACAGAAAGTAGAGGCTGCCTGTTGGTGGGTTGATTTACAGAGGAAGACAGTGACGAGCGTTTTCTGAATAAAATATGACGTGAAACGCTTTAATTATATTTTTTATAATTTATTTCATGCTAAAACCCAACGCTAAAAGCTTAAATATATTATTATGGTAATAGTCACATTAATTCGCTTAGAAAATTTATTATTTATTATTATACTTTAACATTTCATAGAAGATTAAATTATTTTAGTAATCTGGGAGCTATACCTTCAGAAAACTATTGGAAGAATCACTCTTAACAGCCAAATACTACATATGCTTAATAACTTAACTTATTGAATTAATTTATAAATCGATTCTTACAAAGGATACCTTAAAACTAAAAATTATAGGCATAAAATATTTTTTTTCGACTTTTCCTGAGTTTCCAAATCAAAATTTCGTCCAAAATACCGAAAAAAATTATGAAATTTTAATTAGAAATCCTAAACTATAAAAAAAAAACTATAATTCTTTAAAATATTTAAAATTCCAAATATATCAGAAAAAGTAATTTTTTGTAGTCATTTTCTTCTATAAAACTAAAAATTGTTCTCCATAAAAAACAAAACAAAAATGCCAATAATTGAGGTCTAGTAACTCCCAAACATAAAACAGATTTATAATCACTGAACCTCCCATGTATCCTCCATATATCCTGCTGCCTTCCCACTCATATTTGATGTCCTTGCTTATCGCAGTAGTAACTCTCTTTCCCCCTTCAATAAGGTACAATTTTTTATGTAGTAACTTTCTTTACCCTGCTCCCCTACATAAAAAAGTTATGAAGCTCCAACTCCAAGCATTTTACAGCTCCATTTTCCCCAACAAACACCCCCCACCTTTACCCCCCGTCCGGAATGGTTGGCGAAAAGGAAAACCCAAAGGCAAATGCAAATGCAAACAGAACTTGAGAATTTTCAGTTGGAAATTGAAAATTGAATTCAGGGCACGTTCTGGCGATACGGAAAAGCATGTGTGCATTCGTATCCGCCGTATCTATAGATGGAGCATATTTACTTGTGGCCGAAAAATTTCCATTTCCATTCGGGGAGGACACGACAGGGCAGGCAAGGACGAGATTCCAATTAATGAAGCATTAAACATTTTTGCGGCACAAAAGATTGCAATGTCGAGATAAAAACCAACCGCAGAGAGAGAGACAATAAGCAGAGAAGGAGAGAGGGAGGGGGCAATGGGTTGATTGCAATCTGTGTTGTGTCCCCTGGTTAAGGATCATCCTCGATGATGATGATGACGATGATGGAATATCTGGAGCGAACACTCGCAGCGGGGGGTTGCAAAATACTCGAAAATAGATTTGCAAAAATGGGCACCGAAAATTCGGTGGCAGTGAGATACAATTTACGCTTGAAGGAATTCTCGACAAGCTGCATAATGAACTAGAATGTGGTTGCCAGCCAGTAGGCGGCGAGTGCCACTCGAAACAACAACCACAATCACAGCCACAACCACATTCGATTTTCGATTAACGAATGTATCAATCTATACAAAACTATTTAAGCGATCCATTCTCCGCTGTCAAAGAACGTCGTCTATCGGGTTCTCTCTCTTTCTATCTCTCTGTGTGGGAGCCCCGACCACTGGCCATATATCAATCTCAATCTGAGTATTCGTATCAATCCCCAGGCTCGGCTCCACACAAAAAACTCTAACAAAATCTTTTGCAAAGCGTGCCACACCGCGGCGGCAACAACAAAAACGAGCCGCAACTTAAATGAAATTGGTGCAATTTTGATTGATTTATAATTGAATGTGAATTGTTGATAAGATTATGATAAACGACATTCACATCTACAGCTACGACTGCGGCTACAGCAAGAGACTGTGCATGGGGTATGGGGCATGGTGCGGGGTATGGGTATGGGGTATGCCATGGGATATGGAGAGTATGCCATGGATATGTGGCAGCTCCTGCACTGAAAATCAGCGAAAGAAACAGGTTAACGGAGGACGGTGTCCACGTCCAATCGACTATCGGTCGATCGGTCGTCCATCGTTTGGCGTCGGCGGCATTGCCAATTTTTGATGGCAGCCGCTTCTCGTTTGTCGCCAAAACCAATACGCTCGAAAGCCAAAGCAAAGGAAACGCGAATGGTTGGGGAGGAAAGTCGAACAAGGGATACTCTTACAGAGGATGGAAAAGAAGAAGAGACTTTTTTCCTTGCTGTAGAAAACACAGAATATTTGGGGCCTCCTAAGTAGTAAATTCAGATTACTTTTACTTATCATTCACAGAGGAGTATCTACACACAAAAAGAACATTCAATAGATATGTATATGTAGATACGAATAGATAGATAGACAACATGAATTATCGGTTATATAATATACAGAAAGGAAAAGGTTAGCTTAGGTTAGGTTAACCCGGACGGCCCTCAGCGGGGTCACTTATAGGCCAGTATGGTCCTTAGTCATCCGGAAGGGTATGGACCCTTACGAGGGTGCTATTGAGACTTTAAAGTCTCCGAGAATCCAGGTGTTTTTGGGAAAGGCAAGTAGTTTCCTTGGCAAGTATTTTCCTTCTCGTCCTCTTGGAAAACAGAAAAAAAAAGAGCCAAGAAGAATATTCTTTTGAAAACTTGGATAAAAAAATACCAATTAATAAGAATTTGAATATTGAAAACTAAGTTCAAATATCAACAAAAACTTAGTCGAAAATTAATTAAATTAAAATTAAATAAATTAAATATGAAAATGCTTCAATATTATTCAAACAATCTTTATAAATTCTAATCCTATTCCAATTCCAAAAACCCTTTAATTAGAGCACTCAAAGGGAATTATCTACTGTAGAACGATCAACTTAGATATTAACCCCTTCCATCTGAAGGTTAAGATCGTTAAGGAAGATCATTGGTGATCGTTATGCGAAATTTGCTATAGAGCATAATTAATCAGATTTAGGCCTTAACTGTATCTCATAGACCGTATCCATATTCATAAAAATTATCAATATCAACCTAATGATAATATCCCATAAATTCCAACCAAATTTGCCCATGCCAAACAGATGCCCTTCCCAGTAGTATCATCATCATCATCCTCATCATCATCATAGAGTAGAGTCGTTAAAAATATATCGTTGAATCGTCGCCAATCGGAGGCTTGAAATGCATAATTTTCGTTTGATATCGATGGCGATTTGCATTTTTGTCGCTTTTGTGGCTGGCTTTATGCATAATAAAATCAATAAACGCACATTGAAAATTGCATATCAATGCGGCGACGGGGACGAGGACGGGGGACTGCTGGCTGCCAGACAGTGGAACTCTTGGACTGGGCGGACAGTGCAGACGCACAGACGGACAGACGGACGGACATGGCACCACTCGTGGAGTGCTCGACAAAAGTCTCGTTTTTTGAAGGCGACATTTAATTGCCTGAGATCAAGGGGGGGTCTGAGAGGGGACCCGGGAGGTGGTGGGGGGGTAGCCAGATTTAGTGCGTGGAGTTGTAATTTTTGTTGTCACTAGGAAATACAGACTTGAGTTGAGTTAGGAGCGGGCCGAAATGCGGGCCAGAGCTTAATTTAAACAGGAAATTATGAATGTTGACTGCAATTTGTTTATGCAGCTGCTGAGTCAGGAGACCACCCCACCCCCCACCCCTCTGTCCACCAAGTGTGCCTTCAGTACCACCATTTCCATCCGAATGACTGGCCAAGATTGGCCGCGTGTATGGGACGATAAAGTTAATTTACTTTGCTGTGTTGCCATTTGGCTGTTTGCTGTTTTCAGTTTACAGTTTTCTGCTTTGTGTTTGTGTGTTGTGTTTTTCCTTGTGTTTTGTCGTTATTTTGATGGCGAATATTTCACGCTACTTGCTGTCGGTCGGCGGTCAAAAGGTGCCTGCCTCCGATCAACGTCTGTCACGGATCATTAGTGCGGCTCAAAGGAGCCGTTCTCCAGTCCATGTAGGAGCCAGAGCCAGAGTCATGGTCTAGTATTGTCGACAAGCTGCAATATCCATAATTAGTCATGTGCGTCGCCTGTCAAGGCGCCTCAATGGAGTTGCCCCGGCTGCCTGGCCTGCCTTTTGCTGACAGATGTCCTGTCCTCTGCTCTGCTCTATTCTGTCTGAACAATAAGAAACCCGCACTCGTAAGTAGGGGGTTTTATTGAAGGTTATTAGTCATTGATATGCGCTTTTGCTTTGCCCAAGCCGCACCTTCGACATGTGTATCTACGTATCTGCGTATCTGGGCCTGGCTTCAATTATTCGCTGTTGGCCTATTGACAGAGGTGTTGGCCGTATGTGGCAAGAGTGAGGGTTACGTTACAATTGTTACTCTGCTCTACTCACCCGCTGATCATGGAAGATTAACAATGACAGTGGGGTTTCTCAGGGTTCTCTATATGGGCGATCAATGCTGTGCACCCAAAGAGGGGTTCGAATTTAGAGAAGAATATTGCAGGAGAAACTTATAATCGCAAAATATCTTTGTGGATTAGTTTCAAGAGATCTGAGATCAGATTTTGAAGATTTTTAATGCTTGTTGAAGATCTATGGAAAAAATCGATACAAAATAACTTAAAAAACATATAATATTATAGTATACTTGCGTTAAAGCCCCCTGTACACTCGCCTCACTCGCTTATGCCAGCCCCAGGCTCACTCGCTTCTCTGGCTTGGGCTAAAATATAAGTAAATGACCCAAAAATATTTTATACAATATTGAGATAATAATTGCAGAGTATCGCAGGAGAAAAATTAATTTTTAAAATATAAAAAAAATATTAAAAAAATATATAAAATTATTTTTACGATCTTTAAGGTACACCTAAGTAGATATACTCTCAATGCTCATTATAACGGATCATAATCGATGATAATTGGAACAGATCCCTTGGGAAATCATTGTGGCTTAACCTTGTTAAAGATCGTCCAATATAATCTCATAATTCCCTCAACTTTTACCACCTCTACCTTCTAATACTTCCGATTGGGGATTTTCAGCACATCTATGTATGTAGTATTTAAACACTTTCCAGCAATCTGCTTTAATCTTCATGCCACATAACACACTCCACCATTTATCTGCAGGTTACATCATTAGCCGAAACAATCTCCTACGAAAGTAGCGAATAATTTCCCCCGAAAACTAACCAATCATAGCCCCAATCTAAATCCACACGGACCAAAGCACAGTGAACACTCATTAGGCACACGCCAAACAAGCTGCGAACCATTCACCGACTTTTCTCTCTCTCTCTACTTGTATTTCCCGGGAAGCAAGAGTTTGTTTAGATGTATCCCCTTCGATACCCCCAAAAAACTACTATCACCATTCTCTCTCCCAATTAATTACCCTCCAAATGGACGATGGCCGATGGTCCGTCCGGGGGCCAGAAACAAACAGAAACAACAACAAAAAAAAGAGTCACTAAATCATTTTGAACTTGACATTCGGTGCGAGGCGAATGCAAATAGCTGGCTTTCGACTCCATGTGAGGCAATTAACGGGGGGGCCCCAAAAACAGCCACCAGCCAACAGTTACCAGATTCGAGGCTCGAGACCAGAGACCCGAGATCCGAGAGAGGTGTCGTATAGTCTTTAAATTTATGCCCGAAAACTGGACACCCGACAGGGCGACTTTTACAGAAGAAGGAGCAAAACTATTGGCCGGCAAACATGATTTAATGAGCATTTATGCAAATGATCAGACCAAATGTGTCCGACACTGGTCCTCCTGGTTTTTGCTGCATGTCATGTGAGTGTGTGTTATCCTTTAAGCATCCTGTCTGGCATAGGTACAGCTGCGAAAAAAATAATAGCACCACCACCACAAGAAATTTTTAAATAGTTGCCCAACTCACATTTTTACCTTTAAGAAAACGTCAAGCACATTTTTAGAAATGGTTGACTCTTACAAATCTAGGAATGCAAGAAAAAATCTCTTTCTTGTTAACGTTTTTAATTATTTAAGAAAATTTCTTGAAAGTGGTCAAATTAGGCGAAATAAAAAATAGCACCACTTTTCAAAAATTAAATTAAAAACAAAATAATGACCAAAAAGTAACGAATTCCTCAGTTAACTATTTTGAACTATTATCACTAAATCTATATTTATCATTTAATATTTGGTACACTGTCCTTTTTTGGCAATAAGAGCTGCGCAGCGCCTTGGAATGGAATCAAGCAAGTCCTGGCATCGTTTTAGGACCAGGACTCTTCAATTTATACCCAAAGTGATCTGATAGTGGCTGGCTTGGAAGTAGCAACCGCCTTCTTAACGTAGGACCACAGATTTTTTATAGGATCAGGTCAGGTGACTGAGAAAGCCACTCCAAAAAGTTGACACAGTTTGCCCTGAACCACTCCTTTGCTTCCTTGTTGGTGTGTTTGGGGTCATAGTCCTGTTAAAAGACCCATACTATCGGACTTTCATATTCTAAAAAGGATAGCATTACTGTCTCCACGATATTCACCTACACGTGCCATTCCATGATGGGTTTTATTCAACCTATTGGACCTACTCCAAAGTCGAAAAAACAGGCCCATACCAGTACACTACACCCTCCATGCTTAATGGTTTTTGTGGTGTACTAAAGTTTGTATTCTACTTTCCTTGGACGTCTAATGAATTATCGAGATCACTTTCACCAAACATATCCACTTTGGACTCATCTGACCATAGAATATTCGTCCATTGTTGGGATGTCCGATTTGCTTGAACACTGGCAAACTTCATGCGCTTGGTACTATGTGTCGCGTTTAAAAGGTACAATTTTTCTTGGGCTGCAGGCTTTTATATTATGTTGGCTAAGATATGTACTAACTGTTTGATCTGTCGGATTTATTTTAAGCTCTTCTTTAAGCTCGGTAGCTGACTTGAAGGGACCCTTCTTACTCTGACGAATCTGTCTTTTGCCATCAAAAGGGGTCATAGATCGTTTTCGTCCGGTTCAGCCTTTTCTTCATAGTTTAAGGTGTTTTTGATCATTTTCTTAATGCTTCATACCAATCAACCAACTTCTCTGTAAGTTTTGCCGTCTAATATCAGTTTTTTGATCAGATCTCGCATCTCCCCAGTGCAGTACTATCCACGTCCCATTGTAATGATTATTATTAACTTTTATAACAGAAACAATGAAATCTTAGTCAAAACTAATGAATACGTGCCTTTTACAAAGACAATTTTGAGAAATATAGAAGCTTCACTAAGAAAATGGTTAGTGGTGCTATTTTTTTTTTCGTCATTTTTTGGTGCTTTTTTCTTAAAATCCCAAAAAAAAATATAACGGTCCAAATTTGAAAAACGGAAACATAGTTTTTGTTTATGGGGAATACTAAACAATATAAAAAAAATCAAAATGTACAAAAATCGCATCATTTTTTACATTTTTTTGTGTCTTGAATAAAATGTGTTCCAGTGGTGCTATTATTTTTTTCGCAACTGTATGTATGTTCAGCCCTCAGCTGGATGCTCGTAAATCATTCCAATCTCCTCTTCCATGTGTGTGCTGTTTGCATGCCCTGTGGAGGGGTGTGTGTGGGCCTTCAGTTCAATTGAATAGAGAGAAAAAATCTAGGCCCAGCCCAGCAGCAACGTTGTACATTGAACAAGAGGTAGACGACGAGAGAGCGAGAGAGAGAGAGCGAGAGATGACACTTTGAGCTGCAATCAGGCGTAAAAAGATGCTGCCCAAAAGCAATTTTCTCTTTTGGTTTTTGGGTTTTTGTTTGGGTTTTTCCTTTTGCCCGAAGGGGACAAGCGACAGGCGGCACTGAGAGATTGAGGTGGGTCCATCATCAATTTTGCAACAATGCGACAAAAGGTCTGCAGTGAAGTGCAGTAAAGACTAGCAAATACCTAGGGATTGCGATAATCTGGCAGGGAATGCTGTCTATGTGGAAAGAATGCTGTGATGTACGGAAACTACGAAGATAGCTCCTGAACTTTCCCTCTAAATGGCTTGACTTCCATGAAAAACTATTCTGTTTTAACCCAAATATTCTCCCCATTCCCTGACCTTGTGGCAAACGTCTTTAACTTCTTATCATACCCTCAAACCATCCATATATGATGGGTAAAACAATTGTCTGGTCCCAATGCCCATGCCTCACTGGACAAGCAGACACCCAAGCCGCAGTGACAATCCCCAATGCCCTTACCCTGCCCTGCTCCCTTCCTCTGTGGTCTCTCTCTGTCTTCCTTTTGGTTGATTTCTCTATGTTTATGCGGTTGCCTTTTGGCTGCTTATTGATTTTGGTCAAGTTTTCCCTGTCAGTTCCATCTCCCATCTCCCCTTTCCCCATTCCAATGTTGCCGTTTGCGGCTGAGGTGTGAAATCAATTGGAAAATGCGCTTAATGATTTTCCAAGATTTGTGCTTTTGCTCTAATGGCTAAACTGTACTTTTGTGGGTTTTCCTCAAGAGGAGAGTGGAGAGGGGGTAGGGGTTTGGGTTGGGCAATCGGAGTAGTAGTAATCTCCGATTGGGCCACACCCATTTCCTTTTGGCGGCTGTTAAATGTGTAGCAACTGTCGGCAAAGGAATGCAGCCAGACGATACGACACGACACCCCTTGGCAGATGGGCAGGCAGATGGGTGCTCCGCTAGGGGTTGCCCAAGACAATGACTTCTTGCAGGGAGCACCCTTCTCTAGCACAACCCAAAAACGATACTAAAGTGCAGCAAAGCAATCTTCTACTCCTCCTTCCCCTGGTGCTCCTTCTGCTCCTGCTGGCACAATTATGTCAACTTCTTGAACTCCTTCTTGAAGGATTCCAATCGCTTCGGGGCGGTGTGCGCCGCGTCGCTCCGCTTGCAATTCGAAAACGATCAAGCGTAACACCCTCCCTCCCTCCCTTCCTTGGATGATTATGGGTGCACATAGCGAAAAGGACACGACGGGGCACCACCAGGCTGAACCCTTCCGAGGGTGGCAATGTACTCGGGTCAGTCCTTGAATTGGGTTCAGACATGGATACGGGCTGGATAAGTATCTAAAGATTGAGACTGTACTGCCGTAAAGGTGCAAGCAGCCTCTGTTTCTTTTTTGTGTAATATTGATTGGAACGGGGTCTCAACTCTGCCTACTTTTATCTGATAATAAATTATGGACACCCACAGAGATGATTGCAAGAAAACTCTACTCTACATTCACTTAAAAGAATGCTGCAAAGAAAGATACTTTTTGCACTTCCTGTAGCTAATAGCTACCCCCTCTCTAGCCCACTCATTGCCATAGTTCTTGATAATATTCTACTCTGTAACACATAAGACCCCCCTAGTCCGAAAGTCAATTGCAAAAGTTTTCAATTAACATGATAGCCATCCCCAGGCAAAAGATACAGAGATACAAAGATACTCATATGCTTACATATGGCCCCAACAACACACACACAGACACACACACACACGTGGCTAGGGGGAGGCCATTAGAATCGACTACATTAACAATATTGGCAGTGACCCAGCTCAAGAAAAAGAGGTCGGTCGTTCTCCGGTCTCCGGTCTCTGGTCTCCGGCAAAAAGGGCACTAAACATGAAAATTATGCGTGTCCATTCCAGTTTTGGGCCCTATCTATAAAAACTACCCCCCCACTTCCGGCCATTCGATTCCCTTTCCCTAGAAAAACTGAAGGTGAAAAAGCTTTTAATGCCCAAAAAAGAGAATGAGAGTTTTTCTGGTTATTTTTTTGTATTTTTTGGGCATTTATGGGCACGCGCCTGAACAGAAGGCTTCGCACCCAAAGAGAGAGGAAGAGAGAGGGAAAGAGATGAAAATTTTGAGATTGGCAAACGGCGATTAATATCACTTAATTAAGGTGAAAATGTAGATGCCTGACAGCTGTCAAAAAGCAACTGCGAGCATATGAAACGTATCAAATGGCATACAGAAAAATACAGGAAATAAAATATCATTTTTTTAGCCCAATTTTTGCTGCCGTTTTTTCGTCTTTCGGGTGGGGTGGGTTTGTGTCCAATTGTCCGTATGTCGGGATTAGGGATTTGCCGAAAACATATATTAATAGTCTCGGGCGAAGCAAGGCGAGGCGAGGCAAGGACAATGACAGCAATCAAATCGTATTTGCCAAAAGCGGATTTTGATGGCAATCAATCAGAAAAAAAACCCAAAAAAAAGAGGAGAAAAACGGTTCTCTTTTTGGTTGTTTTTGTTCGATTTCTGGGGTGAAATCAAAGCGCATTTAACTTTTGTGGTTGTGCAGAAATCTGAAATCGGAATCCTCATCAGCCCCTAAGCGCAGAGAGAGAGAGAGAGAGACAGAGACAGACCCGGACTGCAATGAGCTGTCAACGAGTCCGAGATCTGACGGGGTCGACATATAGGAATCGAAGTGAGGGTCGACTGAGGGAGAATAGTGGGACTGTGACTGGCTATGGAACTGGAGACTGGGAACTGGGAACTGTTGTCTGACTGCAATTTAATCTGTCAGACAAGTGTGCCTTGTCTCTTCCGCATTTTGTCATGTGCAAACTGGATTCATAGACATATTCCAGAGTCAGAGCCAGAGCCAGAGCTAGAGAGCAGAGTCGAGAGCCCAGAGCAGAGTGTGGCATTGTCTCTAGTATCTCTAATGCAGTCGCCTGCACACAAACGCTATAGACGTATGCACACACCACTCTCGCATAGATGGATAATGGGCCTTGTGGCATGGACAAACAATGGTCTGGTTAATTGAATTGCTTTCAATGCGTGGGCTGTGCCGTGCCCCAAGGCTCTCTTGTGCAATAATGTCCCGACTTTAATTGTATCGATTTCATTTGAATTTCATTCGGGCATTGCCTGCCATCTGTTTATGGGCTTTCAAAAAAACAAAGAGAAGTGAGAGCTCTGACAAGGTTAGAGAAGTTGATAGATAGATAGACCCCCAAACAATGTATCTAATTGCTGGTTAGAATATCTTACCTTTAGCTACCTTTTGCTACGGAAATCTTTGACTGTTTTGCTACACACATCTTAAACTTTATTCATTGCTAAAAATACAATTTACATACACATAAAAATAGTCAAAGAAATCAACATAATCTAGCTACTAAATAACTTAAGGTCTAAACAAAGTGTTTATCATACATATAGCGAGCGCGAAGAAGAAATAAAATACAGATAAAGATACAGATAAAGATACAGATAAAGATACAGACAAAGATATATAAATAACCATTACAAGATACAAGATACATCATCACTCTAAGACTTGGGCTTTCGACTTCGATTGGGTGTGGTCCTCACAGAACGTCGCGTTGTTGTACTGCCGCCGCCACTGAGGAGGGGACTGTTGTTGTTGTTGTTGTTGCCTTTGGGACTGTTGGTAGTTGTTGTTCTGAAACTGGAACTGAAACTGCTTCCAGATGTGGCTCTGGTTGGCTTAGTAGTTGAAGTGGTGCTCGTACTCGTACTGGTACTGGTCGTGGTTGTCCTCCTGCCACTGGGACGCTCTCTATAAACGCACATCAGTTCATCCGCAGCATCGGGACAATCAATTTGCTGTGGATTCAAAGCTTAGCGGAGTTCCTTCTTTAGGGGCGGTACGATGGGGGTGTACCTACCTTATCACACAACTGATTGACTGTGATGCACTTGCCACTCACACACCGCAACTCGTGGGGCAGACAACCCCCCGGGGCTGTCACCGCTGTCTGTGTTGTGGGCGCCTTAGTGGTAGTCGTCGATGTTGTTGTGGTGGTGGTGCTGCTTGTTGTGGTGGTGGTGGTACGTCCTCGCTGTTGCACAAACGCAGAGCTGGGAATAGCACTGGCTGTCCTCGCCGCCGGAGTTGTGGGTCCACTGATGCTGAACTTCACGGAAGTGCGATTGGCCCGCTGCGAGTATTTGAACTTGTTCTCCGAGTCGCTGGTCATCATGATCTCCTTGCTGTCACGAAAGTTTACTAGAGGGGAAATATTTTGAACTTCTTAGAGATTAGCAGAGATTTCTTGTCTTACCAAACCCCTTGGGTCCTGCTGCCGCCGCACCGGCTGGATCCTCCGCACTGGTTCCATTCACTGCTTGAACAGGAGCTGCCACTTGGTGTATCTGAAACTTGGTCTCCGTGCCAGCCTCCTCGTCCGTGGTGGCTGTGATGTACGTGTACAACTTGTCATTCGTCTCGTTGGGCGACAGGAAACTGGCATAGGAGAAGACCCTGGGGAAAGCATTCAGTTCGGCCTCATCGAAGGGGGCCGAGTCCCCCGACCCGTACTCGTCGCAGTCCTCCTCGTCGCTGCCATCGAAACAGTCAAAGTTCAGATCACAGCGCTGGCTCTCTGGGATGCATTTCTCATTCGAGCGACACCGGAACTCGTCCTGCTGCTCGCACACCAGACACTGCTCGTCCTCGTCCTCGCCCCCCGAACAGTCCTTGATCTTGTCGCACTGCCACTGCTGCGGTATGCAGCTGCCGTCGTGGCACTGGAACTCATTTGCATAGCAGTCGTCCCGCCGCCGCGTGGGATCCTCACACTTGTGGCTCTCGTGGGCATCGGGATACAGGCTGCAGTCGAAGAGCTCGCTGAGGACATCCGAATTGGATATAGCTATGGAGCAGGCCTCAAGAATGGCTACGAATAATGGATTATCATCATCAGTTAAAGATTACGTTTCTGCCTGGCTCTTCTTACCCTTGCAAATCCTTCGACAGGGCGGCAGCTGGCCAATGTGCGAGGGCCGGCACTCCGGCTCCAGGGCCGCGCACACAAACTCGATGGCCCGCGCCGAACAGTTGGCCCGAATGAGGTCCTCATACGCTGCCAGGGCCGCAGCATCCCGTGGAGCAGACCCCTCCCGGTTGTAGGTGAGGTCGTAGTCCAGCACGCCCTGGCACATGGGCAGCATGGTGGAGTAACAGCCGCTGTTTGTCGTCGACGGAGTGGTGGTCATGGCCTCTGTGGGTCGCCCACTGGCCGCCGACGGTGGCGGCAGAGTGGGAGAGACTCGGGTGAGGGGCTGCTCATGGCCCGGAGGGGTCGCCTGGGGTTTCGGCAGTAGCTGCAAAAATATGCACACAATATATCTTTTTCCCCTGATGGCAGATCCCCGAACGACTTACATCTTTCAGCAACTGTAACATTCGCTTGTCCTGCTCGATGGGCACCCCGAAACTGTTCTGATGTCCAGATGTAAATCGAATACTGTCAGCCGGCAGCAAGGTGTCATCGTAGTCCTCGTCTCCCTCCTCCCCCAAAGTCATCTCTGGCTGGAACTCCGTTGTGTGTTCCCCGCCATCTATCGCCTTGAGTCGCGTAGTCTCCCTTACTGGATCCGTGCTGGTGGTCTCTTCCTCATCGTAAGCCTCCGAGCTGCTGCTCGTGGAGGACGTGATGGTTGCCTCGTAACGTCGCTGCAGGAAGCGTGCCCGTGCCACACTCACATCGTGCAGCCACAGGCAGTAGGTGATCAGGCCGAAGAAGAGCAGCACGCTGGCCACGAAGATGATGGGCCAGCGGAGGTACTTCCAGCGACAGGCGCGTCGGGCATACCCCAAGAGCATCAGCGGTGTGGGCTTCTGCTGGGCCGCCTCTAGATAGTAGTTGGGGGACGTCAGGGGATACTTGTAGCGGCGCACCTGGAGCTCTGCCAGGGCCTCGGGGCTGCCGAGCATGCCAATGCGATATTTCTGGGTATCGGTCCAGCAGGCAGCCTCCTCGCTACTGCAGCCACCTTTGCTGCGTAGCGTCGAGGCGCGGGAGTAGTCATCGTCGATGGTCTGCACCGTGATATTGAGGCCATGGGGATATTTGGTGGGCTGACGTCTCAATCCACTGATGACTGATGAGGCCTCATTCGACATGCCATCGAGGGTCGGTTGCTGCTGCTGCTTCTGTTCATCCATGATTACTGCCAGAGATCGCCTCCGCACGGCTCACCTTTGTCTCTGAGACTTTTAGCCAAATGTCAATTGCAGCTGCTGCTGCGGCTGCTTCTGTTGCATAAGCTCTCTGCTCTCAGCGGGGTAATTGCTATTGTCTAACCTGGGTATTTGGGGAGCCTCTTCGTGCCTCGGGGGTTCACCAGATTAGGGCCTTTGCACAGAGTCTCCTGGAAGATAGAGTTTGGCGAAAGGAAATCGAATTACAAATGAAAATGAAAGTCAAGATGGCATTTCCACCGTTTGGAAAGTTGTCACCCAACTCCCAATCCTCCGGATCTGTCAGATCGATCACCGGAGAGCTGCTTCAATTAAGCTTCATTAATTCCCCACCGCATATCGGACACATCTTCTTCGTTTTGAGCGCAGAAAAAAAAACAAAATAAAAACCGTCAACAGCTGCAATTTTGGCTTGTATTTTCCCAAGCCATCAGCCAGCAGCAGCGGCGATAAATAATCTTATATACGAGAGCTTAAATAATATATCTACTGTATCTATGTGCATGTGGATGTGCTTGGGTCTGGGTCTCTCTGGGCAAAAAGGTATTGGCCAATAGTTTAGAAAAATTGAAATGCGAATTGCATTGGCCAAGAGGTGCGCGCTCTTAGCCGGCAAATGTGCTCGTGGTCGAGCACTTGTGGCCGCTTCTGCTGCAACGCTTCCACCGAAAGCACACAACAGGCAGCCAGCCAGGCAATAGTAGCCAAAAACCTGGGCCAAGCTCAACTTGTTAGCCGGAAAAACGAACACCAAACGAGACAACAGAAACCAGCAGAAAACAACAGCAATAAGAGTTAGAAACTAGACGGTCTGGGGCAAGGCTTAAACGAATAAGAAATTCTCTATATATGGAGAATATTTGGGAAATATAATATAGAACAATGAAAGTTGAAAAAGATCCATAAGTAGATATATCCGACTTTCCTCTAAGGGAACACAATGAAAGCCCAAAAAATTCTATATGAAAATTTGAATATTTGATATGAATAATCATAACAAAAAGTATACATTTTCTTTCCTTTTTTCATTAGGGTTGGGTTCCTCCTCTGGTCAAAGTAAGGATGGAAGAATATACCCAAGAAATGTATTGAAGATAATGTATTTCTTAGTACAACAATTATTCAGATTTTTTGTAATTTTTCGTTAATCAAAAATTATTTAGAAATTAATGAATTTCAAGGCAATTTTCTGTAAAGAAAACTTCAAAGTTTTTGGTTCTCAATAATTGATGATTTCCTGGGGTGATAAATCTGTGAAATATAGCTTGTCTTGGTCTTAAATGAAACAAAGATCTACAAGAAAATTCAACTAGTTTTTATACCCCTAAAGTCAACATTCAAAGCCACTCGCATCCCCCATGGACTCTATGTTTGTACGATAGTTAGCCGCATCTGCATCTGGCAGATACTTTGAAGACGTTAAATGAATCCCCTTTTTGAGTTTTCTTTATTTTCGTTTGTTGTTTTTTTAACCAAATTAAGTGTTATGTATTCATGTTTTATACCCTTTCTTGGAGCTGAACAAAATCGCTTGAGCTTGGCGGCCACAGTTGGCTGAGTGTTGAGTGTCGACGAGTGCTTAGAGACGACTCCGATGCCGATGCCGACTCCAGCTGCGACTCCTGCCTGCCTGCCCCCCAGCCACCCAATGGGGGGAGGCCCCCAACTAGTGCTAGTGACCTTTTCACTTTTGTTTTCGTTTGCCTGACTGCGCCTGCCGTGTTTTGCAGGTTTCCTCAAGTGTTGCAGCAGCAGCAGCTACAGGAGGATGGGGCGGACTCTGCGGCCCATTAATGGGTAGCAAACTTCACTCTCGACTAGCAGCCAACCATCTGCTCTGTTCCGCTCTGCTCTGCTCTCCTCTCGTGTGCCGTTCGTTGCTCGATTAATGAGCTGCAACCCGAGACAAGCCAGCAACCAACCCACTTCACTCTCTGTACACTTCAGTCTTCAGTTCAGTTTTCAGCAAAAATAAAAATCTGTTGGCCAGTTATTAAGAGTGGCTCGGAGGCCCGGAGGCTTGGGGCTTTAAAGATTTCGCTAAGGTCAGTTGGGTTGGAAAATGCTACCAAGCAAAAGCCATCGACAGAAAGGTCATAATAGCAATTGACGGAGTGCTGTGAAGAACCTTGTTGTAGGGTCGAGACACTCGCTATAGAGGAGAATGGGTGTAACCAAACAATACGATCAGGTCTGCTCCGGCTCCGGGTCTAAGAGAGTTGTTAATGTCTGCCTCTGCTGCTGCGGCTGCTGCTGCGGTGTAAACGGAGTGAGGAAACTCGGATAATGGATAATGGGCGATGAGCATGTGGAGAAAAGGTTGGGCAAGTTGTCTGGGAAATCAGTCAGTTGTCCGTCTGTCAGTCTGTCTGTTGGGTAATCCTCAGGTAATTAGGGTGTTAAGTGCAGAACTTCAGAGGGAAGTCTTTTGTGGTTAAGCGGCGATGATCTCCATGGGGTAATATGTCTAATGATAGTGTTAAATGGAACCAAGTCTCATGGAAAAACTTCGTAGAGGATATGGCGAAAATTGGAACCATTTAGTGGTTTTAATATCCCATACTGAATGGCTTAAGTGAATGGGAAGTCTTTACAGATCTCCGCTCTCCAATTACAGCTTCATGCACGCACCAATCTAGATCTTTGGTAACTTCCCCCGCCCACAGCCAGAGCCACACTGAGAGCCCGTCTAATTAGTATTTGTATCTGTCTAGCCCGTAGCTGTATCTGTATTTGAATCTCTCTCTGCCCAAAAACCACTTCCAGGCATTGTTCAATAGCTCATTTGGTCAGCCATTAGAACACCTTTGAGCAACCGTTCCGTTCGGTTCCGCCTGAATGCCCCAACAGCCCAGGCAGCCCTGTACTTAAAGTGCAATCTTCTATTCGATCGAAGGAGAGGTGAGTAGAGGGTGGTGTTGCATATTGCTTCGATTTGTACACCTTTATTGCTTTTATTTCACACAATTTAAACGAGAACCTATGCACCACATTCCACTGCCACTGACACTGGCAGCAGTCAAGTAAATTGCATTGATTACACGACTCAGACGACTCGGACTCAGACTCAGATTCAGACAACGAATCGTTGCAGCATCCAATGGATGCAATGGATGCAATGGAAAATGCCAGCTTATAAGTTAAGTCATTTGGCTCTGGCTGTGGCTTTGCAATGGAAACGGCACTGCCTGCCTGCCCGCCCGCCTGCCCACTGCCACTGCAGTTCAAAGTTATTTTGTACAAATAAATTGTTTATGCCTTTTTGATATTTTTTTTTATTTTTACCTCCGACTCGAACTCGGACTCAGAGCCGGCTCCACTACGTGCCACTAAGATGTGCCACTATAACTATGCACTATGTGCAATGCGAGGTGAGCAGGCCACTCGGACGCCGAGTCGGACTCTGGTCAGGGGATTGGGTCTGAGGCCAGCTGCCTTCTGGGGCCTGTTAGCGGGTGGATTATGGCTGTTAGACACGCCGATTATGGCCATATACATGAGAGATACAGAGAAACACTCGAGCATGCATGCTACACTTTGGTTGGGCAATCACCAATATTCTGTCTATTCTAACGATGCGTCATAGATGATGCTCTAAAGAGGGTTAAACAGAGAGATCAAACTATCCATCGATCGATCTTGTGTGTGTCCCGATCTGTTGTTGAGAGGTCGAGGTGGACTACAGTGATTAGATGGCATCGACAATCGATCATAATTGACATTTAAACAAGAACAACGTGGGTGGATAGGTCCCGACTTTGCTCATGAGAGGAGGAGAGGAGAGAGGGTGGGACTGTTTCGAGTACAATCTCTTTATAGACGTTGTTTTTTGTTCTTTACCAACTTTAATTACTGGCTCTTTGTACTGCCTATGGTTTCTTTTATGTGGTTTTTGATCCGTCATGCCTGGCAATCAAGTTGCAAAAAAAAAATGTTCTCTTTTTATTAAATTTTATTTATTTTTCCACTGATTGATCCCTGCCTGAAAAACCCGTTCTTACGCAAAAATATCACTCATTAACTCTTCTCTTCTTTGGTGCTGAAATGATCTCATAGGAGATGATCTCTCGTTGAACTTTATGGCTGAAAACTATGGATTCTTTTGCTCACTTTAATTCCAATGATCTTCAGGGGGAAATCTGCTTGTCATCCTAGCAATTATTCCATCAATCACACTTACAAGAGATCTTTCTGTCTCTCCAAGCAACTGCACAATCATTCTGCACTCGGTTCGTTCCACCTGTTTGCTCATTTAAATAGATACTTCTGCATGTTTGTTGTAATTAAAGCAGCTACCAGTACCAGCTACCAGATTTTCCAACATTTTAACACCAACTTGTTCACAGATGATCATCGTCTTCATGGGTTGAGAGATCTAGAGTAAACTCACACGAGAATCACACTTTTGTCACTTTTCCACGCTTCACAGTCTGTTTTGGGGTCTTGGCACTTTTGCGGTTGCAATGAATACTCGTAGACGAATACTCGAGCACTTGAATACCAGAGACATTCAACTGCGTTCACTCACATGTTTGCTGTCTTGTTTTATGTTAATCAATTTTGATTGCAACTTATTTTCTGTGCTTCCATTTTAATTAAAAGTGCAAACTTCAAAAAATAAATAAAGTCACTTTTGTGTCGGTTTGATTGCACACCGTACAGTAGAGTACAACGTTGTAATTACCAAAGTCATAATTTGCATAAAAATTTCATTAAACAAGTCGAGTGGTATTTTATTTGTTTTTTGTTTGTTTTTTTTTTCGAGGGTGCAGCTTCTTTTTTAACTATTTTTCAACACTTTTGCAATCGATTTTCCATAAACGATTGATGGTAACGAAAAACTCACTTGTTAGGGGGCAGCACTTGTTGCGGACTGGGATGCGCGCTTCTATCTGTGATCACCAATCTCGAGTTGGCCGCATCCGCGCGATCGGCTACCAAAATTACGACTAACAGCAAATACCTTTTCCCAAAAGCCAAACAGCCAAACAGCCAACAGCCGAAAGACGCCGAAAAAAAGCTGAGCCTCTCTTTCGGATTTCGGTCTAGCGCTTATTCTTTGCTTCTTTCGATGTCGAAGAGAGCCGTCGCGAAGGCGCCTCAAGCTCAACTCCACTCCGCTTCGCTTGGCTTTCGGTTTCGATTTGATTTCGCTTTCAAGCTCGGCCCGCGGATCGCTGACTGCGGTTCGTGGGCCTGGCCACAGCTTAGCTTTTGCTCTTAAACGTGTTTGGTGGCCCACTCTTACTCTCTTAAATTGCATAGATTGCTGCTGCTGCTCCGGTCGGTGCTTGTCGCTGCTTTTCCGCTGCTGCTGCTGCTTGTCGCTGCTGCTGCTGCTGCTGCTGCTGGGGGGAGTCATTGGTTCAGTGTGTCTGCAATGCTTATTTTTGGTGTTTTCGCTTGCGTTTTTTCGGCTCTTTCATTGTCGTCAGAGCCAATATTTTAATGGCTCTTGCAACGTGACGTTTAAGTTATGATGAGATCGTTTTGTATGACTTTTATATATGCTTGTAGCCGCGCATGGCATGGCTGTGTGTGTGCGGCCCGAAGCGTGCCCTGAGGCTGTAAAGAATGTTTTAATGTTTGGAGCTTTGACAAAAAACACAAAATATACAAAAAACTTGTATTTCTTCGACTTCGACTGCGAGCGAAGCTTTTCTGCAATTGGCTGTGGAAATGTCGCACATGTGGGTGACGACGACGACGACCGGCTTCGAAGTGGGTTAAGATGATTCTTGGGATGCTAAAGGGGAAAAGGAACTATGGGCTAGCAACAGTTATTGAAGCAGAGATTGATTCTGGTTCTGAGTGTGCGTGGGAGTCGATGATGAGTTGGTGGTAATATGTTGTAATATTAAAAGCAAAAAAGTGATTATAGCATGGTTAAAAAAAAAGATGTATTCATTAGATGGTACGGTGGAGGAGGATTTACACATAAAATATGATGATAAGGAAGGTAGAACTTAAAGAAAATTATTGAGAATATACTAAATGATTGAAAATAGTGATACAGATAGAAAATATAATGAAAGAAAATCTAGAAAATAAAATATAATAATACTAGAAAATTTAATGGTAACAAAATTCCGATTTCACACCATAAAACCCAAAGAAATCAAATATCTTCATAGCAATCATAGACAAAACCGTGGGAAACTCCAACCCCAAGCAATCCTATAATGTCTCTACCCAGATATTTTCCAAATTAAAGCTCTAATTATGGGTTTTCCACTTCCTCATTGTCTTTTAACCTTCCAACAGTTCCATATATCGTACTATTCATTATTCTTCCAATTACACTCATTCCGAACAATGACCTTCCCTACAGATACGTTTCCATAGACCGATTTGGGTATTAGATCATTGTTTGCGGGGGGGGGAGGATCGATCTCCAGCCCCCAAAAAACAAAAAAATCTACACTCACGACATGGCAGAAACATTGCCCAATGCACTTTGCGGCATCTGAGGCGGCTGTGGCTGCGGCATGTGGCACCACTCAGACAACAGGCTCCTGCAGCACTCTGGACCCGCACTATTGGCCGCACTCTGGGATCCAGTCTGGTCTCCACACTGAACTCCACTCTGAGCTCCACTCTGGTCTCCACTCTTGCCTCTAATCTTGCTTCACTCTGCGATTCAACTCCTGGCCCCACTCCCAGAGTCAGCTGTTGTTTGGCTCTGTGTTCGCGGACAAGTGCACTATAATTGGCCTGCAACCAGCGGCGGCATGCCCCCAAACGACTCCGACTCCGTTCCGTTGCCAACAACAACAACCGCAACACTGGCCCGAAATCAATACGCAGCTTTTTATGGCCTGAGGGGGGACACAAGGTTAGTAGATTTGTGGACTTTCAGTGCGTTCGATTTCGATTTCGTTTTGGTTTTTTTCTGTTTTCTGTGTCGCAGTGTTTCTTATTGCTCTTTATGGCATTTTTCGCAGCGATCCAATCCGATCCGATCCGCAATTATGAATGGCCCGAGCTGCGGCCCGAGCCTCGGTCCGGGTTAGGCGGTTGCTGCTGCATTCTAAATGTCAATGTTACCGCAGTTGCAGCTCCAGCGCTCCAGTATATATATGACTTCGAGTACGAATGCGAATACAAGCACGAGTATCTCTTGTGCATCTATGCATCTGCGAGATATTTTCATTTTCATTTCCATTTTTTTCCATTTTGAGTTTCGTTTTCAGTTCGGTTCGTTTTTTTCGTTTTCGTTTTCTTTGGCGGTGATTGACTTTTGTGCGAGGCGGCGGCATGGTATCCGAGTATCCGAGTATCCGAGTATCCGAGATGTGGCTCATGTGGAATTTCCGCTATTCACGACGACCCACCTTAAAAGTCACAGACTCCAATACGACGAATGGGATTTTGATTTGGAATACCAAATGTGTATCTGACGGTGTATTAGATACTCTAAGAAGGGGTCAATGGCCACAAAGAATGAACTTTGCGGGGTAAGATTTCAGCTGAAGATAGATATATATTTGAATACTAAAACCCTTTGGATTTTCGATTGATTTTTTGCTTGAAGAACTATTTTTAGGCAAGTAAAATCAAAATTATTTTATGGGATATTTTAGCTATATTTTAAGGTATTTTGTTTTGTGCTAACTTTTCTGTGTGTGAATATATTTATCATAAATTTAAAGCCTATAAAATTCTTTATGTTTCCACCTAATCTTAAGGCAAATTCGGGCTACCAGAAAACCAGAATGGGATTTTATTTAGAGCGTTCTAAAGGTAATGAACTTTTGGGAATTATCAGGGTCAAACTTTGTTCTAGTTAATCTTTTAAACCATAATATCATAATAGGTATCTCCATCAAGCATTATAAGTATTATTATATGATTTCTCACATGATATTCCTAAGTTTTCAATCATTTTATACAGATTTCTTAGGAAATAACCAATTTAAAACAAAGTTTAGGTAATATAGGGTGCTTTCTCAATGATATTTCATAATTCCAATTAAATCAGTATATGTTTTTCTTAGCTCCCTCAGGCCCGTAAGGGTATTCCGTGATTCTACCTATTGCCGCCCCCCCATTATGCACCTTGGTTGCATGTAATGAACAATTTCATGCACTTGGGGCTTGAAGCTTGAAGCTTGGCGGCCATAAATAACCTGGCCAAAGCCCATTGTGCGTTGGCTGCCACTGAGAAAATCGAATCAATCATTTTGCACACACGAAAACGGAACAACTGGCAGAAAAATGCAATTGTTTTCAATGGAAGGTTGGCGAGGGGGTGTGGGGTGGTAATACGGACAGTCCGTATTATGACAGCGTTAACAAAGCGCGGCCAAATTAAAGTGTTTAATTAACACAGAAAAAAAAGAGTTCAACAAACATACGGCACACGAACAACAGCAACAACAACAACAAAAAAGAGAGGCTCGACATGCTCAAAAATCGCTCATACGCTCCGTTGAACTTCGGCAAAACACGCATGAGGAAAGACTAAACAGCCAGAGAGTGAATACGGGACTGAATAGCGAGTGAATGAATGTGAGTGTAGTCGAGTGTATGCCAAGGTGTACCAAGCTCTTGATTAATTGTGCAATTGCAATTGAATTAAAAGCGTGTAAATAACTCGAGCAGCGAGGAGGAAATCAAGAGAAATATTCAAGGAGGAGCAGCGTCACCTGATATGCAAAAGAAGGGGGAGTCACGAGGGGGGGTAGGAGGGAGGGAAAGTCATGGGATAAAGACAACACGGACAGACGGAGCCGGACAGCGGGTTAAATTGAATTTATGGTAAATGCAAATGAGCGGGAAATACAGAAAATAACAAGAAAGAAAGTGTCTAACTTTGAAAGACGAAGTTTTAGATACACTTAAAGATAGATTAGTTTAAACTGAAATAAAACTACAATCTAAATGATTCTGTAACACAAAATTCTCCTTGGAATCAAAAGATGATAAAGTAGAAATTTTTAGACAGAAATGGGTACAAAATAATGGAGAAATTTGTCATAGATCAGATAAATCGATTTGGATACTGATTCTAAAAATATTCATTATTATTTTTATTATTTTAAGAGTTCGAACATCCTTTCTTCTCTGCCTAAAATCGTCATGCCCCCTTGCTAGGGTATTCCATGCCCCATGAAATTGATTGAGACCAGTGAAATATGCAAAAAAGGAACAAAACACAGATACATCTATGCAGATATCTATATAAACATGATATCAAAATAAAAAACATACATCTCCCAAGAGTAAAAACAAAACAAAAAACAAGAAACTTCGTTAACATTGTGCACACGAGCGAATTGCTCTCTGGCGATTACGATTAAACACGCTTGTAAATACTGGATCAAAGCCAGTAAAAACAGCAGCAAAAATACAACAAAAATACAGCAGAAAACATAAAAAGAAATACTGCAAAAAAAATACATATACGAAAGATATTCATAAGTCAAGCTGCTACTGCATCGAGGTCGAGGCGAAGGCGACCCAGGAAAGGCTTCGCCAGCGACTTCCACAGCCACGAGGAATGAAGGAAAACAGGAAAGCGGTAATGGGTACGCAAAGATTTGATGGAGCCACTCAGTAATAGAGTTTTTCTCGATGAACTTCCGCTGGAGATTGGAAAACACTTAGAGGAGAGAGAGAAAGAGAAAAATAGTGGAAATTCTCAAGGGTAGACAAATTTTGAACAAAATAACGAAATGGTAATAAAATTCCAAGAAGCTAAAGAGAAGGAAAGGGAAATGAGAACTAAAAAGGCTATAAGGGCTAAAATCTGATGCCGCTTCGAATAAGATAGATCTAAGATAAGAAAGGAAGACATTCTGGGAGGAAGGAAAAACATTGAAGAAGGAAATGATGATGTATGAATGTTAAGCATTCTTTAGGAATAAAAATATAAGAAAATTCGTTGATAACTATAGAGGAAAAATTATCATAATGAGATCCATCCGAAACCTCTGTTAATATTCATAGAAGGTCTAGCTGATTTTTCAAAATTCTACGTTAATTCTTTTCCTCTCTTCCATCAGGTCCAATATACCCCTTAGATTCGAGGGTAACCATATCGTGCGATAAAAACTTTTCGCTTTTGGCGTTCAATTGAATCCGCTAACTGTTCGACTGAGTGAGTAATGTCCAAAACGTTGACAACGACACAAATCTAAGGAGGGGGTGTTGTAGCTACAGCATACCTATACCGATTCCTATACCTACCTATTACTATATATATTTATATAGAGATGTAGGTATATCTATATGTATGTACAAGCAATCATCCGTATCCGAAGCACACACACACTCGAGTACTCGACGGCCCACGACAATATTGAACGCGAACGCACTTAAGTGCCTTCGTCTACAGAGCTCTACAGCTCTACAGCTCCCAGCCCCTCCGCCTTCCGCTCTCTTCAACTTCGACTCCAATCCACCCTCCCTCTTAAATACCTCAAAGACCGTCGTCTGTGGAGCTGTGGTTCCGTGCCTTACATTACTCGACGACGACGACGACGACGTCGACTCTTTACTGATTCGCATTAAGCCGCTGCCGCTGCCGCTCCGCTGCTGCACGTTTCTTACATGCCAATGGATATATTTTCTATATGTAGATATGTGTAGTACCGATGTATGGTGGGTAGGAGGGGAAGGGGCTTTTTTTATGGGTTTAGTTTTGTGGTCAAACGGGTTTAAATTTATTTATGATTGGATTTGATTTTATTAAAATAAAACGAGCAAAAAAACCCCACATACTCGTAGTGAAAAAAGTGAAACAAAGTCAGCGGGCGGCATTCGTAATTGCCACTGCCGCAAGGAGTGCTGATCAATTGATGCGGGTGTTGAACGGTGGGGCAGGGGGAACACATGGGGAGAGGGGGCAATCTCTAATGGCTAATACAGTTGTTAGACAAAAGAAACATTTAACTGGAGCCCAACTTCCGCATTGAGACTAACGAAAAATAAATAAATTATAATTTACACACGAAAACACGATCGATCGATCGATCGTCTGGGGGCATCTCAAGATGAACATCGACGACGACGTGGAGGTGGAAGATGGTTGGATGGAAGGTTGGTAATGGATGTTGTGAAGATGCTTTGCGAGTGAGAGTGAGAGCGGAGGTGGGGAAAAGTGAGCGCTTTAATCAAATGTCGATTGCCCCCACTTTTATTTGTTTCTCTGGTCTGATTCAGTGGGCCATTTGCTGGCGCAATGCCTTGGCTGCCTGCCTGCCTGGTGAGACTCCATAATTGCCTGCCCTGACGACTGCGAAATGCGTGACAACCACTAGAGATGAGAGCGTGAGGCAAACAGGAAGTCCATTTACATTTTCAGATGGGTAGAGTCAAGGAGTTCGTGATAGTCAGAACATTGAAAGAATGAGAAGGAAACAACATGAGGTGACTGCGTGGGAAGTGCAGTATATTATGAAAAGTGTGGTCATAAAACGTAAAAGATGAGACCTTTAAAGATCCAGCACAACTTGATCAGCGATCAATGATCTTTATGATACAATTTTGGCATAAATTCAGGGATGACATGTAGCGTAAAGACGCATGCATCATTCGCGTTCACCAGCACTTAAAAAGTTATCAATACGATACTTCAGTGAGATTGGAGAATTGCAAGACTTTTAAAGCAGAGGCGGACAGCGTCCTATGCACTGTACATAGGAAAAGCCCACGGGGCAGCGCAGTCGGCACACTCACAGTGTAAAAACTTTGTCGGCCCCAAGTACACGCAGCTTCGGTATTCTGCTCGGCTGGCGCAGCGGCAGAGAAAATGAAACATGTTTCATCGTGTCTGTTTTCGGCGCACTCAAACGCATTTGAAACATTTGAGTGGCGATCCCTGTTTTAGAGCTGATTTTAGGTTCTCGATTTATCAATCGAGAAATTCCCTATAGAAAGGTATGTACATATGTCCCATCAAGAAATATGGTTTAAGGGAGAATTTAAGTTCCTTTAGAATACATTTGAAAGAGGAATTCGACATTAGGTAGAGCTATTAGAACCATAGAGATGGCCGAAGTAATTGCTTGTATAAAGAGTACAACCGTCTGAGATTGGGATATCTGGGGATGTTCTCCAGCGTACTATAAACTCCATTCTCTCACGCCACCATCTCGATTGGCAGATGATACCTCGTACCGCCTTAACCGTGTCCACATTTTGTCAGCGATTTGCACAATGTGCACATGCCTTTTGCCTTTTGCATTTTGCCTGCTACTTGTACGAGTAGCTACTATAATTTAGCGCTTGCCTTCTTGCCAATACTCGCATTGTGTGGGGCTACAGCTACAGCTCCAACTCCAGCAACAGCTCCAGAGCCCCCAAACGACGACTCCTCCTCTGCCTTTTCCTCCCAGGCTATTCGCTTTTTTCTTCGCTTTGTTTGGCAATTACAAAATTTGTAATTTCAGGTGCGATGCGCCGCGGGAATCTTAAAAAACGAAGTCGTCTGTCTGTCGTCTGTCGCTGGTCGTCTGTCGTTGCTGCTGTCATGAGGCTTGCGCAAACTCCAAATAAGAAATAAAACTCGTTAGAGCTTGGATCGAGGCGTGGATCTACAGTCTATGGTATCTTTGGTATATGGTAATCCATGTAATCGCTCTAATCTTAACAAGAATGCCGGCACCGTCGCATAGCACTTTCAGCCCCAGGCAAAGAATGTCAAAAGACTTTCATGAAAATGATTGCCCTCCAAAATTGGAGCCAAAGCCTGGAAAAAAATTGGTTCAAAGAGAAGTGTATGCAAAAATTGTTTTCTTGCGGCACTCCCCGAAAATAGTTTCCAGTCAATGCGGTAGCCATGTCATTTGGAACCCTTTTGTTGCGGCTATCCATGGGTATCTGTATCTATGGCTCGTATCTGCCAGACAATGCCCATTGAGAGGGTCTCCGAAGTCAGGTATTTATCAGATATCCATCGAAAACCCATTGTTGGATACGTTTTTAATGTGTAGCAACGGTGGGGGGCGGGACCTCGTCTATAATGACACTAAAAAACATGATATTGCGGTTTTTAGCATATCCAACAAAATTATTCATCTCATCTTTCTCTCGAGTCATTATTGGGTAGCATTGAACGGTTTGAATTGGCAGTGTTTTTTGGCCACAAAATGCTGACAATGATGATCATAATGATGATGATGATGCTGATGATGATGCCCATAATGACGATGATGGGCGCTGTTTGTGTGGTAGCCATGAAATTTGCATAGTAAACCTCTCCTCCTCTTTCCGCCTGACAATTGAAATCCGCTCCTCAAAAGGTTAAATCTTAAATGGCATTTGGATAATGCGATGATGCCACAAACACACCGAAAAAAACAAAAAAAAACACACAACCAACACCAAGTCAAACAATTGAAATCACTTGGCTTCAGTTATAGATACAGATACAGTTGCGGATGGCAGATACAGATACAGATACACAGATACAAGAAGGGGAATTGATTTCGTTTTCGTCGCTTTTTATTTGACTTAACATTTAGCCCTGATTGATGGGGGCGTGATAAACTATTTTGCATTTAAAGGTGAGGTCTGATTCGGTATTTTTTTTTTGGGTTTACGGGTTTTCGGTTTTTTGGGCTTTGTTTTTACTCGATGGGAAGCCAGAAATGTGAAGACGAGTGGGTTTGTTTTTGGGCTGGGAAACCATTCCTTAGATGGAAATGTTAACAGATGATGGATTGATGGATATGCAGATGGATAGATTGATACTTGAAGGGGTAGAGCCAAAGATCTCTGAGTTAAAAGATGAATAATTAAGGGATTTTCGTGAATTAGATACAAAGACAATATTTTCTAGACGACTTTCTCAGGATATCTCCAGGCTCTCCTAAAACTTTTCGCCGAACAACTTTCAACACTTTCCAGCCCCCATCGTATGGCAACTATTTCTTTCAATAAACCATAAACAATCCATCAAAATTAATCACAATTTCAAATCACCTTTTGATTCAATAATTAATTGATATTTTTTATACCTTTCACTCGACTCCTCCCAGGTCTTTTATATCACTTTATTGTGCAGCCAATCCCACACAGTCCTCGCCTCGCAGCTCTTTAACCTTGCGGCACAAATTTGGCACATGCCACACGGTCCGTGATTACCCCTATATCATCATAAACAATCAGACGGCCAGACGAACAGCCAGCCCGTTTTGGGGGCAACACCCCTGCAGGTCCCATATAGGCCTATCAGCCATGTACATATCTATAAGTCTCCCGATCTCCAGCACTCCTCCTCTCTGTCTGTTTCTGTGTCTCTCTGTATCTCTGTGTGTCTCTCCCTCTAAGTAAGATTAATGAAAACACATGCAAAACAAATGCGAATGCGTAATGGTGGGGCGGAGTACAGGAGTGGAGTGGGGTGGGATGGTGGTGCAACCAGGGCGAGGGGAGGGGAGGGGAGGGGACAGGCTCCACAAGTGACACAGAAATCGAATGGAGAGACCCGGCACGTAATTGAACAAGCTCGATTGTCGCCGGAGTCGAGTACGAGTACGAGCAGCGTCGAGTCGGTGATTACTCCAAGTCAAAAGAGAGAGAGAGAGAGGGAGTGCAAGAGAGAGGGGGTAAGGGGGGCTCTGTTTTGCATTCGGATTAGCATAAATTCAAGCCTGGCTCTCGCTGCGAGTGTCAATAGGTGTGTGCTTGTGTGTGCGGCAGACGCCGGCAGTAACTAATGAATACATTTGCATGGGCATGACGGTCCCCCGATGTACTACCTCTCCCTGCCTCTACACCACCCCTCATGCAGCACTAAAGGCGAAGTGGGGCCATAGAGAGAGAGAGATGAAAAGATAAAGAGGTCAGCAGCTGATCTAGCTAATAGAGATGGCACTTATTATCGATATTTTAGCGGTAAATAATAATCTATTTCGATTATTTTGTAGAAGAAATAGATAAGTCATGTTATTGATGACATCAAATGTATTGAAGCTTTGTATTCATAATCAATATGTTATGGGGGAAATATCATGGAAATATAAATTGAAGAATACAGAAACTATAAGAGCTATAAGAGCTTTGATTTGTTATCAATATATAATCGAAATAAAAATCAAAAAATTCTAAAAAAAATTAGAGCTCCAAGAGTTTCAGTTTCTATCTGTATCTTTGTATCTTTAATCGATATATCACCTATATATAATCGAAATAAAAATCGCAAAACTAGGTAAAACATAAAATCTAAATATATTGAAGAAATTATCAATTACATTGCTATTTAGATCAATAATCGATATAATAAAGGACATATTTTTCTTAAAAGAAATAATTTCTTCTATATGATTAATCTTTAACGTATGTATGTACATATGTACCTCTAATTAATAAAATTACCTTACCAACTTTTGAAAAATGCCCAAAATACTTATGTCATCTTCTAATTTGTCCTACTTATCTAAATAATTATTTAATAGATTATAATCGATCGCATATTTTTTACATATTTGCATGTTCAGGCCAGCATTAGTCAGGCAATATTTGTTCCGATCTTTTTCTGTTTATTTTTTTTGCAATATAATCACATCCCCAATCAGCTGTGCTTCAAGCTTGCGTTTATCCGCATTCAGACAAAAGCTCTCCCCACTACATAGTATATGTTGCTGCACTTCTCGCTCTCTTGTTGGGGCCTTCTCATTCGCACTGCTCAACGGAGATAATTGTTTCGCATTCGTCTCGCTGGCAAGTCACGACATGACTGCATTCCACACAGCAGAGCGGAGCAAAGAAGTGCAGAGCAGAGCAGATCGGATCGGATCGTGGCAGAGCAGAGTGAAGCAATTATAAACAAATCAACGCAATATACAAAAAAATTGTTTTTGTTGGTCGTTGCACTCACGGAGAGCAGCGCTGCACTCCACTTGGCTGCACTCGAAGCCAAGCCACTTCCGTGTCGAAGAAAAAGGAGCTGCCGCTGGAGCCAAAGCTGGAGCTGTGGCTGGTACTTGGGTTTACCTCACGGGAGAGAGGAGAGCTCTGAGCTCGCGCATCCTTCGGCGCCATTAAGCTGACAAATTGTTATCGGGGCCGTCGCCGAGTCTCCAAGTCGTAAATTAAGAGTCACTTGCTCTGCGGCAGATACGATATGGGGATTGCCATCCGCCGAGAGCCTTTCACCCACTTTCGGCCACCAGGGCAATGCATCATGCACTTGTCAGAAAGTGAAAAAATCAACAACAGACGAATCGAAAGAGGAATGCAAAGCGACAAAGGGTATACCCTACCTCCTATACATAGGAGATTTTGTAGCTCCAAATTTCAATCAAATGCTCATCAATAGGTACAATTATTTGTATAATTTATTCATCGCACAATTCATTTATTATTATTATTATTTATTTATAGCCACAGATCCACTTCCTCAGGCATTTAAACGACTCTGCCATTGAGAAAGACTCTTCAACGAAAGAGACAGAGAGAGAGAGAGAATGTATGGTGTTGGGGGAGGAGAAAGCGATGGTGGCTGCTGCTCCACTTTTGGCTGCGTTACGCAATCACCATCCAGACGTTGCCGTCTCCACCGACTGTCTGTCTGTCTGACTGTCTGACTGTCTGCAACGCAGTAACAGTTACAAGACACTCGAACAATGCTCACAAAAAGAAAGAAAGAAGCAAAACAAGACTCCCTCTGTGGCACAGTTACCCCCCCCCCCCCCCCCCCCCCCCCCCTCGATTCCCATCCCATCTCTGAGTGGCAGCCCCGTCGTCTGGCTGACTGACCCAAGAGTGGACATCCCATGTTGCTGATTGGAGTTTCATTACCATCGCAAGACGCAGTTCCAAGTTGCAAGTCTGCCTGCTGCCCCGCTGCTACATCTCCTCCTCCTCCTTCTCTAGAGTGATATAAATCAAATGGCCTGAGACAATGCATCAAGTGAAGGCGCTCTCCCTCTCTCTCTCTCGCTGTGTCTCTGCATCTTAAGTGCATCTCTCTCTAATGGTTTTAGTTGGGACAAATGCCACAGATATTGACATTTTCCGTTTTCATTTCGCTTCAGTTCGTTTTGTTATAAGTTTATACCCTTTAAAGGGGGTTTTATGTTTTTCAGCAGATTGTTTTTTGTGCAGTGAAGGAAGCTTAATTGATCCTTAAAAGTTTATAGCTTATAGATGAGAGAATGATTATAGGGAACGGCATTCACAGCATAGTCCATAGAGGGCATTGATTGCTATAACAACCAAGGAACACCCTTAGTATTAGTAAACCATTCGGAAATGTTAAGATTAGATCATCAATGTCATATGGCTATTGCTATTGGAAAGATTAAATGTTAAATTTTGTAGGAAATTCTATTTGGAAAGACTATGATACACAAATTCTGTATAACTCAGACGAATCTTTATCAAATCGGATCATCTGTATCCATAAAGACATCTCTCAAAAGAGAACAAGCGAACAGCCAACTTTTCTGAGTCTAATATTAATCTTACTACAGATAATTCCAATCAAACTTAAAAAACCAAACTCTACCCAAAAAGAAATAGATCAAACCCTACGACTATCTTCAGGCAACAGATCATAAGAATTGATATAGTATATAAGTAGCTTATATAGCTTATATTTCTATGAATCATACCAAATCGGTAAACATTTATCCCCCAAAGGGTATCCATTGCTTCGATCTCTACCTCTCTAACTTTCTTTCTTTGTTTTTCAAATGTTTTGAAATCTCCAAATTGACATGAGAAACCATTTCTGTTACGTTTCTCCAAGATTTTTGGGGAGAAGGGCACCACAACCACAGCCACAGGCCCCAGCTCTCTTTTGGTGGCTCTTTGTGGCTCTTTCTTCCTCCTGTGTTTTTGTCGCTTTGACATTTTGTAAACACTTCCGCGTGCTCTGATTGTTTTTGTTTTTGCTTTTAGTTGTTGGTATTATTGTAATTGATGGTTTCATTTTGTGGATTGGCTCTGATTTTGGTTCGTGTGTGTGTGTGTGTGTGTGTGTGAGTCTGCGTCTGGTTGCATTTAATGACGGTTATTTGTGGGTGATTGTGTTTAGATGACAATCGCGTGAGTGGTTTTCGCCTCGGGGGGAGTTTTAGTTGAACTAAATTATTCACATGAATTCATTATAAATCTTTTAAGATGCGAGAGGAAATACGTGAGAGCGTAGGTCATTTATTTACTCTTTCCCTTGCTTTGGGGTCACCATTTGGGAGTTTATTTGTTACAACCCAGCAGTTCTGCGGACTAGCCCACGCCTAGCTATCTGATTAGCCCGTCCGGATCAGTTAATGGACTGCACCAGCTTCGCCTAGCCCTTGACTAGGCCAGTGTGACTAGTCAGTAGTCAAACCCTCTCAGGACACTGGCTCGCACCAGAACTGATGGGAATTTTTGTAAGGGTTACTATCTGAAATATCTTATTCCATTTTTCAGAAATATTCTTTGGGTTCCTTTAGGAAAAGTCCGAATCTGAAATCCATCTGCTAGTTAGGGGTTAGTTTGGAGCTACACTTGTTGATACCTTTTCTAAGTTTGTGGTCACCTCATTTGACAACTTTTCGTAGTTTGGGTCACCTTCTTTTGATACTTTCTCTTAAATCGGGGTCACATTTTTGCTCATTTTTCCTTGATTGAGGTTTCACCCCTTGGTTACGTCACTTCCTTGGTTTTCGATACTCCTATCAATCAACTGCTGAGATTCTAGCCTTCTAGCACAATCATTGGTAACGTTCCTACCTCAATGTCCTTGACCTACATAAAGCCATAAAGAAATTCCAAGTATTTAATATTTATATTATTTATTTCATACCTAAGTGATGTCACCAGTTTCCCTTTTTGAAACCGTTTGAGGTTTCCATCTTCCTTCCTTCCTTCCCCATTTTATTTCTCGAAATAAGAGATGACTATATGTATGCCTTCCTCTACATAAAGGTTGAATTTGTAGGTCAGGGCTGCCTCATTTTACTCAACTTCCTTGAGGGAATTCCCTTGAGATTCGGTGCCTCAACCGCTTTTATTCTTCAGCCATTTGAAAACGCATCGAATTACCTTGCTGCCAGCCCATCAATCTAGCCATCCATCCATCCATCTACGCATCTGTTTATCTAGTATCTATGTATCTTAACAACCAGCGACAACAGAGAGTAATTACATTAATACAGAGGCACGCGCCGTGGCGGCTGTCAGCGGCTTCTTCAACGCGCACCTTCGCACCTTCGGCTGCTGCTGCTGCCGCTCGATGCCTCTCGATGTGGTGCGTGCACCGCCCGCAGCGCCATGAATATCAAATAACCAATCAACGGATAACAAAGTTGCGCGTGTTTTTTTTTGTTAACACTAATCCAAAAGGCAAAGGCAAAGAATCAATCAATGGGATGGGGACAAGGACGAACCCAAATCAATCAAAAATGCGAAAAACTTTTGTGTGTGGCACGCACACAACAATATTCGTTTACATGCAAAAAAAGGGAATCCGCACAAATTTTAAACTTTTGTTGAATGTGGCGATAAAAGAGGTGACAAAAGTATTCATAACCCTCTCAATAGGGGTGTTTGTGAGCAAACACCAAAACATCCCCTCCCTGGACAATAACTTTTCGGGTATCCCTGGATCTGGATTGATTATCCTAAATGCAAATTGAAGCGAAATTCAGTTTTTGCCCCGAAAGTCATTTGTCAATGTGACAACTGCCCGCCAGCCATCGGCCATCGCACATCTCTTCTTTCAGTTTTTTCTTTTGCAAAAATTATGTGCGTGTTGGCCGCTGAATGATTAATTTTCCATGTGATATGGCCAGTGCTTCCAGGGGATTAGCCTGGACATTGGACACTGGACATTGGCTACTCCCATGCCCGTTACTCTTTCCGCCGCCTGTTTGCACAAATGTTTAAGTTGTTGTGTCAACAGGAGGAGGAGGAACAGCAGCAGGAGGAGGAGCAGCAGTCCAGACAACGCAATGTGCTGGTAATTAATGATGCGAAACATACATATGATATACACCCGAACCGAACAGGATACCATGGACCGGACTGCAGTGGACCAAAGGTATTAGCATGATAAATGAGCCTCACCTCACTCTCACTCTCTCTCTCTCTCTCTCTCTCGCTTTGCTCTGCTAACCCACTCACTGAAAATCGCTGAAAATTATGTAATTGGCCAACGCATTTGGCCAGGTTCAGTCCGATTATTCAGTGTCTTGTCAGGGCGCCCCAAAGATGATTTATCTTCATCCACCTTCGCCGCCGAAAGACAACCCAGACCTGACCCAATTCGTTGTCTGTTTGGAACCACCCTTCTGTACTGCTGTACTGCGTCCTGTAGGGCATCCTGTGTTGTCCTTTGAGTCGTCGTTTACTGCATTATTGAGCAGCTGGCTGCTGTTTAAGGTGACAAGCACGCTTCGCTCCTGTAAATATCCTTCTGGGAGGAGGAGGAGGAGGCGAGTCTCCTTTTTCGACTGTTATTGGCCTTTCGCACCTTAATGTGGTCGCATTTGTGCTGATGGCTGGGCTCTAAGAGAGTCGATAGTCAAGGCGGGTGCGAGGCGGCTGCTGCTCGAGTTTGTCTAAGCGAATTGTGGTTGAGCCACTCTCAGGTCAATAGGGATACGAATAGGTGTTGATATAGGGATGAATGCGTGAGTCACGTTAAGGTAAAGGTAAAGGTAGAAAGAAGAGGTTAAGGACGGGAAGGTAGGTATTTGAAAGCCCTGTAGAAAGGTAGGGCCAGATATCCAAGAAGATACTACTAAGGTAGTATAAAGAGTAGTAGTAGGGAGGAGTAGTTGCAGGATTGAATGAATAGCTGATTCGATCATAATAGAAGGCTTGTAACTTCAAGTGTCTCCCATCTCTAACTCAAAAACTAATCGACAATCGACAGGAAGAGCTCTCTCTCTCTTCTTGGCCATCGCGTAAACAGCTCACGTGTGGCATGGCCTCCATCACTGATTGAATTACGGACAAGCTGGTATGTGCTGACCGCCCACAAGAGAAACTTTATATTTTCTTGCAAAATCCACCGCTGACACCTCTTCTCAAGCTCTCAACCACTGCCCCGCCCTCATACCAACTACTGGCCCCTCTGCTGTCCCTTGGATAAACCCATTTTCCGATAACTTTTGAAACATGACCATTTTAAAAAGTTTTGCTGACAGATAGAAGAAGGACACAAAGTCCCCAGCAAATTGGCTGGATCTCTAGAGAAACGAGAGAGAGAAAAACATTCCGAATGACTGGGCTAGTGGGTGAATCCTTGGGGGAGGTCCTTAGGGTGTGGGTTGGGCCTTTATTGATGGTCTCCATTTGGTGGCTAAACCAATCACCCATCCACCTGTTGGTCCACTGTTAAACTGTTGCGGAAAAAAAGGTTCATTTCAGGGACCTTGCCCACCCACAACCGCCTGCCAGGCCACCCTATCTCTTCTGTGGTTCCTTTCTCCCCACCCCTGCCCATCTTCCATGAGTTTTCCTTTTTGGGTGGTGGGGTTGGTTGGTTGAGTAATGCCTCACGTACGCGTTTTGGCGTTTAACTTTTAATTGAATTTGATCGAATGCATGTGATAAAATTAATTGAGGACCAAGGACCTCTTTCTGTTAACCATCCTGCCACTCGGTTTTGCCGCTGGTTTCCACCTACTTCTCCTGTAGGTTCCTCCTACTTTTCCTTCTGTCTCTCTACTACTTTTCCCTCTGTTTCTCTGCTACTTTTTCCTCTGTTTCTCTGCTTCTTTTCCTTCAGATCTCTCTCCTACCTCTTCATTTTGACAGTTGGCAAAGTCTCAGCCACTTGACCGAAAGTTTTTAATTGACTTTCGAGTGTAGACTTTTACGCCCCGGAGGCTCTATAACACGACCAAAAACTGTACAGCCAAAAACCATGGTAGCCGAAACCGTCTAACCGTCTAACTAGTTTGCATATGTGTCCCCCCTCCTATGCCACCACCTCGTTTCACATGTGGCACCCCTCCTTCTCGGTTACCACTAATTTCCCCCCACACTCTAATTGCTGTTGCCAATTTCGGGATGCTTTCGCATTGGCCCGCAGAAACTTTTCGAGTTAGTTTGCTGCGGCATTTCATTAGCGGTTTCGCTTTTCGAGTCCTGGCCAACGAGTTGGCCCAAAAACGTGGCTGGCAGCGTATCGAAACGGCCTCCCATGCGGGTTGATTGAACGGGTTAAAAGGCTTTTCCTTTTTTGGCGTGGGTTGTGCACTTTGCAGTGCTTTGTTCTGCGCCCAAGAGGGGGGTGGGGGGTTAAAGCCATAATTTGTTGATGCTTTTATGATAAATTACCCAACAGCAGCCACAGAGCCGAAGAGCCGCAGAGTCGAGAGTCGGTAGAGAGCCCCAAAAGAACCGCAAGAGCCGCAGCAGCCGCAAAGTATGCAATGGAAAAGAGTCGAAGACTTCTAAAGAAAATGTTGAGAGGGAAAATAAACAAGAAAAAAGTAAGGAAGTGAGGAAGTGCGGAAGGGACTAAGGACTAAGCCAGGTAGTTGCCTAAAAGGAAAATCTCTTGAGCAGGATGTGGGCAATTTCGAGTATTTTCTCATAATTTCCGCACACACAAAGAAAAGCCCCTCCCCCCCTTGCAGTACCAGGAACCAGGAAGAGCTACCATCTTTTGCCTGCTGCTTATTTATGGTTTATAATAAGCTGCCAGAAAAAAACCAATAAAAATAAAGATACAAAAATATATAAAAAAGAGAGGAGAAGAGCAAAAAGCGGACATTGACATCATTATAATAAATTTAATACTTTTGGCATTGGGAGCAGATTTACGGTGGCTCGTCGCTAATTTCATCAAACATCAAAAAGGAACAGCAGCCAGGAGCCAGGAGCCTGCCAGCCAGGAGCAGCTTCCTGTGACATTAATGTATGCAAATGCCATGGACGAAGGCACTGCGATTATGTTGTATGAATATTATCCTTTCTGCTATGTTTGTGTAACTTTACCCGAAACATACACACAGAACACAGCACAGCACACAAAAAAATTTGCATTTTGAGGGAGTGAGGGATGGGATGGGTAGGGGTTGGGGCAGGGGTAGGGGCATGCAGGATGCACTGCATATTAATGTAAAATCAAACGACAAATGATTTTCTGATTTGCACGCGTCGCCTGCCATCAGTTGATTAATTATTGATCTCGAAAATTTGATTAAGTGAATGTCGTCGAAACAGCGACAGTATGAGTTCAACTGGAAACAGAAAAACATCCCGTGTTTAATTCGAAAGAGATCAAAAGAGTGATGGTAAGAGGAGAGAGTTCTTTAGAGAGCTACAGAAAGAAGGGACTCACCAAAGATATACTAAAAGTAGAGGCTATACAAAGAACTACTAAAAGAAGAGGTTACCTAAAGAATACTGAAAGAAGAGGCTATCCAAAGGGCAACTGAAAGCAGAGGCTACCCAAAGAGCTACTAAAAGAACACCTTCCTTACAGAGTTCCTGCTGGAAAAAGGCACCATCCGAGAGGCTCCTAAAAGGACTTATACTCAAAAAAACAATCCTGTTTAAAGACCTTTTGTAGAAACCCCTAAGAGGCGTGTCCAAAGCGGTCAACCTGGTCCCAGGATTGACCACAAAAATGAGCCACCAGAAGGGCGTATTGTGTGGGTCACCAGCCCACCAAAAACCTACACATGAATGGAAATATGCAGAACAAAAACTGAAATACTGAATAACTGAAAACTGGAATATGAATGGCATTCAAACAAAAGGCAAATGAGTAAAAAATTGCGCGCAGGCGCAGAAAATTTAATTAAATCGAGCATCAGGCGCAGAAGCAAAAGCAAACGCCGGCAGCAACCCTCAAAAATGTGTAGAACCAGAACCAGAAATGACACGAGTCCATCAATTCTTCCAGGGGAATACAATTCACGCAATTAGACACAGTCTGGGCATTACCAGAAAACCTTTTCAAAATATGCAAAATGTGGGTAGAGGAAACGTTAGAGGATTCGTTCGACCTGTCAGGAATGACATGAAGGGAATCCATCCAGTACGTAGAGATTCCATTAAACAGATACGACACTCGGTCTGCACTCTGCCTGCACTCTACCTGAGTTATCGGTACAGATACAAATCTTTTAAATATTCAAAAATATCAATCAGACACTTGAGCCCATCGAAGTGTGAAAGAAGAAAACTTCATTTGAATATCGAATAAAAGAGAGTCGATGAGAGCAAGTCAATGCCCGGAGTCCTACCCAAGCAGAGCGTCCCATCAAGGGTTCACATCAGGTCAAATGGAAGCATATCCAAATTGAAGTTGAAATTGCTTCCAGTTGAATGCCAACAAAAAAAACCCCTAAGAAATCCTCAAGCTTCAAGCTTCAGCTTAAGAAAATTATTAGGAAAATGGGTCAGCAAATTGTTTGGGGGTGGGGGGGTATAAATGCAAATGTCTGGCAGACAGATTTTTCCCTTCGCATCAAAATGAAATCAAGTGAAAGAAAAAAACCGACAAAATGCATAAATAAACACAAAGAAAATCGGTAACAGAAGCTGTCAAATGTTGGTTTTTCCTAATTGTTTGTCTAAGAAGAGAAAGAGAGAGAGGGAGAGAGAAAGAAACTAGTTTTTTTAAGGCACTGGACAGTTCTTGTGGTAAAAAACCACCCTTGAAATGTATGAAGGCCAAGCCAACATGTTTGAGGTTCGATAGGGTCTTCAAACGTGTTGGGCGTGTAGGGGATGATTGAACTCTCGAACTTGTTGGAGTGGAGAGCTCAGAATGAGGAAGATCGAACATGGTTTGAAAGAGCCAAGCGAGTGTGCAGGGGGCCCCTAGTAAATGTATAATTTTAATGAAAGATTAATGAGAAAACTACTTATAAAGGAAGAAATATGTAGAACTAAAAGTATATAGATACTAGATCAAGTAAAGAGTATATCCAGGAAAGGAAGTTCTAAGTTTGAGTTAAAATAAAACTCCTGGGTATTGATGGAATGTTGAACATTTCACAGTTCATTAAGGGCCCGTAGTTATACCTGAGAAATGACTCTCCTTTCACCTTTCTACCTAATCATAGTACCTTATTTTAAAACCGTCCCTCATCCCATCCCCCAAGTTGCGCAACCCTTTTTAGCTGCAACCCACGATTTGTCCAATTGTCAGCTCATAAAATATAGATCAGACCGGAGAGCAGAATCAATATTGCCAGTTAGTTTATGAGGCTGTGCCAAAAATATGAGAGGCCCATTAAAAATAAATCATTGGACAGGCGGCATTGCCAATGCACAACCCTTTAACCCCCTACCCCTCCACAGAGACAACCCCTAACCCTTTGGCAGCGTAAGGACAGGGGCAACGTCACTCAGTCAAGTGTGCAAAAATGCATTAAAACAACGCGCACGCGACTTTTGAACAGAAAATGTTAAAAAAATATTTGCACTTCACTGGAGGCACAATGGCCAAGGGAAAGGGGAAGGGGGGGCAGGGGGAATCCTGATTTTCGGTTGGTTGTTTCAGGTATGTGAGGATTGTGGATATAGTAATGTAGTGCGGCGGCTTTTGTTTTTGTTTAAAACTCTTTTATTACCTCATATCGATGTCAGAGAGAGAGCGACTTTTTCTGTTTGCATTTCCGGTCCAGCCCTGCGAGAAAAAAAGGGCTTCCAAAGTGAAGGCCGAACAAAAGGTCAGGCCTCAGTCAGTCCCTGAACTTGATTCAAAGCGAGGGAGGATTGAACACAACACTGGTCTGGGGTCTGGTCTGGAATCTGGTATTTTCTGATATCTTTATAAATTACAGCCAGTCCAAATATGCCGTCCACTGATTACCTCTAATTGGCATTCGATTAGGCCAAAGACATTCAATACTCTGAGTCTGAGTATCGTCGTATCTGGAAGTTGTCGCATAAATTTCAAACTGAAACTGCTTCGTTGGGGGCGACTATGCGACTCGATTCGATTCGATCTGAATTGATTCTGATTTTGATGTTGTTGTGGTTGCAGTTCTAGTTCTGGTTGTGGGCGTCGTCTGGGCTACTTGTTCTACGCGTAGACTGTCTCTAGATCGGAGATGCCAGCGTGAGACGTGCTATAGGAATCACGAAAGGTTACATTACTGAATTCATCCCTTAAGTTTGATAGCAGGAAACTACAGAAGGAGCTGTCTACCTGAATTTTTTGCATTGGATTGAATGATTACATTCCAGAAAAGTAATTCGCCTTCCTAGAAGTCACATCTTTTAGATATCTTACCATTTTGATACTCTTTTCGATCACGACTCACTCTCGCATCTCTGCTCCACATTGCATTCAAATGAGCTTCAAGTGTGTCGGGTTGAAGGGGTCAACAAATGAGCATAGAAATCGACGACGACGACGACAACTTGGGGGCGACGCCTTCTAATGAAGTAAACATGGAAAAATGGACCGAAGGGGGTTCCGCTAGAAAGGGTTCCAGCATCATCGAATGGTCAATCAATCAATCTATGAAACTGTTGCCATATGCGGCTGGGCATCGTCTGCGTCTGGGTCTGGGTCTCCGTCTGGGTCTGGGCCTGGGGTCTTTTCTCTAATTAACTTGTAACTGCGACGAGTATCCACACACAGCTCTGGCCACTCTGCGAAATGTTTCGCTTGGTTTGGGTTCGGCTTCGGGTTTTGGTATCTGCAAGATACTTTGCATATCTGCGGCTCGAGTTGATCGCAACTTGATTTGCAGTTGGCGATTAGCGTCTGCGATTACATTTAAATGCTTTGCCACTGGCTTTGCTTTGCTTTGATTGATTGATCGTCCATTAGAGTTTTGCTGGACACGCTGGGATTTCGACTGTGGGCTGTGGCCCGAGGCCTGGAAGTGCAGGGGATTGAGGCAGTGGAGCAAGTGGCGGGGCATCAGGTAGATGCGGATGTTGTCGCTGCACTGGATGCTAACTAATGTGGGACTCTCGAAATGTTGAAGTGAGGAGAGAAGAGAACCTGAAATGTTTGATATATATCTTTTGGGGAAGACTGGCTAAAGTGTTGAGGATATCTTTGCTGCAGATCCATGGGGAAAAGCTGAGAATGGGGATATCATTGGGAATGCTGTGCTGAAAGTGCTGACAGAATGTGAATAGTTTATGTTGCTAGATAGAAGTTGTTTGAACTGCGATAAAGAATGCTGCAATTGAAGTGAAAGATGGTTGGGAGTGGCATAGATGGGAATTAGAGACAGGTTTAGAGGAAGTTAAAGAAGGTTTGGAATTTATTCAGCTGGAATTGGGTATTTTGTAGAGATGGAAGTCAGCTCTGAGAAGAATTTATTGATCTGTAACGACCCAATCTTTCGTTTTGTGAAAACGGTAGCACAAATTTATGTGTTTTTTTATCAGTAGAACGGAACATTTTTGTGAGCCTAAAGAATTCTAGAAATACATAGAAATTTTTGCAGATTTCATTCCATAAACGAAATTAAGAATCTCTGCTGCAAAGAGAAGGCCCGAGAATAGCAAAAACAACATGCATTTCGTGTGCATGACGCGACCAGAGTCAAGTGTCTCTGGTAATGAATTTTTGTTGTTTTTATTGGACTACTCCCAACGATAGAACTCGAGTTTCTTGAGCCTTCTGGACTGGCTTCGGGCTATCAAATTCTTGAAAAATATTTACCATCACATATGAAAGATCTTATCTTAAGTAGATCTTCAGAGCCTTGCATTATGTACAATGTATACAAATACTACCCCTACCTCCAAACAATCTTTTGCCCTAACTTATATAGTATTTGACTTCTGCCTCCCTCCTGCCCCCTCTTCCACCATATCCTTGATTCTCTAAGTACCACACTTTGCCTCGTCCATTAGCTCTCATTTTCTCTGGTTTCCCCCTGAGGGAGAGGGAGAGCCCTCTGAGAGAGAGAGCCCTGAAATAGAACCACTCGCCTCACTCTAATTGTGCAAATTCCCACAAAATGAATCTTATCCCAGAGCCACTCAGCCGCAGAAGGAAATTTCCTTTCATTTTCTTTACATTTTCTTTCGTTTCGTTTCGGTTTGCAACTAGTGCGAGGGCCTCGCACTTGGACAAAAGGATTTTCGGGCTTCGGCTTTGGATTTTTCCCAGCATCCCAGAAGGGAAAGAAAAAGGGTTGCACACACACACAGAGACACACACATGGACACACAGACAATGAATGAAAGGGAAAATCTATTTTCTATTTTCCTCGGGCCGCCAGAGAAAAGCTAAGCAAACAAACAACCAAACACAAGAAACGGAACAAAAAAAGAAAACAAGAAAACAAAACCTAAGAGAAAAAACCGAAAAAAAAAGTAAACGAAGGAAACTTTCCCCCTACTGCTGTCACTCATTGTTGCATGTTGCATCATCCTCCTGCGGTGCAGCATTGTTCTCCCCCCTTCTCTGTCCGCTGTCCTGGTTCTCCGCTCGAGTATGGAAAGTGGAGCACGGCCAAGAGGAAATGGAAGGGGAACAGGAAAAGGGAGAGAGTGTTATGCGGCTGAGAGGATGAGGAACCAGCGTGAAATCAATTTGCGGCAGCTACTTAAGTGCAACAAGGAAGCATTCACCAATGGACTCCCCCCACTCCTCACCACTCCGCACTCCACTCTACACACATCAGTCGAGGTCCACTCTGAGCGAACGGAAATCGTTTGGCCATAATCGAACACGATTTGCCTATTAGCAGGCGAATACAAAAACAACCGAAACACCGAAAAAAGAAATCAGCTGAAAAGAGTGGATGAACGTAGACTTTGGTGACTTTTGAATGCCCTTACCAAATAGAAGATGAAACGAAACAAGACAGGCGTCCTGGGACATTAAGATACCCTGGTACTTGTGGGACAAAAGTGCCCATTAAATATATGTAAATTACCTTATTTAAAACAAACTAATTCTAAATATATTTATTAATTATCTCCAAATTTATTGAAAAGCCTTCACACGTGCCTGGACATCAGGATACACCGCGAATCTGGCATATAGGAATGGAATTCTTATTAATTACTAAAATAAATCAATAAATATTTTACGTTAAGTATGGATTTATGGGGGGTTATAGAAAATCATTCATAAGCTTCTCTATGACACTTTAAATGGTTAAAAATTGTTTAAAAAATTATGTGATATTTTTGTAATATAAAACTTTTCAAAAAACAAATCATACAAATAAAAACAAAATAGTTTCACCATTAAATAAACATTACAAATATTTATACTTTTTAGAGTCCAAAAACACTGACGAACATCATATGAAACCCATAATACCCTCTCTTTAGGGTACACAGAGAGCAAAAAAAGGAAATGGCATAAAAAATGCGACACAAATTTATTCGCTCTTAGGGGCTCTCGCGGTGCTATGAAATTTAATTACCTCATCAGTGGAGAGCCAGCGGACGGACGACACGAAAATTTGCATGCCACCCCCCGAAGTGCAACACAACCCTCGCGGGCGACTCCCCGCCTCGTCCTGGTTCCCGTACCTTTCTCCTACCCCTTACCCCATCCGCTGGATGATTTTTGCACATTTTTGCACTTTGGCACACATTTCTCTGGGCCCATAAATTTTAATGGCAAAAAGCGCATTTCCAACAAATCAGGAGGGGAGTGGAGGGAGGGGGGGTTGGGTGATAATGATTAGGGCATGGGCATGGGATATACTGATGTTTGTCACTTTAACGAGTGGGCATGCATAATTTCAATATCTAAATGGCTTCAAGGACACTTTCCTTCCCCCTCCCCCACTGCCATCCCATAAATTTAGCCAGTCCTTCGATCGATTTTTGTCCTCTTTTTAAATTGCAATTTGCATATGGCAAGGGTATGGTGCAGGGGAGGAGGGGTATGTGTAACAGGGGAGGGGGTATGTGTAACAGGGGATGGTGTGTATGTAACAGGGAGAGGGGGGAGGGGGGGAAGTAAATGTTTGCATTTGAAACCCATTTAAGCCCCACACAAAAGAGAGCTTTTGCGTTGAGTGCCAGGAAAAGCGAAAACCCCCCAAAATGAGGGACGAGGAAACCGAACCGAACCGAACCGGACAGAGCAGAAGAGGAGGGAATAGGAGCCTCAAAATGAGCAACAGCCACGCCCACACACATGTGGGAGAAAGTGCTTAGGAAAATAGGTTGAAAAGAAACGAATGATGGATACCCTAAGAAGAGTCTTTGGAAAAGGAAATTATGTGTATTTGAGACGGAGAAAAATGTTGGGAAATTTCTAGAGTTTGTTCTTTTTTCTGGGAAGATTTCTAGAAATATATGTCTATTTTTCCTATAATATATTCATGATAGAAATGACTCCTACTACACAGTTTTCTGTAAAGATTATCTCAGTTATGATACCATTTTGTGGAATACTTAATCCTTTGAGAGCCCATGGAAGCCCTTCTTATGAAAGATGAAAACGGTACATATGTATACATACATGTATAGAACGTCAGGGACAAATATTTAACTTATTGTTTTACTAGGAAACATTTCAAATAAAGTTCAGGGATAGATTTTAAAACAGAAAATAGACCAAAAAAATATAGAAAAATAGTTTAATGTTCTTATTTTCAGCACAAACCATTGCTTTGATTAGAATGCTCTAAGGGGCCTCCAAACACCTAAAAATTAATACGAAAAAGCAAAGATTTCTAGCTTTATTCCTAAAGACTTCATAGATGCTATGTTAACAGATAAGGATACATCACAACACAATCTTGTTATGCCATAGATCTTACTTAACATCTCTTACATTTCCTACTACATATTCTAGAATGTTACATTGATGCTATAGCAGTAGTTCCCTTACAAGAGATACTCTTAAAAGGGGAAAGGGAAAACCCACTTAAAGTTCTACCATAAATTGAGTTGTTTAGCACAATGTCTCCTTGGAAAAACACTTTTCCATATATCAAAATCAAACCATCAACTGCTGAAAGTGTGTTGTTCCTAGAGGACTGAGAAAAAAAAAGTCATTTTCCTCTAAGAGGCAACTAAAATGAAGTCGTTTTTCCCTCCGAAGAGCACTTATCGCGGAAACAATCAATACGCTTTCCCCGTTGCAAAAAGCAGCTTTAACTGTTACTCGTTGCAGTTGCAACGAAGTGTGTGGCACCACAAAAAGCGCAGTCGATGGCACGTTGGTGGTTGTGGGTCTTGCAACCAGTTGCTTTTTTGTGTGTTGCCAACACAGAACCCAACCAGAAAGCCAGACAAATGTGGCAGCCTAGAAAATCGATACTCCGTGGAGTTTTTGCCCCCAGAGCGCCAGAGCACAAAAGAAAAGTCCTGGCAAGTGAAGCCAATGAATAACAATTGGGGCAACCTCCAGTGTGGCTGTGGCAGAGAGAGCGGAAACTATAACCTAAGAAGGGAGGAACTAAAGCCACCCACCACCCAGCAGCCACCCGCAACCACCCGCAACAAATATTGAGGCGACGCGTCATTTTGTCGCGTACTGGCGCCACTTTGTTTTATTTATGAAACATCCCAGGCAGACAGTCGGGCAGGCAGGCAGGGTCTACTCCTGTCCCCCCCACAGACCACCCCTCTCTTGCCATCACTTTCCTTTGGCCTGGTCCTGCGTCTCTGATTTGGAGCACTTGCTGTGTCTGTGTGGCTCCTTCGACTTGGACTTTTATGGGTTTTCTCTCTAGTTTTTATTTTTTTTGCATTTTTATTTGATATTTTCCATAGCTGAAGATTTGGGTCATGCCCCACAAGCACGCCCACACGCCCACACACCCACACACCCACACGCGCATTCCATTCCTCGAAAGACATTTACAGTTCCTTTGCCTGCTGTTTTCCACGGAAATTGAATTGTTTTGCCGTCGGAGCAAAATGCTTTTCCCTTGTAAACAACTTGTTTGGTTTTGCCTGAAGACGAGTCCCGTTACAAGGAAGATCTAGGAGGAGTATAAGACCTGCTACAATGTGACATGGTTTTCCCAATGAAGTATTAATACGATGGAAACTTTGACAGCGGAATGGGAAAACGAATTGTTCCTGCAAGAGTTGTAGTTCTTTTATTGGCCACATTTGACTTTTATCATGATGGAGTCAAGTTCTTTGGGAGATTTATTCCATTTAAATGAATCATTTGATGGTAATGAATCTGCCATGGGAGAGAGCGGAGTTTCCTCTTTCTATTAACAATCAAACTTTTCCTAGGAATCTACCAGATACTCGTATCTTCTGGTAAAAGAGCATCCCCTTTCTGCCCTTCCCACAAAAAGGCTTCCTCCATGTCCAACAATTTTCTCCCCTTCTGGAAAACGAGTTCAGCACGTGACAATGGGCCAGGAAACATGGCTTCTAGGGAGAGACAAGGGTCTCCCCCATCCCCCTAGAACGAGGTCAACTATTTGGCTTTTGCTCTTCTCTTCGCTCTTTTTTTTTTTGAGGGTGAGAACATTCCTCAACCGAAACCGGAACAAGAGTATTCCAAATGCACGACTGGCAGTGACAGAGAGAGGGTAAGAGATGGGTCTTGGGGGTTGGGGAGAAGTCTGACCCACAGATACAGCAAGAGGGAGGCAGTCGTCATGAGTGTGTGTGTGTGTCAGTGTCTCTGTGTGTGTGTGTTCCCATTTGGCAGGTGTCTCGCACTTGCAGCTAATTGCCGTCATTTCGTGTGCAAATTGTGCACAAATAATTGACGTTGCTTGGCTACCACCCCTCCCTCCCCCTGTGTGGCTCTTCCTCATTCCCCTTTTTAGCCATGGTCAAGGTGTTCTACTAAACAGTCATCGCCGCCTTTTTTTTTTGTGTTGTGGCTGTATTTTTTCTCCGTTTTTTATTGATTTTCAATGAAGCGCAAAACCTTTAGAATTGATGAACACTGACAGGCAAGGCGGGATGGGGAGGAGTGGAGAAAGTCCACAAGGTCTGGGATTGGGACTGGGATTGCTTTGAAACGATTAGAACTTAATCGATTGAGGGGTGTGGACAGCCAGAGATACAATTGAATGAATTTCTTAAGTTTACGGAGGGTTTAAAGTGGGGAATAAATGATGTAGAAAATCTCTTGATTATTCTACAGTTTTCTAGATAGAAGATCTATTTTCTTGATCTATCTTTCTGAAGAAAATTTGTAGAATCTATCATGCATGATGCATTTAGCTAATTATCTAATTTTGAAGAAATCCCCAACGAATGATCTCAGAGTAAGCATCATTTAGTGATCATTGAATGATCATAGGAATCATCTATAGATCTCTGTGCAAGCATTTGTTCACTGGTTTGTAGGATTAATCATCTTAACAAATTAATGACATTCTCATACAATAATTGCTAAATAAACAATCTTCCTATGCATGTTGAGATTTATCACTAATTTTTCAATACAAAACTATTCCAAATGATCAAAAGAAGATTGCTGTAAAATTAAATCCACGATTGAGAATAGTTTCGATTGTTAAATAGGAGATTGCTTAAAAAACAGTTCCTTATTTGAACTTACTCCCAAGGATCATCCATAGAAGGTTCCCCCAGCAAACATTCAGTTTCTAACTTGACTACATTGATGGCTTCTCGTTCCTGATCCTTATATTTCATAAAACATTCAAAGGTTACCCCCACGTTATCCCCGATCTCTGATCTTCAAACTTCCTGGAATGCCAGATCCCCGCTTCGTATCTCTACCCCCTCTCCCATCGCCTTTTCCTTCCCCCGCACAGAGTAATTTCTCCAAGTCACAACTCAATTTAGTCGCCTCCGCCTGGCACGCTTCAATTACTGAACAGGACACACATGTCAGGACCCGCGGGCCAAGGCAGGACACGACATTTAAATACTCAAATAAAGTGTCAAAATGTGTGTTGAAAAAAGGCTCTTAATATCTTTTATGGAGAAATTTGTGCGCATGCCGACAACTCAATTAAGGATGAGAGATAGGAGACGGAGGACGAAGGTGGGGGAGGATCCTGCGGATGCAACAATTAGAAATCTCACCGTCAAAGAGGGAAAGAGAGAGAGGGAGAGAGAAAGGCAACAGAGGGTGCCCCTTGGGCCGCACTTAGTTACGCAACATTTGCTACCAGATCCCGCGATAAGGACACTCCAGTGTGCATATCCTTAGGGTTCAGCACGGGTCCTTGCGAGGCGTAGGCGTTGGGCAGGCGTTTGACAATTTTTTATTATTTTGTTAATTTAAAATGCGTTAAAGAACAGCTGCCCCTCAAGGATCCGTCGACACTTTTTACCACCAACAAAAACAGGTCCTAGAAAAAGGATCCTGGCAGGAGGTGCTCCTCCTTTAGTGCATTTCTTGCTCGAAATTAAGTTGTGGCACATTTGTCTCGCGTTACCATCGCCCCAAGTGGCAGCTCATTAATTTTCTGTGGCGCTGTGGCACGTGTGTGCATGTGTGCGTGTGTGTATGCGCCGGAGATATACTGTATGTGTAGGGGCGCCTCGTGTGTCCTTTCATATTCCGTAATTAGTTGCGCACTTCTAAGCAAATCGTTAAGCGCCAAGCAATTTGCTAACTGGTCGGGAAACTCCTACAAGTTCTCCAACCTCCAACCATTCATTTCCATCTACTTCTGCTTCTCCTTCTTTGACTACTCCTCCTACTTCTTTGACTACTCCTCATTTCCATGGTTTTTCCTTTTTGGGGTTCGGCTCTCGTTTCATGAATTATTTAACCAGCAAAACTTTGGCTTTCCTTCTTATTGGTTTATCGCAAAACTTTGAATAATCGACAAAGAGTTACCTCTGCCATCCATCCCCCGCCCCTGCATTGTGTATCTTTCACCTGCAATATCTGATAGATATCCACAGGAACCCGAATTCTGGTTCTGGTTTTTGGGACGGTTCCTTGCCACAGCATGCGGGCCAAAGCTCAAGTGCAAACAGCCCAAAGTCAAATTCTGAAGCGTATCCCCAACACAATTTGCGCCTTTTGTGGCGAATGTGAGAATAGATTTCAGAGGGAGGGAGAGAAGAGAGGGAGGAGGGAGCTGCGATACTGAATAGTGGGTAAAGGGGGGTTTGGGTTGGGCTGGGCTGGAGTTGCCATGAGGCTATGACGTGCATACATACGCTCTTGCAACCAAGGCTGAAGTGTTTCAAATAGAGTCGAGGCAACTATATTTCCTTTAAGGCTTTCAGATACTCTTAGCAGTTGTTAAAATATTCCAAACGGGGTTCAAAAATCCTTAGAAGTTGTGTTAGAAGTAGTGAAAAATGTCTTTGAAAAAAAGACTGAAGAATTCCAGAAGAACATGTAAAAAAAGTTCTAGAGATAGTCCGGAAAATATCCCTAGAAAAAGTATTGGATCTCTAGTTGGAGACCTGGATAAATCTCTGAAAAAAACTCTGTAAAGATCTTTGGAAATATCCATTGCTAAGATTACTGGAAAGTTTCTGAAGAGAACCCTGGAAATAATTCTATAAATAATAGTAATGAATAGAATGAAAGAGTGAAGCAACCATAAAGAAGGATTTAATCAGAAGATTTCTAAAAATGTTTGGGAAAATAATTGTGGAAAATATAAAAAAGAGATCGGACAGATGAAACTTCAGTCAACAGTACTTATAAAATTTCTAACGAATTCGGAAAGTTTTAAAAATAGTGGGAAAAATTGTGGTATAATCTACAGGAAGTAGTTTCTGAATGTTTCTGAAATTTTCCTAAAAAGTTGACAAGAAAATGAGCTGGAAAACGTTGAACAAAGCACCACAACAAATGTATTAAAATACCCAAAAAAGTCGTATAAATTCTCTGTCTATCTACACCCCATCTAAAAGTCAAGCGACCCTCTTGGAGATGTCCTGTAAAAGGAGCAACCGTGAAGAGTTTTTGCAGCGCAAAGTTTTCCATAGCCAGCGGCAGGTTCTAAGCGCTTGGCTCTCTCTCTCTCTCTGCATGTGGATGGATAAGGACGCACCTCTACGAGGTCCTGGCCTCTCTTCCTGTATCCTTAGGCACTCCATAACCTCCTCCTCGACACCCCACCCCCTGAAAGCTCTGTTAGTGGTTGCGGGGCCAAAGCGGAAAGCGCAAAAATTAAATTTAAGCTGATTTCAGATTTACGAGCCCCAAAGGCGGGGAAAAGCGGAAAAGCAAAAGGAGAAGGAGAAGAAGAAGGATTACCCAGGAAGGAAGGAAAACGGAGGACAGGAAAATCCAACTGACAGATATGTCCCGTTCTAATTTGTCTCATGTCCAGAGAACAGATGGAGATGGAGGAGAACGGCGGAGGGGCGTTCCTGGACTTCCACGTAGTTTTTCCCGCTGATTTTCGCTTTCATTTTTGTTTTATTTTTTTCAAGTTTTACAAATTTTTTTAATTAAAAGTTTTTTGCTTTCCTTTGCAAAAAAAAAAAGAAGGGAAAGCAAAAAGATGACGTTTTCCGGATAAGTTTTACTTGGAGGTTGTTCCCTTACAAATTGGTGGGGTGGGGTAGGGTGGTGGGAGGGGTACTCCCTGCTGAGTCAACTTCTTGCCTTTTTTTATTGCCCAAATATTGTCCATAATTAAGGCGATAAAAAAATGACAGTCGCCCTTGGAAAAGAGCGATAATTATTTCTTTTTTTTTCTGTTTGTTTCTTGAGAGACCTCTGACATGAGTCTATCTCTTTCTGTGAGTCTATGGCCTTCTCTTTCTACCATTCCCATTCCCTCTCTCTCTCTCTCTCTTGGTATTTCTGTGTTAATTTGCATTTTAATTTATGGCCGCCTATAACTTTTATCGAAGGCAAAGTCGTCTTTGTCTTTCTTTATTGTCCTATAAGGATTGTAGGGGATTTCCCTACCTACCTACAGCCGAAAAGCCGAAAGGTCACACAGCTGTTGGACGGGGGTCAGACGGACGTCATTCGGTCACCATGGGGTATGCTGAAAGGCAATTAGCAAGGAGGTCAAACGTTAGATATGATTCGGGAAATGGGAAATGGTGGAATAGGCATAGAGGATAGGAGAGGGTTAGGATTAGGGCCCGTCAACAGCTGTGGGTAGACGAAGAGCGATAGGAGAATGGGAGGGAATAGGGAAATAGAGCAACTGTCGTTATGGATAAGGGAGAAGGAGCAAAAGGTTATGGAGAATCAAAGCGAGCGACAGAACCCATGATATCTCATGACTTCATTAAGGCAGTCTTCTTGTAAAGGTTTTATACGGCAAGGCTGTGTATTTTGTTGTATGCTGGGACCGACTCAGCGGCCCAAGACATTGAAGAGAGAGAAGAGAGCTTGTGCTCTCTATAGTTCCGCTTTAAGGTGCCTTAAAGCCTCCTATCTTCCGCTCTGAAATAAAGAGAAAGTGCCAGCCTAACTCTGGCACACTCTCCACACACCCACCCTTCCTTTCTCTCTCTGACGCCATCTCCTGCCCCTGTCGTGGTGCTGTGTCTCTCTTCTAATGAACACATGTCAATTAAAGCCCAAGCCCCGTGTCCGCTGTCCATCGAATGAAATATGTTCGGTCTGGCCTGGTCCTAGTCCTGGCTCCCACTCACTCACTCCTTCTGCCGCTACCCCCGCCCCAAACCCCCCCAACTCCGACTCGGGGTCCAACTGCAACTCAAATTCGGACTGCGACAAGAGTCTTGCGTGTGGTGTGCTGTGCTGTGCCTCTCTTTGATGGCCTGCCTCCTGTGTTACGTTACGTTTCTCCACGCACAGTTATGTTCAGAAGAGGATGGATGGACAGGAGGAAGGGGGAGTGGAAGGGGTGGATACAACAGCGACAGCTCAGACATGTTCGCCTCAAACCCCTCAAAAATGCGAGCAAAAATGCAAGTGTCTCGCATTACATCTCTCGCTCGAACGCCCCTTCCATCTCCCTCTAACACGCACGCACCCAAGAAGCCAGTGAGAGAGAGAGAGACTCCGCGTCTGGGAGCCTGATTTATGTCGTCGAGTGTGTCGCGGGTGTTGCGTGTCACCCCCACCCCCCTTTTGCAGCGGTCAGTGGAGCGGAGCAGGCGATTTCCGCTTTAATGTAATTTTGACAAGGCATCCACAAGCGCGTGATGGGCGGGGGACGGGGCGGGACGGGTGTCGTCATCTAGGAAATGTCATGATAAATCTTGCTTGGATTTCCCCGCCCCACCCCGAGTCGCGCGCGAATCGAAACCGTTACAGTAGCAGTTTTTGCGCGGATTTCGATTTCATTTGCTTATCGTGCGATTTGTCGTTTGGCATGTTTCGATTTATCTGGATATTGGCATGCTATTCGATTACCCGATAAGTCCGTTTTGGGGATCGAAAGCCCCTCTCCCTCCGTCTTCTGCTAGACAGTCAAGAGAAGAGCGCTGTTTCCACTCGCTCCACTTTGCACTTCTGTTTCCAGTTCTGTTTTCATTACTCTTCCCATTCCTTTCCTTCGAAAGCGGACGCCCAACAGTCTGTCTGTTCTCTTATCGCCAGTGCTCTCCTTCTTCCCTCTCCCTCTCCGTCCTCCCTCTCTGGAGAGTCATAAAAAGTTGTCCTCTGTGACCCATGCAGTCGTAAACAGAGATTGACTGATTGATGCATTGATGAGGTCTTCATAATCTCTCTGTCTCTCTCTCCTTCCACTCGAGTTCCACAGAACTCTGATTGGGTTCCTTCTAGGAGAGTTCGAGTGAGTGAGAGCTCCTTCTTAGCAAGTTCTAAGAGAGAGAGAGAGAGAGAGATCATGACGAACATGTTGTGTGGTCTCTAGTATTTACCGTTACCTGGGCAGGTGTGAAGAAAGAACCCTTCTAAAATGGAGTCTTCTTTTACAAGAAAATACATGCTAAGAATTCTTTGGATTTTGTTCTCTTTAAGGTTTACTCAATAAATTTAAAATATTCACAATATTACCTCTATTTCTATGGGAACTCTTTATCTAAAGTACTCCCTAACGACCTGGAAAAACTTTAATTGATTGATGGCTAAATTGATTAACCCATAAGCTGTGGCTGTTGCTGTGATTGATTAGAACATTGAACTAGAACTCTAACAATGATTTTTATTTATCCACCGTATCATTGGGGGCGTGTCAAAGGGGGTGGATTGATCCCAAATCAAGATAACAATTGATCGAACACTCCCACAGTTCCGAAAAGAATTCCAGAGAGATTTACGAAGGAGATTGAACTGCACAGGGCTTTTCTCTATCCATACAAAGAGTCATGTGTTTTATCGTCAGGAAAGTAGGATTATTCCGCATATACATATGTAGAACTTTTCTTTCTTGGTAATTTCTCAAAAAATACTATGGAAATACGCTGACGCGCTGCCTGAGTATACATATATTTATCGCTGAGGGGGAAATCGCATTAAATGCAAAAAAGAAATAAATTATAATACTGCAATTGCAAGAAATATAAGTAATTAAATAAAAAACCACAGCAATAAAACGTGCAAAGCAATAAAAACAATGCAAAGCGAAACAGCACAAAAAGAGAGGAAGATCTCGCGCGCGAGAGAGCGAGAGAGAGAGAATGATCCAGATAGCGCCCATTGTACTGGGGGAGTACTATGGGGCTTGGGGCTGCGTTCTTTGTTTCGTCGTCAGTCTGAAAAATCGAATCGAACACGACGCGACGGGACATCGAACCGCGGACCGGGATTAACGGGAAATAATGATCCAACGAACTTTGGGGTAGCTCCAAAAACAGGAAGGAAAGAATAAGAACTGGAAAGCACTCAATAACTGGAATAATGAGCTCATACAGGTCCCTGGTGGACCATGGAACGCCGCCGCCTCATCTCATGGATACTTCATCCCCCAAGACCCTGCATCGCATGATCAAGTACTGGCGCAACAGTTCCGGCAAGATACCAGGACTCCGGAAAAGCGAGAGTTTTGCTGATTACCGAAGACACTCCTCCAACTCCAGCCTGGGCGGAGTGGGAGGAGGAGCCACTGGAGCGGGAGGCAGATCGAGCACCCCGAGCACGCGGTACCAGCGCCTGGAAAGCTGCGACAATGTTTGCCTGCTGGCGACACCAACCACAAGGTGAGTGGAACCCCATTGTGCATAGAAAATCTTTGAAGTTGCAGCTGCCGCCCCCTTAAAACTGGGGCAACACTTGCAGCTGCAGCTTCTATGGAGTATACCGCCCCCCGTGGCCAAATATGCGTTTATCTTGTGGGATGCTGTTGTGTGGCTCTTATCAGCAGAGGCCGCGCTGATAAAAACAAGTGCAACACGCCGCCGCAAACGCTGTGGATTCTCTCTGTGGTTTGTGGAAGCCATTTGGTAGTTTGCTTTGCTCTCTTACTGTGTGTGTGTGAGGCCTGAGAGAGCTGCTCTCTCGTTGGACTTCCAGTAACACAAACAGCAGGCGTCGGCAGACAGCATCCACAGCATAAGCGCGTGGTGGAGCATGGAACGTGTTTTTACACTAGACCACAAAATGTTGATATATGTATTCATATATGTATTTTTTATATATGTAAGTTAATGGGAACTATTGAACTATGAATACGTTATAAAAGTTCACCAATTTCAAGATATTTTTTTTTTTTTAATACAGCAAGTATTCTTTTACTAGCTTATGTACCTGATTTAGTTGCATGGGAGGATAGTGTAACAAATATTATTAGTAAAAATAATTATTCATAATCCGCCTATCACCAAACATAAATCATCTATCACAGCCCAAACTCTTGGCTGCGCAGTGTAACAAACCAACTGTTTATGTTTTCATTCCAACGAGAGAGCGCGAGAGTGGCAGAGTTCGAGCATAGCTCTCTCTATCTCTCTCTAGCGCCCGAAACAAAACATATGGAGCTGGCTGGCGCTCCAAAAACGTCTGTGTGCGGGTTGCATCTGTGTGGGTCCCATGCCGGTCGTTGGATTTGTTTTTGTTATCTTTTTCGGCAGCCGCGCAGAGCAGCGGTAAAAGCGTGCCGCCGACGCTGTCGCCTTCTGCATACTTTTGGGGTGCCACCAATGCCCACCCGCCCCCTTGCAACAACAACAGAGCAACAGAGACTATGCAAATATAACTGCATTCCTCATGGTGGTGGACGGGGGACACGGGCGGCTCTTTTGTATTTGAACTGAAAATTGTGTTTGCTTTTAGCCTAATGCGGGCCTCTGTCACCCTCTCCCCCACTCCATTCGCAAACAAACTGCGCGCATTTGGAATGCAACCCCCGCCCCCGACCATGCTACCACACTGCAACGACAACTGCAACAGCAAAAGCAGCCACCCACCCACACACCGCCCCGACTCCAAAAACAGAGGCAGCAGCAGAGAGACACACACAGGCATGTTCCTTCCAGTGCAGAGAGAGAGCAACGCAACACTGCCAGCGCTCTCTGAGAGCGACCGTTGTGTGGATTCCATTGTGGAACCTAAAATCTGAGCTTCGTGCGCAACGTAGCTTTGGAGCCCCACGTTTGTACCGTTTTTTCAGTCGTTGCGAGTGGGCGTGTTGTAGGTGCTGGTCTCCCATTTAAATGTGTGTGACGTCGTCGTCGTCGTCGTCGGTGTTTTGTCGTCGTCCTGCGTCGCCACGAGTCTGCGTCAGAGTGCGAGTACGAGTCCGGCAGCGGCTTTGGAGTCCGCTACTCCTTACAGTTATAACGGTACTTCAAAAGCAGCAGCAGCAACAGTTGCAACGCATGCCGCAGCAGCAGCAAAAGAAGCAGAAAGCAGCGGCCAAACAGCAGCAACAAATGCGGCAAATGTAAGGCAAAAAACCAAAACAAGAATTCGCATATTTTTGGCAATCTCTGAAAAAGTGTGTGAGCGCGTGAGCGTTTGTGTTTGCGTCTGTGTGCGTGTATTATCACTGCATTTTCGTGATAGTGACAAAAGAAGCGTCAAAAAAACGTTGGCGTTGCGCGAAAGTGGCTGGCCAGCCAAATGCCAGCACGTTCCAAAAAAACGAACCAAAAAATAAAAAAAAGTGAAATTCAACAACAAATAATACTGTAAATAATAATTGTGTGTGCATAGAAATTACAATTAACGGCCTGAAGTAGAAGCAGCAGCGGCAAAAGAGGCAGAAAAACTGCCAAACGAAAGTGTTGCCAAAGTGAAATTTTGATGATGATTTTTTTCTGTCGTGCAATTCAATTACAAATTACAAAATGCCATTAATATAAAGTGAGAGAATAACATAATCATGGCAAAACAAATGTCAAACGCAATTCGCAAAAGAAATCCACAAACAACAAAAAAAAAAACAAGAAATAAGACGCCGCCGTCCGCCGCACATAAAAACGGCTTGGCTCTGAGAAAAAAAAACCCAAACAAAACGCACACAAAAACCGCTCAAAATGAGAAATAATTTGTGAAAAGAGAAATAGCCAAAAAATAGCAGAAAATCTCTCTGTCTCTCTCTTTCCCCCTCGATCACTATGAACGTTTTTATGCAGGCTTGTTTTTGCGGTTGTTGTTGCTCGTTGCAAGGGGAGTTGGGTGGATGTTGGATCGCAGTGTAATTGTTGTTGTTGGAGGCGTCTCATGGATCTCAATTTTGTAGTGTGACGTTGGCTCCCACTGCAGTTGTTGTTTCTCTTGTCTCATGTTGCAGTTCGATTGATATGCGTCACGCATGATTATTACGTGTTGTATTTGTTGTTGGCTTTTTATTATCCCATTGAATTCGATCTCCCCTATAGATCGTAATCGTCGCGTCTTTCTTTCTTATGTGATTTATGTGCAGGTTATGTGACGCGATTATGCTTATGACTGCAGGGAGAAGGGAATGTAATAGCGAAGGGTGGGGGTCCAACAAGTGGGAAACGGAATAGGTTCGAACATGTGTGTGACACTTACTTCATGCCCTAAAGCAGTTGCCTCACAACTCGCTGTAAATCATTAAAAGTGAGTGTCATGCAATCTTTTTTTTGGGGATTCCGGACAGGTCTTTTTGTGTCTCTCTCATTTATCAGCGTTTTATTTTTATTAGGGGTTGAACGATGCCACTTGAAGATCATGAACCTGAAACGAACAGGTTTCTTCTTTCGGTTATATGGGATTGTATATGTGATAAGGAGGGGAGCCCATACCGAGTGTGAATGTTTCATGGATTTATTTATACATTTTCTGAGAGAGGACTCTCTCCTTCTATATAGAAAAAAAAGAAACAACTTTTGCTTATCTTTTGGTTTTTTTCTGGTTTCCGCATTGCAGAAAATGCAAATTAAAATTCACGCACACCACACCCCTCTCTCTCTTGTTCTCTCTCTCTCTCTCTGCCCAGTTCGTTTGTCCCGTTAGCTGACAATGTTGCCAGCCATGGATGCTTCTGCTTTTGCTTTTTCATACACTTTTTGGGGAGGATATTACATTTTTGAGAAGAGTTTTGCAACCCAAAGAACATATCTAACTTCTTGCTTTCTGCAAGATTGTATTACTATATCCTATAGCTTTCATAGGAAAAACACAGACTTTTAAAGGAAAATCTTATTGTTGTCTTTGGCAGAGTATTTACGCCTTCGGTTGCCCCCAAAATCCCCCTTCTCTACTCTCTTGTTCGGCTGTTATCAAGCCTGTTGTTGCATCTGTTGTTAATATGCATTTGCCGGCGGCGCGGTTGCATTTTGTGGCATGAAGAAAAAAACAACACGAAGCAATGAAAAATCTGCAGAGCACGTGAATTTCTTTTTCGACTTTTCGAAACGGGTTCTCTGGACCTGAAATGATTTCAGTTTTTTCGACTGTTGTTGACTTTTCATTTTCGTTAACAATTTTTTCTCAATTTTTTTGTGTGTTTTTTTCTGGGGAGGGGAAAAGTGTTCCATGGGGCAGTATCCAAGGTGCAATGTGCAAAAATATTTATTGGCCAAAAGTGTGTGTGTGTGTCTCGTGTGTGTGCGGCTGCTGTATCGTGTATCGTTTGGCACCAGCTGCAATTTGTGGAATTTCTGAATTTCAGTGCTCTGGAGAGATAACGGGGCATATGGGTTCTCTGAAGAGTTTTGTTTGCAGAGAATCGCCCAGATGGGGGAGGGAGGAAGTAGAAATATCAAAAGCTATCGAAATAGTTTAACTAAATCTCATTTTGAGAAATTGAATATTATTGAATATTTTCGGTTGTTCTTTCTGTAAATTATGCACATTTTTCATCGTTAATTTTGATAGTTATCAATATTTAAACAATTAAATATGAAAAGCTGTCGTTTACCGAACTTAATTGCCTCTGAAAATGTTAAACAGCTTTTAAATTGCTAAATTAAAAGCTCCTTTACGATCACTTCAGGGTATTTAAGCTTTTATTAAGCTCTTTTTGTGCTGCAATATTCTGCCCGATTCCTCTGCAACAATCTGTTCCACTACTACCTCTCCCTCTCCCTACTCCCTTTTTGCTGCTCTTTTCTTTGTTTCCTTTTTGCCTGTTGCACGCACATATTTTCGGGTTGCATTTTTGGGTTAAAAAGGTAAACGACAGCGCGCTCATCAAATATTCATGCGAAAGAGAAGGCGAAGGAGAATCTGATAATATTTCGAAGTGTTTGAATCGAATGTCAGATGTGAAAAGAGAAAGGGGTTGGGGGGGGAAGTATAGTGCGAGGCGTCTCAAGTGGCATTCCATTCGAGACGTGGACGGACGACGACTGGCGACGGCGGCGAAATGTAAATGAACTCGAAAAACAAATTGGCCTTGTCCCCCGCGCGCACATGAAGATGCCCGATAATAACAGACGGACGGATGGACAGGAGAAGAAGTGCGAAAAAGAAGAGCACAAAAATAGCCACGAAAATAAAAGCAGACAAAACTAAAGAACGAGCGAATACAAAACAAAAATGGGAGAGGAAAAACAGCTGCTTTTCGGGACAACAACGCAATATTTGTGGTGTTTCCTTCGTTCAACTCTTTCGCTTTTTAAATCTCTGGCTATCTGGTGACCCTCCCCCGCCTCTTCTGTCTTTGCGCTGCCTCTTCTTGTTTCGCCCTGCTTCTGCCTTGTTGTCCCATTCATCTTTTGTCGCTGTCTGGCCCATCAATTGTCTTGTCATCTCCCTCCCCGCCCTCCAGCAGCTCTTGCACTTGGCCCTCTCTATCGCTCTCTCTCTCGTTCACTCTTTGGCGCTGCCACAAAGAGAGAGAGGGGGCTGTGGGCTGCCCACTCGAGAGTTCAAGTTGAAGTGCAATCCGCACAAAAGCTAAGCTCAGACAGAGAGACACACAAAAAGAGATAGACAGAAAGAGAGCGAGAGAGAGTGCAAAACCTTGCTGTGTCATTCGCCCTGCATTGATTTTGGATTTCTGCCCTGCACAATTTACCGTTTTGCCAATGCGTTTTTGTGTTTTGTTCGTTGTCTTATCTCGTTTCTCTCCGTCTCTCTCTGTCCCTCGTTCCCCCCGCAGCCACATCGTTTTTGGTGTCTGCAGAGAAAACACACGCGAAATTTTATAATAATTTATGGGGCGTGTGCCGCGTCGCGCCGCTTTCGCACGATGGGACGCATGGCGATGGCCCAGTGCCAAAATGTTTGTGGATTCAAGTAAATGGAAGAAGGGTGGGAAACGAGATGAGGATGAGAAGGGGGGAATAGACAAAGAGGAGAGGGGAATAGAATGTAGAATGGGATAGAAGAAGGCAATGGTTAATGGGGATGGCGATTAGGAGCTGCCAAGTGTGTGTTTGTGTGTGTGTTTCGAGGAAAGGGTGAATGCTCCTTACCCATACGTATACCGCAACCCCCCTTCCTCTCCCTCCCTCTCTCACTCTTTCTCTATTCCTATGTTTACTTCCCTTTTAATTGCTCCATATTTTCCATACCCATCGGCAGATTTTTGTTTACGATCTGTTTACACCTGTGCGAAAAACACAAGAAAACCAAAAGGAATACCCCCACCCCCCTCCCCAACAAGGCAAAGAGTTTTCCCTAGAAATTATGCAATTAATGTACATATTTTTCTTCTCATGTTCTTATGAGATTTAATGGGATTATTATTTACGAAAACATACATATTTGTATGTACATATGTATGTATAAGCCGATATGAAGGTCATGTCGTCGTGTGGCAAAGATTTGACTTTGAAGTTTATTTTGTTTACTTTGAGATTAAAGAGAAATTCTAGGAAATGGGGGAAGAAAAACATTGTTGCAATATGGAAACATATTGATTTCAAGGTCAAACTTAAGGGAGGGGGATCAACCTTAAGGAGGGAAACTTGCGTAAGGAAAAGCGATTGCTTTAAATGGGTTATTGGGGGAAATTAGAAACTGAATTTATAGAATTTCTTAAAGATATTAAATATGCCTTTATCTGAGGAAAAATGATATGCCCAGGGAACTTTAGATTGATTTTCAGTCATTTTTATTAAACAATTATCAGTTCCTTGGGAACTTCAATTGAAATTAGAGAGTTGTTTATGTCTGGCGATTCCATAAATAAAGTTTTTAGGCCATATGTGGTTTACTTTAGGGATATACGATATGCCTTGGGATGATGTGGATCCATTTTCAAGTGAAAACCCTGATTTGAAAGAACAAACCTCTCGACTGCAGTCGGCTTATCAAGGAAAACAGATGGGAATTCAAGGAAATTCCTCTTTTTTTTTTTAGCGAAAATACTTTTGATTACACAGAGCCTCCAAGTGTGAAGAAAGTTGTCTCTGAATTCATTAAATTTTCATTTTAAATATCAATTATAGCCAGAAATATCTCCCCGACTGGACATCCAGAGATACTTATAGAGCGTTTGGGTTGCAGGCCTTTCAAGGTTGCCAAACCATTCAAAAACTGATTAGTGAGACCCACAAAAATTGGAAGCTGATTAGATAAGATACAAACTAACGAGAGATACAACACACACAAAACGTGGCAGAAGTCACAATCGATTGGAAATTACTCCTAAAAAAGTTGTTGCCCCAAACGAGCGGCACAACCAGAACCAACAGCTGTTAACGTTTGTTGCCCCCGATGCGAAATGGAGCCCACAAAGATGGGGCGGCCCAAATTTGTTTACAGAATTTGTCGTGGCATAAATATTTGAACACGTGCAACACACAATGGGGCAACAGGCCCCAGCACAATTCTCAGAGTAAAATGTGAAACAACAAACGACAGTGCGACAGAGGACAGACGACAGACCTGCTGTCTATAGGGAAGTGTTCTCTTGTACACGGAAATGGAGGGAAAATCCCCAGCTTGGAATTTTGGAATTTGTCCAAAAATGCTGCCGGATGTTGCTCAGAACTAGAGGTTTTTTTTTTGTTTTTCCTGCTCTATGCAGCATACACCATAGTAATATTTTTATACGATAAGAAAACCTCAACATTCGCAGTTTTCTGATAAGAAAATTCGTTCAATTCTATCAGTTCTTTGGGTAGTTTTCGGTTCTTTGGTTTAGTGTCTCAATTGAGTCACAAAATTGTTGTTTCAGTGGATAGATTGCGGGTCGTAAAAGACGTATCGATATGGTTTGGGGCATAAACCTACTAACTGAAAATCTGATGGCGAAACGCAACGTTGACGCAATATTTGGTTGGGGCCCACAATCTATGGGCAGCGAGGAGTGGTAAATATTTAAGGGGGTTAGCGAATGTTTGAGTATGTCGAGCACTTGACACGGTTATCATTCATATAATTGTGGAAATGGGGCTACGATAATATGATATAAGAAACGATATAGGTAGAAGTGGAACGGAATGAATCATTAAGGGGTGAAAGTTAAGGAAAGTAAGCCCATGGCAAAGTAGGATTAGGGAATCATATCAGAACAAATTCTAGGAAAAATAGTAGAAATTATACCATGAAAAAAAGCAATTTTATCAGAACCATTTCAAAAAATATTACAAATAAAATCAGAATAAATACAGAAAATACTTGAAATAGTACCAAAAGTAATACAGAAATAATATCAGAAAAAATACAGAAAATACTAGAAATAATCCCAGAAAATACCTGAACAAATACAGAAAATACTAGAACAGTTTTAGATAATATTATAAATAATACCAGAAAAAATGCAGAAAATTCTAAAAAATACCAGAAAAAATACATTAAACACTAGGAACAATACCAGAACAAGTTCTATAAATAATTGAAAAATGTAATGCTCAAAGTACTAGAAAATACAAAAAAAAAACAGAAAATGCTAGAAATAACACCAGGAAAATACTGTATCAATACTAGAAATATATAGGAAACATTCGAATATTAATCGAATAGTAGAATACTAGTTCAGTAAATACTAGAAATGATAGCAGAACAACAACAGAAAATATTAGAAGAAATAGCTAAAAAATTCAGAAAATACTATACATAATATCAGAAATATACTAGAAATATTCGAGCATTAAAATACTCAAACGAAGCGAATGAGAGCTTTAGTGATTTATGGTAATAAAGTATTCATCTCCGAATAAATGTGCAGCCCTAATTGTGTGTGAAAATTGCTTCGAATCAGCAGCACACATCGTCTTGTAAAGTATCTTGTATCTTTTGCCACACTTCATCTTCTCTAAAGCGTCTGCATATCTCTCTCTCTCTCTCTTGTTGCTTCATTAACTCAATCATTCGCTGGATTTCTATATCATTGGCAACTCCGTGGATCACAATAAATCAATAATAATAAAAAAAAATGGAAAATTCCTAATTGAATGAACAGCAGAGAGTGCACAAATGGAGATACCGAATGGGGGACCACCCACTGGGCGGTGCAACCCATCGTCCCACACACAAACACATAGACACATAGACAGAGAATTCTCTCGAGTCTCCTCTGATCTCTCCCTCTTTTTGCAATCTCTTGACATTAATTTGAATGAATACAAATTTGTATAGATATATCTTATAATTCTGTTGTTGTTGCTTCGGTGTTGTTGTGTTGTTGCATGCCCACCCCATAAATGGTTGTCGTCGTCTTGTCGTCGGGGGCGGTGGTGGCTGCGGCTGAACGACTGAGCGGCTGAGCGTCTGATTTAAATAAATTATTCTATATGCGTTTTTATAATGCAACAAAAAAATATACGAGCAAACCGCGAGGCAAACAGCCGCCCCATTTTAGTATCTGCAAATTGTTTTCTATGCCACGTAATTCAATCTATTATGATGTATCTTTTTTTTAGCACCTGAATTGTTGCTGCTTTTTTTTCGCATGCGGAAATGAGGAATTTGCAACCGCGTAACGGAAGTTGCGTGTTGAAAATACAAAAAAAAAAAGATAGAGATACAGATACAGATGGAGGCAGAGGCAGAGCCAGCAAGAGGGATTTGTGGCAGCTTCAACATTCAACATTTTGATTGCTCTTAATACGATTTTACATTGGGTAATTGCATTACAGCGACAGCAAAATGTATCTGTATCTTTCGGTGTGTTGTGTGTGCGCACTGCAAATTGATGTGTGACTGCCTCTCTCTGTGTGTGTGTGCTGTAAATGTATCTGTATCTGTATCTTTCAGCAAATGATTTGCCAAATGTTGCGGAGAAGATTTACAGATTTAAGTGTGCGAATTTGGGTCATCATTATCGTCGTGGGGGTGCGGGCATTAGGGGCGAATATGGAGCAATGTATCTTTGAAATTGGTTCGAAAATTAAGTAATATTTGTGTGGGGAAATTAATGAGAAAATCTGGTAATATCTTGTGGATTTTCGGGCTGTGTTTTAGTACAAAATTAAACCAATTAAATTTGGTTTAACTTTGCCTTTGGTTAACCTTTGGTTTTGCTAATTTAAAGTGCACGTTAAGTGGTAATTGGACAGTAATTGAGTTGATCTTTGAGTGGTTAAGCTCTAACGGAAGTGTTTGGGGCATGTTTTAGGATAGATTAGTAGTTACAGATACTTAAGATACATAAGAAGATACATTTCAAGGGGCAAATGAGACTTAAGCTAGAGACCAAGGAAAAGACTAGTTTTTCGAATTATTTTTTGTCTTTTCTAGAAAGCCTGATGTTTATCTGATCTCTTGTTTCAATTGAGAGTGTATCTATGGGATTAAATTGTATCTATAGATACAAATTTACCATTAGAATCTGGTAAAAGCTTCTAGAAGTGTTTTTTCTGTAGTCTTCGATTGAAGTTCTAGTTTATATCTCATGGATAGCGTTGTAAAGACTAAATACTATCGTCAAGCGAAGAAGAAACAATCTTTGGCTGTCAAAGGTAGTAAAAAGTATCCTTGTCCCTCAAAGGTAGACGAAAGTATCTTTTCTTCACTGAAAAGTAGTCGAAAGTACTTTTCTTCACTGAAATGTAGTCGAAAGTATCTTTTTTTAACTGATATGTAGCAGAAAGTATCTTTTTCATCCGAAAAGTAGTCGAAAGTGTATCTTCCACTCTGCATTCTGTTAATTTTCACCGGCAGTTAACTCTGAAACAGCCCCCACCCCCCACTGTAACCCATGGTTAAGTAGCTTCTGCTGTTCCCCTCCACTCCCCTCCACTCCCTCAGAATATCTACCATTCTATGGTAAACCTCTTAGAGTAGGAGCTACCCCATCCCTCCCCCACCCATTCTTAACCATTCAGTAGGAACTCTCATAATGTACGCACATTACCACTTAAGCGAGAGGTGGTTGGCCCTTTCATCGTCATCGTCGTCGTCGTCATCCACCTGACAACAGAACGAAGCCACTGAGCCATGAGGCATGAGGCATCAAGCATGAGGCATGAGGCAAGGAATTGTGTGGCAAGTTTATGGCGGTTTCTGCTGCTGCGATGATGGCCAGAAGAAGATGCCTTCAGTCAATGCCGTAAATCATAAATCATCGTCGTTGGGGGCGCGCACTTGGACACGTGCCACAGACTGCTACTGCCACTGCCACAGGCACAGGTCGCTCTCGTTCTTGCTCTCCTTTTGTTGGGGAGGAGGCAGGCCTAAGCCAATTGTCAGTGGGGCAGGTTCAAGCACACACACACACACACACACACACACAGGGAAAGATGAGAGAGTTTTCTTTGCCGCTTTATGAGGGCTTTCCTTTTTGGTTTTCCTTTTCCTTCTGTTCTTCTGCTCTTCTGTTCCTCTACTCTTTGGGTTTTTCCTTTGCCACATGTGTGGCAAGTCTCCGCTTGCACGCATTTTCACGCGCTTTTCCACGCCTCGATGGGCAAGGCTTTTCAGCTTTTTTTTGCCTTTCAGGCATTACTTTTTAATAACCATCTCCGACCCCCACCCCCTCACCCTACCCCAACCCTTCTCTAATGTTTTTCTTTGAGTGATTTTCTTTGTTTTTCCAGCTGAGAATATTCTGTTTCTGTTTCTGCTTCTTTCTGCTGTTAGAAGTTTTACGACCATAAAGTTATTAAATTTCCATTCTTTTTATTGCGAAAAGCGCCACTAGGGGGGAGGGGGAGAGGGGGGAGGGGAAATTAGAGGTTTCCCAACCATCGTAAAATGGGAAATTCATTAGGGAAAAAGGGGGTGGCAGGGGGGAAAATGTTACAGCCGCTCAAGTGACCAATGAAAAAGCGCAGGAAAAGCCTCCATTGAAATTTAATTAATCGCCGGAAAAAAAGGGAAAAAGGGAGACAGAGAGAGAGAGAGAGAAAGAGAGAGACGGACACTTGATCTGATTTCCCAATTGAATTACAACCGGTTTTTCCCTCCCCCTCCCCCAAGCAGGAAAATGTAAAGTGAAAAACAGTGAAAACGTAAGGAAAAATTACAAGAAAAAAAACTACAACTACAAGTGAAAATCGAAAGGAAAATCCAGAGGAAAAAACAAACAAAAACCACAAAAAAAACCAAACCAAAAATTCTTCAAAACCAAAAATCTAAAACCAAAATCAAAACAAAATCAAAACAAAAACAAAACAAAAGCAGTCTGCCAGCAGTCGAAGCAGTCAATCAGTCAATCATTGAGTCATTCAGTCAGTCAGAGTAGAGGAGAGCAGGAGAGTCAATCGTGTAGCTGTCAATCACCACACATCAATCATGCTTAAGATACACATGCTCGAGCAGGTCGTCAACACGGAGAACGTCTGCGAGAATGCCCAGGAGCTATCGCCCAAGCGGAAGGTGCCACACGGCATCGCCAGTGGCATCAACAGTGCCACTGCCAGTGGCATTGGCGTCGGCATCGGTGGCAGTTCCTCTTCGAATGGTGGCAGCGCCAAGAGCACACCCACCGTGTCTGCCACATCGTCGCCGCATCACCAGCCCACGCCACCGCAGCGCCACATTCATGCAACGGCGTGCGGCAAGAGCGTCAGTCAGGGATCATCGCCAGCAGGGTAGGTACTCATATACATATATACATGTGTGCTATATGATAAGAGATATATAGAGGATATAGCCAGAGATCGAAGGGACATCGTTTAATGGTTGGAAAGATGGCAAAAAGTTGGCCAAACTTTTCAAGGGAAAACCCTTTAAAATTTCTTTGAAATTTCCCATTAAAAATCCCCATTAATTTTCACACATTTCACGCATTTTCAAGTTTTCCCGGAGGCCACCATCTCCTCTCTCCAAATGAGATTTTTCCATTTCCCTGACTGTCTTTGGTATTTTCTGTGTTTTTTTTTGGCTAATTGAGTAGCCTGCCCTGCGGATCAAGCGCTGTACATACTCGTACATATTTGTGCAACAATCTGTGGCATGATGGATGCCTTTTTGATGAGCCATAGTCGAAAGCAGCAGACGGCTGCTTTCCCCGCACAAAACACTCTCTTTTTTGTTGTCTGTTGATGCAATTTCCCTGCTGTCACATTCCTTTGGTCTCTGCGGTCGACAGGCGGTTGCATTGTCATAATGAATGCAACGTCCATCAGGTATACGCATACCCTTTCCCATTGCCCATTGGTCATGCCCCTGCCCCTGCCACATGCATTGTGCCCCTCCGGATACCATTACCTCCATTGCGCCTATTGGCCATTTGCCCAGTTTTCTAGTTAACAAATTTCACCGCAAATTTAGTTTTTTTTTTTTGTCTGTGTTTGGGGTGGGGGCAGAGAGCGTGGGGTGGTGGGAGGGGGTGCTTTTAGTGGGGTTTGAGGTGTGTCTAAATGGGGAAAATTGTTAATGCACTGCATGAAGTGTGAAAAGAGCTACTGTTCGGAGGGGAAGGGGGAAATATTGTACGTGTATGTAGAAATACGTATGAAAATATTTTTAAAATTGGGCGAAAAAAAGGAAAGCCATCGTAATAATATTGACACCATTTATGGGATTCCCTTTGAAATAACAGTATTGTACCAGTAGTGGAATGAAATGATTAAAAATACCAAGCAATACTAGAAAAAATACCAGAAAAATACTATAATCATGCCAAAACCAATACTATCACCATGCTATTAAAATACTATACAAATGCCTTTAGAATACTACAATAAACCATAAAATACTATAAAATATCAGAATTAAACTATAAAAATACCATACAAATAACAGAAAATACAATGAAATTTCCTGTTTACATACCAGAGAATATACCAAAACTTTAACATTAATACAATAAAATAAACCTTAAGCACAAATACCTTAAAATATACTGAAAATACCTGAAAATACTATAACTATACTATACCATACTCAAAAAATCTTGTGTGGGATGCCTCTATTAGAATCAGGCTCTTGTAGATCTTTAGGATACTTTTTTAACAACTTTTGAGGTCTTTCTATTCTCTTTAATCTGCTACATTTGATATGGAAAAAATTCAAAAATTCCTACCCAAAAGATACTTTTCTGCTTAAGTATCTTTCACTGATTTCACAAGAAAAACTGCCATGAGTTTCCAACAAACTTAAGCTCAGTTTTTGTAGAGCTTTTGATGGACAATATGCCATAGAACGCCATAGAATTCATTGTTCAATTGTGAGTTGCATAAGTTCTAATAGTTTCATCACTTTCCTCCTTTACTTTGCTGTATCTCTGTGCCACCTAAAGTATCTCTATCTTCTCTCTTTCTTTCACCTGGCACACAGAGAGTCGCTTGTCTGCCGTTCTTTGCTTCATTTAATTCTCTCAATGCAACAATTGAGTCGAGAGTATCTTTCAGGCTCATTTTACTCTTTTCTTTTGCACTTGTTTTGCTGGTCACTCTACCCCCTCTACCCCTCAGTTTTCATTGGATTTTCCTTGGCATTTTCCTCATTGTTGTGCTGTTATTTTCGCCTTAGACTTGGACTCACTCTGAAGGTAATTGATATCTTGGGGATGGCTGTTATGGCTTTCTGGCTGTGAGAGCGACACATCAAGGCGAAATGGAAAACCAAAAGGAAAAGCATAGCAAAGACAATGGGCGTATTAAGGTCTTGGATGTGGGCGTGGCCCTGGGCATAGTTTTGTTAATAATTATCTGCTAGATACATTGTCACAAAAAAAAAACACCAAGAGAGAGGAGAAGCAGGGTATGCAGGGGATGGGATGGGGTTGGGGGTATACCATTTTCATTTTCTATGAACTTGACAATCAAAAGGGATTTTCCCCAAAGCAGAAAATGGGGCTTTTCCTCTCTCTTTTGTAAACATAATTTTTGAAAAACATAAACACTTCCGTTGGCGCCCCCTCAAGCCTTCTTCCCCCCGCCCTTTTTCAGGTTTTCCCTTCTGTTTTCCCTCTGAGTTTTCCCTCCGAGTTGTTGGCTATTTTTGACTTAATTACTTGGAGACTTTTGGGGCTTACGGACGACGTCCCTTGTAGCCATTATTTATGCCACGCATTAGTCGCATGCCCCACCAGCTACCCCACACCCCACCCCACCCTGCTTGTGCCTCCAACAATTTTTGATTTATCTGGAGGCACAGACTCTGGCCTGCTCTGGCCTGGTCTTCTGCTCTCATTATGCCACCAGAAGCTGCATCTTCAGCTTCATTCCGTGCTCATTTCCATCTCCATCTCCATTTCGTTTCGTTTCGTTCGAGTTCTACAGCTACATGACCCCGAAACGCTGCCAAAAGGCGGCCAACAGCGGCAGTTGTTAGCCCAGTTAGTCGACAGAAGGCTGTCTGTCTCCACAACCAAATTGGAGTTGGATTCTCATCGGTTTGGGTTCTGTTTTCAGCTCTGTTCTCCCCTCATTTTTCCAGGCTAATTTCTATGCAAAGATTGAGCCAAATAACTGGACAAAAGCCAAAGCCAACAACAATCATTATCTACTCTGTGAAAAAGAGACGGACGACTCTTGACCAGGCCAAAACCATTTATCACTTTCCAATTTTTAAAACATTTTTTTTCTGGGGTTTGTTTTGTTTTTTTCTGTTTTTTTTTTTGGTTTATTTTTCTGTTGTTTGTCTTTAATTTTTAGGGGGATAATTTGGCATGTCAGCGACTTTAATATCGCAGCATGAGATGGTATCTTCTTTTGGGGTTTGTCCGCCCCTCTTTCTCCCTCTTTTCGAGCGCTTTTTGGACCTGTTTTGAACCCTCTTTCGGACCCACTTTTGGACCCACTTTTGGACCCACTTTTGGACCCCCTTTTGGAGCCCCTATTTGGGCCTCGTTTGGACCTATTTTGAAGTCATTTTTGTGGGTGGTTTCTGGTCTGCCATCACAGTGGTGGCGCGAAATATTGGGCAGGTCTTAAAACCAAAAGTCAGCTCCGTTTTTAGTAGCTTGAACTACCAAGTAGATTAAGGCATAGCAGGACTTCTGCAGGACAAAGGCTTTGCACGTGACTTTCGAGGGAACTTCACTCTGAACTCGACTTGGCTTATGCCACAACACGCTGCCGCATGCCGCATGCCCTATACGTACGTGATTCTTGGCTAAAAAACGGCTTGAATCTCGATAAAGTGGGGAGACCAGGCCCCCCGGGGGACAGCCGAAAAAAAAAGAAACTTGTCATTGGGCCAAGTGTTTCGACAATTGCCACAGCAAACAGTTACAGACCCGAAAGACGTCGAATGCCAAGTTCATGATTGGATCTACGATTGGAGCTAAAGATTCGAATGGCAGGAAACTATGGCAGCGGCAGAGATCAATCGAAGGCGAAGACCAAGACGACGACGAAGGCGAAGGCTTTGGCCCTGTAATCGCTCTAAATTTTTGTATAATTTATTACCGCACTCGAGTGACAGGCCGCTCCAGAGCTCCACAGCTCCAGTTTCCAGTTCCCTGTGTGCCACATGAGTGGGTGCCCCAGTCCCCACCTCCATCTCCCTGCCCCAGCCCCTTGTGGGGTTCAAAGATGCTGACAAACAATTAAATTAATGTCAGGACAGGCGAAAATGCCTCAGGGAAAATCAATAAAAAAGAAAGAGCAACCTTTTGGTAGTGGGGTGTGTGGTGGGGTGCGGTGTGTGGGGTGTGGCATGATTTTCCATGCCACTGAACTGTGTCTCGGAGTCTGGGAGTCTGACGCTGCTTTGATGGCTCCACTAATTGGGCGAAACTTCAGAGGCAAACGAAACGCGCTGCTTGGTTCCATTTCCATTTCTTTGGATGGTTCTACGGGCTCTACGGTTAAAGAGGTGAGAGATCTCTCTGCCCCCCTGCCCCTCTTTGCCTTTGATTTCTCAGCGTGATGCTAATTTATGCCCCAGACACAAAACTGATGTAACTTTTGTTTTCTATTTGCTCCACACAAAAGTCACCTTTGTTTTCGCAGCAAATACAACAAATATACAACAAAAATACAACAAAAATACTGAAAAAAATCCATTCATTGTCTGGATGGATCTCTGGGAGCACGGGAGCGAGAGCTCTCTTCCTTATGACTTATGCATGAGGCTATTGGGGAGCCAGAGCCAGAGGCAGTGGCACAGTCAGAGGTTTTATGATGGAAGTTCGTTTGTGTTGGCTCTGTGGCACACATCCATCCAACCCATTTTGCTACTGTCTAACATCGTTTCAAGCAATTAGCCAGATTGAAAGATACAGATACAGATGCGGAGTCAAATTCGGATTCGGATTGATTGGCAGGCCAAAAGAATGGTTTTTAGAGGTGTGAAAGCAGCGGGAGAGCCAAGAGATGGAAAATGATAGCCAAAAGATGGAAGATGGCTGAGTTTTTGGGTCACCATTTGGCTGGATTTTAGTTTTTAGTATTTCTTCAAGAAAAATACTTGATTTTCATTGTCATTTCTACTCAAATTTTCCTTCATTCTCCCACTAATTAGAACAGTCCTTAGTTATCAAGAAAATCCTCAAGAAAAGCCTTTTTCACTGCCACTAAAATTGTAATCATAAAATATAAATCAAAGACACTAAAAAAAAAAAAGATGCATAAAAGAAATGTGTGTGAAAATCAGCGGAAAAATGTCTTGGCCAACGACTGCTCATCCAATTTTCACGCTAATGAAGTGGAAAAGCTAAAGATGAAAATGAAGAAAACTTAATGACCAAAGCAGAGGCAGAGGCAGCGACGGAGACAGAGGCAGAGGCAGCGACTGAGCCATTGCAGTTGGTTTTTTTTCTTTTTTGTATCTTTGTGGCAGATGCATCCAACAGATAGATGCATATCGGACGTCATTGGGAGACGCTGCTTCACTCGTAACCCAATTATGAGGCGCAGCACCCCCCACCCCCTCCCCCTCTCACTCTTCTTAGCTTTTTCCCCATGGAGCTTTTCTAACAAATTGCCAAGAAAAACACTTTTGAACAACAAGTGTTGGCAAACACCACCCACCCACCATTCCCCCCACCAGTAAGAAGGGGTGGGAAGAGAGGGGGTGGGGGGTGTCTTCGAGCCTGAAACAACAACGCAAGAAGCAGCACAAGCAGAAATCTTTATGAATTATTAATTGGAAATTGTAAACCCAGACAAAAGATGCATAACCAGATACAGAGAGGGTGAGGGGCGGGGAAGGGGTAGTGGCAGGGGGAGAGGGTGTGGGTGTGGGAGCAATGACAAAGTTATAAAAGTTAAAATCACTTGGAACAAAGTTTTACATTTTGCGGTGGCTCGGAAGAGCAGACTGTTGCCTGTCGTTGCTGTCGTTACTGCCGTTGTTTGATGGATGCAAATATCAAATTGATGTGACAGACAATTTTCATAAATGGGTGAAGACTACAGGAAAGTGGAGTGAGCGAAAGAGATACATATTTGATGGCCTGAAGATGAGATACTCTTCAAGGGGAAGCTTTTGCTATGGCAGCTAGGAAGAAAAAAGTGATTGCATTTGGATGAATCTTTAAAGATTCGTAGAGCTATAGATTGTACTTCAATACATACAAAATTTAGTTGATTTATGTTTAAAGGGGTACAAGTTAAAAGAATTTTAATCATACTGATTAATGTGATGTGATTTGAATGAATCTTTGGAGATTTTTAGAGCAACGTATTATAATATTATATATGGGAGCCAAAGGCCTCAATGCTAGCGCTCCATATGAGTTCTAATAGTTCAAATATTACATCTTAATATATTAAAATTAATTTTCATAAATAACTCAATATAATATCTGAAATTTTGGTTAAAATATTTTCAAAAATACAAAAGTTAGTCCTAAAATTATGTTTGTAAAGTGATCCGATTTTGATGAAACTTAGTATTTTTTGGCACTAACTTATTATAGTACTAGATATGAAATTTAGTTGAATTATCTCTATAAAAACAAGAACATCTCTATAAAAACAGTTTTTGTTTTACATTAATCCAATATGGATGAAACTGTTAAGCACCTAACATACTATGGTACTGTATCCATGAAAGCGGCTTAAGGGTCATATCTAGACACAGTTCTTAATGCTTAATAGGGATCCGTAAGATCACACAATCTTTCTTCATCAGAAGTGCAATCTTTGGACCTCTATAATACCCCCTGAAAGTGTATAACAGACTCAACCGAAACTCAAACTCGAGTGTGAGTGATGTGGTGGCTGGTTTTGTCATTGAACTGTTGTAGATGCCATTGTTGGGGCACAAGTGTAATCGCACTGACTGGAATGGTGAATGGAAAAGTTCTCTTCGCCATAGAAAGAAAAGTTCTTGCCGCAGAGAGAAAAGTTCATGTTCTCAAAAATGAGGTTGGGACCCCGAACCGAAAGACCGAACCAAACAGCTGAGCAAAGAACCCATAAGCGTCAGTGTCAGTGGATGGAAAGCATTTCCATCCAACAATCAGCGACTCCAAAACTCAGTTGCTGCAACACACAGAAAAGAATACGAGTACAAGTTAATTACATTTGTGGCAACAACAACAACAACAACAACAACAACAACAACGAAAAGTGGCAGCCAGAACGTTGTATTTATGGAGATATATACTATATATCGCGTTTACATGAAAAATATCAGTCAGTGGGTCAAACAAAAGCAGCCGCGGCCGCGGCAGCCGCTGCCACTTGAAACGTTTTTGGCATGCGTTTTGTGGATTGTTGTTGTTGCTGAATGGTTGTTGAATGTTTGTTGTTGTTGAATTGTTGTTAAGTTGTTGTAGTGCTTGAATTGTTGTTGGAGAACTGGCAGCAGACCAAAAATAGTTTCTGGCAGTTGATTGAGCGGAGGCACCACCACCACCAACCGCCATCCTCCCCACTTCAAGCCTCCAAAAGTTGAACACTCGGGGACACCAATGTAGCAGCGTTTCAACCGGTTTTCAAACCTCCGTGTGTGGCGGCTGCCACCGAATAAGCGACAGTTAAATTGATTAGCGAGCATTAAGCATAGCGTTTGGATGCGTCCAAAGATCGCAGAGGAGAATCAAACAAAAGAAAGTCACAAGAGGCCAAGTTCATTGTGGCAGATACACACTCTCTCTCTGCAGAGATTCAACAGGTGGCATAATGAAGGTCATCGCATCGCAAACGAAAATTATGCAATTTTCAAAATGAAAAGATGCGATAAATGATGAATGGAAATGATTGTCCCAAAACCAAAGAGAAGCCTTTCGTATTGTCTGAAAGTTGTTCAATCGTTGGTTGGCTTTTGGGGCGGATACGTAACCAAAAAGTGATTTTATCATAATTTGTCACAGATATAATCCACGAAAGGGATATGAAATATCTTAGATTTGATTGGAAAATGTGATTTTAGTTGAGTTTTTGCTGTGGATATGGGAGAACCATGGACCATGGTCTATTACTGACATCCTAAGATGGCTTTGAGACCTGGTGCGTTTATCGCTTGTGAAATCGATTGAAGTTGATAGAAGTTTTGTAAGCGATTATGTTTTTGGTATTCAGATGTTAATTTTCTTGAATTTTTAAGGAAATTTGGATGTAGTTACGTATGTCTACGAGTGCCTCGATACGAGTCACTTTAACTATTTCCAGGACACTTATACTGCTGATTATAATTTTCAGATAATTTTAAGGCATCTCCCTCCCCAGCAACCGAGGGGCACTACTGCATGATGCGTTCTATTCCGTTTATATAGCTTTCAGAACCATTAAGGAGTAGTAAGCAATAATAGATGGATAGATCTAGGTATAGAACGTCATCAATCTCTATAAATACACCCCCAAAAGACGTTTGAAAAGTGTCTTGGAAATAGTTTTCCCTTCAATAAATGAGGAATGAGGCTGAAAATAGGTTTACGAGCAATTCAGTTCAAGTTTTTTGGAGTTCAAATCGATTTGTAACCTGCGCTGCGCCAATTACCATTACACCGATTCGTGTTTGCCCACAATTTACACCTTGCCACCGCCACCGCCACAGCCAGCGAAGGCGAAGGTGCCACATTTCGTGCCACATGCAAACGCCCCAAAAACTTTCGCTTTCAATGGAAACTTTAGAGCGAAACTTGACGTCGCCTCGGAGGAGGAATCGTTGGAGCTACGGAAATTCTTTTTGTGGGCACAATTAAATGCTCGAATTGACTGGCCGACTGTTGATTTGGCTAGGACGGGGCTCTGCTTTTGGCCAAGAGAGCGACGCTTTTAATTGGAGAGACGCTAATTAACCCGCAATTAAAATCGAAAAGTAATTCTGAATTCGATTCGCAATTAAATGAAATACGAAATAAATGGGCTTTCAAATTCACTTTCGATTAAGGCCGGTCTATAACATACACCCCGCCCCTCCTCCTTTGGGCCATGGCTCTGTTTGTTGGCTAATTACGTGTCTGTCTTGTTGCTGTCTCTTTCAATTTTCGTCTTGGGCCAATTTCGTGTGCGGTGCGGTGCGGTGCTGCCTGCTGCCTGCATTCATTTGTCGGCCATAAAAGTCGTCGTCGTCGTCAAAACACCAAAAAGTCTCTGCGGCTCCAAAGCTGTTTTTACCATAATTTTACCCACTCCACTCCGCTGCCCCATAGATCTCCTACTCGATGTATCGACGATGTATCTCCAGAGGCATTCGACTTCTCGTTCTCTCTCTCTCGATTTGCGAACAAATGGAGGGATAGATGATGAAGGGGGAAGCGGTCCCTGCTCAGCTACAGAGTGGGCGTGTGGGTGGAGTGTATGCTGATTTTGTTCAGAGAGGGAGAGCAACAAGTATTATATTATTGTAAAACGTATGCGCATTACAGATGACGTCAATCCAATCTCTAAAACAAGTAGGAATGAATATTTATAGGGTACGAATGCGACTCAAGGGATGATTCGGACTCGTAATTGATGGGCTACGTGAGAAGAGGGTCTTAAAAGGGTCCTGAACTTCTAAGTAAGAATTCTGACAACGAGAAAAAACGATTGTGGAAGCTTTTGATATATATTATTAAGATCTTCTATAAAGGAAGCACATCACAACCATATATTTGGTTCCTCTACTTATGTTATGACTGTTAGGATGATACGATCGTGATGAATTTCAGTTGATAGATAGATAATATCATTATATATAACTCTAGAAAAAATGATTTCCATATCTTAAAAAATGTGAATACCACAAACTTTTTAAAGTACAAAATAAGAAAATGTCTTGTTTATTTGGTTATCAAAGTGAAGAATTACCTAAGATATAACCAATAAGCCAATCTAAACCATCATACCCTCATTTTCCAGTCCTACAGGGTGTCAAATTTATACTTATGTATAAATATATTGGAAATTCAAATTGAACGACAGCCGAGGGAGCTTTTCTAGATTATCAAACGAGAGGAAGTGTGAAGGATTGAATGGGGAGTCGAATCCAGGGAAAAAGTCAGAGAGAGAAGAGGGATGGGGGATGGTGGGCATCCAGGGGAACTGAGTGGCATAGGGAGCCGCCATACAGTACAAAGGTGTTGAATGGGATTGTGGCAGGGGATACATGGGGCGGGGGGACACTCTACTCCTCTCCTTCTCTCATTTCGGAGATCATCGCGCATTTCGTATGCTATTATTGTAACGCTCTCGCCGGCTGCTGCTTGCTGGCTGCTGCTGCTGCCCTGCGGTTGCATTTCGAATTCAAACGAGTCGCAGGAGGCGCCGAAAGCTCATCAGCAATTCAATTGCCTCGAGGGGCAGTCCCCTCCCCACACCCCACATGGCACGCCCCACATGTCACGCCCCTCTCTTCATACATATTTTGTATGCATCTTCGGTACGATTATCTTCTTTTTTGTTTACCTTGGGGACAAGGAAGGAAGCTGCTTCGTTCTCGTTCTTAAAGCATTCGATCTTTAAGCAGATGCCAAATATGTTATCTCCGCTTCAGCATCTAAAAGAGAGTCTCTCTTGGGGTTCATATGCTGCTGCCTAATAGGTGTCTGTCATCATCCACTGTTCCACTGAGAAATGCCTTTAAAGTTGTGCAATGACACAGAGAGAGAAACCACAAACAATGTGGTCGGTCGCGGACACACAGCGTCTGGGAGAGAAGAGAAAACTCCCACCCATTAGCGGGCATTGGGGTTCTAGTTTCTGCTTACTGCAATGGACAGTGGAGCGACGAGTGCTAAAGTGTGGATGAAAATATTTAGATCAAAGAGTGGACAGTAAAAGCAGAGAGTGTGAAAGAGTGCTTTAAAATACAAGTGACATTGGAGCAGGCAGTGCATAAGAGTGACTGAAACAGTGGGCTAGGAAATGGTTTTTCAAATGTGGAATGGAGTTGTAATATGAATGATATGCTTCCCTATGCCTTCCATTGTACCAAGCATAAGTTCCTGTTGTTGTTGTTTTTGTTTTCAAGCCCCAAATGCAAGAAGAGAATGAGAGATGCGAAGCGAGCAGCAAACGAATATTTCGTGAACCGCAATTTGTAATGCTCCCTCTCACTCTCACTCACACGCCCGATCTTGACAGCATTGCAGTTCGTTTATTCCATTGCACTCTCTCGCTCTTCAATTCCTTTTGCCTAGCGCTCTCTCAGAAACAACCAGCTCGAATGAAACGGCATGCTCTCTCGCTCGCGGTTTTGGGCTATCAAGCTCAAGCTCTCTCTCAGCGCATAAATACGGGATCTGTCTGTAATTTGCTGCGTAGTTTCATTGTTGTTGTTTCTTTTGTCATTTGCTTATTGCTTTTGCATCCTATTAAACCTTTCAAAACCAATTGTAAACAAATGTGAGAAGAAGCGCATAGAAGAGCAGAGCAGCCACAGCAACAGTTGAAGCGTTTAAAAGTTTTGTCTGGAAACATTGTTGCCAAGGCACTTGGCCCCAATGTCCCCAAAAGTGTCGGCGGGGACTCCTCTAGGAAGCCCCTTCCAAAGACACACACACACACACACACTTACACACGGACTTTATTTTGTGTGCTTTTTCGCTAAAGTTCTGAAGTTATTGCATAGATTTTGTAGCATTTTGTAAACAAAATGTATGGGAGGGGGGCATGGCACGACGGGCACCCAGAGAGATGGAGAAGAGATACATGATATACACATAGACTTTTCTCGACGACATATTTATGACTTTGTTCGCCCTTTTTGTCGCCTCCCCCGACCCGACCCGGCCCAACCCAACCGCTTGCCGAACAAACTTTCGGGGCATGGAATATGGATGGAGTGGAGCGAAAGAGTGGCAGAGTGTTGGGGCAACTCCAAAAAGTGCAACTATGAAATATATATTTTGGCAGCGGCCGAGAAGCAGAAACGGAGATTATTACATGATGGCAAAAATAAAAAAAATATAATTTCCACACAAGGAAAAACTTTGCAGTTGTTGGGTGGGGGTGGGGGAAAATGCCTCAAGAATTATGAAAAATGTGTTGCAAAAAAACAAAAATAGAGAGTGAAGTTTTTTTTTGGGTGCAGAGAAAGAAAAAATGGCGTGCGGCACGAAAATGTGAAAAAAAAGAAGAAAAAACTCTAAAAATAGGCGAAAAAAAACGAAAACGAATGGTGGCTCACGTGTCGCGACACCACAGTACCTGGTACTTGCCCATTGGGAGTTACGCTTCCTTCTGGCTTTTGCCTACATGATTCTACATGGATCTTACACACCCTTGTACTCCTTTCAGTACAGGGTATCAAAACAAAAAATATTAAAAAAATAAAATAAAAACTAAAGCCGACAGGCAGCCTGGGGTTAAATTTTTGGTGGCAGCGAGACAGCGCCTGAAAATCGTCTGACCAACAGGGGAAGGGGCGGGGAGAGGTGAGAGGGGAGTGGGGGGTGGGACGGGAGATAGAGTGCAACAAACGGACAAGTGTCCGACTGTCTGTCGTGTCGGTCGCTGTGGGGATGTGGGGACGAGCGAGCGCATTTTGGCTGCCTCTGCGTTTTGTGCTCCATTCCCCGCATTGTTTACGGGATTGTTGTTGTTGCTGCACTCCTCCCTCTCTCTCTCTCTCTCCTGTTACGCTCTCCTGTTTGGCTCTCCTGTTTCGCTCTTTTGTATGCCCATTTCTTCTATTTCTTTTTAGGCTTTACACATTTTTATTTTACATTTTTTTGTGCATGCCCTGTAATGGTCAAAGCAAGGAGGGTATATATTTTTAATATATTTAAAGACATATTATTTTATATTATTATATTATATTATTATGTATATTATATTATATTATATTATTATATTATATTATAAGAATCCATAGCGACACGGTGAAACCTGTTACACATGGGATCTTGGGTAGAATCGAAGTCTACCTGGCATCAAAACCGACAGAGGCGTGCTGCTGCATGATGCGTTAAAGCTGCTACACAACCGTATAGAAACAAAAGATGTATAGTTTTCCGATGGATATGGGTACGCAGCTTAAATAGAGACTAGATCTCTTAAAAATCTAAAAACTATATCCTCAAAATTAGATAGAAAGATTCTTCTATAGATACTAAGAAATCGTGTCAAACAGATGATCTCCAAATGAGAGCACACCCTATACATTATTCAACCAAATCATTGGTCTAAGAATCTTGAACATATTGAAAATCCTTCTCTCATAACAGACCTATAATCTGCTGGTCATAATTATTATCTAAATATTCTTAGGGGCCATGGTCTATGGTAGGCCAAGAAGGTATATCGCTAGAGCAGTAAGAGTTTGACATCGGAAAGATATCAACACGAAGAATATATGTTATATCCCATTGAATAATACGACGCGTGCTGCACGTCGGAGTTTCTGTAGCAGATTGTAGGGAACTCCTTAAAGATCCTAAACGAATGCACCCAAAATACACACAAATGAAAAGGCACCTCTCATAGTTAAAGGGTACTTTTCAGGTCCATGTTTTGGTTGACGTTGACGCTTCTTTACCATCTTTTACATGGTACGATATACATCGTACATCGTATATATATACATCTGCATGCATATATGTACATACATCATATGTTTTTTTCTGTGAATCCTGTGTAAACGGGCACAACTTTAATTGCTTTACCCGCTGTTGGCGAATCGAAATTAAAATTAAAATAAAATAACAAGTACCGTAGCGTTTTTCCAGCATTTTCTTTCTTTCTTTTTGCATTTTCCCATTAGGAGGAGGCTATTAATCGGCAGACCTGAACAGTGCACCGAATACACCGATTGCACAGAACTCAATTGAACCGAATTTGGGTTGAAACATTATTTATGCGCATTTTTATGCGAATTTTCTGTTGTCGAATTTGTCAGCTGCAGCAATGGCCTCCAAAAAGGGGGCAAAAAATTGGGAAAATTGCATTTTCCATGGGATTTTCAATGCATTTTCCAGGCACCACAGGCTGCCAGTTGGTTAAAAGAAATGAAAATGAATAAAAACAATGCCAAAGCAATTAAAAAGCATTTTTCAAACGAAAAAAAACAAGGTCTCCCGCTGGGATTCGTCCGGTTTCAGGAGAAGATTCTCTGGATGCTTCCAGGGGGCTCCAGGGGGGGCGGAGGGGGGAGATAATGTTAGTCAGAAGTCCCCTCGATGCTCACCCGATAAATGTTCCTTGAAAGACTTTGATTTGTGGGTCATGAGAGGTCCATCAGCTCTGGGAAAAAGTATGAGTAAGTTTTTTATGGAGGCAAAAGCAGAGCGGACCTTAACCCCCAGGTCTGAACCCACTCTGAACCTGCCACACAGACTGCCACTTAGCACCTGATAAAAAACCAATTGAGAATGGCCCCCACCCCCACATATTGCACTGCACTTCACTTCACTTGTAATTTCAATCCACATTCGATGGATGGTTGGATGGATGGTTGGATGGTTGCTTTGGTGGGTTTGTATTTTTCGTATGCACCCTCTAATTTATGTATCGGACAACACACACACACACACACACACATAGAGCCAGGCAGACCTCGAGGCAAGCTCGTATGCAATTTGCTCGCTAATTGGCAAACACTTGCACTGCCACCACAGAGCCACTGCGATATTTATGGCTGGTTATTAACTGGAGGTGAAACTGATTTGGGGAGACCTCACTCCAAGCCACCACACTCTAAGCTCCCCTCCATGCCCCACTCCTTGCACCACTCCATAGCGCACTCCATGTACCTCTCCTTGCCCCACTCCATGCTGCATGCTCCATTCTGCAGAGCAGAGCAAAAAACACGTGGCCATTAATCAGTGCGAAAATCGCCGCTGGCTGCAGACCCACTTTTCGAAATAAATAAGCCGACAAAAATTGGCCGTCTGTCACATTAGCTGCCTCAAGAGACGAAAGGGGGGAGGGGATAGACCCGGGACAGCCGGTTGTCAAACGGGGGCAATGTTGCACATGCAAATTAGACATAAATCACTGCATTTTAGCACCCAAGAAGTCACTTTCGTTTCCCACTGAAGCCTGCCCTGAAGCCCCCAAACACAATGGCTGGTAGGGCTGGCCATATACTCGTAGCTCCCAGAGCTATTAAGATTGATCTCCGAGTTGAAAGATTTACTGGAATGGAAACGCATTTAACATGTGGTTAAAACTAATCTAAAGTTATGGGGTGCAGAAGAATGGGAAACAGCAGAAATAGATCGAAAACCAAAACATAATAGAGTTCCGATAAGTCGAAGGCTTAGGACTGAAAGTTTATTGGGAGAAGAAACTGTGAAGAAGCCTTGGAGAAGCCTTGAGGGAGCCTTGGAGAAGCTTTGGAGAAGCCTTGGCGAGCCCTAGGATAACCCTTTGAGAACCCTTTGAGAAGCCTCGAAAAACATTTGAAGAACACTTTGAGAACCCCTTAAAGAACCCTTGGGGAAGCCCCTAAAGAACATTCCTGAAGAACCCCAAAATATACCCAGTAAATTATCCCTAGATTCAAGTGTAACTAAAAATATAAAATTCTGGCAATATCGATGTAATAATTCTAAATAAATTTCGAAATATTTCCTCAGAAATTTGTTCAAATATTTGCGTAATACAATCTATTGTAAATACATCCAAAATAAGTATGTCAATGTCCATTTGTAAAACAGAACAAAAAATGTACGAAAATGTATTTTGGAATATTTTTTCTAGTATTTTGAACGTGTTTTCATTCTTCCGCTGAAATTCAATGCATTAAATCAAGAAATTTCTTGCTTGATTGATTTAAGCCATGGAAACAGCAATGAAATGGAAAAACAAATATATTTTAAGAATAATACTATAGTTATTGATGGATATATTACCAGATCTTCCCAGAAATCTCCCTGTTAGAACTCTAATAACATCTCTATTCTATGCAAAGTGATACAGTAAGCTGTTAGTAAACAGACTCTAATTCAATGTCCACTTGTATATTTAGAACACTCCCAAACAGTACCAGACTTTACTCTCCTTTATTTATTCGGGGTGGGGGGAATATCTGTTAATTATATCAACTATTTCTACGATATACTCGTCCGCTCAAACACTCAACCAGAGCTGACAATCATCTCATGGATAAATAAACCAGCACACAAAAACACTCACAGCACTCACAACACTCACAACACTCACGAAAAATATTCGGACATAATGAAAAATGTCATTTCTGGTTGAGTAAACAAAACAGAACAGAAAATATCTTTTTGTTCAGGTCAGAAAACATGGCATGCCAGCAAAATGTCTCTGTGTTTGTGTCTGTGTTGGTTTTTGGTCAGAAAGTTGAATAAATAAATTTAATTATATGCAAACTACACACACACACACACACACAGCAACAACATCATAGAACCGAAAACTAATAGAAAACAAAAACGATTTACCACAACTTGTTCATAATTTAGGCGATAAATCTTTAAATACACAACATACACACACACACACAGAGAGAGAACTTTGGGTAGGGCCAGGGGGCGGGTCAGAGGGCTGACCAAAAGTCAGAAATTGAATTATCCTCCTCCCAAACCAATCCAATCCAATCCTCTCTTGCTTGATTCCATCTGTCTGGCCAGACACGCCGTCGACTGGTCGACTGGCTGGTTGACTGGCGGTCCAGGGGGAAATTATGAAGTCCAACTTATGGAAATTATGGACACCAGACGTAGACGCTGCGACGTGCTGCGACGGATGGGGAAAAAGCGCTGGAAAAGAAGGCAAAGCCAATACCAATGCCAATGCCAATATTTGTGGCTAAAGTTGGGAATAAAGAATGTGAATATTCCGGAAGAGCCTCAATAAAAAGAAAAAATTAACAATTGTATATAAAAGATATTATTTGTTATTTGGTTATTAATATGATTAAATCGCGAAAGACAGGCAATAGTACGAATAATTCATGTTCGATTCCACGGCTTGATCTCGGCTGATTTTCGGCTGCAGCACTGCTGTCTGTTCTCCTTCTGCCGTTGATGGTTATCTCCTGTTGTTCTGCTGTAACTGCTGTTGATCCACTTGTCTGCTGCTACTGCTGTTGTTATGCTGCTACTGTTAGAACTGCTGTTGTTATGCTGTTACTCTGCAGTTACGCTGCTGCTACTGCTGTTACTGCTGTTAACCGACGCTGGGGGTCAGAATTCTCACTCCCTTTTACATTTATGTATGTATATTTACCCATCTCTCTACGAAATCTACAATCGCTTTTCGTCTCGACTGTTCAATACATACATATACATATCTCTGTTTCGATCTGTTTACCTTTCAATGTCGCTTAAATTTAACCTTATTGGATATTGAACTCCCCATCAATCTCTCCATCATCTCTGTCACTGTATCAATCTCTCTCTAACACCCTATCATCCATCGAATTGCCTTAAAATCTCCTTACAGAGAACAAACTTTCGTAGTTTACCGAAATTATTCTCCAAGAAACTTAATCCCCAAGAGTTATACCGACAATATACACCATAAATCTATACCCCATGCATATAGCAATCGAAATCCTCAATAAATTCCATTAAATAACATGTGAAAATGCTAATTCGTACAGCAATCAAATCCCATTAGTGGTAATCATTCCATTTATGGCTATTGTAACATTTAACCATCCTAAATCATTAGCAAAAAAACAAAACAAAAACTATAACAAACTTTATGTTGTGGGGATCTTTTTCCCGCTTTTATTTTTATGAAATTTTTAATTTGTATAATTATGTAATGGCTGGAATGCGAAATGAAAGGTCATAAAACAAGCAACCCCAAAGCCCAAATGAAGATTATAAAATATAAAACAGAAATTTAGGTAATTGTAATTTGGGATAATTTCGGTTAATATCTGAAAACAAAAACTAAAATGCAGCCAGCCAAAGCCGCAAAAAAAGGGAAACACTCACTCCCATTCGTATTCGTACCTTTAAAAGCGTGTAATTTAATTTAATGCAGTGGCAGTCGTCGAAGCAAAACAACAGCAAAACAACAGCAAAAACAACAAACTGAAACATACAACAACTAAAAGTAAAACTAAAACTAAATGTGGCGCGTGAATAAATGTGGAAAATGTTGCAACATCGACCATTTTGGCTTAGACTCGTACTCCTCGTATGCGATGCGATGTTGCGATGCAATCGCCCCAGCCAAATCGCTCAACCATTCAACAGTTGCAGGGTGGCGGGGGGGCACCTACGTGGTGCGGATCGGATGGGAGGGGGAGGGGGACTGGTGGTGTACATTTAATCACTTATATCACCGACCGAAAAACAAAACAAAAATTTGTTGATGGTGGCTAATAAAGTTGTTGCTACCAACAAAGTCGCCACGAAAAATTGTTGCCAAAAATCAACTGAAAAATAAAGATAGAGATAGTAAAAAAGATATATGGATACAGTTACAACAAATAAAATATTGCTCAACTTAGGAAATGATACATGGAAAGACGACAATGGTAGAACGACTCTGTTGATACTCTTTAAGATCTTAAAGATAAAAACATAAAAATATAGCGTTGGATATTTGTTGGATATTTTCTGTAATATTTCTACGACTGTCTATCGATGGATAGTTTCTATGGGAGCTAAATCTTGCAATTTTTCAGTCTATATCTCTCTATAAATATTTATTTTTTATTGTTTTACGACTGATTAAGAACAAGAAGTCGACTAAATTTGTGGGCTCATTCGCGTAACATTTTAAAGAAAAGGCAAGCCAATGCGAATGTCTTTCTATCAATATCTAAGGGCCATTCCATCCTATAAGAGGCCTAAGGGGTAACCTAACCTAACCTCTAGCAATATAGATGTGTAAAATATGATATGGTAATACGATCTTAATATTTTTTTGTATTTGTTATGGTACAAACAGATATGAAACTTCTGTTACCAACTTTTACTTCAATTTTCATTTGACAAATACATTTTTTCGACTCTAAAATATGCCAGGAGCTCCGATTTGTAGCCTTCGAGTCGCCAAATCGGAAGAACCAAGAAGAAACCTAAAACCGTTGAAGAATATTCAATAGTTCTATGGTTCTATGGTTTCTTCTCTACATGCCAAACCCCCTCTCCTATCAATAATAACCTCTCGAAGCAGGGTATACCCATACCAAAAAAAACCAACAAAAAAGAAAAGAAAAGAAAATTAATAGGCTGTATTTTATTTCGACTGTTGACTGTTGGCTGTGTTTCTGTTGCTTTTGGTTGTTGTTTACTTTTGTTTTGAGCCGTCTCTTGTGTTGGCTGTTTGCTGCTGACTGTTTGGTTGTTGCTCTCTTGGCCAACAATCGGAAGTGCCAAATTAAAGCGCAGACGGAAAGAAGCTAAGAAGTGGCCAAAATGCAGACACAGCAGACAACAAACGGAAGTTGTAGATGGTAGATGGTGGGGGAGCGAGGTGGAGGGTAAGTTTGGAGCTTGAAGTAGCGGGGGCGCACAGGAAGTGGAGTCAGTTTTTGAGGGGAGCGGGGGGTTAAAAGTCAAAGAGGTCGGAGAATTAGTTTTGAACCCTTAGAAGTTCATTTGGCAATTTGTTGGGAGTTCGTGGAAATGTTACACTAATTGGCAAGCATTTGAAATGTCAACGATTTTCGCTGGAAATTCAATAAACAGTGCGTTTCGGGAGTGTAAAACAAATAGAAGTTTGTAAAACACTTGTGCACTAATTGAAGAATTTAATCCAATATTAAAGGTCAAACGACTTTTAACCATGATGTTATGGGGTGATTGGGTATTTTTTAAGTTATCGATTGCAAGTCGATAGTTTTCGATTGAAATATGGAAGCTTTAACATGTTTTAACTAGTTTTAAATAAAATATAGAATCCCAATCGACTTTTGTCAATATTGAAATCGTGTGTATATAATAATCGATAATTATCGATACTTTTTGGATAGTTTTCGATTACAATTGCACATGAAATATATTAAGTTCTAAAGATTTTGTTAGCTATCTATAATTTTTTCACTCTTTAGTAGTTAAATATGAAATAATTAACGAATTTTATCTATGAAATAATCGTGCTATCAGCTACTCTGAAAGTTATCGATTTTTTTTGTCGATTTAAGCAGCTTGGTTTCTCAGGGTTTTCCCTCCTATTATCCATACTTTTCTTATTCCCAGGACCAGCACTCTCAAGTGCCTTATATTCTCCCTTTCCACTGTAATATCAACTTATATTTCTCTTCTTTTTTTTCCTCTTTTCAGGTAAGCACAAAACTACATTGTAGTCTCCTACAGTCTGCTTCTCAGAACGCAGAAATCAGCTCTCAGTCGTCATATTTTTCATTGGTTCTTGGCGACGACTTCTGTAAGTAAAACGAACACAATGCATTTCCCTGGAAAAACGTTGAAAACTCAACCCAGCGACAGCTTTTCTCAACTTGTTTTCCGCCAAACCCGCTTTTCATCGCTCCCGGGCTCCCAGGCGGCTGTCTACAGGCAAAACGCTCTCAAATCACGGCATTGCCTTCCGTAATTCAATAAATATTTTATTGTGTTCAATATTTTGAAGCCGATATGCAATGTTCAGTGAAGGAAAACGTAGAGACATCGCCAGCTTAGAGGGTATATCAGCTAGGAGGAGAAGGTGGGAGATAGTTTGAGGGCTCATGTCTAGGAATTGAAAGATTATTAACTAATAATGAGGTTATATAGGGTTTGAGAGAGCTGGAAGGTTTTGGTTGTACCACCAATCCCTGAGATGCCCTGGATCCCTGGAAGATGCCTGAGAAAGATCTCCATCTGTGCAAAAAGCAATCATATTATCATTATATGGAGTAGGTATACATACATATGCATGTTCTAATAATCTTTTAACACAAAGGCTTAGAGATCTATAGTTTTCGATTCTGATATGAGATCTATAAGAAGTCCCTGCACAGCTCCAAATCTCCAGCTTTCCAAACTTGGAGTGTCCATGCAGAGAGGAGAGTGTCTTCTATGTCTGGAACCTTTCTTTCTACAATCTCTATAGAGTATCCCCTATTCTCAAAACTCTACCAAATCTATCCGTCAAATATCTCTCCTTCTTTTCTCCTTCTCTCTCTGCTCCTTTCACTTTGCCCCTCATCATCTCTCTCTCTGCTGGAGCGCATTCCTTCACACTTCTTCGAATATTATTTATGTTGTTGACAGGCGGGAAAACGACAGGCGAAAAACCAAAAAACCGAAACATAAAACCGCCCACTGTCACAGCCATCAGCGACAGCGGCAACAGTCAGATAACGGGACATTGTGCGAATTGCAAACTGCAGAACGGGAGGCTGGGCACACTGCCAGCGGCAGAAAGAGATGGCAGATACACGACACTCCTTCGAGGGGAGGTCTTGGGGGGAGGGGTAGCTGCTTCTTCGGTTCGAAGTTGTTGGAATATTGTGAGCACTTTATTGATAAATGCGGTTATGTGTGGCAATATGCTGCTGCGTGAAGATACATAGATGGAAGAGGGAAAGAGAGAGGGAAAGAGAGAGGGAGAGAGGAGGCTAGGGGGCTACAAGTAGATCCATCGAGTGGCAATATCAAGTTGTTCGCACAAGTGTTGGCGTCATTTTGTGGGTTTGCCTGTCATGAATATACCACGACCAAAGTTATATATCTTTTTGATGTACATATATAGCGACTAAAAGATACCCTAGGGATGCAGCAGAGTTCTTTACAAAAGATATATAATACTTTTCTAGCAAATACAAGAGTAAAAGATGTATCCTGTAGCTGCTTAGCTTCACTGGAAGAGAGAAAAGAGTGCGAAGAAGAGAGAATAGAAGAACAAGCAACAATATCTTGGAATTGTGGAGTCTGTATCAGGAATCTATATAGCTTAAGGCCTTACTCTATCTGTTACCTGCATTCTCCCAAACCCACCTACCCTCGCAGTCTCCACCAGCACTCGAGGGTATAAAAAAATAATAATAATAATATAACTATGAAGAACTTTTGTTGCCAGTCGAAGTGATGGCTCTCCTTGGACGCCTGCTGCCCCGCCCTGCCCCTGCCTTGCTCTGCCCCTTCATTGTCGATAAAACGTGAGAAACTTGTCGCCATCCAGGCATTTTTTGATAAGGAGTCGCAGTCCCCACGAAGTTCCACCGAAGAGCAGAGCCAGAGAACTCTGGGAACTGGAATTGCAATATGCGTACATATATTTTATCGCTTCCAATGAACCTTTGCAGCAGGGTCGTCCATGCCACAGCCAGTGCCACAGCCTGTGCGCCTTGACAAAGGGCGATGCTTCATGGGAGATGCCATGGACCATGTACCATGTGGGATGTGGGCTGTGGAATCACGAGACTGGAGGCTGCGGGAAATCTCCAGAAATGAATCAGACGAAACTTTAGAGGGCCTATGGGAGTTTTTTCTTGCATTGGAAACAGTGTAAAAGTTTGTGTTTTGTCTCTGCTTTTATCTTTTTCTAATTAGAATTTCCACAACCTCAGAAGGAACCCCTCCCTCCCCTTGAATTGCATAACATGTTTGCCCGCAAGGCGATAAATATTGCAATAAAATAAATTGAAGTTTAATTAAAGTGGGGCACCGGCACCTTCCACCTTCCCTACCAACAGAATGTCTGTCTGCCTATTTCTGAGTCCTTGCTGGCCGAATGGGAGAGTGCGGAATGCGTAATGGCCAAAATGAGAAATGACCAGCAAAAGTGAAATGACAGGAAGGAAAGTTGTAGCTAAAACAAGGAACGGAGGGAAGGAGGAGGTGAAGGAGAAGGTGCAAGGGAGGAGGAGGTGCCAAGAGGAGCCCCGGAGAATGTCAGAGGAAGCCAAGTGGTTGCCCCAGGGACCAACAAATAAAGGCAGATGGTCCAGGCTTGGTTCTTGCCCCAAACTTTTACCCAGAAAATTGTCTTCTCTTAGCCACAGGTGTGGCAGGAGACGAAAAAAAAAAGAGAAACAGAAAAAGAAACGGAAACAGAAACAGAAGCCGAAGCAAAAGCTTTTCCATAAATTTCGGTCCCCAGAAATTGAAGTCTATTTTTAGGCGCACTCTCAGGAGAAAAAAATAAAAGAAAAAAGTCGAAGAAAAGGGAGAGAAAGCAAGGGAAATTCAGGGAAAATCTGTATGTCTCTCCCGTGAGAGCAAAAATATTATTATGAAACATTGCAATCAAATTAAATGCCTTAAAAAGTCATTAATAATGCCAAGGATAATTCAATGAAATTGCACTCGAGGAGTGGGCTCTCAAGAGCGGAATGCAAAAGCGAAAGATATTTAATTAGGAGTTGACCGAAGTGCCACTCAAGAGAAGCCCCACACCAGACCAGATCAGACCAGGCCCAGACCGTAGCAGACCTCTTAAGGCTCTCCTCCTTTCGGGCCACCCAGAAGTGCCATCTCGCAGAAGGAGCCATAAAAATCAGCCACAAAAGGTGTACATAATAATGGGCTAAGAGAGGCACAACCACAGCCACAGGCGGCAGCTGGCCATAAAAACAGCGTCTCAATGGGTCCAGGCTTTTGGCCTGAAGAGGTGGGAGGGGTGGGAGAAGCGTTGTGCGAGTGTGACATCCATTCATCGGAAAATTAATTAAAATATGTTTTTATTTATATTTATTTTTTTTTTTTATTTTCTGTTTTTTCTGGCCCATCAATTATTGCAATATTTTTGCCCTTCGACTGTTGCTAACGAGCCAAAATGTCAGGCAATTAAAATTCCTTCGACACAAAACAAAGGGCGCGAAGTGGGCGTGGTAGTGGCAGTGGCAGTGGCGTGTGTGTGGTCGCAGCCACCGGAGGAGTAAAGGACTGATGGGGATGGCCAGAGTGCATTTCGTTAGCACCTGATCCTTTGGTGGTTTTTGACAAATTAAAAACACATTTCGGTGTGTGACAGACACACGTTTTTGGCTTGGCTTGGGTTTTCCCGTTTTCCACATGTCCTTTTTGGCCAGCAAACGCGAACAGTGTCAAAGGGCGGGTGTCAAGGATAACACTTGCATGGTCAGGGCTCATTAGACAAAAAGGAGGGACAGCACGGAGAAGATGGAAATGCAGGAGCAGGAGGGGAGTGCGAAGAACTGGAATTCAATTTATAGACTGACCCAAATACTAGCCAGGAATATCTAGGAATATCCTGCATAAACATATTTTGAATACAAAAATTTTCCAGAATTTTCTAGGAAAAATTCAGAAGAGTTTCCATTATCTGGAAAAAACTGAAAGAATATAAATTTTAGAAAAATATGAAAAATAAGTGGAGATCGAAGCTTATTTAAGGTGCACTGATTGAACCTTTTAAAAAGGAAGAAAAGGGTATTCAGGCTGGGTGTTCTTCTCTCAGATTAGACCCTTTCGACGATACCAAACTTTCCTTAATTATTTCCTTAATTGATTAAACATCAAGCCTCAAAAATAGTGGTAATATTTAGAATCGAAAACAAGTTGGAAGCACACGTACCTCGACATCATGATATTCCGTTTCTGTATTCCGTTTCTATATTTTTTCTTTGTAACTATGAGAACGTATAGATCATGAGATTGTTGGATATCACGAAGGCAGCGGATAGTGATGATGGTCTTTTCTCGAGACCGAGAGAGAGAGAGCTGGTTGAGAGATAGCAGTGGAAAGAGAGAAGTATTCGCTCTGCTGGAGTACATGTTTGACCTGAAACTCCATCCTTAATTGCTCAGCCACACTGGGAGTGTCTGATAAAGTTGGTAAGAAAAGAATACCCCAAAGAAGGTCCTAAAGCATCATACAAAATTAGAGAATTAAATTCAAGTCCAGGTAAAAATTCATAGAAAAACTCTCAAACTTTTTCTACTTCAAATTTTTATTCCGAAATATTTGTAAACCGATTTCCATTTCCCAGAAAACTTTAACATTTTTTCTCGAATGAGAGGAGCAGCTCTGCTCTCTCCTGCCATGTCTGTATATCTTCCTGCGTACTCGCCTAAGTCCCGAGGATATTGCTAATATAATTATTGGCTCTTCTTTTAAGAGTCCTAGTCGAAGTCTCGCAGTCTCCGTCTCCGTCTGCCACTTGGAAAATTCGTCTACATTTCGAGAGAATTTTCTGTGCACCGCAATACATTTTGAAGTGGAGCATTTTCCTCTTGCCGCTTGCCGCTTACCGTTTTCCACTTTTGACTTTTTGGCAGCTGCTGGCTGGCTACTGGATGGATGGCTGGCTGTAGGATGGGAGAGAGGACGAGTCTCTTCATTGAGAGAGAGAGAGTCCTATAAATAGCTTGAGCCTCGAATGAAACTTTCTGCTGAAGGAACTTTTTGCTATTTTGCATAGAAGAAACAGCAGGAGTAGCAGCAGGAGTCCACTGTGGCAGCAATTAAATTCTGAAATGCCAGGAGAGAGACAGAGTGAGTGAAGAGTGGAGAAATGGAGAAAGCACAGGACCGGACAGGACTGGACAGGACAGTAGTTCACTTAATTGAAAAAATTAACTCTGGACAACATGAAAATACAAATGGCAGCAGGGGGAACAGAAACAGCAAAAGCAACAGAAAAAGGGGCTTGAAATTGGCTTTAAAGGCGTGTTTGGCAGCAAATTTGCATGGCACACACAGGAGACAGGACACATGGCACTCATAGAGGACACTGCATGAGTGGCTGTGTGTGTGTGTCAATGTCGGGTTTGGTTAAGGTCTAAGGAACTTCCAACGTTCAACGTCCAACTGCATTTCACGATGAGTTTGTCAACGTTGATGAAATGATGGGTGAACATCAGCTCTCCGTCTGTCTCTCTGACTGCCTTTCTGACTGTCTGTCTTTCTGTCGCTCTTTTTTGGTATACCCTACTTGAAAGAGTGCTTTAGAGATATAGCGTTCGAGAGAAGGCTTCAACTGGAAGGTGTATTGATAGTCTGTTATTCGGAATTTTGAGGCTCCTTTTCTGTGTAAGTTCTTTTCTAGGAACTCTTCTCAAAGAGCTCTTGGATAGAAGGATTTTTCGCGGAATATATATGAAAAGAAGAACTTTACTCTCTTTAACGTGTTCAAATGAAACCTTGGAATATATCTTTTATTATTTTTCAGACGTATATAGGATAGACAATGTTTTAGCCTTAGGTGCAACTTCTTTCCAAATCGCAATCCATATTCTTCATAGATATCTCTATACTGAGTAATATTTGACCCGATTATTAGCATATGGACCAGAAGGGACAGCCGTCAAGCTAATGAAGCTCATCGTTCATCACCTAACCTTAGGAGATCCCCATGGGATCTTAGGATCAACCACGAACACCTCTGGACACATAGGAATCACAGCAATTGATCCATTAAGCCATCTATAACCCATCTAATATAGTGCCCTAATGATATTTGTGTTAAAGGAACTCCTTCTAGGAAGGATCTCTGTATTAAGAAACTCTCTCTGGTGGATTTTTTTGTTAAGGAACACTCTTTGCAGAAGATCTCTCTTTTTAAAGCCTTCCCTCCTTGTTGTAGCCATCTTTTGCTTCCCTTTGATTAACTCTTCTTTTGATTTCAGTTCCGCTTAACTTAGTTCTTTGAGAGTATCTAAAAGTTGTTGAAGTTTTCCAAAGTTTTCTTTACCCTCAGGGGATGCCTCTGTCTGACTGTCGTCTTTTGTTGTTCGTACCCTCTCCGAAAGGGTATATCGGTTGGCAATAAGATATGAGCGATCTTAACTATAAGAAGCGGGAGTGATCTGCTCTTGTGATTGAGAGCTATCTCTAAATGATTGAAGCCAAGGAAAAGCCTCTATTCTTATAAGATGTACCTTTTTTCGGAATCTTACTTTTGGGGTAATCCGATTGGGTTTGAGGCCATTATATATCCGATTATACCCAAGTTCGTCCTTCATTCGAGCATGGTTCCAAACTTCCCTGTTATTTCCTTCTTAAATTTCTCTCCCAAAAGTGCATTAAAACTTCGTTAAAGCTCTCGAAAACTTCTCTCTTTCTCTCTTTAGCCTTTGTCCTGTCTCTCTTGTCTGTGTACTTGTAAGGACTCTTTCCCCCGTCTGTTTGCACAATACACAGACGTCGGGACATTGCACTGCTGTTGTGTATGTGTGTGTTTCTGTGTGTGTGTGTCTGGTATTTGCTCCGGGGCCCGCATTTTCAGGAACATCCTACGCCTCAGCCCACTCTTCCGTAGGCTCTTAATGCTGCTCGGATTTCCCTCTTTAACCCCTCACCTCTTACCTCACTCTCTGCCACCCCTCGGCAGAGAGAGAGAGAGCGTTTCCTCTCTTCTTTCGATTAGATAATCATTTTTCATGGGCCTATCTCTGAGTAGCGATCGAGTGGGCCATAAAACTCGTTTATCCTTGACATTCGATGCCATTCGATATGCAAATTTCGAAATAACAAATTAGTTTCATCCGAAATTTCGATAATTTTCCAGCAGGGCATTTTCCACCCATGAACACATTTTCCTTTGGGAAACGGATGCGAATATTAGAGAGAGAGAGAGAGACATTTCATTATGCGAGGAGGCGAAAGCCTTTTGTGAATTGTTGAGCGTCCAGACGGGTAGAAGACTTTCTCTCATTCTCTCCCTAACAGAGAACAAGTTGCAGACATTGCACTACACTGAGCGAAAAATACATGTACATACATATATGTGCATTCTCAAAGTCACAGAAGGACTGGGAGGATGCCACAAATTTCATTAAATGTAAAAATTCTGAAGGGGGATGCAAGGGTAGGGAGTGGAGGGGAATGAGTGCCAGGGATTGCCTGATGGCAAAAAAGCCTCTTCAAGTGGTTTGCTTATTGCCGGAAGTTTTCATTGCTACGAAGGGTGAATACCCTGTAAAAAGAGAAGAGGTTTTTTAAAGGTAAATATATTGAGGATTGAGTGGAATATATTCAGCTAGTATTTCCGTTTTATGGGGAGAATGTATTGAGATTCACAATAGTTTGTGTTATTGGCATGGTATTGGATGTAGGTACATACAGACATATATGTATACATAAAAGCTTCCGCACGACAGCAGCCTATCCAGCCGTTCTCTCTCGTCTTCTTTCTGTCTTTCGCCTTCACTATCGCTCTCTCGATCCATCGTTCGCTCACTTGCATTAGGGCACGGGCAATGGGCCGTATTGCCCTTGAATTCAGTCTTGGCCCACCACTCCATCATCGCACCTGGTCTATCGGTTATTGCACGTCGAATAGATCTTCAATCTGGCCCCGTCTTGCACCGATCTAATCCTACATCGCCAATCTTGGTATCGCCTGCGCTATCCTATCCGCACAACTTTTGCTATTTTACAATTAACTGAATAATGCATCCCTGACTATAAACCGCATTAAACTATACTCTCGTCGAGTCTTTATATAACGCAAACTACGCTTCCGAAAAAACTCATCAGAATTCCAAGACATCTTTTGCCTGAAAGAAACAGCTTTGTGTTCCATTTTGTAGGTAGAAAGATCTAACATTTCCGGAAAATATTTTAATCTTATTTGGAATTGAAAGTGAACTCTTGCTTTTGAATCTTAGAGAATATATCTGATAATAAAAAATAAAATATCTTCAAGTGAAGAATATTAATGGTTAAGCAATATTCAAAAAATATACACATAAAAGAATATAAAACAAACCCTTGAACACTTCAACACTTTTTAAAAGTCTTCTTTATGTCATCGTTTAATAATATCATAATAATACCAATTCCCATAATCTGTTTCATCTTATTTTAAAGCAATAAAGAATCCACTTAAAAAGCTCCATCCCCTTCTCTCCCTCTCTTCTCTCTCTCTGCGTGCTCCTTGCATTTTCTTTCACCTTCTGGGAGCCTGCTTTTCCTGCTAAAAAGGAGCTGCTGTGTCTCCTGTCGCCTGGATGGCATAAGATTTATAACCTGCTTCCATGGAGAAAGTTGATATAATATCCTTCATCCCAGGTTACCCCCCAACACCCCTATCCTCCCCCCTCTTGAAGGAGGAGGAGCAGCGAACAAAAAGCGCTGACTATTCCACCAACAAATACAACAAGAAGTCGACGACGACGACGACGGCGACAGCAGCAGCAACGATGACGTTTTAATTATGTGTGTGCCTAGAAGGGCCTGCAAGGAGGAGGGAGCAGGGAGGAGGGAGGGTGACGGCAATATAAGTAGGGGTTGATTTGCGAGGGTAGTTGGGGGAGGTGGTAGGGACTATGGACTGCAGCCGAGACACTCGCGAGACAGTTTTCAGGAGCTGCCTTGGTCCTCGGCTCAACTCGTTTTGTTAATTTGCAACGTTGTGGATCCTTCGTGGCGGGAGGGGGGCACTGCAATAAGGCCTAAATGGGGGTTGAGTGGCAGCTATGCTAGAGGCCTAAGCAGGGGGGTTGAGTGGGGTGTGGGGGGTGCTTTGGCTTGGGGGGAGGAATAAAAAGTGAATTCACAAACGGAAACATTGCAAAAATGCGCCAATGCAGCAAATGCTCAACGAGCAAATGCACGAATGAGTCCGTGCTCTCTGTGGCGGTAGGGGTTGGGTGGGGGTATGTAGGGGATGGTAGTCCCGCGGGTGTAGGTGTTTGTCTAGGAGCCATAGTTTACCTACACTGAAGGAAATTTTTGGTGAATTTATTTATTTATTAAATGAAGGAAGGAATGGCTTTAGGTTTACAATAAGGTGTACGGATCGATTGTCAGTATTTATTGAATTATTGGAAGATTGTTGAGATATAGCGAGAGAGATCTAGAGATAGTCCTGAAACAGAGGATAATATCATAAGTTGTTAGCCTCATTTTGGAGTGTAAAAATTACTCAATAATATCGATTTCTGTGAGATACAAAATATTGACTTAATATCTTAAAAAGTGTAGCTCCTACTTGGATAGTGCCTGTCCTCTTTCAGGCTATATTTATAAATCGATCATAAAGATTTTGGGATTATGGATAGATAGTGGCAGTTGATGAATATTGATGGGAAAGTGGTTCAAATTACTGTGTTTTCTTAGACTAGTCATGGTACTAGTTCCCTTTGCTTTGGTTAGGTTAGGTTACCCCGAACGGCCCTCAACGGGACCTCTCATAGGCTAGTGTGGCCCTTAGTTATCCGATTTTTGTACGGACCTTTGCGAGGGTGTTACTGAGGTCTAAAAGTCCCCATGGAATTGAGGCATCTTCCAGTGATCCCAGCGCCCTAATGGATCCCTTATGGTCGTAGTAGTTGTTGGCTAATAGGTTCAAAGTCGCTATTTATTTATAGATATTGAAAATTATGAGGATTCGAAGGATTCTTACCGCAATTTTGTCTGTAATAATAACCAGATCGTAATGATTTATGTCATATGGATAACTAATAATATTTTAAACATTTATCTTGAAGACTGTGGTTCCTAGAAGTATTTGAAAATCGTAGAATTTATGGATAATCGCTGTTTATGTCTATATGGAAACGGTTAAAGAACATCCTATAGCTTTATACGATAGATTTCGCTTTAAAAATAAATTATACAGAAAACTTTTTAATTAATTTACATTTTATTTCTTTAAAATGGAGCTGTGACCTCATAGAGCAATGGAGAGAATTATGTATGAATATGGAAATCCTTACACTCGCCCTCTTTTTCACTCATTTTCGTCCCTCTTCTTTCCCCTCTTCTTTACCCATGTTGTTCACCACCCTTATGCCCCTCTTGCTTACCAGTTATATTCCCCCAACCCCCATAAATGTTTATTTTTCAAGCATTTGGAGCAAATTAACAAGCGTAACTAAAACATACATATACCGATTCTGTACACATGACTATGGACATACGAGTACGAGTACGAGTATGTGAGTATCTGCAGATGTACGAATGTATCTACATCTCTACATGAATGCACACACCACACAGCACACACACAGATACTCAGAACACACACACACTCGCACACAATCAACAGTAGAAATGTTTCGAAAGGGTGTCGCTGTCGCTCTCATTTGTGGCTGTTTCTACTTCCCATCCCCCACCCCACCCCCTCAGAGGCTGCTGTTGAGTGGCCTTTGGGGAAAAGAGAGAGAGAGACAGAGTGAGAGAGGGAGAGAGAGAGAGGCAGCTAGACGACAGCCTTCCCCAAGCAATGCCCCATAGGCCTAGGCCTATAGTCATGTGCCTCCTCCTGTGCCTTTGGGTCCTGGGTTAATGTACTTTTTCTGCAACGTCGACGTCGACGGCAGCGTCAGCAGCGGCGGCGTCTGCTTGACTGACAGTCAGCCTCCCTTAACACCCATTTAAACCCCCCCAACACCCAACCTTCTACTCCGCTGTCAAACAGCACCTGTAACTGGCATTCATTCAACATTTTCTAACATTTAATTTTGCTCTGTAATTGAGGAAATTTTCATTGAAATAAATTAGCTTTTTTTGCTGCACGAAAATTGTTTGTTGTGGGAACAAAAGTTTGGCTTTCTGTGGGGGGGTTGGGGCTGGGGCAAGAGATGTCATGGGTTAATGTCTGCTATCAATGTCAGGGTCAAATGGGGTGGGGGTTGGTGCTGGGGGAAGCCTCGTGGGGGTAGCGAAACAATGAATATAAATGTGATTTAATGAGGAGAAATTGCAAAAGGCAGAGAAGAGAGGGTTGGAGCAGGGAACACATGATGATGCAGCATCATATGAATATTGAATGAATGAAGGTCATCAGTGATTAACCGAAGAACGAATTACATTATTTGAGTTGTATGAGATACAAAAATATTAACAATTGCCGGTTATTCATATTACAGAATGAATAGTTACTCATTCTAGGGCATTCGAAATGTTTCAAATCCTTCAAAAATTATTCTTAATTCTTGAAAAATAAAAAATGCATATTTAAAGTGTTTTTCTACAATTTTATTTGCTTAAAAATATTTAAACTATTAAATTTTATGAGCTGAATGATTAATTCTATGATTAATTCTATATTCTATTTCCAAGAGTTTTTGCCACTCCTATTTATAAGGAATATATATATAGGGAGATGTGATCTCAGGATCTATGGAATTTTGTTTAACTCTATGATATTGATTAGAGTAAACTATAGACCTGCATTGAATTATTGAGATAATGAATAAAAAAATATTTAAAAATTCCTCTAAACCCAGAAACATCCACCTTTTACCATGAAATTATTCAAAGTTTTGTTGCAATCATTAACCCACATGTTCTACATAGAAATCCTGACCACACCCTACGCCCTACTGTATTAACAATTGTTCACCCAAGCCAAGGCCTCCACCTCCTGCAAATCTATTCTCTGATCCCTAAAAAAAGGAGAGCACTTTCCCTCTCTGGCTCTCGAGACAAATTTATAGTTTATTTAGGTGCATTTTCTATGGTTTGTTTCTGGCAATTGCCGCACATTAAAATTCATAAAATTATGCTAATTCCTTGATTAGAATTTCTCCAATAAAAAATGGAAAAATGGAAAATATTACAAATCAAAAGTCTGGCAATTGAGCGAACAAATCGGCATTCCAAAAAATTCAAATTAATTCAAACAAAAATTTCTGAAATTTGAATGAAAAAAAAAAACCGGATTTACCCCTGAACTTAGGCTAGGGTAGTGTGTGTGTTTGCGAGGGGTAACAGGGACTGAGGAGGGGTGGAAATCACTACGATCTGATGCCCCTGATGGACCCTTTTTCTCTGGGGTTCTCTGGGCTTCTCTGAGGTCTCTGAGGGTGAGAAACGCGTGCGCATGCGCCTTTGACACCTGAGATGACAATTGGAATGAGAGAAACCCATAGAGAATCTGCATAAGAGAGTGAGAGAGAGACCTCTCCACTTGAAGCGAGCTAAAAATACAAAAAAAATCATGAAAAAAAGCTACAAAAAAATTAACCTCTCAAGAAAGATAGAAAAAAAAAATCTGGGTGGAGTGCGTCGTCAACCTAGCGCCGCGATGGATGTTAATGATGTTTATAATGATGATGATGTGATGATGATGATGACGACGACACACATAAACAAAGCCGCACAACAAATTTGCATAATTTGAATAAAGCAGAATCAAAAGAAAAAGAAAAAGAGAGAGACAGAGATAGAGATAGAGAGAGAGAGAGACTTTAAGCAGCAGCAAAAGAGTTGAAGAAGCTATAAAAAAAAAGCCAGACGAAAGTGAAGTTAAAGGGGAGGAGGAATGAGGCATCCAGAAGCAGGCCCATAAGAAGGCAGCCCCCTGATTATCATGATTATGTATGCATAATCACACACACCCGAAGACCGAGACTCCGCGACCCCGAACCCAAGACCACGAACTAAGGAACGGTAGGGGGGACGAGACAGGTCGAAAGACAATGGAATTATGAGGTGTTGAGCGTTGAGTGACTAGCGGAACGGACCATTAAAAACAATAAAAAAAACCTCGGAAAAACCAAAAGAAACAAATATTGAGAGTAGGCGAAAGAGAGATGCCACAGAAGTAGGGAAAGATATGGCCACAGAAAGAGGCAAAGAGATGGCAGAAAGATGCCAGAGAGAGCAGGAGAGATGGCAGGGAGATGGATGCCAGAGAGAGCAGGAGAGAAGCTGGAAGAGCAAACCCCTCAGAGAGAGGGAGGTAGCAATGCTACAAGAGAGGCATTAGACTCAAAACAAAAACAATGGATAGAAAGTTATGGGCCAACAAACATAGGAAATTGAATAAGAAGTTGCACTCCAGAAAGCAAGAAAGAAAAACCATAGGAAAACAAAGGAAAATGCGATGGAAAAACTAAATGAAAACACGGTTAATAAAGCGTTGCAAATGGGAGCACCAAAAGGTAAGATCAGGTAGCAAAAAGAGTTGCCAAAGGAAAAGGAAGTGGAAGTGGAGGGGGAGGCAGGGTTCTATTCTGTTCTCTTTGTTCTCTTTGAGGAAATCGAATTGAATTTTAATGATTGGGTTGAGAAGTTACTTATTAGATCATTAGATCCATTGGAGTGTAGGCCCTAATGTCAGCTGTAGAGATGTTGATGGGTGTTGACTGTTGAAACAACAGATGAACAGGTCTCCGAATGGGGCAAGAGGCGTATAGGGTTGCATGGACTTTGGGGAGTGGGTTAATTAGTGTTCTAAGGGATAAATTAAGGAAGAAAAAGGAAAAGAATATCATGGCTAAGATCTAACGAAGTAGAAGAGGTATTTCTTTGAGATAGTTTTGGGAATGGGTTTACCAATGATCTTAAAGAGCGAATGATGTGTAACCAAAATATAGTTTTGGAATTCATTTTTGCTACTCCTAAAGTTGGTTTTGAAGGACAAGGAACAACGTTCATATAATTTCCAAAAGATACTCGTCGTTCGATGTACATATAGTCCAAAAGATAATCTGCAATGGGTTGATCTTTCTTCAAAGTTCCTTACTTCTCTCTCCCATCAATCATCTCGAGTCAATCTAGAAGCCGTTCCATCAAGTGTTTCGTTTTTTGTTCAGTTTCCCTTAGACTCTCTCTCAAAATTTAAGTACTAAAATTTTGTTAAGCCAATTTTCCATTATGGATAATCGTTTGGGCCAGGAGGGGACAACGGGAACCACAACAGCGACTGCGACTGAGACTGAGACTGCGCCTGCAATGTCAACCGTGGCCAGCAGTTCCCGGAGTTCCCGTAGAAACAGGAACTCTCGTCCTTCGATGTGGGACATAGAGCCGTCCATTGCAGTATGGCAGCCCATACCGGCTATGCTTATAAGCACCTTACTACCGTATCGAAAACCGATCGAATTGGAAGCTGACAGCGACAGTAGCATTCAACGATCGCGATCATTCAGCCTGACGGCACCCAGGACCCAGGTCTTGATGGGTCACCTGCAGCGCAAGGCGGCTGCGAAGGCCCACTTTCAGCGGCAGGAGATGCTCGAGTCAAAGAGGAAGCGGTCCCAGTCCTGCAGTGCCAGGAACCGAGCACAGGAGCGTCTGACTCTGGAGCAAGCAATCGAGCGCAAGTTCGAGTTTCTTCTAAGCCACGGAGACGAGAGATATTAGCTAACAGCAGATCCCCAGACTTCCATGGAAGTAGACCTGTAGGCCTATGGCGAAGGGCTCTCCAAAGATCAGCATTCGGAGTAGACCAGAAACCGATCTCTGGAGCGGCAAGCGCCTGGCAGTTCGCAGGGCAATGAACCCAATATCCCATTGCCCGACGGACAACGGACACTCTAGGGCCCAGAGATCCACTAGAGCGTCAGTCCAGCAGGAACAAAAATTCTCACCTAATGGAAAATTTGGTAGCACTCACTGGCCAATAAATATCTTTAAATGGATCAATCAATCTGCAAACTGTCTTTCACTTCCATTGTCACTCTTCACTTGGCTTGGGATGGGTCTGTCCATTTAACACTGCCACTCAACCCCATAGATATACTTGTGATATCTCAACCACCTCGCCTGCTTATGGTATCGCTTCTACTTTTGATATCTGATCTGTCAGATCAGTGAATTCTAAGAGCCGCTAAGAGCCGCTGTCCAGGTTCAGTTTCAGTTTCGGTTTTCAGGTGTTAATGACTTGATTTCCAAAGCGCACAAAGCCCCGCCTCGCGTACAGAACATGTCATTGTTTTGCATGTGTCCAAGTTTGGATGAAATTATAGAAGAGAACACAGCCCGTTCCCGAGACATGTCATACCCATAGCTATACCCATACCCATACCATACCCATAGGATAGGGAGGCCTATTGTTCGGACATGGGCCAACCCCAAAAGACATGAATACAAAGCCCGTGGCAGGCCTTTTGTGACACGCACATATCCGGTGGTCCCTGCCGGTACCCGGCTTCTGCTTCTGCTTCGGGTTTATTTTTGCTCGATTGCGATAATTCCACATTATGGCTTGATAAAAACCGAAACTCCAAAAGGCAGACCAAATGGTCATCGAACCTCAACGAAGATCGAGCGAACCTCAAACGAACCCTCAAACGGAGTTCGCTTCGAACCTGGGAACCGATCGAACCCTCAACGAACCCTAACGAGAGCTGCTGTTGGCTTCGAACTTCTGCCAATCGAACATGTTGCAGCCAGCGATCAGGGTGGAAACCGGGTGTTGCAACCAAACTCCAAACCGAGTTTTATTTCTAAAATATTTATATTGAAAACTATCTTCGTTGAAACTTCGTGCCGTTAGGTTGTACATATCGCGGGGTTCCGTCACTGGGTCGAAATTCGGGCAGTATTAAACTACGTAAACTACGAAACAGACGAAACGAAACGAGTGCGTGTGCGTTTGCGAATGTATCTCGAACTAAACGAATGTATCTACAAGATATACCGAACCGAAATAAATTGATTTTATTATACTCATTTAAATAGTGCAATATTTGTGTTTAAGTAGGGAATGGAATACAAAGAACTACCTGCTTTTGAGTGAAGACAAAATCCCAAACCAAAAATCCCAAAAAAGAACAAAGGTTATACCTTGACCTAAGCAAACGCTAAGTGAATTATACCTGGACCTGTAAACCCGTCGAGAGAGAGAGAGAGCGGGAGAGAAACCATCCTCTACCTGTCTCTGACAAAAACTAGAATCTCATATAGAGTATCTATCTATATATTTTTGATCTCAAACAAAAACAAAATGAAATATCTAACGCATACACACAAAGAGTCCTACACATTGGTGGCACGCAAACGTTACATGAAAAATCTGCTGTATGTATAACCTATACCCTATATATTTCCCTATACATTTTTCCCAATTCATTAGCATTCTGGAGGGGTGTCATAAATGTCATCCTCATCTAGTCAAATATTGATAGAACCCCCCCTACTATCGCCTGTCTGCTGTCTCCTTTCTCTTGTATCTCTTATTGGTGTGCAGATATTATGGAAATGTGATTGTGATTTGTGCCATTTGAATATGAAATGTTCCATAATTAGGCAGAAGCCATTGAATGCCACAGCGGCGGCTGCACTCGACAGGAGTGCGCCCTAAATTATGGCGCATCAGTCGCATAAAATATGTAAATTTTCTCATCGATTCTCAAGGGCGGGGGAAAGCAGCCCTTTAGTTTTTTTGCACAGCTCTTGTCATTTGTTTATTGGCTTCTCCTTTGTTTAAGGATATGCCTTCTCCCGTAACCGAAACAAAACCGCAGGAAATTTTGGCACAGGAGTTTATCAGGGATTATCAAAGGATATGTGTGTAGATGTTCCTTGAAGGATATCCCAAGAAAACCCTTTCTTTGTTGTGTTGCTTCGACTTCCTCTTTTGGCTGCTTTGTTAATTAAATTTATGATTAATGAATGATGTGCCCAATCATGATGATGATGATGATGATGATGGTTTTCCTTTGCAACAGCTGTGTGCGGGGCAAAGAGGAGTGGCGAGGGGGATGGAATGGAAATCCCCGTGTAAGGTGATATGCCTTAACCCCTTGGCTGTCCTGCGGCTGCTGTTTTTCGCACCCTTTCCCTCGCCCCGGATGTCGTTCTCCTCGTATGTTTTTTTAGTGGATTTTTTTTTCGTGTATTTCGTTTTTGCAAAGTCAAAAGACAAACAGTGTTTTCCATAAGTATTGCTTATCGATTTGTTAGGATCAGCAGCAGGCAGCGGCAAAGAAACGGTAAATCACTTGGCCAAAACCCACACACACATATGGCCAAAAAAATTCAATGTCTGAGAGTTCCGCGAGAGTTCAAACAGAGATCGCAGACGTGCAATCATCATTTGCTTAGGCTGCGCGACTCCAACGCGACTTTACCCGCACCTAAAACCAACTGTTTCCCTAAGGCTACAGCAGTGGTACAGCAGCAGTGGGGGAGGGGTTGCACGGTGCGGGGTGCAGGGGTGGAGTTAGTAGTAAATGACCAACAGACATGCAACAGCGGCAGCAGACAGGCAGCCAACATAATTAGAAGTCTCTTGCATTTGTGGAGGAAGTTGCAGCATTAGCAGGCAATCAAAATAATTTGAGGCGCTTTTTATTAGCAGGAAGAACAGCGTGGAAAACGCTGGCGATTTTTAAAACGCATGAAGAAAACGCTAGCGATTTGTGCAGTGTGCCATGGGGAAAACGCGCGTAAAAAGTGCCAGCATTCCCTTAAATGTTGCTAGCAATCTTAAGGACTTCTCTTGGAAGAATCCGCACAGAAAGCGCATAAAAATAACTTCGTTTGATCTCGCTTCACACTCCACTCCCAAGCTGTTTTGAACGCTGACATCACACTGTCAAGCGATTTTAAACGCTCTCGCACTTCACACTCCACTCCCTGGCTGCAAGCTGTTTTAAACGCTCTTCGAAATGAGTGTCGTAATAATCGCCCCCCATTGACGCGGCGACGCTTAACGCTTAACCTACTAACACGGTGGACTTGCCACACATTCGAGCGCGACACCGCAGCAGCCAACAACCATCAACCGGCTACCAGTTAACCATTTAACCAATCAACCCATCCATCCAGCCATCGAGCAATCCATCAATCTCTCAATCGGATGATGGCGATACGGCCATCCCTCAATGTCGTCAAAAATGTTGGGTTTAGCGGAAATGCATGGCAAATTTTCTTAGTTCCGTCGATCTCTGACACTCTCCGACAACGGGTGGATAATGTTTTTTGTTTGCTGCCACATGAGGCAATCTCCCCGCCTCAGCCCACATGATAATTGCAAATTAACGAGACTCCGCGGAGGAGATAGACCCCGAGGCAAAGATTTGGCATCAAAGATTACAACTCTCGACCTTCGTGGATGGTGGGACGCCCACACAGAGAGAGGGTGGGGAGATGCAGAGAGGGAGTGGATTAGCCACAAAAAAAGATACTTGTGTATCTTTGTATCTTTGCAAGCCATCGATGAGTAATGAAGAGAGCGAGAGAGAGGTGTCAGAGGCACCTGGTGCCAGAAAACGCGCCAAATATTTTGGTCAACGATTTTCGCAGAGACACACACAGACGAGGGGGGCAGGGGTAGAGTGGGGTGCCAGTATTTTTGTGGCACGTGCAAAATGAAGAAGCGCGTGCCTTGTCCACATTTATTTTAAGCAGTAAGGAGCAGTCGGTAGGGGGGAGGTGCACCACCACCACACAGTGCCTTATAAATAGCCTCGCTGACTAACTGACGAAACGCTTCATTAATATGCAAAGTGACCCTCTATATATGTACGTCCAGACATACCCTGTAAATGTGTGCCCCCCTGCTGCCCCTGCTGTGGGTAAAAGGCATTAAAAATATCAACATTTAAACGGTTATTACCAGCATTTTCATGCTGCATTTTGCACTTGTCTTGGCCAACTAGCAACAGGCAACAGGTTGTTCCCTGACTTTCCCCCCATGGGGTATAGCGTGTCAAAGTGGATCTTATAGGCGGGGAGGGGGGGATATCTGGGGATGGCCAAGATGGGCCAGAATAAATGGCTTGTTGACTAGTTGATGTCGCTTTTCGTTTTGGTATATTTATCCATGGCTTTTGGTGGCCAGACGACACTCAAACGGAGACTCAGAGAGCCTAAGAGAGGCGATGTAATTAGGAGAATGACTATGAGGAGTCTTTATAATGAAAATGTCTCCTTGGGAATGGTATAAGATTGACGGGTATAGGTCTCACCTTAGGATTTTTACCGTTTCTGAATGCAGAGATCTTTAAAGTAGTTGTTTCTCATCTCTGATGTCATAGTCTTTTCAAATATTCCTCAAAAAAGTGGTTTATAGATAGTTCTTCCTTTTGTTCTTACCATTTTGAAGCCATATCTAAACTGTATTTTCCTTTAGGATCCCTTAGGATTCGTAACAGAGGATCTTTCCCAACTGAAAATACACTCAAAATACACCCAAAGATGGTTATGCTCTATCCCACATCTTTAGAGTCCTTCTCCTTTTGACCTTTTAAAGTTAATCCGTTCTTAAATGGTTCCAAAAAGTAGCCGCAATCTGTCCCAACTTGAGATCTCTCTGTTGAACTCTCATCTCAAATGATTCCAAAAGGCCATCATCCCATTTAAAAACTGTCCTCAAATGGGACCAGAGGTTGCACGATCCTGCAATGATCTCTTTCTGGCCATAAAATCCTGTCCTACAACTCACCTTTGGACCTGATTTTCCTACCCTGTAGAGTCTGCAGGGGTCTACTTAGTGTCAGTCCTTAATCTCAATCTCAAACAGCATCAAAATTCGAGATAGATTTTTCCCAGAAACCCAGAAGAATATATGTTACTGACCGCTCGAACAGCTGCCCCTCGTTTACTTTCTCTTTCTTGACTTTCTTTCCTTCGATTGAGGCAATAAATTTCCAAAAGCTGTCAGCGCATAAAGGAAAACCCGTCTGCCGACCAAGAAATGTCCACGAAATTTGGGTAATTTTTAACCCAAAAAACGAAGGAAAGGTGCGATTAAAAATATGTAAATGCGAAAGCGGAAACTTTGATGAGGCCCGGAGGTGGAAGTTTTCCGGCAAATTTGTGGCTAATTTATGAGCCATACCATCTTCAGCCAGCGAAAAAGAGGGAGGTTCGGGTGTCCTTCTGTCCGTTCGAGTGCTTGGAACGTGTTGCATTTATGAGGTTGCCGAACGGGTTCTCCTTGCAACCACCTTCCTAGCAGGCAGCAGCAGCAGGACTTCTCCTCCGGAAATGAGAAAAACTTTCATCGCAAATCCTTTTCCCGTAAGGAAACGGCGACTCTTTCTCTCTCCCTCTCTCCCTGTCTTGCATTGGAACTAATTTTAATGACAATTCAGGAGACGGGAGACGGGAGCACGGATGTAGCTCAGCGACATTAAGGATAATGTGAAAACGAACCGATGTGATGTCCATACGATGTAGCAGCAGAAGAAAAGAAAAAGAAAGGGTTGTGGCAGCAGCACACCCCTAAAAATGCATATCCTTCCTTGTCATTTCCCATTTCCATTTCCCCCTACCGCCGGCCAAGGCGCTTTCCTTTCTTTGAAATTCATTTTTCTCAGCGACGCCTTCCCAAAAAACATTAATCATAAATGTGATAAAGGATTTTTGCATTGAAAGGACATTGCGAAGGGCTTTGAGTAATTTTCATGCGGTTTTTCCACGTACTTTTCATATAAATTTCATTTCGAGGGCAAGCACTTATGAGCACACAGATATTCCTCGTATTAATTGCAGGACCTACAGGATCACTCTCTGGGATGTCCTGCCCGTGCTGTCAACGACCCTTGGGCGCTGGTCAGAGTTGACTTTTTGGTGCTCCGTACTCCGTATATCCCTTAGGCACACACATGTCCTGTGCCCGCTGCTGTGTCCTGTGTCCTCGCTTATCAGAGCGAGTGCATCGCACTCGTAGGACTTTTCTCCTTTCTGCTTTCTCCTTTTTGTGGCGATTGCTATCTGTATTTTCTGCTCTAGTTTTCAGTTGCGACTCCTATATGCCTCGTGTGACCCATTATTAGCTGGAAAATGGGAAAATGCATGAATGTCTATGACTTTTCCCACTCTCCGCTCTGCTCCTCCCCTGCCCCGCTTATGCGTGTGTGTGTCCTTTGGTCCTTTGGGACTTGATTTCCTTTTGCGTTTGGACATTTCCTGTCATTTTTCACTGGGAAATACAGGGGAGAGTGTCAGAGTGGGAGAGGAAGTGGGAAATGTCTTTGGAAAAACGTTTTCGAGTTAGCGCCTAGGGAAATGTCATAGAAATTTGTAATTGAGAAATTAATTCATAAAGAATTGGACTCTTTATGGAAAACCACAATGTGATATGGGAGTTTTCTTCAATGGGGATCGATTTTCTAAGAAACATCTTCCTTTCACCTTCCTTACTTTCCTGTTTCTAGGTATTTCTATCTGTTCCATCTGGTACTCAAGGCTTTTCCAGGCTTTCTTTTTCTATGTGTCTTTCTTCCAATAACTTTCCTAGATTCCTAAATCATATCGAAGTGTCCCTGAATATGTGGCTATGTTTTAGAATATCCTGCATTATCCTGCACCATTTATCCTTCATCTGTTAGACCCTACTTATCATTCTTTCCCTCTTTCTCTTTTCCCCAAAAAGTCGACATCTTTTCTCTTACTCGAAGTCCCAATATCACTTCCTTCTTCAGCTCTGATTTCAGGGTGGCTTCTCCCCCAGCTTCCTATCATCTCTCAATCTTTGTACATCCTCTCTTGCTCTCTCTCTCTCTCCCTCTCTTGCCTTTCCCTCTTTCCCTCACTATTTTTCTCTGCATTTTTCTTGTCTTCTCTTTCAAGAAAACAAGTGTATTTCCCACGTCCACACAATGTACGCGCTTGTCGTTCGGTCGGTCGCTCTGTTCTTTGGGAATATATTAACCCAAAACTTTTGTAGAAGAAGCCACACTCCCATTGCCTACCCTTTCTTCTCCCCCTTTCCCCTCTTCGAAGCGATCTTTTTGGAAGCTCTCCCCATCTATTTTTCTTTCGTAGGTTTTTCCCCTGCCGCCCTGAACTGTCAACACCACACATGCCAGTGCCTGTGCCTATGGCTATGCCTATGGCTTTGTTCTTGTTGCCGTTTGTGTTAATTGTTTTTCTTTCTAACACATGACCCCATGCCCCACACCCGCCTCCCTCTTTGCCTCCTTCCTATTACTACTTGCAACATTTTGCGGCTAAACTTTAAACACGCGCAATGCGCTGCGCATGCCAAATGAGGCAGGAGCAGCGCTCCCAGAGATTGGGAGAGAGAGGGGGGTTCCCTCTGTGAAAAATAGAAGGTGCCTTGCCTGCTGCCAGGCTTTGGAGAGGGCGGGGTGTGGCGGGCGGAGGGTGGGTGGCTGGGCTGCCCATAAATTTGCATTTAATGAACATTTTCTGGGCATTCGGCTAAATGGAAGGGGCATGCCCCGTCTTATTCAGAATTAACGCTTTTTGTTCTGCCGTGTAATAGGTTTTAATTATGTGGGTGGTGTTCCAGGGGTGTTGCAAGGGTTCCAGGGGGCTGGAAATTGCATTATAATGAGACGCGGAATGTGTGGCATACAATGGTAGAAAATACATCGAAACGAGAGCTAAACGGAGAAGGCAACACCGCCGGATACGCGGATACTTGTGTGTTTTTTTTTCGGCGCAGGCGTAACCGCAAAGGCAGGAAGCGGCTGTTGGTGGGTGGTTTTTCTAGCTGGAAGTATATTTGTGGCCCTAACTGTAGGTTAAACATGAGATGTGCCACCCCACCCTGCGGCACTCTTAACTGTAGGTTAAACCACATCAACGGTCCATTGTTGTGTGCCATTTTTGCAGTTTTTGACTTTTAACAAACCAGCAATCCATCCATCTATCCATCTCTCATTCATTCATTCATCCCCTCTCTTCGCGGAGTCAACTTTCGCTACATTTTATTACAGAATTCGATTTCATTGGCGATTTGGCAAACAATTCATGTGAAAAATTGCCATAAAAATGCAATAAAAATTGTTTTTGCCTCGGCGACAAAATAGTTGTAGTTGTAGCCCAACAATCCCATGTCCACAGACTGGTAAAAACACTAAAAATATTACCCAGTATGAGTTCCATTTCCGTTTACCGAATGGGCCAACAAATAGATTGATTTATGGAGCAAAGAGCTTGGAAATATGAAGCGATTGATGTTGAAAGGGAAAATGCTGTTCCTGGGAGTGAAATTGTATTGAAGGTTAAGGAATTTCTTATGGTTTGTTATGGGAGAATAAAGGAACACTAAAATGGAGTTGAAGTTCTGATTTATGGGTGTGTTTTTTATGGGCAGGGACTGACTACTGACTACTATACTATTGAGGAATGACGGGTTAAACTTCTTAGATTTTATTGGTATTTTATTTGGAATTCAAGTACTCTTGGAATACTTTAAAAAGTAGGTAGATAAAAACATGATAATTTTTGCAACTTCCAAGAGAAACATTTTCATAATTTTCCGTACCTTTTTTTGCTCTTTAAAAAAATTCCATAAATTTCATAACCTTCCTTTAAATTCATTCCCACTCATCTCTTTCTCTCCTTCTTTATTCCCTTGCGAAAGTCAAGAACTCTGTAAGCCCTCAAGCCGTTTCCTCTCTATTTGTGTCCTTCTGTTTCCACACTTTCAAGCAGCCTCCTCTCCCTGCCTCCTCTTCACGCACTCTTCAGAGAATGAGAATCAGAATGAGAGAATTATGAGTGGCCTCTTCACAAAAAATATTTTGCAGTTTTCATTTCTCAGGATATTATTATTATTTTTTGTGTGTGTGACTTTTTTTTTTTGTTAAGTTTCGGATGTTGACACACAAACGACGAAGAGACGAACGCCTCGAAATGAACACACACACAAGCACACACAAACACAGGATGGAGGCTCCTTTCTTCCTTCCATCCATGAGGAGCGTGGAACAAGGAAGAGGCACGTTGGCCCGAAAAAATGGAGGATGTTTACTTTGTTGTTGTTTCAGTTCTGTTGGGCAATAATGTTGGATGCTGTTGCAGCTGTCTGTCTGCTCCACATTTGTCCCCACCCCTCACCCCAATGAGAAGCGAGGGCGAAAGAGGAGACCATTTAGAGGAGGACTCGCATGAACTCCTTCTGGTTGTCACTCATAAATTAACACCTAGCGCAGCTCTCTCTCTCGTTTTCGTTCTCCTCCTGCAACGATGACAGTTATGGGAAAAGGATATCAAAGACACGACGCTTCTCTGATGAGCGCGATCATTCCACAAAGAGAAAGACATGGAGAGAGTCCCCATACTTCTCTCTGAATGAATGTGTGTGTTGATTGTTTGAAGTGCCTCTAGGAAAGTGGCCTGAGAGCGGGGGCATACCCCGTTTTAGGTCAGGGGGTAATTGGAGAACAGTCTATGGGGAATGCGTGCAGCACTTGCAACAGATGTTGACATTATGGATTCATCTGAGGACAGACGGGGAAAGAAGTGACACGAGTGATGAAAGAATGAAAGGTCAGAGTTTCTGCATTACGCAAAGTCCTTTCAAAGACCGCCTGTAATTTCTAATACCCCATCTGTCGTCTCAAGTTTAATCAAGTTTCCCTGAGTTGCCTTCAATCACTCTTCTATTCTCCCCTTTAAACGTTTCTCCTTAGTTGAAATCCAAAGATTTATAACCTTTCAATCATTTCCTTGCCAAAAGAACCTTAAAACCCACCGAAAAACCCTTCAAAGACTTACTGTACGTCTTGAAGTCAGGAAGTCTCTCTTGTGCTCTCTAGTGGGACTCTTACGATCGTGTTCCTGATTCCCATAAGTTCGGAAATCAAGAGGGGATTTCCTACGTCTATAACCCTTCCTCTCGAGTGACACTCGAGTTTGTTCACTCAATTGAACGTCTCTCTCCCCGTCTCCCGTCTCCATGAAACCATGAAAAGATTGCATGTGAAGTGCCTCGCGAATGAAGACTGAAAGACTGAAAAATTTGCTCTAGTGATTAGCTTTTTGCGTGCACTATTATTAAAGCGTTTCCTGTACGAGTATTTTCTTTACCCTTTTTAAATTTGTGTTTCCTCTTCTTGTTGCAGGCGTCAGCATGCCTTCATGGCCAACACACAGAAGCAGCCACCATCTGCGGCAGGCGGTGCAAGTGGCGGCGGCAGCGTCACACAGGATCTGTTTGAGCTGCTTGAGCGTGTGCAGTGCTCGCGACTGGATGACCAGCGATGCGTTCTGCCCGCATACTTCACTCAGGTGCGTACCAAAAACGAGAAAGCGGAAGTGGGAATGGGAATGGGTGAATGGGAATCAGGGCGAAAGGTCAGCGTACAGAGCACAGCGTACGGCTCCCGCGACCTACGACAATCTGCCATCAGTTAGTCCCCGGGCATATGCTCTGATGCTCCAATAATCCAACTGCGGCTCCTGCCTGCCCTCTGGTGTGACCCATAAAAGTGCATCATCTCCTGGAATGGAGGGGCAAAGTAGTAAAAATTCCCATTTTATTGCCGCCACTACGGACGGTCGTAAAAATTGCCAATGGGAGGGACAATGGGCAATCGACCACCTCGACACAATGGAGAGAACGTCTCTCTGCGTGTATGTATGGTACATGGCACCACCCCTCCTCCTCCTCCCTCACAATAACATGCACCTTTTGGTGGCAACATCTGTATAATTTGACATAATCTGCGCTTTGTCTGGTACGTCGACTCCGAGTCCGGGATCCGCCAGAGAGACCCCCGACCCGTTTAATAGGCAAATTGCAGACACACACACACACATTCGGTGACGGGGACGGGGGTGGGGACGGGGACTCTTGTTCCTCCAGTTATTATTGCGGGTGTGGTTGCTGTTTGGGATTAAGAAGTGTTGTGGCTTGTGGCGTGTGGCTTGTGGTGGTTGGGTTGTCGATTTTTACGACACATTTCTTTCCATTCAAAAATTCAGCTGCCGCTGCTGCGGGAATTATTGAAGTTTTTGGCAGCTGTCAGGTGTGGCCCCTGGCCCTGGCCTTTGTTATCGGGTTATTTGCAATAAATTTGATTAAATTTTTGAAATTGCCATTAAGGTAATTCTTAAAGGTTTTGGCTTTGAGAGAAAAGGCCTTCAAGAGAGATTTTTGCACGTTTTTCATTTAAAATTGAGAATTTGCCCAAGAAAACGGTTGAATTTTTGAATTAAAGTGGCGCCTGGCAGCCATGCGGTTGTATATGGAACTACTGTTTCGCTAAGCAGCCGCTTGGTGGCGCTTCGGTGGTGCCCTCTAGCGGTTGCTGTTATGAACAGAAAATAAGCTACAGTGGCGCGTCTTGTTGGGCTTCAAAGGTACTAACTATTTAATTTGGTTCATCCCAAAGCTGATAGATGGCGGTCTTTGTTGAAGCCTGTATAGATGGCGACACATGCATTTTTGTGGAAGAAATTTAATGAAATTTAAAGAATCTTAAAGATTTAAGGCTTAAAATTCTTAAAAATAATCCAAATATCAGTGTATATCCATTTGTAGCTTTAACATTTGAATTACCATTTTACATATTTTCCGAAATAAAGAGCTTTCATTTTGAACCCCTAAATCGATATCCACTTAACCCTCTCCAATCCAATCTTTCTTTTTGCAAAGTTTATCAAATTTTGTAGAGCATAATCCACTTGGCCTTACTTCCCTTAAGAATTATTTAGTTGTCCCTCCCCTTGCCTCCCCTTCTACCATTTTTCAATGGCCTTTTCAGATTTTAATTTAGTTTTCGCAACAATTTTCGGAGGCAAACTTTTTCATCAAACAGCGCAGCACAGCGCAGGAAGTGCAGGCAGTGCCTATGCCTATGTTTGCCCTTACGCCCTTACCCCTTCTATCCAACCCCCCCGTCTTATCCACAAGTGGTTTTTCTGTGTGTGCAGTGCAACAAAGTGCAGGCTGGCTGTGCCACACTCATCCTTGCTTCGATCCACCCCTATCCTGCCACATTTTTGTACTCAAGATGCAAGCGTCTCCCCGTCGGTCGAGTGCCTTTTCGAAAAACTTTTTTATGCGGGCTCTTATAGAGAGGGTGGGGGTGGGGGTAGGGGTGGATGTTTGTGGCAAGCAGTCTGGCCAGGAGTCTGGGGCAACGTCTTGAGGCAAAACTAGGTTGACTCTTGGACCGGAGACTCCCCTTCCTCGCATCTTCCGTGACCCTTTCCTGCGTCTGCTTTCTTTTCTACTGAAAATTATGTTTGTTCAAGTTTGAAAATTGAATTTTGTGTTCAGGTCAGATTGTATACGGTTCAGTGCTTGTCAAACTGCGCTGCCACGTGCCACAGTCGCAACGAGAGAAAATGCCAAAGGTCCTGGCTGTGCAGAAAGTTTCTGTCGTCCTGTTTCGGATGGATGTTTGCATGTGTTTGTTTGGCATGCCTTGGGGTACGCTTTCTCTCTGTGTTTTTCTCTCTAATTCGCATAGTTTTCTCTTGGTATTTCTCTCAGCTCCAACTATGAAATTCTCCCCATTGCATAGTTTCTCGCACGTTTAATCCCCGCCATTCCATTGCATAGTTTGGGGGCTAATAAAGTGCTTGGCGAGGGAATGTCGTCTCTGGGATCTCTGAATGTCTCCCATTCTGACACTCGCCGGCTCCTCCTCCTCCTCCACCTTCTTCTGGCCTGTGGCTAATTAAGCCTGGCCAAAATCCACGTTTTCTACCTTTTTCAGCTTTTTTCTACCTTTTTGCGTACCTTTTTTTTTTGCCTCTGTTTTCCCAGGCCTTTGGATTCCCATCTGGGATTCCCATTGTGTGTGCCCCATGCCTCCTGCCTTTGCCTGGAAATTTATGCTGCAGCTCCTCCTCCACCGCCGACTTTTGTTGAAATTATAAAAAGATATATATTTTTTCGGTTTTGGTTGCCTTTTTTTCTTGCATATTTTTCACGGACTCTTGCCTCTGCCACACACACACACACATACATTAGAAGAAGTCTCTTCTACTCTTTGCTGCGGTTTGTGTCTCCTTATGTCTTTGTCTCAAATGGTGCTGCAATTTGTCTGCCACTGCCACAGCGCCCCACCACTGCTCCGTTCTTCTACTCTGTGGTGCGGCACAGTTGAGCAGTCACTGTGGGTGTGGGTGTGCGGTGTGCGATGTGTGTGTGTGTGTGGATGCAACGAACGTTGAAGTTGTTAATTGCGATGGTCGTCAGGCCGCAACGACAGCGACGACTCCAAGAACCAGAGACCAGAGACCGCAGAGCAAAAACCAACTCCCACAGTCCGCTGTGGATCCCCCAAAGAAAATGAGCTGCATTCACAAACAGAGAAACCGAGGAGTTGCACATAGATACATAGATACTTCTACGGGTTGGTGGTGGCAGGGAGAGGGCAGGTACTTCACCTATGAATTTCTAACTCTAAAAATGTGTGCGATGTTTATCAGTGTATCCGTATCCCAAGCGGGCCTCTAAATTATCCCAAAAAACAAAAACGAACTGAAAGATACTTTGGAATCTCCCTCCCTGACACTTAAAATTTATAATTATTTTCCGCTTGTTGCATGCAACCGACCGACTCTTCAACTTTGCCATGTGGAAACCTTTCCGTTACTCCTTCACTCGTGGCTTTTTAATTTCCTCTCGCCGTCTCCCTAATATCTTTATAGCTCTCTCTTTCTACTCTCTTCTCTCTCCCTTAGACAATGCAGCTTTAAAGATACTTTTTCACGCTTTAGTTTGAGGTCTGCTTCTATTTTTCTTCTGTTTTTTTTTGTTTGTGACTTTAACCTAGCCCTGGGGCTGAGGCTGAGGCTCTCCGTAATCCCTCTTTCAACTCCAGCATGCCGCATGCGGCACTGACTCTGATGTTTACCTTGTTGCTGCTTGGCTGACTTTGTTGTTGATTGCCAGCCCAGCTGACAGCAGAAGAGCAGCACCAACAGCAGCGGCAGCGGCAGACACTGGAAGCAGCAGAGGCCACAGTCGAAAACTGAGCAAACCTTATACCTTAAAACTCTTTTCACATGGAATTTAAAGCTCGATGGCGGTTTTGAGAGTTTGCTTTTGGGTCTGGGTCTGGGGATGATGCGGGTTCAGCATAACCAATTAGCCATGAGAAGAGGCACTGCGGAAGCACTCATCCAGTCTAACCATCTTACCATCTTTCCCATCCGTTTGTTTGCCTATGAATTGATCCATTTCTATTTGTCTTTGTTTTACATATATGATGTATGTATTTACATATCTTTCTAGCTGCCTATCTGTCTTTGTTGTGTACTTTCTAGATACTTAGGCATTGGATTTACATATATTCGTAGATGAGGGGATATCTATTCAAGCAATTAGCCGTTCCTTGAAAATTTATCTACGAACTATGCAGTACTACCTCTATCTATCTCTCTTCTAATAATCCATTAATATTTCTACATGTTGAATCTATTGATCAGACAAAGCTCTTCATCAGACCATCCACCTATCCACATATAATCATCTACATATGTGAATGATCTACTTATGAATCGATATACATACATATATCTGTATCTTTTTATCCATCTATTGATGTGTGGCAGGTCTCCCATTACGTCAATCTACCTTTCTATCTATGAACGCACTGTGATTTACGTTGTATCTATCTATCCTATATCTATTTCTTTATGTATTTATCCATCTTTCTAACTACTTCTACTTATATGTATCTCTGCATTTGTATCTGCAGATCCATCAACTTACTTCTATGTCTTTTTATGTAGCCATATCTCTATCCAATCATAAATTCTATATTCATTAATGTACATATATCTCTTTATCACCCAATCAATCTATATATACCGATCTTTTTATTTACTTTCTACATATATCTGTGCCCTCTCTCTCTCTCTCTCTCTCTTTGTCTCTCTCCGTCTCTCCCTTGTTTGTGGCACTCTGCAAAACCCTAAAAATACGTTTTATTTCTTTCATCTTTCTTTGTTGGTCACATTTTGTTTATAAACAATTTGGTGGCACGGGTGCATGGGGCAACACCAACGCCGCAGAAGACGTGCGCGTTTGAGTATTCCATAGATTTTTCCACCATATCAAAAACTATATATAGTGTAGGGGTGTATGGTGGTGTATGGGTGGTGTGCGACAGATTTAATAGCTCGAATGCCAAGGTCACGCTAAGCGAAATCATAAATTTGTTTGCTTTTTTTTCCGCTCCAAGAAGTGGGAGACAAACCAACAGAAAATCCAACGAAAACTTATCCACAAGTCAAGCCCCAGCTCCAGTCCCCCGAATGTTGCACGTTCCAAAAGTTTTCGCTTTGCTTATCAGAAATGAGCAAAAATTATTTGTGGAATACATATATATATATATATATACATATATTTTGGAAGAATTTTTTAATCTTCGAATGAGTGGCGTACTTCCTTTTTTCTTGGGTCCATTTTTATGATAATTTGCCGATGCTGACAAAACACGAAAAAATCTTTCTTCAATTCAAAAGTTGGCGCCCTCTGGGAGTCAATGCATGCTGCTCTCGCTCTTTCTCTCTCTCAGCTGTTCCGAGTGCGCTGCTATAGTTGTCTCGCTCTGGCGCATCTGATATGATATCCAACGCTTGAATATGGTATTTATTAGTGCATTTCGAAAGCCTGCAAAGCAACCGCAAGGCATATCACGGAGTACAAGGTGAGGTGGGGTTCGTGGCATGTCATGGCAATGTTGTGAGGCGTTTGAGCTCTTTGGGCAGACCTTGCTAAGCACATACCCTGCCAGCAGCGGCGTACGAAGTGTTTTCACAAATGTATCTTGTATCTCACAAATGTTTTTGCCGCGGACAAGGAAACACTGAAATAATGTCGAATTTATTTTCAATTTCCGAAAAGTAGTTCCGTTTATCACAAGAAAGAGATATAAAATATTTTAACAATATATAAAAAATATTAAACAAAAGTACATAATCAAAAAATATATCAAAAATATTCAGATATATTCAAATAACCGCTACGTTCTTCGTGTTTCGTGTCGTTTCGTACATTTTTGTTCGTTACAAATTCAAAAAGTGAGACAGAGGCAGCGGCAAACGCATTTTGTTGGGTTATTTATAAGAAAGAGAAGAGATACACGGGGTATACTCCACTCCTCTCCACTCCAGTCCACGCCGCAACCAAAATAAAACAGAAATATACATATTTGTGAGTGCAATAAACCAAAAACAACAACAAAAACAAGAAAACTGCAGCTGCAACTTGTATCTGTGTGTAGCCGTCGTACATCCGTGTATCTGTGCATCTTTCTTTGAGGTGCATTTCGGGATTTCGGTTTTCGGTTTTTGTGGCTGACAGAAATAAAACACAACACAACACAAAACACAGCACTTCAAGTATATTATATCCAAAAATATCAAGCGGATAACACGGATAACACACGGGTTGTATGTGTGTGTGTGCGTGTGTTTGTGTATCTTTATCTGTGGAGAGTGAAATTGTTGTTTGCTTAGAAATTTGAAGGCAAATATATATATATTTGTATACTCCGATCAGAGCTCTCGGTGTGAGATCAGAGTCGCCTCTTGGAAAGCCAGCCCCAAAACAGTTTGGCAAGCACTGTACGAAAACACACACCGAAAAACCCGTCAAACGAGTAAGCAGCAAAACAAAAACCAACAAAAAAAACAACAAAAAACGATCGAAAAGATATTCATAAAAAATATATATATTTTCTGCTGCGATTCGCGCAAAAAAAAGGCTGCAAAAAAAATTATAACAATTACCTCAGATACAAAAAAAAGCAACAAAAAATCAATAGATTGTAGCCCCTTGAGATCTGCATTAGAGACCCCCAAATGCAGTCTTTCGACTGTGTCTGAGCAACAGCAACGTTCAACGTGCAACGTGCAACCCAGCAGCAAAAGGCTGCCCATCAAGCGAAGGTGGCATTTCACAGCGAAGGCGCCGAAAGACGTTGGGTGCGTCAGGCCGTTATGGGGGTATTGAGATGGCGCGATTCACCCGGATCGCGAATGTCGGGCTCTGCTTCAACTGTCGGCAACAACACCAACACCAGCACCAGTAACAACAATCATCATCATCATCATCAGGGGCAACACCATAGCAGCAACAGCAGCGGCAGCAACACCAACAACAATCACATCAACAACAATCACAACAGCAACAACAACAACAACAATCGAGAGGTAAGTGCTGCAGTCGAAACGGGGCTCCATTGGATCGTGGCACGGGTCTCGGTTTCGGTCTGGTCTCCGCTCTCTGGGTGTTGTGTGTGGGTTGCCCCGATTCCAATGCGGATTCTATTGTGACACCCAGCAATTACAGAGCGAAACAGGGAGGCGCTTCATAGGAGATCCGAAGTGTGGAACACTCTAACAAGATAGATCTTTCGATTGGGGATTAGATGGGGCTTGGCTGTAAGGAAATATGTGATACTAAGGAACATCAGAGACAGTACGAATGGTTTTTATGAGACCTCTGTAATTGGGGGATATACTGCACCAATCTTTCTTTACTAAAATGAATCATACCCCAAAGTTTCAGTCGAATAGTTCGCTGTATCCTTGTAGTACTCTCTCTGTATCAAAAGCTACTGCCATTTCTGATCGACAAACCTCTCATCAAAGATCTTGATGCCCTTTTTGTGAGTGTATCTCAAAGATATAGAACGACTGGCGTTGCTGGTGGGTGAGGATGGGGATGGGGATACATTTCCATTAATTAAATGCAATTTGGGCGTTTGTAATTGATGTTGTTCGGTTCATTCGATCGCCTGCTCCGATGTTTGTTTTGCCTCTTTGGCGCATTGTTTGTGGTTAGTCACAAACGTGTTGCTGCACTTCGACTGCCAGAGAGAGAGTGGCAGATACAGATCAGTGTGTGTGTGTGTGTGTGTGTGTGTCTGTGTGGGTGTTGCAGCTGAGGGAAGAGTGACGTAAGTAGCTGATTGTATGAGGCTTTTAGGATTGCACTTGAAGACTCTGTGGGTGGTTTTATGGGAATTAAATTAACTGGAAAAAGTAACCGGAAAAAAGTCCAGCAATTCATTTAAGAGTTACTTTAATCAGTGGATCGTTAGTGCTCCAAAAACCCTATAGTTTTTCTTGCCAAAGATTGTGGTAAGCAGTGAAAGTTGTCTTGGAGATTGATCTTATAATTTCTTCATTGAAAATTGATAGAAATTTATGTTTTTACTGCCACAAATTTCTTACTTATAATCTTTAAACTTACATCATTGATATGGATTCCCCCCTGCCCCGCCCATGGCTGCAGTTTGAGAGGCTGCCACTATCTTCCATTCAGCATTTTTTTAATGTCCCCACAATAATGGCTTTCGAAGTGCCCCAAGCGGCATTCAGCCGCCTTGTAAGTTCTGTTCTTAAAGCCATTGAGACGACGGTGTCATCAGAGACGATCACTCCGAAGAGCAGGCAGTTAGGGCAGGGCGGGGCGGGGCAGCCAGGGCTTATCATCGGCTTAATACCAACCAACAAAAAAAAACGTATATTTTATTGTAATTTCCATAAAAATGTTCCAGCGGCTTTCACACATGACTTGACTCTCGAGAGAGTGTGTGTGTGGCAGTGTGTGTGTGTGCTTTTGAGTTGCTTAATTTAAATAAAGTCAACGGCAAGAAGCACAGATTTAGACGCCTCACTGATAACACATGGCTGCTGGAAGCCCCACCGTCCCTTTGGTATTTGTAATTTTTAATGTCGTAAGGCAGAGAGGAGGGGCACAGTGCATACAAATTGTGAACGTAAAGGCAGCACACGGTTCTCCCTCTGTCTTTCTGTCTCTGTGTCTCTACCTAGAAGAATCTGTTGAGTGATTGGAAAACCGAAGAAGAAAAAAAATCAACCGAAAATGGAAGCGGAGTTGACACATTTCATATAAATCACTCAACGGCCAGCCAGTCAGCCAGCCAGCCTCCGCTCCGACGCCCAGCGAAAGCGGAATCGGGAGTTTAACTCATGATTATCATCATCATAATGATCACGATGATGAACAATAATGATGATTGAGGCATGTGATTGAGATTGTGATTACATTCATCATCATTATGGCCATTAGCCGCATTCTCTAGCTCTTCTGAAGCTCTTACCCTACGCACTTTTACTTCTGTGAAAGATCTCTGGGATGTGTCTCTGGGGTTTTGGTATCTTTTTGAGGTTTCGGCCAACTTTCGCCATAGATCGCACGCTCCAATAAAGGTTTTTGGCCTTGTTCCGGATTGTCGGACTCTACCCCCCACCCAAAACAACAAATAAAACCACAAGAATTCCACTTGAAAAATTGTTTTTTAATGCTTATCGCTACCTTGAAAATGGGTCTTAATCCTCTCCACACAATCTCCCCTGTCGGGTGATCTCAATCTCCAGTTTACTCGGATACTTATAGCCGGACTTGGTCACCTCTTTTTGGACGTGAACTTCGTTATAGTCGGAATTGATTTATAGTCGGTTTTACTCTTGTAATCCGGACTGAAGCTTCGTCTTGTAATCCGAAATTATGCTCAATCGCATGCTGGGACTTATACTCCGTCTTTTGTAGACTCCGACTTATACTTGTTCTCATACTACGGCTTATTTAGACTCTGACTTAAACTTCTTGTTATACTCCGTCTTATACTACTTTTTAGAGTTCGTTCCATAATCAGATTTATGTATAGTCTTGTACTCGGACTAATAATCCGTCTTTTACTGCTGTGTATATACAGCAGATATTCTGATCTGTGGTATACTTTTTATGCATGATATTATAATGTCTTATATCTCTTATAAACAGTCGTATACTTTAACTTATACTCATTCTAACACTCTGTCTTATATTAAGTCCTATTACTCTGATTATTAATACTATTAATATTTATAGCGTCTTATACCTAATCTTATATTAAGACTTGTCCTCCATTTTATAATCCCCCTTATACTTGGACTTATACTACAACTTATACTCGTACCTAGTATGGTATCATGGTATCCATTGCCTTTCCAAATTGTTTTTTAATGCTTATCGGCACCTTGAAAATGGGCTTTCATTCTCCCCCTCCCTCAACCCACCTCCCTCCCTCCCGTGTGCTCTCCTTCTTTCGTGTGGTTTTTATCTCTATATCTACCATATACTCACTGGTATTCGTATTTAATTTATTTAATTTATTTCTGTGTTTGCTTGGGATTTCATATCATTCCGTGGACCGACCGACCGACGTCTTCTGTATTTGTGTTTGAAGTGCGCCCCCACACACACAGAAGGGTGGGATAGGGGGGTAGGGAGAGTAGGGGGGGCACTGGGGATGGGCGTCTGCGATCTGGGGGCCCCATTCAGTCTGCCGCGCGATGATATAGATGCAGATGATGATGCTGATGATGATGCTGATGATGATTTGGCTGAAAAACAAAAAGAAACAAACTTTCGCTGATACTTTTTGTTTTTGTTGTAGTATCTTTTCATTCGCATCTCTCTCGCTCTCTCTCTCTGTCTCTTTTCGATTTCGTAAGCATCTGGCTGTCTGTCCCTTTTGTGTATCTTTTAGATACTTTCATTGCTATCATCAGCTGTGTGTGGCGTTGAGGGGAAATTCTTCGCGCTGCGTTTGATGTCAAGGTTTCCCTTTCTCTAGAGCTAATTCTGAGAGACAGTGAGAGCGAGGAGCCACTTGAAACAGTTCTCCTGCTGTGTGTGTGTGTGTGTGTGCCACTTCAGCCACAAAAAGGAGGAGGGAGGAGGTACATACATACGGAAAGGTAGAACCCGGGGAAACGAGTTGAAAAACCCGCCTCAAGGTCTGCGTTCGCTTTCGCTTTTTGTCGCCACTCCGGCACTCCGGACCGCCGATGGTCTGTGCCCTTAAATGGACAACAGACGGCAGTCGGCTGTCTCGGAGACCATGTAACTAACGATCGCCAGTGCCTGCAACACACTGCAACACAGTGAGGCACTGAGACACTGAGGCGTTCTCTCGAGAGGAGTAGGAAGAGTGGTTCTTTCCATAGCATAATGCATATAATGCATATGGATTGTGGATGGGTGGATGGGGGATGGTGGATTGTGCTGTAGGCGCGTGTCTTGCATAATGCCAGGCGATTAATGAGAGGAGAGACCCCGCACTGAACCGAACCTCTCGCTAATGAAAAAGACTGAACTGAACTCGACTCGCGACTCCGACTCCTTTTCTTCCCTTCTCTGAGTGTCTGTCTGCTACTTTTTATGTGATTCATGGCCCTGCTGCTCGCTGCCGTTCGTTCTCCTCCGCCATTTAGTCATTCCCGATGCCCCCAAGCCTCCTCCACTTCCTTCTTGGAACGAGGCATCACCGGATATCCATTTTGCATTTTGCTTGCAAAAAAAAAGAGAAGAGGAGAAAAAAAATTATTTATATTGCTGTTTGACAATGGCCCCACCATCATCATGATGATGATAATGATTTAGATGATGATGAGACATAGGCAGAGGCAGAAGCAGGGGCCTCTGACTGATTAAAAGCAGACAATGCCCCACACACAGACAGAGAGGGAAATCCATCCATCCATAAGGCAGATGGAGACACTGGGAAATGCTCTACAGAAGGCGACAGCAACAGAGGGTAGACTCTGCAGAAGGAGACAGCAACAGAGGGTAGACTCTACAGAAGGAGGCAGAGGAGGCAGAAACACAGATACAGATAAGAGCAGGTAGTAGTAGTAGTAGTAGTAGCAATACCTCCAACAGAGACCACAGATCCGATCCTAAACGAAAGATAAGGAATGAATGAAAATGTTGGTAAACATAACAGCAGCGACAGAAAGGCCAGAGCTGAAGGGAAAGCCATATATCGATTGATGGCCAGAAGGGAATACCAAGAAATTTCCGCAGAAATGTGAACACACGCAGAGACCATATCAGAGAGCAAACATATTGAACCTTCGATAAGAGAAAGGAAAACCAGCGATAAGGCTAAGGAAAACCTTCAACTTGGTTGGGTTTTAAAGGTTCTTTGGGTTCTTGAAAGTACAAGGAAAGTGAGAGGAAGTAAATTAATCATTTCGAATGGGATTAGGATGTTTATATGGTGATTGATGTGTCTACAGAGATGATATATCTCTGATAATTATAGAACATGGTCAAAGGAGAGGTTTTTTATGGTATTCTTACACTCTTTTATCGTTGATCACTTACATCATCCAATATCTAAGAGATCTTTAAGGAAAACCTAGCAAATCGAAGGACACATAAATATTTGATCTGCTTTGATTGTACTTTGAAATATTTAAACACAATAAATAATCATTTATTCGACCAATAAAATCTCGTATTTATTCTCCATTGAAATAAACAATTTGTTCATGTTTCTTTTCGCCGCATAACAGTATTTATTTATTTCCCTCATTCCTCATGCCGTGACGGTCGGTACTTTGTTTATATCATTCTATAATGCTTGCTTATGCCAGATGATACGACTCTACGAACAGTATTTCCAGTACTCCTCCAATGGATTGGGCTTCTCAAATGATATTTCTCGGGAATGCAGGCCCCTAACTTCTACGCTTTCATGCAGCCAACACATGTGCCATATAAAGATACAGATATACAGATACATATAAGTAGTATTCGTAGTATATATGTATCTAAAGTAATGGCAACAAATGTGATGACAATGCGGCATTAAAAAGCATGGAAAAGCATGAAAAAGCAGCCCAACAATTGCTTTTGCTGTTGCTGTTTTTTCTCTCTCTCTCTCTCTCTCTCTCTCTCTCTCTCTCTCTCTGTTTTCTGTATTGTGTAATGTTTTAAATGTTTTGTGGGCTGTGTGTGTGTTGACGACATTGACTTGACGGCAGCTAGCATTGTTTTTTCGTAGTCACTGTACACGTAAATGCCTATGGAAGATACATAAATGTATATGTATCTGTGAAGTTGCGTTTGGTAACAATGCAAAAGCATTCTTATATGGGTTTACACCTTACACACAGCCAAGAGCCAACACCTAACAGTCACTACCTTAACATCATTCATAGTGGGGTCTTGCCACACTCTACAGCGAGAGATACTTTGTATCTGTATCTCTAGTTTTGGTTTATCTTTCGTTCTAAAGATAAGATTTGTAGAGAAAGGTCTTTGGATATCTGTGTGTTGGGAGAAAAGATAAGAAATGGCCTCTCTATTGAGGGATATCCAAGAGCCAACCGATAACACACTTTTTTGGTTGTTGACAGTTTCCCCCCTCCTCCCCCCATAGGTTGACAAATTGAAAGCCCAGAAACTTGCGACAGTCGGATGTCAAATGTTGACAAATAAAGTGGTTATATGGCGAAATCGGTTCTGGAATACGCCCCAGCACCAGCCCCTGCTTCAGCCCTGCCCTACACACCCACACCCACCCACACACACACCTCGCTTTTCCATTTCGAGGGAGAAGAATTATGAAACTACTTGGGGGGGGGGGGGGGGGGGGGGGGGGGGGGGGGGGGGGGAAAGTTTCACTCTCTGAAAGAATCTGTCACTCTTTTGTATCTGTATCTTTTGTCTGTGGCCCCTCAACAGAAAAAAGTAAAAGTCTCTTTCGTGTGGAAGGGAGACAGCTACAGATTCCGCCCATAAATTAGACAGAGATATTTTTCAACTTAATATTCTGTTAATACTTTTATTATGCTGCCCCGCAGATGTTTTCACTTTTGTTTATTTATATGTAAAACGATTTCTGCCTGATATATAGATTTTAATCGCTTTCTACATTTTGTTTTTTGTATCTTTCGATTTGCGGCTTACCTCAAACGAATCGCAAAATGATTGTTTTAATGGCACTTATTTTAATGTATAATTAATGAAAAATAGTTGCGGCAGGCATTGTTGTTTGTTATTATTATGTCTGCGGCCATTTTGTTGCAATTATCTATCTATCCATCGGATGCCATTCGATGCCACTTGGCGCCTTTTTGGCTTTTGGCTTTGACAGTGGTTTTCGTATTGCTTTTTTTCTCTCTGGGTTTTGTGTTCATTCCAATGCGATCTAAACGCTCTACTGTTTGCCGTTGAAGTTGCCAAATGTTATTGACCCAAATTGAAAACGTATAAAAAAAGAATTATACGCGCCAGCAGCCATTCGAAATAGAACCAAGCAACCACACAGAGGGGCAGGCAGGGGTGTGTAGAGAGGGGCATACAGTGGAGCATACAGAGGGGCAGGCATACAGTGGAGCATACAGTGGAGTATACAGTGGGGCGTACCGTAGGGCTGGCTGGCTGCTGGCTGTCTGTCTGCCTGGCTAGTGGCTCAATTTATGGCCACATTCGTGGAAAACAAAGTCGGCCGCGGAGGCCATTTATAACGCCACGACATTCGGACACGATTCTGCAATGAAAAATTGGTTTCAAACGACGAGGAAATCCACAAAAAAAGTATTCGGCAGGCAGTAAAAAGTACTTCCAGATGGATTGTTGCATAAGAATGGAGTTCAGAGTGTTTTAGAGGCAAAAAAGTAGTAACAGATCATAGGAAATATGATATCTAGGCTTGGTTTGCTTATACTTCTATAAAGAAGATGAGTTTTTGTAAGAAGTTAAAGCATAAAAGAAATACCAGGGCTGAAGATGATATTTTGATATATATATATATATTTTGATATATATTGATGATATATCGGTTATATGTACACTTCTCTTTACAGCTAAAAACAACCAATGAATGAAGGGCTATTCCATTTAAATGGAGCTGTAGTGCTATTATTTGTATATACAATAAATCCCAAGAATTATCTCCTTTTCTAAATCAACAAAGTGTAAAGCTTTTCTATGGGGAAATATACAGCATACATATAATGAAGAAAGTTCTCTTAGGTTTATCTAGCAGCCATTGGATTTATCTACAGAAAAGTATTGCTTTTTCTTTCATGGAATACCCTGGGGGTTTCCCTGTAATAGTACTACATGGGCAAATCCACGGCGAATGAACTGTAAAGATATCTTTAAGTCTAACATAAATATTCCTTATACATGTATGTATCTACCAGTAAAGGAATCACCTCTTCTGATCATAAGTTCTCAGATCTTTCTGCTGGAAAGGCAACTCCTCTTAGAGACTTTCCCTTTCATCAATCTGGAGAAGGAACACCCCTCTCATAAAGATAACTCTCAGAAAAAGAAGACCCCCCCCACGTCATAAAGATAACTCTCAGTCATACAGTAGCTTTATCTTCTGTATGGAAATGGAAACCGTCTTGGGGTAACATGTAAATTACAAAAGGTTTTGATAAACAGACAATCTTATCTTATCTCTTATCGAATCGATTACTACACCGACTCGTGATTTTGTCATACTTACATGGCAGCCCAAGACCCAAGACCCTCTATTCACTCCATTTCCCCCCTCTATCTATGGATGCCCCCCCTCTGTCTCTCTCTCTCGCTCTGTCTCTGAGGAAGTTTGCATTTCATATCATGCGAATTCCTTGTCTTTCTTTCCGTTTGTGTCTGGTATTTGCATATCTGTTATCTCTTGTCTCTAAGTTGTGTTTAAACATTGACAATATTTAACACATACTTGTGCCTATGGGTGCCCCCCCTCCCCCCTCCCTGAGGCCTGGCTGTGGCCTAAATTGCGGCCCCCCAGCAGCTGTGTCAACATCTCCCCAATAGGCTCGGATTTTCCAAAAGTGGGAAACCTTGTCTGCGGCTGCGGGGCGGCTGCGGGGCAACTGCTGCTAATTGCAACATTTTTTGTTTCTTTTTTTTTTGCATTTCGAGATCGCTTTTAATTAGCAAACAAAAAAGATACTACGAGACGGAGATGGAGACTTTTACTATCAATTAACATAATTGGGTGTTCGTCACCCGATTCGATTATTTTGCACAATATAATTTGTCAGAGTTGGAAATAGAAATACAAATAGAGATAGAGATTTTTGGCGGCACGGCCTAGTGTGGCGGCAACTGTTTTTAATTGGCTAAAACGCATTTGCCATTTGGGGCTTCAAAGAATTTCATTTCAATTTGCAAAAGCAAAAGCAACGGCGCTTTGGCCGCCACAACAGAACTCAATGGGAAAATCTATTAGCCAACACACACACACTCACACACACTCGGTCTTTGAACTCTGCTTCTCATCTCAACGTGTGTTCTCTGGTTCTCCTTTTTCTCTGGGGTTTTCGCTAGAGATTTATGTATATCATAATCATCTACGGCTCTGCTGTCTCTCGAGAGATTGGCTACCAAAAGCAAAGCCATTGCAAGGCACGCTCAAGATAAGCCATTCTTTTGCGATACCGTTTAGTTGGGGGAAAGTATATGGGGACTAAGAGAAAGGTACTGCAAAAATGAGAGCAAAGCATTCTTCTAGCTGTAATATTTATCCGATTCAAAATTATAGCTGGATATATGTATTCCTCTTCCATCCACTGTCTTTCTTTCTCTAATATTTTTCATATATTTTTATGTATATAGGATATCTTCTATTCGTTTACATCCTCTTCTTTTGTGTGTGGCTTTTGTAGGCCACATTGCGCATACGCCACGTTCTCCTCTAAGGCTTAGATGCCAGCCACGAGATATGCAGCAGGCCTCTTGTCTCCAGTCTCTGGTCTCTCCTTCTGCATTTGATGGAGAGACAGAGAGATGCTTATCCCCCCCCTCCCTACTGCCTACTGCCTGCTGCCTGCTGCATTGTAGTTGTTGTGTGCCACGTTTTGTGTTGTGGCACAGAAGTGAAAAGTTGCCATAAGCAGAGCCCCGTAAATGGAGAGACGGACGGAGAGTCGTTTGTTTTGTTTGTCTGTTGGTTTTCAATGCGTTGGTGACCCAGAAAAACTTTTCTCGGACCAGCTGCTGGTTAGCTGAAGATACTGCTGATGGCGATGCCTTTACCGCTGCTTCTGTTGAATGTGCAACCGCAATGGATTGTGTGCCCCACCCCTCCTCAAGATACAGAGCAGGCAACAGCTGCAAGTGTTTTGCTGCAGGGTCTGCTCCACTTCGCTGCTTTCAGCAGGGGATAGCATTGCCTCCAGCTTGTGCTCTGTTCTTAGCATGGGATTGGGGATTCCCGATTCTGCTCTTCTTGCAGCAGGGGATCGGGGACTCCTCCTGCTTCTCCTCTTTCATCATGAGATGCTGCTTGAAGGGCTGGGGCTACTCCTCCTCTCTGGAAGGGTCTCCCATCTGTCTACACTTTATCGCTGGTTTGGGTTGCGCTTCCGAAAAGCATATGGTCATGACGTTTGCCTTATAATTGATGCCTCGTTTCAGGCTGATTTATGTTCAACTCTTAACCAGTTTTCATCCTTTCAAAACGTTTCCCCTCCTCTTTCAACACTTGAGGCAGTTATTAAACTTTTTTCTGTTTTATTACTTCATTGGATGGCAGATATTTCTGTGTGTCTGTCTCTCGGATGATGTTTCGGTTTCATGGAAAAACTTGTGCCATTAAATTTATTTACATATAACTACAACTACAAACACTTACAGGGGTACAGCTCTAGTCACAGACACAGCTACGACTACGACTACGACTCCAGGTACCAGTTACAGGTTTTCAATCGAGTGTTAAACGAGTTTTACAAACAGTTTTACTTTACAAATAAACAAACAAACAAACAAACAGATTTTTACTCGTATTCGTAGTCGTATTTGCAGTCGCAGTCCTCGGGCTATTTTGTTGTAAGTGTTTTTTCGCAGTTCTCGTGTTTTATTTGGGTTTATTTGATTATAAATATTTTCCGCTGGCTGTTTGCTGCCCAAACAACATGTTGACGCGGCGCATGTCTTATGTAATTCATAATTCCAGCAAGTGGCTGTCAAACTGTTGTCAATCTGTCCGACTGTCTGGCTGTCTGTCAGTTGGGGGGGGCCCGGGCTTGTATGGAGCTGTAATTATGCAAAAATTGTGGAAAAATGCGGTAAAAATTATTCATTTTACGGGGTTAAATGTAATAACTATGAAAAATTGTTGAAAAATTATAGAAAAATAATTTTGTTCCTAGAAAATGTTGTAGAAAACTTGATTAGATTTTTAACGAATTTAGGTAGATTTTTATAGAATTTTTTATAATATTTTTTAAATGTAAAATTCGCTTAAAATGAAGTTACATTTCATTTAATTTTCTATGAAATTCCCTAGAAATTTAACTTTAATTTAAACTCTTAATTGTTTTATTATTTATAGCATTACCTCATATATAGTAATACGAGATAGAATACAATAGAAATCCTATCATAAACTACTCCGATACGTGAATAAACAATATATCAAAACCTTTAATTAAGTTTGAGACTTTTTTCATTGAATTCGAGGCTTATAAATAGATATGAAATCATCGAGAATTGATTGTGTTTGAGGTTGTTTGAATGCCTAACGAACTAGACGGCAGTTTGGAGGTAGATTTTCTTAGGAATTCGTTGATTACAGCTCACATGTGAGATAGATTTCGTCTATTAGTTCTAGCAGATACTTTCTTCGGAGTAATTTTTAGGAGAAAACATTCTTGACAGCTTCTGTCACTTTCTTCTCAAGAATTAGTCTTTCTTCTGGCCACAGAGAGAACTCTTTCTCTGCCCGAGGCTCGACACTTTCCTCCTCTTCGGGCAACAATCATTTCGAATTTGCCTGTCATTTCCCCCAGCGACAACGACGACGACGACTACTTTCTATGACATTTGCAATTTGCAGCAGCAATTTCCATTGGATTTCCCATCCATCCAGCTCTGTGCTCGCGTTCTGCCGCTGCTCGCTGCCCGCTGCACGCTGCCCGCTGGGTTGCAAATCACAAATACGAGGCACAATTTGCAGTTGGCATTTGCACAATTTACAAATCAATTTCAATTCCAATTCCACATCCAATTGGCAGCAGGCAACAGGCGGTAGGCGGTAGGCGGCAGGCAGGTCTCTCCATAAACAATTTAACTTTGCTCGAGCAGCAGCAGCACAAAAAACTTTCATTTTAATTAGCTAAACAACAAAAGAAAAGAAAAACAATACAAAATCCAAATCAATATCAATTTTCAAGCCAGTAGATTGATTTACCGCAGATTCAATTTTATTTCCAATTTTTTTCTCTGAGAGGTCAATTAGCAAAACTCTTTTGATGGACATGTGCCACCACCACAGAGGGGGGGAAGAGGGGAGGCCAGTGTGCGGCATGGGTAACTGGTTTTCAATTTTCGTATACCATTTTTCCATTTTGTATTCAATTTACCATTCGAAAGGCAACAGCAACAACAGCAACAATACTCGTAGTTTATTTTTGTATTGTTGCTTAACGAAAAAGTCAAACGTGGCTAATTACGAGACGGCTGAGAGGCACTGAGGCGGAGGAGGAGGCGGTGGCAGTGCCACCCATTGTTGGCAGCCCCCCGATTTCGTGTGCAAGGTGTGTCCGGCGTCGGAATATCAGTCATAGTCCGTCACCCACCCACCCAGGCCGAAGCCATGCCATGATTGGCCTTTGATTCAAGAGAGGTTTTTTTTCAATGGAAAATGCCACCAAAACCTTACCTCGGACTGGAATAAACTATAGATATGGATTGGTAACCAAAACTATCCTAAGGCTATACAGCTATTGCCTAATGGTTCCAGTCGGGACGGATGGATCGTGTGTTGAGTCACTTGATAAAGACTCTTAAGGAGCCCGGTCTGCCACTTCTTGAGTCATTCGCCCATAAATTCTCTCATTGGATAACATTTCTTTAAACTTATAGCGAATAGAACTATCTATTACCATACCCATACCTTACCCCGGCCTTCTTCTTTTGTATCTTTTGAATACATTTGGTGGCTCTCCTTTTGTAGCGTCGGACTGTTTTCCATATAAATCTTTTGTCTATCTGTTCTTTTCTATGGTCTATTTTCAATCAAAGCCTCGTTTCCACTCAAGTTCAAATGTCAATGGCAACTAAATTGACTAAAATAACACACACATACAGACAGATACACAGATATATCAACGGTTTGCTAATGGACAAGCAATTTCGCACTGCCACACACTCACACACTCACTGTGTGAGCAATCACAGATACAAATGTATCTTTAATTGCTGCAAATTGCCTTTGGTTCGTTTCGGTCGTGTCTATTTTTTCCCACTCGAGTTTTTTTGCTTTGTAACGCGCTTTCACTGCGGAGGAAGTCCATTTACATCCTGCGGAGAGGATGAGGACGAGGATACTCGGGCGTGTGTGTGCGTGGGCGTGGTTTTCTGCGTAGGTGGTGCCACTAATTCGGTTTCCTGTTCCCTGCCAGCCGCAGGCGGCGCCTGCCACTTAATGAGAGACGACAGCAGACGAGAGCCGAAACCTTCCACGAATTCAGGAGGTTTCTCCCTCCCTCCCTCCCTCCATCCTACCTGGTTTTTTCCTGTCTATCTGTCTGTTCCATGTGCTGATGTCACGTACCACACAGAGATCCCAAAACCCAACCCGTAAGATACAATAGCTCGTATCTTACCGAACCTCTCTCTCCCTCTCCCTCTCTCTCTTTCTGTGTAATCCTCATTACAGAGTGTCACACGCCTTGAATTCATTTTCTACTTTGCTCACAATTTTATTCGGATTTTTAGTCAATTTTTTTTTATCGTTTGTCTCGTAAAATATATTTATATTTTTTTGTTTGAGTTGAGATCTTTATGGCGGCATTTGGTAACGAGCGCCAGGTATTTACGATCATTCTGACAGGGTTTTCGCTTTATAAAGATACTCGTACATACCCGTACACATAAATGTATCTGTATCCGAAAGATGTGTCTAGTCACGTCGCAGCGACTGCCTTGGCAAATAGTTTTGCAAATGAATAAAAATTAGCTATGCTCGTTGGGGGTTGGAGAGGCTGTGTGAATAATTTGGAAGCGTATAATTTAGAAGACTCTACAAATGGGGGAGAATTTCAGATGGGATTTTAGAATGCTAAGTAAGGTATATTTTTTTGGTTCTAATTAAGTTCTTATGGAACCTTAAATTTTGTATCTTTTTGGTAGGAATTTCTTAAGAACTCTCCTTAGAACTCTTAGATTTAGCCGTCATGCAGCAGCGCCCCTCGGTTGGTTTGCCTTTCTATAGCTTTTATATGGTCTCCCTGACTGAATTTCAACAAAGACTTTGATTTATTGTCATATGAATATTTAACCTACATAATTATCAGAGAATTTTCCGAAACGAGGTTCAACCATTAAACAAGGGAAATTTTCCACACATGAGTACCAGTACCCCTCCCCCTCCCACCTCTGTTACAGCTTTATGCCCCCAACTCTCTTCCGTTAAACAAATATCAACATTTTGAGCCTTAGATAAGCTCTCGTTGGCGTCTAAATTGCTCTCTTCTCTCTCTTCTACCGCCATTGCCGCCGTCGCATTCTGGTTTCTCGTTTATTTGCATATGATAAAAATTCATTATTGATTTTTGTGCCACAGACACACCTCCCCACACACACACAAACACAGATAAAGCTAATGAGAGGGGGTTTTGGAGGGTGGGGGTACTAATCATGACAGTGTCCCCCACTATTTGACAAGATTATTAGCAGAGCAGCAAAAAGAGAACAACAACCATCGAAATGGCCTTCCATTTGGCCCAGAATTTCGTGTCATTAAATAATAGAACATTTTGTTTTTCAGTTTTCAGTTTTTATTTTGGCAAATACTCAAACAACGCCTAAAACTAAAGGTCAAATGGGTTGTAAACCTCCACACAAATGAGGCAGTCGTAAAAAATAAAGGGGGAAAACGCAATCAGAAAAACAGAAAATTGAAAATTAGCCACGGTCTAGAGGAAAAGCCAGTTGAAGTCCAGGTGAAAAACCTTCGTTCGCTTCCTATATAACTGACCGACCGGGCGACCGGGCAACCGAGCAACCGGGCAACCGTCAGCCTTGTCAGCCTGTCAAATGGCATTTATTATAAAACATTTAAATGTCAGTTTCGATCGTTTTGTGGCCAATTGTTTTCGCTGTCGATGGCCATAAATTTCCACCAAAGTTGATGATGTGAATGCCGGGGATGTGGATGTGGGATGTGGGGATGTCGATGTCGATGTGAAATGGCAGCGGCGGCAGTGGCGGCAGTGGCGGCGCTCCTTGTGGTGGGTCCCCAAGACAAACGAACCGTCAAATGGGTCTCCGTCTCCGGCTGGCCTTCAGTGGCCAATGTTTCTCGTTTCTCTTTCGCTTCTCTGGTCTTTGTCTGTTTTCATTTGGCTCAAACGATCTCTTACCTCCGGCTGAGCGGCTCGATGGCTCGACGGTTCTGTGGCTCTGGCATGATGTCATATCGGAGACCTAGACAAAGGTAGCACTGGACAGTCGACTGAATGGCTGGTTCTCTGGGGGTTTGCTGCCCTAACTTGAGTAGGGTTCTTATAGTTGGTGATCTAAGAGGGTGAAGTATGAATAGTAGGGATGATAAAAATGGTTAAATCAAAGGTTTTGGATAGCTATAAATGGAGAGAGATTTTGGGAACATTTTCATGTTTTTTTGGGAAGGTTTGCCTACATTTCATGCAAGTTTCCTAGAACTTTTCCAGAAAGAGTAACCATAGTTCCAGTAAACCCTCTCCTCTCCTGCTGCAGCTCTCTCTCCTACCTTTCTCTCTCTGTCTCTGTCTCTTAACATGGCTAATTCTAGTTGTTGTCGTGGTTATTTCTCTGGCTATGTTTCCGTTTTTTCCTACACATTTTCCCCATTTGGGCGTACCAACATATGTTGATTGTAATTTTCAGCTGGCGCCTGGTTTCCATTTCCCCCAGCCCCCCTCCCCACCCCACCAGAGTGGGCTGCCGCAGTGTCGCCCACTGCCCACTCGGACTCAACCCTTTTGCTGTTGTGTGTGTTCTTTCGAGAGAGAGAGAGTCTATGATGATTTAATATGGGGGCAACTTTGCTTATGACATGGCACCAGCCACAGCCACACAGCCTCGACCACAGGCCGCAGAAACGTGGCAAAAAACGGAGGAGAACTGTAAGAATGAATGGATCGTAGAGGAGCGTGTGATGTAGGGGCAGCAGGGCAAAAAAAAAGGTGCGCCAGCAAGCATTTTGTTGCATGACTCTCCAACGTTTTTGGCCAAAGTTCAGAGCAGAGCAGAGCAGAGCAGGGAAAATGCCCCGAAAGGAGAGCGAGAGAAGAGAAGCGATGGCAAGGGAAGGGAGGTGGAGATGGAAAGTATGTGGAGGCTGATTCGCGGGCCCTGGTTGACTCATGGAAGTCACGTAGCTGCCACACAGAAAAAAAAGCTGTGCTCGCATTTGGGACGCGAACGCAAACGCGCCAGTTGCCAGTCGCCAGTCGCGTTCTGCCTGGCATGCCATGTTTATTAATATTTAAATGCAACGAGGCATGCCTCCCCCACTCCACACTCCTCTCCAACCCACTCCATCAGATGGCCGAGCAATTTCAGGCTTGAGCGCAGCCAAAATGTTGGCTGGGCGACTGGAGGGGGGCGGGGTACTACCTTTAGGTGCCATTTGCGTAATCCTTTGGCAATGTTCTAAATGCAATGGAGAGCACATACCAAAGAGTGTTACAGAGAGGGGAGGCAGATGGGGAGGGGAGGGGACTTGGTAGGGGTAGGTGGCTGTGGAGCACATGTTACATTTCTAATGAAGCATGTTGTCCAAGCACGAACATGGCTCTGGGAAGTACGGGCACGAGTACCCAGGACTCCAAAAAGCTACAGCCACAGTGCCACATATGCTGTAATATAGAGCGGATACACTGAGCAAAAAAATAGGGGCTTGAACCATAGAAACCGTCTAAGTTTCTACCATTTCAGAAGTACCTTTTTCTTTGAGTGTACATCTCCACTTGCACCCATTCCACGACGGCACATCCTGGCATTTGGCAATGTCTGTAAGTGATCATCATCCTGATGATTATTGTTGGAAGGATTGAGTTTCCGAAGGGGCGGAGAGGGTGGGGCTTCCGTTACGGTTTGCGTTAGGTCATGGGTTTGTGTTAGGTCATCTATTCGATGGCTGGGATGCCTTACTGCTATCCTTTTTACACCCTTTAGTGCTATCCTTTTGGCTTGTTGGTAGTTCATTAAGGTCTGAGGTTTGCCTGAGCCATTGGCCACCTCATTAGTTGCACTTCCGCTGCTCAGTTCCGCTGTGGTTAGTACTCCTGCTTCCCCTTCTTCTTCTTAGAGGTGTTTTTTTCGATGGTCAGAGAAGGTAGATGATATATGTACGCTCCTTGGTACGTCTCATTCTCGATTACGAGTCCTGCACGCAACGCACATCCGTTTCGAGTTTGTCTCTCACCATCCCATCCCAGAAAGGTTGAGGTTGTCTTTCTGTGTGAGTGTGTGTGTGGTGTATCTGTGTGTAAATGTATCTGCAGTACTTGAACGTACTCTCCTCGCTGCTCGCTCCTCCCCCGCTGCGTTCTGCTTATTATTATTTTGGCTTCTTCTGTGTCGGGTTTTGGGTTCGGGTTCGGGTTCTTTGTTGCCACCGTCTGACGGTGCACCTGCTCTTCTCTGCTGTGAGAGCATTGTTTCCCATGAAGTAGACCCGTTCCCTCTACCACTGCCATGTGGCATGTTTTCTCTAAGACCTCTTATTCCTCTTATCCCTCTACCCCTCCTCTCTCTCTCTCTCGCGGACTGTCTCTAAGGATGTTTATCCTTTTGTAGCAGCTAGTTATCCGCGAAAGTTGGCTTCATTTGCATTACAAATCGGTTTAAGCCACGAGAGAGTGAAAAGTGGAATCCCCACAGCGACCTACTTTTTCTACACAGAACAGTATATCTCTGCCATTCTATAGATATATACTACAGATATATGTACATATGTATGTGTACCAGTATATCCTTTCACACAGTGCCTGTCAGCAGTTGGCGCATCAAAGATTCATTCACATTCGCACATAAATCGCACTGCGTTTCCGACTCCCATTTGTTTTTGTGTGTGTGTGTGTGTGTTCCCACGTTGTAATAAAAAACCTTTTGGGAACTGCAAAAAAATGTTCTAACTGGCGGGTGGGAACTGCAGAAGGAATGACGGGGTTATGAGGGGCGAAAAAGGCGTGCCATCTGCCTTTTTCAAATGTTTTTTATTCGCTTCGAAAACTAATCCACAATTTCTTGTTTTTTTTTTCGCTCTTTGCAGGTTAGTAAAAAAATAATACGCCCAAAACGACTGGAGGCTGGACCGACACCCGACTCAACTTTTTTGTGCTCATAAATTATGAGGCAAAGCCGATTAGGAGAGCGGAAAAACGCTGGCAAGATGGAGCGATAGAGGGTTTTATTTTTTATTTATTTATAATTTCTAGACAGATATTTCATTTGCGGAATGTAATTGGTGCGGCATTTTGTGGCACGCTTCCCGCTTTAATTGAAATGTGGATGGGGAGGCAAGGGATGCCTATCATTCCTCAGCCAAAAGCTGCACTTGTTATGCTTAGGCAGGTTCCACTGTTTATCTCATAAGCGGCTTAAAGACTCGAGACACGGATCCGATGGAGACTCTGTCTTTCAGGTAGAAGACGACTTAATCGTTCACCTGATCGGGGTATCGGCCCAGACACCAATTAGCCACGAGTCCATAGTCCACATAGTCCATTTCTGTCTCCGTTTGAGAGCCGCTTATGACGAAAAACTTTTGTTTACGTACTTTCACTGCAGAACTTTCCATCCTGCAGTGAGAATCGATTTCTGTCACAGCTGACAAGTTTTCCCATTTAATTTCCCCAGTGATTGGGGCAGCAGCAGCGATGACCGCAAAAGCCTCAAGATTGAAATGTCTGAAAGAGGATACCCCGAAGAGGAAACCCAGACTCAGACCCAGACTCAGACCCAGACACATCCGTATCCGTATCCGTAGCTGTTACCAGTTCGAATTTTTTTTTTTTTTTTGTGTGGGAAAACTGGAGCCCCAGTGTGTTCAACTTTTTTGTGACAACTTTTAATTACATGCGACATCCGTTGACATCATCGAGTGATATATCGAGAGGGGGCAGGGCAGAGTGGAGTCTGAAAACGGAAATTACTTTTGGGCCAACAAATTTGAACCATTCTGAGAATGTTTGCCCACACATTAGGCCGTCTTTTAGATGGATTGTGTTTGCTCGGAAAAACCAGCAAAGCCAGAGGGAAATCCGATGGAAGTCTCCGTCTCTCTCTCTGTCTGTCTGTTGAAAACTGAGACATCGTCAGCGTTTAGCAGCCGTCTTAATTAAGCAATTAAGCAAATATTTATTAATTAGTACAAGAGTTAATGGAGCTGCAAAAGGAAAAGAGAGGAGGAGAGGGATGGGAGATCATTCACTTGAAAGATGATGATGATTAAGTTATGATTTCGTTTGAAATTGAGTAAAATTGATTGAGTAAAAACGTTACAAGGTCAGTTTTGTTGAGACTTACAAGAGATACAGTGAAAGCAGGCAGGCTTTTGATGGATTGGATATTGTTTGAGTTTCAAGGGAGAGACTTCAACCTCTTCCTTATAGCGGAACTCAGTATACTCTGTAGTGCCTCCCAGCTGTGAGAGACAGCTGCTACAAGAGGTGTCTGCTGCGACAGCCTTCTGCTTACTACAGATTATGGCATCGTCTTCATCAAGGTATCATCAACATCATTTGAAAATGTTATTTTATGAGCCAAGTTTAATGAACCCCGGTCTTAGTCGCATTAAGTTGCAAGCAAAATGTTTCATTAGCCAACAGCAAAGAGCCAAGAGTGGGGGGGGGGGCTATGTATAGGAAAAACTCTCGCACATTTTGATGTTGGAGCCCGCTGGGTAATTAAGCGATGTGGCAACGCTGGCTGCTGTCTCCCCTGCTCTGCGTTGGGTTCCCATAATTTATGGCCTGGCAAATAATTATAATAGTAACACAATGCCAGGGAGAGGGGTATGGGTGGGGGTATATTGCAACTCCCCTTCTGCATAGACTGTACAAAAGAGTCTTAAGTTTTATTGCATTAGGAGGCAACTTTGTTACTCTTTGATTATGGGAAAAAAAGCGCACCTCAGTCTTCCTCGAGGAGGAATAAAAGGTGGGGGCCTAACCAAAGAGTTCTCCCACGATAATTGGATTCATATGTGGTTTCAGTGGCCGTGTGACACAAAGAGCGACAAAGAGAGAGCGCGGGAACGTAGTCATACCTTGTGTAAAAGTATACCTTGCAAGTGCTGGCTGCGCTGCTTGCGTTCTGCCTGCTCGCAAGCTCTCCCGAAGTTTCTACTGCTGCTGCTGCTGTGCTTTGCTCTCCCTCTCCAGCTTCTACTGCTCTGCCTGTGCCGCTGCCTGTGCTGCTGCTACTGCAGTATTTTGCAGTAATTTTGTTGTTTCTGTTTCTCTTTCATTCCTTCCTTTTTGCATGTGCCGTCGCTGGCTAACGGTAACCCAAAGCTAACTGCAATGACCGTTTTTTTTTGCCTGCTTGCGCTGTTGTGTCTCTGCCTGCATTTGTAATTACACGCAGGGTCGATGCAAGTGGAAGGTGAGGCAATCCAGCAATCAGGGTGGGCCCCCTATCTTGGGTCTGCCTGCCACCTCACCCTCTCTTAAATTTACTCTGTAATTATGCAAGTTGGTTCTAGAAATGACAGAGACAACGACAACGACAGAAACAGCGATTGAGATTGAGACTGAGACCAGACTTTGACTTGGAGAAGGAGAAGAAGAAGGAGAAGGAGGAGGAGGGGTGGTGGCACTGCACTCAAGGAGGAGAAGCTGAAAGGCAGTCAGTGGGCAGAGAAGGAGTAGAAAATCAAGTCTTTGGACATTTGCCACTTGTTTGCATAAGAGTGGAGATCTCTTCCACATGTCCCCCCCACTCTCCATCTCTGTCTCTGTCGCTCTGCGAAGAATTCTCTGTTGCGTCATTAATAAAAATGTCTGGCAATGGCTTAAAATTTATGGCATGGCTGGACAGGCCAGGCCTGGCGGCAGGCAGTACCACATTTCAGCTGCCAGATGACAGTAAGCGGGTTTTTATTTTTATTTTTCCTCGCATGTGAAGCAGCAGGGAATGTCAAACTGTAAGGAGGGAGAGCAACTCTGCAACTCGGCAGCAATTCATGTAAAACTGTAATGAATTTTAAATTCCTTCGAAATGGAGATTTATGATTGCTCCACTCCGAAACACACACACGCAATTTTTGCCCCACTTTATGTCCTGTCCTGGCAATGCTGACACGTGTCCACGCCCCCCTACATGTACCCTGGTTCCACCCCCTCTACTCCCTTAATGCCTCCCTCCCCCCTGTCTGTGCGTCTGTCGTTTCCTTTGACTTTGCCCCGTCATTGTGGCCGTGTCATAAAATAATAATCGCCGCTTATAAACACACATTGTCATGGTGCAGGGGCGGGGATGGATAGTGTGGAATTAGGGCACGGAAAAAGGGAAACCCAATCATTAACTCGATTGTCTTGCAACTCTGACGTCCTAGGGTTGCCACCCATTCTCGGCTCTGAACAAATGTCAATAATATTAGCGTTGTCTGTGGAGTCGGAAACGGAGTCCAGAATGACCCAGAAATACGAGCAGTGACGTCATGCTGCGGGACTGTCCAACTGTACAGGAAACCGCGAGGGACCCACCGACCGACCAGAGTCGGAGCGGAGCTCAATCATCCCTGACAGCTGGACAGGAAGCGCCGCGGATGTTAGAGGGAGACAGGGAGAGGCAGGCGGAAGGATGCATTACGCTCGCTCTTTTCAGGCTGTGGTTTCGGTTACGGTTTCGCTTTCAGTTCGGATTTCCGGACCCCCCAAAAAATTGGATTTATTTATCTTCTGCTTTTGGCGTTTTTCTCTGTGTTTTCTCTGTATTTCTTTGTATTTCTTCTCTTTTTTTTTTTATTAATTATTACCTTTTAGTGGCTCACTTCTTGTGGCCCATATATTCCGGCTGTTGGCTGCCAGCTGCCAATTTGAAATTTAATATTTTATATTTTGCGGTCAGTCGGCGTTTCTCACTCCGTCTTCGTCTCTTTCTCTCCCTTTCACCTGGCACGCGCTGGCCAGCAGCAGGTGGAAGAGAAGCAAAAAAAAAAACGCTGTATAAAAGTTATAAAAAGTACGAAAAAAAAAGTAAAATAAAAACCATTTTTAATGAGTTTTCCATTACACGCTGAGGTCATAGCTGCACTCGTAATCAAATTATTTCTAGCTAAAAAAAAATACCAAAGAGGGAGGCAACCTGCTGCCTCTTAGCTAATTGTGATGACCTCAACACTTGGCCACTCTCACTCCCCTCTCCCTCTCTCTCTCTCTCTTAAAGAGAGCGGCAATACCATTTCCATTCGGCTCTAATGGGTTAATAATGTGCGAAAGCATATAAAAACAAAAACTTCTTAGACTAATTAAATGTCGTTTCCACAAAAATACTCTCAATAGCTGTGGATAATTATCCTGCCACCGAAAACGAAAAAATACCAAAGAGATTAGCCCCCCGGGACCCCTCTTTTGGGACATTATCGAAAACGCTTCTGGCCCCAGAATGGGGCAAACAGTTATTGAAAGCGGTTTAAGCGCATTAGGGTCAGGGTAAGTGGAGTGCCACAAATGAAGAGAGAGAGAGAGAGAGAGACAGAGAAAGAGAGGGAGAGAAAGAGAGACAGAATTCTAGGGAAATTCTAATTGGGAGTTGGCATTCGAAATTATGTGTGGAAAGGTCTTTCCAGGGAAGGCTAAGTGATAAAGAATTTCAGAAAATGGTCTTGGAAAAGAACAGAAATGATTAGATGATATATACAATATTACAATATATTACAATATTACAATATAATCTATTAAACCTCAAGAAACATACTGAAAGAATATCTATCAAAGGTTTTGGTTTGAGTTTCTTAAAAAACACTGAAATTTCAATGAACAACGGACTTCATGGTTCTAAAGTATGTCTAAAGAAATGAAAAACAAGAAGAATCCCAATGTATTAGGATTTCTCCAGACTTTCTAAGAAGGTATCATTTGTTCCATTTGAAAGACTAAAAATATCTCAAAAATGGTTTTGAAAGTACTGAAAGTGCAGCAGTACTATTGCACTGATGAACAAGGGTGTATCGTATGCATACATATATACAGTGGATCCCATATGTCTGCCTCGTTCCAACCTTCCTGCTAGCACAAGTAGCGTTTACAAGTGTCCAAAGCGCATACCTTCATATGTGATCTTGACTCTGATGATGGCACTCCAAAAAAACGTATACAATCATCTAAAAACTAGAGCAAACTAGAACCAGGTCAAGGGTGCAGCCACACGGGAGCCAGCTGCAGTTAGAAAATCTTTGTCTTCAAGTGTTTTATGCCATTGAACGGCTGGGACATTCCCGCAATCAGTCGACGGCTTACACGCTTTTATGGGCCTAGAAAAAAGTGATGCGTCAGGACAAAGCATCGATCGCGTCGCGTATCAGCGCTAATAATAATAATGCTAGAGTCTACGCTTGTAAATCTCCTGCTCTATCAACTGATTTGATAACAATTATTGATAGCCGATCTACTTTTGAATGAATTCTGATTAGAGCTGGCTATAAAAGCCCATGTCAGAGTCGGTGGAAGCACAAACCAAATACCAAAAACCAGTAGCCAACATGAGACAATTTGTGGTGCTCCTTGCTCTCGCAGTGGCCGCCGTTTCGGCCAACACGATCGCCCAGCCAGGATTCCCCGAGGGCCGCATCATCAACGGCCACGAGGCTCTGGCCGGCGAGGCACCCTACATTGTCTCCCTGCAGACGACGTCGCACTTCTGTGCCGGCTCGGTCATCGCCCCCAAATGGGTGATCACCGCCGCCCACTGTCTGATCTACAACAGCTACTCGCTGGTGGCTGGCGCCCACGCCCGTTCCAGCAAGGAGGACGTTCAGGTCCGTACGGTCACTAGCGGCGATCACATTCAGCACGAGAACTATGACGGCGGTGTGGGACCCTACGACATTGGCCTGATCCACGTGTCGACGCCCTTCGACCTCAATGCCATCGCCCGTGACGGCAGCCGTCCAGTGTCCAGCATTCCCCTGCCCCCCAAGAAGCTCGAGGGCTCCATCGACGGCACCCTGTACGGCTGGGGTCGCGACAACTCCGGCGCCCTGCCCGAAAATCTCCAGAAGCTCGATGTGGACATCATCGACTACACCCAGTGCAAGGCCGCCCTGCCCGCCAGCAGCAAAGTGGATCCCACCAATGTCTGCACCTACACGGCCGGCACCACCGATGGCGCCTGCAACGGTGACAGTGGCGGCCCTCTGATCGCCCGCTCCTCCGATGGCTATGCCTACCTGATCGGCATCGTCTCCTGGGGCTACACCCCTTGCGCCACCACCAAGTATCCTTCGGTCTACACCTCGACGGTGGATTACACTGCCTGGATCAACGAGAAGATGGCCAAGTTCTAGATTTAGCCACCATATAGCATATGCTTAAGCAATATTAAATGAACATTTTGTGCACATCTAAAACCAATCCGAACCGTGAAAGGGAGTGCTGCCAGTTATGGTGTCACTTTCTTCTGCATTCCCTCTAAAACCCTACAGTTTTATGGCCACTACATGCTACAGTTACCTACAGTTTGATGGCCAGCACACCCATTAGTTTGCGGTTCATTGAACCAACCCACAAAAAAAGAGATACAAAGATACAAAACCTACGACACTGCGACACAGGCCATTTGTCATCTTTTTGCGGGATGCCTTGGGGGCTGACACCTGGTGACCAGGTCGCCCACCACGCCCTCCAGCTCCACCCATTTTATTGTGGCTTTACTGTAGCTGTGGCTGTAGCTGTAGCTGTGGCGTGTGTCTTGTGTGACAGTTTACAAGGCGACAGAAAACACAAACAAACAAAGAAAGAAAGAAATGAACTTTTTCGCACTTGATGGCCATTAATTTTCTCGTGTGTGTTGTGGCATGCCCCGGGGCTCATCTTACGGCCCTTACTGTCATTACAGTTGCCTGTCTTTACTGTTGTGAACTTTGACAGGGATTTTGGCATTGCGTGACCCGCAGACATGACAGCAAAAGGGGAGGCAAGCAGAGGCAGAGGCAGAAGGCATCCCATCCCATCCAATAAGTGCAAAAAAAGCTAATGGGCTAAAGCCTTCGATCTGTTGATTCATGGAATGTTTGTGCAAAAACACGTTTTGCGGCTCAATGAAAATGTCAAATGAGTGATCCGCTTATGAGAAGATAGCCTTGGTTATGGATCGGCCAGAGAGGCCTATCAAATGTGTATCTTTGTATCTCTGTATCTTTGTATCTTTGCGACGCATCAGTGAGCAAAACATTCAGCTTGAGCTGCAGCTCTTGGCTGATGGTTTTTCATTTCGTTATCGTTTCTGTGTCAGCTAATTTCCATGGCATTGTGGCAGGCAAACAAATGGCATTTCCATTGAAAAAGAGACGCTTTTCCCGCCAGCGAAAGTTGGCAGCGAAAAGCCACCGAAATAACAATGCTTTTCCGGCCTGCCACAAGCGAAAGAGAGCTAGCGATACGACACCAGTGGAGTTTCAATTGGTAGAGCTCTGGGCTCTTCGCTCGTATAGGAACTATTACAAGGTTGTTTGGGGTTTGGGGTTTGAGGGTTCGGGGTGTTTGAGTGCTTTTTGGGCATAAATTAAAGCCTAAGGTCGTTGCTTGGAGGTGGTAAAAACAACACACAAAAAAAATCAACAGTTAGACAGACAGAACGGCACAAAAGCAGTTAACAGACACAGAGAACACAAAGAGATACAACAGATGGGGAGATACAGAGCTGAAGGAGCAGCAGATACAACATAATTTACACATCGCAAAGAGTTAATCACCCGCAGATACAACCTGTCGACCACATAAAAGATCTTGGATCTCCATCTCCAAGTGGGAAACAGTCGCTTGGCTAACTCCCAGATCGATCTGCTTTGCTCTGTGGAGTCTCTAGAACCGATTCAATCGATCATTCCACATTTATGGTTCTGTTTTCTATTCTGTTTTCTGTTCTCTTGGGTTCTTTGTTGGCATGCTAATCACATCCACTCCTCTATGTCGCTGTGTCTCTGTGCCTCACACGCCTCATTCATAAATAATTTGCTGTGGATTTTTTCTTTATAATTTTTGCGCAAAGTAATTTTCCAAGCAATGTTTTCCGCTTGTCAGGCAGTTAAGGCATAAGGCAGGAGCTGTAGCTGGTAACAAAACTGAAAGTTGAGCTGGCCAAACAACTGGTAACTGGTTTTTGCCTGGCCAAGACCTGTGTGTGGTGTGGCTTAAACAAAGCCCAGCATTTGTTTCCGCTGCCCCTAAGTTGTTTCTTTGGTAACCCAAGATCTCAATTGAAGCTCAGGCTTGGATTTGGATACAAATTCCGATTCAGTCTTCAGGCTTACACTCGAATTAGTTGCTTTGTTCTAACGATACAACGTTAGATGCAACTTTAGAAGGTCTTTAGAAGAGTTCTCTGTGGCCTGTGGCGGGTTGGGGTATCAAATGATCAAAGTGCGCGCGGAAAACTAAGCCAAGGCGAAAAAGAACTGCCACAGCCAAGAGAGCGATGTGTAATAAGCTGTGCAACGCGTCATGCAGCAGTGGCCCTCGGTTGGCTCTGCTAGGGATCTCTACGGCTTGGGTGTGGCTTGTGTCACTTGTTTGAGGCCTACATATATGCCACATAGTCGTTTGAGTGTGACTTTTAAGGCCCTCCTTTGATGGTTCCAAAGATCTTTCGAACCATCCAAGGAATGCCCTAAAAATAACTCCAGACTTTTAGGCAATTAATCATAAATACATAATGGTTTACGCATTTCTCAAGTTTCTGAAACCCCAACCTTGTTCTGGTATCTACACGCATCTTGTATATTGTATCTTGAATATTGTATCTTGTATCTGGCACGGGTATTTCCCTCATACAACACCCGCACTTCTCTGGCACTTTGCTGGCACACTCCACCCTCTCAGATTGATGTGCTGCCAAAAATCATAATCATCATCGAATGGATACGGCCCACTTGACCTTATTTTTGCCAAGACAAAAACAAATAATATCTTATAGATACAGAGATACATGTAGATCTCTCTCTCTCTGTATGTAAATGTAGTCGAAGTGAAAAGCCTTGACTCTCGTCGTCAGTTCAATTAATAATTAAATCTCATTTGTTTTTCCCTCACTTTTTTATATGGTTTTTGTTAATTGAATTTGTGTTTGGTTTTTGTGTGCGAGATTTCTTTGGATTCTTTGTAGAGACAAACAAAATTCAAATTCAAATTCGAGAGCGAGAGCGAGAGAGCGAGCGAGAGAGACAAATGGCCCAAAGATATTTGGCCAAGGTTTTGCTCTTAGAGCCGCGTGCGTGTCAGAAAGAAGAAAAAAACTGGAAAAGAAATAGAAATAATAATAATAAAATAATCATAACAATAAAGAGCTGTAGAGACATCTCTCGCGGTGATGATGATGATGATATGCCCTCAAGATATATTCCAAGATTGAAGATTTGGTTCCGGTTTTACGTCCGTCTGTCTGTCTGGGCTGCCTGTCTGGTGTCTGGGAAAGAAAGTTTCTAAACGAAATTGCTCGCAATGTTGTGTTAAAAAGATTAAAAAACGAAAGAAAAGAAAGGAAAGGAATGGAGAGGAGAGGAAAGAAATAAATTCATTAGGCAAAAGACACAAAAATCCCGTTGCCCCCAGCGGGTGGAGGACAAAGCGCCCATGGAAGTGGTTAACACGCCCCCAACACACACACACACACACACAACAGCTTCCCGCTAGACACCTCCCACTCCCACTAGCATTGCTAAGTCTTTACTCTCTCTTCTACCCCTCTCTCTCACTCTCTTGCTTTTTGTTTACTATGAATTTCTTCATAAATATTTCGTAAAAAGAAAGTTTCACAGTGGCTGACAAACTGTAAGCGCTGGCGGGCCCCTCGAAGAAGCAGCACCCGAAAAACCAATAACCAAAAACCTGACTCTGACTCTCTGATGAATCACCCATAAAAGCGCCAAGTCTTGTGCCAAAGATTGCAAGGCATTTGATACCCTGTAATGCATGGAGATCCTATAAGCTAGAGTCATAGAGATAGATACAAGTAGAGGCTGGAATTTGCTATGATATGAGATGTAAGTCGAGCATCTTCCTGCGAATATCATGTGTGGAAATCTCTGTTGAAAAACAATCTATAACTTTTCTAAGAAAGAAATGAAGATCGTTATGTACTCGCATCACCTGTCTAGGGTACCCCAGACTCTACTCCCCTTTTGGCAAACCTTTCTTTCTTTCTTGTTTCTTGTTGTTATTATGGGTATCTGTATCTATATCTTTTGCTGTATCTGTATCTGTGGTTGCTGTTGTTGGCTGTGTGTTGAAAGTGTTAAATGCATTGCATACTCTGGTTTTTTGTTTTTTCACCTGAAGCCCCCGAATCTGCTGACCAGCCAATGGTCACTCTTTCCCTGCTGCTTTTTTGATCATTGCTCAACTTTGAGTTTCAGTTGGTTTCGGTTATGGGTTTTCGGTTTTTCGGTTTTTGGATTTTATTTTCATTTTGCATTTCACTTTGCGCTTGCATGACTCTCGTTCGGTCGCTCGAATCGTTTATTTCGGAATTTTGGTGGCTGGTTTTTCTTTCTCTCTCTCTCTGTTGCCACTCGACGCTTTAATTGCCAGCCAACATGCAACAACATGGCCAACAAACCTTCTGCAAATGCAACGAAAGCATTCACTCCAATCACTCCGCTCGGACTGTCTGTGTCCGCAGGATGTCAATGATTGATTACAAGAGTGGAATGTCTCTCTCTCCCTCTATCGAAAACGATTCACACCCCACAACAATCCACAATCCACTCATTCAACGGTCAGTTGCACTTTTCTTTGGGGGCTTGCATGCTTAACTCTGTTTTTTTTTTGGCATATCTGGGCGTTATTTATGCGGCTTATTAAGTTTATGGACTGCTAATTTATTGATTTATATGCCAGACTGCCGCAGCAGCAGAAGAGACTGGCATTAAAATTGCAAGCTTTGTTTTCGTTAAATGAAAATAATAAAAAAATAAAATACAATTGACGTACGAGCGGGGGTGCATGGCATTGCAAAGGCGAATAAATCAAGGGAGTTCAACCATTCACAGTTTGAGAGGGGTTTTTTAACAGTTGTGGGAGGATTGAAGTAGTCGGATAAGATTGAGGGGTACTTTAGGGGGAAGAGTTGAAGGGGGATTGGTGTAGAGACAATTCGATTTGGTGGGTATTCGGTATTCGCTTCGTTTCGCTCGTATATAATATTCGCTGATCCGAAAATTTCGTTTTTTCTCTCTCGCTCACTTTCTACTAGTTCTTGTGTGGGTTCACAGTTTGAGGGGAATGCCTGGACTGTCTGTACTGATAGTTGTGGGAGGATTGGAGATTGCTTCAAGGGTGTCTGAGGGAGGTACTGCATTTGCCTAGCAAATAGAAAATGCTTTGCAAATCGCACAGTTTCCAGGAATCATCATCACTTCTGTTGTTTTGAGCTCTACAATTACAGAGTACCACAGCGTAATAATCTCCCTAGAACTGCACTTGTCTTTAATTTGATGATGCAGCAGCCACATTTTCCTCTCCGTATTGCATATGGAAAAACCAGATGAGTAAGGCTTTTCTTTGGCAGGGCCAGTGCTCCTGTTGGGGAGTGCAGTACAGCCATCAAATCACTTTAAATCTCTCGAAAGTAAACATTAAACAGATGGCGAGACGCAGATAAAGATGGATGGAGCAACAGAGAGACATAGAGACAGGGAGAGAGCATAGTTTTATGAGGATTTCGCTGATTTATAGATGACCATTCCCTTTCGTACGAGTGTGGAGGGAGGAGTGGTGGGGAGGGGAGTCTTCTGGGCTCTCAAATCAAAAGTCGAAAAGTCGGAAAGTCGTGTGTTCTGATCGTAAATAAGTCAACAAATGTTTGCAGACGGACGGAGTGAAGTGCACTGTTAAATGGGGGATTGAGAACGAGAAACTCTGAGGTTCGTTCCCCTCTCACTCGTTGTGCCCCCGTTTGTGGCACTCATAATGCTGCTGCTGCATGAGGCATAAGCTGTAATGGCGCCGCTGAAAAGGGGTAGGCGTGAGGGAGGTGCCATGGCACTTGTGGGCACTCTTTTGGCGTCAAAAGATTTGCTATAAATACTCGGACTTGCAACAGGCACAGGCACAGGCAGCAGCGGCAGCAATTTGTGGCAATTGTCGCGTTTGGAGGCGCTGACACACAGCTTGAGAGAGTCCGATTTTGTGGCAAAGGGAATGAATAATGAATGCAGCAGGCGGCCAGAGGCAAGTGGCAGGCAGCAAGCGGCATGCGGCAGATGCAAATGAATGAAGATAAACGATGAGCGAGTGTGTTAAATTGTGGAAAGGGTTGGAGGAGTAGCCCCTGCCGGACGTGTGTTGACCCACTTTGTGGCCCCCCAGCCCCAACCCCAAAAACACAACCGAATAAAACCTGAAACACCAGGCCCTGAGATACATATGCAGATACACAGATACTGAGATACACAGATACACAGATACACAAGTCTGAAAAGTGAATGTGAGACTGATGCCAAAAAAACGCCAACGCAAAAACCGCATTTGCTTTTTTCGGCCAAAAGTCAGGAAATCCATAAATCAGTCGGAAATATTTGCTGACAAATGGAAGCCTCCAGAGAGAGTGGCTTTAAGCCTAGAAATGGGCTCAACATGGCACTCGCTCTCTCGTCTGGGCGGTGCCACCCTCCACCCCCTTTTCCCTGTGCAGGAGGATTGCAGTGCCCCCCCTCTTTGCCCACCTCTTTGCAGTGGGCCTTCAATAATTCAAAGTGCAAAAGTGCAAAAGGCAGCAATTGGTTAACCTCGTTGGCCGCTTGTTTGGGCCAAGTAAACACCGCATTGCGTAGGTCTGTCCGTTACTCGTTACTCGTTGCTCGTTGCTGTTTGCTGCTTGCTTCTTGCTGTTTTCCGTGGAGTTATGCTCTACTTTTACGAAATTGTTTAATCAATATTTGATGATGGGGAGGCCCTTAACTTTTTGTTTGCAAACGAATCAGAGAATCAGAGGTAAACCTTTTCCCTTGCTGGGACCTTAACCATTAATTATAAACAGGAAATGCTTATAGTTTCTTGGGTATTATGTCATGTTCCTCTTCGCCATTATGTTCCCTACTCTTCAGAGCTATCATGTTCTATGTTTTCCTACTCTTCAGAGCTATCTTGTTCCCCTTCCATGTTCCCTACTCTTCAGATCATCATGTTTTCCGCTCTGTTCGTCAGCGCCTTGTCTTCTCAAAAACATGCAAATATATATGTTTCCCAGTAACCCCAACTAAATGCTGTTTACTACAAGTTTTAGGCAAATTACTGGGGTTTTTTTTGTTGCCTTTTAGTTTGGAGAAGAATTCCAGGAAGCCCTCGAAATAGGGAGGGTTTTTTTTTTTTTTGCATGTTTCACGCTTCGCTGCCGCAAAAGTTCTCAAGGGGCACAGAAACAAAAGCCATGCCACTGCCACTCCGCTGGAGAACGAACTCCAAGTCCAACTCCTCAAGAAAACGCGAGGCGACTCTCCAGGGGAGAAAACCGAACGTAATTCAAGTTGAAAGGCAAAAAGTCGGATGATCATCACACGGAGCAATTATTTTATGAGAAACGAAGTCGGGATAGGGGTAACAGTGTCGAAAGTCACTGGAGAGCAGCAGAGCGAGAGGGGGTGGGAGGCAGAGAGACCATTTTTTGGGGAGTGGCAGCAGACTCTTGAGAGTCTTAGACTTGGACTGCTGTGTGTCAGCTGTTTGTGTAATTTAAATGTGCAAAAGTTACACAAAAGTCTCCCAGGAAGGGCTTAACCCTTCACTCTGCTCTGGTCTGGTGCTTCTTCGACTGGAAACGGAGCAGCGCTTCAATGCACATGCGCAGCGGCAGCGGCGGCGACAGCGCCGACAGTAGGGTTAAGCTCAAGGAAAGAAAGCCCACAGTTTGAGAGCTATTACAGAATATCTGGTTACGACCTACTCCCTCTACCGCTCTCTTCAGTCTGCTGCGCAGAGAGGCGTGACACCGAGGGGTGGGGAGGCATCGCATGTGCAACCTTTTGGGAAATTGTGTGTGCTTCCCGTCGTCGTCGTCGTGGTCGTCGTGGGGCATGTGGGAACGGAATGGAACGGAACGGAGTCACCTTCTCAGAGACTTCCTCTTCGATGTGGCATGCCTCTCCCTTGGAATTGTCGCAGCCAATAATTTTATGCGCGTTGCACGCTGCACGATGACGAGGCATCAGCGGCGGGTGTTGCACGGGTTCATTGCGCACCAATTGGGTCACATGCCACAGCCGCACGAAGCAAGGGAAAAACTTGTATTTCTCAGGCAATTAAATGGCTATTTTTATAAATATATATAATTTCAATTTAATTATAACATTTTTTTAAAACAATTTAAAAATCAATCAGCAGGCTTGCATAATTTTCAAAAACTTCAAAAACCATTTTTGGGCATTTTGTGTCTGCCTTTCGCTTTCAGCTTTTTTTTTTATTGTTTTTTTTGTTTGGAATCGTTAATGAAATTGTCGCCAAACTGTAACAACAAAAGCCACTTGGAATCGATTGCCTTATGGAGGCCAATGTTTTGGTGTTCAATAATCGTTGAACAAAACACGAATATCAATGAGCCACGAATGAGCCAGGACGCCGCATTTGGCCAACAGCAAAACGCCCCCAAAACGGCAGCTAAATCGAGCCGTAATTACGTGTGACTCTACAACTGTACGTGATATCATTTTGGGTTCTGTTTTGTGAGATCATTTTCTTAAATATTACCTACTAAATATTTAAAACATTTCTCTGACCTTTTGTTCTGGCTACTGGTTTTTATGGGCATTTCTTCTGGGCGAACCATTAGGAAAACCCTATAAACCCTATGGCTACCCTGTATGTGTGTGTATTCTCATGTTAATTAAATTTGTGAAAGCGTTTCACGTGCACTGCATATTGAAGTTTTATTTCAGTTTGTGGCCCAAAGCCAACACTTGAGGGGGAAACGATCTGGCTCGCAGCTGGAGGGCAGGGAATGGCCTGAGAACTCGTACCCCACCCGTTGAGGTTCAGGGAATTGTAACCCAATTATTTGTGGCACTTCTTTCTCTCTCTCTCCCACTCTCCGGGGAATATTCATGGGCTCTTGAGGGTTTCTTTCTTTTACGATTAGCGGTACGCATTTTTTTATGGCTTTTTTTTAAGGGATTTCCCTCTATTTTGATGATAAAGCATGCGGCTATCAGTTTTGGGATTTATGCGAAATTTATATAAAAAATAAAACACATAAATACAGATAAATAAATATATGTTTAAATAAATTCTATAAATAAAATCTACAGCAAAAAAAAAAACCCTTTCAACCTTCCTTGAAAAATATTCCTAAATTATTGCAAGCTGCATTTATATTTCAAGAAAAATTCGTAGTACCCTTATTAATCTGCAAGAAAATTCAATAAAATGTACCCAAAATATTCCAAGAAAATTATGAGATATTTTTTTACCCTTTTTTTTCTTTAGTTATTTGCCTGCAAAGGACATTTGGCAGACAAATTTTCCTGCCTGCCGTTTGACACTCATTTGTCTGACATTTGAGAGTTGTTTTTCGTGTTTTTTCTTTTTGTGGGTGATTTATGCGTTTTTGATTTGATGCGTGTTGGGGTTTTTCTTTTCCATGTAGCACCCGTTGCAGGAGGAGGAGAAGGTGGGAGACAGGCATAAATCATGAGAGCCCGAGAGTGGGTTGTACTCCACTCGAAAGGTGGAGTTTCGAAGTTGAAGTTGATGCTTGCCTTGTGGATTGTCTGTCTCTCTGTGTCTCTCCCTCTCCCCTGCACGTGCGTAGACATCTCTCCTACATACATCAATCACTTGAGAGAGCAAGAAAGAGGGAGAGCCAGCACTCGTATTTGTCACACTTTTTTTGTTTTTTGTATGAAATGTGAACTGCATTTAAAATTCACAAAAGTCAAGCCCACAGTTTGGCAAGCACTGCAAGGGGTCTGGCCGGATGACTGACAAGTCATCCCACCTCCACCCCCTCCCTGCCCCCTGCCCGTTTTTCTGTTGCTTTTCCTCACTCCAGAGGTGCCAAGAGCAAGAACAACAAGGCTGATATTTCCTGTGCATTTTTATGCATTTGTTTTGTTGTTTGGGATACCCTCTTCGGGAGGGTATGATGGCTGGGAGCAGATGTTTGCCACAACTGCGAGAAAAGCAAGTATCTGCCAGGGAAGAAATTCCCACAAATATATCCTCAAAGATCCTCAAAGAATGCTTTATAACTATATAACTGGGGTCGCTATAATCGTTTCTTTACCTTGGAAATGATTGATTTTCAAAGGTATTTAATGGTTCGATCCCTACAGCTAGCTCTCCGATGTGGGGGCATGGCCTCAGGGCATGAGGCATGGGCGTTGAATGGCGAAAAAAATGCACATTTTTAATGACGCCCGCCTGTGCCGCCTCCATGCACTTGAAAGGAGGCACAAAGGCTGGCAACAGAAACAACAGAAAGCAAATATTGTTGACTTTGGGGCATCATTGCAGGATTCTTTTTTTCTATATGGGGGTGGACACAAAAGGAGACAGAAAGAGGGAGGGAGAGTGCAGGAGAGGAGAGGAGAGGTTCAATGAATGCCCTTCGCCTTATGCAAATATCAAGAAGATGACAGCTGAAGGCCCTGTGGCAGGCCCAGCTTCCCCCCCCCCCCCTCCAACCCTCTCTGTCTCTGTACCCCACTAACCTCGAAATGAGGCCCCATCTCAGAGTCTGGCCATATGGAATGGCCCCCGAGTGCGAGTAGTGTTGCATCCACGTTCTTTTGCCACAAAAGTTCTTTTCAGTTTAGTTTTCTGTTCTGTTTTCTCCGTTCTGTTCTCTGTTCAGAGCTCGTAACACTTTTCTCTTGAATGTAATCCGCTTAAGTTCCTCAGAAATCGGCACATAAACATCATAATGATTATCATTGTGGCATGATGATCATATGCAGCACATGTCTCTCGCGTCTCTCTGTCTCCGTGTCTCTTGAGAGTTGTCTCTTGGCTGTGGTTCTGTGGCTCTGTTTCTGGTTCTCATCATTCGTCATGCTTTCCACTTTATTACATTTAACTTTGGCATTTTCCGGTTTACTATTTGTTCTTCTCAAAGTTCCAAGAGCAGCAGCCTCAACAAATGGTTTCCTAATTAGATCTGGAGACAAAGAGAGAGAGAGAGAGGGAGAGAGACATATACCAAAAGCAATTGCCAAATTAAACGACATAGGAGGACCTTTTCCTTATTAGATGGATGACTCATGCCCTGCAGACAGGGCTTATCCCATCTATCTATTGGCTTTTCGGGGTTGGGTTTCCCCCCTAAAACACAATTTCCACACATTTAAGCAAACATTAAAGGGCGTCCCTGCCGCTGCCCCTGTCCCCGCCCTCAGAGCAAATGAAGCCAACAAACCGTGTGACGTGACCAACTATCTATAACTACTATTCCAAACCCACTGCCCTTCCCCCCCAGCCCAGCCCAGCCCACTCTTTGTGCCCTATACAACACCATTCCCAGACCAGACCAGACCAGACAATCCACTTCCCCATCGCAGAGCGTAGAGCGACTCTGTCTAGAGTTACAACAAAATTTATTAATTTTCCTCAATTGCCACATCAATTTTGCTGCAGGCAGCAGGAAGGGGGGGGGCAAGAGAGTGCCACACAGTGCCCAGAGGGATTGAATTGCATTTTGCATTTGCATTAGCATTTATTTCGTTCGGTTCACACGCTAAGCAAAATGTTACAGATACAGATACTTGCAGTGTTACAGATGCAGATACAAATACTTCAAAACGAATGAGCATGAATGAATGAAGCGAATGCATTCGAATGACAATGCAATTCATTAGGGAAATGAAGCATAAATGAAATTCGATGAATCGAAATGGTTTTGGCCTTCGATTAATAATCGATTAAGCGATTGCACAGCGAACAGAGATTGCCCAGCAGAAAAGAGAAAGGAAGTAAAGAGGGTCAAACTCTGGGAGCATTATCATCTATAAGGATATATTTTTGAGCAAGGCTTAACTGAAATATATCCGATTAAGCGACTGCCCAGAGAAGTCAGGCATGGTCACACTGTCGCCTGTCAAACTCCTGCCAACTCTGGTCTCATTATTCCCTCTTCAATGTACAGGAAAAGGAAGGCATGAGGGGAGGCAGAGCTGCAATTGGCAGCAAGCAGCAGACTATTAAATCAAAGCACGAACTATCGATGAACCCCCAAAGGCACACCCTTTTGAACCCTTGTACGTGCCACATTTGGCTGCAAGCCAGAGGCCCCAAGACCCGCCGCCAAAGTGCAACAAAAGGAACTTGTGGAAATTGTGGAAATGTGGAAAAACTGTTTGCAAATAAAACGAGGAACTTTTTAATATGCTTTTGCTTGTTTAGGGCGCAATGGGGTGGAGGATGGGCGGATGGGTCCTACGACTAGACAAAAGCTTCGAGTGGCGCCACGGATTGAAAGGAGAGGCAGGCGCAACAACAGCCATAGAATGAGGCACAAGTAGGGGCAACCCCTCCCTCGTTCATGTCAAATGAAAATGTTGGCTTAATGTTATCAAAAATTCAGAACCCTCAGTCGCAGTCCCAGTCCCAGCTCAAGCTCAAGCTCGGAGGAGCCGTTGCTGTCGTTTTTGTGGGTCTCCTGGCAAATCCATCACGTAATCCGACCACGCCCTCAACTCTGCTCTGCTCTGCTCTGCTCAGCCGCCCCATCATCGCCCACTGCCATATTTGTTTGGCGCTTTTCAAATAGTTTGTGCCAACAAAATTGCACAGAGCCATAGCCGTAGCCATCGACATGAGCCATGAGCTTTGTGGGGGGGCGCGGGGGGGGACCTGTGTGTGCTCTGTGCTCCACTCTGTACTGCCATGCACAGCCATTATCCAATCCATCCACAATCCATGGCTCTATGGCTGGAGGCCTCGCAGCATTTGCATACAACCAAAGACAGTGGGGCAGGCAGGCAGGCAGGGGGCACGTGGCACCACGGGGGGGTTTCGCTGACGATAATTGCATGAAATTATAATGCAGCCATGCAGTCCCTCACCCCCCCTCTCTCTCTCCTGTCCTTCCTCCTGTCAGAGAGTGTGTGTGTGTGTGTAGGTGGCACCCACACACATAATCAGGCGTCAGTTGTTGTGCTGCCACACAGGCAGCAACCAGCCTCCAACCATTTGGATCTTTGACACACTCTTGGCGAAACAATCAAGCAAGTTTTTCGCAGTCAGAAAAGAGCTTAAGAAACAGCAGATGTTATTTCTCACTTTAGGAATACAGAAATCCCCCAGAAAATGGAGACTCTTGGCACAGGGAAAATGTTGTAGGGGCCAGCATTTGGAAGATATTTTAAGGATATTTTGTGGAATCATAGATGAAACTATTCCCTACCTAAATAACCATTTTCCTTATGATTGGTTCAAGATTTTCTTTTAATCCTTGTACCCAAGCGTTTCCTGTCATTCAACATTTGTCTTTAATGGTATGCAAACGAGTAACCTTTGGCCTTTTTTCGCTCTTTCAGAATCACCATCGCGGCAGTAATGCCACCAGTGAGGAGCGTGTCCCACAGTCGCATTCCCCACACGACAGTCACAACGTGGCACACAACGGCGGTGCCGGTGGCGGCGGCGGCGGCGGCTTGCAGCACTCCGGATCGCGGGCGACACTCCGACATTCGATGAATCACTCGAGCACCTCTGTGTCCGGCTCGGCGGGCAGCTCGACTCCCGCCTCGCCGCAGCTCAGTGGAATGGTGAGTGGCTACGAGGGGCAGCTGCTGTCCAACGGCCACCACTACCTGTCACAGTCGTCGGTGAGCTCCAATTCGTCGATTATTTCGGCCATTCCCGCCTCACAGCGCCTGCTGGAGGATGCGCTGGCCAAGGCCGCGCCCTATCCGATGATCCTGCTGCCGCTGCATGGCGGCTACTGGATGGATGGCACCGAGCACGAGTGCAGCTACGATGCGCGTGGCAATCCCCTGCTGCCGCAGACCACATGGATGGCCAAGTTCGAGACGGACGACACGGCCAAGTGCTACCGGCGCTTCTATGCGGGGCGCGAGCACTCGAATCTGGTGGGGCAGGACGAGCAGCTGGGCCCCGTGCTCATCTCCATCAAGACGGAGAATGTGGCCAACCAGGAGCACATGCGGATACTGCTGCGCCTGCGCACGGGCACGATGCACGAACTCATTCCGGTGTCCTGTTTGGGCCCCCAGCCGACTCCCGCGAAGATGGTGAAGCTGCTGAACGATCAGATTCAGGTGGACAACTTCATGCCGGTGCTGTGCCCCAAGGCCACCAATCTGATCAGCACCTACGACGAGCACGTCCTCGTCTCGCAGTTCAAGTTCGGGGTGTTGTACCAAAGATACGGCCAGACGACCGAGGAGGAGCTGTTCGGCAATCAGGAGACGTCGCCGGCCTTCGACGAGTTCTTGGATGTCCTCGGACAGCGTATACGCTTGAAGGACCACAAGGGCTATCGCGGCGGATTGGATATCCAGAATGGACACACCGGCGAGACGGCCGTCTTTGAGGTGTTCAAGGAGCGCGAGATCATGTTCCATGTGTCCACGCTCCTGCCGCACACGGACTGCGATCCGCAGCAGCTGCAGCGGAAGCGCCACATTGGCAACGACATTGTGGCCATTGTTTTCCAGGAGACGAACACACCCTTCTCCCCGGACATGATCGCCAGTCACTTTCTGCACGCGTTCATAGTGGTGCAACCCCTGGAGCCGAATACCCCGCACACCCGCTACAAGGTCAGCGTCACGGCCCGCGATGATGTGCCCTTCTTTGGGCCCACTCTCCCCAATCCAGCGGTCTTCCGCAAGGGTCAGGAGTTCAAGGAGTTCCTCCTCACGAAGCTGACCAATGCGGAGAACGCCTGCTACAAGGCCGAAAAGTTTGCTAAGCTAGAGCTCCGCACGCGGACCTCTCTGCTCCAGAATCTCGTCGAGGAACTGGGCGAGAAGACACGGGATTTCCTCGGCACCGATCTCTCGCAGGCCACCGCCGGCAGTCCCACTCCTGAGACGCCCAAAGCCGAGAGCGGCAGTGGGGGCGGCAATGCCGGCACACGCTTCATAGACACCGTCAAGAAGGCTCTGATCATGCGCGTGCGCTCCCAGAGCGTGGACACGGGCAACGGGCAGGACAAGTTCAGTGTGAACACAAAGCTGGGCACACTGAATGCTAAGAAGGAGGCACAGCCGGAGATGCAGACACCCAATTTGAATGTAAGTTTAAGCTAACGATCATCCGCCGAATCGATCCGCTAACCGATGTTTTCTTTCTATCCTCCTGCAGGCCTGCAGTCGCACAGCCTCGAAATCTTCCTCGAAATCAAAATCCTCGAATGAATCCACCTCCTCGTCGCCGGACATCACCTCGCGACAGGCCACAAACAACAACAACAATGGCAGCTCCAATGGTGGCGGATCGCACCCCCAAAATGGCCAGGGAGTGGCTGGGGGTGTCGGTGGAGTGGCAACTGCAGCCGTGAGTGCCGCACAGAACGGTGGCGTGGCAGTGGCCACAATGTCGGAGACGAGCGATGATTCCAGTTTGAACAGCGTGGATCTGGATCCGATGATGGGACATCTGGATGGCGGTGCCACCTACATTGACAGCGACACGGGGCTGGAGAGCATGAGCTCCGCGGAGGCCACCACCAAGGCCTGTTCGCTGTGCCTCGACGGGGTGCAGGCCACCATAATGGGCAGCTCCCCGAGCAATGAGACGATCGTGAAGATTGAGAATCTCCGCCAGGAGGTGACGCGACTCAAGTGCGATAAATTGGATCTGCTGCGTCAGAATGTGGTATGTACATCAATGCACAATGAGAAAAATATCTTGACCTTTACTTATGAGAGTATCCATCATTTCCATTTACAGACCTGTCAGCGCGACATTAAGCGACTCCGGGAGAGGGAACTCTCGCTGCAGTGCGATCTGGCGGCTGCTGGACGGGAGGTTCTGCGGCTGCGTGATTTGGTGAAGGAATACCTGCCGGACACAGCCGCCGCACCGTTCTCCATATCGTCCATCTAGAGCGTTAAACGTAACAGAGGGATCAGACAGCGATACAGATACAGACAGACAGACAGAGAGAGAGAGAGAGAGAGAGAAAGAAAGTAGAGAAAGGAGTAACCACTGTGCCGTGTATAACACTTTGGAAAGAAAGGAAGAGAACGGAAGGAGTCGCTTCGAAGGAGTCGTTAAATGCATTGTAGACGTAGCACCCCCCACGTAGAACGAATGAAAAGATAAACTGTATTATATTTAGTTTAGATCGGAAGGAAGGAAGGATCGCTGCAGGACAAGCATGGACAAGAGTTATTCAAATCGTTAGAATATATAATATTATATATGTATAACAGTTACAAACTAAACTAAAAACCAGAAAGAAAAAAAACAGAACACAAAACTCAAAAAAGTACACCAAATATATAATATAAGTCTTTAAGCATATTTAACGCATGGATTAACAAAAACCAAACCCTTACAAAAACCCCCACCACCCCCCCAAACAAGTAGAAAGCGATCAATCACAAAGCATCACAACGATAAATCGATATCGATAACCACCACACATGATAATCACACAAACACGTAGCAATGTTTTGAGGTTTAAAAAACCATTCAACGATCGGTCGTTCGTTCGTTCGTTAGTCGCACTCGAATACCGGAATCACAGCTCGCTGTGACTCTGTGACTGTTACTGTGACTCTCGTTATCACACACATTCACGTATCACCCCACACACCACACCTCACCCCACCCACCCAATATCCCATATCCCACAAACGAATATATCGAAGAGAAGATAATTATGATCGATCGATATGATTTTTAGCGCTCGATGCTTGATAATTTTAAACTGCAATCGATAAACAAAGATAAACAAACACTCGATAAACAAAACCGAACACTCTTAACCATAAGTTTAAGTTGCTTTAAATACTTTTACCTTAAACTATGTTTAATTATTTAAGTTTAACCGAAACCCCCCTACCCACATCGATGAACGATCGATGACTCAAGAGAATATATTCTTCTTCTGCATTCAAATGTACATATACTTTAGATAGAGGAGGAGGCGTTTAGTTCTATCGAAATTAACTATGACTATTTTATTTTCTAATCGATTAACGATACTACCGATACCAATACCAATACCGATAACCATTAAGTGCGCAATACGCATATGTAGATGCGTTCGATTTCCACACAAACAAAACAAAAAATCAAATAATTCAAAAGTAGAGAACAAAAGATGCATACCACAAATTTGTCTTTGAAATCTTCTAAATTTTAAGTTAATTGTTTTTGTTGAGATCCATTATCATTTTTATTGTGTAAAGTATATAAAAACAACCAACAAATATATATGCAAAGTATATGGAATATATATATATAAACAACATCCAACGAATTTTGAATGGGGAAATTGTCGAAATGCAAGGGTTCCGGGATCCGGTCGGAGACGCTTCCTTTTGGGTATTACACATCCACCAAAAAACCAATGCATACATATATCCCGATGCTCTTCGAGTACCGATTATAAAAAACAGGAAAATGAGAACAACTTTGAAGTCAGTGGATTTTATTCATATCTGGATACATATTTAAGTATATACTATGGCTACGACTAAAGCAATTACAATTTAATCATTAGAAAGTATATTCGAAGAGTCGTCAGAACTGATTTTCACCAGACACCAACAGTTTGCTACCTAGTGTACTTGACAACCACATACACAGAATTCACCCAATGAGAAAGTGTAATCCGAATGTTTTGAACTTCACGCTCTGTAAAGTGAATTTTGGTGCTCTTAAATACTTTGCCCTGACCCACACGATCCCATTGAATCAGATCGTTTGAGACATCTACGCTGTATGTAAACATTTCAGGACTGTGTACGTCTATGCAGATATTGTTGATTAGGAAAGATCTATTCAGCTGGATGATATCACCTATTCCGCTGACCACATGAAACTCTTGGTATACCACCTTCTCCCCTCGAATCCCGGCCGCGCGGTTGGGTAGATTCTTTCCGGTGATCCCCACTTTGATGGCTTCCAGTATTTTATCTGGTTCAACTATGCCAGAGGGATGCACCACATTCACTAGATCATCGACACTAATGAGCGGAAGACGTACGACAGATTCCACCAACGTCTTGATGTCCTCGCCCGGATTCTGATCCCTCCATTTGCATATAGACCGAAAAATGTCCACTTCAGGGGCATAGAAAAGGTCCCGTCGTAGGACTTCCTCAAGTAATGGCTTGGACAGCATTTTGAAGGAGTCGTGTTTTAGTAGATCTAACGCATTGCGGTCCATAAAACTGAAGCAGTGTTTGGCCAGGTCGTCCATATTGAATTGTAGCACTGCATCCAGCATCACGCACACGTTGCTGATGTCAAGAATCTGCTGGAAATATTTGCATATGGTCGTCACAACGTACTCCAAGCAGTAAAGATGCGCCAAACCGAGCACATCGATTAGCTTATCCACGTCCAGTGTGGAGAGAGGTAACTTCCCCGAGTAAAGGTACTTGAGGATTGTCTTGAAAGCCTCAAGCGGCACCTCCAGCCGAATTTTCACTTCTTTCGACTCAGACAAGCCACCATAAAACATGGCGCGGAAATACTCACTGCGCTTCGCCAATATCATGCGATGGACTGGCAAGCGCTGATCCTCCACCAAGAACTCCAAATCCGAGTAGTCGCCGTTCGTATAGAGACTTTCCATGTCCTCAACGAGGCCCTCGATGTTGTCGGTATCTGTTTCCTGGGTGGAGCTCATTTTCTAGATTTCTTTGTGTAAAATGGAGAATTTCTATATTTGCCCCTATTATTTGTGTTGTCAAAACTTACTTTATTTTATTTTCTTTGGCTATTAAGATATATGTAGATTCCGTTATAATTATTGTTTTTTACATATGGGCATTTCTCTGATGTCGCACGGGACGTTCGTACGCATTTCAAAATGTAAAAATGTAAAAAACCGATTTTCAAAATTGTTTTACCGTTATGATTCGCCACTTGACTAGCTCTATAGCTGGTGCTAAGGGCGATTTTGGTTTACTGTTCGTAAATTCATTTTAAGCCTCTGTCGCACGGGACATGTCGCACTGGACAAAAATTTCTTGGCTTTGTAAATGTTACAAAAATTCCGTTAACCAATATTGGAAAAATGTTGTGGGATTTTTTTTAGATAGTTCAATATGTAAGGGAGACTTTGAGGAAAAACTATTATCAAGAATTTTCTTTCTTGTAGGCGAAAAAAGTAATGGAAAACATGACAAAAAAATACCAAAAAAGTTAATTTTGCTAATATTAATAGGTTTTCAAATCAAAGTTCATGAAATTATATGTCAATTAATTAAATTGGCGGATTTTCAGTACTTGCATTTAGGTTTGAAAAATCAATTTGAAAAAGTGGCCAAGACTGTGAAGCTTCACAAAGAATTGAGTTTTGATATAAACATAGATGGACTACCGCTATTTAAAAGTTCCAAAACTCAATTGTGGCCAATCTTGGTTAGATTAAATAATGTTGTGGGCATGCCTGTATTTCCAGTAGGTGTTTTTGTAGGTAAAACAAAGAACTCATTGACCTCAACGAACAAATAGGAAAGGGGAATAAAACTGAATACGTACGTATTTTTTATGTAATGTCAACATATTTAACTAATATAATATTTTTAACAGATTAATGCCATGCATCAGCGCCTGCATCCGGGCTCTGTGCAGCAAAACTTAAAAAATATTTTTATAGACTAGGTTGGTTTCCAATGCCATGTGGACGGGGTGCTTGGGAAAAAATGCTTAAAGTCCCTTGAGCATTTATACACCGCGATCATCGGTAAGTAATAATGCAAAATCCAATTTTAAGTAACAATATTTAAATTACATATATCTTCAATTATCTTCAGCATCAATTGAATTGGAAGAGCCAGGACCGGGGATCATCCATCTTCGCCGTGCTTTACATTTACATAAAAACGAATTATCACCAAAAACAATAAAAATAAATAGATATTAAGCCATGAAGGCATTTTTGTTTTTGTTTTATTATATTTATTATTTTTTTTAATAACATGACATGCAATGCAAAAATGGTGTAGGATTTTACATGGGGTCGGGCTAGTCTGCGGGTCAGTGCTGGACCGGACGGGCTAGTCAGATAGCTAGGCGTGGGCTAGTCCGCAGAACTGCTGGGAAGGAATGGTCACTCGAGTTAGGGGCCTTTTTTTTAACGCTATAGCGGCGTTTTCTCTATTTTGACCATACCTTCTGAGCACCGTACCCTTCAATTGTCTCTGTGTCTGTTAATTTTTGTATGTTGTTGGTCCGAAAATGTGTGTGTATGGACCTATAGATTTGTGGGAATTCCCTTTCTCTGTTTTCTCAACGAAACCGGCGTTTTGTCCTTAGAGAGAGTACATATATTTATTTGGTCTTGGTCTCTCTTTTTTCATGTAAAGTCTATGGTTTGATGGCATAGAAATAAAACTTTTCAAGCAAATATACATATATGTATATGTAAATAGCTCAGAACTGCCAAGATCGACAAGATTTCATATTCACACATACATATTCTGTATGGTTAGTGAAATTACTACATCATATCCGAATTCTACATGATTTTATACATTATGTGACATAGTGGTGCTAGTTCACTAACGCCCAAAGCGGCCATTTAAGGAACTACATATATTTAACAAAAGCTCTGCGCTCTCTGCAAAGTGTGCGAGGACAACGAGGTAAAGATGCAAAGTATGACAATTGTTGGTTACAGGGCGTTTTTGTATATAGTCCATACCTCTTTGTACAAGCCTTGCAGTCGATTACTATTACAATTTCCTTTTTCATCCCAACAATTTGAAAACTAAAATTACATATATATTTCGTATGTCTGTTGCTAAACGATGGTTGCAATTTTATTAAGTATTATTTTGTATTTTTACACAATAATAATTTTTATCTTTCTACACACATGTTTTTTACTTACGGAGCATTCATCCTCCCTTACCTTATGTTACGTTTTTTACCGTTGCCAACATTCGTATGGGACAGCAACATGTGCATAAATCGGTCAAAGAAAGTCAATCTGTGCAAAACACAATATTAATCACGTTTTAAAGCATCTGGGAAAACAGTATTTTAACATTAATCAAAGGAAAAAGGGTATAGTATATAAATATATACCACCAGTTGACAGCAACAAGTGTTCAAATTACGTGACAATTTAACGTTGCATTTCATGCTCACTTACGTTTTATGCTGCAGTTGTTTGAACGAAAGTGTCCACAGTGGTTTTCTTTGAGAGAATGTCGAGATGATATGATGCACAGGGCATTCGGTTCATACAACCGCAGGCCTGCTTTTCGTAAAAGCTCTCGTATGCTCCCCAAAACAAACGGCAAACGTTTCTCGGGAGTCGCGACGTTCCGCGTGCTGTTCTCCGTGCTCCGCCGTGCGCTGGTTTTTTTTAGTTAAATTGCAAATTGTTAACACATTCGTAAACTTTTTCGAGACCCAGAAGATTCGTGAGTGCACAAATTGTTAAATAAATAGTAAAAGAGCCGTTGGAAAAGTGTCGTGCCGCCGCGTGTGCAGAAAAAACAGAAAAAGCATGCGAATCTCGTAGCGTTTGACTTTTTTGTGTTTGTGTGTTTGCTTTTTTACTTTGCAGCAGATGCTGGGCCGCCGCGAAAAAACAAACAAAAAACACAAACAAGAATTCCCGCACAAATCTCAAAGCAACAATAAAATCAATTGCAACAAAAAAGCAAAAGCAATAAAAGCAACAACAAATGTTTGTGTGTGGCAATTTTTTGTATATTATTACTTCATAACAGCAGCTCAGCTCAGCTCTCTCTCCCGCGCTCTTTTTACTCAGTAAAGAGTATATTGAAAGCGAGGTAAGTGAGGAAATATATGTATGCATATGTATATATGATAATTGGGTGTTGATAGGAAAAGCTAGTAAAATATTTATTAAGTAAATCTTATATTCAGGAACAGCTCCCATTGGGATTTCATCTTTTAGTCGAATTCGGACATAATTGGCTATGTCGTCTGATGCCTAATTTAAGAGACAGCCGTACCATTTATTCAATATACCTTGTCGCTCACCTATTATTCCAAAGTACCGGCCTCTGAACCTCTCTCTCTCTCTTCCCAGGGGGAGGATTGGCAGCAGCAAAGCTTCAGCTTCTGCTTCATTTAAGCTTCCCCTCTTTGTGACTCTCTCTTTCTATCACTTGCAAAGGTAATTAATTGTATTTTATTTTATTAACGTGACAAATAAGCAAATAATAATGCGTGTGCTTGTACGTGTGTTCTTGTGCGTGTGTGTCTGTCAGACATGTCTGTACCTGTGTGTGCGTGCGCGTAGGCAAATGAATCAAAATTTTAGAACGCAAACAAATTATTGAATAGCGTAGAAACAACCGCAAGGAGAGCCAGTCACTTTCTCTCTTTTCCACTCTCTCTCTCTCTATTCCCATTCGATGATCAGCTGAGATCACTCTGTCCCGTTCTCTCTCTCTCTTTCAAGCAGAGCTTTGAAATGCCGTAATCAGCACGATTATGACTCCGCGGGGGGACTGCTGTGGGTGGGTGGGTCGTATGCCTCTAATCGATCTCTCAAAGTGATCTCATGGCTAATCAGAGCTACTAAGGGGTGGGGAGGAGAGGGTAGGGGGCATCCATCGCGCCTTATCGCAATGGGGGCCAAGGCATTGCCCATGCAATGGGTCCGTTAACGCTTACTCTTACGAAGGCGAAGGTCAGAGGGAGATAGTGGTATGGATCCAGGGAGTGATGCTCCCACGAAAGCCTTTCTCTCTCTCTTTCTCTCTCTAGAAAAATAATACAGTGAAAGGTCTTAAGATGAAATTTCTGTGAGTTCAGTCATATCGTTATTCCCTTTAGTAAATATCGCTTGTTAACCGTAGATGTCCGCTCAAGCTAAGAAATCCCTAAAAACAGAGAAACAAACGCTCTGAAACCATAAAAAATAATGTAGTTCTTATAGCTATCATCACAATGATGGATTTCAGAGACGCAGAGGAATCATGCTTAGAGCCTCTCATATTTCGATGGATCCAACAAAAGCGAATGTTCTCTTAAGGAATGTATCCCATGTACATATGTATACCGTTCTCATGTGATCTATGAGTACTATCCCATCTCTCTCCTTCAGACTACTGCAAGTGGCACGAGGGCGTGTGTCCGCCCAAGGGAGCACTCACTGTACAAGTGTATACACTTCGTACTCGTAGAAGTATCTTCTTTTTTGGTGTGCCATATGCTTGATGTTCTCCCATAATTCTGTCATTATCTTGTTGTACATTTGTTGCCGCCGTGCCGCCTTCAATTGCCTTACTTCCAAAGAGCCCCCCTGTACCTACACCCCACCCCTCCCTTATAGCCACCCAACAAACAACCCAAAAACAACACGTTGTAAATTATTTTTGTGGGCCGCACCCACTACCAATGCCACAGGCCGAGGCGCCATTAAAAAAAAAACCCCCAAAGAAACAGTCGTTGGGAGGGAGGTATGGGGTGGTAATAGCGGAGCAGGGGGATGTGTGCTAGTGGTAGTGGGTGGAGCAGCAAAGAGAAGTGTATAAAAGTGGGAAAACATACATTCAACGCACATAACATTAATTACAATAACCCACACGTCACCCACCAAGAGGGAAAACAGAGGAATATATTTTCCACAAACAGAAACCGAGAAAGAGAGAAAGAGAGAGAGAATGATAGTATGAGAGTGTGGAAAAGCACTTTCCTTCTTTAAGCCACGCGTTGCCCCCCTCCAGTAGTCTTCCATTCAATCCTTTTGGACCTCAACCTTTCACCTGCCTGCCGACCGCCCACTCAGCACTCACCTATCAGCCCCATCCGTACGCTGGGTGCTCTATAAATAAATCTCATTAATAAATTAAACGTTTTAGCGGCAGGAAATTCCTTCTCCATCTATCTGCTGGCATTCGTCCCGCCAGCCACCCAACCCCAACCCCAGCCGCAACCCCAAACCCCCACCCCATTATCGTTCCCGTTCTCTCTCTAGATTTTGGCATAATTTCAGTTCCAGACCTCAGACCGAACAACGTCATCATCGTTTTATAAATAAATTAAATTGGTTTTGGATTTTTGCAGAGTACTCTTTTCGTGCTACACTTTTTCTAGAGATTCGCAAATAAATTTCGATGATTGTTGCATCTTCTCTGACTTTCCCGAATTTCCTTTTTCGAATCACGTAAAATAATCATTTCTCTTGATTCTCGCTTTTGTAATTGTTTTCTGTTCTTCTTTCATTATGAAAGTGCCGCCCCACTCTATGGAAGAGAACCAACCCCACCCCCCACTCCGCTCTAACGCCACCAGAAAAAGGCTGATAAATAGACTCCGATTATTGGGGAATTATCATGGAAATGTTTTGTGAGTTTGTGAGACTTATGTAAATTTTACAAGCAAGTGGAACGTGGATTACCCGAATGGCCGAAGAATGTTGGTTTGCGGTTCCATTATGATAGGAGGCTCTGCCTGCTCCCCGCTCCCCGCCCAAAAGTGGGTGAAAGTTTTCTGTTATAATAGTTATGATGATGTATTTCTGGCCAGTAGCCTGTCTGGTGTTTATTGTGGCTTCAGCTTTTGGCTTTCGTGGTCTGAAACTTTTCATTTAGTTACACTTTTCCCTGAGAGAGCTCCATGACCTTTTTAAACAAACATCCAGACACACACCAACAGACACTCGAAACACCTGTAAATCCCACTTCAAAGGTGAAACACAAATAACACCACCAACGCACAGTGGGATGGCAGTACAGTGGGTGTCTGGCGTGGAAGCAGAGGGGAGGTGCTGCCGTGGGCCCCGAATTCCCACCGGATGTTAATGTTTTATTTGGATTCCATCGCGCTGTTTTAATGCTCGCTGATTTGTTTGGAAAAAAATAAACAATTTGGAAATTTATTTAGTTGGGATCTTGGGGATTGGAATGGAATGGAATGCCATGTGATGCTCCTGTTTCTTCCACTTTATGACCATATAAATATGCAATGAATATGGCGCCGTGTGCCATAATTTGTCAGACTTTATGGCTGCTCCGCTCGAAAAGGTGTTCTAAAAGATTCCGCAGATAGTTTGTGGTTCAATGTTTGGTGACCCCAACGCTAGAATTAGACTTACATTTTTCAACTGTGCATTTTTAGTTCATTGGGAATGCTTTTGTTGCGAGATTTCGCCAAATATTCCATAGATTGGTGACCTATTTCCTTCCTTCTTTCTGGAACTATTGGAAACATTCTGTAGATACTCGTTGATACTTAATGTTTGGTGACCACGACACCATGTTGCTCTCGATTCCAATAATACATAACTTTGTTTGGTGACCCCAATAAATACTTTTAAAATTTAAAATGTTTCAGATACTACAAGTATAATGGGGTGACCCCGACTCCAATTTGTACAGCTTCTATTTCTATTAGTAATGATTTTTAGTCTCAAACACTACCATATTCCATCTTAATGGCACTACTCTAAGCATTCCACAGTTACCCGTACTGGTTTTTTCCATTTTTGGTGACCCCGCTGTGTGCCATGTGAGTCACGCACCCATCTCCAATGCCCAATCCATTCGCTGGTCTCTCTCCCATTTGCATATCTTTTGTGCTGTCCACGGAGTGACCTTGAGGACGCCGGGCGGGCCGCAATCAATCAAGCAAACAAAAATAAGAGCGGGAAATGCGAACACCGCACCTCGCAGGCATCTTCAGAGCGATTGCAATGAATTTCAGAACGAATTGTATTTCACGGATACCGGGCAGGGGGACAGATACACGCGTTTGTCTCACCTTGTCAATCAGTGCAGAGGGGGGGTGGTTGTGGCTGGGCAATACCAGAGGAAACAAGAATATGTGGGTCAGTCGGCGAGTCTGAGATTTTTCGCCCCATTTCCCCCATTTTCCCGCGTATTGAATGTCATAATATCCGCCACACGGACAAGCGGACACGCGGACACACGGAACGCGGGACATACATATTTTCCTTATATTTCTCCGATTTCCAATTTTTCGGTTGTTTTTCGGTTTTTGGCTTTTGTGTGGTTTTTGTTTTTCTGTTTTTCTTGTTTTGTGGCACATGCGCGCGTTCCCCGTTCGGACAATTTGCGGCTGTACTCACGTACGGCAGCGGCAGCGGCAGTGGCAGTGGCGGCGGTGTCGGCGGCGGCGGCGGTGCCTCGGGCAGCAAACAGCACATTAAAAATAAAAATCATATATAAAAATTCTTGGCTGCATTGGCAGCAAAACTCAAAATTCAAATTCAAATTCAAATTGAGGCACAAACAGCAGCACAGAGCGGCAGCAGATACGAATACAGTAGTCGTACGAGAGGCAGAAGCATAAGCCGATTTTGGCATATTTTAATTTGATTTTTTGCCCGTTTTTAGATGCTGATTAGACGGACGACAGTCGACGAGCCAGACACGCCTCTCTATCCGTTGATTCTCCACGCGATTCTCCGCTCCCTCGACCCCGAGAACCGCTGACGGTTCCACTCGTATCTGCGCCCCAACTATTCATAAACTATTATCAATCTATGGTGGGGGGGGGGTCTCTCTAGAGAGAGAGAGAGGTTGAAGGTAGAAGTTCATTCCACTTCTTTTGTTGCTTTTGTTGTTTATTTGAAAACTGCTCCCCGCTTGACACACTACGAAGGAGGGCACCGCTTTTCCTCTTATCAAAACATGAACATTTCGCCGCGAACGCTTTTCCCAAACAAAAACAAAAGACAGAAAGCTTCTCTCAGACAGAGAGAGAGACAGAGAGAGAGAGCGCGCCCACGGAAGTGTGTAACATGACAAAAAAGCTCTTGTATAACATTTTCCGTATAACATTCATTTTTGGGGGTGGAGGGGTTTGACTCGGAAACACGCGAATTTCTGCGGAAACCCCAGAGGCGGAGCACCTCACGAAAGAGGAGCGTGGGACTAGTGGGGGCTCTGGAATTGGAGGAGCCTTTAAAAGGATTAACTAGTGAGAAATACTCTGAATCCTAAAGGTAATTCAGATACAAAGTCTTAGAAAGAGTTTTCCAGAGTTTTCTTAGATTTCATAATACCAAAAAGGTTCCAGGAATTAAAGATTTCACGAAAATGAGTTCTGTGATGGATATCTGAATGATCTTTACTTCCAATCTTAAAGAAATTAATGATTCTAAAAAACTAAAAATATAACTAAAACTGAATAAAATGGAAGATAAATCTGTAGGTAGATATTCTAAAACTACGAAGCGTAAACTATTTAGAAGCAGAATATTGTTTACTCAACCAATATCCTTACTTATTCAATAGATTAATAAATGTTAAATAGAAAAATAAATAAGATAAAACCAGATACTGAATCATAGATGATTCCACATGCAACAAAAACACATTCTCTTGGGCGGACACCCACAGTTCCTTGTCTTTTTGTGCAGCAAAAGGGATTTCCGCCTCAGAGGAAACCTTTTTTTTGTGGGAGTAAATGCATACAGATTGTGGCCATAAAAATGTTTCCTGTCGAAGGAAACGCGGTCTCCCGTTGGTTGGTTTTTACTGTTTTTTCCTGGATCCCCACGCAGGCCAAAATGTCAATCCTTGGTGACCCAGAGAGAGGGGTGTCGAGGTCTCCACCCTTTGCCGACGCCTCTGCCTCTGTCTTTTAGTTATAACAGTTTTTCTTTTCCTTTTTTTGGGGCAATTTTCGTTTATTTACAATTTGACATTTCGCAAAAGCTCATGCACGAACACTAACACACTCCCACACACATGTAGAACAGTAGCTCACCTTTTCGCAGAGAGAGAGAAAGAGAGAGAGAGAGAGAACGAGTGGGTGAAACTGAGAGCGACAGAGAGAGAGAAAGAGGCTTGCAGTGCTACAACACAGGTCGCCTTCTGCCACTCTCTCTCTCTTTCTCTGAGTTTTGCAACTGTTATATACAGCCCCAAGTGCTCCCTCTCTCTCCCTCTCTTTGGGGAATGGAATGCTTTTTGCATTGAAATTTTCATTTAGTTTTTCCCCCAACAGACATTCGTCGTACGCCGAAGCGTTCGGTCGTGTCCGCGCTTGTTGCCTTTGCCTCTTGGATCTCTTGGACTGCACACCGCCCACTGGGAGGTGCTCCAATCGCTCCAGTTATAGCCCCACACAGACTCCGCTGCTGAGAACGTGTATTCGCGTGTGCGTATTCGTAACTGTGTGTGTTTGTGTGCGTGTACGTGTGTGAAATGTGTGACTAACTAATCGCTAAAACTAAAACTGAAACTAAAACTAAAGAACAAATCCCTACGTGGAACGGGGGTAAAGAGTGCTCCAACATTCAGCGTCCCCAGCATCACAGCATCCAACATCCGCTTGCGGCTCCCCGTGCCGTACCGTGCCGCATTCGAGTGCAAAATCTGTAATTGAAATTCTGCCGCTTACGAAATTCAAATCTGGAAATCTCGAAATCTCGAGACAACAGACAAAACTTTATTCATCTGAAAGTCAAAAAACTTTTTGTGCACAGGTAAACGAAACAGAGAACCTTTTCAATTTACGGATTTATCGAAAAGTGTATTGGGGGATGGCAGGGGTAGATGGCAGGGGAGATGAAACCTCAAAGCGATGGCCTGCGCTCGTCCGCTAAGTGATTTCCAATTGGTTTCTCAAATTAAATCAAAATACAATCTTCAATTCAATTTATTTGTATAGCATTTTCGCGGCGGCTGCTAATTGAAAATTGTGCCGAAAATCGTTCTCTGTGGTTGTGTTGTTGTTGTGTGGATGTGTTGTTGTTTATGGGCTCGAAAACTTGTCGATTTTCTGTTTGAGTTTTCCTTTCCAAAAAATCAAAATCCATTGAAAAGTTGAGAGATATTTATCCGATCGGTGGGAACAGACCAAGGGGGGTTGACAGGGTGGGCAGTGGGGCAGGCTGGCGGGCGGGCAGTTGTCATTGCTTGTTGCCGTCGCCGGTTGTACTTGAACTCGAAGCAAGCGCGTGGCATGCCATGGCGTGGCGTGGCGCGGTGCTGCGCTGCGCTACGTTGCGCGACGCGGCACAGCGCGTAGCTGTTAATCTTTGAGATATTCTAGCTTTTGGCACTGAGAAATCAGAGACACGAAACAGATAACGCTTGAATGGAGATCCGAGATGAATCATGGATGCAGAGACACAGAGAGAAGCTGTGGGAATGAATAAATGAATGACTGAGTGAATGAATAAATGGTTGGTGAATGGATTAACCAAAGGGGGTTGCATGATCTTCGGAAATAACGTGGGGGAAGATTGAAAGGATTGTGTATGATTGGGCCTTCAAAATAGAAGTAAGAATCTCTAGAACTACAATATGGAATGATGGGAGAAACAACTCACAGATTGTTTGTTTAGATGGGGCTGAGAGGCCAAAGAGTTCCCATGACTATTAGTCATATTTAAGGTGAAAAAAAGGGGAACAATTATATAGATGTATTCTTAAAAGTATCGAAGATACACAGTTCAGAAAATAATAAGAAAGAGAAGATAGTAAAAGAATTATATATGCAATCATATTGGAAAAGTCACAGATTCCAATATCCATGGAGAGGTATTTACATTATTATATAATTAAAATATAAATACATTTTATCTTTAACATATTCTCAAAATCTGAAAATGTTTTGCTGGAAAAGTTCATAAAATCTTAAAAATAATCTGTTCATTATAAGAGAAAAAAACTCACTAGTTGTTGGATTTTCGATGAATATATACATAGATAACAGAGAGTAATTTCCAGAGCAATTTTGAAATAAATATATTCACAGAATATTACTCCCCCACACGTTTCATTAATTTTAGAAATATTTTTATTAAATTCAATGAAATTTTTGATACAAATTAAAGCAAAAAGCATATAAATAAATACTTTGAAATATTTGTCGCTTATCCGAATACTTCCCTTGGGTAGGCACCTCTCTGGACCGCAAAATCTTTCAAGTAGTCAGAGATTTCCCTTAAGGGAAGTCGGACATACATGCATATATACAATATACCTTGGGGCATTGCTAAATAATAATAAAATTTCTTAAGTAGAAATGTCCCCAGAAAAGACCTTTGGTTATGGGGAAATTCTTCATGGATTTTATTGCGAATGTTCTGGGTAAATCAGACATAACATTTTTGGACATATGCAAAATTTCAAAGAATTGGGGAAATATTTCTCGAATAAAGTTCAGCATGGAATTTCCAGACTAAGAAAGTTTTAAGGCATACTTTTCAAGGTTTTTGGACTGTAGGAAGATCATATAAATTCCGCAAAATCGAAATCCTATTCATAAGCTTCAAAATCGAATCATTTGCGAGTTTTTTTGGTTGCGTAATCTTCTCCTATTGATGTGCCTTCAAAATACAGAAACACACATGTTCTACAACTTAATTTTAGTCAACATTTTGTAGGTTTTTTTCATAAGAAATTCCTGAAAATATCGTATAATTTGTTTAGAAAGTTTCGTTAAACAAAAAACTTACTTAAATACCAAGAAAAAAGAAAACTAATCTGCCATTTCCCCTGGAAATTTCTGTAGTTTCAAGAGCATATGGAAGGAAATCCAAAGATTTGATAAATAGCATAGGGTGTTGTGTATCTTTAAAGCACCTATTGTATCGCTCCCAATTAGTGGAAAACTTTCCTACTCTCTCTCTCGATTCTGCCTTCAGCAGGAGCAGCATCAGCATCCTCTTGTATCCTTAGGTCCTATTTCACGTTTACCCTTTGAGGCATTTATCATTAGTTTGAAGCATCAGCTGCACCACTAATATGCAATTATCCCACTTGACTGTGGCATCCACCAAATCCCACTCCACACTCTACACTCCACACTCTCCTCTCCTCTCCATCCAACCCTCTCCTCTTTCCGCTCACAGCCCTTTCAACTGGATGGCATTCGAAGGCCGCAGCTAGTTTCAATCATTCAAACACAATTAAGGCATTAAAGGACGCAACGGAACGCAACGCAACGTTGGCTCCGCCTGGCTCCAAAGGACAATTAGCGTCTCCCTGTGTGCTTGTGTGTGTGTGTTTGTGTGGCTCATTATGCTGACATTCTGCTCTCCACGCTCTCTTTGATCCCCGCTCTCTCTCTATCTTTCTCCTCAACGCATTTACCAGCACTTGGGCGCTGCTCATTAATTATTTACCAGCCGCCAACGCGCCAGCGCTCAACGCCAGTTCCACGGACTGCAGAAAGCTGAATGTTGCGTATACGCAGCGTAGACCAGACGTGAAAATTAAACAACTATCACGCGGAGGGAGAATCGTGTACACTTAGAGATATTATATCTATACATGGGGGAAACTTGGGAAGAAACAGTTTGCTCTAACAATCGCTGACTGACTATTAAAGTCTTGTAAGGAAAAACTATAAAATCCTGCAACTCTGGTAATGAATGCTTAGTTATCCTTTCAATTGTCAACACATTCTGGGCGAAAACAATCAATTATCTTGCGAATTCACTTAATTGACATAATATTCACCAGAGCATTCATTAATTTATTCATTTATCCGTAAGATTAGTACACAGAGAGAAAAGCTTTGAATGAGGCTTTGAAAGAGTTCTTATGCATTATGCGGTAATCAACGAGGAGATCATTTCATGTAGGTTTTCCTTGGTAATAATCTATTTTCAGAGTTAGAGAACTGTTTAAGTTATTCATAGGGTTTTGAGTAGTTAATATCAGCTTTCTTCTGCCACCAGTTCCTCCTCTAGCATTTCTCTCCGTGTCGTTCCTGTGTTTGCTCTCCGCCAACGCCAATGCCAACGCAGCCAACGAACGATCTATCATTATAATGAAGCGTCAAATCTAATACATCGGACTAACCGACTTTTGCCTTCATTTCCATGTGAAGTGGAAGAGGAGAAGGGTGATATCTCTCTCTCTCTCTCCCTGGGATTGCTGCTACTGTAGCTGGTGTGTTGTTGTTGTTGCTGTTGCCGCCTCCTGATAACGTTGACAAACTAGATAAAAGAACGCGATAAAAATGAAAAAAGAACATGCAAAAAGACAAAAAAACAAAAAAACAACAGCAGAAATGTTATAAATAAAACAAAAGACGCCAGGAGGAGTAAAGGAGAGGGAGAGTGGAGTGATGGCTCTCTCTTCTACTCTAGGGAAGAATTATGTATGAATATTATATGGGTGGAAGTGGATAGAGAGCGAGAGAGAAAAGGAGTCAAAGGAGGCGAGGCTGTTTCTATGAATATGAATGAGATGTTGCCTCCTGCCTCCTGCGCTGCTGCTGCTGCTGTTGTCACTTTTACTGTTAATGAGCGATAAACTTGATGAAATTGCCGTTTACGCGGTTTATGGGGAGCGAAACCAAATTATGATATCAAGATATTGGGATTGCGATACAAAGATTGCCAATGTTGTACTTATTTAGATAACGATTGAAACCGTAACGGGACTACGGCATGGGATTGAGCATCATTAATCCATTTCGGGATTTCGATTCTATTTGTAAATCGATTCGAGTGCTTTGCATTCTATATTCCGATTTAAATTTGATTAAAATTTCCATTTTATATGGTATATGGAATACTATTGAAACCATATGGGGATCCCATTGAAGCAATGTCTAGATTTCCATTGAATCAGAGTCTGGCTTTGGATTAAAACAATATATTGATTAGGATTATATATATTTAGAATTCAATTGAATCAACAGTATCTATAGATAGAGATTTTAACCATATTTAGACTCCTGTGAAGATTGCATTCACAATAAATACATATTTTTGTGAGTTTCCTGCTTCAGTTTGAATTAGTTAAAGATTCCGAATCCATCGTTTCTAGATTCCCATTCAAACTATGTCCCAATTCCGAATCCATCTTTATCTAATTGTATGCTATCTACATATATCTATAGACTCTTACTCAAAGCAGTAGCTCCATATCAATTCAAACCGAACTCCGAATCAAAAGTATTAGTTTTTATATATTCTCGAAACTTCTTCGACTTGAAGGGCAGAAACCAGCAGAGGGACGCTCAAAACTGCAGATTAGTTCCATTTCCATCCGTATCCACCATTAATTTCCATTTCAAATCGTTTATTGATTATATTTCCATTCGCGAATTCCATTTAAAATCCATTTCAATACCCTCAAACAATTCAAACAATCAACCGACGGTTACGGTATCTATCGCCATATCATGTTTCCACCACATAATCATAATTAATGTGTATCCGAGTATTTGTGTATCTGTGTGCCTTGCTCTGTGTGTGTATCTGTGTGTGTGTATTTTGCGGTGACACTGAAACGCGGTTTTAATTAATAATTATCATTTTCTGTCACAATTTCATTTTGTTTTGCGGTGGCATGCAACCCGAAAACCACCCCTTCTCTCCCTCCACGGTTAAACCTTAACCTATGTTCTATCTTGTACTATCTTTGCCGCAAATCCTGTTCGATTATGCACGGCCACATTCCACATTCCGTGGCATTTTGCAGCGTGGAAAGCGTGTCAAAATTTCGACAGATCAACCTTTAGCCATAATCCAAGGACGAAAGATAAAGTGAGAGTGGCGTGGCGTGAGGTGGAGGTGGTTCTGTGTCTGCATAATCAAAGTGTTATGCAAATAAATTAACATTGAAATGCATACACTGTAATCAGCAATCGGTAATCGATAATCGGTAATCGTAACTCAAGCAATTAATGTGTACCATCGTCTGCCTCTGCCTCTGTGTTTATTTGTTGATTTTCGTAGATATCCGACTAGCAATTACCTGTAATCGTTGAGCAGGTGGGGGGAGGGAGGGGCGGGGCCAGGGGAAGTGCCAAGTGGCACACGATTTATGGTGCCACCCATTGCGAGGTGCAGGTGGTTTGGGGTGCGTGATGATGCGTGGAGCGTGCGTGGGACTGCGACTGTTGACAGTATGGAGAGGCAGGGGAGGGAAGGCTAAGAACGAGTAATCCCTAGTAATCCTTTGGGCCAAGAAAGAGCCCCAAGCCCCAGGGTTATTATCTGTAATAGACTACCGGTACAAAGGATATAGCTTATCAGCGATATAGCTGATGAATCATGGAGCAATAAGACGTGCAACAACTGCTGCATATCCCATACAACATATTGATTCTGTAGATATTACTGATCTTAATTTGGAAGAAACTTGCCTGAAATCTTTCATCTATAGCTCCTATAGATCGATCTCCTCCTAGTCTTTAGGGTACATATCAACCATCCGTCGGGATGATACAAGTTTTGTTATGCTAAAATATCTACTAAATATGAATTCTTATGGATTGTTCAACGCTTGTACAAGAGTGCGTTTCACAGAACTTTCCCTTAACCTACAGATATGTCTTTCCTGGGAAACATCCACGAAGAGTGGCATTCTGATACCCCATTATGATTCTAAGGACATTTACCAGCCCATGCCTATGGCTTAATCCCCAAACAGAGTCAAGGAAGGCGTTTAACTTCATTAAAATTCTTTAACTGAAGGATTTTTACCATAAAGACAGTTCTATTGGTTGATTCCATGTTTAGAGTCCTTAGTTCTTGGTGGAAAATATCAACAAAGGGCCTTGTAGTACTACTATTATTCGAATATTTGTAGAATAATATCTGGAGGAAATTTGGTTGCCGAAAAATTTCCCAGAACTAAGAAAGGAACTCAACTTCATTGAGAACTCTATGTAGTTTGCTAGGTTTTCCTATATGTACATATCTGCATATTCCTCCTATATTCTACATACTACCATCCCAGCACGACCCTCCCCTCCTTCCGTGCAGTGCAATAAAGTCTGGGCCCTAAGCATATTCACATGAATCGTCATTTGGTTGTAATATCCTCGTAATGTTTGCCCCTGCCATTGCCTGCAAAGCAGGCCCTAAAAGCAGGCTAAAGCAGATGCCACCCATGACTTTGGCTAAGGGGTAGGGGCCGCAAGGGAACTGTCTGCATAGGTTCCTCCTGGGGAGGGGAGGGGGGCTACCCGTTACCCGCAAACCCTTCACAAGTTTCCGCCGCAGGTTCATTTTACCCTTCAGCGGAGGCCAATCAAACATTGAACTCTCATCGCCTCATCATCGACAGCAGCGCCAGTGGCAGTGGCAGTGCCTGTGCCTCTGCCTGGCCTATAAATAGAACATTTTAGAGACAAACAACTGACACGAGCCGGCAGCAGATAGGGGTGGTGCGGCAGCAGAAAAGGGTAGAGGGTTGGGGATGTACTCGTCGAGGGTAGGAGCCCCTACAGCAGAAGGAGCAGCAGGAGGCAGGAAGCAGGAGGAGGCTCCTCCTCAGTTCGCGTGCCATTGAAAAACAATTGTTTTGTCAATATTTTCACAATTTCCCTATCGGTGGGCTTGATCTTAAACGCTGGCGAGAGAAAGGGAGGGGCGAGGGGGATGTCGGTGGTAAATGCAACAAAAAGAATTATGCGAATGACGAAATTTTGCGAATTACAGGAAAACTCGGAACTCGGTCCACCCCAAAAAGCAAACCAAAAAACAAAAAAAAACAAAAAAAGTGTAACAAAAGTTTTCCAATTGAAGGCGCCTCCAAAAACACACGCCCACACCCACAAAAAGGAAGGTTGGGGTAGGGTGTGAGACAGGGGTTGACGTTGATGGAGGTCTGCCACCCCCTACCCCTACCCCCCGAGAACACAGAGAAAAACAGAGCAAAAAACGGGAGAGGGAGAGCGAAAGAACTCGAAATTCTGTGGCCCCAGCGGCTGTTGTTTTTGGGTGTCATTGAACTTAATTTTGTTTTTCTTTTACTTAACCGCACCCCTCCGCACCCCTCTGCACCTACCCACTACCCCCAGCCCATGAAAATTGTACCCAACGTTTTATATTTTTTATTTATTTGTGTACTTTTACTGTGCCACCGATATGGGAAGATTGGGAGGGGGGGCAACGAGGGGTGCCCAAGGGCCGTCCGGCAAGTTGTTGACTTGCACCACACTCCCCCCCTCTCTGGCCAAAAAGAAAAGCCTACAGCCTGCCCCCCACCCCAAAGACCCTCCCCCTTTATCGCCGCTTTGGATGATGAATTTTTATGGAAAGAAAAGCGAAGAAAAACGTGAAAAATCTAAGGAGATGTTGTACGCAAACAAAGCAACAAAAGAAAACATGCAAACACAAAAAACACAAAAAAAGGGCAAGCGAAAATAAAAGGAAAACTTCGCAGGGAAAATGCTGTGCACTGATTGCCAGAAAACATTTTCAGGAACCACGAAGCAGAAACGAATTCTTTTTCGATTCGGAATTAGTTTTTTTCTTCTCGAAGGAAAATAAGTAAAATGCAGTTCAATTTTAATAATCATAGAATTTGGGTACAGTAAGAGGCAGACAGACGGTTGGGGGGGGGGTAAAGGTGGAAAATCCTCTAAGAAAAGGTAGAGCTACCGTTCCTGTGACCTTTGGCAGGGTCCTGGGGCTAGGACCCCTCTGTTAATATTTGATGTTCAGATTTTTTGGGTTTTTTCTCGGGGTTTCCTCTGTGGGTGTTTCTCTCGGTGTTTTAGGCTTAATATATTTTACACGATAGCTTTAGCACCGACGGGAAAACATGATGAGATTTGCCATCTATGTATAATCTCTCGAAAATGTAGTTGGTATTTGTTTTCTTGGAAATAGTTAAACTTTTCTGTGTCTCCTCCAGGGATAGAGAATCCTTAACATATACTGTTTTTTTTTCCTATGGAAATATCATGCATTCCATCACTTTTATAATTTTCCATTCACTCTACCATTCCTAGCGGCATTAACACGAAAAACTCTTTCGTTTTCTCTCACAGATAAATATTTTGGTATGTTTTGTTTTTGTTCTTCTCTGAAAATATTAAGAGCCTTAAAAAAGTATTACCATTTTCTCTGCATACAAATAAAATGTGCCAAAAATAAATTGTTCTGAAAATATGAAAAGGTAAAATGCAGTTTTTTCTGGTTTACGCAAAAATAACTATATATGTATACATTTTTGCAATGGTAATGGTGGGATGTTCATGTTGAATTTTCGCGAATTTCAGGATCGATAAATTCGATGGGTAACCAAATTTCAGGTGCTATAGCGAAATGCAATGCAATGCCGTCGGTGTTTTCCTCTGAAACTTCAATGCGGAAATCTTCTTATATTTAATTTAATTTTTACAATGAAAATCATGGAAAAGGATTGGTAAAACATTCAATTTTGTTCATTGGGGTTCAAAAATCGTCGGTGGTAAACGTTTTGTGGCCACAGACGCATCCTTAAGGCTTGTGGCCAGAGATTTTTGGGTGCTTTCTCTCTCGTCTTTTTCTCTCCGTTAAAGGTTAAGGACGAAAGCGCAAGGCACTTGCTGTCAAAAACAGCAAGAGGAGGTGGAGGGTAGGAGGGGGAGGGATAGAGGGTGGCTGTAGCTGTGGCTGTGTGGCCTTTTCAATTTTTAATAGCTTTTGGGGAAAAATGTGAAAACAAAAAAGCATTTTGCACATACAAGCAGAAAATATAATTTGCTTCTCTCTGCCGCTGCCTAAAAGCACTAACAATCAAACACTCAACAGCAGCAGCAGCAGCGGCAGCGGCAGCAAAAACAATTACAACAATGGGAATATAGCAACAAAATACAACATGAAACATTTACAACAATGGGGGGAATATAGCAACAACAACAACAAAAGCAGAAACAACAAAATGACAAGCTAAAGCAATTAGTTTAATGTGATTCCATTCTCCTCCGCCCATCCCCACCCCTCCCCCTTCCGAAACGGGAGAGAGAGATGAAGCCTGACAAAGTTTTATGTACCACAAATGAAATTATAGTCACAGTACAGTCACTCACATACATTTAAGGCTGTCACAGGCCAGAAGAGGCACTGGGCTCTGTCACAGCTCTGTCGCCTCTGTTGCTGTTGCAATTTAAGCGCGTGGACTCCACTACCACTACCCTTCGATCCACTCCCCTCCCCTACACCCACCAGGCAGGCAGGCTGGCAGGAGAAAAAACTGTCGCCTCCTAAAAGCATGCTACACAGAGATTTTTGCCGCCTCTTTGGCCTGCCACACCTGCCACCTGCCACCTGCCACCGCCTTATCTTTGGGGTCTCACCTGCTTCACTTTTAAACATTTTAACTTTCCCTGCCAGCCTGCGCCCCCGTCCCCATTCATCCTTTGTGGCAGTGTCAGTGGCAGGACACCAGCAGGCGGCAGGCAGCAGCCAGCCAGCCAGCGAGCGATGCTGTCATGCACATTAACCAAATAGCTGGCGCCTTGATTTGATTATCATGTTTCTGTACAAGTGTGTGTGTGTGTGTGTGTATCTAAGAGTGTCTCAGTAGATGTGTGTGTGTGTGTGTGTGTGTGGCAAGATTGTCGCTTGACAAGCCACTTCCGCACTTGCCACCGAAGAGAAAGTTCTGGCAAGAAAGCTTTGTCATTCCGGGGGAAATGGAATGCCACAATTCATTTCGAGAGAAAGTTGCCTGGCCCCAGGAGCTAAATGGACACTTTGTAGATGCAGGTAGACGCCAAGCGGTGAGGGGGAGGAGGAGCACGAGTAGAGGGCAGGGTATGGGAAGTTGCCTGAGGTTGTACTTGTATGGGGTGTGTGTGTGCTATACGATTTAGCTGGCATTTCTAATAATAATTACTATGAATAAGTAATAACTGAATAAATCAACGAATCAATGATTCAATCTAAGGAATGCTGTATTCAATATTCATTTGCGGAACTCTGCAGAGTGAATGCAGAATGAATATACTATGAATATACCCTTCTCTCTAAGATTTATTCTATGAGTTTTTAAGAGCATCAAAGATGCAAATACAAATATTTACGACTGATTTAAACCGATTTCGTAAGACAAATAATGTTTAAAAAATTAAAAATAATAGTGAAAGAAGTTGAATTCCTGTAAAAATAATCTCCAAAGATATTCCACTGAACATAGCCATAATCCATAATACTTTTTGATTACCTTTTTGCCTCTGTTGAACTTTCAATCTTGCGGATAAACATCTCGCCATCCACTGAATCCATCGATGGCTTCAGCTGCTCCTCTCTATGGATGGTCGTATATCAAGGGTTAACCTTTGGGTTCGCTGGCAGGGAAAACAATATTTTGACGGGCGCTTTGATTTATGCCCCATCCTCACAGCCTCCCCCCCTCCCTCTGGAAAATGGGGCGAGGCAAAGCATTTTTTTTTCTTTGTTTTTTTTTCTGATGTTTCTGTCGCATGCATGATTCATGGCAGAGCAGAGCAGAGCGGAGAAGGACCATGGAAAAAGTCACTTGAAAATCTGTTTTCTGTTTGCCGTGATTTCCGTTGCGTAACTCCAGGACCCGCCTAACGCCTCTCCCCACCCCACCATATCCCTTGCTTTCCCTTGCCTTCCCTTTGGGGGTACATCTGCAAATTGCCTGCAATAAATTTTTACCCTGTTTTGCCATAAAACACTTAAAACGATTTGCAAAATAAAAAAACAGTAAAGAGAAAGCGAAGGAAAGCGGCAGAAAAGCATGCAAAACAGGCGATGGAAATGAGGAAAATCGAAGCATTCTTCCGTCCGGTGGGTGGGTGGCAGGCAGGTTGCGCGGGTGGGGGGGCAGAGCTCTATAATGCGATAACAATTTTCGATATTGATTCGAAATCCGTTTTCCACAAACAACAAACAAACAGACAGACCAACAGACAGACAGACAGACAGACAGAATGAAAATGCTTAATTACTTCCCCTTTTTGGCTCTGGCAAATTTATGATGTACAAACTCAATTTGGAAATGGCCAGAATGGAAAATGGAAGACAGACAGGAAAAACAAAGAGAGACAAGGTCGACGTGGTTGATATCCTTGAAAAATTCAGATTTTTATACGATTTTGATAAAAATTAATGGAAAAATAAATATATATTCATATAACCATGTTTTTTCGTTATAAAGATTTGTTTTTCTTTCATAAAGATACATAAAAATACATATACATATGTCACCTTAAGAACGGGTATCTTATTGTTGAGGCACGTGTGCCGCCAAAGAACAATATTTTCATACGATAATCCTTGAAATAGAGCTGCAATCTTGTTAGATCCGATCTATACAGTACCTATAAAGAGACAGAGATATATCTACCATTTTAATCGCAGCAACTATCTGCTCTGCTCTAAAAAACCTCCCTTAAAAACTAAAGTGGAGGGGCACCACAGGGGGTAAAATAGAAAACAGAAAACAGCAAATAGAAAATGCCATGGAAAATGGCTAAATAAATTCGTAAATTTAATTCTGTTTACCAAATGCAACTGCACAAACAAATGACTTCCTTTCGGGCGGTAAAAACTTTCTGCATTCATATGGGTGGTTTGGGGGTGGCTGTGTGTGGCAGTGTGTGGCTCTGTGGCATGCCTCTTGGCTTGTCTGACTAAAAGTTTTCCTTAGGTTTTCCATTGTGTGGCTGCCCTCAGGAGTTTCACCGAATTGGTTATGACATGGCCAAAAAGAAATTATCAAAGAATTAGTGGTGCTGTCACGTGTGGCTGTGTGTGTGTGTGTATCTACACATGAGCATATGTATCTGTACATGTGTATCTTGTATCTGAGAGTTTCGTTTGAGTGGCTAAAGCTGTCATCTTAGTTTCCCTAAGTGGATTACCATACAACTGGATGCAAAAGCCACTCGGAGTGCCACAAACACAGGGACACAGCGACACACGGACACAGAGACAGACAGTAGGAGCAGCGGCAGTGTTCTTCCGTTGATCGGTTGAAAGCCACTTGACTGAGTTTGTGCCCCAAAGGCAAGTGGGGGTACACTGAGGGAAAACAAATGCACTTCGAAACGGAAACACTTTTTAAAGGAACAGCCTAGAATGTTTAAAGAAAGATCTTCGGATGTCTTTGGAATGAAATTTAAGTGGAATTCAGGGATCCATAGAAGTGACAAAAGGTCGAAGACCTTTCAGAGCTGTAGCTTCTTGTGGTATAAATCTTTTTGGCTGCTAGAAAAGCTGCTGCTTTTTATAAAGGATCTTTGTATTCCATAAGATTAATCCCTTAACAAAAACTATCTTAGAGAACGCTCTTCAAAAAGTTGGAAAAATCTATTTCACTTTCCTTTCAATGCAAAAAATATGTTCTCTAGTTGAAAATATATATGTACATATACATATATTCACTAAAGATCTTTGCTGCTTTTCCTTCAACCTTTTCTCCTCACTTTTTTCTTTGCTCTCAGTTTTGTGGCTTTATGCCTAATTTTAGAAGGTTTTTGTTCGTATTGTTCTCTGTATTGTGCACCGGATGTTGTGTCTATTTAAAGGCTTTTTGGTCTTTGGCTTCGGGTCGAAAGTTCGCTGGCAGCTAATTGAAAATTGAAAAAATTGTGCAGCAAATTAGCGAAAAAGAGAAGAAGGGGTTGGGGTTGGGGTTGAGACACAAACAGCAGCCGTAAAAAAATCAAGAAAAAACTACAAGGGGAAACGAAAGCAGAGAAATACAATGGCCGCCCAAAAATAGGCAAACAAAAGCATTCAGAGGGGGGTGGGGTGGGAAGGGGAATGGATCCCTGACTGAATGAAGAGACTCCGACTGGACCTGAGTGAATGAATGAATGTTTGAATGAATGGCTGGCTGGTCGAATGAATGGGAAGCCTGACCTTTTGCAAAGGTTCGTAATCGGTCAGCGACAGACAATGGCTACAGATACTTTCAGGGGGATGGGGGAAGGGGTAGAAATCGCTAATCAACTCGGGAGTATCTTTTGGTTCTGCCTCATTTGCAAAGGTACGACAAAAAGATAGACAGGGAAGGGGAGGAGGAGAGAGAGGAATGAACCTTTCAGGGTTCCATGCAAATGCATTTCCATTGGAAGTTTTTCGCCCATTCAATCGATGGCTTAGAATGCAACCAACTTTTCCATTCAACCAAACATTCTGCTAAACCATCTTTCCATCTCTTTTGCCCTCGGGCTTTCCAGGAGCTGGGACACGACGCTGGAATTTTAATCAAGGACCGCAGAGATGCAGTCGAAAGCAAGTCAGGCGCGTGGCACAGATACAACGCGGCTCTAATTGAGGCACAAACCTGCGACCGCGACCACGTCCGCGTCCAGGACAAGGACCAGAACCAGAACCAGAGCCATGGCTTCATTTGTATGCAGGCCAGGAGCATCCACAGCAGCAGCAACAAGAGCAACGGAAATGCAGAGCAGCGGCTAAGCGGAAGCCAGAAGCCGCAGAAGCTGTGCCCCAAAACAACCAACCAAAAGCGGAAAACAGGCGGAAAATATACGGAAAAAAAAACACAAAACATACACAAAACGCACTAAAAGCAGCTACAGCGCACAAAATTTACAGGCAGGGGATTTGGATACGGATTCGGTTCCAGGATGATGAGCGCAGGGGGCACCTACATCTCCACCGCCAGCGTGGAGGTGCCACAGGCCCTGCAGGATGGCGAAAAGTTCATTCGCTGGGATGATGTGAGTACAAAAATTAGATTATTTTTATGGGGGGAGGAGAGAGGGTTGGGAAATGGTTAAGGGAAGACGGAACTAGGATGGGGAATTCATCCGACAATCGCTGGGAGAGAGCCAGCGCTTTAAAGAAAATGAGAGACAGTTGATGGGTTCTCTTCAATGTTCATTTATTAAGAGATCTCTAACTAGAACGAGTAATCGTTGATATGCTCATTGATCCAACTCTGGAACGCATACACCGAAGTGTAGACCGAAGGATACTTAGTCATCGAGCAGGGCACATAGCCCCAGGAGACCACGCCCACCTGGTAGACAGTGCCATCGGCGGAGCGGCTGGTCAGTGGGCCGCCACTGTCGCCGTTGCAGGTGCCGTCCGTGGTGCCGGGGTTGTGGGTGCAGATGTTGGTGTCCACCAACTTGCTGTCCTCGGGCATGGCGGCCAGGCAGGTCTCGTAGTCGAGAATGTCCACGTCGAGCTTCTGGAGTACGTCTGGGAGGCCCGTGGTGCCGTCCTTGCCCCAGCCGTAGAGGGTGCCGCCGTTGTGGCCCACGAGCTTCTTGGGGGGCAAGGCGATGCTGCCAACGGGCTTGCTGCCGTCGCGGGAGAGGGCGTTCAGGTCGAAGGGCGTCTCGAGGAAGAGCAGGGCGATGTCGAAGGGTCCCGCCTTGCCCGGGTAGCTCTCGTGGATCAACTGGCGGGTGAAGCTGACCAGTCGCACCTGGGTGTCCTCGGGGTTGCTGCGGCTGTGGCCGGCGGCCACTGCATGGTACCAGCTCTTTGTGAGGCAGTGGGCGGCGGTCAGCAGGACGTCCGCACGGATGATCGAAGCAGCGCACAAGAAAATGCCGTCCACGGTCTGCAGGGAGACGATGTAGGGAGCCTCCCCGGGCTGTGCGTCATAGCCGTTGGTGATCCGACCCTCGGGGAATCCTGGCTGGGCGATCGTGTGCGCCGAAACGGCGGCCACTGCGAGGGCAAGGAACAGCACAAATTGTCTCATGTCTCGGCTGCTACTTTGGAATTGTTCCACCAGTGGGCCCGGCACTGATTTTTATAGGGGGATCTAATCTATTTTTCCTTATCGTCGGCTAAAATACGAGTGCTCGTAGAGCACGTAGATTTACGATCCTTTGGGCATTGATACGCTACCGCTTTATCCTGTCATATCTCTCACAGGTGGTAAAGTCATATAAAATATTATAAAATATTTATGTAATATTGATAGATTGTGGTCCTATCCATCCCTATCCCTATCTCTGGATCTCGACTGCATCTTCGCCGCGACCAACCAGTATGCTCCACTTTGGTGGCGTTCTTATAATTTGAGTGTCCAATGTTCACACTTGAGATTGAAGCAATTATCTATAACATAACCCCTGTCATAATAAATCAAAGAGTTATACTCTTAAGATTGTTTTATTAGCAATCTCTTCAAATAGCGATAAGAACTAATGAAATTGTGACTTCATCGGCGAAACGAAGCGGAAACTTTTCGAGTAAATGGAAGTCAAAGACCTTCGCAATAAGTTCTTACGTGCACAAGTCAAGAATCTTCACATCATAATGATCATGGCACTTTAGGAGGTTCATAAGGGTAAAAATTGAAGCATGGGGAAAAGAGTATTCTTTCTTAAGAACATTTTCTATACTGGGTTTGCAAAGAATACTAAAATCTTCCCCAAAAGGTACTACCTATAGGTAGATCCCAGTTCCTGTGTAGGTATCAATGAATCTCAAAAACTACAAGAGCTAGTTATTACAGATTTAATTTGTATTATTCAGATATATCCACACATGATACGGCTTTGTTTTGTATTTACAATAGAAGTTTCCATCTATCCAAATCATTGAAATCTGTATTGTATCCACAATCTTTAAAATCGTCACGGCGGGCAAGGGCCGATAGTGCCATCTCTAGTTTAAAGCGGCAGCCAGTCTCTGAGAGAGTGACTGGCTACTCTCTCAGTTTCACTACTGGGTATCAATAAGAACTTTCCTATAAAATAGGTACATTTTAAGGTGCAGAGCTTTTCGGCGAGAGCTTTCCCATTCAGTGCGCCCGCCCTAATCTCTTCGATAAGGAATAGATTGGAACTGGAAGTATGACTCTGATTGGCTCTGCTATCGCGAACACCGAGAACTATCAATGGCACACGCCTCCCAGAAAAACCGCGGCCTCTTCAGTCTTAAAGATTGCCTATTTTAGTAGTGCCATAAATCCATAGACAATCTGTAGACTCTATGGATTAGCTGTAATCCATGGATTGCCCAATCATGGCCATAAATTGTGGCCCCATGACAAAAAGCGTGGACTTTAGACGAATTCATTTATTTCACAATCCATAGATGGATCTTTAATCAGCTTCTCAATGGGTTCTTGGACTCGAATCCATTGGAAGATTGATGTGCAAGAGTGGAGTGACTATCCCTTAGAACAGAGCGTAGTAGGCGGTCTGGATGGACTGGATCCAGTCGACGTAGGAGGCGACGCGGGTGTAGACCGATGGCAGCTGGGCCAGTCCGCAGGGGATGTAGCCCCAGGAGACGATGCCGACCAGCTCGGAGGGGGCGTTCTCGTGCTCAACGACCAGGGGGCCGCCGGAGTCGCCGTTGCAGGCGGACACGCTCTGCTGCAGCGAGGAGGAGCAGATGTTCGTGGGCTCCAGGGGAGCGGTTTCGGGCAGTGCCTCGCGGCACTCGTCGTAGTTGATGAGCTCGGTGGTGACGGTCTGCAGGGTCTTGGCGGCGGTCAGGATGTAGGACTTGGGCTGTCCCCAGCCGTACAGGTGCGACTCTCCGTTGTGGACCTCCTCGCGGACGGGCAGAACGGCGGGCTGGACCCACTCGTTGAACTCGAAGGGCTCGCTCACGTGCAGGATGGCAATGTCGAAGGGTCCCACGCCGCCGGTGTAGGACTCGTGGACGCGGCCAAAGTCGATCTCGCGCTGCTGGGTGAGCTCATCGACTTCGGCGCGGGTGTGCAGACCGGCGATGGCGCTCATGCCGACGGGATTGGAGATGCAATGGGCGGCAGTGACGATCCATTCCTTGTTGATGATGGTGCCGCCACAGATGTGCGAGTGCTTCTCGACCTTGGTGGCCAGCGACACGATGTACGGGGCAGAGTGGGGCTCAGCCTCGGTGCCGTTGATCACGAAGCCAGTGGCAAAGCTGGGGATCAGATGGGCGAACTTGTCGCTCAGCTTGCCAGCCTGGGCGGTGGCCACCAGAGCCACCAGTAGAGTCAGAGCAATCACCTTCATGTTCCGCTTCGCTTTGAATGTGTGGGAATAATGTCTGCCACTCATGGAGCTGCCTCTTTTATAGTGCGAAAATGCGGCAAGATAAGCGACTTTAGATTTATGAATGGTATCTGGAATAGACTTCGATTACACTCCGATTGCACGCGGCTATTCTTACGAACTCTAGTGATTGGGATCTACAATCCGATAAGGTTACGCTATGGGGTTTGCCCTTGAAAGATGTGCGTAAACCTAAAGCAACACAAAGGGAGAGAATGAGAGAGACAGAGGGCGTGGGCTTTTCCCCCTTTTCAGCTGCAGGAAGGCTTCACCTAGAACGCACGTGGAGCACCCCCTTCAGAGGTGAAAGGTTTCCCGCATTGGAGCCTCCTTCAGAGGTTGCCCGCATTGGAGTCCCCCCCTTCAGAGGTGCGTAATGTGGGTACTGAGGTGTTGACAGCCGGACAAGGTCGCCAGGGGTCTGGCACGGGCTCTCTAGCATGAAAGGATGCTAAAAATACTCGTACGCTGGAACACGGGCCACACCTCATGGACCACTGGCCAGAGTCCGGTCCTAAGCCAATTAAAAGCAAATTTCACAGCATACAAAGTTCTCGCTCTCCCCACCCTTCCCCTCCCCCGCCTCATCAACCGGACATCCAACCGCAGTTTTGCGTAAAAACATTTTTAAACAACAACAACAACAAAAAGAGAGGAAAACAGAAACATGAAAACGCGCCAGGGCTCTGCAGAGAGGGGGATGGGGAGGAGGAAGCAGCGTTAGGGCCCAGCCATGGCCATGTGGACTTAATGGCACTTTGAGGGCCAGTTGGCAGCCAGCAATTATGGATGCATCCGTTACATTGGAGATGACTGCAGCAGCGTGGAGATGGCTGCCCCAGTAGGTGAGGGTGGCTGGGGCTGGGGGATGGTATCCATATCCAAGGCAAAAAGGTAATTGCATGGACAAAACTCCCTGGCAAAGCCATCTTCCATTTAAGAGCATTTGCGGTGGCATTAAGAACAATATCCGATGCGTTTCAATTTAAAGTAAAAGTGCTTGGGGGGGAGGGGAGGGATAACAAGTTTCATGGGTAATTGAGTGCCTATTGGGGGGAGTATTAAACCTATACTTTCAAAACGAAATGGGTAATGTTGTATTCTAGAGGTGTACATAACAATATTCCTCTATGGGTGAGAAAGTAATCCAATCAAAACAAAGTTGGATCTTCCGTCTATAAACCTAATACTACTTCTATGGGGTTTTCGACATGCAATGATCGCACCATTAGGTGAAGGAACTCAAGCAAAACCCACCGATAGGCGCTATGTGGTTTGATCTAGAAAATCCTTGAAAATCCTTTGAAACACCTTTCTCTCAGTCATGAAAAATACAAATTATGATAGAAACACAATTCTTTTAAATCACAGAATTAAAGCTATTTTCTGAAATATTTTCTGGTATATTTTCTTGAATATTTCCTAGGGTATAAGAGCTAAAGATTTAGTATTTATTCCAGAATGAACCACTTAAAGAAGTTATTTGAGCATAGTCATGGCACCCCATTTCATCAGTCTTCTATCACTTTTCTACAAAAGTCTTAGCTATCGATATCTCTTCAACACTAAGAGAATCAGATTTCTAATCAAAACCCAACCAAAGTGGATTAGAACCAGATGGCAATACAGTATTTCCAATAAAAAGAGTAAAAAGGTGGTATTTTTGGGTACTTGAACTCTTTAGCGAATTTTCTGACGCTTTAGGGAATTTCTCTCCCGCTCTGCAATCAGCAAAAGCTTCAAGAAAACGACTATAAAAGTCATAGGACTTTAGGAAATATTCTTAGGAATTTAGTTGTTAGGGGATATTCCAAGACATTCCATAATGTTGCATACTATTCTTAGAAAGTATTCTAGTTAGCGAGCTCCAGGGAGGAAGTTTAAAAGATCAAAATGTGTATCTTTCGTAAAGGATTACATCACTACAAAAACTACATTAAATATAGAAAATCTTGTAACCTTTTTATTAGAATAGGTATTTAATAAAATATAATGAATATATGATATAATGACTGATACATTCCAGACTCCTCCCATTCCTTCTATGTAGTACTAATGCGCCATGTGACAAACTTCTTTTCTTTAACACAAAATCCTCAAATTGAAACCTTTTCTCTATAAATGGTAATTTCCTTAAATATATCTTTCCTAATGTCCAATGTACATATTTTATGAATAACCAATCAGAATGGAAAACCCAAACCAAACCCATTTCCACTGTTTCCAGAACTATTTCCCCAGAGCATATCAAATCACAAGGGAATTTCTCTCTCTCAAAGCTCCGAACCGAACTCCCCGCACTATAAAACCCTCGTCAGTCGACCGCAAACCGTTTAGACCTATCGTGGTTCCCATCGTGGCAATCAGTAATCAATAATCGTACCCTCAAAAATAGCTTCGCTTCCGTAGAATGTTATCGCTGTTGGTTCTGCTGCCGCTTGTGGCACTTGCTGGCGCCGCCTCCCTGCCGCACATCCAGCACTTGACGCCGAGGGAAACCGCAGAGGAGTCTCCAGTGGAGATCTCGTCACGCATCCTCGATGGCTACGATGTCCAGGGAGTGGACAATGTGCCCTATTTGGTGTCCCTGAGCCTCACGAAGGCCACCTACACGCACCAGTGCGGAGGAGTGATAATCGCCAAGTCCTGGATACTGACGGCCGGCCACTGCGTGGAGGGAGTGCGTTCATTCAATGAGGGGGATGTCCTCGGGATGCCCATCTATGGGGGCGTGAGCAACCGCTCCAATGTGACCGTCGCTCAGGTGCGCTACGTGGACTTTGTCTCCGTTCACCGATCGTTCAACGGCAACGCCGGCAGCGACAACATCGCCCTGCTGCACGTCTCCGAGCCGTTTGTGTACACCGCCCGTGTCCAGCAGATTTCCCTGCCAGATGCCGATGAGGATTACTCGGGAAAACTGGTCACCGCCTACGGGTGGGGTCTCACAGATGTGGAGGGGGATGAGTTCTCCAAGCAGCTGCAGTACGCCTTTGCCCCGCTCTTGGAGAACTCCGAGTGCGAGGTGCTGCTGCCATCGGATGCTCCGCTGACGGATAAACAGGTGTGCTCCACCGTCAAGACCTGCTACGGGGATGGAGGCACTCCTCTGGTGTACTGGCCCATCGATGGACCCGCGGAACTGGTGGCTCTGGGCTCCTGGAGCTACATGCCCTGCGGCTATGCCAACCGCCCGACGGTGTACACCGCCGTGTCGTCGTATGTGGCATGGATCTACGGCACAATAGCCGCCTATTATCAACTCAATTGAGGGGCAATTGGGGGCCCTTCGAATAGATCTTTTTGTGAAATCATCAAAGCTCTTGTACGGCATTAAAGCTAGTAAATTCTGTAGGTATTCCCGTATCTTATCAGGGAACGAATACTGTATTTTTATTGCCCCGATAAGTGGCGTATTGATTGTCCAAAATCGCACAATAAATTTACGATTACCGATCGCAGCGTGATCAGCGATCACCGATCCACGATTCACGATCCACGATCGGTATATAGATATAGTAAACACCTGCTTATCAAGGTCGAGAGAGCAGCCATAGATACACGAGAAGGCAGCGAAAGATGCACGAAGGATAAAGCTCTAAGGGTCTCCAGCTGGTGCTCACTGGGCGCATCAATCTTCATTCATTTCTGAGCTCTGAGGCGGCCTCCCACAGAGCGACAGACTTTGACGAGTGGCTGACTTCAGATGATGGGTCCCCCAGTGCCCAGACCCCACTCGGATGCTGGCAGAGCGGTGGAGGGGAGGGAAGGCATCTCTCTCTTGAAACTTCAACAGGAGCCAAAAGTTGGGGAAAACTTTCGCTCAGGTGCGGTGCCGGTGCCGATGGAATACATATTTTATGATATAATTTGCATGTAGTTTGCAGAGCCAAGCAGCTGCTTAAACCCCCGCATTTTGATAGTTTCAACATTTGCATACAGCTAGCACAGAGCCACAGACCCCGTCCCAGTCACAGCCACACCCACACCCACACTTGGGGACTGCCTGACAGACATCCCTTTCAGGAGTGTCGTCAATCCCTAAGCATGATTGACAATAGAATGTGGAATGGCGTGTGACAATCGTCGCCAGCAGATGTGTCTGTATCTGTATCTGTATCTGCATCTGTGCCTCGTAGCTATCTCCTCTTTTTTGTGCTGTGGTGGAGAGTCCTACGACAGGCAGGCAGGCAGGCAGGCAGGCGGAGTGATATCCAAACTGTTACACCAATTGAATTATGCAAACGCACATCCAATAGATACACAGATACTCGCATACAACAGCCAAAGACTTCGCTTTTAATATTTGAAAATCGTGTCAAGTGGCAGTCGTCAGTTTCAGCTCTCTCGTTCCCCATTGGCAGAGCATTTATTGAATTTTCACAGAATTTTGCATATTGAAATCGAATTAAGAAAGTTTTTCCCTCTCGCCGAGTGCCTTTCCCCCAGCAGTCGTGAGCAGCAGCAGCTGAAACTCAATTAGTTTTCCCGTAATTAGACAAACAGGAAAAACGGATGGAACGGAAAACGGAAAAGCAGAATGCAGGACAACACTCGAATGGGGATTCCAATTAGCGATGGAGATGGACTGGACCCCGAACCGAACCGAACTGAACTGAACCGAAAACAAACCAAGCCAAAAACCCTTTTTGCACCACGAAAATAGCCAGAAAATATGCGACTAATTGAAAATCACTCCCACTCTCCCCACCCCCCACCCTACGTCCATTTCCTGGGGCCATTGAATCCGAGTGAATGTTTTCAATTCCAATTATTCTATAGAAATGGCGAAGAAGAGGGATAAAGGGCAAAGTGTTTTCCACTTTGGCACCTAGAAGGAGCGCGAGAGCTAAAGCGAGAGAGAGTTCATTAAACCCCGAATTCCCCACCCCCTCACCAAGTCCCCGCCACGCCGAAAAAGGGATAATGAACTCTGCAAATTAAATACGGGAGGCGAGCGTATTCTCGTTACAAGTATTTTCATTTGCTCATCAATTTTTGGCCATATTAACCGAAGCATTCGCCCTAATCTGAAATGGCGGCCAATCCTTTGGGGACGGGGAGGTCAAGGAATGCCACAAGGAGCCACGCTACTCCTCCGAGAGATACATTGTTGGCCCTATCTCTGGGCAGCAGATACTTGCGTGACCCACCCACTTTTACCACTTTGTTGCACAGACATCCATCCATCCGTCGCGCTTTTGTTGCAGGTTATTCTATCTGACTTCTTACGGGTGTGTGTGTGTGGGGCAAGTGAGTGTGTTGCCCCCTCCTCCCACCCCACACACTGTCTGGATAAACATTCATTAAAGCCCCGCACCATTTAACGCGTGTTTCTGTCGCTTCCAAGAAAATAGAAGGTACATTGAGGCAAGGGAAACAAAGGGTAGATTTGGCAGTGGAACATTTGGAAACACTTAAAGATCTAAAGTATCTAAGAACTTATTTCCAGCATTCGACAAACAAAAGAGCAACAAGGAAGAGTTTATAAGCCCAATCTTATCTTTAAACTTCACTACCTGTTCATCAGGTTTTCCATAATCTTTGCTAATCCTTTTATAACTGAAGGAGCGATCTATCTATGTTTTTTGCATTCCCGAAATCATTATACCCTCTCTTCTAGGGTATCCTCCCCACACAAGCGAAAAAGACATATTTTGCGGCTCGCAGATTGTGCCTTTGCTTATTTGCATGAATATTTAAAAAATACGAGTAAAATATTTCACTTTTGGCTCGAGATATTCCATGGGTGGGATGGTATGGGATGGTGTTTGGGGCACATCTGTTTGGCATCGCCACAAGGGAAAGCAAGCCGCGCCAAGGAGCTCGGTGGTGGCTCCGTGGTGGCAGTGGGGGGGTGGACAAGGAATTTTCGCATTCGCATTCCTTTTCTTTGGTTTTTATGAATGAATGAATACTTAAATATTTATGGCCGCCCCATGGCGGAGGCCCATTTAATTTGACTTAAATAATAAGCAGAAATAATAACAGATGACAGACGATAGACGATGGGATGCTGCTGCACTTGGGGACTGGCCGTCCGACCGGCCATACGTCCGTTCTCCCGTCCGATTTGCGGGCCATTCGAATGAGAAATTGGCCAGAATAAATTCATTAGCTAGGCTGTGGGGTTGCCTGGCCCCACAGCATCATAGCACCGCAGCAACCGTCTGAAGTTCAATGAACCTCATGGATTGAATACTCATGGGTGTGTTGGTTTGTTTGGATCTTTATTTTGGACCCCGAGTCGGTTTCGGGAGATGATATTTGTATCTCTAGTGTTTTTTTTAATTATCTGTGCACATCTGCAATCAATAATCTTTTTGGATTTCCTCTTCCTGATTTCTTCTAGGACTCGGGCACTGGACTACCCGTGACGATGCGTGTGGATGCCAAGGGCTTCTTTCTCTATTGGGTGGATCAGAACAACGAGCTGGACATCCTGGATATAGCCACCATTCGGGATGTGCGCACGGGACAGTATGCCAAGAAGCCAAAGGTGCGTATACGCGATGTGGTGCTACTGAGGGAGCGCCGTCGCTGCGGGGGGACTTCCTTCCTGTCTTCCTTCTTCACTTACAGGCACAGCGCCGCAGCGGCACTCTGTTGGGAGGGAGGGGGGAACAAAGAAATATATTTGTCTGGTTTTCACACGCACAATAGAAAGAGGAAGGAACAGCACGAGCAGGAGCAGGAGCTAGAGGATGTGATGGTGGGAGGAGTCTGTGTACATTGTGTGTGTATGGCGAAGGATGTTATAACTTTTTCATGATGTGTAGAGATGGGTAATCGACTATGTCGAGTCCTCGTACCCGAACTCCTACACACACATGAGGTGGAACATGATGAGCTCTCTCCAGGGACATGCCACATGCCCCCTGATGGATACATCTAATCGTATATTCAATGCCAGCACCAGCCATATCAGAGACTCCTCCGAAGGCCAACAAAAATGTGCCACCCACAACACTCCAGCACTCCAGCTTTTTGCTGGACATTTTCGGTGCATAAAACTCCTGGAAATTTATTCCTGCATTTTAGAAATTCTCTCTATTTTCAAGCGCAAAAATTCCAGCACTAAAAATAGTTTCCTTTTTCCTGTGAGTTTTATGGAGAGTGAAATTCCACATTAAATCACATTTCTATACTTTCTTTGGTGTGGATTTCAAGCACTCAATTCCGGCTCCCATGTTCTTGTGAATATTTTATGCAATTTACAAATTCTCTCTCTGTTGTCAAAATTAAATATTTTCCTACTTTATGGATAATTTTTTACCTACAACAAAAGTTTCATAACGCACTATTAGCCTCACCAAGTAGCCAAATCTAACTAGGTATATTCTAGGCCCATTTGATGCAATCATTTCATGAAATGGGGAAAAAAGTGTGTGCATAAACACCATTTCATGTATTCAATAGCACACGAATTCAGCCTTATTGTGTGAAATGGTGAGGCGCCACCACCTTCACGTTGTACAAATTAGGTGGCAACGCTGGGCTTCGAAGTTGTTGCCAAATGACACGCCTGGCAGCTTTGCTAATATGATTGCAAGTATTCGTCTCCTTCGGATAACCACGAGTTCTAGAATTCATGAAATGCATTGCATAAGTAGTCCTATCCATCTATCCAATCTTTCCCCCTTTTCAGGCAAACATTTCTAGCCTAGAAAACTATTAAATATCTATTCCAAAAATTCAGTGAATAATTTTTAAGAGCATACAACGTTCGTCTTCGTATCTGAATCTGAATCTGGCATTCCCTCGTTAATTATTTGTACATACATATATTCTTACGGGTGATGTCTTTGCTTGTTTATAGAGAAATTTATCAAAACATTAATTATTTTGTTGGCGGTTTGGCGGCGGCGTGGCTTTGGCGTTGAATGCAGCATCTGTATGATGCCCCCAATGTCGGTGGCTGTAGAGGGCGATGACGACGACGATGGGGCGTATATTTTTGTTTGAAGATTACGAGCTAATAAAATGTTAAGGCCGGCAATTGAAAGCCAATTACTGGGTGAAAGGCGAACAGATTTCCTTAGAGCCAATCCCCAAGATGCAGACGCAGAGGCAGAGGTAGGGAGGGAAGGGATAGTGCAGGTAATCCTGCTCCAGTTGCTGCTGAATCTTTTGCTTAGTTTTTGCGCAGCCATGTCACGTGCGTTTCCTTGGAATCGGGATTTCCATTTCTTTCCACCGAAGTCGGATGTGTGTGTCCTGTGTCCTATGTCCTGTGCTGTGTGTGTGTGCTGCTGCAACAGTTTTTTCATAGTCCCAGCTTTCCCACAGAGTTTTTCTCCCGTCCCCCAACTCTCTTTGCTCTGCACGATTTTTTCCGTTTTACAAAATTTTCTTTTTTTTTTCATGGCGTGGCTCTGGCTCTTTGGATCTGCGTGTGTGTGTGTGTGTTTAGTATCTGCGTGTGTGTGGAACCAATACATTTATCATGGCAATGACAAGGCAACATGCTTCCATTTTCATTGGATTTCTCTGAATATGTGTGTGTGTGTGTGTGTGGGGGGGAAAAGCGTTTTATGTACACAGAAAGACAAGCAGAAGGAGGAACAGATGCTCCTTGGACCAGAAAAAAAGTCATTGGAAATCGTGTCTAAGGTCGCAATTCCATTATTGAATTAGGTTTCTCATAAATGTGGGGCAATTATTCGTTCGCTGAAGGAGGGCTAAATCCTTGAGGCACCTCGCTTTCCTTCATTTCCTTGGCTACTTCCTTCTTGAAGAAGGTGGGGCGATGTGGCAAGCCGCCGCGCTCATTGTCCGCTGTACATACTAGTAAATCATGGCTGTCGCGCAATCCCTGAGCCTAGGGCCACGCCCATTGCCCTGATAATAGTTTGCAGTTTGTAGCCGCTGTAGCATGGTGGCTCTGTGGCATTGTGGCTATGGTTGTAGTAACCCCCTACCTCCTACAGACCAGACCGGACCGACCCAAGGCCACAGTCAAATGAGTTTTGTTTTTCGTGTTTGTGTTTGCTTCGGGCAAACAGAGGAGAAAACACCCAACCAAAGGAAGCGGCAGGGAGAGATTGTTGCATTAATTAAATGCACAGAACAGAGCGCCACGCGTGGGCGTTGGCCACGCCCAAAACGCACACACACCCGCACCCGCACGCACGCACACACGCTTACAGACTCGACACATACGCTTGAAAAAACACAGACAGCAATGGACGCAAATATGTGATTAACTGTGCAAAAGTTGCAATAAAAAAGAATGTTGTTGCATGCACCAGGGATCCGAAAGAAGGCGCCAGAATATGTTGGGAAAAAGCAAGTGTGTTAAGTGAGAGAGACAGAGACAGAGAGAGAAAGGAAGAGTGAATCGAAATGGAATATGAGGTTTATTAAAAAGCTCTTCCTTCTCCCAGTGCGGAATGGAAAACGCTTTCGGAAACACTATAGAAGTGAATAATTATTGAAAGAGAAGACACGGACTGGTACTCCACCTCCCGAACCCCAGAAAGGTTAAAGGTAGTCACAGTGGTAGTGTTCCAAAGAGAGCTATGGAAGAGAAGAACCAGCATAGCAAAGATTCACAGAAAACAAAAGAAGATTTAAAAAAGAGTTCTCATCTTTATGGATATTCCGTGGATGTTACAAATAAACAGATGGCAGGATCGTTACAAGAATGGGAGTTAGAAGAAAAGTATAAAATAGTACAATCCATTGTCCTTTAAGTCCATTGCAGAATAGGAACATATTGCATACGGGTTTATCAGATCTCCTGTATAGACGGAGGTTGAATGCCCTAAAATCTTTGTGGCATCTGAAAGCGGTGGCATAGATTCATCTTCAGCTTCTCCAGACTCTTGTTGCACCGCAGAAACTGTTTCTGCAGCTGTTTCACGGCAGCGATCATCGACAAGTGGTCCTGCAGCAGGGGGTTGCGGCGGAAGCGATCGCAGCAGACAATCGGCTCGCACTTGTGCTGAGGGGCGCGATACTCGGCAGCGCGGTACTCGAGAGGCTGGCGGTGGTGCATCTGCCGGCGCACCTTGTCGCGACGTCGCATCTCGCGGATGAGGGGGAGATCCGGTAACTTCTTTTTGCAGTACACCTCGCACACGCACACCTCGCAGGGGCGGTCCTTGCCATCGCCCTTTCCATCGCATTTAGCTTTGACCTTGCGATCGCCCTTATCCTTGCCGACGGGTCTATCGCCAGTACCATCCCCATGACAATGGTCATCTTTGACCATTCCATCATCGACATGGTCATCCCCGTGCGTTCCTTCTCTCTGCTTTCGGCGTTCCTTGCCATCGCCTCTTTTCTTGCCATCTTCCTTGCCCTTTTCGTCCTTGCCTCTCTTTCCGCCTCTCCCGACCTTTCTCTTTCCATCCCCGTCACACTTTTTATCTCCGTCTCCACCCTCTCTACCATCTCGGTCACACTTACCCCCGGCTCTGCAGTCGCCAAAATCGGGAACCATCTCGCCGCATCCTTGGGTGGGGGGATCACCCGGTTTCTTGCAGCACTTCTCGAACACCTGGCACATGTCGTTTGGCTTGCGACTCTTCTCAAAGCAGTGGATCAGCCCCGAGTACAGCTCGTCGTAGTCCTTGGGCTCCTCTTCTGTCGGTGGCTGCGCCGCCTCCTGCTCCCGCTTAAAGGCCTCGTCGATCGGACGGGGATTCTCCTTGTACACCTTCCACTCGTAGTCCGTGCACTCATTCTTCGGCTGATCGCAGGAAAAATGACACATCTTATGACGCAGGACGTGCTTGCGCTTCTTGGGGATACGCTCCATACCCAAGGCGCGAGACAAGGGTATCGGAGGCGGGCTATTGTCTTCGAAGGGCGGGCTCTGGGGATCCCGGGGCGGACAGTGCAGCCATGTGAAGGCTTGACTGGCCGATAGCTTCCGTCTGACCGTTGGCATCTTCTCCAGCTTCGAGCTAAGGCACTCCCGATTCAGAACGTAGGGGCCCCACGGCCGTGCCTTGCGCTTCCTATCGAGCTTGGATTGCTTCTTCGGTGGCTTTTTTTGCTGCTTCGGGGGGTTGGGGTTCACGCCGTTGGCCACGAGGAGGCTCTTGGCCAGGGCCTGGTTGAAGAGAGCCGCCTCGGGGTCCTGATCGTCAGCGCTAACACCGTACCAGCCGAGGGTTTCCTTGTTGGGACTGCGCGTCCACGCGTCCAACACAACGTCCTTGTCAGTTTCGCTGATCCGCACACAGCCTGTAGCCTCCATGGTGTCCGACATCCACTCCAAGGTTTTCTCATGGCTGCACTTCGAAACAGGCGGATGGATGCTGGGATACGTCTCTGCGTGCTGGTAGTTTGTGGTCTTGCAGTTCTGTTTTCGCATCCAGTCGTAAACCGTGACTTCTTCCAGGCGCTGGCAACCGGCATATACCGGTTGCTTCTTTGCCGCCTTTGCTGCATTCTTATCCTTCGCCATTTTTTTTAGTGACAAATATCCAACTTAAAACCGACACGGGTTCGAAAAAAAACAAATATTTTATTTTTCACACACTAAAACATTAAAACCAAATAAAAATTACACAATCTCGGAAAATTTAGATGTTGTGTACTCGACACATGATTTTGAACTGAGGTTTTCCATTCCCTAAAAGGGAAGTGTCATCGAACTATCATAGACTCTAAACTATAAGGCTACTTAGTTCGGGAAAAGGGCATTCACTCGACCCGCTACTATGATCATGTATGAGGGAATCCCAACAATGGATATACCAATGAATGCCACGGTGATAGGTAGCAATAATCTCAGTAGTAAAACATAAAGTAGACAGAAGGGATCTGCAAAGACGCAGTAGAGCGGGTCGGAACATGGCTATCCGGAGAGGTCCCCTGAGATTGTTCTGTGCATGCAGAACGGTATCCCAGGATTCAGCACTAATGGTAGCAGGAGTGATCCCAATCCAGCTGCTGGGAAGAGAAGCAGCAGGAAGAGCTATGAAAAAAAGAACCAGAATAGCCAGAATATTTAAACAGAAATAAAAAAAGAAAAATTAAAAAAAAAATAGATCTCATCTTTATGGATATTACATGGATGTTACAAACAAACAGACGGCAGGATCATAACAAGAATGGGTGTAAGAAGAAGAGTATAAAATAGTACAATCCATTGTCCTTTAAGTCCATTGCAGAATAGGAACATATTGTATACGAATTTATACAGATCTCCTGTACAGACGGATCTTGAAAGCGAACCAGACAACCAGGCGTCCCCAGAATGGCTCGAACATATACAGATCTTGAGACGATGAATAAGCAACACCCCTCCATTACGAGATACTATAAGAGATCTCGAGAGATTGATTGATGTCTTAACATCTTTGTGGCATCTGAAAGCGATTGCACATATTCATCTTCAGCTTCTCCAGACTCTTGTTGATTTCTTTGGATGAGTCGCAATCGTAGCGGTTGCACCGCAGAAACTGTTTCTGCAGCTGTTGCACGGCAGTGATCATCGACAAGTGGTCCTGCAGATGAGGGTTATGGCAGAAGCGATCGCAGCAGACAATCGGCTCGCACTTGTGCTGAGGGGCGCGATACTCGGCAGCGCGGCACTCGAGATACTGGCGGTGGCGCATCTGCTGGAGGTATTCCCGCTGCTGACGCTCCTTGTCACGCCGTCGCATTTCGCGGATGAGCGGGGTGTCCGGTGGCTCCTTTTTTTCGCAGTAGTCGCACACCTCGCAGGGACAGTGCTTAACGTCGTCCTTAACGTCATCCGTGACGTCGTCTATGGATTCCTCTATGTCGTCTTCGGCGTCTCCTTTGCCATCACCCTTCTTCTTTTTCTTGCCATCACCCTTCTTTTTCTTTTTCTTGCCATCGCCCTTACCGTCGTCGTCGCTATCCGCGCCTTCACCATCATTGTCATCCCAGTACGTTCCATCTGGCTCACCATCGCCATCTTTACCGCCGTCACCCTTTCCATCTCCATCGCCATCCTTACCGCCGTCACCCTTTCCATCTCCGTCTCCATACTTTCCAGCGTCATCCTTTCCATCTCCGTCCTCATCCTCGCCATCGCCATCCTTACCGCCGTCGTCGCTGCCGCCATCTCCTTCTCCGTCCCCGGCTCCGCCGTCGCCAAAATCGGGAATCATCTCGCCGCATCCTTGGGTGGGGGGATCACCCGGTTTCTTGCAGCACTTCTCGAACACCTGGCACATATCGTTGTGTTCGGGACTCTGCTCAAAGCAGGAGATCAGCCGCGAGTACAGGTCGTCGTAGTTCTTGGGCTCCTCCTCTGTCGATGACTGCGCCTGTTCTTGCTCCCGCCTGAAGGCCTCGTCGATCGCACGGGGATCCTCCTTGTACACCTTCCACTCGTAGTCCGTGCACTCATTCTTCGGCTGATCGCAAGATAACTGACACACCCTATGACGCAGGACGTGCTTGTCCTTTCTGGGGGTACGCTCCATTCCTAGGGCGCTGGTAAAGGGAATCGGAGGCTCGCGCTTATCTTCAAAGGGCCTCTGGGGATCCGGAGGCTGACAGTGCAGCCATGTGAAGGCGTTGCTGGGCGCCAGCATCCGCCTGACGGTTGGCATCCTCTCCAGCTTGGTGCGCAGGCACTCCCGATTGAGAACATAGGCGCCACACGGATGCGCCTTTTGTTTTTGCTCGAACTTGGGATGCTGCTTCGGGGGTTTTGGTTTAGGTTTCACGCCGCTGGCCACCAGGAGGCTCTTGGCCAGGGCCTGGTTGAAGAGCACCGTCTCCCGATCATGAACGTCAGCGCTCACACCGTACCAGCCGAGGAATTTTTTGTTGGGACAGCGCGTCCACGCCTCAATTACACCATCCTTGCGCGTTTCGGTAATCCGCGCACAGCCTGTAGCCTCCATGGTGTCCGACATCCACTCCTTGGTTTTCTGCTGGTCGCACCTCGAAACGGGCGGACGGATGTTGGGATACGTCTCTGAGTGACGGTAGTTTGTGGTCTTGCAGTTCTGTTTTCGCATCCAGTCGTAAACCGTGAGGTCTTCCAGGCACTTGCATCCGGCATATACCGGTGGCTGCCCCGCCGACTTTGGGGTATTCTTATCCTTTGCCATTGAGAAATATCCTACTTAAAACCGACACGCGTTCAAAAAGACAAATATTAGTTATATTTTCTATACACTAAAACATTAAAACCAAATAAAAATTAAAAAAAACTAGAAAAATTTAGGTGTTGTGGGTTCAGCACATGCTTTTGAACTGAGGTTTTCTATTTCCCCAAAAGGGGAAATGTCATCCAAAGTTAGTAGAGTATAAAGTAGAGACGCACTTAGTTCGGGGTTACGGGCCTTTCAAGAGCTAGCAGAAAAGAAAAATAAATACGAGTCAGATCGAACCGAATGATATTCGCGAACAGGGGCTGTTGATCTTACGGCTACCTGTGTGGAATATTATAAGTAATAGCCGACTCGAAAGACGCTATATGGGTTGTCCGTCACACTTACCTTTTACACCCTGTACTCGAAGAGTGTAGGAGTATATTAGGTTTGTGGTGATAGTACATGTGTGTAACACCCAGAAGGAAGCGTTTCCGACTTCACAAAGTACATAAGTATATTCTTGATCTGCATCCCTAGCCGAGTCGGTATAACAATGTTTGCGAATCTGTATCAGGTCGAATCATTATTATAGCCAGAAGGAACAAATTTAATTTTAGTGGCTATGCAACGCCTTCCAAGCGCTGACTCATTTCCGTTCTGTCTCTCTCTCGTACACACGTCTACTAGCCGCTATATGTATATAAAGATGTAGATGTAGATGAAGAATTTAGAGCAGACAGATGTAAAAAATAGATGTAAAAAACATATGTAAGCTAAAATTGTATACAGATATTTTAGGCATTGAAAAACTACCGATGATAGATATGTATATATCACCAAAAACACACGATTGGAAATTTCCAATAACGAAGAGGCATCTTCAACGTCCTCGCAACTCAAATCAAAATAATACAATGCAAAATAATAATGATAATAACCAGTTTCTTATTAAGAACGTTAGACATTTTAAAGGGACGATGCTCTAGAGACAGTTACACATCTGAATGCGAATGCGATTGCGAAGGTTCTCTAGGTCGAAGATCAGCTGGTTGTCGACAATCTTGTGTTTCTTGCCAAGCAGATGCTGTAGGTCCTGCATGGCCTTCAGGCACTCGCAGTACTCCCCGAACTTTGGATTGGTGCAGAAGGAGTTGTCGCAGACGATGGGATCACACTTGTGCTGCGGGGCGCGATACTCGGCAACGCGGCACTCGAGATACTGGCGGTGGCGCATCTGCTGGAGGTATTCCCGCCGCTGACGCTCCTTGTCACGTCGTCGCATCTCGCGGATAAGAGGGGTATCCGACTCCTTTTTGCAGTAGTCGCACACATCGCAGGGGCAGTCCTTGCCATCGCCCTGGCCATTATCCTTATCCTTGCCATCGCCCTTATTTTTATCCTTGCCATCCGTGTCGTCGGTTTCATCGCCCCCATCCTTGCCGTCGCCAGTACCATCCCCATAACCATGGTCATCTTGGCCATCCGTATCATCCCCGACAGGTTCATGCTTTTGCTTTTCTTTTCTCTGCTTTTTGTGTTCCATGTCATCGCCCTTTCCCTTGCCGTCGTCCCTGCCCTTGCCGTCTTTGCCATCTCCATCCTTGCCATCTCCATGCTTGCCATCTCCATCCTTGCCATCCCCATCCCCATCCTTCCCATCTCTATCCTTGCCATCGCCATGCTTGCCACCGCCATATTTACCGCCGTCACCCTTTCCATTTCCGTCTCCATCCTTGCCATCGCCATCCTTACCGCCGTCGTCGCTGCCGCCATCTCCATCTCCGTCCCCGGCTCCGCCGTCACCAAAATCGGGAATCATCTCGCCGCATCCTTGGGTGGGGGGATCACCCGGTTTCTTGCAGCACTTCTCGAACACCTGGCACATGTAGTTGTGCGCGGGACTCTGCTCAAAGCAGGAGATCAGCCGCGTGTACAGGTCGTCGTAGTTCTTGGGCTCCTCCTCTGTCGATGACTGCGCCTGTTCTTGCTCCCGCCTGAAGGCCTCGTCGATCGCACGGGGATCCTCCTTGTACACCTTCCACTCGTAGTCCGTGCACTCATTCTTTGGCTGATCGCAGGATAAATGACACACCCTATGACGCAGGACGTGCTTGTCCTTCTTGGGGGTACGATCCATTCCTAGGGCTCTGGTAAAGGGAATCGGAGGCCCGCGCTTATCTTCAAAGGGCCTCTGGGGATCCGGGGGCTGACAGTGCAGCCATGTGAAGGCGTTGCTGGGCGCCAGCATCCGCCTGACGGTTGGCATCCTCTCCAGCTTCGTGCGCAGGCACTCCCGATTTAGAACATAGGCGCCAGACGGCTGCGCCTTTGGTTTCTTCTCGAACTTGGGTTGCTGATTCGGGGGATCGGGTTTCACTCCGCTGGCGGCCTGGAGGCTCTTTTCTAGGGCCTGGTTGAAGAGCACCGCCTCGGGATCCTGAATGCCAGCGCTAACACCGTACCATCCAAGGGTTTCCTTGTGGGGAATGCGCGTCCACGCGTCCAACACACCGTGCTTGTCCTTTTCGATGAGCCGCGCACAGCCTATAGCCTGCATGGTGTCCGACATCCACTCCTTGGTTTTCTGGTGCTCGCACCTCGAAACAGGCGGACGGATGTTGGGATACGCCTCTGCGTGCTGGTATTTTGTGGTCTTGCAGTTCTGTTTTCGCATCCAGTCGTAGACTGTAACGTCCTGCAGGGGCTGGCATCCGGCATATACCGGTGGCTGCCCCGCCGACTTTGGGGTATTCTTATCCTTTGCCATTGAGAAATATCCTACTTTAAAAAAAGCTTTCAAATAGACAAATATTTGTTATATTTTCTATACACTAAAACATTAAAACCAAATAAAAATTAAATTAAATAAACTAGAATAATTTGGGTGTTGTGGGTTCAGCACATGATTTTGAACTGAGGTTTTCTATTTCCCCTAAAGGGGAAATGTCATGTAGATGTAGATGAAGAATTTAGAGAAGACAGATGTAAAAAAAAAATTAATATGTAAGCTAAAACTTTAAACAGATATCTGAAATATAAAAAATCGCAAGGAGTTCGACCTAATTTGCCTATACCGCTTCTTTCTTTCGGTTTCACTTTGGTGTCCATAATCTATAAACAAGGGGAATCTGTAATTTCACGATGAGACATTGAAAAACTACCGATGTGTATGTATCATCAAAAACACACCCATAGAAATTTCCACTAATGAAGAGGCCTTTTCAACGTCCTCGCAACTCAAATCAAAATAATACAATGCAAAATAATAATGATAATAAGCAGTTTCTTATTAAGAACGTTAGACATTTTAGAGCTCTAGAGACAGTTACACATCTGAATGCGAATGCGATTGCGAAGGTTCTCTAGGTCGAAGATCAGCTGGTTGTCGACAATCTTGTGTTTCTTGCCAAGCAGATGCTGTAGGTCCTGCATGGCCTTCAGGCACTCGCAGTACTCCCCGAACTTTGGATTGGTGCAGAAGGAGTTGTCGCAGACGATGGGATCACACTTGTGCTGCGGGGCGCGATACTCGGCAACGCGGCACTCGAGATACTGGCGGTGGCGCATCTGCTGGAGGTATTCCCGCCGCTGACGCTCCTTGTCACGTCGTCGCATCTCGCGGATGAGAGGGGTATCCGACTCCTTTTTGCAGTAGTCGCACACATCGCAGGGGCAGTCCTTGCCATCGCCCTGGCCATTATCCTTATCCTTGCCATCGCCCTTATTTTTATCCTTGCCATCCGTGTCGTCGGTTTCATCGCCCCCATCCTTGCCGTCGCCAGTACCATCCCCATAACCATGGTCATCTTGGCCATCCGTATCATCCCCGACAGGTTCATGCTTTTTCTTTTCTTTTCTCTGCTTTTTGTGATCCATGTCGTCGCCCTTTCCCTTGCCATCGTCCTTGCCGTCTTTGCCATTACCATCCTTGCTATCTCCATCCTTACTATCTCCATCCTTGCCATCTCGACGCTTGCCATCTCCACCCTTGCCATCTCCATCCTTGCCATCGCCATGCTTGCCATCTCCATTCTTGCCATCTCCATCCTTGCCATCTCCATCCTTGCCATCTCCATAGTTTCCCTGTCTATTCTTGCGACCGCCATGCTTGCCACCGCCATATTTACCGCGATCACCCTTTCCATCCCCGTCTCCATCCTTGCCATCACCATCCTTACCGCCGTCGTCGCTGCCGCCATCTCCTTCTCCGTCCCCGGCTCCGCCGTCGCCAAAATCGGGAACCATTTCGCCGCATCCTTGGGTGGGGGGATCACCCGGTTTTTTGCAGCACTTTTCGAGCTCCTGGCACATGTCGTTGTGCTCGGGACTCTGCTCAAAGCAGGAGATCAGCCGCGAGTACAGGTCGTCGTAGTTCTTGGGCTCCTCCTCTGTCGATAGCTGCGTCGCCTCCTGCTCCCGCCTGAAGGCCTCGTCGATCGCACGGGGATCCTCCTTGTACACCTTCCACTCGTAGTCCGTGCACTCATTCTTTGGCTGATCGCAGGATAAATGACACACCCTATGACGCAGGACGTGCTTGTTCTTTCTGGGGGTACGCTCCATTCCTAGGGCGCTGGTAAAGGGAATCGGAGGCTCGCGCTTATCTTCAAAGGGCCTCTGGGGATCCGGGGGCTGACAGTGTAGCCATGTGAAGGCGTTGCTGGGCGCCAGCATCCGCCTGACGGTTGGCATCCTCTCCAGCTTCGTGCGCAGGCACTCCCGATTTAGAACATAGGCGCCAGACGGCTGCGCCTTTGGTTTCTTCTCGAACTTGGGTTGCTGATTCGGGGGATCGGGTTTCACTCCGCTGGCGGCCTGGAGACTCTTTTCTAGGGCCTGGTTGAAGAGAACCGCCTCGGGATCCTGAATGCCAGCGCTAACACCGTACCATCCAAGGGTTTCCTTGTGGGGAATGCGCGTCCACGCGTCCAACACACCGTGCTTGTCCTTTTCGATGAGCCGCGCACAGCCTATAGCCTGCATGGTGTCCGACATCCACTCCTTGGTTTTCTGGTGGTCGCACCTCGAAACAGGCGGACGGATGTTGGGATACGCCTCTGCGTGCTGGTATTTTGTGGTCTTGCAGTTCTGTTTTCGCATCCAGTCGTAGACTGTAACTTCCTGCAGGGGCTGGCATCCGGCATATACCGGTGGCTGCCCCGCATATTTTTGGGTATTCTTATGCTTAGGCATTTTTTCTTAGTAATAAATATCTTATTTAAAACTAATAGGGGTCTAAATTAACGCGCTTTTTATGTATTTACACATAAAATTAAAATTAAATAAAAATTACAAAATCTCGGAAAATTTAGGTGTTGTGGGCTCGACAATTGATTTAGAACTGATTTCATTTCCCCTAAAGGGTTGAGGTTTTATGTTTCCTAAAGGGGAAGTGTCATCCAAAAATAGTACAGTGTAAAATATAAGTGCATTAAGGGCACTTCAAGAGCTAAAAGAAAGAAAGGATAAATACCAGGCCGATCGAACCGAAAGATATTTGCGAATAGAGGCTGATGTCCTACTTACGAGTACCAGTTTGGAATATTACAATAGAAGTCTCGAAAGACGATTTATGGGTTGTCCGTCACACTAACTTTTTTCTTTCGGCTAAACTTAGGTGCCCATAATCTTTATCAAGGAGGAATCTGTTAGTTCCACGATGAGAAACACACGATTTTAAATTTCCTATAATGAAGAGGCAGCGTCAACGTGCTCACACGGGAGAAAGGACCTTTACTGGTACTCTTCCACCGGAACCCTAGAAAAGTGAAGACTGTTTAAGGAAATAAAAGGAAAGGTAGTCACAGAACTATGAAAGGGGAGAATCAGCACAGCAATATTAAAACAACAAAAAATTAAAATAAAATGTCTCATCTTTATGGATATTCTTTTGATGTTACAAATAAACAGATAGTAAACAGGCAGGATGATTACAAGAATGGAAGTAAGGAGAAGAGTATAAAATAGTACAATCCATTGTCCTTTAAGTCCATTTGCAGAATAGGAACATATTTCATACGGGTTTATATAGTTCTGCTACCTTCATATCTAGCTTAAACAGTCGGATCTTGGATAAAGAATCAGACGACCAGACGTCCCCAGAATGGCTCGAACGCAAGCAACACCCCTCTATTAGGAGATACACGGAGAGCGACTGCACAGATTCAACTTCAGCTTCTCCAGACTCTTGTTGATTTGCTTGGATGAGTCGCAATCGTTAGTGTTGCACCGCAGAAATAGTTTCTGCAGCTGTTGCACGGCAGCGATCATCGACAAGTGGTCCTGCAGCAGGGGGTTGCGGCAGAAGCGATCGCAGCAGACAATCGGCTCGCACTTGTGCTGAGGGGCGCGATACTCGGCAGCGCGGCACTCGAGATACAGGCGGTGGCGCTTCTGCTGGAGGTATTCCCGCTGCTGACGCTCCTTGTCACGCCGTCGCATTTCGCGGATGAGCGGGGAATCCGGTGGCTCCTTTTTGTCGCAGTAGTCGCACACCTCGCAGGGACAGTCCTTTACGAAGACCTTAGCAGGGCCCTTGGGAACAACCTTGGTGTCTTCGGCGTCGTCGTTGGTGTCTTCGGCGACGGCCTTGGCCTTTTTCTTTTTCTTGCCATCGCCCTTATGCTTTTTCTTTCCATCGCTTTTATTCTTTTTCTTGCCGCCAGAACTATCCTCATGACTGTGATCATCTTCGCCATCCTCCTGCTCATCACCAACATGTTCAACTCCGTGTGTTCCTTCTGTCTGCTTTCGGTCTTCTCTGCCCTTTCCGTCCTTGCCACCACCATCTTTACCATCGCCATCTTTACCGCCGTCACCCTTTCCATCTCCGTCTCCATGCTTACCATCGCGATGCTTGCCATCTCCATGCTTGCCATCTCCATGCTTGCCATCTCTTTGCTTGCCATCTCCATCCTTTCCATCTCCATCCTTTCTATCTCCATCCTTGCCAGCTCCATACTTGCCAGCGCCATACTTGCCACCGCCATATTTACCGCCGTCACCCTTTCCATTTCCGTCTCCATCCTTGCCATCGCCATCCTTACCGCCGTCGTCGCTGCCGCCATTTCCATCTTCGTCCCCGGCTCCGCCGTCGCCAAAATCGGGAATTATTTCGCCGCATCCTTGGGTGGGGGGATCACCCGGTTTCTTGCAGCACTTCTCGAGCTCCTGGCACATGTAGTTGTGCGCGGGACTCTGCTCAAAGCAGGAGATCAGCCGCGAGTACAGGTCGTCGTAGTTCTTGGGCTCCTCCTCTGTCGATAGCTGCGTCGCCTCCTGCTCCCGCCTGAAGGCCTCGTTGATGGCACGGGGATCCTCCTTGTACACCTTCCACTCGTAGTCCGTGCACTCATTCTTCGGCTGATCGCAGGATAAATGATCTACCCCATCACGCAGGACGTGCTTGTCCTTTCTGGGGGTACGCTCCATTCCTAAGGCGCTGGTCAAGGGAATCGGGGACCCGCGAATATCTTCGAAGGGCCTACGGGGATCTGAGGTCGGACAGTGCAGCCATGTGAAGGCGTACCTGGGCGACAGCTTCCGCCTGACGGTTGGCATCCTCTCCAGCTTGGTGCGCAGGCACTCGCGATTCAGAACATAGGCGCCAGACGGCTTCGCCTTTGGTTTCCTCTCGAGCTTGGGTTGCTTCTTCGGGGGCTTTTTTGGCTGCTTTGGGAGTTTGGGTTTCCCGCCGCTGGCCGCCTGGAGGCTCTTGGCCAGGGCCTGGTTGAAGAGCACCGCCTCGGGATCATGAACGCCAGCGTTAACACCGTAGCAGGCGAGGGTTTCCTTGTTGGGACTACGTGTCCACGCGTCCATCACACCGTCCTTTGGCGTTTCGATGATCCGCGCACAGCCTGTAGCCTCCATGGTGTCCGACATCCACTCCTTGGTTTTCTGGTGGTCGCACCTCGAAACAGGCGGACGGATGTTTGGATACGCCTCTGCGTGCTGGTATTTTGTGGTCTTGCAGTTCTGTTTTCGCATCCAGTCGTAAACTGTGACTTCGTTTAGGGGCTGGCATCCGGCATCCTGAGGTTGCCCCGCCGACTTTGGGGAATTCTTATCCTTTGACATTGAGAAATATCCACTTTACAACCGATACGGGTCCAAAACTTAAAATTTTTTATAAATTTACACACTAAAACATTAAAACCAAATAAAAATTACACAATCTCTGAAAATTTAGGTGTTGTGTTCTCGACACATGATTTTGAACTGAGGTTTTATGTTTCCTAAAGGGGAAGTGTCATCCAAAAATAGTACAGTGTAAAATATATGTGTTCTTAATTCGGGGGACGGGCATTTCAAGAGCTAGAAGAAAAAAAGAATAAATACCAGGCCGATCGAACCGAAAGATATTCGCGAATAGAGGCTGTTGTTCTACTTACGAGTACCTGTGTGAGTTGTCCGTCACACTTAATTTTTTTCTCTCGGTTAGACTTTGGTGTCCATAATCCTTACCAACGAATAAGTTCGCATAAAATCTGGTAATTTCGCGATGAGACTACCGAATATATCACCGAAAACACGTTGTTGGAAATTTCCAATAATGAAGAGGCAGCTTAAAATAATTTTAATCAAAATAATAATAATAATAAATAATAATGAGAATAACCAGATTCTGATCCCGAACATTATATATTTCGAGTATACTGTTAAACATTAGACATTTTAAAGGGACGATGCTCTAGAGACAGTTACACATCTGCATGCGAATGCGATTGCGAAGGTTCTCCAGGTCGAACAGCAGCTGGTTGCCAACAATCTTGTGTTTCTTGCCAAGCAGATGCTGCAGGTCCCTCATGGCCTGCAGGCACTCGCAGTACTCCCCGAACTTCGGATTGCTGCAGAAGGTGTTGTCGCATACAATGGGATCGCACTTGCGCTGCGGGGCGCGATACTCTGTCTTGCGACATTTCATATACTCTCGGTGGAGCATCTGCTTGTAGTATTCGCGCAGTTGGCGTATCTTATCCTGGCGCTTCATGTTGTTAATCATCGGCGAGTCGGGCATCTTGTGGCGCTTCAAGAACACGCAAATGGTGCAGGGACATGGTGGACACTTTGCCTTTTCCGACTGGCACCCCTCCACCGGTTCGGGGTCACCTTTATCCCCGGGCGGCCCCTGATCCTCGATTTCTTTCTGGGGAAAATCTGGGCTCTGTGGAGGTTTTTCCTTTGACGCGATGGGGGGTACTTCGGGATCTTTTGTCTCGCTACACAGTGGATCGTTTGAGGGACACGGTTGTGTCGGTGGATTGGGTTCGGACAATGGATCGTATGGTTTATCCTCTAGGGGCGGGTCAAGGGGCCGGTCTGTCTCCGTTTTGTCCTTTTCGTCTGGTCTCTTACCCTTGTCCGAATTCATCGGTTGCTTTGGCGGAATTTCTTTGCCCTTATCTTCTTTTTTCTTTTCTTTGTCTCCCCATTTGTCGACGCTTTCGTTTGGTTTGTCTTTTTTTGACGTCTTCGTGCCATCTCCTGGCTCACCTGGTTTTCCTCCGGACTTGTCACCAAATCCTGGCTTGCCTCCGGACTTGTCACCATCTCCTGGCTTGCCTCCGGACTTGTCACCATCTCCTGGCTTTCCTTCGGGGTTGTCACCATCTCCTGTCTTTCCGCCGTAGTTGTCACCATCATCTGGCTTTCCTCCGTGCTTGTCACCATATCCAGGCTTTCCTCCGTGCTTGCCACCATATCCTGGCTTTTCTCCGTACTTGTCACCATATCCAGGCTTTCCTCCAGTGTTGTCACCATCTTCAACACCACCTCCATCACCATATCCGGTATTTCCTCCATCTTCCGGCTTTGAGCCACCTCCAGGAGCTTCGTCGTGGGGTCTTCTCGGGATGCAGCACTTTGAGTAGAGCTTGCACAAGGGGTTCTCGAGCTGAAGGGCTTCGAAGCAGGCAACCAAGCGGTAGTAAAGCTCTTCGTAGTTCCGCGGCTCGGGCTCCTGGGCCTGCTGCAGCGCTGCCTCCTGCTCCAGCTCCAGGTCCAGCTTGAGGGCCTCGTCGTAGGTTCGAGGATCCTCCTTGTACTTCCTCCACTCGTAGTCCGTGCACATGTTCTTCGGCTGATCGCAACTCCAGTCGCAGTAGGGATACTTTTTCTTAAACTGTCTATGCTTCTTGTCCACTTCCGGCTGCTGCTGTTGCTGTTCCTCTTGGGTGACGCCAAAGGGATCTGCGGGATCCAGCGGCTTGTTGCAGTACAACGTCGTGAGTGCATGCTGGGGCGACAAATATTTCTTGATGATCGGCATCTTCTGGATATTCTCTTTGATGGCCTCGCGATTGAGGACGAGCGGCTGGCAGGCCGATAGAGATTTCTTCTTCTTGTCGACGCTTGGTATAGTCTCAATTTCTGACTGCTTCCTAGGAAGCTTGGTGCCGTTGGCCATCGCGAGGCTCTGCGTCAGCTGCCTGTCGAAAAGCTCTGCCTCTGACTCATTCGACCCCACTCCGTAGTACCCCAAGGTGTCCTTGTGGGGGGCCTGGTGCCACAACTGCAGGATCTCATTGTTGTTCATTTCATGTGGTCGCCCACATCCATCTGCCTCGACCGAGTCCGCCAGCCAGCCCATAGTCTGTGCGCGGCTGCATTTCGACACTGGCGTGCGAATGCTCGGGTACGTCTCACCCAGACGGAAGCTTGCCGTCTTGCAGTTCAGTCGCCGCATCGCCTCCTTGCGGCTGGGGGGAGTCCACGTGTCCTGATTTTCGAACCCCCGGCCGCCTCGGCTCCTCTTTTCCTGCGCTAAGCGCTTCCAACGATCTCCAGCTGTAATCATCTCGCACCTTTAAGCCAATTATTTATATACATACATTAAATTTTTATTCGCTCGAGAATAGGTAATTTTTTTTTTGTTTTTTTGCTCGTGTTTTGTTTTTTTTTTGTGTGTTTTCTGTGCGTTTCTGTGCCTATTGACAACTGGGGAAAAGGGGGACTTTTGGGGTGAAATATTTGAAATGACCGATTTGGTGTAACCATAGTTTTTATGGTTTTCAATAAGTTTAATTTATACATCGATAAGAGCAGGTATCGCACTGAAGTATCGATTACGGTTATATCGTTAGGGGCACTAATGGGGACACTCAACATTGAAGCTAGACTAACCGCAAAACTAGAGACAGCCCTATGGGAAATGCATGTAGTGAGAGCGAGAGAGGTATATTTGTCCAGCAGCGGTGCGCCAGATATGATCGATTGTTGCAATTTTCAGAACCAATTTTGATGTGTTGGAAAACATAATTTTGTCACAAAAAGTCCGTTATTCAAATTCTAATGTTTCATTGTCATATCTCTGAAATTAAGCTTTTTATTAATTTAATGCCGCCAGAATGGACATTTCACCCACTGTGGATAGTAATAGTTCCTCCATTGAGCCCTGGATCTTTATCTATGAACATAAAACGGCTACTTTTTAGCTGAATTTCCCCGAAAGGGAGAGATGTATCCTCTTTTTATTAGCACCTTCAAAATCAATAACTCTCTTCGCCGATGGGTGGGATTTGGGAGGCTGTCTAAAATTATCACAGACATGGCCTTCCCCTTGCCAAACTCCCAGCTACATTTGGCGCTTTCCTCCTGCCGCCGTTTGGTTATATAATGAGCGTTCTTAAAATTCAAAATTCGAGCAGAGCCAAAAGGATTATCAGGGCCAGGAGCCACGACAGGAACGGAACAGGGACAGGGGACAGCAGCAGGCAGAGAGGAGAGCGAGAGAGCTGCGCGTGAATGTCGAGGGCGAAGCGTGAGAAGCAATTAAGATAATCACCGTAGAGTCATTTCCGCTTTACGCTTTCCACGGCACGGTAGCTCGTGCCAGGAACAGCCCGTACCCGTGCCCGTACCCGTACCCGTACCCTTGGCAGCCCGTCAGCCCACCGCCATTTACATTATTCACAGCGACAAATTTGCCGGAATTAGTTTTTAGTTAAAAGCAAATCATGACGCGCCCAGATAAACGTTGTCGGGACCCCTTGCCCCTGGAACTCCTTTCGTGCAGGTGTGCTGCCTGGCAGCCTGGCATCCTGGCATCCTGCTTCTCGTTTATCAGCACTAAACAGAATGGCGCTTTAATGGCCCCCCAAATGCCCGTTGAGTGAAGAGAAAGGAAGCCTTTCAATTAGTCGACTCGGTTGCTCCTCCAACCATCCATCCATACATATATGTGGGAGATATGGCAGTCGGAGGCGTAAGCTGAGATGCAGAGCAAGTGGGAGATGGAGGATGCTGCTGACCAGCAAAGCTCATTATTGGCTCGATTTGCATGGGCATTGAGCATCGATTGGGGGGCAGGGGGCGTGGGGCACCTGTGAATCGGACAGTAAGGCGCTTTAAGGTTGCGCCTAGGCCATTTAATTGCATGAGTATGTCCTCTGCTGAGGCGTAGATACGGGAATTGTGGGTGTTTCAGTGTCCCAGATGCAGATACGTGATTTGTGGGTACTTTTCTGTACGCAGATACGAGAATTTATGTGCCTCTGACGTACTATTTGCCACTGACTCTGCAGATAAATATGCCCCTGCAGTCGGACTGTGACTGTGACTTTTGAAATACCAAGCAATCGTCCTGCAGATAAGGCTGGTTGCCTCTCTCCCTATCCTTTTGGCCAGCAGTTTGTCAAATGTCCAGCAACGGAAGAGCAAACAGAGCTCCAGATAATGCTGGATGTCAAGACATGGCTGTAAGTATGCCACAAAGTTAATGCCGAATTCATGCTACGACTTCCGCCCCAAGTCCGACCCCCACCAGTCATTGTACTTGCAGGACTATGTGTCAAGCATTCGAAAGGACATTGATAATCCCCATCCAAGAGACTGTTGGATAGACAGAGGATTACTGGCTGTTGCTGTTTCTGTTGCTGTTTTGCGGGGCTAAATTTGCATTTAACCCAGTTTTTGCGGTTCGAATGGTGCCAGTGGCACAGTTCGAAGGAGAGGGTGCTGCTGCTGCCGCTGCCGCTGCACGTTCGCCCCTCGGCTCGTAAATCCATTTGTGCCGTTTAATTGAAATATGGCACTCGCTGGCCATGGCCAGAAGTTCCCCCAGTTCCAGTCCCAGTCCCAGTTGCGACTGTTTGTTTAGTTTACGAGTCGTTCAAATGAGTTTTGTTGCACTCGCAGGATTAGCGCACAAGGATATGACTTCCATTTACGACTACGAATCCTCATAAAACTTCATTTGGCCCGTGCTATTGCCTCGCCTTTCCTTTTCCTTCTTTGGGTTGCCCTTTCCTTCCTTCCTCCCTGTTTTTTTTGGTAATTAATAACGCTCATCCCTTTCTCCATTTGTTTGTCTTTGCAGGAGGGCAAACTGCGGCAGATTGTGACTATGGGACCGCAGGACACCACGCTCGAGGAGAAGACAGTGACCGTGTGCCATGGCTCGGATTTCGTCAATATGACATTCGTCAACTTCTGCTGCAATCGTCGGGACATTGCCCAGGTAAGACCTGCACCAAGACCTGGCTGGCATTCTGCCCACGCGATGCACGCTAGACGTTCCACGTCCCACGTGCCGCCTCATTATTGGCCACTTGGCAGACGCCGATGACAACTTGATGGCTCGTGTGGAGTGGAGCGTGTGGAGTGACAAGTGAGACAGAACATCGATAGGGAAAGGCATTTCTGTGTGTCGGGGGAATTGGGTCGAGTGCCGCTAATGATTGCCCCACCATTCGGCGACACACCTAGGTGTGTGCCATCGTTGTGGCTATTTTGAGAGGGCCTGGCCACAGAGGGGACTCTTTCCTGTTTATTATTGATTGCATATGGTCAGGCCGTGCCGTGCCCTGCCCTGCCCTGTCCTGCCCAGCCCAGCCCTGCTCTGGGTTTGACCTTGCCACAAAATCAATGTTCCATATATTTTTATCAGCGGTCAATGGTCAACGATGGCACCCCGAAAACCAGGGAGATGCGTGCTATTGTCGGGGTTATTATTTTTGGCACGCGTCGCGCTCGTTCTCGAAATAAACAACACGAAAAAACAAAGAACAAAATTGTATGCCAAAATTTTCATAAACTTTTCAAAAGGAATTCTGTTCGGGGCCTCCTACAAAAATAATCGAACAGAAAATAAATAAACATTTTCGCTTCGTTTCGAGGCTCGTGGTGGCCATAAATATGGATGGTATGGTGGATATTCCATTCACATAAATGGAACGAAACGAGACGATAGTTGTGGCTTAGCCACCAGCCACCAGCCCCACCGAAGGGAGTGTGTGTGTGTTTGTGTCCGTCAGTGTCTATGGAGTCCATCCAATCGTGGCATACATCACGCATACGCCCCAAGGCACCGATATATTCATTGAAATTCCTTTTACATGAAGGAATCACCATAGTTTTTGTTCTTTTATATTTAAGAAAATATTATGACAACATCAGAGGTGCGGGCCTCGTTGGGTTTCGGAATCTCAGACGGAGTTAGCTTTAAACAAATACTGCTACACTTTTGAGTAGACAATATAGTTTTTGCAACATTAATTTATCTCTATCTTATAGATATGGGATATAGAAACACAAATACAGTTTCTCAACCAATATTACATACAATTTTATGGGGAGGCTTGCATGGAATGCAATCTACTGCCTCCCCTCACTTGGGTAATTTTCTTTAAGCAAATATAACGCATACGCACGGCTTACAGTATTTCAATAAGCAATGTCAAAGCCAGGGACTGAAAGCAACTGTCTTTAAACAAATATCAACCATGCGTCATGTATTACGGCATTTTGCAAAGGGTTTTCCACTCCCAGCTACAGCTACAGCTACAGTTCGGACCAACCTTTGACCTAGCCCTTCACCTTCCACTCTAATTTAATCTGTCCTCTGTGCTGCCTGCCACTCCACATTGATTGAATGACTGAGCCGAACCTTTGACTGGCTCTCATTCAACATTCTCTTTTACTGCCTATGTGCCCATCTGGCAACTGCCATCTGCCCTTCTCACATTCTCTTTCTCTCTTTTTCTCGCCCGCAGCTCTGGTGTGACGGACTCATCAAGCTGGCCTACAGCCTGGCGCAGCTGAACGGCTCGGCGATTATGTTCCTGCAGAAGGCCCACACCCGTCTGTGTCTGCAGGTGGACAAGAGTGGCCGCATACCAGTGAAAAAGTAATTGACCATTGTCCTTTCGCTCAATGGAGGAGGCCCGACCCGAGAGCCGAAAGCCGAGACCTAGGACATGCCTGGGACTGGAACTGGGACTGGACTCCAATCCAGTTTTGGGTCCCTGATTGGGAAAGCCTGGGTCTCTGGGTTCCAGGGTCTGGCTTTTGTGCATTGTGCGTTGAAGCATTTGACAAATATTTGCTAAGAGTAGCGCCCATCGACTTGAAAATTGAAATTTACGCCAATTTCTATTTTGCAATTTCCTTTTTTCTCGCCCGCCCGCCCGCTCGCCCGCTCGCTCGCCTTCTGCCTGCCCCGTGTGAAACGTGGCTCATGCATCACCGACCATCAACCATCGACCATCGATTCCATTGTCTGCTGTTTTGGCTGCTGCTTTGGCTGCTGCTCCTGCTGTTGCTGCTTTCTGTGGTCGTGACCACTTTAGCATCATTAAACTTTTTGCCCAGAACAAGGAGGATCGCAAACGTGTCGAGAAGGCGCTGGACGTGACCGGTCTGCCGTCGGGCAAAGGCGATAGCATATCGGTGTCCAAATTTCAATTTGAGGACTTTTACAATCTCTACAAATATCTCACGCAGCGCTCCGAAGTCGAGGTGCTCTTCGACAGCATGTAAGTACAGACACAGCCGACTGCTGTCCTCCAGGATGGATGTCCTTAATATGAAGTGCTTTATATTCCAGTGTGGGCGTCTCGAAGCGCAAGTGCATGTCCATTCCTCAGCTGGTGGAATTCCTGAACAAAACGCAGCGGGATCCGCGCCTAAACGAGATACTCTATCCGTACGCGAATCCTGCGAGAGCCAAGGAGCTCATTCAGCAGTACGAGCCGAATAAATTCAATGCCCAAAAGGGCCAACTCAGTCTGGATGGCTTTTTGAGGTGAGTGTTGTGTTGTGTTGCGTCCTGTCGTGTCGTGTGTGGGTGTCGCTTACTTGTTGCACAGTCAAGTGCTTCTGCCAGGACCCTTCTGGGCGTGACAGCTTATCAGGCTGCGACGCAAACGGCTGCTCAAGTTACTTGAAGGTCCTCTCAGTAGCAGGCAGCAGGCAGCATCCAGTGGCCCCTCCACATGTGTATGTGGATATGCATATGCATATGACGTTGCACTGTTTTCCTTCAGTTTTGAGTGGGGCTTAGCGCGCAGTTTATGGCGCTGCTGCTGCTGCTGTTGCAAGGACGCTCGCTGCGACCTTCCCTCTGTTGCTGTTGCTGTCGTGTGCAAATTTCACTTGAATCTTAAGAGCATTCTTGTGCCTCCCTGCCTGCCTGCCTGCCAGCCATTTAATCCTTCGCATTCTCCCTCTATCTCTCTGTCCACAAAAGGTACCTCATGGGCGACGATAATCCCATCATGGCGCCCAGCAAACTGGATCTCTGCGATGACATGGATCAGCCGATGTCGCATTACTTCATCAACTCCTCGCACAACACCTACCTCACAGGACACCAGCTGACGGGCAAGTCCTCCGTGGAGATATACAGGCAGTGCCTCCTCGCAGGCTGCAGGTGAGTTCTCCTCTCTGCTCTGACGCATTCGATGTGTGCGGTGGTCAGTGGCCCTGACCTTCACAGAGAGATACACAGAGCCAGAGAGAGAGAGAGAGAGAGAGAAAGAGAGAGTGTGTGTCGAATGACCTTCACATAAAAACCAGGAGGATGCTCGCTCGCTCGCTCTATCTCTCTCAGTCTTTGTCTGACATGTGTGTGCACCCCCCTCTCGCTGCGTTTCCCCCCTTCCGCTTGAACGGAAATGGTTCTGTCGCTGACGATTTTGTGGCTCCTTATCCGCCTCCTGCTCCTGATGATGCACACACAAACACACATCACGAAAATTCATTGAGCCAGAAGTTTACTTTTACTGCTGCTGCATTTGTCACTTTTCGTGTGTGTGTGGTCGGTAAATGGGAAATGGGGAAATGGGGAAATTGTCATTTACTTTTATGCCCCACTTTTGCCTTCAACACTTAAACACTTTTAAACACCACTTTCCACTAAACACTTTTCCTGTCGTGTGCGTGTTTGTGTATGTGTTTTCGCAGATGCGTGGAGCTCGACTTTTGGAACGGACGCACCGAGGAGCCCGTCATTGTGCACGGCTATACGTTTGTGCCCGAGATCTTTGCCAAGGACGTGCTGGAGGCCATCGCAGAGAGTGCATTTAAGACATCCGAATACCCTGTGATATTGAGCTTTGAGAATCACTGCAATCCCAGGCAGCAGGTGAGAATGACAGGGGCAGGGGCAAATGGCAACGGTATTAGGCATAAAGGTAAATTAATTTAGGCGAAGACAAAAACAGCAAAAAGAAAAGGTGAAAGGCAAAAAGTTACCTGTCCTAAAACAACAGCCCACAGGGCAAAGCAGAGGAAAAGGCAGAAGTGAAGAAAGGGTCTCTGGGTCTGTGTCTGTCTCTGTCTCTGTGTCCGTCTCCCTCGTCACTCATCAGCCTAATCCATCATTCCGCAGTAAGACAAACAGCAGAAAGGCTGGCACACATGGGGGAGTCCTTCCAGGGGGCCAACTCAGGGAGGGGAATGGGGGTGGGTGTGGGCGCGGAAGAGAATCTCAGAAGCCACTCGAAAGGTAATTGCTCACTGCTTAAGCTCCTCCTCCGCTGCCTACACTGACTCTCGAGAGATAATAACAAAGGCAAACTTTTTACGGGCCTGTGGAGAGCACAAAGCAAAGAGCGGAGGAAGGGAAGAGATAGTGGAGCCTTCTGCGGATAAAGTTTAACCATTAAAAGTAGTAATATAAACTAAATTTCCCACTGGGAGACGGACAGGCCGGGGCGGCGCAGGTGAACAACAGCCAGGAGGCAGGAGCCAGTAGCCAGGAGGCGCACGTGCCACCAAACAAACTTACAAGCCGCAACATATCACAGAGGCAGGTAGCACAGAGGCAGTAATCAGGAGTGGGATAATGGCGGCAATGGGAGTGGCGTGGAATGGAGTGGGCTAACTGCCAGTTATCAGATAGTTAACAGTCACTTTTGCCCCCTTCCCCGCGCTGTTTTCGACAGGCAAAAATCGCCAACTATTGCCGCGAAATCTTCGGTGATATGCTGCTCGATAAGCCCCTCGATTCGCATCCCTTGGAGCCGAACATGGACCTGCCCCCGCCGGCGGCCCTGCGTCGCAAGATCATCATCAAGAACAAGAAGAAGCACCACCATCATCACCATCACCACCACCACAAGAAGCCCTCGCAGGCGGCGGGCACCCCAGCAGCCAGCAACAAACTGATGACCGCCAATTCAGGTGAGTGCCGCATGCCGCATGCCCCTTGCCACACACAGAACTCTTTCTTTTTTGCACCTCCCTCTCTGTGTGCTGCCACATATGTTACGGCATCGAAGCACATGGCCAGACCAGACCAGAGCTTCCTTCCTGCCTTCCTGCCTTCCTTCCTTTCATAGAGCTCTCATTTTCCATGCTACATGAAAAATGCAAATGAGCTCCGCACACGCACCAGCTGCTTGCTGTGGGGTTTTCTCGCAAAAATGTTCCAGCAGAGAATCAGGGAGAGAGCGAGAGGGAGGAGTGTGTGGTAGAGTGAGTGATGGGGCATATCAATTTTGATGAAATGCTCGCCAGAAATAAGGAGAAATGAGAGTACGAATAGAGTCCCCAGCACAAGAATCGAAGCAAACACCCAAGACCCTATCATATGTGTACTATATCCTAGAACCACTATGATTCCATTTAAAGTTTATGGTTTAAAGTCTTGGTTTCTAATAAAAGTCCTAAGAGAGTACGCCTGAGAGAGAGCTGAAGAGTCCCAATGAAAGGGTTGTCTCAATCAACGGAATCCTTCGAAGAGTATCTGCTCAACCTTAAAAAGTCCTTAAAGAGTACTCTCCTTCCACCCGCATAGACAATTTCATGGATGAAGGACATCCAGGAGCTTGAGCACTCTCAATGAAGGGGGAATTCCACTCCAATTTCATGGCTCCTTTACTTTTTCCGAGCATCGAACTCCTCATAACCATTGGAAAGTGTAGCTGCTCTCGGAGAGGGTATTCCATACTCATTCCCACTCCCATCTGCCTTCAGACAATTTTTTGTATGCATTTGCCATCGATGGAGGCGATGCCTGGGCAGGACTCTTAATGAATGCATTCCCAATCCAATTTCATGGCAGAATGTACCTATTTTTCCTGAGCATCGAGCATCAGAAGGGTTCTGTTCCATCCCGCCCCCAAGGACACTTTTCTATTATAATTCTGTTTATGCATTTGCTGTCAGGCCACTTGCTTCCTGCCTCCTGCCTCCTGCCTGCTGCCTGCTGCTTCCTGTGTGAATGAGGTCCTGCCGGGGACATTTGCATGCACAGCTGCACCATTTACACAGGAGCCCAGGACATTTGTCGCCATTCTGCTGAGGGACCACACCCACACCCACTCTCACTCTCACACCCACTTTAACGCTTCCCCCTCCCGGAGACATATACAGAGACAGACACACATCCCATCTGGCCTCCTGCTATGGGTCTCCTCCTACTCCCATTGGCCCGGATGACATTTTAGCTCATGAATTGCAAAAAGCCAATTTATAAATGCAAATGACTTTTGCCCCCACGGCTGCTGGTGCCGCTGCCGCTGCAGTGTGGCACGATCCCAGCAGGGCAGCTCGAAGGGATCCCTGGATCCCAGTTCAGCCATTTACTAGTATCTACCACCCTCCCTCCACTCACCACTCTGCTCTGCCCCTTCTGCTTTGCCCCGTATCCTGTTCCTGTTCCTGTTCCGCTCCGTTCTATAATATGATTTATATGTATTTTTTTTTATTGGATTCCATTAAGGCGAAACTGTTTTTTAAAAGCATTTCGCGTTTATTTTCGCGTCCATAACTTCATTTCGAGAATCAGCAAAAAACGGAAGGCGGAAAATTTCCATAAAATTCATTCAATTTATTTCCCTTTTTGCCCGCTCTCCCTCCTTTTTTTTGCAGTGGATGCGGCGGCCAAGGCAGCTTCTGCAGCGGCAGCGGCGCAACAAGTGGCTGCGGCAGCCGCCGCCCAGGATGAGGGTGCCGGTGGCCCACCAGTACGCGCCGCCAATGGTGACATTTCGACAGGAACCGGAGGAGGACATGCCCCGCCACTGCAAGTGAGTAAACGCAAGGGTGCCAGGGTGCAGGATAATAGTCGTACATGCATTATTTGTGGGCGTAAGGATGGCGTGCTGGTAATTGCATTTAATGACACTGTGACACACACTGTCTGTGGCGCCTCCAATGCCCCTGTTGACTCGGCTGATTTGTAGTTATATTTGTTTTCATTCTCATTCTCATTCCCATTCCTATTGCCATGATGATGTGGATGTTGATGAGGATTGTCATCGGGCTTTGGCTGTCTCTGTTTGCATTCCGAGTGTGCATACGAAATAATCCTGCTGATGACAGCAGGGCGAACTGTTAGGGCAAAGGCTGAGCAAGAACGAAGATTAGATACCCTGGAGGATTCATTATTCGATGCTCAATCAGAGTAGAATACAAACATCTACCTCTAATCACAATACCCTCTGCAAGGGGCACAGCAAGGAGTATGGAAGTAGTCGGAGAGGAGAGCAAAGTTTGCCAACTGAATGGCATATTTACAGTGAATGTGGTGGCGGATGCGGTGGCTCCTGGCGGATGACCACACGACACCACAGTCAACGAACCGTTAACTATGGAAATGTGTGGAAATGGAAATGGTCAAGGATATGACACATGATACACATGGGCACAAACAGAGAACAGTCCCCAACTCCCAGGATCAACACATTCCACATTGCAGTAATCAAAATTGTAGCACCAAAGGGAAACCCCAACACCAACAACAAGCCCCCAAACCCAAACCCTTTTCCTAAACTAATTTTGGGACCCGAAAAGTTTCGGGGCTTTGGGGCTTTCCGGCTTTCCAGCTTTCCAGCTTATGCCAGCATTATGCATTTTAATTTGATTGCACAGTTTTTGCCATTAGGTCGGCATTATTATTTATGATATTTTGGGTAGAAGAACTGGGGCCTGGCCTGGGCTGGTCTGGTGTGGGCTCTGTTTAATGTGCGTTGCATAATACATGGCTCTGGGGAGGAGCCATCGGGCCATTGCGGATCCAGCAGCAATTTGCAAGTCTGCGCTAATGGAATCGGATGTGCCCCATTCCGCCGCACACATGCCCCACAGACCGGCAGGAGGAGGAGTATGTGGATGCATTTCGGGCTCATTAGTCACCAGAGGAATATGGCATCAGAGAGATGAGGGAATCAGGAATCGGGGGCGGTCACTGAAGGATTCATCTCATCTTCTTGGGCGACAAAAGCACATTATCCGCACTCCGTTCGGCTGTCTGTCTGTCTGCTTGTCAGCATTGTAGGGCTTTTATAAATCGATTCGCAAGTGACGTGATTGGGGAGTGATGGGGCGTTGTATAGGATTCAATGGAAACGGGCAAAACACACAGCCCCAGAGTCGTGTCGTAAACCTTATGCAGTGCATGGGCCCTACCCTACCCCTACCACTACCCCTAGCCATGCCACAAACAATGACAGCATGCATTGTGCAGCAGGAAACACAATCTGCGCCATTTTCTTGTATTGCATTCGCATTATCTGGGGCGGGGCTGGGGCAGGGGCAGGGGGATCCATGGCAGCAGCAGCAGAAGGATCTGTGGCAGCGATAACAACACGACATAATAATGGGTTTCATATTCCATCTACGGTTTCCATTTTCCATTCTTCATTTTCCATTTTCCATGTTCCATGTGTGACATGCAATTTAATAGTTCCGCGTAGTGGCGTACGTGACCTCCAGGACTGCAGGGCAAACAAAAGGATTAGCCTCCAAGTAAACCCAACCATTTCTCATCTCTCTCTCTAGCAAATCCGCCAGAGCTCCAAGGACAGCACCGGCTCCTCGGACTCGGACAGCTCCTCAGACGATGAATCCCTGCCCAATACCACACCCAATCCACCCAGCGGCAATGAACCGCCGCCGGAGAAGGCCCAAAAGGAGACCGAAGCTGGAGCGGAGATCTCGGCGCTCGTCAACTACGTGCAGCCCATACACTTTAGCTCCTTTGAGAATGCAGAAAGTGAGTCCCAAGCACTAGACACTCCATCCCAATCTGTGAGCTTATCATCTCTACTATTTTCACAGAAAAGAATCGCTGCTACGAGATGTCCTCTTTCGATGAGAAGCAGGCCACAACGCTGCTGAAGGAGCGGCCCATTGAGTTTGTGAACTACAACAAGCACCAGCTGTCGAGGGTCTATCCTGCGGGCACCCGCTTCGACAGCTCCAACTTCATGCCGCAGCTGTTCTGGAACGCAGGCTGCCAGCTGGTGGCCCTGAACTTCCAGACCCTCGACCTGGCCATGCAGCTGAATCTGGGCATCTTTGAGTACAATGCCAGATCTGGGTATCTGCTGAAGCCCGAGTTCATGCGTCGCTCCGATCGGCGGCTGGATCCCTTTGCCGAGAGCACTGTGGATGGCATAATCGCGGGCACAGTCTCGATTCAAGTGCTATCCGGACAATTCCTCACGGACAAGCGGGTGAACACGTTTGTGGAGGTGGAAATGTACGGCCTGCCAGCGGACACAGTGCGCAAGAGGTTCCGCACCAAGACAGTGCGGGACAATGGGATGAATCCCGTCTACGATGAGGAGCCCTTCGTCTTCAAGAAGGTGGTGCTGCCAGAGCTGGCCAGCATACGGATAGCCTGCTACGAGGAGGGGGGCAAACTGATCGGCCATCGGGTGCTGCCAGTGATTGGTCTCTGTCCGGGGTATCGGCATGTGAATCTCCGCTCGGAGGTGGGCCAGCCCATCGCCCTGGCCTCCCTCTTCCTGTGCGTGGTGGTCAAGGACTATGTGCCCCATGGTCTCTCCGACTTCGCGGAGGCCCTGGCCAATCCCATCAAGTACCAGAGCGAGCGGGAGAAGCGCGACATGCAGCTGTCAGTGCTCACGGACGAGGCCGATGCATTGGTCAGCGCCGACGAAGACCTGTCCAAGTCGTGTGAGTACTCCTCCCACTACCACTCTCGATTGTAGTGGCTGTAGCGTTGGCTGTAGAAGAAGTACTCGTAGAAGTAGCACTCTGTAGCACTGTAGAGCAGCGACCCACCGCACCGCCACCACCGCACCACGATTCCGAGTTCCAGATTTTAATTTACTTTCTTTTCTTTCTACTTTTCTTTTGTAACGTTTCATGTAACTTTCGGTTAAACTTTTGGATTTTGGATTTGGTTAAAAAACTACCACAACACCACACCACGCACCACCCAACCCCGACCCGACCCCGACCCCACCAACACCCAACCCAACCACACAACCTACTCCACCGCACACACACAAACCGGTTGACGGACCCACCCCACAATGCCCTGTCCCTCCCAAATCTCTCGCTCTCTCTCTCTCTCTCTCTGCCTCCCACTCGTATCCCTGCTCGATTCTCTCTCTGATCCTCCAGTCGTTTTCGTCCAAGTAGGTGGCCAAAAGAAGGAGCTGCGTCCGGTGGAGTCGCTAGCCACCTCGCCCAAGCACAGGGCGAGCATCTCTGCGGCGGCCGCCTGGAGTGTGGAGCCCCCGACGGACCGCACTGACGGCGGGGGCGGTGGGCGTGGAGCGGGCGATGACAGCGAATCCATTGTGGCGCCCAGCATCCAGCACCAGCACTCGCTGGACCAGTCGGTGAGCACCTCCATCCGTCAGGTGGAATCCTCGCAGTTTGACGTTGATCCCGTGGTGGCGGAGCCCCTGGAGAAGCTGCTCGACCACAAGACGGTGAAGGAGAAGCGCCTGGAGATGGAGAAGAAGCTCGAGTCGCTGCGCAAGAAGCACGACAAGGAGAAGCTCAAGATCGCCGGACAGAAGAGCAGCCCCCTCGAGGGCAAGAAGCCCAAGTTCGCCATCACCAACAAGCTGGTGAAGCGGCTGAGCAACAAGAGTCTGTAAGTGTGCGGCGGGATTCGCTGTGGGGAGAGTGCCACTGCCAGACGACGCCGTTGAAATTAGTAATTGTCTCTCTCCGAACAGCGAACCGGGCGTCGAGATACCAGCCTGCCCCCTCGACCTGGGCGACAGCAGCGAGGAGAGTGCTGGCGCAGCCGATGGTGGCGAGGATCTGGCCGGCGGTAGCAGTCTGGAGGGCACCCAGGAGTCGCGCCTGCGCAGCGCCTGTCGCGAGTACACGGCCCAGTACCGCGAGCTGCAGGAGAAGTATCACGAGGCCATCTACTCGGCTGCCGAGAAGGTGCTGAAGACCTCCCAAACAGGCCAGATGAAACAGCTGAAGGCCTCGCTGGACAAGGTCACTGGCGAGGTCATGCACCAGTTGCAGGAGGCACGACGCAACGAGGTCAAGAATCTGGCCACAGTGCACAGGGATCGCGACGAGCTGGTCAGGTATGGTATCCAGGCACCCTCCGCGGTTCTGCCGACTTCATTGATGTTCTATGCTCTCTTCCAGGATGAAACGTGAGGTGGCCAGCTCTGTGGTGGAGCGAGGAGTGGCTGAGCGAGTGCGTCTGAAGCAGACGTTCGACAGGCGCACGGACGACCTGCAGAAGCAGCACGATTCAGTGCGCAATGCACTGGCCGATCATCGCTCAAAGGTGGGTTCATCCAGACGTATCCGTCCCGTGTTTCTTCTAACAATCTTGTGTGCCATTCGCAGGCTCGTCAAATACTCGACAAGGATGCAGAATCTCGCAGCTGCGTCTCAAACAATGGCTTCCTGGTTCTCTTCCATGGACCCCATCATCATGGCTGCTCGGGCTCCGGCTCGTCGGCCATTTCGGGCAATAATCTCACTCTGAATCTGGATGCCGGAGCTGCGGGCGGACTCTCCTCCGTGTCGCCGGCCAGGTCGCACCACAGCATCTCGGCGGCAACGGAGATGAAGACGTAAACTCTCCATTCTTGAAAATGGTTCTTTAGTTCTTCTTCAGTCGGTCTTCAGTATTCGCGACAGAAAACAGAAAACAAAACAAAAAGTCTTCGTAGTTCTTAAGCTAATACCTTTTCGACGGGAACTCAACCTCGACTCTAGATCCTAGGACATCTACATAAATCCTAAGGCTACCCTGAAAGGCAATGCAAGAAATCGCTTTTTCATACTGAACAAACTAGAATGTAACGCTCTCGCATGTACGATGTATGATGTATGATGTATTTGTAGTGTAACTGTTAATGTATCTATATATCTGTATCTGTATACTGTAACTATCGGTCTATATCTAGTGCATGGATGGGCGAGACGAGAATCCATGTGGATCCAAAAGTGGAGCCAAGCCGTACGGTTTCTTCCTACTCGAACTTCGCCGAAACTCTGAGTGTCTAAGTGTTAAGCAGCACAGAAAACGTGACAGAATCTAAGTACTATAATTTATTTGGTCAAGCAGACTAGGCGATGCAGGGACAGGATTCCAGGACAGGGCTGGAATGGAATGGGCGGAATGGGCGGGGTAGGGAGTCTGCATCGCGTCAAGTGCTCCATTTTCTAATGCTAATTGTGGTTGTGTGTATTACTCTTTTACATCAGTTTTAATTATATCCGATTTATACAATTTATAGCTTAAGGGCGCTCGTTCGCACAATTTCCGAAATTCCAATTTGTGGAATCCCAAGAATCTCGTGCGCACAGAAGCGGCAGAAGCACAAGTCTAAGCCAACATTTAGTCAATTATTTTATCGGTTGGTTGCTATTTATTAATGATTGTTTTTTTCCCTCAGTCACTATTCTTACGTTCGTTTTAGTTGATAGAAAAACTGCAATAAAATTCTCTATTGAATTTTTTTCCACCCCTTCTAAACATTAAGGGTCTTTGTTTTGTATTTTTCGCTTAGTTCTTAATTTGTTATAAGCATTATTCTAACGCACACGCATACACATTATACACACACAGACGACGCACAACCTACAACACCAAAAAAAAAAACTCTAAAAAATAACAAAAAAATATATATATTTACTATATATACCAAAAGAACAACAAGCCTCAAGACAATCAAACAATAAAATATGCAAATTTACGAGTATATTTAACCTTTGTTGTAGACCAGACCAGACACCACTCTCCTAGGTAATCGAACACCAAACCAATCAAAAAGGAAACCAAACGGAATATTGGAATCAAAAATGAATACATAAATAAATTCTTACCCAAGCTGCCTTGTAACGAAATCCAAAATTCAGCATTAATACATACGAATACATACCCTCAAAAAAAATACATGTCCCCACCCCCCCCAAAAAGATACGATACAAAACATAATTCTTAGCGAACACTATGAGATAAATCAAAATCAAAAACAAAGTTGAAAGTTGAAAGTACATTTCACTGGACGGCAGAACCACCTTAGATGTTGTAATTTCCCATTACTCAAGAATCGACTATCAAGAATCTTTCCCCAGCTGGAGATTGAGAGATCTCCCGTGTCTCTCTCTCTCCATCTCTAAATCTGTAGCACTCTCTAAATGTGTGTCTCTCCCAAGTTGATGTTGTAATTGAATTTGAATGTATGTGTCGTAGTTTTTTCATAATAAGATTGTTCCACAAGATACTTATGTACGAGTATATCCACATAGCAAGCAAGCAATAACCAGAGAATTGGTATAAAGCCACACGTGTGTGTGTGTGTTCTTCGGTATTATGGCATCGATATCGGTGTTGGTTGTCTATCGTCTATCGTTGTCTACTCTCAATCGGTGTCTATCGTGCGAGTGTGGGGCGTACACCCCCACGCGAACACAGATATGTATGTATGTATATGTATCTCTCTATGTAATTGTATAATTGGCTCGATTAATCCAATACAGCAGCATATAGTGCAGTAACCAATACCAATACACATACTCGTCTAGTAGAATTACAAGCTCAGCTCAGCAGAAATTCGAAATAGTTTTGGTGTTGTACTACGTGTAAGCATTACTCCTTCAACTGTATCTGCATTCTGTATTTGTGTGCTGTCGATGTTGTTCGCTATCGTTATCGTAATCGTTATCCGTATCCTTATCGTTGTTGTTGTAGTTGCTTTTTATATTTGAACGCAGATTAATCTTTATCTTTTGCATGCGCGCCCACAACAGCCCCCACCCTTCCCCACTGTCCCACCCCACTTCTGCAATGACAAGGCTTTAATCAATGTTTGTTGTTCGTGTGTGTGTTTGTTTGTTAAACTAAGTTATGGATAAAGAACATTAACGTAAAACCTAAACATACTTAAACTTATACGAAAATGAGATTTAAATTGAAAAGCAAAAATCGGTGTTAAACACCAAGAAAAACTGATAAACAGAGAAGATGGGGAAGAAGAATGAAAAATGCATGAAAAGAATAAGGAATATATTATGGAAAACCCAAGTTTAGGCCCTAAATAGCAAATGGAAATTTTTGGACAGAGCAACTGACGAATTTGTTTTGTTGCCTAATAAACTTAAACCTTAAACTTAAATTAAAACTAGTTAAATAAATGTTTAGACACCCTAGCGTTATACATAAATATACAGACGTACATATGTATGTACGTACGTATTGATATTGAGGAACCCCATTGTTGCAATAATATTGCCAAGGCACTTATAAGACGTTTACCGAAACCAATCTCTCTTGATGTTAGCAAGAATTTAATATAGTATTCACCCAAAGACCCCAAAAAGGATATCATTCCATACAACCAATATATTTCCATTCAAAAGAAAACGCCCTGTGCCCAATACTCTGTGCCAGGATCAGATCGACCCAGAGAAAGAGCCCAAAGAAACCCTACAAGCAATTTTAAACCGAATCGAACGATATCTATATGTTTCCCATCACAAAACGTTCATATACCCTTGATACCATTTATAAGGACTTCCTCAAGGGCGTTCCTTCGATCACACGGAGGCAGTATAAATCAAGGCAGTATATCCCTTAAGTCAATCTGGGTTGAAAGGATGACGGATATTCTCCCGATTACAAAAAGATATAGCACGTCCAGATTGTATAAGAAATTGCTGAGAAAATGGGGTTGAAATTTCTTCGTTTGATTTCATTTCCATGGCTATATCTCGACTATTTATGGGCCGATCTGGGCGTGGCATGTCTTTTTGTGATTGGTAGAGTCATACTAACCGATTGGCGTCAGAAAAAAAGACATTCATTTCCTCAAGATTTTCGCGAAAAATCATGATGTAACCATCATGAAATTTGCCAAAAATAGGCCTGATTTTCGAAGTCGATATTTTGATGCCGATCTACAGTTTAGATCCTCACGATCCTGGGAAAGTAGGTCCTTCGCCGATCTTTCCATATTTGCCCGAGATATAGCGTCTCGAAGATTGGAAATGGCAAACATTTAAAAAACCTTTCTTTATCAAAATATATCTCGGCTGTATGCTGCGTTTTGCTATTCGTCTTCGTAATCGGATATACTTTCCCGAACTGGCAAAGATCTTGATCTCTTGATCAGAACTAATAATTTTGAACCGTTTCTGAGAACAATACTAAATCAGGCGATGTTTAGAAGAGCGGCACAGGGCGGCCAATAAAATTGGACAAAAATTAAAGGAAAATCTGTAAATTCTTAAATCAATGCAATTAAAGCAAGTCAGTGTTTACAATGGAGTTCATTAGTTAAAACAATGAATAATGTCAAAAGCATAAAACAATTAAATTAATCCACATTGTTGTTGTGATCTGCAGAAACTACAAATAAACGTTAAACCAAGAGAAACTTGACTTTGCTTAAAACGTGTTTAGAACGTTCTTTATATTTCTAGGATATTATTCAAAAAATTTAAACTTACAAGCTAAATGTTATTGTACATGTGATATAAAAGAATCTCTCAGATTAATGGCGAATTTGGGAGCTACTAAGACAATCACAAAACGATTTTAAATCGACACGGGACACGACAAGGTCTTGGCCTAAATGCTTAACAGTAAAGAATTGAAGAAAATCAGGTAACATAAGAACATAAAACTTAAATATAGAATTTGCTAAGGCACCATTGGAAACGGCAGATACATCAGATCATCAGGGTTCCTTCAGGTTACAACATCTGAACGAAACAGAGACTCAGCAGGGATCCCACCGCCATGCCGACACTCAGAGCAGCAGCCATAATGGAGGACGCCAACTCTTTCTCGTGCTGCTTGACGCTTCTGTAATGTTTAAAACAGATGATTAGTGCACTCTATCAGAACAGTACTCTGGGGAGCAAATGTGGTGGGGGGAAATTATCAATATAGCTTCTGTAGAATGCAGCTACGCCGCGCGCTGTTCCGATAGCATGGCAGTGAAATAAGTCAAGGCTGAAATTTCCATTGCAAACGTTCGCTGAGCAAATGGATATTTGCATTTTACATGAATAAGCAGCAATGATTACGACAGCCGAAGTATACTTATTGGACGCGCAGCAGATCTCATTCTATGCCCGTTTAACAGATTTGCAAGGAGTGCTACTAACCTGGGTGCATTGATAAGCAGGATATTGGTCAAATACCCATTGGACAGGGCAAACACGCACATCATTGTGATGAATGAGTAATCGTGCTGCACCAGAGTAGGCAGGAAGTTGTGCTCACTTGTGTTGGAGCACAAGAAGAGCGGAATAAACAACATGCGCACTATGATCATCAACAGCGAGGTGTGCTGATTGCTGGGAACCTCCAGCCAGCCAGCCAGGAGTCGTCCAAAGTAGTCGCCGCAGTTAAAGATCAGATAGTTCACCACAGGTAAGTAATATACATCTGAAAGGCATCATTTTAGGACACAATCCGAAAGAGAGTTTAAAATACATACCCGTCCATTCGGTGTGCTTGTCATAGTACTCCGACTGCATGAGTACAGACACCGCTGGATAGACGGACAGCGTGGTCGTGTAGAGCAGTGCCAGGCAGACGGCTTGTAGATATATTTTAGTCATCACTTTTCGCATTATCGGCTCAAGTACCACGCCCTCCGTCTCCTCGTTGCGGCTGTGCGACGGTATCGCACTAATCACCTTGTACTTGTCGCCGCCGTCCAGATAGTACTTGAAGAACGGCTGTCGCACCAAGATCATATAACAGACAATGCAGATAAGTATTACCACGCCACCCACGATGAAGAAGATGAAGGCTGTTGTGTTGGGGCCCGTGTCAAAAGCTAGCACTAGAATGAAGGCCAGAGCGGTAAGGATACCGCCCAAGGCCTGGCCACTGACCACGGCTGTTATGAACTCGGAGGGAAAAAGTCCGGCGATGCCATATAGGGCACCCGACATGGTGGCTGCAGCGGCTACATCGTAAAAAGAGATGAACGTTAGCCATAAATGTGAAACGTGAAATATAGTATATCCACTCACAGTTCAGTAGAACCACAATGATCAGTGTGATCAGGAAGAACTGCTCCTGCCAGTTATCCGTGTTGACCTCCACAAAGCCCGTAGTCACGCCGAACAGAACGAGAATGACCCACAGCGTGCCCAGCATTTTGGCCCTCAGTGAGATCCGATTGCCATAGATGGCGTTGAGCAGCAGGAAGGCCGTGCCAGAGATGGTGGCAGTGAGGGCCAAATCACAGGTGAAGCTCTTCTGCAGCGGTGTGAGTTCACCGTCTGGATCAGTGCCATTGAGCGTGGTATTGCGGAATTTGTACGTCCAATACTGGGAAAGCAGAAGGAAGGGAAAGAGAACGAGTTAGCAAAATTTTGTGTAAGCCAGGCTGGGGGGTGACTCAACCCCAATAATTAGCACAAAACAAAGAAAAACTCAAGACGATAGCCACAACAAAAAAACAATGCCAACGCCGATAAGCGCGCCTTAGACGTCGACGTCGACGCTGGCGACGACGACGGCAGAGTTACGCTTGGCCCACATGCAGGTTCGAAGTGCATTTTCACAAAGGAAAATGCGGGCGGTTTGGAAATATTCCATGAATACTCACATCTTCCGCTGTCACAAAGAAGTTCCACGGCGTCATCGTTCCAATGCCAAGCAGGTAGAAGACCACGTAGGTGAAGAGCTTCCCCGATGCGGGCTCATTCGACACAAGGACCACTTCGTCCTCCTGGCGCTCCAGCAGGCAGCGTTCGTCCTCCATGTCATACTCCGGACCATGGGGTCGAAAGGCGGGAACGAAACTTCCCTCGCCCTCAAGAATCTCCGCATCGTCCTGATCCGCGCTTTCAATGAGGCGCTCGTCGTCATCGTTTCGATCCATCAGTGGGTGCTGCTGACCCTGGGCTGGCTTCTATTGTTCTGCTGCGCTTTTGATGTGCCCTCAGAACTGCATTCATTCATTCATGCAATTACACGCCTCCACGCCTCAGACCTCCCTCAGCAATCACACAAACAGCTGTTGCGCCTTTTACTGCCTCATAGAGTTTTGTGCTGTTGCAATTACTGCTTGTTTTTCCTTGCTGAGCTGCTGAGCTGATAGTGTTATCGCGATAAGAAGAGAGAGCGCGCTTGGCGAGAGAAATAACTAAGTACAAAAAAGGTAAATAAAAATAAATAAAATTACGCGTTTACTGCAGTGTGACCGCGGAATAGCGATAAAATATACCGAAAACTACGGTCTCATTTTAAAAATATACCCTAAAAATACCGCCGAAAATCATATTCCTCGATTTTGATATTCCGTTTAATATTCCTAGCTAACTAGGACCCTCAGGCTTGAGCACATAATTTCATACGATTGATGAATCAATTGTCTACAAGACTGGCTAATTTTAAGGACTCCGCTTGGTTGGATTGTTTCTAAAATGACGTTTAAGCCAAGGTATAAAGCTTAAGTGAGCATGAAATGCGACGTAAGAAAACGTGAGCATGAAATGTCACGTCATTTGGAAACTTAACGTGCTATGGACGTATATATACCCTTTTTCATTTCATTAATGATAAAAATTTTGTTTTCCAGATGCTTTCAAACGTAATTGATAGTTATTTTGCACATATCTACATTTTTTGACCCAATAATGCATTTGATGAATTTATTATTATTAAAAAAGCGACCCCGATACCCATTTTCAGTCTTTATAAAAAGACAAAAATCCGTAAAATTTTCTGAGATAGAGACTTACTAGTCTGCAATAATTGGTGCCTAGTAAAACAAACTTTTCTTAGATTCTATAACATCCTTTCGTAGAGGGTATGAAAAATGTTGTCTACGGCGAAATACGTAAGTGTGAAATATGACGTAAGGCAACGTAAGTGAGAGTGAAATGTAAGGCGAATATGTTGCGACGAATTCGCCCTCAGCCAATTCGCTCGCTCGCCGTGACACGGTCTCACTTTGAAAATATTCCGCGAAAATACCAAAAATATAACATATTCCTTGATTTTGATATTCTGTTTAATATTACTAGCTGAATAAGATACTGAGCCTTAATTACTTAATTTTAACTGACAAATTTATTAATTTTCTACGAGATTGGCACGTTTTTCTTCTTGGCAAAGGTCTAAAAACATCGAAAACATCAACATCATCATCCTAACCACCGATTAGGATCTGCAAAAATACTAGATCTTCGATCACACTAGACATGCATTTAAGGTGCTGTTAAACGCAGACAAATTCTCTGTTAAGTTAACTTCTAATACACACGAGTTGGCAGCACGAGTGCCCGCTATTTTATTGATTTTGAAAATTAATTTATTCTTTAGAGCATTTTACGACCTGCCGCTGCTTGCTTTGGCAGTTTAATTGTGTTTTATATGCGGAACAAGCAAATTACCAGCAGAGCAGAAACTGCAAATCGTAATTTAATTGCCAGACACAGCAATAACAACAAAAACAGTGATAGAAACAGCCAGAACGAGCTGATGATGAATGTACGCAATTTGTATTTAATCAATAAGCACGCCCCGCAGTGTTTTAAATCAGCGCACAGCTTCGTTTTACGGCTTAGCGCCAGTCGCAGGATGCGATAGCCATAGTCCCCCCAAAACCTCCTCCGAAGTTGGGAAATTTTAATTGGATTTGCATTCGCGATCGTCGAAAACGATCCCCGCCCTGCCCGTAGTCCGGAACCCGTTTACACATACTGCTCCACCTCCTGTCTCCTGCCTACCCCCGGACCCCTCCTCTGGACTGGACATAAATTTATTTTTAATTTACTTATGCGCGAATTTCCGAGCTCTGCCCCGAGGTTGTTTGATTTGCGAATTAAAATGCCTGCAAGAAGGGTCTCGTCTCAGGGAAGGGTCTCTCGTTAGCGCTCGATAGCCACAGGAGGAGTAGGAGGAGAAGGATCTGAATGGGGATCGTCAATGCGGAATATTCTGCAGTTCGATTGTCATCGCACAGCTTGCAAATTAGATTAGTTCATAATGATCATACGGGAGAGAGAGAGATGATTGGGGGAGTCTCCCAGGGAGAGGCGTGTCATCTCATTAATTCCGTAAAAATGTTCTTCCTCCCGGCTGCCGACTGCCGGCTGCCGGGCCCCAAATCAATCTCGTCTCCTGTCTTGCCCCGTCCTCGGCCCCTGCCCCGCTCCAGGCCACACACTCAGTCGCTGCCACAGTCCCAGCATCCCAGGCTGAAGCTCTCTGCTCTCCAGTCGGCTGGCAATTTAAAAATCACATTAAATTAGTCAGCAAGAAATCACCGCAACGAAACCATCAACAAATCATCTCAAATTAAATTCATTCAGAGAGTGAACCACAGAGAAGATGAAGAGTGGATGAGTAGCCAGGCGAGGCCAGAAGAGGAGCTGGCCCGTGCTCGAGCAACTCATCTCCCATTCATGCCAACGGGTAGCACTCATTCTCTACTCTCTACGCTCAACTCGGGGCAGACTTGGCAATTAATAAAAATGTAAATTCAATTAAATTTATATGACAGCCAGCTGTCAGAAGAGCTCAAATTAAAAATTACTAACAAGACCTGTTCAGCATCCACATCCACCTCCCAGCACTCCCCCCCTCCCCTCCCCAACTGCAGCACATCCGATCCGAGTTCGAGTGAGCTACTTGACGAAAAGGCCCCGGGTGCAGGCCACGCTTAATTAAAAATCCAACAACTCCAGCCTCTCAGCTTCAGCTCCAGATGGAAATGGAGATGATGGAGATTGGGCAGGCCTCACCTCACCGCACCGCAGCTCACCTGCCTCTCTCCACTCGCCAGTCTCGAGCAATTCTCATTTGCCGGACTTCAATTTGAGTGACGTCCTCTGACCACCCGAGGTGATCGTGGATCTGCTCCTCTCTCTGTCTTTTGGGGTAGCCAAGTGGCAGTTGTCTGGAACGCCTGTCAGATGCCACCACCGCAGCCGCCGCCGCCCATTTAGCAGATTCTACGCCAATTTCGGGCTTTCTTTTGGCCTTTTTCCAGCTCTTTTTCCGCTCATCTCTGACGGGGCCAGATCCCCCAGAAAGGAGATGGCAGATACTGAGAAGATTTCGCTAATAGCGGAAGCCCTGGGCCAAGGAGCGGGTCTCCATATGCACCGCCTAGTAATTAATAAATTAAAAATGAAAAACAACACGCACATGACAACTAAAAGAGTGGCCACGGTACGAGTACAGAGGAGGGAAGGGAAGGGGAGGGAATCGAGAGGTAAAATTAGGCGGGACAAAGGATAATCAAATGCTGATTTATGGCAATTTCAGAACGAACGAAACTCGGACTTTGGATCTCCCTCGACTGCGACTGCGTCTGCGCCTGCGCGACTTCCGGTGCGGGGAGATGCCACAAAGAGAACCTTAACGAACGTCAGCTGTGTGAGGTCCTGGCGCTACGACTGACCCTCGTTCAAAGTATCCCTGTGCGTGTGCGTGTGTGTGTATCTGTGTGAAAATTAGTAGCTAATTTGGCTTGTCATCATTATCGTGTGTTGTGCAAACATTTGTTCGTCTCGTCTCGTCTTGGATCTGGTGAGAGTTGGTCCGAGCTCCAACAGGGCTCCGAGCATGACTGGGCATGGTCTTTGCTGTAGGTCTGACCCTGCCAGGGGGGGGTTCACCCTGTCCACAGGTTAGATTATTAATTGAATTTCATGGCACTTACATGGGAGCAAAGAAAGTGGGTCTGTCTGTCCATCAACAGAGTTTCCCCATTCTGCAAGGCAGTAATTATTGTAAGCCTCAAGTGTGGCCTAGCCCCAACCCCAACCACAACCCCGACCTACTGCCACATTCAAGAAGCTAACAATCTTGTGAACTGTCCAATTAATGGGGCTCCATAATGCATATTCATGATCCGATGGTCCGATCAATAATCGAATCGTTTGGGGCTGCGGCCCACGCCGCACCGCGCCGGAGCGGCTTCATTTAGGGGCGTGTCGCGGCATTAAACGTTGTTCAAAATTATGCAAATCGAGACGAGAGACATGTCAGAATGATTAAAGCGCGGATGCTGGCAGCTCTTGGCCGTTGGGGGAAAGCGACAGAAACAAAAGACTTAGGCAACGAACTCGTTTCGGCATCCACTGCGGAAACAGGGAGAGGGATCACAGATCTGAGATCAAAGACAAAGACACAGCCATAAATTGATTCATAATTCGCATTCAAGCGATCAATGCTAATCAAATTAATTAAAAAGTAGCCACAGCTGAATATTATGCATTATTCGGAATGGCATGATTAATGAGCCAAAGTCCGGGACAGGTCTCAGGCAATTAGCCAAGTTTTTCGTTCATGATTCGTTTGCTAAATATATATTTTGTATGTGTTTCTGTATATTTCGATTTCGTTTCCGCCTGCTGGCCTGCCGATCTGCTGGCCTGGGTCTGCGTTTCAAGTTCAATGACAGCAAAACAATGAGAAATCCCAACGAAAATCAGCGAAAATCAGCGAAAATCAGCCACAAGATTACTCTAATCAAATGTCCGACCTTAAGCGAACCTTTTTGCCGGATAATTCGCGGATTATAATGCGCCAAATGAATGGACTTTAATCACATTAAGAACAATTTCCTCCATTTCGTACGTGAGGATGTGGTTGATGCTCTGCCCAAAATTATTTTCAATTTCACGGGAATACGCTTCCCAATATTTTGTACGAAGTGTGTGCCAAAATGAGAAATCGATTTTGATTACAAGCCACAGAAATTGGCATCGAATTTCGGTGAGGTGAGTTGAGGGCGTGGCCGCAGCTGATTTATTCCCGAAATTCGAGGAAAAACCAACAGAAATTGAACTTTACACGAGTCCCAAGAGTGTGTAAATTTACCTCCACTCAGCGGCGTGTTCAAGAATATTAAACATCCAATATGTTTACATATCAATTGGGGGTTCGAACAGCCCCAGGGAAACTATTACACTCGAGAAAAGTTAAACAGATTTCAATAGATTTCAAACAAATTTACTTTTTCTCTGTCCCTCATGTAAAGAATTTTGTCCACAGCAAAATCCGTAGATAATACCAATAAATATCCCCTTTTTTCTTCTGTGTAGTCTCTCTTGAGAAAATAAATTGCCATATTTGCACCCCTCAAGTGGGAGCAGCTCCCGCCCCCCCCACTCTCCACAATTTGTGCACGCGATTCGCGCGGGAAACGTGCAAAATATTTTCGCGCCGTGGCGCTAATCAAATTTATTTAAAAAAAAAAAGAAAAAACCAAAAACGAAAACGAAAAGCGATAGCGATAGCCATCCTATTTGAGCCGAACTGGAAATGGCAGCAGAAAAACTTATTCAATTACCCACTTTGGGGTCCCATATGCATTCAAATTAAATTATGCTACGGCAACACCAGAAACAACCAACCAACAACCAAAAAACTATAACAACAATAATACTGGTCGTGGAACACGAGTACAGATACGGTGGTGCGGGGGTCCGGGGATAGGGGGTACGCGTATTATAGCCATAAAGCCGACAAACACGAATCGCGTGCAAAAACAATTTAAAAAACAATCAGCTCTGCCAATGGCACCATAAAATATATCAAAAGAGCGAAACCAAGACCAGAGACCAGAGACCGAGACCTCAAACCGTGAGCCTTCCGTCTATGTCCCGCCGCCAGCCACCCACCCACCAATTCAAGAAAATACTCGCAAGGAACATCCAAGGACTGGTCCTGGTGGGACGACTGGCGGCCACTTTAACACTTACCCCAAAATGGTAAAAGTTTAAGTAAACAAAAGTTGAGTGGACTGCTCGAAGATGGAAATGCTCTACCAGAAAGGTACCCCAAAAAATGTGGGGTATATCTGGAGACTGAAGAAGCTTGTCATCTCATAGGTTAACTCTATGAATGAACCAAAGAATGTTCGAAATATGGATATGCTTAGGCGTTGTTTCTCTCTAAGGGGAAGCCCTATTTCGGGCGTGTTCTACGAAGCTCTACGACCATAAAATAAAGGGAAATAAAACCATTGGAAATCAGAATAATGACAAGTATGAAATATAATTCTTTTAAGATTTCTAGAATGTTATCTAGTCCCAAAGTTAAACCAATCTTAAGATATATTCTAGATCTCAAATCAGATCCCTAATACCATCCGGTACCCATGCAACTTTTCTTCAATTACAGATATTTCCATGCCATAATATTTCTGAATTTTTTCAGCACACTCTCTGGTCGACTATGCCCGTAATATGCCCTGCCAGCCCCCCCTGTTTTATACGTTTCATTTTGATTTCATGTAAATTGCCTGTCGACGACAACAACACCAAACACAAAGACCAACAACAACGACACAGACACAAACACCGACAGCAACGACACCGGCAATGAACAACTTCTCACTCCAACCCACAGACGCGAGACGGCGACTCTCTTCAGGCCTCGCAGACCTCACGCCGATTGGCCAACTCCGAAAGCAGGGAGTGGCCTATCAAAGCAGAGGCTAAATCAAAGACAGAGAGAGAGAGAGTTAGATAGTGCGAGCAAGCAGGCAAGAAAGAGCTGCTTACCAGCGGCACTGGGGTTACGGTTACAGGCAGGCGGCGCAGGTGGGGCGCAGGTGTCGCCGCTGCAATTTGGACCGGTGCCTCCGCCTAATGGAAGAGTTGATTTTGAGTCAAATTAAATAACGCTACCTCTGGGACTGCTTAATTGTTTGTTGGGGTTTCTGATTAGACCTGAAGAAGGGGAGGGGGCTTTACAATGGTCGAATGCAGATTGAGATGCAGATGGAAAGAGAGAAGATTGAAATGAAGAGCCGACGGGAAATGAAGTTAGAGAGAAATTGAGTTGTGGATCTCTGCCTGAAACAAAAGAAGGGAAGGAAAGAATATCTAGTTAGAGGAGCCAAAGGTAGACCGATCCCTAGGATACACTCTTTAGAGTCCTTGGCCTTTTCTTGCCCCCACTTTGAGGACTAATTGAATATGCATTGCCAAATGACTGCCAACTGGTCGCACACTCTCCATACCAAGTAGGTGACACCTTAAAAACGATCTCCAGCCATCGATCGATCCATCAGAAGAACTCGTTTCAAGCGTGCCTATCTTTGGGGGGCTCAGAACGTTCAAGTGGATGCTGGTGCTGATGGTCTCTCTCTCTCTCGATGGGGACGGGGATAGCGAATGCCAATCACGCGTCAATTGCAAAGGCGAATGGCCATATAGATACGATTGTGCGATGGTACGATTGTCGTATACGATCTCCTATCGGAGAGATGGAAACGGAGAAACGCCTGTCAATGTTGATGAGTTGATTTTGCAGCTGACAGGCGGGCGATCCTTATGCAGGAGGAGACCACAAAGAGCACCATTCCCCCGGGTGACTAATGCGGAGAGTGGGAAGTGGAGACCCCAAGTCGAGGGCAATCTCCGCTTATCGGAATGTTTCGGTTTTCTATGGTTTTACGACCGCTCTATCGGGCTATATCGTACACCCTGGAGCTGTGATAAAACCATTAACAATTTATTAGTGTGCACCGTAGACTGCCCGTGATTTGGGAGTCATGTGAGTCACGTGCGGGTGGATGGATGGGTGGATGGATGGGTGGCCCTGAGTCACTCACATCTGTGGTTGGGGGGGGGATCTGTCTATCTGTGTCTATCCGGGTGGAGTAGAAAGAACTTTGGGGCCACTACTCGCACTGGCACTTATCAGACTCCAATTCAATTAAGCGAACAATCAATTATGATTTGTCACGCGAGCACCCAAAAATAAGTCGAGATTCCGTTGCTCTTCTTATCACATGACGCGGGCCTCTCGTTTAATGTTTGACATTTCTTAATTATTGATTCTATGTTTTCGCTACCTTTTGAAGATTGAAACATGTGTTCCGCGCAGGCCCTGACTACGAAACGGAAATGAAATTAATTGGAAATGTGCGTAAAGTAGGGAAAACCCTACAAATCAGTAAGGTCACTTCCAGGGTGCAGACTAGAGCCATGCAGTACTCACAAAATCACAGCTACATGCCCCTTGAATGCGTTCAATCAATACGAATCCTGCCTTCAATTAGATTCGAATCAGATTCGAATAGATTCACCGAATCCGAGCACTGCGGATTAATATCTGCATTCGCATGTTTCAAGAGTAACGAGACACGACTCGTTCAGTCCCTTTTGGGAGAGCGTTTCGAATCTAAGAGAAAGCCGAATCGCTGATTCTATAGGAGCGAACGACGCGAATCCCACCGAATCGATTCGGTTGCTCGTTCATGCAGATCTCTATGTAATTTCCCAAAGGTATGACACTGGGAATCCAGTCTACTTTATACACAAAAAATCGACTGCCAACTCCTTGTTCTAGTAGGCCTTTATCAGGGGAATGTCACTGGCCTTTGATACTCGGACTGAATATCTTCACTTCCAGTTTTGTAGTCAACGTGTTCATTTCGAGATCGAAAAAATAATCAAATATTTTTCCGACTTTTCCCAATTTTTTGGTTGTAATTTTGTAAAATGTTTCGTTATTTTGTGAGCGACGCCATCCGGGCCAATCGTAATGTGCTTCGCTTCTACTCGAAGGACGTGTGCTTCGGTGCGAAGGCGCGTTCGATGATGATCCGTGGCGTGGATGTACTGGCGGATGCCGTGGCCGTGACCATGGGTCCCAAGGGACGCAGCGTGATCGTGGAGCGTCCCTGGACCTCGCCGAAGATCACCAAAGACGGCTATACGGTAGCGCGTGCGATTGCGCTGAAGGACCAGCACATGAACATGGGCGCCCGACTGGTGCAGGATGTGGCTGACAACACGAACAAGGTGGCCGGGGATGGCACCACCACGGCCACGGTGCTGGCCAGGGCCATAGTCAAGGCGGGATTCCAGCAGTTCTCCAAGGAGGGGAATCCCCTGGAGGTCCGTGCCGGTATACTGATGGCCGTGGAGGCCGTGAAGGAGCAGCTGAAGAAGATGTCACGTCCGGTGGCGACGCGCCAGGAGATCGAGCAGGTGGCGACCATTTCGGCAAATGGCGATGAAAGGATTGGGCGCCTGATTGCCGAGGCCACGGACCGCGTGGGATCTACGGGAACGATCACCGTGAAGGAGGGCAAGCGACTTAAGGATGAGCTGGAAGTCATCCAGGGCCTGCGCTTCGACACAGGCTACCTGTCGCCCTTCTTCGTGAACACCCCGAAGGGCCAGAAGGTGGAGTTCAGCAACGCCTTGGTGCTGATCTGCCTCAAGAAGATCACTTCGCTCTCGCAGATCGTCAGGGGTCTGGAGCAGTCGCTGCGCAAGCGCCGCCCGCTCATCATCATCGCCGAGGACATCAGCGGCGAGGCCATGAACGCCCTTGTGCTCAACAAACTGAAGCTGGATCTCCAGATCTGTGCCGTGAAGTCGCCGAGCTATGGCCCCCACCGAAAGGAGCTGCTCGGCGACATCGCTGCCGCCACTGGGGCCGTCATCTTTGGCGATGACGTTAACTACCGCAAGACTGAGGACGCCAAGCTGGAGGACATGGGCGAGGTGGGCGAGGCCATTATCACCAAGGACAGCACAATGCTGCTCCAGGGTAAGGCCCGTCCCGAGCTGCTCAAGTACCGCATCGAGCAGATCCAGGACGAACTGCAGGACCCGAAGACCAAGACCGAGCAGGCCGATCGTCTGCGTCAGCGCCTCTCGGCCCTGACCAAGGGCGTGGCCGTGCTGCACATTGGCGGCAGCAGCGAGGTGGAAGTCAGCGAGAAGAAGGACCGCGTCACCGACGCCCTCCACGCCACCCGTGCGGCCATCGAGGAGGGGATCGTGCCCGGCGGCGGCACCGCCTTCCTCCGCTGCATTGCCCCTCTGGAGAAACTGAAGCCGAAGAACAAGGACCACCAGAAGGGAATCGACATCGTCTGCCATGCCCTGCGCATGCCCAGCCTGACCATTGCCCGGAATGCGGGAGTGGATGGCAGCATGGTGGTGGTCCAAGTGATGAGCGGCACCGGGGACTTTGGCTACGATGCCATGCGGAACGAGTACGGCTCGCTGCTGGAGAAGGGCATCATCGATCCCACCAAGGTGCTGCGCACAGCCATCTCGGATGCCGCCGGTGTGGCCTCGCTTTTGGGCACCACCGAGGTGGTCATCACCGATGTCCGCAACTCGGACCTGCTGGCCCAACTCGCTGGAGCCGGTGGAGGCATGGACGACATGGGTGGCCTCGGCGGAATGTCCGAAATGGATGCATTGGCTGCTCTCGGCCAAATGGGTGGCATGGGAGGCATGGGAGGAATGCCTGGCATGGATGAAGCCATGGATGTGGGCATGGGCGGTGCGAAAAGTGCCTCCGACATAAATGAAATGGTCAAGAGCATGCCCGGCATGGAGAATGTCCACGTGCAGGACATCGATGCCAGCATGTTGCAGTAACCCACCGCACCCGTCAGCCCCCACCCCACCCCACTCCATTCCACACACACACACACATTGGATACCCAAAATTACACTACACAACATATACTGTTACGTTTTTGCTTTCCCAACTTTCGAAATATATAAATTGTGAATAGTGGAGTCCAGCAGTGGAATGGAGATCTCAAAGGGTTCCTGTCCGACTCCTTTGCTCCGCGACTGACGGGTACACGCCGTGACCCACTGAACCGCGTTTGTAATGCTATCAATAATTAAGTGCCACTGCCACCTCGAACGGACAGCGTCCGCTGAGGAGAGTTGGATTGTGGCAGGAAGGGGGGAGCCTGGAGACAGGAGACCTGAGCACGGACCATGGCCCAACGAATTCTTAATAAGCGGCGGCTGCTGCATAAATTTGCTGCCCAAAAACAAACATTCCAACAGAATTGCTCTCCACTGCGGCTCTTTTTTTTTTGGGGGGGAAGTAACGAAGAAAATGATACTCTATAAAGGAGATTAGAACTAGACGACAGTCTCTTGTGGAGACCTTCAAATCGAGACGAATTTTTGTCATATTATCTGTAGACGTGGAATAGAAAGAATCCCCTTCATTGGGAGTAATTTCAATCCATCTTTAAGATGAGAAAAACTCATAAAATAGTAGATCTGGGATGATAGCTATGATTCGGGATGATCTTGTGATGCTCATCTATAGAAGAAACCTTATACCGAATAATAAATCAGATGCCCTCACAGGTAGTTCTGTAATCACTGTAATCATATTTCTTTCTCAATATCCTATGCCTTCTAAGAGATACATCAATCCCCAGAAATCCTAATATCTCCATTAATCTCTTATAGTTAATCAGAATCTGCTCTGAAAGCAGTCGGATGATCTCGATCTAACAATCTATTGGGGGTAAAAGCTTCCCTTGACTTTTGTTAGAAGATTATCATCATTAACAGATCTCACAGTAGATCCTTTGGTAAGTTTCTATTCTCTACTTAAAGGAGTATCCCCTCCCAAGTCCTATCTGTGAACAAACTATAGCAGATAGCTATCATACCCCTGTCTTCGGTCTCCGGTGTTCGGTGGAGTCTGCCGACTGCATTCTGCTGGCAGACTCTGGCAGTGGCAGTAGCACACGCAATGCAAAAATCTTGTTGCAAGCTGTAACAAGTGGCGGGGGGCATGGGCAGTGGTATAGGCATGGAAGGAGACACTCCTGGCCTGGTCTGGCCTGGCCTGGCCTGGCTGGGGCATGCAACATGTGCAAATGCGCATGCGTAATTATTGAAACAAGTTAATTACTGCGAAGGTGCAGGTTCGAGTGTTTGCGGATGCGAATGCGAATGCGGGTGCGGGACACCAGAATCGACGGAATCGACAGAATCGACTAATATATGCAAGGCAGCGCATTCCAAAGTTGGCTGAAACGCACAGTCGCAGATCCTTTTAAGGCCTGGCCAAGGCTTGGCACAGGCCAGACCAAAACCAAGACCCGTCTACAGGTCCAGAGACTATGTTCCTGCTGTAGCTGCAGCTGCAGCTCCGTGATCAAAGTGTGAAATGACTTGTTGCTGTGTGATACCTGAATACAAATTGCTTGATGCCTGCGATCGCAGCCAAAAACGGTCGCAAGATCTCTCTCTCTATCTCTCTTTGTCTCTATCGATCCATCGTTCGATGGCCTTAATTAAGTTGTTCTTGGGTTTCCCAGGAACCTTTCTTCCCGCTCTATAAAGACCCCAGACCCCCGATGACAAATAGCTAATGAAATTATCGCTAAATCAATGATCGCTCTGGAATCCCCAACCAATCCTCCAACTTGTGATTTTGCTTAATTAAAAAGCCTGTGTTCGAGGTGATAACGACATGACTGTGATTAGGTTTTGGTGGCTAACGCTTACCTGAATGGGGTTTCCATTCCCCTGCGAGAGATTATCGCGCCCAAAAGATATTGGGCGGACGTCAATCATATTCAATTAAAATCAATTTGTCTGTCGTTTTACGCTACAAAAAAATAAATAAGTGAGCAACAATTAGATGACCTCGTTTCTGGATTTGATTCGACATGTTAAATGGGTCTGAACATATCTCCCCCTCCCACGACCCCTACCAGCCCCCTGGGCACTGCTGGCGGTTCCATTTGAAGATGTCCCAAAATGTTGTAATACCGAATGTTGTTACTTCTTGAAGATAAGAATCGAATCGAATCGAATGGAAGGAGATCCCCTCTATGATACGATACATGTTCGAAGACGTAGGTCTTCGGAGGAGGTACAGGTACAGATAAGAAACGGATGGATGGATGGATGGGTGGATGGGGAGATTTCCCTCCCAGCACGCGTCGTCTGGGCCTCCCAGCAGATGGCAATCAAAGCCTCGAATGTCTCTCGATCTCCAATTAGCTAATAGAAAAAACCCCCTAAAGAAAGGTCTGTTCTCCGCACCATGGGTTGCCATTGTTGGGGCCAACTAATTATGAGAGGCCATCGATTAATAATAAAAGGAGTCGGTCCACAGTTCCACTTTATTTGCATTTTTAATTTGTGCCTTAATTAAATATTCATCTCTCTCTCTCTCTCTCTCCCTGTGTGTCTGTGCATCTCTCACGCTGTGTCACTTTTATGGCACTTGATTTATTCGAATATATCTGATTAATTGGAGCCGACGCGACGCCGAGAGAAAGTACGTTACGTTGCAGACAGAGAGAGAGAGAGAGAGAGAGAGGGAAAGAATCTCTTTCTACCATTAGGGCTCGTTAAGGGAGAGACCTCTCCGAAGAGTGCGTTGCGTCCTATATTCCCATTTGCTACGGTTTATTTTTACGCTTGAAACGCATAATTTAATAACCCTCCTCACCTTGTGGCAGGCAGCGGTATGTGGCATGCGGCAAGCGGCAAGCGGCATGTGGTTTGGGGCATGGGCCATATGAGCGCTGGCCCGTTCCGAAGACAAATGGGTTTATTATAAGTATGATGGCTGGAAAAATTTATGCGCGCTATTAAATTGTTTATTAAACGACCGCGCGAAGCCACCATCGAGCCACCATCGAGCCACAAATGGCGAAAAATAAATCGCTTTTCACTTTACTCAAATTTAATTCCCATCCCAACCGTTCCCCCCGTTGTCTTAGTAGCTCTTCTCCCATCATTCCCATTCCCGAAAGCAGGAGCTGCTGCTGCTACTCGGGCTGTTGATGAACCCATTTGTCAACGTCACCTACCCGCCCAACCGCCCGCCCGCCCGTTCCCACAGAGATGAACGGGAAAAGCGGAACGGGAACGGGAACTCTAAGATCTCTCTGCTGTCCACTCCTCCTGCTTTGGGGGCTTTGGTGGTGGCAGTGGAGCCCTCGAACCTCGAGCCATCTACTTAATTACCAATATATGTGGCTGGCAAGTAGCCCCTGCTGCATAATTGCATTGCCATTGCTCCACCTCCAAAGCTGGCCCCTTAAGTGGCTACAGTGGGGATTGACCGGAGGGGACAGGTATGAAGCTCCCAAGCTTGGTTTTCTCTCATAAGGACTGCCTACTGTAGCTTGAGAGAGACTTTGGCGACCACCAAGCACGACCAAGCAGCGAAACGGAAGCCGAGCTTAGCGCGAAATTTAATTTAAGTTGCAGGGCTCCCGAGAAGGTTTTTTGCAACTCATAAAATGACGAGGCAATGCCACACCCCCACCATGCCCCCTACCCCCCCACTTCCACTGATGGACTGATGGACTGACTGACTGACTGACAGGCCGGCCACGTATGAAATTTACATTCATTAGCTCGTTATCAATCTTTATGCCCCTCGTCCAGGCACAACACAGCACCCAAGTAGCACCCGGCACTCGTCTCTCTCTCTCTCTCTGTCTCTGTCTCTCTTTGGACTTGCAACTAATTACAAAAAGTAATTATTGCTGAACTCTGGTTAATGCTGCAACGGCGCCACAAAGAGCGGGAGACCGCTGGACAGGGGGACTGGCATGGCATGGCTTGGTGATTTCTGCAATGGCCGCGTGAAATCAATAAATTAAATATGCAAACTGGCTATCGATTTGCAGAGGAAGGAACGGCACAACAGAAGGATCCGGTGGTGGTGGTGATGGTGATGGTGCTGCTGCAACAATCCTAGATTAACGAGCCTCATGGGCGTGGCAAAGTGTGCGGAAGCCAGGCAGCAGCTACAGCAACACCAAAAGCAATAGTCAACAGTCAAAGGAAAGGAAGGGCAGGGTAGGGCAAGGTATAGGAAGAAGACGAGGAATGCCGGCGGGCACTCAACATCATTTACAAGTCAATAAAATCAATTTGGGCAACCGAAGAACAAACAAATTGCCGACAGGGCACACACAGTGAAGGATACTCCACGTCGTATCAGCATTAGGGACAACACATGCCATGCCCCGGCACTATCGAAGGCCCCAGGCCACAGGCCGCAGACCAATTATAATTCTAACGATAGTCCCCTGGAACAGAAGGCCAGAAGCCGACCTCTAATTAATCAATTATATAAAAACAGAACTAATGCGATGATCGGAACAGAAATGATCGGAAAAGAGGGAAGGAGAAACAGAGAGTACGAGAAAACGAAACCCACACACACACACACACACAAGGGGGAGCACACATAAAGGGATGATCCTCGATCTCTTCGACATCTGCTTGTGGCCCGAAAGATAACTCCGTGCCGCATACTGGACAATCATTCTGAGTCGCCAGACCCCGAACCCGTTCCCCGCCAGACAAAGACGATGACGTAGAAGCGATGACTGTATTACGATCTTGGATCGAAGTCACCTTTTTGATAGGAGAGGCGATGACTGCGTTGAAGATACGAATCAGATAGCATTAGGGGGTATATGAAAGTTGAATGATTGTATACTTGCCACCTTACTAATAAAAACTCTGTCTTGGCGGAAGATTAGAGATTAGAGTAGATTAGATTAAAGAAAACACAATTATATAATCTACACTACAGAAGTGATAAAAATTTTTAATTTTTGTTGTGAGATTAACGATGAATGAACATACTTAAGAGAAAAGTCTATACAACAATAAAAAACAATAATGTGTTAATTTTTAAACATATTTTTCACCTTTCTGATCAAAGTCAGCCTTAAATATATATAATATTAATTTTTTCAATGGCTAATTGCCAAGTCTATATTTATGGGTACAAAAGTTGTTTAAATCAGGGTTAAACGATAGCTTTTCAAACACACAAAAAATCTTATTATGCTATTTTTAACTTTATAATTTTTAAGATTTAGGTATTGTCCTAATTGCTAAAGATAATTGATAGGTACTATAGAACATAAATACATATGTAGATAGAATAATGAAATACAGAATAAAGAATTTTCGATCAAAACATTTCACACTTAAAGGGGAATAAAAATAATGAGATACACTAAATATGTATGTATTTTCATACAAATGTATACATTTAAAGAATGTACAACAAGATGTGCAAATATTGGGTTCCTAACTACATATACATATATGTACATATTGTGGGCATAAAGGTTTTTTTCCCTGATCGGCCGTTTAAATATTTCGAATAAGTAAGACACGACGCAGATATAAAATTGCGATTATTTGTTTATTGAACGACGAGTGACGGTTGCTTGCGCTTCTCATTACAGCATTGCCCTTTGAGCTTTGAGCGAGCTTTGAGAGAGCGCTTAGCAGGGCAAGCAAGTGCATTGCTGCTCCGATTGCTAAGCGCAGCTTCGCTCGGCAAACATTGATAACGACAAGAGAGCTTAACGAAGAGCGAGCATTGAGAGAGCGCTTAGCAGGGCAGGGCAGGCAAGTGCAAGATTGAACACGCATAGAAATAACAGCAAATATGTAAACAATGGAGATATGCAGCTGAAGGCCATAGCTGTAGGCAACTTATGGGTGGGGATTTGCCCTGAACACATATGTATGTACATAGTATATACATATGTATATGTTCGGATCATCATGGAGGTCACCAAATGGAACAAAAATCGAATTATTAACTGGCGGGAAACTGATGACATTCACGATCAACTTTTGAAATTAAAATTGTAGGATGATATTTTCCAATTTTCCAGAGGCAATATTTACCCGCCAATTGATCAGCGAGATTAGCAATATTTTTAAAGGAATTACTTATAATAAACTTCGTTTTTTTACGAATAAAATTTTCAAAAATATTATAACAGTTAATCGGAATACCAAAATCTTCCCCGAAACCATTTAGTCATCGATTAATACTTAAATTGCAATGGTTTTTTCGAAAAACAATTTAAAATTCTGTATTATTGGCATGCGTATAATTTTAGGAAATTTCTGTGTACAGGCAGGGGGTTGGGTGGTTGGCGGGGTTGGATGGTAGTAGCCTCGTACTCGTCGTACTCATAATTATATTTAATTCCACTCGAAACAATATGAAAGATAAATTTTAATGATGCGCATTAAACTCAAATTATCTGAAACATGAATTTTTGGCCAAATTCAACAAAACGTTGGCAATAAAAACGAAAACCGGCAACAAAATTATCAACGGGGGGGGTAGTCCGACGAGGGGGTTGCAGAGAGAACAATTAAGACTCCAGTCGGTACACGCACTAATTACCAAAGCAATTCACCAAAAACGGTGATGGGGAGGAGGTGGGGGGGTAGATGGTGGGGTTTTCCACAATTAGATTTACGAACAAATGAAATTACTTGGCTTTCGTTTTAATTGCAGGCTGCTTATTGGCCACAGCATGTACATAGTACATATGTATACATAGTATATATATATATGAATATCATAATCGACTAACCAACGCAGCCAAGCAGAAGGTTTGGGGGCCTTATCGTTGGCTGGAAATCTGGCGATTTTGGGTTGCATAAACCAGTTAATAACGCGCTTCCGGCCAAGTCAATTTGTGCTTTGGCCTACACGAAAATTGAGTGAAAATGCAACCGCCGACGCAATGAAAGCCAAAGACAAATCGTCGTATCAAATTACCAAATAATGATCCATGGGGTGGGAGAGAGAAAGAGAGAGAGAGAGAGAGTAGTGTAGGAAATGCCTTCCCTTGTACCTGGTACACAGTCAGCCAGCCAGCCATCAAGGGGGGTGGTGGATGGGGGGGGGTGGGATATCAGCCATCAGCAGGCAGCCATCCAGCGACAGTTTTGTTGGGTGATTATGTCACACGCCCTCCCCCCGGACGCCCTGCCCCCGACGGAACCAACCGCAGCCATTTGTAATTGAATTAATGCCTTGCCTGGGATAGAGCAAGCCTCGGGGCTTACTTGGTGGGAATACTCTAGTAATACTGCTCGTAGTACTGCTCGCATTTGTCGGTTGTACTATTTATGGACCGTCCGACGGGCGGGCGGGGCCTTATCGGCGACATTTCATCGCGCGACTCCAGTAACCCTAACTAATCGCACGTAATTAAATATAATTTGGTATCGTTTACAGTTGCGTTTTCGTTTTCTACACCATTTCCCCCCTCCCCACTCGCCTCCATGGATTGGTAGGGAAAACTCCAAGGGAAAACTATGTCGAGACGGAGATTATGTCAGGGCGTAATTGGAGAAGTCATTCCGGGGAAATGGAGTAGTTAGTATATATATAGTGAAAACAGAAGTCGAAACTGAAATTGGAGCTGCTTTCAGAAACACGGAATAATATGGTTATTAAAATAACTTTTGCGGAAAAATGGAGCTCATCTTGAGAGAACTAAATGTTTTTCCATGAAACTACTTTCGTCGTACCCTCCTTGATAGGAATAAAGTTCTATAAGAAGAAGATAATCATGAAAAGTCCAATTCCAATTGAGAACCATACATGGCATTCACTCTATATAGATTTTCGGGTTACAATATCGAAAGGAAAATCCACACTCATCGAAATAATAAGATTCATTCTAAGAATTTGGAATCCGTAATGGGACTGCCAACCCCCTGCTCACTAGCTTCGCTCGCTACAAACGTATATGGGTAAAATATCGGTTAACTACAATGTTCCAAAACTTTGTTTATATAAGATAGAGGGATAAACTCTGTTCTCGGACAAGAAGGGGATCAGTTTACTAGAAATATTATCTTAAGATCCCGATTTTAGATGTTTTTATCCCCAAGTTGAATCATCCATTCATCCTGCTGAGATATATAAGAGCATTATCTTAAGAGAACTGATCAAACGAGATCATTTTTAAGAAAAACATTACCTATCTCTCTAAAACCTCTAAGATGTGATGATCGAAGCTAAGGAAGAACATATTTTGATATTCAAATTGGAATCCATTCACCTTCAGCTTAGGAGTAGGAGATCACAGGAGCTGCCAAATACCCTTACCCCCCTCTCTCTCTCTCTTAGTTTACTCTGAGACTTGGACACATGGGATACAAATGCTTGTATCTGAGCTGCATAATGGCCATAATGAATAAGACACCTCCGGACAGCAGATAGGGCCTGTCCAAACAGACTTTCAGCCACTTGGCTGCAATTTGTTTGCCATCGGCAACACACAAACACACACACATACACACAAAGAGAGAGAGAGAGAAAAAGGTGGAAAAAAAGAAAAGGAAAAGGAAAACGCGCGGAGCTGGAATAAAAATAAAATTATTTAATTGCGCAATTAAGTGCACATTTGTAACGTTTTGCGCGACATCTGTCCCATGTGCAGGAGTAGATCCCAGCGACCAGAGACCAGAGACAGCACAGCGACAGCCACAGAGAGACCCAGAGTCCGAGTCCAAGTCCGAGTCCGCGTCCCAGTCCCAGTTTGAAGTCGGGACCGGAAATTCAATTGTTGAGATAATAATTACATTAGGACGTGCGCGCATGCGCGACTCTCTCTGTCTCTCTGTCTCTGGATCGTCTCGTCTCGTCTCCGATCTCCGCCATGTGGAATGGACACAGAGTGGACTCTAGAGCTATTCCAGAACGGAGTTTGCGGAGTTGCTTCCAAAACGAGTGCACACCTTGCGCGACGAGCTGATTGACACGGCCACATGGGGACGAGATATACCGTAGAGACCTCTGCCTGCCTGTCCATTGAACCCATCGGCCAAATGGTCACTGGTCGCCGGTCGCTGGTCGCTGGTCGCCGCTCTTTTGTTTGCATTTCGCCTGTAAATGAAGCGTGAAATTGGCTGCAGTGCAGCCAGTCGCAACTCGATCGGAGGAGTCGCCACCGCCGCCACCGCCGCCAACCCTGACTCTGACTCTCAATCCAGATCGGACTGTGAGTGCATCTGCAACTGGAGGGGACTGAAGGGGACTGGGCGACTGGGGAGACTGCGGGACTGCGGCGTCGCATTGTTTGCTTCTTGTTAAGGCCCGACAATGGGATAATATGGCAATATAATGGCAACACCAAACTATTTGTATGCAATTGCCATTAACACTTTATTTATTGCCTGGCGATACGAGCAAATTGGGCGACTCCAGCAGCGACCAAAGCGAGTGGCCAAGAGGCAGCGGGGGGGCAGGGGGGCCGGGGGGCTTCCACTGGAAAATGCTGCAAGTGGAAAAGTGGCTGGAATGAAGCCGTGTCTATGTATAAGGCCAGGTTATATCAGGCCTAATGAAGTAGTTATCAAGGAATGGAATCTGTTAGGACTGAACGAAAATGGCCAAGACCGGATGGCTTCTGGCACAGAAGAGGAGGTCCTCTCGGGGGGATTGGTCTTTAAGAGTGGGAACAGTCTACAAATGGAATTCGTTAGGTGGAAATGCCTTTCAGAAAATATGGCTACGAGACTTTTAATCTAATAACACTGAAAATATCGGAATACTGATAGTTTCAAGTAATTATTGGTACACAAAAGATTTGCTTAATGTTTAAAATTATCGATATACATATATTGATAACTTATTGATAGTTATCGCTGGCTTACGACAGCTTTGAATGAATATATCGATAGAAACTTGAAATTTGGTAAATTTTGCTGAAGTCTGTTGTAGGTATGATAAAGTTTGAACAAATTAGGATACGTTTGAAACATTTTTAATGGTTTTCAAGACTTTAAATTTTATTGTGTTAGGATTCGGTTTAAAATATTACAAACTATATGGAAATGTTTTAGAAATAAGAGAAATTTACCTAGAAAAAGATATAAGAATAGATTCGTTGGGTTCCAAATACATTTAGATATGTTTTCATAATTTTTATTGTTTTAAAATACTTCAAATTATGTTATTAATATGTTAAAGCAAAGAAGAGCGTCTAAAATACGTTAAATGCTGAAACACCTCTAGATTAGGAGACTTAAACTGTTCAAATGTTATAAGTATCCCTTGCCATCACCTTGGAACCTCTATTAGAAGCCCTTTTGCGCCCATGACTCAACTCAGGAGCCTCATCTGTCATGTGTCATGTGTCCCTCTTTAACTCTTTCTTTCTATGACCCTTTCAAACGGCCAATGCATTTCCCATTACCAGCCTGACACCCCCAGACGGAGACCCAGACCCTATCCCTATCCCTCTTCCTATATGTGGACGTGGGTAAACAAGGCAATAATCTACGAGTCGTACGTAGACTCCGACAATGCAATCATCCAATAAAGCCAACAACAAAGTCATTAACGAGGCCCTTAACACTACTAACAAACGGTTTATATGGTCCGAGCGGAGAATGCTCTCTCGCGCTCTCCCTCACTGGCCTGCCACAACCTCTCTCTCTCCCCTCTCCCTCCCTCGTGTTTCTATCTCCTCAAATGCGAATGCATACGAGTATGTGGATGTGGATTCCAATGCCATGGTTAAATTATTTAATTTATGAGCCGCAACATCGGTGGAAACGAAACCCAAACGCAAACGCATCTATGGAAACGGAGAAGAGTTAACCCGCGACGCGGCGGAGGGGCAAATAAATTTCCATTTTGCTAATCAAATTTATTGCACTTTGTGCCGGGGCTTATTCAATTACACTCCAATAAGAGGGAACGAGTGAGATGGGAAGTCGAAATGAGAGAAAGAGAGGGCCAGACCAAGAAAGAGAAAAGAGAAGCCGCACGCTTGGCGGGAGAGCAGCAGTCGCCGTCGTCGTCGCCGCCATTACTGCGCTCTGTTCGAGGCGACGCCTCCCATAGGCTGACGCCGCCACTCGCTCTGGCCCTCCCGCTCGCACTCACAGCCAAAGGGGGCGGAGCACCTGCTGCCGCAACACCTGTGACGATCGATCGCAGCCGTCGATCGCATAGCTGCCTCTCGCTTCGACGCACACTGAACAGAGCAGGCCAGAGGCCATAAACAACACGAGAGAGAGGCGCAGCAACAGCAGCAGCAGCCACCGCCAACAACAACTCCAACCGGTTGTGGCACCTGGGGAAGCGGAACCCACCTGAGTTTTCACCGGCGCGACAGTGGCTCTTACTGTAGTTCGCTTGCGGCACTGACGGAGCCCGGTCATCGTCTTTCGTGTTCGCGCTCTCTCGGTTCCGTTCCGACCTCATATCATTCGTGATACTCCGTTCTCCTTCCGCTGTTTGTGCTGCACCGAGTGCCGTGTGCTTAAGTGTGTGTGTGTGCTGTCTTTGAAGGTGTGAACCACTCGCAGATAATAGATCCACGGAGTATTGTGGTATTGTGTTCTCCGGCACAGCCCCCAGATCTGACAGAACCGAACCCAAAGCCAAAGACTGATTGACGGAGTGCGGAAAGACCGTCGGCAAGTGCTCTCCTCTCCGATTGTGTGAACGGGACAAAACCAGGCGAAACGGAAGAAAATCACAAAAGATTGGAGCTCTACAAGAAAGATACAACACTGCTGAAGGGCCACACTGAAATATACGGAAATAAGGTAAGGTTTTGGGAGCTAAAAGTTAGAAGAAACACCCATTAAGTTTCGTAGGTTTTCCAGAGAAGCTGAAATGATCAGTTGGAGAGCATATATATCTGTATAGACACTTTAACATCTGGTATTCTTCTATGACTCTCTAGAGATTTATAGATATAGAAATATATCTTTTATATATGACTTCTAAACCACATATAACCAATTCCATGGGTATTCCAAAGGAAAGTCTATGTCACCCTACAGATATCATTCATTAACTAGTAAAGAACGTATTCCTTCAGTCCATCTTCATCAGAATCTTATGTCTTGAATCTATATGCAGAAATGGTCCATAGAGGCACACAGAGATATGACAGATAGACAGAAAGATACTTACACAGATATGAAATAGTTAAAACCCTTTGAGATTCAGATAGTGAATGAAAGATCTAAGAAGTCCAGGAACTTCGTGTTCCGCAAACCATAGGTTCTTGTCTTCCATTCATACCGTTCTTTGAGTCTATATCAATGGATAATGTGACAATGATGATAAAGTATCTGGTAGAAAGATCTATAGATTGGTTAGGGATAGCAGCTCTAGCTGATGTACGTTGCTGTGGTCTTCTGTGCAACTAACTAATGAAAAACCGCCATGAAAACCCCTAAGAGACGATCCTAATGCAATAAAATCGCATAAGTGATACCCAAAATAGAACTAACTCTCTAACCAAAACTCCCACCAAAAACCTCTTTAATCTACAATCTTTCCAATTGCAAGACCTCCCCCAAAATTCTTCCCCCTGCCCACTTTTGTATCACTTTTGTGGCTATCAACCAACCCATCCAAAGATACGATCCCAGCTCGGACTTAACCTACTTCGCAGCATGATTGACAAATATTACAAGTATAACCCATATACTATATATATTTCATAATTCCCCCAACCCAACCGCCAACCCAGCCCCCAACCCAGCCCCCCAACCCATCCACCAATCTACCAATCTACCAATCAACCAATCAGTAAACGAAACGAAAGGTTGAATTAAAAGTAAAACGTAGAATTAAATATCATTAAATTTGATTAATTCCTCACCTGGACACATCGTATCTCGGCTCGTATCATATCAATCCGAATCGTATCATCGCTGTAGACCATCCCGAGCGACCAATAGAGAGGGGAATTTGATTAGCCACCAAATAAGGGGGGTCGCTCTATGGGCTCTCTCTCTCTGCCACCAAAGTAGAAGACTTCACTGGAGCTGGAGCTGTGGCTGTGGAGCTCCTGCTGATAGCTCGATAAGTTTATCGCTGATTGGGTTTAATTAAACACCATTAAAGAGTACAAATTGTCAGCGGCACAGGCTCTGCCAATAAATCACGTTTTGTCTGGCTGATGTTTTCAATTGTGTGGCACCCCTAACCCCACTTACCCCCCTGGTGGGTGCTTGTACCCGTGTTTTCCTACAGAATAAATGAAATTAACCGGGGCCCCCGGCTATCCGGCTATCGGGCTATCGGTGTGAGATAATCGTGTCAAAAGCCCTGACCACTTCACTTTGGACGTGGACGAGGGCCTCGCCTCGATAGACAGATAGATAGATGTGTGTGTGCACCATGACTCTGCCACCTACCACCAACTCCGTGCCGCAGATAAGCTCCGACTTCCATCCCAGAGAAGGTCTCTTCCGCCCTCCTGCCGTCTTCTGGCGATAATCGAATTGGCCAGCACTTGGCCCCAAACGATTGATTTAATTAATAATAATGCCCATGTGACTTGTCAGCAGCAATTTGAACGCAAATTGTGACGCAAATAGCCGGGCTATCTCCCGGGTAGCATCTGTCCCCGCAGATAGTGCTGAGAGCACTGGGAGATCTCCTCGCCCCCGATAAGATTGTTGTCCTCCTTCTGAGGTAGAGCCAAAGACAGAGACAGAGGCAAAATTAAAATATGTTTCCCCCTCTCCTCTGCTCCCAAAAAAGAAGCACCTGGATGGATGGCAGGTTCAATTCAATTACGGCAACATACAATTAAAACTTGTTGCCAGATACATAGATAGCGTGCTCATATCTTATAGATACAACCGAATTTTTTGGCAGCTATCAGAACACGAGCACACACGTTCTGATTGCCCCGACGATTGTTCGACAACTCCCAATTGGCGAGGGGGCAGGGGCAGGCGCTGCCTTTTGATGGAACTTTGATTGAGCAACACACCCCCAAAGAAGAAACTCTCCTCGATCTGTGGATCTCTGCATCTGTGGCTAAGATGGCGCCAAGTCTGCTGAGGAGGATTCATTGAGATGTGCTTCATTAATTCCAATTCCCATACCATCCCATCCCATACCATTCCTCTCCTTTTGGCTAAATGGAACATGCAAACATGAGAAATCAACGTCGTCGTCGGACACATCTCCAAATTGCTCTGCCTCGGATTCGCTTATCAAACCGTACAAGACAATGACAAAGGGCAGAGGCAGACCAGGCAGAGCCAAAGCCAGAGCCAGACAGACAGATGGAGATGGAGACGACGGCGTCGAGCAACAGTTGTCCGAGCAACAGATCAGAGATCCCTCTCCTCGATCCACGCCACGATCCTCCAGTGTAGCTGCTGTTGCTGCCGCTGTTGTGTTTTTAACATGCATTTTATGAGTAATTGGCCCCGCATCAACATCACCAAGATCCAACAATCCAAGCCACAGCATCAGCAGCCATCAACAACCGCATCAACAACAAGTCGAGCCACAGCTCTTGGAAGAGAAGTGGGCTACGCATCGGGACCTGCAACCTGGGACCTGAGTCACAACTTGAACCTGCGACTACCTTGGGGGCTACCGTCCCAGCAATCTACTCCATTAGGGTGGCCAAAGCAGATGGAATGGCAGATTGAGGACATCGAAGTGGGAATACCCTAGCCAGGGCTTTCTCTTCTGAAGATCTAACACCTTTTAAAGAATATAGAGAATACTAAAAACATACAGAGACTTTAGAAGTTAGCAACAGAAATATCATATATCAAGCCTTAAACTCAGATAAGGAATGGACTTTGTACAGACTGCAAAAGTTATCAAAACTGCAGATCAGCGATCTTCTAGTACTTCAACACAAATCTTCAAATAACACACATTGACAAGAATAAGAGAGAACTTCTAGAAGATCCAATATTCTACAAGAAAACTTCTTGAAGACTTTTGCAGTAAGAATCTATCATGTTCTATCATTGAAGATGTATTACTTATTCTATAAAAGAATTTTTGGGATTACATTTATCATAAACATCCGAAAAGTATTATAGATATTCCTCTTCCGATATCCCCCACCACCAGCTCTTAAATATGGACTCAAAGCTATGCTATCAACACCTCTTCATCTCTTCTATTTAGATCCCAGCTCTTTTCCACAGCTGATCACCTGACCAACCCATCAGTGGGTTATCTGTGGCTCAGGGTTAGGGTAGCCCTCAGGTCGAAGTGTCTTTCGGTCGATTGGCCAGTAAATTGAATTAAGATTGCCCCCAAGAACAACAAATGAGGCAGCAGGCAGCTTCGACACAGGATATGAATAAACTAATTATAATTGGGAGTGTGTGTGCATTAGAGGCAGCAGCAGAGGCCGAGGCCCATAAGGTACAGCAGAACAACAGCAACAACCAGGCAGACAGACAGACACACGACGAAGACGACGACGATGATGATGACGGGAGGCGCCTGGGCCAAACAACAAGAATGCTGCCTTATCGCACCTGGTCCAAAGACGGCGCCAAGAAACAAACAACAAAACAACGAAACAACGAGAGAGAGAAAACTCAGGTGCAGAGGCTTACCAAAGGCCACAGCCTCGGATTCGGATTCGGATTCAGCCCAAGCTACAGCTCCAGCTGCCTCTTCTTTGCTATCAATTTTATGTATTTTTGGGTGACTCAGAAGAGCTCGACGAAAATTAATAATTGACTTTATCAACTGAAACTATTAGGGAAGAGAGTTTCCCTAAGAGTTTCTTCGGAGTGGAGGTGTTCAGGGCTTAGTGGAGGCAATCCATCAAGCGACCACACACTCGGATGGGATAGGATAGGGATTGGCATCTGGGGATCGGAGAACGAATGAGCTTTCGCCTTTGGGGCTAAGCCACCCAAAATGTTTGCCATTATCATGGCGGGTGTAGTATGGTGCATGGTGTATGGTGGGGCAAATTACAATGCCGATCATCAAAGTGTGACTAAAGTGGTTTAGCCTAATGTAAACCCATAAATAAGCAGCCCCAGATACAGAGACGCGACTCCAGACGAGACTGGAGGAACACTCGGGGGCGACTGGGGAGACTCGAGACGGAGACGCATTAACAAAATGCCAGAAAAGAGCTTCTGTTTGCCTGTTTGCTGGTTTTACCTGGTCCGAAGCAGCAGCACCAGCAGCAGCAGCAGCAGTCCCTTCCCTTCCCGTCCCGTGGTCCCCCCGTCCGTTGTGGCTTTTAATGAAATATGCCAGCACACGGACGGACCCCAAGAAGAAGAAGCTAAAAACACAAAAGTGCAACCATAAAAACGACACCAGGCCTCAAGGAGAGACGAGTCGACTCGAGTCGAGACTGTGTCGAGTCTGTGTCCAGTCTGTGCGGAGTTGAGTTGTGGAAAGAGTAGCCCGCAAAGGCAGAAACATTGATGCTTATCGAGATGACAGAAGTGACGACAACAGTGCAGACAGTGCAGAAGAGCAGGACACCGAGGACATGCTGGACATGGTGGACACTCTGTTTATATGAGTAGTGAAGTACCTGTGGAAGTACACTTGTCTTGTATTACGAATTAATTTCTTAATTTTCCATATGTCTTAGGAAAACCCACACAGATCTTACAATGTTGTGTGTTGTGTGCTCTTAAATATTTCCCCGAGACACTAATGGAGCTTATCTTTAAACGGAACAAGCAACCGACTGGCAAACAAGTTCCACTCCCAGAGAGGCGGACGGGGGGAGATTGGCTCTCTGCTCTGTGTCTGAATCTTAGTCTGGTTCTGACTGTGGCTCTTCGACTGTGACTGTGGCGCTTTGCCTGATTAGCATCCAGGGACTAAACAGAGAACTTCGACTGTCTATCTCTCTCTGTCTCTGTGATTTTGTGTCAAAATGTTAGGCACGAACTCGCCCCCGCCTGGAGATATGTATACTCCTCTTCCTTTGGCCACTGGCTCCTTGGCCACTTGGCAGACTCTTCCTGGTGATGTCCGATGTCCGATCCGGACTGTGCTTCGGCTGCACTATCTGCAATTGGGCAGAGCAAGTGCAGCGTTAACTTGATTAGTTGTTGTCCCCGGCACTGACTAAATGAAGCCATGAGCAGGTCTGCTCTGCACAAAAAAAAGCGAAAAAAATATAAGAAATAAGAAAACCTGACAGTTTCTCCAAGCGAACCGAATCGAGAAAGAGCTCCTCTCTTTGGCTTTGCCTTTTAATTACCCAACGAAACGTCAATCAGAGACAACAGCCATCACATCATCCTTCTGCGAGCCTCGGCGACTTGGGGCTGGTCTCCTCTGATTGCTGCAAGGCAATAATAAAGTCGTAACGCGGATACAATTATAAGGCGGCTCTACAACAAAGCCAAACGGCACACATTCCCCGCATACCTTTCGGTAGTAGTACTGCCACAACAGCTCTGCCACTGCTGCCACTGCCGCAGCAGCTACACAGTTCGCTATCGCATGCAATGAATTAATCAGTTTTACGGGGTTTTATAAGGAAGGCTGGAGGGGGAGGAGGCAGACATAATTGCAATTCGTACAACTAATTTAATAATTTGCGGTCCACGGTCCACGCAAGTCGCTCGCACAAATTAAGTTTGTCAGCTGTCAATGCCTGGAATTTGTGAACAGCATTCAAAAACTGACAGCACAAATCATACATATCTGAGGAGTTATGAGTTATTAACTGAGAAAGCATTCAACCAGCCATCGGAGGACAAGGTGCTTCAACAAGTTGATGGACCCTCTTCGCGACTCTGAGTGCCGTGCCCCCAAAAGGGTTGCTTGTTGCAACTTCATTCCGCTCAAGAATGCAACTAAATCAATCACAGCCACACTAATTTGCCATTTAACAAGGTATTTGGACAATTTTGATATATGTATTCAGCGGTTTCGAGCCACTGAAATGTCAACAGAAGCAGCGGCCATCAATCAAGCAGACTTTTGGGCATGGTTGTTCCAGGGACAGGGACAAGTACAGGGACAGGGAACTGGAACCGGCTTCTGCTGGCTTCTTGCAACTCCAAACGAAGGTTACGTTGCATACACATCGACGGGTCTGGTCTAACCATTTAGTTGTCATTAAAGACCCCTCGTATATTAATTAGCAAAACATGAAATTACCAAAAACTTCAACTCTGACGTGGAGTTCAGGTGCAGAACGAGGAGAGCAGAACCAACTGCTGCTCTTGCTGCTGGCACCTGATATTAATTTGATCTGATAGAAGCGACATGGACGTGGACACGGACTCGAACCCGAACTCAAACTCGAATTTAAAGTGGAGCTTGAGCTGTGGCTGCGGCTGCGGATGGATGTAGGCTGCTGTTGAGTTGATGATGATGAAAATGAAGTCGCCGCCCAATTTAATTAAAATTCCAAACGATCTGCACATGAAAGCTGCCATCAGCCATCAGCAGCCCAGAGCCCGATCCACAGCCAGAGCCCGGCTGCAACTCAGCGGTGTGTTGGCTGAGCTGAAACGTGTTGATGGAAGATGGATCAGCTGACGGACAGAGCTCTCCAGTCCAGTCCATGGTGTGGTCATCGATTTGCATTGGTCTCCGCGATAAAACCACAAGCTGCAGTTGCAGGCCATGACCATAAGGCACGCTCCCGAACCGCAACACTTAGCCATGGAGAATTTGTGGCTAGAAATAAATCACTTTGGGTATTCCAGAATGTATAAAATATTATCTTGCCAAAATATGGTTACATCTGTTCAAAATCAAGAATAGAAGATCATAAATATATGTATAAGAGACAGAAGGAAACCTTTTCCGCCCCATACAGTACATTCATGCCTCTCTCCCAGTGAGTCTTAACAGTTTAGGGTGAGCTTTCATGCCGGGCATGTGTTTTCTTCCAATGAGAATTGCTCTAGTAAAAGTAGCGCCTCTTTCTTGTTACTTAAACTGTATTTTCATGTAGAAATCATTAGCCATCCGTTCTGAGACTTCACTCTTCTGGTTTTGATGAGGATCGCATAGAAAGGCAGTTTAATGGTTAACCAATTCATTGATCCCCCAAATGTATTGCAACCACACTCAACTCTCTTGTTTTGTTGGACAGTGTAACAGTGCAACCGCAGCTCTAACCTCGGGCGGCCAGTCCCGTGGCTCATGGCTCATGGCTGCGAGGCTAGGCACTGGCTAGCACTGGCAGAAATTACAGAAATTGGCATAATAAAGTGCACGATAATTGCACGTTTAGCGTTTATTGAATTACGAGCTTCTAATGCGCGAGTATAACCCATAACCCATAACCCGTCTATAATCGGTAATCTGTACTCCTCGCGTTTCTCGTTGCAGCTGCCTTTGGTGGGATACTGGAGTACTGGAGTACTGGTGCGGCTTGGTGGATTATGGGCATATCGGAGGAGATCAAGCTGGAGGAACTACCGCAAGAAGCCAAATTGGGGCACCCGGATGGCGTTGTGGTCGATCGTGGCTCGGTGCTCGTCTCCTCGGCTTCAGCTTCGGTGTCGGCGTCGGCGGCAACGGCCGGTGCCTCGCTAACGGTTTCGATTTCTGGAGGCGGTGCACCCAGCGGCGCCAGCGGGGGCACCAACAGCCCCATCTCGGACGCCAACAGCGACTGCGAGGCGGACGAGTATGCCCCGAAGCGGAAGCAGCGTCGCTATCGGACAACCTTCACCAGCTTTCAGCTGGAGGAGCTCGAAAAGGCCTTCTCACGCACCCATTACCCCGATGTGTTTACGAGGTGAGTAACGTAACGTATAGTAAGAGGTGGGAACCAGAACAACAACACAACAAGAACAAGTATATATAATATGACAAAAGATAAGAAGCCCGAATGGAAAATGGCCCCAAACATTCGAAATTTGCATAAATCGCTCATCGAGACATCAGCGCGAGACGGGGAGACGCGGGGGGACACGGGGAGACAAAAGGGAGAGAGACGCTCCTTGGTTTTACGACTCGGGTCGGGTCGGGTGATAATAATACTTATGACGACCCCCCCTGAGTGGATGCGATGGATCTTCTCCATCGATCGCATTTGGAGCAACATTTGTGTGGACTTTAATGGGCGATTCGATTACAAATCACCAAAGATCAGGCATCGGGCTTCAGCTCTGCTCTCATAGAACCAAATCGATGACCCTCTCTTCTCTCTTAGGTTCAATTAGCATGCAGAAATCTCTCGAGACTTTAGTCTCGTTTCCCGGCTGGGCTGAAAGACAGCCAAAGTAATTGCCATAAATTAAAAGTCAGTCAGCCCCAAAGTCAACTGCTAATTGAGACCGCACGATCCCGGGCCCAACAACAAAAAGCTTACAAACACAAAAGCTCACCAAGTCAATAGCAGCAACAATTAGATCAACTTTTTGCCCTGCTTGTAGCTGCAGTTCTCAATTCAATTCAATTCATTAAGGCTGCTCTGCTTGCTGCTTGCTGCTTGATTTGAATGCCCGCCAATTAATTAAGCAAATAAATCAAATCAGATTTGATTTGTGTTTAAGCAGCCTGCAATTAGCACTTGGGTGCACAGAGAGCGAGAGAGAGAGAGAGACGTGCTAGATGTCAAAGCAAAGAGAGCAGCTGGCAGCGCCTAGAAGGATTCTCTCTGATGAAAGCTTTTAGATGCACTGTAAGCGAGAGAGGGAGGGAGAGCTGTCATGAGAAGCTCATGGAGAAGCGCTATCAGGTGAATGCAAAGAGCAGAGCAGAAGGGAAACCAAGAAATTAAAAAGCTTTCAATGCCCAACCATTTCAATTGATTATAATCCCAAACCTTCTCTATATTTCCCACTAAACCACTGGTTTTTCTTGTATCTTTATTTCTTGCAGAGAAGAGCTGGCGATGAAAATTGGCTTAACCGAGGCGCGCATTCAGGTAAGAGCCGGAGTTAAGGAGATTTGCGGTTGATTCGCGTGCCCCACGTGCAGCCAAACAATGTTGTAAAATTGAAAAATAATGGAGCATGTCGTCCCTAATGAAATCGACTCGAAGATAGACACACTGAAAGGCGTCCCAGAACCCCAAAGGCTGGGGTCGGGGGGGGAGTGGAAGAAATGTGCATTCAATTTTGGTTTAGTGCCAGTCATTACAATCCACAGCGCTTCTTGTTTTTTTCTTTTTTGTTTTTTAATTATTCTCCCCGATGCTAAACAACATTATTTGCTTAACCGAACATCCATTTCTCCCAGAACTACCCCCAGACTACCAATCCAGTCTCATAAATTCTCCGTGTCCGATCCTAAGTCCGACTTTGAGTGCAATCAGCCACCGTTCTTGTCCCTGGGATCGACATCGACATCGACTCCCATATTCAGATTGTTATGTTAAAAACTAATTAAAGGGGCGTTTTCAATAACAACGCCCATTAATTGGACGAAGAGGAGTCTTCCGTGCTGTGCAGTGCAGGAGGATGAGGATGCTGTGGATACAGCGATACAGTAGCCTGCCAGCCACACATAATTCATGGCCTTCTCTCCTCCTTTTCCTCCTTCTCTTGTTGCAGGTCTGGTTCCAGAATCGTCGCGCCAAGTGGCGTAAGCAGGAGAAGGTGGGTCCACAGTCGCATCCCTACAATCCCTACCTGCCCAGCGGCGCCGCCAGCATGCAGACGGTGGTGGGGGCCGCCCTGCCGCCCAATCCCTTTACCCATCTGGGCTTCCAGCTGCGCAAGCCCTTCGATGCCCAACACGCCGCGAATCTGGCCGCCTTCCGCTACCCGCATCTCTCTGCAGCGCCCATGATCCCATCCGGCTACTTCAATCAGTTCCAGCGGTGAGTAGGCCCCGGAGAATCCCCCAGAGAACTGATCCCCCTAACCCAGGACTCTCTCTTTCTCTCCTTTTAGAGCTCCTCCTCACATGCTTCCCCCGGGCATGGCCGGGATGTATTCGCCCTCCAGCTCCTTCCAGTCGCTCTTGGCCAATATGACGGCAGTGCCGCGGGGCCCACACCTGCCGCCAATGGGTGGAAAGCCCATGATGGTGGGATCCCCCGACCTCCACTCGCCCAACCATCTGCTGGCCTCGCCGCCCACCTCGCCCGCGTCTGGAGCCTCGCAGCACCAGCACCAACACCAGCCTCCGCCACAGCAGCCGCCGCCATCGCACGCCCAGCCCTCGCAGCTGTCGCCCCAGCAGCTGGTGGGGATCGCCCTCACCACCCACCACCACCAGGTGCCCTGCGGCTCGCCCACCCAGACGGCACCCGTGGCCCTGACCCTGGCCCACTCGCCGCAGCGCCAACTGCCGCCGGCCCCGCTTCCGCCGACCCGATCATCCACGCCGCCCGAGGATCGACGCACTTCCTCCATTGCCGCGCTCCGCCTCAAGGCCCGCGAGCACGAACTGAAGCTGGAGCTCCTGCGACAGAACGGTCATGGCAACGACGTCGTCAGCTAGCCGGGGGTGTGCCCCAAGCTCCAGCCGCAGATGGCGGAGATCCCAAATCCAAATGCAAAACATTTGCTGGTTCACTTTAGTCGTAAGCGCATAAGTTATTTCATTGTTTGTACAAGTATTTAACACCGAATTTTCAAATAAATTCACAAAGTAAATTGAAGAAAGAGAGCGAGCACAACTAAGGGATAGGCTGTACTAAAGAAAAGGTGGAGAAATTTGTATTAATACTTCAAAGAGAAGAAAGAATATTTATATAGTATGAAGTGAGATGGGTTTATCGATTTTACACTTCAAAGAAAGATCTATTGGGTGAAGGGTTGGACATTTACGCTGCATACTAGAATACCATCTCCACATACGATCCTAAGAGGTTCCCTATCGATGATGCAAAGTCTTTTTAATTTAATTGGGACATTAAAATTTTTTCAAACATATTATCTCCTACCTTTGTACTGTCTACAAAGTTCAAAGGGTAGGTACTCCTCTCTAGTAGGACACTTTTTAAAGAAGCATCAATTCCAGATTCAAAATTACATGTATTTTGATGTTACTGTTGAAAACCCAGTACTCGAAGGTCTTTTACGGCAAGGCTATTTTTATATTTCGGGATTCTATCTTTAAGAACTACAATATTCTTGTAAATTTATAGAACTTTTGTTGCCATTTATTAAATGTAACTTTCAGGATTTCAACATTCTAAACATTCTCCCTTCTCCACCCACTGCTTTCCTTCTCAAAGACACCACAGCATTCGTTATAGAGACAATACCATCGGTCGCCTCCTCCTTTTCTTTGTATTCTTTTGGTAATTCCCACAAATTACCCATAAGCCGAGGCCTAATAGCATCTCCCTCTCTCTCGCTCTCTCGTAACCCTCCTAATAAGCGTAACAACACCTACTTATGAGTAGAGGAGAGTCGCATACTGAATCACGGCCAGTCCGACCAGATCTTGGGAGTACGAATACGAGTGGAGTCCGAGTCGGATCTGCCATTAATCAGTTGTATTCCCATAAATCAGAGAAGAGAATGGGAATGGGAGTGGGTATGAGATGGGGATGGGGATGGGTATGGGGGATGGGAGCCATGAAGGGAGGCATGATCAAAAACAAGAGAATCATCATGAGTTCAGGGGAGGGTGCTACAAATATAAATTTATGAATAAATTAGAAACAAATTAAATATGTTAATGATTCGAAGTCGATTCTGCGATTGAGAGAGAGAGGGAACTTCGAACATACATAAGAGATCCCCCATCGCTAAAGAGAGAGAGCGAAATAGAGAGGAAACTTCGAAAGAACTCGCTTGGTTTTTAGATCTTGGATCTTCTTCGATCTTTAGATGATTTCTCTCGCCAGCTTTTGTTTGTGAATTATGCGCGGTAATTAATAAAATGGAATATTTATGATAACATTTATAAAACACGAAGTTGCCTAATTCGATTACCAGATTGTGTATATTTTTTTTTTTTTTGGTCATCCGTTCGCTCGTTTGTGGCCAGAGTTTCGACTCGACTCGAGACTGAAGAAAAAAGAGGCACTGCCAGATCTTGACTTGGAATCCTCCTCACATGCCCTGGTAATTGCGATGAGGTGGAACTGTGATAATCATGTTTAACCGACGGACAACGGCTGCAGGGCCTGCCTCAGTCTCGGCCTCGGCCTGCCTCTCCTCTCAGACTGTATAATTTTGTGCCTGTCTCTCGCTCTCTCTCTCTCTCTATCTCTGTCCCTCGATGTTGGTAACATTTCATGCATTTCAATGAGTTCGTCAAATGCAGAACACAAAAAAAAGGAAAGAGAGAGAGAAAAAAGAGATCCAAACAATTAATTTGCATAATAATCAACCCAATGGGGAGGGAGGGTATAAATATGGGTGGGTATGCGATGGTCAACAGGGCGGGAGGGAGGTGGGAGGTGGGTTCAACAACCATATTAATAATCATTAATTAAGGCGACTAATTAACGCTGACATTAAGAGACTGCATTTTAATTACTCCCCTGCGAAGCGTCAGTTTGATTCGATTTGATATTAGTTTAGTTTTTGTGTTCTGTCTGGCTTCGGCGATTGCTCAAGGCATACACTGCGAGAAATAATAAAACACAAGACATATATACAATAAGGCAACTTTATATAGTATTTCGGATGATAATTCCATCGTAATAGTCATGCTTTAAATTATTCTTGTATTCTTTTCCCCTTTAAATACAAAAAAAATGGAAGTTGTCAATAAATAGTAGGTAGCATTTATTTTATTACTTTTCCATTAGATCCAACAAGAACAAAGAACGAAGCTTCTCTCTTTCCGCTTGAATTCCCTTTCATCACTTAATTTCTTTCAGTGCATCTCCAATTGCTTGTACAACATCTCAATTCTATTTGAGTAAATGCATTTAATTTGTTGGCAAATTTGCACAGAAACATCCGATTAATGCGCTTTTTTGTTAGGTTTTAATTCAATTTATCTGCAACACAAAACTTAATTGTTAATTCCACGAGCGGTGACTGCACAAAATCAACAACAAAAACCACAGTGGGAAAAGCAGAATCGAAGTTTCAGATACCCTGGAGAATAACATGTATCTCGAAGGGTAGATATCAAAGTAATACCTGAAGTAATCATTAGATTTCAAAGCACTTCTGTTGCTCAATGTATGTATTTGAGAGGTTTCGGTAACCATTTCTTAGAAACAACTTTGAATTAATCTTAAAGTCCTTTGTTCAAGGCAACTACTATATAGTATAATAATGCGATCTTAAAGCAAGCAAATCGAGGAAGAGAGTAGCTGCAGAGTACTTGTCATAGAAATATACAGCAGAACATGGCTAATATCGCCTCGGAAACGTCTCCATCTCTTTGCCCTACAAACTTCAGCTCGAAATCATCACACCCTGCTGCCTTTCCAGGGTATCAGCCACCACCAGAAAGAGTCTCAGAACGAAGGCGGTTGTTTTTCTGCTTATTTTTCTTGACTTTTTCTTTGTGTTGTTGCCTTGCAAGACAAAATGCAGTTGCTGTTGTCGCTGTATCTGCTGCTGCTTCTGAATATATATGTATATGTATCTAAATAATTGCTCGAGTGCATTAGTGTGTGTGTGTGTGTGTGTGCATGTGTCTGTGTGTTTCGTGTGTCGGCGCAATTAAGTTTGCGTTTAATTTGCAATTATCCAAACGACTCAAACTAATTAGCGCCACTTTGATTAAGCCTGCCAACAGCAAATGGAAATGGAAATGAAAATGGATACAGTGGATAATGGATAATGGAAAAACGAAAAATATTTACCGCTTTTCCATGATACATAGCCACCGACCGCAGAGCGCAGAGCGGGGTGGGGCCGCCAGGGGTACGAAACCAAAAATAATAGATTAAATAGTTAAATGCAAAAAAAAATAAAGGGAATTGCACATGATTCGAAATCATTTTGGCCCTGAAATATATCCACAGCATTTGTATGGGTATTGGTTAGGGGTAGGGGTAGGGGTAGGGGGCATGGGTATGGGTATTGGCTATATGCATAGATTATTGGCCATAAAATCTCCAAACAGACAAACAGACATCTGTGGTGGGAATCGTTTTTCGAGGGAATTATAAATTCATTCAGACAATACAAAAGACTTAGGCAACAAACTAGAGGGCCAAACATCTGTGAATCTGTATCTGTAGCTGTATCTATTCGATGTGAATGAAACCAGTAATCCAGTTACATGTTAAAACCATTTCCAGGGCAGTTGATGAGATAATCTCTCCCATCATCGATGGGAAATCTGCAGATAGATATGTAGATGCACGGAAATAGAGGGGGAGTTTTTTTTAGTAGATCTCTCCCTCTGGCTGCTCTAAAAGATCACCTCATAATTTCTCCATTTGCCTAAAGGTGTGTTTTCTAGATAGATGATAATCTATTAAGATCATAGATTTTTCAATGATGAGATCATCTCTCTAACAAGCATACGAGTATTTCCCTTGATCATAAAAATAATCTTTATTGATCTTTCCAACACATTCCCCCGAAAAAAACACACACATTGACACATTTTATAGATTCGGGAACGATTCAGGCACACTTTTGACTGCACTGCCGATAGATTGGATCTTCATTCGATGATTCGGTATGACCCTTATAAAGAATAAACTCTTAGCAGTAGTTTCTTAGGCAACTTTTCAAGGTACCACAAAGTGTGGTTCATCATTTGATCGCCTTTAGAAATGCTTGGACGCCATATACAAAAAATGCACTGCAGTGGGAATACCCCTACTTGGATTGTTATGACATCAAACTTTAGAATTTAGAATTTTTGAAAATTAATATGTTAAGATTTCTTTTAAAACTTGAATGCTGGAAGGTAGATACTGAAAGGCATGAATATTGTTAGGATTAAAAGGAACTACAGATCGGGCTTGTGTTTTATATGTAAGAGCTCTTTATTTAACCCCCCTTTGCAGGGTATCAAAAGCCTCTAAGACACCAAACATACCTCTCTCCAACCAGTCTTTGGCTCATGTAAACTTTCCTTTCGCTTGTTTCTGTCGCAGATGAAATTATTCAGTGTTTGGCGGTTGTTTTGGGACTTGTGCATAAATTAAATTAAGGCAGACGTCCAGCACGACTTCCAGATGCAGGGTATACCCCAGAGATGGGACGGGGTAGAGGTAGAGAGGGAGATCACAGAGATGGCAAGAGATCGGCAGAGTCTCCTTATGGCAGAAGCTAACAATTCCATTTTGGCCTGCTGCGGCAATTGGAGCATGTCGAACGGGGCTTTGGGGGCTGTTCGGATCCTAATTAACTTGTTGCCATAATTGCTCACTTTTTATGTGTTGCATGTGATTGTTGCATGTTGCTGTTGCTCCTGCTGGTGCTGCTGGCACTGACCAATGGAAGAGTGCCACAAATTTCAATATAAATCAAGAAAATGCTGCTCATGCGACCTCATAAGCGCCGACAAAACGGTAACGATGTGACTTTTATTATGTCCCAAAGACGACGCCACACGGAACCCCCGCACACACACAGAGAGACAGACAGACAGACAGACAGACAGACAGTTGGAAGAAAGACAGAAAGAGAGAGAGATATACACACAGAGGTAGAAAGAGAGAAACACAACGAAATGAGAAACATTTGGCGCCGGAGCAATTAGTTATCAAAGACGTCGCTCATTGACAAGCAAAAGTCAAAGCACTCGAAGTGCCACCCAAGACAGAGGCACAGAATGGGGATGGGACAGGGGCATAGGTGGGTACGGGGAACCAGGAACCAGGAAAGCTATATAAAGTGGACATTATCCCCATATGTGTATGTATAAATGATGACTCATCCAGGGGGACCGCCGATACGAAGACAAAAGAAACAAAAGAAAGACGACACCGCAGACGAAGATCGACTACCGAAGTTTTTTTGGTGTAAGTGAAGGCCCCTCTTGCCCTCTCCTGCTTCCTCCTCGCTCTCCTGAACGTGCCATATGGCATGTTGTGTGTGTGGCACCGCCCCAAATCATGGCAACGTGTGCCCCCAGAAGAACCCAGAGCCTCAGAGCCCAGACCCCAGAGACGTATATTAAAACGTAGCACCGGCTAAACATTGATCCTTATCGACATGGTGCCAGAGAGCGAGAGGCATGTGGCATGGGGCAGCTGTGTAGTACCCCCACTCGATCTGGGCAGAGGCTGCAATTGGTAGCCAGAACAGCAGTGGCAGTGGCAGCAGTGGCAGCAGTGGCAGCAACAACTTAGCACGAGACACACTGTGGACACAGCACGCAAGTCTCCTCCAGAGGAGCCTCTCTCTCTCTGTGCCTACGGACAGCCCTCATGCGAGGAGATGGATACACATACAAACACATATGTATGTGCGATGCACGCTGCAAGATGTACGCGTATGTGTGCATCAAATGAGTTATTCTAGTAGAAGAATTGCAAACTCCATGGGTTACTTCTGAGGAAGCCAAAACATATCCTCTGATATTTTATGAGGTTTCGTTGTAGCTGAAACTTAAGTAATTTGTTGATGTTTGAAAGTAGAAACTTACAGCATTGCCGCTCCGACCGAAGCTGTGAGCAGCTTTGCTGGGCAAAAATAGATCACGAAAAGAAAGCTTTACGAAAAGGGAGCTTAACGAAGAGCGAGCTTCAAGAGAGCGCGTAGCAGGGCAGTGCAAGAAAGTGCAGGATTAAACACGTATAGAAATAACAGCAATATGTAGACATTGGAAATATGCAGCTGAAGGCCATAGCAAGCAACTAATCGGTGCGGATCTGCCCCGAACAAAATATCTTTACTACATAATTCTCATAAAACGATTGGTCTTACCATAGCCCATAATATCCACTCATATGCTCCAGAACCTTTCGATTCTTTAACATACAAAAACCTATCCTTAACCATGACATTTTCAAGGTGTTGGGTTTCATTTAGAATACCCAAAATACACTACAGTAATACTCAAACTAAAGGCTCCTTTACAGTATGAGATACATATGTATATAAGTACCTGTTTGGAGACTTTTCAGAGAACTTCAACACAAAACCTTTGATTCTGAAGCCAAAGTTTTTGGTATCTGAAATAAAATCAAGAAACAAAAGCATTAATAAATAAATATTCCATAATTTATAGTTATTAATTCTTGTTTATTAGTGATAGATAGTAAAATAAAAGATATATACACTCGAGTTAAAGTTCCTCTTAAAACAAAACCTCTGAAACAGAGTTTCCAGTTTATATTTTATGTCTCCATCTAATTAAATCTAATATATATTTATGTATCTCTTCATTTCAATCTATGTATCGTTTTATGTTCGTTTAGCGATGAGATATAACTTCCTATACGTAGAGAGAGACCAAAGTGTGTAACATCCTACTGACCCATTCCCATACCCCTGGCCCAAAATGAATTCATAATCGACTACGAAATGTATGCGCTAATTAAATCAACATAAAACCCTGATCAAAGGTGGAGGGGGTGGGGGTGGGCATTATCTACGCCTCCTTAGCTTATCGGCCAGCGACATGTGTAAGAGATCGAATCTCTGTGTGAGGGGGGCATTTGCATATTTCCGCCTCGATTTGGGGATCGATTTGGGAATCGCTTTGGATGCCCACGCACCTGGACCCATAATGAGGCTGATTAGAGCGCGTTTTCTGGTCGTAGGTGTTGCAGCGTGTAAGATTAGATTAGGCTAATCAGCTGGATCTGATCTGCCACAGAAGGGGCGGGGGCCAGAGAGAGGCGTAGCCACGGAAAGATCAAAACGAAATGCCATGGGGCATGTGCAACACGGAGGAAGGAGAGTGGCCAATGGCCATCGATAATTGCGGCTAATTAACTCTGCAACTGCAACGCTGCAAGCGCTGCAATGCGATTTATAATTTGAGTTTGCCACAAATTAAAATTGCCATCGGGCAAGGCATTTGCGGCATGCGACGCTGCGAAATCTGACAAGCGGCAACAGCATAATAAAAATATGTGAAATGTGAAATTAAATAGGACGCATCCAGCAGCTGCCCCAAACACACTGCGAGAAACCAGAGGCAAGTCAAAGGAGACCAAGAAATGTTGGGGAATGTCTTGTAGTATTATCTATAGAGATGTTTCAAGCCTGATCGGGGGGTATTACTAGTGTTTCTTATGTAAAGATTACACTTCCCAAGATACTTTTCAACACTGTAGAATCTGGGACTCTGTAGATGTAGAGCCTCAATGACAAAGATCAAGCAGAGGAAGTAAAGAGAGAGATAGGACCCTAAAGCTCACCTCCAAATGCTAAGCCACACTGGAGGAGAGTATACCCTTTGCCCTAAAAGAACTGAAAGATGATACAAAACGTGAAAAGTAGGAAATATTTAACCCTTACTCGAATCATTCATCATGATATAATCTCTCATTTCTTTCAGTGCCCCTTTCGTTGACATATTTGGGCGTGCCCCCCCAAAAAAGGAGCACATCTCAGCCGTGCCCCGCTCTTTTCTGTCCTGCCCTGCACTGCCCTGCCCCTTGGCTCACTAATTTGCCATTTAGTGAGGCATTCGAGGCATTTGGGTGACAAGAGCAAGAGCAAGAGCCGGGATGGACAGAAGGCGGCCAAAACTTTAATGGCTTAATGTGGCAATGTGGTATATTTTGGCCTGTCCCAAAGCATTGACCACATTTCGAGCAATTTTTCTGTTATTTGTCTGATTTTTCAATCATCAGCACGGAGAGAGAGAGAGGAAGAGAGAGGGAGAGAGAGAGAGAGAGGCAATTACCCGCCGCAGAGTAGATCGCTTAAAATCTTATTAAGTTTTGTTTGTTTTCATCATTATTTTCACGGCCGAGGCCCATTTTCGGCCATTAAGAGTGAAAATCTTGTGTAAATCGAATTATTTGTAATTTATGGTGTGGCAGCAGCCGCAGCAGCAGCACCAGCCTCTGCCTCCATGACTCCATCACTCCCTGACTCGATTTGTCCAGTAAATGGAGGATTATTACCCATCCAGCCGTCCAGCCGTCCAGCCAGACATCAGCCAACGTCCCGTCCCGATCTTCGTCCAGTCTTCGACTCTCCGGGTATAGCCATAGCTAAACCAATAACCATTAAGCGTGCTAAAATCAATCGCAATTGCCCGGCACTGGCCTCCACCTCCACCAGATCCTCGCCAGACTCCTCCAATCCCTCCTCCTTCTGCGGTTACAATTTGCAGACGATTTGCGGTTCCCTCTCTCTCTCTCTCTCTCTCTTTGCGATCGCTGTGGTGTGGTGTGGGTTACCTCAAAAGCCAACATGGCTGGTGGTTCGGTTCGGAGCCCCGCAACCAGCCCCAAGAGAGAGAGGGGGGGAGGGGGGTATACAGACCAAACTGGTTCAAACAGATTATCGATTTTCAATTACGCGGCGAGTGTGCGGCTAAGTAGTTTGGTTTTTGTTTGGTCTAGCAATTTTCGAAGGCACAACTGCAGCAGCTGCAGTCCCAGGTCTCAAGTTCCAGGTCCAGAAATCATTTAGTAAGTAATCGAAAGGGGGACGGAATGGGGGTAAAAACGATCCAACAATACAAATTATAGAATGAACTTGGATGGAAAAAGAGTACCAAATCAGGAATTGGTTCTAATAGAGATGATAATTTGTGGAAAAATAAGCATAAATTGGGAAAGAAAAGTATTTTTAAAACCTCAAACATTATATAAATATTTATAAGAATTTTTAAAAGAAATTTCCAACAAAGTTATGAATTATTTGTGACGATTGTTTATAGCAAATCGAAAACCAAAACCAAACCAAGAGTTCCACTTATCAAAATTTGTAATCTGAAATGCAGTTTTCTTCAGAGTTCTCTGCAGTTACATAAAACTTTCCTAAGAGTTGGTCACCTCTCAGGGGATTAAACAAATTGAGTGCGACACTCGGCAGCAACTACCCATCAGCCCCGTGTGTCCGTCACTCACTCACTAACTAACTCTCCGACTACTAAGTGAGTGAGTGGAGGGTAACCATATACAGACAGACAGACACATACATACATATATGTATACACATGCAATATATAGTAGTATCTTATCTAACGAATCGTTTAGCAAGTATAACCCGTTTGTGGCTGGCGTGTGACTTGTCCCGCGGGATCTATGAATGAAAGCGGTTACCCGAAAGACAGCCACAGGCACAGCCACAGCCTCAGCGAGAGCCCAAGTTGGAGGCTATGCTAATCGCTGGGATTATAATTAATTAATTAGGCAGCTAGCCATGATCCGCATTAGGGATACCTCTCCATCTGTCTCTCTCTCTGTCTCTCTCTGGGATGAGCCTCTTTACGAGTTTGTGGCCTAAGTCTTTTGGCCCAGACTTTGGTTCATTTTTGGGTTCTTGGTGCCTTGATTGTTGTTTCCAGCGAAGCGTCAGAAATTTAATCAAAATTTTCATAAACGCTCTCCGCGCTCCAAATTGCACATTTAATGACAATAATTTGCGTAATGGATTTTCATGTTCTCGTAATTGAATTTATTTTAATTTAAACTAAATTGCGCTACGCGTTACACGAATGGGGATGTGGATGGTGGATGGATGGCGGATGGTAGAGCTCCATCGGAGGCAACGGAATGTATAATTTTATGCGCTCACGCGGCCCCTCCACTAATTGATTATAATTCTGTCAGTCGCCACCGTTGCAGCAGGCTGCCAGTCAGCCAGGCGACCTGCCAATGCCACTGCCACTGCCACCGAAGCCTGTCCTGTACCGATGCCACTCCCGGTACTTTAGCTGGGGATGTGTCCCAGAGTCGCTGTCTCTGGGTCTGCTCCACATTTCGCGCATTATTTCGCGCTCGTTAGCCGGCTTCAGGCTGCTGCACCATCACCATACCGAAGACCCAGCCCCAACTCCAGCTCCAGCCCATCATCATCGACAGCATCACCATCGGCCTCTCGATCAGCAGTGTTCCATCATCAGTCTGCGGGGCTAGAGATGCGTGCGTGAATCGATACTATCGTAAGTCTTCTGCAAGACACCCAAAATGCAATCCCGAAAGGAAAAGAGTCTATGGAGCAAGAACCAGCATACCCTAAGTATATTTCACTTTTGTTTCTAATCAATACCTACAGAAACTATCGTACTACTTTTCATCAATAATTCTCTAGAAAGTATTCATTTATTATAATGCAAAGGCACGTATTCCCCGAGAGAATTCTAAATCCCACATCATGACTTTTTGCCTTTAAGAAAACTCTCAAACTTGTACCCATCTCTGGTTTAACTTTTTTATATTTCCCCCATAAAAATCACGCACTCATCTCTAGATGTAAGCGACTGACTGACTGCTGTGTGCCTGGCAGGTGTTTCGGGCGATCGAATCCAGCGATCGATTCGCTCCGTGGCAGCCCGTTAATAAATACTCATCGCCTCGCACTCGCCGTTCACAGTGGCCCGGTGGGTCCATGGGTCCATGGGTCCAGGGGTACAGTGTCCAGTGCAGCTCTGCTCTGTGCTCTGAGGAAGGTGTTCTGTAAAACTGTTTGATGGATTTCATAATAGTCGGACATTATGTTTGCTTCCGCTGTCAAGCGATGCTGTTGCCGCAATTTACTTTTTATGAATGTCAATGGTTTTTTAATTAATTGCAGGCCATTTTCGGATGGCAAGGTCCCCTCCAGCGCCCCTTTTTGGGGGATACTTTATGGGCGTCGTTTTCATATGCAAAAAAAAATTATGAACTGCTGGGGGAAGGGGGTATTGCATAAATCTCGATATTGATAGCCGGCCGGCTATTAATGCATTCGATTCGATTCGATACGATCGATGCGATCGTTAAATTTGTCTCACATTTTGATGTGCCAATAACAATTCTCTCTATGAGCCATAAAAATAATTCCCAAATTTAATTCCGATTCGCTGATTTCTGATTTCTGTTCCATTCCGTTCCGAACGGATCCGAACCGATCGATAGTCTCTCTCTGCAGTTCATTAAAGGCGCTTAAATTGTATTTCAATGCTAAGTCCGGAGGGGGTCCGTTCCACACGAGCGCCAGAAGCGCACAAATCCAATCAAAATGCACGCCGAAGAAGCCGCTACAGCTCCAGCTCCAGACGCCGCTCCAGACCTCGAGTCGGTCCGGTCGACCCCCTGTGCGAGTCATTGTCGTAAATCACACATTAAAATATTTATTTGTATTTTTAGTTGTTCAAAAATTAGCTAAGAGCCCTGCTTGGACGCTCGGACCCTGGCCTGGAACATCGATCGTCCGTCCGTCTTGGGGTCGTCGCAGTCGCAGTCGCTGTCGGAGACGGGAACGGGGAGGGGGACGGGGACGCTGGGCTTTTGTTGTGCGAGTGAATTTTAATTTCCTTTTTATGATATTTTAATTTATTTCAGCGTAAATCAAAACCCAAACGAGGCCTCTCGCCCGCTCCAGGGGCTGCACTTTTAATAAATTAGATTACTCTTCAGGTCTGCAGATCGTCTCGGGAGTGGACTGGACTGGACTGAAGTCGAGTGGAGCCCCGAACGGCGCTTCCATGGATCGGATGCCATCCCCTCTCTGACATCCGCGCGAACTGCATAAATCTTTGGCCCTACGCAAGTGGCGGAGGCGGGAATGGAGGATCCTCTCTTCTTCTTGGAGGCTAACAAGCTGGAAGACACTGAGGAGCTAAGGATGAGGTCTGAAGATCTGCATCAGAATCTGGATCTGTGGCATGGCATGCAGACCAAAGATTGCTTTTTCACAGCTTGTGGTACGTCCGGCGGTTTATTAATTTGACGTTTCCCTTCCAGTTGCAGCAGTCCGAGGAGCGGACGATGGGACGCGCGGAACGGGGTAGTTAACGGTGCAACAATTTGTATACATTTTCAGCTTCACATCCCCCTTCCTCTTGTGGGCGTGGCCAGGGGCGAGTTGGCGAGGTCCCACAACAATTAGAACGAGATATTAATTATTTCGGACCTCACTGTTAAAGCTCTATGAAAGCTCTCAAAAGCTCAAGTGCACAGCACGAGATATACGTGTCTGTTAACAGTAGCGCCATATAGCGGTGTCCTAATGTTGAAAAACAATAGAGTACTTATAATTTCGAACAGTACTGTATTCTGAGGGTAGTGTCCCTCTGACTAGTGTCCTCTGACAAAAGCTGAAATGTATGAAAAAGTAAGTTCCAACTATGAACGCTATGGAGCCACCATCTGTTGGCCTGTTAATTAACATATATGTAACTGTTAGTGCAGTTCTAACAGCCGCTGTTCGATTTTACAGATTCGAAGAGTGGCAATGTTCGACGTTGCGTGCTCGTAGCAGACTGAGTTCGTTGCAACTTCCCCTATAAAATCATGAAAAATTGAATGTTGTTGGTTTCCAAAAATGGGGAAAAATAATGTAAGCTTCGTTTGAACATCACATGGCTGCCCCGCAAATTAGTTGATCATGTGGCGAAATGACAACAGCGCAGCCGCGACCTCAGTACCCTGTACTCATATAATAATAAATTTGATTTTTCTACCCTTTTCTTTACTTCTGCGAATGTGATTTCTGATATTTTTGGATTGCAATCATCTATGGTTCTGCCATCTCAGAGAAGCTGCTTCAGTTCAGACCCAAAAAAATGGGGTGTTCAAGTTTGACAGGAGGCAGGCTCCAAGAGGAGCCAGATGCTGCTGTTCAAACATGATGGAACTCCAAGGCCTGGCCTTTACTTAACAGCTCTGTTAACAGCACTTCCCCATCGAACCAGTGGCTTGCGCTTGGACTGGAAGGATTCATTTATGCGGGGGTGGCGTCAAACCGGACCTGTTAAGCAGCATAGTGAACCCCCCAATAGAATGTTACCTTACAGAGGGGTTGTTTTCGGGGGAGGATTGAAAGCTCCTCCAGCCTGAGAACAGTTCTCTGTTCAATTCCAACAGAACTTAAGTTAACAGAACTCTGGTATAAGGAATTAACTAAAGTATGGAAAGGGTTTAAAGGACCCTATCATGTCTGTTCACAGAGAATGTTGATGCTGATGCTGTTGGCCGAAACGGAACGGAAAGGAAAGGAAAGACAGCGAGCGGATAAGTTAATGTACAATCTCTGTTCGCTTTAAAAGCATATGAGGCGATGTTGTCTTTATGCCTGAACAGAGAGAGCCCTCGCCCTCCCTCCCTTGGCCGCCTTGTCCCACCAATTGCTGTTTACACGCCTTGAGATGTGGGAAGGGCGGGACCGGGATCGGGAGAAAGAGTATGCCAGGGCATCGCATTTGCATAAAGCAGCGATGTCGAGGATGGGGATGAGGATGAGGACGACGTCACCAACTTGTTAGCGGACGGTGGCATTTTTACTTGCATACATATGCAGAGATAATGCGCCGCCCATTGCCACCCAATGGCCACGTCCTTGCAACGTAGCCCACCCCACCCATGCATTTCAGCGACAGTGGCAGTGGCAGTCTCAGGGGCTGGCAATGTCATGGCTGCGTGCGTGTCTAAGGGAGCACATAAGTCCCAGAAATCCCAGCGAGTCCGTGTCGTGTGCTTTAGGGGCATCTCGATGGAACTGTACCAACTGTAGGATGTGGCGGCGGACAGACTGCCCTCGGACTTCTTTGCTGATTAGTGATATATGCATATGTATGAATGTGACGGCAAGGGATAAGGAGATGGAGCATCTGAAGGATACAGGATACTGAGAGTCGCAGAGTGAGATTTCAACTTTTACTTTGGAAGAGTTACATTTTTTACCGTGGTGTAACCTCTGAAATCTCTTTCATAAAAGTTGCTCTCTTTTTCAAACCTTTAATTTCTTAAAATAAAAATTAAATATTTGTATTATTAGTATTGGCCTGTGTTGACCAATGATACATACATATGTATGTATTACGGCATATAAATCGGATACAAATATTACGTGAGCACATATTGTTTGTGTGACGCATTCGAATGAGCTGCTTTGCCGGCTGGAAGCCCTATGGGTGAAGCTTGCAGTGAGAGCGAGAGATAGAATGACCTTTTGTGATTTGACAATTTGAGACAATAAACATCTTTATTCATTCGGAAATTTATTACAATTAACATTATATATGTAGATATTTTAAGATGAAATTGGACAGGGGACATTACCCGGGGCAGAGCAGTTTTATCAGCGAGTATTCGTAGTCGTAAAATCTAGTGAACATCTTTCAGTTTGCATCCTTCTCCTTCGTCTCCTCGGCCTCCTCCGCTTTCTTTTCTTCTGCCCTAGTATCATGGGACGCAGTTTCTTCTCCATTTTGGGGTAGCATCTCCGCCGGGAAAGGCAAGGATCGCAGTCGCTGCACCATATCTTCGAGTGTTTCTGGCACAATGCTCGGCTGCTCCGCTGTGGATTCCTTGCCAGAGGAACGCTTCTTGGCCGCATCGTCCTGACGAGAGGCGGCACACAGGTGAGCCTGAGGCGTGCTCCTTGGTGGCTTCTTGGGAATGGCGCCCGTGGACTGCTGCTGAATGGCCTGCTGAGTGGCGGTTGTGGTCACGGTGACGCAACAGGCGGCACCCTCGGATTCGTCTGACTCCTGCTCGGCCACGATCCGCGTGCTGGCTATGTTCTTGACGGAGCTGGTGGCCTCCTCTGCGGGCAGGGTCTGCTCCACCAGCTCGGCCTCTTGTCGCCTGCTGGCTTCCCGCTCTGCCATGCGATTGATCATGGCCGTGCCCCGCTCCGAGGTGTTGCTCAGGCGTGCAATCAGCTCGTTGCCCTGCGCCTCCATCAAACGAAGACGCTCTGCACGATTCGCAGAAACCCGTTCGATGTCCTCCAGCCGTTGTTCCACAGTCTGTGAGATGGCTGCAGCCGTGGGCTGCTGCTGCTGCTGTCGCTCGTGGAGCGTGTCCAGCTTGTTGGCCAGACCCTCGCTTCGCTCCGAGTTCTTGGCGAGCTGTGCGAGCAACTGCTGGCTCTCGTGCTCCAGCCGCTGCAGGCGGGCGGCTCGCCGGGATGTGTAGGCCTCCTCGTCGACGGTGAGAGGAGATGGCTCCTCCGTTTTGGATCCAGACGGTGCAGTCTCCTCCTCAGTGTTGCTCTCGAAACTGGCATCGCGACTGGGGGCACGTCTGATGCGATCCAGGGACTTCTTCAGGTAGTGTCCCCGATCGTTGGTACGCCGGATGCGCGACATCAGCTGCCGCGACTCCTCTTCCAGGCGGCCCAGTCGCTCGGATCGCTTTCTCGTGTACTCCTCCTCCCGCGGCGTGAGACTGCCTGTGGCCGGTGCAGAGCTGGCACGCGTCATCCTCTCCAGTCGCTTGTTGTTGATGAACTCGTCGAGGGGCACTGCATGCTGGACGGGCGATACCTCGTCCTGGAAGCGGCACAACTGCACCTCAAGACGTTCCCGGTTGTCGGAAGTCTCCAGCACCTGCTGGATGAGCGATTTGCACTGCTCCTCCAGCTTCTGGATTCGACTGGCTGTGCCCGAAGTGGAGGCAGCCTCCGCCTGGCTGCGCTGTCTGCTGCGAGAGCTATGCGGAGTCTTGGGAACAGCTCCGCTTGAGGCCTCAGCCAAGTCCAGGTCCTCGTCATCCTCTAATGTGTTTCCTATAGTCTCCCCACGCCAGCCACAAGTGGGCGGGGCACTGTTCCAGCGGAGGACAATCTCCTCGCCCTCGTCTTCCGCAGAGCCAGAGGCCAGAGCAGTGGCCGCCTGGCGTCCTGGTGAGGTGCTCTGCATCCGCTTTATCTTGCGCGTGTGCTCGAATTGATCCCTCAAGTGCTTCCTGCGGCAATTGCCAGAAGTAGAGGGAGCAACGACAGCCTCAGGCTCTGCTCCCGCTCCGGTTCCCGGTCCCACTGCTAGCTCCTCTGCTTTCCCAGAGTCGCGTTCCTCGTCCGACTGCGGCCCCGAGTCGCTGTATCCGCTCTCCGCCGAATGGTTGGCATCCTCCAGCTTGCGGCGTGCAAACTCCCGCCTCCAGTCGTCGCACTGCTCTTGGGTCTCCTCGTTCTTGGCCCTGGCCGCCGTCCACTTGCGTCGGCAGTACTCTAGCTCGTCCTTGAGCTCGCTGAGCAGGCGACGCTTCTGCTGTAGCTGGTAGCGCAGGATCTGCTCCTGGGTGTGCAGCTGCCGATGCTGGCGCTGCATCTTGCCCACCAGATGCCAGGTCTTCGTCAGCTCTAGGCTGACAGCGCTCAGGCGCTTCTCCTGCTCGTTCAAGCGGTAGTCCAGATGACTGTTCAGGGTCTTCAAGCGGTTCGTTTCCTTCACCAGGGACTTTTTCTCGAGAATGAGGTCCTAAAAGAGAAAAAGAAAGAGAGAGTTAGGCATAGTGTAGTAGTGATTAGATTGAGAAGGTGAAGGTGCTGGGCCCAACGCGGCCCGGAGGAGTTTTCAGAACTTTCTACTTAAACGGATTTCCCAAATATTGTGTGCAACATGTTTTGTGTTTTGAGCCCCAGCAACTGACCGATAAATTCAATTATGTGCACAACAACGGAAGCCCCCAACCCAGGCCCATCCCTCTGCAGGGAGTGGCTGCTGCATTGATGCTCGGCTCGGCAGGACGTCAGCAATAATGAAGCTGCCCGTCGTCGTCCTCGGCCTCGGCCGTCGGTCTGCACTCTACTAAATAAAGCGCTTAAGTGAATAATGCAAAACTTTGCAACTTTGGACATGGACGCGCAGTCGAACTAGGACTCGTCGAGGGAGTGCAGTGGCAGAGCAGGCGGCTGCCAGTGCTGCTGCACTTCATCAGCAAACCGGATACGACAACTAACAAGCCCGATTGTCCGCAGCACTCGAACAGAGAGAGGAGGAGTATTGGGAGGTTTAGGAGCAGGAGGACTCACCTTCAGTTTGATGTAGGTCTTGCTGACGCTTAGCTCCGCTGACTTGCCACCAGCTGCCGTGGCCGCCTCCGCTTTGCGGCCTTCCCCTGGGGCAACGGCCCCAGCAGTCGAGGCAGTCGAGGCAGCCGTGGCTGTAATGCCCCGGCCACTGACACTACTGGTTGCCGGCAGTTCTTCAAACTGCACGCGCTCGATTTTGTGGTGACTCAAGAGCTCCATCAACACTTTCCAAACTTTTGGCAAGTTGCCAATGATTTCTTGGGCCGAGGCAACTTTCCCCATAATTTCGGGCTCATGGCATTTTAACGAAGCCGCAACAGCTCCTGCAGAACCACTCCTTGGCTTGCTCCTGGGCTGTCTCTCCGACTGGACACAGTCGGGCATGTCCACGTCCTCGCCATCAGCCGCAGTGTCAGCCTCAGCTACAGCCACAGCCACAGCGTTGGGCGTTGGCGTTGCACTGCGGCTCTTGTCGGACTCCTCGCCAGAGCCTCCTGAACCGGTGGCCCCTTCGACAAGCTCAAAGAGAAGCTTGGGCAGGGTGGCGCCATCACTGCAGCTTCCCTCGGCCTGGGTCATCTGATTGAGCAGCTGGCGGTTCTCTTCGAGCATCTGATTCAAGCGATCAATGTCCATATTGCTCTTCCCATTGAAACCCATAATGAGCTGGCTGAAGAGCTGAGAATGCAGATTGGATTAGACACGTGAGATTGGAACGAATTGGAGGGTAGTCCTCTTACCATATTGACGGCTCCCACCTGCTCGTTGAGCACTCGCTTCTCGTACTTCAGCTCGCCGCATTCCTCGCGTAGCTTGGACAGCTCCTCGTTGGCTGTTTCCACTTCTTTAAGCAGCGTCTGATTACGCTCCTCAAAGCTCTTGGTTCTGTCGGAGGGGAAGCAAATGAGTAAGGACCTGCCTTTGGGGGCCTTAAAGAACATACTTCTCCTGCTCGGCGATTAGTTCATCCCTCTTGATGGAGATGAGACGCTGCAGATTCTCGTACTCGGCGGCCGCCACACGCTGTCGCTCTTCGTAGAGCTGCCTCAACTGCCGGATGTTGACCAGCTGGCGCTCGTACTCCTGTCGCAGATTGTTAGACATGATCTTCATCTCTCGCTCGCTAAAGGAGTTCTCGATCTGCTGCAGTTTCATCTTGAGCTGTGGTTGGAAGAACATCGAATGTTGAGACAATTGTTCGATGGAATATTCCAATGTTAAGTCCTCACCTGTGCACACTGCTCCTCTTTGACGCTTAGCATCTGCTTGCAGCAGGAGATCACCTCCTTGAGGGTTCCCACTTGACGCTGCACGACCTCGACCTCTCCGCGCAGCGAGAGATTCTCGGCATTGGCTTGTTGGAGCGCTAATTGAGCGTTGGCCAGCTCTATGTTGGCATGGCGACTCCGACTCGATGGATTATCATCGTCCGGATCGACGATCTCTGGGTGCCCTTGTGCCCCCTCTTGTGACTGCTCTTCAGGCTTCTCCTCCTCGCCATGATCCTTTCTTAGGCATCGATTCTCTGCCTGCTCCTTGGCCAGGTCTCTCCTTAGGCTGTTGATCTCCTCGCGCAGATCCTGTACAGCACTTTGGCGAGCCTCCCTTTTGGCACGCAGCTCCTCCCTGAACTCCTCCAGGCTTTGCTCTCGCTTCGGTGACTTCTCCTTGCTATCCATATTCATGACAGCAGGCTCTTCCACCACTGGAATTGATTCCTTATCTGCCGCTATTTTCGGGGGCACATCCTCCACGACTTTCTTTGGCATTGGCATTGTGGCCTGACTGGGGGGGGCCTGTTGCAGAATTAAATTCTCGTGCTCGATGTCATTCCACCAGGGCTCGTCATCCGGCAGCGCGACTGTTCCTCCCACTCGCTGTTGCTGTTGCTGGTGCTGCTGCTGCTGCAGCTGCTGTACCTGCGAGTCATCTGCAGGCGGCGTCGACTCTGCATTTCCCATAATGTCCACCAGAACAAAGGCCCCGAAGAACAGATCTGTGGTATGCGAGCGGTTTGATCTGTTTACTGATGTTCTTGGCCTGGCAGGCGTTTTATTTACGATTCACTTTAATGCGACTTTTCCTCTGAAGAAGCACCAGCACCACCACAAAAGAGCAGCGATACAAAGAGCTGCCCCGCCCTCACCGATCCACCTCCGTTGGCTGCCGCAGCAACGGGAACAGATATAGGTACACACCGATACACAGATATGCTATATCTGTGTGCTGCTTCGATCACACGCGATTCGATCTTTCGATTTCGCAATTTTCTATTGACTTTTACTTTCTCACCCAAGGAGAAAACTTTCGATTGATTGGGGACTGGAGACGCTACTGGTTACGCTTTAAACTTTACTTCATATACGAAAGTTTCACCGAACCGACTCCGTGTATCCGAAATCAAAGTAAATATCTAGTATACAAAAAAAAATTTTTATATGTATACATATGTATGTATTCTCGCGAGACGTTGGAAAATTTCTCGAAATCTAATTTCTATCCGCTTCGACGCGTCGAACGGAACTTTTCGCTTGGGCTTCTCGGGAAAAACTGAGCAAAACATCGAAAAGATTTTTCTATTTTTAACCAACCATCAAAGAGATCTCTGCATCGTGGCGCGATCTCTCTCCGCAAATGCTCCAACGAATGCTTTGTTCTTAGGAAAAACTATCTTTATGAGAGTCGATCTCTGTCGGAGACTGGGACGCATCGGGTCTCTCTCTCTTCCTCGAATTCCCTAATTATTGTTATTATGTTATGCGCTCCGTTTAGATGCATTTTAATTAGGAAAATATGTCACATGAAGGTGTTTAAATTTAGACAGACGCGTCACTTTGATTATGACTAACCAGAAAATCAAAGAAAAACAGTTGCCACATCTGATGGCAGCAGGCAGCAGGCAGCAGCATGGCATGACAATGAAGATCATAGTCAAGGGCTTTTCACAGATGGATTCGTAGGTGCTACAAGGTCATTGCCCTTAACAATTCCTATTGGAATCATGTTGGGAATCACATTTCAAAATCAAATTATAATTTAAATTTAAACTATAGTTATATTTAAATTTAATAAATCACGATTCATTAATTCTGGATTCTATACTGTACCCGGTAGGGTTCATAGTACGGGCCAGGGCACGTATGCCTCTTTCGTATTGCAGGCCGTTTTCAATATATAAAGAATAGGCCTCTTGCTGCGCCGGATCTTGGATGTTCGGGTTATCCAGAAGATGCTGAATCCCCACCAGAATTTGCCTTATAGTAATGGCCGGGCTCCAATCCTTCTCCGCGTCAAGCAGTGACAAGCAGACAGTGCCTGACGGATACACATTTGGGTGGAAGAGCGGCGGCTCGAACTTGCATTTCGGCGGAGTGGTCGGATAGTCATCATCGAAAACCATGCGAAGTTTGTACAGACCCCCCTCCCACGGGGTGGACTTCTTTCCAGGAACGGCGCACTCCCAAATCATCAGATTGAGGGTGCCATCGGGATTTTTGGCGGGGCGAGCAAAAAATCCGTATAGAGGGTCCTTGCGCCAGGCCTTGCGCTCCTCGGATAAACGTGCAATCGTTTGGCCGGACATCTTCTACGGCTAATGTTTTTTTTGCACGCAGTTGTTGGAAACAAATAATATAGCTAAATATTTTGACCATTTGGGTTCTATATTACGACATACCAGTTTTGAGACTCTTACTGTTTGTGATTGATTATTCTATATTCGGTGACGAAATGTCATTGTAAACTTGAATCAGTATAGAGTTCACACAACTAACTAGTTCTTTAGTGAACTTACACAAGCACATATACGAATGCATAAGAAACAAGAAAATAAACCTTTAATTTTGCAGTATATTATTTGTTTCCTTTTGGAAATTACCTTGCAACTATTGTTACACTTTTATATACGCTTTGCACCCAACAATTTTTTCTTTTCGGGATTTTTTCTATGTCTCCACTCATAATTGATTAACACTTTTTTAACCCTGACAGGTCTAGCTGTGAGCAGAAATCATGAAGAGCTTGATCAGTTCGCCATCTTGAAAAATTAACACAGAACGCGAATGAACTAGTTCTGTTGTGAACATGCAAACACTTTTCAACGAATGGTACGAACTCCCCCAACGCCACGCTCTTCCAAAACAGCACGACTATTTATCCCTACAGCTCGATTAAACAATTGATGATGATTCGGAAGAGTGCGTGGAAGTACTTCTTCCTGCTAAGCAAACTTTTGGGAAAAACTTGGAAATGAAAATGCATTTTGCAGCTGATTTTTGCACTGGCTGTGCCTGCAGTTTTTGCGCTCACATTTGAAAAGTGGGGAAACACGCAGCAATGACTCTGAACGGAACCAAAGGACGGGGAGGGGGGAGGTAGACGGAGGAAGCACACATTTGGCAAAGTGTCGCCAGTGTCGCCACCCGCTAGGGTGGCAGGATGCCACACTGCCACTGAATGAGAAGCGGAGCTCAGGCTTGAAAATGAAAATCAACAATGCAATTTGCCATGCTGCTCCTCTCTCTCTCTCTCTCCGCTGCGATGCTCTGCTCTCCTGTCCGCGGTCCGGTGTCGTCTGTGCAGACAAAGCGCCAGAAAGGAGAAAAAAATCCGGCTAAAAACTTGGAAGCGCATGGCAAAAGTTGTGCCCAGCCACGCCCCCACGCCCCCACACCCCAAACCCAGACGCACAGGCATACATATAACACAGCTCCAACTTTCACAGAGATTGCACCACGCAAATGTGCAACGAAAGTAGCAGCGAAAGGACCCAAAGCAGCCAAGGACACTGCCAGAGCAGAGCCCTGGCAGGAAAAAGTTCCAAGAAAATGTGCATTGTGTTCATTATAATGGAATAATAAACCGAAGCGACTACTGGGCTCAGATTGAACGTCCTCATCCTCCTCCTTCTCCTCCTACTTGTTTTCCTTGTTGTTTCGTGTCTTTCTCAAGTTGCTGGCTGCTGTAGGTTTTCCTTTGGCTCCGCCCGAGTTAATAACCAAAAAGGAAGTTTCAGCTTCATTATCCTGACAGCCAGCCGCCCTCCCATATGAGGCGATGTCATCTGGTGCCTGGCTCTGGGTCTGGGTCTGGTGGCCCCTGCGGTTAATTAGAGCAACTTTCGCCTGAAAGTCAAAGTTAATCCGAGCCCAGCAGGACAATGTAGAGCATTGCTGCAGGCAACTGACTATAGGAAAACAACCCTTTTGGGTAGAGGTGAGACCTATATAGTGTTTTCTCCAACCAGAACATGTTTCTCAGTCGTCAGTGTCGTCGCTGTCTCATTTGCAAGCATTTCTATGCGAAGAAGTCAGCAGGAATCATGCATTAATAATGCAACAAACTTGCGCATATTTTGCGGCTGACAATCCTTGCAGACAGCAGCCAAAGGAGCCGGTCCATCACAAGGACAACAATGAAGCAACTTCATTAGAGAAAGCAACACGTTGACAACACATCCGGCAGAAGAGTCATTTCCGTAGACATTACTCCGTACATACAAATGAGCAGCAGGACTCACCGGATATCCAAGTAAACGTTGTAACAAAGACATTAGCAGGTGCAGAGGATTCATAGACATCAAGATAATTGGACTCTTTCACAAAACACACTCGAATTTTGTTTAAATTCACTTTGTAAACAAATCATTTTTGCGGGCACACAATCAGCTGCTGACTGCATGAAGTTGGCAGCCCATTTGATAAGTGATGAGCAACAGCGTTCATGGAACTAACAGATGTTTCATAACGGAGCTGAGCAGCACCGTTCCCTGAACTAACATCAATTGAACCGATGTTAACAAGGGTATAAAATCCGCATCAACGTTTTATTTGGCAATGTTTATGACTAAATAGTTTGAACTAATTAAAAATTTTAATTTTAAATGGTAACTGAAACACCAAAATAAATAATAATAATAATACCATTATGTGACTAAAATTATAGTTCCCGAGTGAACCAAACTAGTTTAGTTCACTAGCTCACAGTTTAGCTCCGACCCAAACAACACGTGCAACGGTCTGCAGTTTGGGTTTTTATTATTTTTGATTAATTTCCTGAAAGAAACAAGCAAAATGCTGGAGGTAATGAAAACGGATCCTCAGCTGACGAATTCCCGGCCAGAATTCAAGGCGATACCCAAGCAGTTGAATAAGGTAAGAGGCTGCTGCAATAGTCTTCACGCGCGTATGACGAATTTGAATCTCCCCTGCAGCACTTGGCAAACCTTGGAGCCCCACATGTGGACTCATTCGACGAGATGCTGACAGTGGGCCTGGACTTTGTGGCCAAACACATGCCGCCCGTCCAGATGCAGAGCCCGGCTGGAGAGCGAATCTCGCTGAAGGTGGAGAACATTTGGATAGCGAAGCCACAGGTGCCTCAGGATGTGATTGACGTGCGAACACGTGAAATTTATCCGACAGACTCGCGCCAGTTGCACGCCTCCTACTCGGGCATGTGCTCGGTGCGTCTGGCATGGAGTGTGAATGGGTTGCAAAAGACGCCCATCAACATGGATCTGGGCGAGGTGCCAGTAATGCTGCGATCAAAGGCCTGCAACCTGGGCAAGGGCACTCCAGAAGAGATGGTGAAGCACGGTGAACACGACACCGAGTGGGGAGGAATATTTGTGATACGAGGAAACGAGAAGATTGTCCGAATGCTTGTGCTCGTCAGGCGGAATCACCCCATCTGCGTGAAGCGCTCGACCTGGAAGGATCGTGGCCAAAACTTCAGTGACTTGGGCATAATGGTGCAGACAGTGCGTGACGATGAGAGCTCCTTCAGCAACGTTCTCCACTACCTCAACAATGGAACGGCCCGCTTCATGTTCTCCCACATCAAGCGCCTGTCCTACGTCCCAGTTTGCCTCATCCTGAAGTGCTTGATGGACTACACGGACGAGGAGATCTACAACAGGCTGGTGCAAGGCTACGAGGATGATCAGTACTACGTCTCCTCTGTCCAGACCATGCTGAGGGATGTCCACAACGAAGGTGTCTACACTCACGCTCAGTGCCGATCCTTCATTGGCACCCTATTCCGGTCTCGCTTCAACGTCGTGCCCGAGTGGCAGCCCGACGAGGACGTCACCGACTTCATTCTACGGGAACGCATCTTGGTCCACCTGGACACCTACGAGGAGAAGTTCCGGCTGATCGTGTTCATGGTGCAGAAGCTCTTCCAGTGCGCCCAGGGCAAGCACAAGGTGGAGAACGTTGACTCGGCCATGATGCAGGAAGTGCTGCTTCCCGGGCATCTGTACCAGAAGTATCTGGGGGAGCGCATCGAGAACTGGGTGAACATGGTGCGTCGCGTACTCCAGAAGAAACTCTCCACACCAGACAGCCTCCTCACGAGCAGCATCCTGACGCAGTCTATGCGGCAAGCTGGCGGAGTTGGCAAGTCCATTGAATCCTTCCTGGCCACCGGTAACATTGCGAGCAACACGGGCCTCGGCCTCATGCAGAACAGCGGCCTAGTCATCATGGCCGAGAACATAAACCGCATGCGGTACATGTCCCACTTCCGGGCCATCCATCGTGGCTCCTACTTTACAACGATGCGTACCACGGAGGCCCGCCAGCTGCTGCCCGACGCCTGGGGCTTCATCTGTCCCGTGCACACGCCCGATGGAACGCCCTGCGGTCTTCTCAATCACTTGACGCTGACCTGTGAGATATCCAAGCGCCCAGATCCCAAGCTGGTCCAAGTGAGTTGATACTGGTCCACTTAAAGAGAACATAAATTCATACCTCCTGCTCCCCTTTCAGGCCATTCCTCCGAAGCTGATAGAAATGGGAATGCTCCCGCTATCTTGCCAAAGGAATCCCGATGCCAAGATGTACGTGGTACTCCTGGATGGTAAGCATCTGGGCCACATATTCCAGAACGATGCCTGCAAGATAGTCGAGGATCTGCGCTACGAAAAGATAACCGGGGCGGTGCCAAAGATGATGGAGATCGGCTTCATTCCGTTCAAGAAGAACGGCCAGTTTCCCGGCCTCTACCTATCAACGGGTCCCGCCCGCATGATGCGTCCGGTGTGGAACATCAAGTGGAAACAGGTCGAGTATATCGGCACCCTGGAGCAGCTTTACATGGAGATAGCCATCGATCCGAAGGAGATCTATCCCGACTTTACGACCCACCTGGAGCTGGCGAAGACGCACTTCATGAGCAACTTGGCAAACCTCATTCCGATGCCGGACTACAACCAGTCGCCCCGTAACATGTACCAGTGCCAGATGGGTAAGCAAACGATGGGCACGCCCTGCTTGAATTGGCCCAAGCAGGCGGCCAACAAGCTGTACCGCCTGCAGACACCCGGGACGCCGCTCTTCCGGCCCGTGCACTACGACAACATCCAGCTGGACGACTTTGCGATGGGCACCAATGCCATTGTGGCGGTCATCTCCTACACAGGCTACGACATGGAGGATGCCATGATCATCAACAAGTCCGCTTACGAGCGGGGCTTTGCCTACGGCAGCATCTACAAGTCCAAATTCGTGCAGCTCCCCAAGAAGAGCAGCTACTTTGCCCGCCATCCGCACATGCCGGAGCTGGCCAAGTACCTGGACACGGACGGACTGCCGCATCCCGGTGCCAAGCTCACCTTTGGCTGTCCCCTGTACTGCTACTTTGACGGAGAGGTGGCCACCTACAAGGTGGAGAAGATGGACGAGAAGGAGGAATGTTTTGTGGATAGCATCCGGCAGTTGGGCAGCTTTGACCTCACACCCAAGAAGACCGTGTGCATAACGCTGAGAGTGCCACGTCCGGCCACAATTGGCGACAAGTTTGCTTCGAGGGCTGGGCAGAAGGGTATCTGTTCCCAGAAGTATCCCGCCGAGGACCTGCCCTTCACGGAGTCGGGCATGATACCCGACATCGTGTTCAATCCCCACGGCTTCCCCTCCCGTATGACAATCGCTATGATGATCGAGACGATGGCCGGTAAGAGTGCTGCCGTTCATGGCGGAGTCTATGACGCCACGCCCTTCCGCTTCTCGGAGAAGAATACGGCCATCGATTATTTTGGCAAGATGCTGGAGGCCGGCGGATACAATTACTACGGCACGGAGCGCCTCTATTCGGGCGTTGACGGACGCGAGATGACGGCGGACATCTTCTTCGGGGTGGTCCACTATCAGCGCCTGCGGCACATGGTCTTCGACAAGTGGCAGGTGCGCTCCACAGGCACCGTCGAGGCACGCACCCAGCAGCCCATCAAGGGACGCAAGCGAGGAGGTGGTGTCCGTTTCGGAGAGATGGAGCGCGACGCCCTGATTTCCCACGGAGCTGCTTTCCTCCTGCAGGATCGCCTATTCCACAACTCGGACAAGACGCACACACTGGTGTGCCACAAGTGTGGCTCGATTCTGTCGCCTCTGCAGCAGATCGTCAAGCGGAACGAGCGAGGCGGTCTCATCTCCAAGCCGCAGACGTGTCGCCTGTGCGGGGACAGCAGCTCAGTGTCAATGATCGAAATACCATTCTCCTTCAAGTTCCTGGTCACCGAGCTGAGTTCGGTGAACATCAATGCGAGATTCAAGCTAAACAAGATATGATTCGATCGCCCAACATATTGTTAAAGCTAGAGTTTAGATCATATGTATCCGTTTCTACACTACTATCCCCCCCATTAAAGTTGATAAAAAATCAAGGTATATGGCGTTACTGACTAACTACACTACTCGACAAAATTCAACTTTTTTTTCCGCTGTCGCCAAAAATGACTTTTTCTAATAGATTTGGAGATTAAAAATTTTTTTAAAAATTATGTTTGAATGCTTTCACTTTAGGTTTTAGATAGAAACATTAATTAGGCTTCGTTTAAGGTATCTATTAGAAAAAGTCATTTTTGGCGACAGCGGAAAAGTCGTGTTGACTAGTGCTATTTAGATTTTACACTTCCTATAAAGAGATGGGAATTCTATTAGACATACTCTCTTTGATTTTCAGAGGAAAGAGGACAAAAAGGTGTTACAAAGAAAACTCTATCAGATTAGCTCATAAAATAAACAATAGTGGCTAGAAATCTTTTAGACTCTCCAGCCATGATACATCCAATGGAACCCGAACCCTTTCTATCAGAATGGTTTCAATTTATATTTATTTATTTATTTAAATACATATTTGTTTACTTTTACAGATAAATTCCTGCATTTGCTATATGTAGTTTTGTGGTTTTCAGTATTGGTTTGTAGTCGCTTGATCTGTTCTGCTGTATCTGTGTGTGTGTGTGTGTTGGTTTTTCCATGGAATTTTTGTAGAATTTTGTGTAACAAATTTAACTATTGCACTTTATAGAAAACTCACGTATCGTATCCGAAGGGCATGCAAATCAGATCAGGAAAGAGAGTCTAGATGGTATACATAATATGGGTATAAGTGTGGGTGACAATTGCCATTCATTATCGGTACATATTTCAGTATTCAGTATCTATATAATGTATATTTAGTTTACAATTCTTTGTTCTTGTTTGCTTCGGCTGCCTCTGCAACAGATATTTATGGCTTGCTTGCTGTATCTGCATCTGCATCGGGATTAGTTTTAATACTTGGTGCTATATAAATCGCCAGCGCACCCCCCCTGTGTCCTGTCCTGGTTTGGGGGATACCGAGGCGGCACAACATGTAGTTTTATCAGTTACGTTATCTATGGTACATATACGAAACGAAATAATACACACAGGATCAATCGAAAAATTCTTCTATAAGTAGATATATATAATATTTTTGTTTCTTTCGCGTTTTTCGTTTCGTGACCGAATTTTCGTTAAATCTTTTAGGGTTTGCTCAACAATGTTTTAATCAAAAGGGGTATCTGCCTTCGTCATCTAATTATTTGTCTATTATTTAATGAGATTTCCATCTAATCATCCACTGATCCACTGTTCCGCCGATCCTTCGATCCTCTTGCTCCTGCAACATTCTCCAACATCCTCGCGATCCGATCTCTCAATCAAAAAACACTAAACATGAATTTCGTTAATGCAATTGCAATAATCAATATGTATAAATATTTAGATAACGATTTGCATATTTGTCATTTGCATTCTTTATATGTATCTTTATAATTCCGCTGCAAGCTTTATCTTTCATCGTTTTGTTTTGTTTTCTGTTTTTATTACAACGACGTATATACTAGGTATATGTATGTGTTTTTTGTATGAATGTGTATAGTATGGTATATAATATCCAATTGCTACTGCCTCGAAATGATGCAACAATATATAATGTTTGTCATACAGTTTAAACATAATCTAATTATGTCTCTCTCACTTTACTTTCTTTCTTTCCTACTATGAACTTTTGAGCTTAACATTTACAAAGAATTCTGATGCGGATTCTGTGATTCGGGGATTGTAGGCTTGGGGAATTTGGAGTGGGTGTACAAAAAGAATATTCAAAATATAAGCATACGCATAGGGTACAAAATGGGAGTGGGAGTAGAGTAGTGCCAGCAAGAGGTAGAGGAGTAAAGGTGTCCTAGTAAAGGTGCCTCTTGCTGCTAGGGAAGATTGACAAAAGGTACGTGTGAAGAGAAGAGAAGTGTGGTAGATCGGTCATGGGAGTGGCGGCTGCGTACATAACTAAGGGCTCTCGACATCGTTCTGCTGAGTTGATATTTCTCTAGGTGATTAGGATTGTGCATTGTAAAGTGGTTTTGCCGTAGCGTAGCTCTTCTCCCTCCTCCGGACATCTCTCCTGTCCCATGATTGTGGCTTAAAACTGATCCGCCAACAGATCGCAAATTTCTCGTGTCACCGTCTCCTTGCTGGCTCGCACAGTCAATCGGAACATCTATAGAAACAGCAGAAAAATATAGGTACAAGATTAGTTTCGGTAAAAGTCAACGAGGATCGGCTCTTACCTGTGCCTGCTTATTCGGCTCTAGTCGCATCAGGCATCCCACCTGCTGCGATTGCGTGTGTATGATGCCCGCACAGACCATATTATCCGGATTGGGATCCACAGAATCGAGCAGCTGCATGCCGAAGCCCATCAGTTTGTTCCGTGCCCCAGGCAGATCCAGCGGCTGGGCGGCCTTGAACACTTTCTGTGATCGTTGTTGTTCCCTAAAACAGGACAGAACAGTATAACATTAATTTATTCATTAATCGAGCAGCGTCACTAGTTACCCGCTTAGGTTCTTCCATCGGGCAAAGAAGGACTCGGCATTCATTTCGGTTGGCTCGAAGAACTTGTTCACGCTCAGGGGCAGCTTGATGGCGAACTTCTGCTGGGTGCCGTTGTAGCGGAAACTGATCTCAATGGTTGGCGCATCGGCATAGTCCTCGATACACTCGGCTGTGAGCAGCTGTTGGATTTGTGCACCGGCCTCCAGGGTCGGCTCCACTGCTTTCATCTGTACGTTCAGCTTGAGCGTCTCCTCAGCGGACCATTGCAGCACGGGATTGAAGTTCTACACAAAACGAAAATGGAATTTAAACCTGCAAAGGATTACTTTTCCAAGAAATTGGACTCTTACCGTGAGGGGGACCTGTGTCTTGTTGCCATAGAAGAGCCCTAGCCGTCCCAGGTTCTGCCTGAATTCGCTCTTCACGCCAATCTGTAGCATCTCGTTCTCAAAGAGTACGCCATTGTTCTTGAACAAGAACTTCTTGGTGTTGTATACGGCACTGGAGTTGTTGTTGCTGCCGTAGATGTCGCCCAGGACATCGATGAGGGTGCTGTTACTATTGCTGCCCACATTGTTGGCCGGCGGCGTGCTCAGGCCGAGCAGGTCCGTGTTGGCATTGCTGTTGTTCAGTTTGCTGTGAGAGTTATTAACGTGCACGTTGTTCTGCATGACCGATCCCGGTCCTGAGCTCGGAGCGGGGCTCTTTGACTCCCGGATCTCGTTCTCTGGCACTCGACCCGGCTTCTTCTTCTTAAGAACGTTTAGAATAGAGCTCTCGCGCTCTGGGAACGAGGGCATTTCTTCTAGAACGGTGGCCAGCACATCCGTGGAGGCGACAATGCTCAGCTGCAGATACTCGCTGGCCCGCTGCTGCAGCTCTGCGTCGGCCGAACGGAGATTGCTGTGTTGCCTGAACACGTCCTGGATGTTGGTGCGAATCTCCGGGAACAGATTGATGAACTTGATGTAGGTGGACAGGAGCAGGGCGCGCGTCATGGGCGAGCACAGATGGTACTTGGAGTGCAGCAGCTTAAACTGAACGAGGGGTGCCGAGCGGGAGTCCCCTGCGATCAGATTGCCAAACTCTCCGAGGATGTAGCCGCCCACCTTGACCATATTCTCGTGACAGGCTGGGGCCTGCAGAGCCTCGAACACGGTCTTGGCTGCATAGCCCTGCACCTCCTCGCGATTGATGACGATCTGGATAACACGGTACCAGACCTCCTCCGACACATAGTCGCCAGCGATGCGAATGAGATTGAGGATTACATCCACATACCTGCAGGGGAGAATAGATCGAGATAAGCAGCGATTTAACAACAGGGTTTAAGTCTGGGTCTTACCAGGTATAATCCGTGGCGTATTTCTCGGCGAGAATGGCCACCTTGAGCACCATCTCCTCGCGAATGGAATAGTCTGCCGTCTCCAGGTAGTTGAGCATCTCCTGGACAATCTCCTCGGCATTGCCGCGATCGCACATGGCGTACAGCAGATCGACGGCCATTTGGCGCACGGAAACGTCCTTTTCCATCTTCATGGAGAGTATTACCACCTCCTGATGCTTCTTGACCTCCTCGTGGGAGAACTCCGAGGTGGCCAAATGGCACATGGACTCGAGGGCCAGGTAGCGCAAGTTCGTCTCCCGATTGCTGAGAAACTGGCCCAACTGGGTGCAGGCGCGCACCAGAAGATTGGGCTCGCTGTCACTGTGAATGATCAGATTGATGGCCTCGAAGAGGACAGCGTTCTTGGCGTTTGAATGCTGCACCTTCTTGCTCTTGGGCGGCTCCTGCGCCTTGTTGAGGATCGTCTCGAGGGTCTCGTTAAGGCGAGCCCTAACGCCCGCCTCCTCGGTCACGGGATTGTAGTTCTGCAGCAGCCGGAGTAGCTTCACGGATAGCCAGGGAGCCGGCACAAAGTAGTAAGTGTAATCCTGCAAATCTGTGTAGCTAGCAGTCACGATCCTCGAGAGCCGCGACACGGCCAGATTTACGCAGCCCTTATACTCGTCCGGATTACGCTTAACCAGGGCGTCAATCAGCGAGGTGGCGGCCGTCACCACGCCCATGTGCTGGTCATTGAGCAAGTGGATGATGCGCGAGGTCCACTCGCCGCCGGGTATAATGTCAGGCGAGGATCGGAACAGCCGCAGCAGGCACAGTGCAGCCGACTGCTTCACCACGTCCATGGTGTCCCCAGAAACGAGCAGCTTGGGAATCTCATTCGAGAAGGACTCAGCCATGTCCCGGCTCCCAATATTGGCAATGCACTGCAGCGCCAGGTTCACATGCACCGGATTCCTGGACTGCAAATCATTCTTGATCGACTGGATGATTAGGCGGATCAAGTCGCTGTTTGTGTTGACCAGCACCGAAATGAATAGGTAACCCTGAAATGGAGGAAATAATTATCGAATGTCTTCGGGGGATTCTCTGGGTATCCACTTACGATCTGCTTCTCTGAGTATTTGTTGGAGGACAGCAGATTGACCGCCTCCATGTGACCAAAGTCAATGTCATGGCCAAGGAGAAAGATGAATAGCAGCTTACACACATATTTCTTCTTCTGGTAGCCATCCAGGGTTTTGTCTCCTTTAAATTTGCTCCGTATGTTGGCCAACTCCTTGTTTATGCGTTTGACCTCCGCTTCTTTGCTTTTACCTGTAAAAAGGTAGAAAAGGTAAATGGGTCAAGGTCATAAAAGGAGAGTCTCAGAGGCAGCAGGCGGAAGGGAAGGTCAGCTTTCTTTTCCCCGTCAGCAGACATATGATCGATTAATGGAGAGGAGAGTAATGTATATGACTCTTACTCTCAAAAGCAAAGCTCTCTCACTCAGTGTGTGTGTGTATGTGTCTCTTTGTGGTCACCATAGGCGCCAATTAGTACCAGTCACCAAAAGTGGAGACTCTTGGAGACTCTATGCTGTGGAGAGAGGAAACCAGTAACGGCAGCATGACGATAATGCGGACAGAGTTACGAATACGTTACGCGGAGCAAACAAACAACAATTGTCGGCGGCACGGGTACTCTCTCATACACAATAAAATATGTTATGCATACGTATGTATGCATGTGTGTGCTAGTGCTCCTCTCAGTAATTGATCAAGAAATGGCGCTGATTCCGCCCCTATCCTATGAATGAATTTGGATAAGAAAAGCTGTCTCTGCTCTGCTCTTCTCTCGGCTCTGCTTACTGATAAATTGAATTTAAATCCGAGCAATTTACTGGAGAGTTTTTATTTTCTTTCTTATTTAGTTACTTACAGTTTCTTATATCCGATATAAACACTGCCAGGCCTCTCATGCCATCCCCCCGCACCGGCGCCATTGTAGTTAGCTTGTTAATTTTCGCTGGTTTTATGCAAACTGGGGGGCGCAAGAAATTTCTGCCTGGGAGGCGGCCGAGTCTCGAGACGCTCTTATCGGCTCGAACTCGACGACAACAGCAGCGACGACGACGGCGACGGCGACGGAGTGGGGTATTTTATTTGCTTGCAAACAAAATAGCCGCTTATTTCGCTCAGTGTAGCTCCGCCGTTCTGTAGAAATTCTCTTTCAGACCTGTTGGAGAGTCACATATTAGGGGGCTGACTGATCATTGGGGGTATATCGAAAAATAAAAGAATCGCTTGCAAATGAACCCTGACATTTGAGGGCCTTCCCGCGAGTGGGTGGGTACAGGGGAGAAGAGAGAGAATGATGCCGCCTGTGGATGCCGCCCCCGCGCACATTTGGCAAGCACAGCACTCTTGCAACTTTGGCACTGCCACAACAGCAGCAGCAGCAGCAACACAACTGATAAAGATTCAGATTCAGAGCTTCACCAACGACGACGAGATGACCTCGGGACCGCACTTTTATCGCCTGCACTCCCGAACGTTTGCGTTTGCATTTACTTGGTTTATTTGGGGGACCGCAACCGCGACCACCGGATCGGATCCACCGGCTTCTGGCTTCTAGCTTCTGATCCGTTTTGGGCTCTTTGTTGCTGCCTTTGTGCACTCGTTCGCTTTCACGTCACGTCACTTTATACTTTTTTTCTTCGCGAGATGACGAAGTCATTTATTGGCACAAACCGAAACAAACATTAATGGGCGTATGTGTTTCTCCATGGGGCTTTGGGCTGGACTTGCGGCTGCTTACTTTTTATGCTTAAATAGTACACACCACACGATCCCGATGAGAGGCGGCCCGCAGTGAAAAAGATTGGGGGCTTTGGCTGGGCTGGCGTTGGTTGTGCTGGAATTTTGTATTAGTCGCTCCGTGGCTTGGGCTCTCAGGGCTTCCTTTTTTCTGGGTGTTGGCTGCGGAATGTTTGTCGCGAGTACTCGCTTTATGTAACTCCACCTGGTTGCCGATTTACTTTGATATTTGCTGCTTTTTTGTTGTAAACTATTGCCAAATGCAGAGCAATTCACTAAAACGAAAATTTCTATTGATTTTTCTTCTCTCTCTGCCTCGGACTGGAGCCACCTAGCGGGCGCAAGTGTCCAGAACAGTGTGGCAAAACGCCAATATACCGCGAACACCATCGAAATATGCCAGGGCTGCAGAAAAATGCCAGATACGAATCGCAGTGACGTCACAGATTTAAAATGTAATTATTTCGTATGAGAGTTTCTAGAAATTTCATTGGAAACTCAATTGACGAAACTTAAATGTGCTGTGGATTAAATCTGGCTACATTTTTACCTGCACGCACCCGAGAAAATTACTTGTATATTTGCTATATCGCAGGATAGTGCTTCTGACGTCATGTGTGTAGTGAATGAAGAGCCGCAGCGAGCCACCTCAGGCGCGCGACTTGATGCCTGCACTCCGCCATTTTTTTGCGCGTTTCAGGGCTGCGATGCGTAGTTTTTATTTGTGAAAAAAATATGTAAAATGCTCTTGTGTTTCAAAGTGAATCGGGAATTTTAGAAACAGGCCGGCTCCACCGAAACTAGAATCCACTTAGCGACGTCACCACAGCAAGCAGCCAGCATCCGATTTCTGGAGAGGAGCAGAGAGCGCGTGCTAAATGCAGACGCATGTGTTACGCAGTGCCGTGTCGTGTTATCTCCCTCGTCATTGCCGCCGCCACCACAATAATTGGACGTCGTCCACATAGTGCTCCTAGGACCTGAAGTGCATTCAAAAGAAACTGGAAGAGTACGCCCCCGGTAGCCATGAGTTTTTCCAGCGACGAGGTAAACTTCCTTGTTTACCGATATCTGCAGGAGTCGGGTGAGTCGGGGTCGGGGATTGATATTGATATTGCACACCACACCTGTGCATTGGCTTAGTCATTGCTGATTCTTGTTTTTGTTGTAGGCTTTCTGCACTCCTCCTACGTGTTTGGCATTGAGTCTCACATTTCGCAGAGCAACATCAATGGAGCCCTGGTGCCACCAGCCGCCCTGCTAACCATCTTACAGAAGGGTCTCCTCTACACAGAGGTGGAGTGGAGCGTCGGCGAAGATGGCGAGGTGGCACGCCCCATTGAGGGCCTTTCCCTGATCGATGCTGTGATGCCGGAAGTGAAGCCGCCCAAGCCAGTGGTGAAAACGGAGCCGTGCAAACCGGGCGTGGACTCCACTGCGCCGGCAGCCACGAACGCCAACAACAGTGTGAAGGCCGAGATCAAGGTGGAACCGGGTACGGTCAATCCGGCAGCCACAAAGTCATCTAGCAGCACCACGGGCACCACCACACCCACAGAGTCCACCAACGAGCTGGACTCCAGTGGGAGTGCCGCAACCACAGCCAATAATGCTGCCAACGGGGCAAGCAACGGCAATGGAACACAGGCAGCCACTGCCGGGTCCACCAATGCCGCAGCCCCAGCTGCAGGCGATTCCTCCGCAACAGCCGCCAGCGGAGTCAATAAAAAAGCCAACACCAGTGAGCCCGGCACTTCGACGGCGGTCAACAACACGGGCAATGCAAATGCAACGAGCACAGACGACGCCGCCTCATCCACATCCACCAACGGCAACAGCAACACATCCAGCAGTGCCGAACAGCCGTCAAGCGGTGCCGCTCCGACCGGAGCCGCTGTCTCGACTTCCAATCCCGATACAGCAGCAGCAGCTGCTGGTGGAACCGCCGCCGCGGGGGCCAAAGCATCCACTGCGGCCGTTACAATCAGAGTGGGAGCCCAGCCCAACAATGTTTCGGCGGGCACAGCCACAGCCCAGAGCTCAGCTCCCAGCGGAACCATCTCCTCCTCCACGGGCGGCACTCCCGCCCCCGTCGAGGCCATGGAGATTGACCAGAGCATCGAGATACCCGAGTCCAAGGCCCGTGTGCTGCGTGGCCACGAGAGCGAGGTGTTCATCTGTGCCTGGAATCCCAGTCGTGACCTTCTAGCTAGTGGCTCTGGCGACAGTACTGCCCGCATCTGGGACATGTCCGATGCAAACACCAATTCCAATCAGCTGGTGCTGAGGCACTGCATCCAGAAGGGCGGAGCAGAGGTGCCCAGCAACAAAGATGTCACATCCCTGGACTGGAATGTAAGTAGATTTCCCTCTAGTAGATTCTCCAGATCTATTAAACCTCTGCCTTTCAGTGCGACGGGTCGCTGCTGGCCACCGGAAGCTACGATGGCTATGCGCGTATCTGGAAGACAGATGGCCGCCTGGCCTCGACGCTGGGCCAGCACAAGGGACCGATCTTCGCCCTCAAGTGGAACAAATGCGGCAATTACATTCTCTCCGCCGGAGTGGACAAAACAACAATCATCTGGGACGCCTCCACGGGCCAGTGCACGCAACAATTCGCCTTCCATAGTGCCCCCGCCCTGGACGTCGATTGGCAGACGAATCAGGCTTTTGCGTCATGCAGTACGGATCAGCGGATTCACGTGTGCCGGCTGGGCGTAAACGAGCCGATCAAGACGTTCCGGGGCCACACCAACGAGGTGAACGCCATCAAGTGGTGTCCGCAGGGTCAGCTACTGGCCTCCTGTTCGGACGACATGACGTTGAAGATCTGGAGCATGAATCGGGATCGCTGCTGCCACGACCTGCAGGCGCATTCCAAGGAGATCTACACGATAAAGTGGTCGCCCACGGGGCCGGGCACGAACAATCCGAATACGAATCTTATTCTCGCCTCGGCCTCCTTCGACTCCACGGTGCGGCTGTGGGACGTGGAGCGGGGTAGCTGCATCCACACGCTCACCAAGCACACGGAGCCCGTCTACTCGGTGGCCTTCAGTCCCGACGGCAAGCACCTTGCCTCGGGCAGCTTCGACAAGTGCGTCCACATATGGAGCACGCAAACTGGGCAGCTGGTCCACAGCTACAAGGGAACCGGTGGCATCTTCGAGGTCTGCTGGAACTCCAAGGGCACCAAGGTGGGCGCCAGTGCCTCCGACGGCAGTGTCTTCGTTCTCGATCTGCGGAAGTTCTGATCCGCGGCTCCCAATGGCGTTGTGGAAACTTTAACAGCGCCAGCCCGCGTCCAGGAGATCCTGAGTTTTGTCTATTAAAAAGAACGCTTCGATTTAAACTGTATACACGCACCTTTAAAACGATCTGTTACCCGCCTCTGTTTCTCGGCATCTCAACTCTTGGATGGACTCTCCTGTTCCCATGAAGCAATATCCATTTCATTCGTACCTTCAGAGATGTCCAAGGGATTGGGATCGATCCCATAGCCCCCGCCCCCCAACCCAATGCTTTTGTCTAATCTATTTCGTACGCTTAGTCCCGAGTCACATAAACGACAAGCTCCGCTCCACCTTGACGTGAAACCTTCGACGCTTCGGGGTGCGACACCCCTACGTTGCGGCGTTCGCGTGAGGAGAGCGCGCTCTCTGCTCGTTTCTTTTTAATCTTAATTGTAAGTGCTATGTTTCTAAGAATACCATTTTTATACAGAAATCGTTTAGTATAACTTTATGCATTTTGTTATTGTATCGATCGATCGATGAACAGATGAGCGGTGATGAGAGACGACGGCCCTTAACGAACCCTCCTCTCCCCCATTTTCCCTTCATTTCTACAGTCTCTCCTCCTAACTTCATGCAGCCCCTTACACTTAAGACCTAATCATATGAGTACGAGTATTTTCCCTCCCCCACACCCAACATGTAGTTAGTCAGCCGACCGGATGGATGGATGGCTGAACAGACCGATGATGGAGAGATCAGACCGATTCACGCATACATTCAGAACAGTGTAACTGCACCCCAAACCCCCCCTTTAGCATGTAAACACGAACGTAACGTAAGCCTAAGATTTATAAAGAAGATTGGCGAAAAACAAAATAAGATTCATTAAAGCTAAAGCTATATTTAACTTAATATGTGAGTTTAAAATTCAAGAACATTCGACAAGTGACGTTGCTTGAAGAAGCGGCACTCCTCGCGTATCACCTCGCCGTCTTTGGTGGTGTTCTTGAAGAATTTTGTGAGCTTGGTGCCCGCATACTTGGGCTTCTCCGAGTCGGGCTCATCGAACTCCATTTCGTAGGCCTTGTCCGCCAGAGCATTCTCCGCCGTCGACCAGCTGAAACGCACGAGCCGTGGGAAGCCAAACACCAGATCGATGTGTTCCCTGAGAAAGCGTTTCGTTACCGGATCCCCGGGATAGCCGCTGCCAAAGGCATTGTCCTTGATGACCAGACCCTCGGGGAATCGCCACACCTTGAGGGCATGATCGCGGGTCACCTTGGCGCAGATACTGGCCGCCGAGACAATGGGATAGGTAGAATCGGCCTTCTTCGCCACGGTGATCTTGAAGTTGGGGAAGCGTCGCAACAGCTTCTCCTGGTACTTCTCCGGCGGTCCGACTGTGTCCACATAGACCTCGGCTATGTTCACGCCCGCATCGATGGCCTGCTGTATCAGACCCATGGCCGATTCCATGGACACCTCGTTCAGCGAGCACTTGGCTCGCCGGTACATGCTCGTGCTGATGACGTTGGGCGAGATTATCTCCACGGCCCAGCCCACGCAGCTGGTGGCATACTCCAGCGTGTTCATCTCGTTGAAGATCACGTCCCGCTTCTCCTCCGTCAGCTGTTTGGAGTCCGCACAGCCGAGATCGATCAGCGCCTGCTTGCTCTCCAGCGGGCAGTAGGAGATGCCGTACACCATGGGACCCAGCACGGGTCCTCTGCCCGCCTCGTCCACGCCCAGCATACAGGGCTTGTCCTTGCACACTTCCGGCACATCGCTGAGGTACACCGTGTTCTGGCTGTTCTCCCGCGAAGCGATGAAGGGACCCAGAGACTTTAACGAAGTGATTTTGCCAATGTCCTTCACCTCCTCATCATCGGATGGATCCCCATCGGCTATAGTTTTGTCCTCCTTCTTGATTTTTATATCTTCCATTCTACGCGCCTTTTTGTCAGTGTTTGTTTTGTAGAGCTGGAGAAACATCGACGTTAAAATCGATATAATCTATGTTAGGGTCTTATCTTTCAAAACATCGATTTTTCCAACCAAACGGGGTCCTTAAAATTAGCCAGTCTTGTAGAAAATTGTTTTATCTATTGTATAAAATTATGTTTTTAGGCCTGAGGATCCTAGTTAGCTAGTAACATTGAACGGAATATCAAATTTGAAACAATTTTCCACCAGAGTCGACTAAAATCATATCGATAAGATTTAGGGGTGTCTGGCAAAAAATCGATAATCGACTATATCGATGCCAACATCGATTTTTTCACCTCTTTCCGGTTTACGATTTCACCCCGCGTGCTTGTTCTCCACCGAGCTAAGGCCATTTATTATAAATAAATAAATTTTTGGCAACTTGCACAACCATTAATTAATCACCAAACTCGCAATGTCGACAAAAGCTGAGCTCGCCTGCGTTTACGCTTCCCTCATCCTGGTTGATGACGATGTTGCCGTCACCGTAAGTTGACAAGTTCAATGTGAGGGGAAGACAAATCTGTTCCAATTGTCGCCATCCTAGGGGATTTGAGAAAGTTTTGTTATTCCTGCGATGCATTATGCTGTTCCACACCAGATACTGATAATATTTTTTGACATCTGTTGCCGTAGGGTGAGAAAATCTCCACCATCCTGAAGGCCGCCAACGTTGAGGTCGAGCCCTACTGGCCCGGTCTCTTCGCCAAGGCTCTGGAGGGCATCAACGTCAAGGACCTGATCACCAACATCGGCTCCGGAGTTGGTGCTGCCCCAGCTGGTGGTGCTGCTGCCCCTGCTGCTGCTGATGCCCCAGCCGCCGAGTCCAAGAAGGAGGAGAAGAAGAAGGAGGAAGAGTCCGATGTGTCTGACGACGACATGGGATTCGGCCTGTTCGATTAAGCAACCAACTGCTTATGAACCACATCCATACCGACATAACATCCGCCGTGTTTGTGCTTTTTATCCTATGAAGTGATGTTTTGTTTCCGAGTTTGATACACGTTTTAATGTACAAATTCGACGAAATATAAACTCTTGCGAAAAGTGATTCTGGTCCATGACGTTTATTAACTTTTAATAATGTACAATTTATAGCTAAAGGACAACCTCGTCCAGCACTTTGGCCAGGGCGTGCAGAAGGGGGGTATCGATCACTTTCAATCCGAGGCAAATGACGAAGTCCGTTGGGTTTTCCCAAAGCCTGGTGTTGTTCACCAAGAACTGTATGGCACAGTCTGTGTCCACCGTGTCGACTCCCAGGCAGTTGGTGATGGTTATGGGCACCGAGATGTGGAAGTCCTTGTCTCTCAGTGGCTTGAGCATTGCGGGATTGTTGCTAACGTCGAAGCTCACGTTGTAGGTCCCGGCAATCTTGCCCATCTGCGTGATGACCAGCAGCCGCTTGCGGCCAAAGCGGTGGTAGACGATTTCCGTGGGTACGCCATTCAGAGGCACACAAAACTGCTTTTCAAAGCCTATTTCTTTGACTTGCTTCTGCGCATCTAGGGCTGGTTTCGGCTTTGCGCAGATTTCCTCCATATTCCGCAAAATATAAAAATTTAAACAGATGTTTACGATGAGACGGCAGACAGTGTGTTCAGTGTTGTGAGATGTAAAAATATAACGTGTTCAACAGTACTGAATGTACTGAATTAGTTTGAAAAGTGTACGATAGAGGGCGCAAGGGAAATCGGTTATTATCGCGTTTGAATAGTGGTTACCAAGGCGAAAAAATGTTTGATCAATAGGCAGAACGAAAGAAAACATGTCCTGCATTTGTCTGGGTCCCAAGCGTTCGGGCAAGACCCACCTGCTGAAGGCTCTGCAGGAGCCGGACTCCATTGACGAGACAAGCTACTCCATGCCCACCATAGGAACAGGAATCTACCGCATTCACTTTCCCACCAAGTCACCGAACAGCGACAAGCCGAAGCCCCCACCGGCCGATGGAGCAACCCAGGACCACCATCGCAGCAGTAAGAATCTGCCGAAATCTATCCAGATCCTGGAAATCGGCGGCAGCATGGCTCCATTGTGGCGGCAGTACTTCGAGGACGTGAAGAAGCTCATCTATGTGGTGGACACTTCTAATCTCTGCCAGATCTCGGCCGCTGGAGTGCTCTTCTACTCCATCCTCACGGAGCCTCGGCTGCAGAAGGTGAAGATCCTGCTGGTGCTGGCAAAGATGGACTATTCTTATCGGCAGATGCGCAACGAAGCTCTGCTCATGCTCCAAATGTCCAAGCTGCAGAAGCAGATACGCCAACAGGTGACCATTGTGGAGGCCAGTGCGGTGACCAAAGTGGGTCTTGATACGATCTACGAGTGGCTTCAAAGGCCATAGAAGATGAATGGATATTTCTTAAACGAAAAGCAGCACTGCCTTTAATTATACCCGCTACTCGAAGAGTATAGGAGTATTTTAGATTTGTGGTGAAGGTGGATGTGTGTAACGCCCAGAAGGAAGTCTCTCTGACCCCTCTCTCTATTGGAATAAATAAATATTTACACGATTTAATGCTGAAATTCCATTGCATTTATTTTGGATATATTCAAAACTGAGTGCCGAGTATCTTAATGTCGATGCACGTGCGACGCCTACAGTTTGTAATGCAGATCCATAAATTGCAGATTGCCTGTCACCTCCTCAGCATCGGGCATCATATCTTTGGCGGCATTCAGGTAGGACTTGGCCCCCATTATGTCACCGCCCTGGGCAGCCAGCACGGCCAGATTGTTCAGGGCCGCTCCATTGCGGGCATCCGAGGTGAGGCAGAGCTGGAGGCAGCGACGGGCCAGATTGAAGTCCCCCGAGGTCTAAATCAGGTTTAAGGTTTAAGATATATTTTTTCAGGATAATTATTCGGAAGGACTTACCACCGCCACAAAGCTCAGGTTGTACCAGATATCGGCTTTCTGCTCGGGTTGGGTGGCCATGGCCAGGGCACGCTGAAAGCAGGGCAGGACCAGGTCGATCTGTCCGCCGTAGAGGCAGCATAGGGCTATGTTGCAATAGAGCTCCGCAGAGTGGGCGCCCAGCGAGAGGATGCGGCGGTAGTACATGAGCGCCATCTCCGGATTGTTGTCGTAGAAGTAGCCCACGGCAATGCTGGCCAGGGCCTCCACATTGATGGGCTGCAGGCGGGACACCAAGCGATACAGTTGCAGCGAGTCCTCCTGCCGCTCCATGGCCTGGTGGATGCGCGCCTGCTCTAGGCGATAGGTGACATCGAAGGGGCGCAGATCCACCACCTCTCCAATCAAGACCAGAGCCCGTTCTGGCTGCTTAAGCCGCTGGTAGAGCCGCGACAGCAGCAGATACGTGTCCGGATGGGGAAAGGTGGCCAGGGATTGCTGCAGGTAGGGCTCCGCCCGACGAGGATAGTGGAGGGCCAGGAGACATCGGCCCATCTGCTGCTGCCACCACCAGTCAGTACGGCTGGCCTCCGATCCGGCCGCACTGGGTAGCTGGCGCTGCACCTCGAGCACCGCCTGGCAAAGGGAGTGCGCCTTCTGCACGTCCGCCTCGTGGTAGAAGAGGAACTGGAACAGGGCCTTCACTAGAGTCTCCCGCTCCGCGTAGATGGTGGGATTGAGACGGGATGCCTGATAAAGCTTCGCGGTGGCGTCGCCCACATTGAACGCCGCCGCCGATGTGGCCCTCACTCTCGAGGCAGTGCCACAGCGAGACGCGGGCCTGGCGCCCAGCGAGGATCCTGGGCGGCTGAGACTCGTGCCAGGACGCGCCACAGCCGCCGATCCCGGCCTGGAGCTGTTCAGACGCCCATCGCTGGAGTGGGCCAAGCCGACTCCTCGACTGCTGCGCTGCGCCTGGCGCTGACTGGTGCTGGGTCGCGGCTGGAATGCGGTCTTGATGCTGCTGCCAGGTCGAGCGGCCGTGGCAATCCTCTCGAACTCCACCTCCTCGTTGGCTGCGGAATGAAAGTTAGAGAGGATCGTGTACGATTGGAGTGGGATTAGTGGTCGCTTACTCACCCTCTTCCTCGCCGGCATCGTCCACCTCGAGGTCGTCCAGGTAGACGCGCTGCGTCAGGGCTCGCATCTTTAATTGCCACACGCCCTCCATCAGCCAAGTGGGCATCATGATGGATGCGGCCGCGACGGCCTTCTGCTGCGTATGCCTGGGGCCAATGCGTTGCAAATTGCTACCGAATCTGCGGCTGTTGCTGCTGCTGCTGCTGTTCCCTTCGAGCTCCGCCTGCTGCTGGTTCTGCTGCTCCTCCTGGTCCCCCTCTTTGGTGGCAAACATTTGGACATTGTTGTCGTGACCGGCCTGCAACAGGGCGTTGCACAACTCCGCACACTGCTCGTAGGAGCGACGGCGGTAGAGGGACACGGCCCTGAAGTAGTCCAGCTCCAGTGTCGCCATCGGGGGGCCGCCTCCCTCTGCCATCTAAAGATGGAGATGCTGGCTCTTCCTGTTCTGCTCTGTGCTGTTCTGTTCGGCTCTGTCTGGTGGCGACTTCAAGTGTCTGAATTCCTCGATCTTTATATATATATGTTTTTTTTTTTTGGGTTCTCTGGTGTGTGCGTCTTGGCCTGGCTCTGTGGAATTTCAAAACCGGATGCGTGTCATTCCTCTGCCCTCGGGGCACCGCCCCATTTCTACCATCCCCCCCTGCCACTCCAGTGTCTCTGTCGAGTTCCAGCAGGAATGCTGTTGCCGCTTCCTGCGGTTACCCTTACCCCCTACCCATACCCATGTCCATACCCATACCCTTACCTTCTGTTCTGTTTCGGTTAGAGGTCCGCTCCTGCTTCGGCTGCTGCTGCTGCTTCTGGCATTTGTTTTAGTTCTTCTTGGATGGCATCTAATTTTTCTATGCCCATAATTTGTGCCTTTGCTGGGCTCCTTCTTTGGTAAGATTTAATTTGTGGATTCCGCCGAGTATCGACTGCTGTGCCTGCCAGGTACATGCCATGCCATGCCAGGCCGCATGGAAAGGGTCTTCCGGTGCCATGGAAACCCATGGCTAACCAAAACACAAATTGCTTTTGGCTCTGCGCCTGCCCCCCGGTGGAAAGACACCTTCGCTCCTTCTCTCTGCTGAAAAATATTACCCCCAAATGACTAATCCATAAAATAAAAACAAAGCAATGGATTCCCATTAAAAATTCAAGAATATATTATAAAAATTGATTAGAACGAATAATAAATAATTAAAACACGAATATACAAATGTTTAGAATTAAAAAAAATTATTAAAAATTATTATGATTATTATTTATTTTATTTTAAAGTTTATAAGTAATACCAATAAGAGGTTTGAGTGGTGCTTGGTGTACTAGTAACTTATGAAAACCTGAGACCTTCGTATCTATATTTTGTTCTATAAAAACTATGATTTGGTTCAGTTTTCTTCTGTTTAATGCAATATTTTTATAGGATCCCAAGAATTTCCGAATGTTTGTTAAAGCCAGCTAATAGATTGCCAAACAAGTAGATAGTATTCGATGTTTTTTGGGCTATTTTAAAGAACAAGCTATCTTTCGAACAATTCCCAAAAGAGAATTGCTCAATGAGACACACCCAAAGCCTTCCAAACACCGACCCCAAAGCACCATGAACCCTGCACAATAATTAGCAACATCAGCAGAAAATCCAAACCAAAAATATTGTGCAAAAGTCCAGCAACCATCAAAGATGGAGAGAAGAGATTTCATATAGATGGGAGGAGGAGGCGGAGGAGGTGGAGGTTGTCAGGTGTTCGGGTCAGTAAATCTGCTGATGCTGATGTTGTTGTTGATGATGCAGCTTCTGGTTAGGAGTGGAGCAATCATAGCTCTCCCTCTTCCCGCACCCTCACCGCTCGCCTCTGTGTTTGAGTTGAACAAATGATAAGCGCCAAATATTTGTTGATAAATGTTTGAAAATTAAATGAGCGGCAACAACAGCCACAAATGCCACAACAGAGCCATAGCCATAGCCACATCGAGACTTGATATATGGCGACGTTGAACTCATGGCGATGGCATGCAAAAGTCAAATATTTATCGGATCAGTCTAGAAGGTGGACCCTCCAGTTGCCTCGAAGGGAGGGGGGTTCTAGTTCTATCTGGCGGGGATTACGGAGCGGATTTTGCTCCCACGGTTCAAGATGCTAATCGAAATTTGAATAAGTAATACTCTCGGATCTTGGATCTTAATTTCAATTTGTGCCAAAACCCATACACATGTATGTATGTATCTCTATCTCTATCTTTTGTGGCTGTGGTGTGTTTTTGTATCTGTGGGCTCTATCTTTATCTGTATCTTGTATTTGCTCGTTTCTGTTGTTCTGCGTTAGGCCCGTTTCCGTTTCGAGAGAGTTTTTCGCTTTTTGGCATTGAATTTACTTTTGACTCTTGGGCTTATCAGCGATCCCCCCCTTCCCCCCACCCCCCTTGGCCAGGGCCTGTGCCTTTGGGCCAAAATGCGTCAGCACATGCCGGCGGGCACTTGTCGGGTTTTGTTTTTTATCACAGACATACCTCACTGCTGCCATGTCCCTGTCTCCGTCTACGTCTCTGCCTCAACCTGCCTCTCAATTGGAGTGACTAGTTAATCATCAGCGGATCCATGGCGTCCGGCAGGTGCCTACTGGCTCTGCTGCTGCCTCTGCTGCTGCTGCCTCGAAAAGTGTCAAGATGATCTCGTAACGCGCCTCTCTCAATTAGCCAGCCACACCTGACAGCTGCAGATTGAGCTGTGCGTCGCCCCGCGTCTCGTCGCTTCGGGCTGGATTGCTTTGCTGACGGCACAGGGAAAGGTATTCTCATTCCAGAGTTCATTCCAGACTCACCCTGGCCTGCCCTGGCCTGGCCTGGGAAATACTATACTTTTGCCACACGAACTGATTTTCAGTGGATGGAACGTTTTTGTTCTTCCCCAGAGCATGGAAGATCTAAGATTCTAAACGAAAAACTTGATAGAGATTTTCTTTTTATTTGGGGAATTCATAGAATAATGACAATAAAATATCTATAACAAATATGTATAGGTATCAATAGTTCTGGAGAGAACAATTCTTTCACAGAAAAAGACAATATCACATGATATCGAAGATACTTTGATGGAATGCTTATGTTTTGCTTTAGGAAAGATGTGGAATATTAAATGATGATTTCAGATGTATGTACTTATGACTTTACAACAATAAAAACCAATTCATTTTTCGGTAAAACATAAAACTCTTAGAACTGTCTATCTATTTCCTATATGTACACATGTACATATCTAAGGATCATCTGTGCTGAAAACAGTGAATACAGAGTTCTTTTTTACTGATCATTGAAGATCATGAAGAAATCATGACTTCTCATAGATTCTGTTATTTAAATTCTGTTTTGATTGAGATCCCAAGAAGGAAGGATTTTACTTCACTAATATTCCAAATCAACAAACAAGTTTAACAGTGTTGTATATCGATAGGAACTTCGTCTAGAATATGCTCCAGAAATGTACATATCTATTGGAGATCATAGCTTTAATTTAACACAAATTCGGAAATATTAATACACTAATTTATCTTCTAAGATTAAAATACATCTTTAAATCCTTCACATAGCAGTTTATTTTCAAGATATATGTATGTATGTACATATATACATATGTATAAATAGATGGAAACATTCATAGAGAACTTTGTTTTGCTATAAATTCCTATCTTAAACATTCTCAATACTTACTTGTTTGAACAAGTGTTTTTTGCGGTTGTCTCTATTTCTGCCCCCAGAAACTGTGTTACCATAATAATCATCACACCTCCCCTCGCCAGCCACCAGCCGATCAACCCGCCAGCCCCTCGCTCTAAGGAACCCATGGGAACCAAATACCTTAAGTATTTCCATTCCATTGAGAGCCTAGGAATTGGTTTAAGAGGCGTGGAGGCTACGAGTACGATAAGTTATGTTATGCAGTGGGGGGGAGTGGGGTGGGTTGACGGGGTGGGTTATGGGTAAACCGCAAAAGCAAAGAGCAAAAGAGAGCATCATCCTTTGACATGGAGATGCATTCGCTTGGTTTGGCTCAATCCACAGCCTCCTCCTGTGTGTGCCACCCCCCCTCTCACTCTCACTGGCTGCTTGCCCTGATCCTTCAGCCCCATATAAAAGCTCATTAAAAGCATAAAAAAAAAACAGAAGAGCAAGAGGCAGACACAGACGCAGACGCAAGGCAGCTACTGTACGAACATTGGTTGATTTTTTTGATTTTTAGTTGCAGCCACAGGTCCCTCCCCCCACCCCCCACAACCGCTTCTCCTGGCTCCTGGTGGAGGTGCAAGAGCAGCTCTGGCCAAAAAGCAGAAAAGCACAAGAAAGGCCAAAACAGGTAACAGCAAAAGAGCAACAGAGAAAAAGAGCAGAAGAGCAAAAGCAAAAGCAACAACATGGGGGCTTAGACATCCGTTGAGGCTGCGCACGCGCGACTGCTGCTGCGACTGCGGCTGCTGCGGCTGCGTCTTCCTCTGTTGCGTTTTTGGGGCCTTGGGAGCCTTGGGAGCCTTGCCACAGCGACAGCCACAGCCTCGAATCTCGTGTGTGCCTCGTGTTGCTCCTCTGCTTTTGCTTCATTTTTTCAACCTCTTCTTCTTGTTTTTGTGGGGCTGTTAGCCGGCATTTACAGGGTATGCTAGTAGTAAGGGGCTCAAGAAAAAGCCAATAACTTGTGCACGAAATGAGATACTTTCATGAAACAAACTACATTTGAAAGGAAAGTCTTCCAAAAGATACATGGTGCTATGAGGCGATGTTAGAGGTAGGCGATGGCTTCAGTGGAGCCAAAGACTGATGGGTGATGGCAACGATCTGCATCCTTTGTAACTTCTTTTTGCTAAAGAGTAGGTACTTCTCTGTCGATCACTCTCCTGCTTGTTGTTGTTGTTGTTGTTGCTGCTGCTGTTGATGATGATGATGACGATGCTAAAGATTGCAATCACGTTGCGCACAGCGTACAGAATTTGTATCTGCAAGATACATCTGCCTCACCGAAGAGCACTCCTGGCTCTCCCTCGCACCCTCGGCTCTCCCGTCGCAGGGGGCTCCCTGAATTTCATTTCCCTGGAATTTATTTAGAACACATTGCTGGTGCTGTTGTTGTTGTTGCTGCTGTTGCATGTTGCTCGGGGGCTTAGGCTGGAGTTGGGGGCAGGGGCAGAGACAGAGGCAGGAGCAGCATGCAACATTCCAAGGCCCAAAAAAGGCAAATCCCAAGCAGCGGCAGCAGCAAAATCGATTGCCAGGCCTGAAATTTCATTGCAGTTTAGTCGATACCCCCCTCTATGTTGCTCTCTCCCTCTATCACTAGGAAAAACTGAGACAGAGATAGAAAGAGAGATAGAGCAAGAGCGACAGAGAGAGAAAGGTGGAGCAAAAAAGTTCAGCTCGAATAAATTGAATCGAATCGAATCTCGCGTCGAGATGCCAAAGAGTCTCGACGACTGGAAATGGAGTGAAAGTAGGGTAGGCAGATTAGAGACTGCTGCTGCTTCCAGTGCGGCTCCAGCTTCCAATTGGAATGGCAGCAGCATTCCAAAAGCCATAGAGACCACGGAACCCTGGAAGCCAAAGGTTAAAGTTGATATTCTGCTTTGGGGGATGCCAAAGTTCCTCCCTAATTGCAGAGGTGTCCACCAATGGGCATGGTATTGCCCAGCATTCCACCTTCGTCTCCAAGCCAAAATCCAATTCCGAGCGGAGATTCTTTTCTTGGGGGAGAGTCAGTACTGAGATTCTTTTGCAGGAGAGTCAAAGTCTGATCGGCAGCATTCCAAAAGCCATAGAGACCACGGAACCCTGGAAGCCAAAGGTTAAAGTTGATATTCTGCTTTGGGGGATGCCAAAGTTCCTCCCTAATTGCAGAGGTGTCCACCAATGGGCATGGTATTGCCCAGCATTCCACCTTCGTCTCCAAGCCAAAATCCAATTCCGAGCGGAGATTCTTTTCTTGGGGGAGAGTCAGTACTGAGATTCTTTTGCAGGAGAGTCAAAGTCTGATCGGAGCCAATCAACTGTGGAATGACGCCCATTCAGGTGGGTACCCCGTTCTCCATCTCCCCATCACTCTCTATAGATACCTCTCTCATTTACATTCAAACAAAAACAACAACAATAAAAACCTAAATGCCATAGCGTCCAGTCGTCGTCGTCGCCGTCGCCATCGCCATCGCCGTCGTTGTCGTCCGACTCGAATAGGAAGTAAGTTAGTGTAACAAAAGTCATAAAAATACCTCGGACCGGCGACAGACTGAGGGCATGACGATGGGGGCGGGAGGAGGGCATAGTGGGGCCCTCCATTAACATTATCGTGGCTCAAGGGGCATGACTGGCTGGCCGGCTGGCTGGCTGGCTGGCGGCAGAAATATTTGGCCATAATAAAAAGAATACAAAGCAAAACGAATCGAAACGAAACGAAATGAAATGGAAACTCAATCGACAACTCATCGAACCTTTCAATACCCTCCAACGATGGGTGGATTGATTGATAAGGCTTGATATGACATAGGAATTGTATAAATTATAGATAACAAAACGGGGGAATATTTCCGGAAGGAGATTCTCTGGATCTGTTCTGATTCCATCTCTGCCAGTTCTTAGGGTTTCTTTCTTTTCGATATATGTATACCCAATCAAGTGATCTTCGATAGTTCTATAATCCCCACTTTATTACAGACTCCTGTGATATTTATATGATCGCCGATTCCTTCCCGTAGATGTACCCATGCTTTGGAGTATGCAATCTTCTGCAGATCTACTACAAGATCAGCGATCACCAATAAAGTTCCGATCGGAACCATTCAACATGTCTACGAGTATAGGGAGTATAGGGTCCAAGAGGACTTCCTCCTCTGGTAGTTGTGATGCTCCCAGTTGAAAGGGTAGAAAGTATGCGACAATCGGGCTATATCGACGGCCGATCGACAGCAATGAAGCGTAACGAAAACACACACCATACCACACCACACACCAATACTCGTACTTCGGGGAGTGGGACGGGACCCGCGTCATATGCCAACTTATTCAATAAATTCCAGGCCTCTTTGCCATATCATCATCAACAACAACGACGACTTTTGGCTTTGGCGTTTGGCCAAGAAGGAGAACAGAGCAGAACCCAAAAAAACAAAAACAACAAAAGAGTCCCGAAACACGAGGAATTTTGAATAGAAAGAGGATCAATGGCAGCTGCTGCGCTCAGAGATCACTTCTCCTTGGGATCAGAACGGAGTTGGAGTCGCAAAAAACCAAAATACAAAAAAACAAAAAAAAGAGACGAAAAAAAATTGCGCGCCAATTCCGCAAAAGAGATTCTGGGGAGACACTGGAGGCCAGGCCACAGAAATCGACTTCAAGGAATTGCATAAAAAATTCTTCTTTCTTTCATTTTTTCTTTTTGTTTTTTGTGCCTCTTCTTGGAGTCGAAACTTCGGCCTCGACCAGGCTCCAACCTCCACTCGCATGTATCTGTATCTCTGTGTGTGTGTGTGTGTGTATGTGTGCATACCAACTCACACACAATGTTGACCAAGAACGTAGCGCCCAAAAGGCAGGCTTACAGCCACAGCAACAACAACAACCGGTCTTAGAGAGCCAGAGCCAGAGCCCAGAGCCCAGAGCCAACAGCAAGCCAAGCGATCGGCCGAAGACGAAAGAATAACGAAAAAAAAAACAAGAATCAAAGGTGGATACAGGAGAGTCGGAGGTGGAAGTACCCTAAAAGTCGGTAGATCAGAGATATCAAAGGAGTAAGGATAGGATTTATCAACTGAAGAACGCTGAAGTTACACCAAAACACATATATCCTAAAGAATAATGAACATGGCAACATCCTTCGTGTAAAGAAGGATCATAAATAACGAAATATTTATATCTCTAACATAGGACACATCCTTTAAATTATCATTTGAGGTACCAAAAACTAAGATACATATAGAATGTATGAAATACAGATATAATATCTATACATGTTGTATGTTGAAGAATAATGAACATCGGATTGACTATACTTCCTTAGAACGATTATAAAATGTGGTATTGTAGATCCATAAGTTTTGAAATCTGCTATACCTTTCTGGGAGGGGAGAGTATACCAAGAAAAACAACACCCAAAAAAAAAAACGGAAAAAACCAAAAAAAAGCGCATAGCAAATACACTCGAAAAAATCGAAGGCTGCGGCAGAGAGTTCCCATCGTTCCCCCGACTCTCCTTCCTCCATCTGGCCACCGCACTCCCCTAAGCCACTCCATGGTCCTCACCCACAGCTCCCCTCGCCCCTCGCCCATCGCCCCACTGCTGGCTTCAGTCAACAAGTTATGACCATGCCAAGACGACCCCCGACCCGTCAAGAACGTGCTGAGCCCCAGCATCGAGGAGACTCCCTCCCCCCGTCTCCTACAGTTCCACTATGGGGTGCGGTGTGGGGCGTGTGTATACCGCATATTTGAAGCAACAGCAACAGGCAGCAGAAGAAGCGGTAGAGTAGAAGAGGGAACAGAAAAGAAAAAGGAAAACAAAACTTACGAAAAAAATAATTTCGAGACAGTAGTTGGTTAGAGGGAGAGGGAGTGAAGAAGAGGAGCGAACGAGACAGAGGTAAAAAGAATCCAGCAAATCAAGCTCATGAATGCATTCAGATTCAGGCACTCAAAGGTATATTTTGAATAAGGTGAGACAGACATTACTATGGTGTTCCTTTTTGCCAATATTTTTCACTTTAGTGCATCCCGTGGGAGTGGGACCAATAGGTTATTACCCCAACAGCCCACCTTGGCGATACCCCACCCTACTTGCATTTATCTTGCATTCCTCTTGTACCTCGCTGCTGCTCCTGGGCTGCTCTGTGGGTTGGCTGATCTTCTCTTCCCTCTGCCCGCCTGCCTGCAGCTGAGATAAAACATTGGAATTTCTCACACACACACACACACACACACACACATACACATGTACTCTCCTGCATTTGTTGCTACTGTGATTCTCCTTTGAAGTTTGTTTTCCTTTTCCTCGTTTTTTTGTTTTTTATTTTTACTATTGCTGCTTTTTTGTTTTTGGCTTTGCGAATGTTTTTCTTTCTTTTCTTTTACGAGTAACTGTAACAGTGTGTGTGTGTTTGTATCAGTGTGGTATTTTCTGCTCCCCCCCCACCCCCCTCAACTAACTATCATGAAAACGTCGCATTCCAATCTCAAATCTCAGTGGGAGATACACATACACACACAAAACAAGCCACAGCTCTGGCTCTCTCTCTCTCTCTTGTTTTCGTTAAGTGAGACTGTGGCAACGGTCTTCGTTCAGATTGTCTTCGAGATTTCGAATTGTATAATAAAAATTATTAAATTATGTAGTTCTAAAAGTTAAAACAACCATCATGTAATTATATATGTATGTGCATCTCGTGTTTGATATGGTTAAAGCTAGATGATCCCTCTAGCTGAGTTCTTGCCACCTGAAACAATTATACCATGCGTTCACAGGCACACATTGGACGAAACGATCCACGAGAGAGAGAGAGAGAGAGAGCAAAAAACCTATTATCTTCGTACCACGGTTTCATTCGAAATTACAAAAAATTATACCTTGCGCTCACAGGCACACATTCGACGATCCAGAGAGAGATCCGATTTCTTCGTTCAATCAAGAGAGATACTCTCACGACTTCTCTCTCGCGCTCTCTGTTTTGCCGAACCATTTGACTTCAGGAGAACAATATCCCATACCATTCATGGGATTTTTTAAAAATCCCATATGAAAATGTCGGATGGGATTTATAAAAAAAAAAAACTCGGACCGTTAACAACAGCGCGCATTTTCAAATTTCAAATTTGTACTTAAAAAAGGTAAAAATTGCATGGGATTTTCAAATTAAGAATGTGCATGGGATTTAAAAATATATATTTGCAGTTGTGAGCGACGCATCTCCGCGGACGGTTTTTCAATGTCTTCTTCTTCTTCACTCAAATAAGAAGTAGTGGCTCTCTCAGTACGGCTACCTTGTTAAGTATACCTTGTGTGCGCACACACAGATACTGCCACAAGGTGCGCACAGATACAGATACAGCTCAACAGATCGACAGCTCCACAGAGCTCCGAGTTCAGTTTTTGCCCCACGATCAGACAGAAACAGAGTCTCGAGTCTCGAGTGCAGTGTGCTTCGCTACGCGTTTCGGTTACGTTACGATTTGGGGAACGAACTCGGACTCAGATTCGGATACGTTTACATTCACGTTTACGTTTACGGGCTTGAATTACAAGAGAAAAGCTTTTGCTACTGATTTTTGTTGGTGTGTTTAACTAGTGTGTTGTTTTTCGAACAACCTCCAACCGAAACCGAAAATTGCAGACATCGCGCGGACGGACCCGACACAATAAAAGCCCATACAATAATCCCATACAATACAATCCACTACACTACAATCCTACAATACAATCCCCACAATCCAATAAAATCCAATCCAAAAGTTGGCGCTGGTCAAAATCGAGCCCCAGCAACAGCAACAGCAACAGCCCCACCAAGCAAACGGCATTCTTTCGCGCAACAACAACAAAAACGTAACCGACTTGAGCGAGAGAGCTGACGTCCGCGCTCTCTTTCCCACTCTCTCTCTCACTCTGGCGCACACTGCTTGCGTGCGTGTGTGCGTGTGTCAGTGTGTCTGTGCGAGCGCGCGCTTGTGTGTATGTGAATTTTGATTAAAACGTAGTGTGCTCGTGCTCCCCCTCCTCTCTCTCTCACTCTCTCTCTTCGGCGCCCACAAGTGCGGCCTGGAATGCGTTGACTGCGCAGTCGCAGCGCGCGATTTGAAGAGGTCAGGCAGCCGCAGCAACAACAAAACCACCAACAGCAACAGCAAAAGCAAAAATAAAACACAGTTTGGTGGCATTTGAAAAAGAAAAAACAAACGCAAAAGTGTGAACAAATCAGTGAAGAAAAGTATAAGAAGAAGCAGCTGGAAGGCTGGGGAGAGTAGAGTCAAAGAAAGCTAAAGATAAAACTTAAACTCTCAATTTTTGTGGATTACGCGGCAGAGCGGCAGCGGCAGCGGCAGAGCAGAGGAAAAACCAGCAACAAATAAACAGCAGAAACAACAACGAAAAACCAGAGAGACAATATGCCGACAACAACTGCAGCGGCGAACGTTGTCATCGGCAGTGCATAAGGTAAGACAGGGAAAGAGATAGATAGATGGTGGTGATGGAGGATAAGGAATCTCTCTCCTTTAATAACGGTGGTATAGTGGGTCTCTCCCGAATGTGGGCTCATTTCTCTGGAATTTTAATGACTCCCGCGACGGCCCACTCATAAAGCAAACAAAACAAATTCCCTTATCTCCCGCCCCAAAGAAATGAACCGCAACGAACCGAACCGAACCCCGCGCCGAATCATAAAATCGCCAACGTCCAAGCGACGATTGCCAAACTCTTGTTTTTGTTGTTGTTGTCTTTGTTTTTGTTCTTTCTCTTCTCTTTTCTTCTCTTCTCTGCTCTTCAAATTGTGCAATTAACCCATTTCGTAGCCCAAAATATCAGATATCGCTCAGGGTTTGGGTTTTGAATTTTGATCCGCCCCAAAGGGGGGGCACAACAGAATGAAATTGGCCAAGAATTTGAAGAATTGGAATTTGGCAGAAGTTGAAGAGAAAGAGAAAGAGGAAGGAAATTTATGAGGAATACGAGTTTTGAGACGATATTAGATGTGGGTTAGATTTGGGGGTTGAAGAGGTGCCTCCAGAGGTAGGAAAATAGCTTATAACCTGAAATTGGAAGACATATCCGTAATAGTTCTAGCATTCATCTTCGAAGAAAACCTTCTTCTGAAGAATACAACTTGAAAGATTGGAAAGAAATTATCTTGGATTTCATGGAAATCCCTGAGCCCTGAAGTTTCCTCTTTCCTGTAAAGGCTAGAAGGTTAATAGCCTTGGCTATCGGCCCACGTGGATGGCCGGGACCCTGTTGATTGAGTGGAAACCGATCTGCAGCGGAACTGGGCGACGATTAAGTGGAAATCAATCGTAAGTAGAGCCCAATCTCTGTCTCCGGGTGTTGTATGGCTGAGAGCGCCAGCGCCAGCGGCAGGGCCATCAGGAACCAGAAATCAGAGATCTGTAAACAAATATTAATCGGTAGTGTAGTACGTAGTAAGCCGTAATCCGTTTTCCGCTCAGACATCTCGAATGGAAAGATAAGCAAACGGAAAGGGTTGGGGGCAAGGCACACACGCTTAGCGGTTAATCGTTAAACGATTCTGCCACCAAAACTGATATGAGTAACTGTATATCAACAATATAAATGCCTACTTATCTGTATTTGTATCTGTATCTGTTTCTGTTTCTGTACATGTGTATCATCATGTGTATAGTATAGTATGTCATAGCTGTGTTGTTGTCATTGTTTTGTGGTTTCCGATTGAGTCGATGGTGAGACATCTCCATCTCCATCTCCATCTCCATGTGCGAGTAAACGCGTCGCTCTCGTGTCTATATCCCTCCATCACACTTGACCTCAGGCAATGAATGGGGCTTTTGCAGCGACAGCCACAAAATACAATAATACTTGAAGTAATAATAATAATAATTATTATTTCGTAAACTTAAAATTCCTTCACGCACTCAATATGCGTATGTACATAAATTTCTGTTGTTTTTTCAACAATTCAAGCAATTCAAGCAATTAAAATGTACAACAAATTAAATAAATTTTGAATGACAATCGGTGTCGCGTCGCGTTGAGTCGCTTCGAGGCTGAGAGAGACCCAATCGCAATAGTTTTGGGCTTAACCGCCCCCCAACCCCGTCGCTGATTAGAGTAAAGAGCCAAAATCGACTGGCAGATGACCTGTAAAAAGCACTCAATAGAGAAAGACTGGAGTATAATAGTAATGGTAATGCAAATCTACTTCGAGGAAGAAATCTCCATGGAACATTCTGAGAGAAGAGACTTTCTACCAAGTTTTCGATACCAGTATATCTTGGTAATCTTTCGCTTTAAAAACTTAGAACAAAGAAATTGAGAAATATGGATAATTATTTAGATTGAAGTTTAGATATTGATAGATTGATTGGCATCGAGACATCAACTTTTTAGATTTGAAAACCAAAAGATTCCCCCATCAGTGATGGGCCATTACACACTTAAGATCTTAAGACCAAAGCATTCGGCTTCCTTCCCTGGTGATCTAATCCCCTATAGAAACCTCCCTAGGTGAAAATATTCCCCATCATAAACGTAAGATCTGATAAAGCACTCTCCTAATTTCTGCTCTATCTTCCAATGAACAAATTCCCTATATACCCCATAGGGAAGTCTTTTATTTCCAGGGTATGAGCATAGTTTCGCACGCCTACCATTTGGCATGCGGCACACGTTGCCGCTGTCGCTGCTGCTGCCCCATGCTTCAAAGCTCCAAGTGCTTGGCTTCGGGCTCTGCTCTCATTGCGGAGGCCATCGCCATGGCTCTATTGCCACTGCCACCGCCACCGCCTCCACCTGCGTTAGGTGTGCCTGTGCCAGCAAGTCTATCTAACTGCCTCGAAGAAGACGTGTGCGCTGTTTTCTTTGGCCCAGAGCTTCCCTTACCTCTCCCTCTCTTTCGCTCTCTCTCTCGCTGTAAATGTCTGCCACTTGTTGATCATCATTATAGTCATGATCATGATGAGCGGGCTGACTTATCGCATTCGGGGACATTTCGCGCATTTCAAAGACACACCAAATTGCGTGTGAGCGTGTGTGTGTGTGTTTGGGCCATAACTGGCACAACAAGTGGAATTTTGGCCGGAATTTGCCGCTGTTTGGTTTTGGTTTTGGCTTTGGCTCTTTTCAAAGTTTCTTTGGCGGCTGCCTCTTCGTTTTCTCCATGGATGTTTGGATGTTTTGTTTGGCAAGCAGACGCCGAGTTATTTGCGCGATTTGATGGCTCATAATCGCAGGCATAATAAAAAAGCCAGCTCTAAAGACCAAAGCCAAAACCCCAAAGCCTCATTTGCCTGTGGGCCACACCCCTGTGTGGAATGACGCGCATCCGCTGTCACTGGCGTGTGATCAGCGTGTGAAAATGCCACCAAACTAAGGCAAACCTCCACCACTGGAAACGGAGCAACTGAACTATTTACTGACGCCAGTTCTATGGCCAGTTCAATCGTTCAATCGTCGTTCTGTCGGTAATTAAAAAAACAGCCCCAGACGCACGTATACGTAGAACCCGCTTTGGATTCCAGTTGGGACTGTGTCTGGCGGACTCATGAGCAAAATATTCCACGTCAAAAGTTACCACTCGATCGTCATTCATTAGCTAGCTGCCCAGAGAGCGGAGCGGAGCCGAGCCGAGCCAAACCTAACCGAGCCGCTAGATCTGCGAGAGAGCGACGGCGGTGGCTGCTCCAAACACTTTCAATAGAATTCGAATCCAGTTTAAGAGCCCCCACTTGGGTGCTAGAGCACTCAACTCCACTCCGGTCTGCTGTGCTCTGCTCTGGAATCTGTTTTGCGCTTAAAATGTGTGAGAGGAGTGTCTCTCCACGAAGTTTGCCATGAGAACTGCTTAGATTGGAACTATAGGCGCGTATCTATCTGTAGGAACAGAGGGAGATTTATATTGGATAGAGAGATCAATGTAGATCAATGGGATCACGAACGAAAGATCTGTTATATTTGTTCTCTTTTATCAAAGAAAGATTCCCACAGAGATTTCCGCAGAGACTGATCTATGATCTACGATTGCACACAGAGAAATCAGAGAAATTATCTAAAAATTGTAATAAATTTATTGCATAATAGTGAGTGCTTTCTTCTGGTAACTTTCCCATAGATTAATCATTTAAGAGCCTATAGTTTTATCTTTGTATTTCTCCCTCAAAGATCAGTGATCGTATCTATCTTACGATCTTTATAGATCATCTATAAGCCATTCCTTAGTCCTACAATTGCACAGCTCACTGCCTATCAATGGCGATAAGGAATGAAACACACTCTCCTCGAAAGCCTCACTTTTAATCTCCCAGATCTTCCATTGGAATCTAGTATTTCTTTATATTTTATAGTCGCATTCCTTCGCATTCGCCTTCGCCTCCGCTCGACTTTACGATCGTTTATTTTCAGTTGTTTATTGATCAGATCGCGCCAAATGGGTTTTTTTTTTATATTTTGCAAAGATCACGATCCTCTAATGCTGTCTGTCGTGTCTGTGATCATATCTAAGATCTTTATTGGTAGCATCTCTCGGATCAAGTGAGTCTCTTATTGGCATTCCGACTGCAGACTGCTCTGCAGATTTTAACGATCGTTTACACTCGAGTGTTTATGGATCGGGGGGTGGGGCAGTGGCAGTGACAGAGGCAGTGGCAGTATCAGTGGCATTCCGCAATGAATCCATATGGATATTTGCTGTTTCCGATTCAGCATTTCAATGAATGGCGAGAGGGGGAAGTGGGGTGTGGTGGGGTGGAGCTGAGGGGCGGGAACAGACTGCACATGCGGTTAAATCGTTTATATTGTAAGGGGGCCCTCGGCCCGTGCTCTTCGATCTCCGATCTCTGATCGAATCGAATGTTCGAATCGACTTGGGGACAAACACACACACAGACATAGACGCCCCGACACGGAATGAGCTCAGTGCAATGGCATGCAATGCAATTGATTGGTGGGGTAGGAGGGGAGGGGGACTTGTGCTGTCGCTGCACAACGTGGCGTATGCGCAATGTCTCTCACTCTCTCTCTCGTTGTCTCTTTTTCTCTTTGGGATTACTGCTGTGACAGCAGAAAAAGCATTTAGTTTTCGCTGCCTGGCGCCAGAGACACACACCACACCGCACACCCCACACACACACACACACACACAGCAGCAGCAGAGCCCGTGGGATATTTTATTGCTCTCTCTCCCTCTCTCTCTCTCTCTCTCTCTCTGCATTCCACAAGTGTACGTACGCCGCTTTCCAGATACTTTATCATCTGGGTTTTTGGTATTTATTGCCATTTGCTAATTGCTGATTAGCGTGTCTGCCCGCCCGCCTGCCTGTCCGCCATCGCTGGCGCCCTCCCTGTCTTTCTATCGCTCCACTTGGCTTTGCCGCTTCTTTGCCGCATTTTTTAATTGCCCCACAAACACCTGATAGGCCCCCCATCCGCGCGCGCCTTCTCATAAACCTCCTCCTCCTCGCGTTGACTTTAATAATTAGCAACGTCTCTTCTTGGCGTCTCCTTCCCGCTCTCATTAGCCATTGGAATGCGGATAATTTGTTGCTATGATTGAAATTGTTAAATGCTTTTAATTTGTTTGCATTTTAAATTAAAAACAAGCAAGCGCTGCCTGCCTCAGCTCTGCTTTGCCGGCTCAAACGATGATGGGGAGGGGTGGCTACTGGGGGGGCTACTGACTCATTCTCATCCAACCAGATCGCCTACTGCTCCAATGATCGTTAGATGTGATGATCTTGAGGGGCGATTGGAATTGGAAGACTCATTGATCTCATATTATTGGCATTGCCTTTGGATTATATAATGGGGGGGACCATGTGGGAGGGGAGATCGGAGAAAGATCGATTTGGCTGCACGACAAGTTCCCATTGATTGATGCCATTGCTCAGCTCAGAGTGATGGCAATCAGTGATCTGGCCACTGGCCATCACTTCCGGAGAAATCTCTCAGCAATCTCTTTGCTGTTTAATTGGTCTTTCTCATTAGAGATCATTTCCTGAGGAATCTCTCAGGCATTCCTCTAATTAGTTTTAATCAAATTCATGATTATTTTGTGAAAGAAAACAGAGACATGGAGGTTTGTTTATGGAGTTTCTTTATGGGAGATCTCTAATTGGAAAAAGAGGAAAGATCGCTGCTTTGATCATATCTATTATCGTTTCTATTGCATATATGATCACTACTATGACCATTTCCATTGCATATATGTAAGATCACTGCTAAGATCATCTATCTTTTGCCTATACCTAGATCACTTCCGCACTCGCTAAAATGTATGATCATTTCTGGAAGATAGCCAAAGATTGAGGATCACCTTTGAAGATTTCTTTCCAGAAGACAGCTTCTATGATCACATATGATCCCATATCTATGATCCATGGCCAGTTGTACTATAAACTACTTGCCATTCGATCACTTGCATGATCACTGATCACCTCTATAATAATTTATATTGTTTATTCTACAATACTTGCTATAAAACCATTACTAATTGCATAAAGATCACTTCGGCCATCACCAAAGATCATTTCTATTACTTATTCGATCACTCACTTAGTCCCTTAGATTCTATGATCATCTATAGTCATTTTTTTTAGCACAGAATAAACAATCTGTTGCTTATATGATCACTCACTTATAGTACAAGTTGCTCCTTCCAGTGATCGCATAATAATACGATTTCTTTCTGGTGGCTTACTTTTTTTTGTTGTCTCTCCCATAAATTCCTCAGTAATAAGTCAATCTTGGGGCATATTAGAGATCTGGAATTTCAATTCTCGTTTCGTAATCAGCCATAAAGCCCCCGCCAGAGCCACAGCCAGTTCTGTGGATCGCTCATGGAAATCGGCTTAAGATATAATTGCTTTTCAAGAGCTCTGTTTTTTTTTGGTTTTCTGTTTTGTTTTCGGTTGGTAGGGGAGGGATTGGATCGGATCGGCTTGTATTGGATCTGTATTCCCAGTGGAATATTCTCTTTGGTTTCTAATTTATGTCAAATGCAGGCTTTGATTGATGATCGTTTTTTTTTGGGAATGGAATGGAAACGGAGGTACTGCTGGTGGATGGTGGATGCCGATCATATATTTATGGAAGTCAGGGCGGTTCTTCGTCTGTCTGTGTCTCTCTCTCTCTCCCTCTCTGTCGAGTCTGTCCTGACTCCGACTCCAACTCTGGGACTTGACTCTGAATAAATTTATGGAACATTTGAAATTTATTAGACACAGAAAATGCGCCAATATTGAAATTTATGCGTCTCTCTCTATCTCTCTACCCCTCTTGCTTGCTCTCCGCCACAAAAAAATGTTGGTAGAAAGAAACCATAGTCTATGGCTCTGTGGCTGCGGCTCTGGCGTCGCTACGAAAAAGTTGATTTGATTCGATTTGATTTTAATTTATGCATAAAATACTTTTCTTTCATCACGAGGCCAGTTTTTCGGTCGGTCGGTCGGTCGGTCGGTCGCTGCCATGGAACTTTCTTTAACTGAATTTTAATAATTTTATGCGCAACGCATCTTGGGGGATGTGGGGATGGGTTGGGATGGGCGAGGGGGCAGCGGTGGCTGCCACGCACGCACTGGCCTTCGCAGTCCACTGGCCCGCGCGCTCGCTAATCAAGTTTGTCGCCTAAGTCTTTCGTTATTGATTGGTGAAATTGTTCGGCAGTCAAAGCGGCAGCGGGCGCCGCTGCCGCCATCTCCAACGTCTGGGGCGGCTCCAGCGGCCTCCATTTTGGCCCCGGCCCCGAAAGAATGCCTTATAAAAGCTCCTAAGCCGATCTGATCGCTATTCGATGGTAGATTCATCTATGGAATGCGTTGCGATTAGTTCTGCCATGAAAAATGTGCAGAGAGAGATTTTCATGATTCGTATCTTTGTTTCCAATGGTATTTAGTGCAAGGAAAAGTATCAGTATTATGCTCACACCTCTCTCTCCTACAAGATCCCAAATATGCTGTATATTTTTAGATAATATAAAATCTGCAGTGGAATTCCCAGCTTAAACATATTGAAACCTAATTATACATTGTTTATTTAATATAACAATAATATTAATAGAATTTCCTTTAAAAAATACCTCAAATATTAACAAATATTCTCCTGTTTTCTGTTTTTTTGTTGTTGTAGCAAACGTATTTCGAACGTGCGCGCTGTATACGGAAAATGATGCAGCATGCGAGCATTTTGCACCGTCAGCGCGCCCCTGGAAGTATGCGCGTCCTCAGCCGAGCAACTGTCACCAGGCTCGCGATTCCTGGCCCTGAGGTAAGCAAAACCCCATACCGCCCATACCCCCCGATACCCCCATTGAACCATAAATAGATATGATATATCATATGTGTGTTTTTTTGCAGACTTCTGGGGCAACAGCAACAGCCGAAAACCCTGTACTTCCTAGTCGATGCCAAGAGCCGGGTACGAGAGGTCTACACGCAGACATGTCTGCACTTTGCCACGCAGGGTATGCTGGACACCGAACTGTTCGGTCTGGCAGTGCTCATAGGTGAGATATATGTATACAATAGATGTCCCATAGATGTCCTATAGTTGGGATTTATGCAGCGGATGGAACTATAGTTAGCCAGGCAATAAGGCATGAAAAATACAGCTAATAAACATAAACCAGTCTTCTTTTAAAAGCTACTCATCATCATCATCATCATCGTCGTCGTAGTCGTCGTCGTCGTCATCGTCAGCTTCTAGGCCCAGTCTTCAGTTCTTTAGATCTTTGGTTCTTCATTCCCCCACTCTTCCACTCTGCCACTCTTCCAGTGAGTCTTCAGTCTTCTGCTGCAGATCTGGAGTGTAGAATGGAGAGTATAGAACAGAGAGCAGAGCAGAGCAGAGCAGAGCAGAGCAGCGTAGAGAGCCTGTCGCCTGCTGCTCCTTCGATCTGCCAAAACACATAAAAATACCAACACAACAGAGCAACAGCACAACAGCAACAGCACACAACACAACACACAAAAAAAATGGCACATAAAATGAACAAAAAAAGAAAAAAAACGGCCAGAGGAACGCGTCGCCTTCATGGCGAACAAACAATTTCAGAGCCAAAAGCAGGAACAATCCGGGGACGGGACGGCGACCGGGGCCCGGGGCCCGGGGCCGGGGGAACGGGAACCCATGGGGAGATCGGGGATCGCGAATCAAGGACCGGGCAGGGGGACCTGGGGCACAGGGAACAGACACAAGACGCGTGTTCAGTAATTCAGGTAGCCGTCGCGCGTTGCATTAACACAAACGAATCGAACGACAGGCAGCGGCAGTGGCATGAGGCATGCGGCAGCAGAGGAGGAGCAGCAGCAGCAGCAGCAGCTTCGAGGATGGAGGATGGAGAACCAGAGCCACGCCAGAGCCACGGCCACAGCCAAAGCCAAAGCCTGGTCTGGTCCGCAGAGGCTGAGGAGCATAGCAGGGCAGCAGACATCGTGTTTGGCATTGCCCTCCCCTACCTCTTCCTGCCTCCTCTCCAAAGAAAGACAGAGAGCGCGAGAGAGAGAGAAGATCAAACGAGAAAGGAGGAGAGTTCTCCTCTTGATTTGGTTGAAAGTCGAATTTGAAAATGCTCTAGAAATTGAGATGGAAGATGGGAGATGGCATAAGGAAATGTTGGGAGATAGGAAAAGGATTTTTAAAGCATTTCATCTTCTCTAAGATCTCGCGATTGGGCTATAATTTCACTTCTGTCTTCTAGGCTATAGCAAAGACGTAAGAACTCGGTAGAGGATATGGGATTATAGACATAATATTCAACAAAATAATGTTTATAGTAAAATATCAAAGATATAGACCAAAAATAGATGATATTCGTACTGTTAAATTCTTCAAAATTTCTTGTTACATTTTCCTGTTAAAATCTCCTTTGAATTTTCATGTACCCTTCGATTCCTTTGGGTAGAGCAAAGCCCAAGAACACAACACGTAAATTTTCGAATCTGGTTGGCATCAATTTCGTGGCAAGAGGCACAGAAAGAGCGAGAGAGAGGAGCGAGCAGGCAGGGAAGTTGCCTCAACATCTTCAGCAAAGAATTTGGTATGCAGTTTGAAGTTGGAGTCGCTGTTGGAGCTGCCAGAGCTGGAACTTGTAGCAGGGGATGGTGGTTAGAGGATGGGCATGCCAACGTCCTCGTCTTTGAAGGAGAAGAACAGGCAAAAGATGTGTGGCAGAAAAGGAGGAGGAGAACAGGCGGAAGAGGCTGCAGGCAGGAGGAGGCAGCAGGAGGCAGCAGGAGGCAGGCATGAGGAGGAATGGAGAAACAGCAGAGGATTCCTCTGGCTCAACTATGAAATTGGCAGTTTGCATTCTGCATTCTGCATCCCAGTCCCAGTCCATGTGTGTTTGTGAGTGTGTTTGCTGCTGCCAAGGATTCCTGCTAATGTATCTGTGTTTCTCTGTGTGTGTGTGTATCTGTGAGTGGCATGCGGTTGGAGCTCTCAAGAGAGAGAGTAATACCCATTGGTGTTGCTCTCTGCGGCTTTTGGCCAATGCTGATATGCTCTTCGAGGGTACGAGGGTACCCTCTTTCTCTGTCTCTCTCTCTGGTTCTCTCTCTGGAATAGATAGCCTCGTGGAATGTCAGTTCTTTCGTTCGTTTCTTGAGTCTTTCGATTCTGTTTCGTTTTTTTTGTTACTTTTTTGGCCCAGACCCTTTTTTGGGACGGTGGTGGGGGGTAGACCGAGAAATGAATTTCAATTTTATGGCCACGGCAACGTCAATAAATTTCATCTTTATGCAAATTTCCGCTCCTTCATTGGATGGCTCTTTAAGTGGCAGGCAGGCAGGCAGGCAGGCACATACTGTTGCAGTGGCAAGAGGAGTTGGAGAAGGAGGCAGCAGCAGCATCCGATGGCAATTTGGCAACATTGTCATTCAGCAGAGGACTCCTACTCGGACTCCTCACCTGCCTGCACCTGCCCCCTCCGCCCCCGCCCACCCCGCTGCATCTCCTGTTTGGTGTTATTTTTAGGCTGTCGCATTGCCTGGATTCCGTCGCTGCCGCTGCCGCATTCCATGATGCCATGCCTCCTGCCCCAAGCCGAACCTTTCGGCTCCTCCTCCATCTCCTCTCCTCTCCCCTTCTTTTCTTGTGCTGTTGCTGGTGCTGGTGGTGGCTCTGTAATCTGTAGACCAACATTTTCTTTTCCATTTAATGTTAATGGCTCATAATCATTATTATATGGCGTTGCGGCTTGTTCGTCTTCGTCTGCGTCTGCGTCTGTTGCATCTTTGGTGGATGCGATGTGATGGACGCTGGCGACTCGCGGCCTTGCCTCAGCCTCAGTCACAGCCACAGCATGCCCCCCGCCCCCAGTCCCTACCCCTACCCTTTTGCCACAGCTGCCTCTCCGCCTCCTTATGCTGCTGCTGCTCCTCCTCCTCCTGTTCTTCTCGGGCTGCGTGCATCTGATAACATCGGAAATTAAAATTCTTTTGGTTTTATGTTTTTTTTTTCATTCGTTCTTTCGTTTCGTTCTCTCTCTCTCTCTTTCTTTTTTTTCCTTTAGCCTGTTTTTTGATACACACACACATTTATCTTTTGAGGACATACCCTGTAGCTTGTGTGTCTAGGGGATGTATAAGACACAAGAATGCTTTTGGGCAGATATTATATTTCTTTCTTAAAAGATTGATTTCTCAATAGTCTTCTGTTGATCCATAGAAAATATTTGACTTTATTATACATATATGGTCTGTAGCACTATAGTTACCCTACAGCCATAGGACTGCCCTATAGCCTGAAGAATTATCAGATATATAAAGTACTTTGATGATTCTCCAACTATTTTGATTTCATAGTTGTACTTGTTCTGAGATCTGTTCTTTTTAGTCGATATCTGTCAAGATATATGCCACTACACAGTAAAGAGTACATATGTATAGCTATGTACAAAACTATCCTATAATCATAGGAATTGGCCTAAAGAAGGACTATCTTTTGATGCTCTGAGGTCTTCAAGCCTAAAGCCTCTTCTAAAACCTGATACCCAGTTCCACCCATTTGTCGTATTCGACAATTTTTGATCTGTTTTAATCTCAGTTTTCGGTAGATCTGAGATGAGTGAATATCATCTTTGGCAATATTCCATGTTATACCATTTCATTTTGATAAATGTATATCTTTGGATAGTTTATCTGAAAAATGCTATCTATAAAAACACACCCAAAAGTGACTGTGGAGATCGATCTAAGAGTTTTCTACTGTATCTCTGTTTGGAATATCCTCTCTCTCTCTCTTTTGTTCTGCCATTACAGATCATCTCCTAGTCGACTTTCCCTCTCTCTCTACTGTTTGCATTCTCTTCTCTCTTTCTCTCATTTTGGTTATTATGGGGGCTACTCAAACTCTGAAACTCCAAGCTGGAAACCTTTTGGAAAATAAATCTGAATCTGAAGAATGCCAGGCAGCAGGCAGGCAACAGGCACAGGCCTTGGCATTGGCATTGGGCGCAGCTGTCTCTTGAGGTTCGACTTCGGACCAGACCAGAGACCAGACCCGAACCGAACCGCACCGAACCTCACCGAACCTCACCGATCTGCTGTGGAATTCCTCTGGTTGATGAGCCTCCGCTGCTGCTGCTGCTGCTGCCACTGCCCCTGCTCCTACTACTACTTCGAGGCTGTAATTTGTGTTGCATGTGTTTCAAATTGAAGATTTATTTCGCTGCCCCTGCCCTCTCTCTCGCTCTACCTCTCTCCCTCTCTCTGGCTGTCTGTCGGTCTGTCTGTCTGTCTGTGGTGTGTGCGTGCGTGTTAATTGTGAGCGCTGTGGAATGCGATGGAAAATATGTTAATTATTAGGTTTTTGCCGCTGGGCTCCAACGCTTGACCAAAAGGGAGGAACTCTGGAACTCCACTCCGGAGATTGCGTGAGGATCCATCAGTGGGGGCTACCTTAGACGAGACAAGACGAGACGAGACCAGACTGGCCTTCACACCTGTGCCACTCAAAGAATGAGCAGCAGAATAGCAGAAGAGCAGAAGAAGCCTCCTCCTTAGAAGAAGGAGTATTGTATTGTATTGTATCGTATCGTATAGCCCCATTTTGGAGGGCCTCAAAAACTGGAGGAGCCTGAGTGAAATTTGAATGCGAAAAGAAATCGGTCCGAGACTCGGGGACTCTGGGACTTGGGTTTCAGCTGCCATTCGCTGCTGCTGCTGCCACTGCCGCCGCTGCTGCTGCCGCTTACCTGTCTTTCTACCTGTTTTTTTTTTCCTTCTCTCTTGGTTTTTTTTCATTGCTGCGTTTTGGGCTTGGTATGCAGCCACTCGCTCGCTCGCTCGCTCGCTCTCTCGCTGTGGCTCTGCTCTGAGACTCTACTCCCAACTTGAATTCGTACTCCTCTCGAATCTCCACAGCCAGAGTCAGAGCCAGAGCCACAACTCCTCTTTTGAGCCACAGCCACAACTCCTCTCCACGAAGACATCGTCATTGATAGGCACTTATTCGGCCGCTCCGCTGATGATTATTATGATATTGTTGCTGCTGCCTGCTGCCTGATGCTGCTTCCATTCCATGGCATGCCACTCTGCCAGCACTCTGCCTCTGCCTCCTCCTCCTCCTCTGGTTTCTGCTGCTGCTGCTGCCTCTTTTCATAATTATTATTTTCCATCTTGCTGCTGCTGCTGTGGCTGTGGCTGCTGCTGCTCTTCATTTCGTATGCAGGAATTCCAATTTTTCGTTCGATGAAGTGTGTGTTGATTTTGTTACTGGATTGGAGGCTGATGCTGCTGCTGCTGCTGATGCTGCCTCCGACATGCCCTTGGGGGCCCTTACCCTTACTCTCCTCTGCCGCCTGACAGCCTGACGTGTCGTCATCATCATCATCATCTCCATCTCCATCTTCGTCTCCCATCTCTTTTTGAGTCTCTCGAATCTCGAGTCCAACTCTTGTTGATGTCAATGGGCTGCTTGTTTATTGCCTGACAAACTGACACAAGTCTGGATCTCTCTGGGATCTCTCGAATCTCCTGCATCTCTGGAATGGGAGAGCATGGCAGCCCATAGCCGAAAGTTCATTTAAAATTTTGATTAGCGACCTTGGCAGATTCGCGCCAAAAAGTTCCTTAACCGCATCCGAAATGGGGAATGAGGAGAATGGAGAATCTGAGCTCCATTGAGGGGAACTTCCTGCTTTCTTATCGAGAAAAAGGAACTGGTCTTCGGGCTATCGGAAGTTCTGATTTAACATTCGCTCTTCCCTCCATTGATTGGCGGCAGTTTACTCGAACTTCCTTCTCCCAAGTCTTCATTTAAGGAATGACACGACTAGATTGCAGCGAAACGCACTTCCTTTTCCAACAGACATCTCCCTCGAACTTTATAAAGTGGACGGAACTATCTATCTGTTTATTATCTGCATGAATGCATTCAAAACGGAAGAGTTTAATCTCGAAATTAGAATGGGAACTCGAATGGATTTGTGAGATCGTGAGAGAACCAGACTTATTATATACTAGACTTATTTATTTACTAGATATCTTAAGGTTGAGATCCGTGAGCCGCGATTTCAATGGCCTAATCAGCTAATTATTCAAATTTCCTGCAGTCTTCACCTTTGGATCTTTACTAAACCGTCTTTACCCTTTCAATTCCTTTTTCCAGATGGCGAGTACATGTTTGCAGATCCCGAGAGCAAGCTCTCCAAATACGGACCCAAGAGCTGGCGATCCTCGCACACCCACGTGAGTAGTGTCTACCACTAGAAAAACCATCCACAAAGCATTTACCTGACTAAACCTTGATCCTTAATCTTCTGCTATTCCCAGGGTTTGGATGCCAATGGACGGCCACTCCTGGAGCTACACTTTCGCGTGCAGTTCTATATCGAGAGTCCGTTCATGCTGAAAGATGAGACGTCGCGGCACAACTACTTCCTGCAGCTGCGGCACAACATCCTGCAGCGGGAGCAGCTGCCCCGCGAGCATGCCGACCAGGCGCTGGTCTTTCTGGCCGGCCTTGCCCTACAGGCAGACCTGGGCGATGCCCCACCAGCACCAGCCACAGCCACAGCACCAGCACCAAGCCAAACCCCAAGCCATTCCCAGACAGCCACAAAGGAGGACTCCAGCGAGGAGGCTGGAGGTGCCACATCCCCAAGACTATCCACAACGATGACGCTGCCGAAGATCAGCAAGCGGCTGAGCAGCGCCAACGAGCGGATGCTGCGCCTCTCCACGTATGTGGCCTCCACCTCCAAGAGGGAATCCCTGCCCCTGCCGCCCCTGCCACCACTTCCGCCTGCACTGCCAGTGCCAGTGCCAGTGTCCGGAACGGACTACTTCCGGATCGAAGACTACCTACCGAGCAGCCTGAACACGCCATGGGGGAGAAGTGCACTGCGGGCATGCCATCGCGAGCACATGGGCATGGCCGCTGCGGAGGCGGAGCTGCTGTACATCCAGCAGGCGTGCAGCCTCCACGAGACGATCAATGCGCACACATTCCGGATGCGGCTGGCCAAGAGCGAGCAGGGGGCAGGCAGCGCCTGCTTCGTGGTTTACGCCAAAGGCATCAAGATCCTTGGAGGCGCAGAGGGAGGTGTCCAGGCGGCATCAGCGGAGACCTCCACCACCTTCCTGTGGCCCAACATAACGAAGCTGTCGTTCGAGCGAAAGAAGTTCGAGATCCGCTCCGGGGAGAGCCGGATCACGCTGTACGCCGCCTCCGACGAGAAGAACAAGCTGCTGCTGACGCTCTGCAAGGACACGCACCAGTGGAGCATGAAGATGGCGGCACGTCTCAAGGACGCCCACAAGCGGGAGGAGGAGGAGGCCGAGTCGAATCGATTGCACGCCAGCTACGCCTGTTCCCGGAGTCTCCTGCTGCCGTACAAGAGCAAGAACGAGCAGCGCATCTCGGTGATATCCAGCACCAGCTCCAACACCACCTCTGGCATCGTCAGCGATCGCGTCCACTCCGAGGACGAGCTGGAGATCATGATCAACACTCCGCCGGCGCCCTTGGCAGCCCCATCCACCGAGAGCCTGGCCCTGGCCCATCTCCTGGACAGGCCCAGCGTGAGCAGGCAGACTTCATCCGTGGGACAAATGTCTCTGAAGGACCTGGAGGAGCAGCTGGCGGCGTTGAGTGTACGTCCCCCGGATACGGCCTCCAATGGAGCATCCGGCATATCGGCCAGCAATTCCTCCTCCGGTCCACGAACCTCTTTGGGCAACACACACGCAAATGACTCTTCGACGGCCACTGACTCGCCCAGTTCCCAGCACAACATTGGTTCCCAGTGCTCCTCCACCTGCAGCACTGTGGTGGTGACATCGCCAGTGGCCGGAGTCGGAGCCAGTGGATCCGCATCGGCCAGCAGCATACCCGTGCACTCGACGTCCTCCAGCCTGGAGCTGGGCTTCAGCCACACGGCCCAGAACTCCGCCTTGAGTGAGACGAATCCCGAGGATTTCCCGGAGAGCGTATCCGGAGCATCGGGAGTGTACACCCTTGCCCATGGGGCCCCGCCCACAGAGACCTCTGGCGTGTACACGATGCACAGCAGCGAGCTCACGGGCCAGTCCTCGGAGATGGCCGAATCGGAGAAGAGCTCTCACTACGGGATGTTCCAGCCCACGGAATCCATGGAGATGGAGGATGGCGGACCCTCGGACCTAGTGGACGGCGGCAAGAAGCGGGCAGAGTTCCGTCTGCGCTCAGATTCAAACATCAGCACCGGCAGCTCCTTCCGGGGCGATGGCAGTGATCCCACGGACAACAAGCACTCACTGCTCTCCGCCGAAGAGTTGACGAACCTCATCGTGGGCCGTGGCACCTATCCGAGCCGCAAGACCGTGTCCAGCAATTTGCACTCGGACTGCGACTACGTGACGATGCCGATGCCGATACCCCTCGAGGCTCCCAGCGAGGCGGATGACCAGGAGCAGGACCTGCCACCAGCACCCCCACCGCCGTACAGTGCACGGCACGAGAAGACGGGTCTGTGTGGACCCCCAGTGGTTCCGCCACCAGTGCCACCGATGCCCAAGACAGTGCCCAAGCCCATCGTGGTGGCTCCTCCGCCAAAACCTGAGCCACCGCCAAGTCCCAGTCCGGCTCCTCCACCGCCGACAGCTCCACCGCCGTCTGTGACGTCACTGCGACGCAGAGACCCACCGCCATATCCCAGCAGCAGCAAGCCCCGACCCACATCCCTCATCTCGGTGGCATCCTCGGCCAATCCGGCGCCCAGTACGGCGGGATCCTTGAGTTCTTTAAAGTCCGAGGAAGTGACAGCACGCTTCATTACGACGCGACCGCAGATCAGCATCCTGAAGGCCCACACCAGCCTCCTGCCTGACGGAGCTAAGCCCAGTTATGCGGCGCCACACCATTGTTCCTCGGCAGCGTCCTCAAGTGGATCGGTGTGCAGCCACCAGCTGTCGCAGCAGTCGCTGCACAATTCCAATTACGCCGGATCCGGCTCGCAGGCCTCGCTGCACCACCATCCGCATCCGCATACGCATCCACACCACCGAATGGTGGATCCGCACCAGCATCCAACGCACCATCCGCACCATCGACACTCGGGATCGGCGGCCATCGGCATACCGATAGTTCCTTACGGCCTCCACAAGAGCACAGCCTCGCTACACCACCAGCAGCCGCAGCAGGCGTGCGTTCTGCTGCCGGTGATCAAGCCGCGTCAGTTTCTGCCCCCACCGCCGCCGAGTCTCCCCCGACAGCCACCCCCACCGCCACCAGCAGCACACCATCCTCACCAGCATCCGCATCCGCATCTGGCCGGGCATCACCTGTACACGAGTCAGCTGGCGAGGAAGCAGCTGGAACTGTACCAGCAGCAGCTGTACAGCGACGTGGACTACGTGATCTACCCGATCCAGGATCCGGCAGTCAGTCAGCAGGAGTATCTGGACTCCAAGCAGGGGTCCCTACTGGCAGCCATGGCCCAGGCACCGCCGCCACCCCATCATCCGTATCTGGCGATGCAGGTGTCGCCGGCGATATACCGGAGCACCCCCTACCTCCCACTGGCGCTGTCCACGCACTCGCGTTACGCCTCCACCCAGAACCTGTCGGACACGTACGTGCAGCTGCCCGGGGCCGGATATTCGCCCCTATACTCGCCCTCGATGGCCAGCCTGTGCTCCTCGTACGAGCCGCCGCCACCGCTGCATCCAGCGGCCTTGGCAGCCGCCGCCGCGGCCAATGCGAGCGCCAACGCCTCCTCGATGTTCGCACGATCACGATCAGACGACAATATTCTGAATTCGCTCGACTCGATGCCCAAGGGGAAGCGTCTGCCGCCGCCACCGCCGCCACCCTATGTGAACAGGCGCCTCAAGAAGCCACCAATGCCGGCGCCCAGTGAGAAGCCGCCACCAAGTGAGTTCTCCTGTTAATAAACATTGAAACTATCACTAACCCCATATTTTCTCTCTATTTTTCAGTTCCTTCAAAACCCAGTCCGAGCACATGCATCCTGCCGCCGCGAAAACCACCCACACTGAATCCCCACAACGCCAACAGTCCGCTGACCAAGACCTCCAGCGGAGCCCAGTGGGCAGGGGAACGTCCGAGGTCCGATATGGGTGTGGGCCTGAATCGCGCTGGCAATAGCATTCTGGCCCAACTGCAGGCCTCCATGGCAGCACAGAGCCACGCCCAAGCCCAGGCCCAAGCTCAGGCCCAGGCCCTGGATATAGCCTTGCTGAGGGAGAAGAGCAAGCACTTGGATCTGCCGCTTATCTCGGCGCTGTGCAACGATCGATCGCTGCTCAAGCAGACCAAAGTGATTGTCAATCCGAAGAATGCCACCGAAGGAGGAGCATCATCCTCCTCCTCCTCCTCCACCAATGCGAATGGAAACTCCAACTCCACGTCCCCCTATTCGGGAGGAGGTGGTGGAACACTAAGCAAAACGAGGAAGAGCTCGGCTGCGGTCAGCCATCGGCATCCGCAGGACAAGCTACCGCCGCTGCCCGTTCAGCAGTTGGCGGAGGCAAACAACTACGTCATGGATCCCGCTTTGGTGATGAAGCACCACAAGAGCTACAACTCGCAGAACTAAACGGAGAAATGAAGAAATGGAGAAACGGAAACGGAAAGGGAAGCGATGCGAAGGCCAGATGACACTCTTCTCTCTAGTTCGATTGCTGTTTGATGTGTTTGTATATGTGTTTTTGTGATGTGCGGTGGCATGCTACATGCTACATGGGAATTTGCATAGATCAAGAGTCGAGTTGGAGTCAAGAGATCGATCACAGTGTTTCGGCCGCGGTGCGTAGGCAGAAGAATTCGGACAGATCTAGATCGAAAAACCCCCCCAAACAGCAGAACAGAAGCATAACAGTGACAGTAACAGCAGTAACAGTTAACAGTGACAGTAACAGTAACAGAGTAATCCACTCAACGTAAGAACCTCAAGAACGCATTCAAATAACAGAACCCAGTCTAGTCACAGGTAGAAGAGGGACAGAGACAACCATACAGAGAATGACAAAAAAACAAAAAAACCAGATAGTGAGAAGACAAAGAGAGAGGAGCACCACTATATAACTATGAGAAACGAGAAAACGAGAAACGGAAACAATACTCAAGTATAAAATACGAAAACTACTTAATACACTAAACTAAAGCTTAATACATAGTCTTAGTAGCTGCAACTTAGGCCAGATGCGAATACTTACACTAACTAAACTACTTCCGCCCAAACAACTGTGATTGATTTTTTACTTTAAACTTAACTAAATTTTAATACTACTTTTAGTCAGCAACAAGAAGAACAAACAAAACATCGAATGCAACAAAACAACAAAAAAACTATGCAAATTTTTTAGTACGTATAATCGCCCACCCACCCCCTCACACACATCATACCCACAACGAATCGGTTCCATCGAATGATCCATATGATCCATACGATCGTATCGGACATTCGCTGGACGAAAGGAACTAAAGAATTTCAAGAGTGCCCACACTTGCCCCCACGCCCGCTCACACCCACCGTATCTGAATTTAGCGAGTGAGAGAGAAACAGAGAGAGTTAAGCGTTTTAGATAACGTTCTATATTTTGTATCCATTTTGTGTTTTTATTATCTTTTTTGTCGATTAACCCTCTGAGAATGTGTGTGTGTGTGTGTGCAAAAATGATTTCGAGTTTTTCGATGGATGTCACAAATATTTGCGTAGATTTTTCTCGACTAAAAGTCTATGGCTAAATTGAGTAATGTGATTTTTAAGAAAATGTAAAAATTTTTGCCATATATCTTACATATACATATATAAACCATTATATATATATATATACATATACAATTATTTTAATTTATTATTTTTACAACAAAACATTCAATTAATGCATTTATAAAGCAAAGCAAATCGTTGAAGCATCCAACAATTGTATACGATAAGTAAAAAACAAAAGTCCTTGATTAGAGAGTTGTAAAAATTATGTTTGCGAAATAAAATGAAAAATTCAAATGGAATTGGAATTCGTATTGGTGTTGGTTTTGATGGCAGGTAATCTCTGTTTTTTTAGGGGGGCGTGTCACATTACTGCATTATTGCACATAGATTATAGTATATAGATTAAGATTGTTATCACAAAATTCAAGACGAATGTTGAGCGGACTACGGTCTATGTTAGTTACATAATACATAACGCGTAACAACAAACGATGCGACTATCAGAATGAACTAGGAGTGTTAATTTGTCCTGGCACTTTGGCAATTAAATATAACTACGGCCTAACTGAGGCCTTCTCAAGGCTCCCTCAGTTGGTCAGCATGGCCTCGTCCTCGGCACGACGCACCCACCGCTTGGTCAGCGTCAACGCGACGCCTGTAATGATGAAGATACTGGCAAAGGCCACCAGGGAATAGCCAAAGATGACGCCATAGGACGACAGATTTATGGCCAACTGAAACAGAAATCAGAGTTTGAAAGAGTGATATATGGGGTGGCGGAGATCTATCTACCTTGGCCTTGGAGGCCAGCTCGGGGGAGAGTTCTGCGTACTGGTCAAACCAGAACATGGGCATCAGCACCTTCGGTACTCCTCTATAGATGCTGCAATGCCGAAGAATAATTAGATTATTGATCAATACTATCACATCTAAACATTACTCACTCGTAATCATCATCGGGCTCAATCATCATGTTGATCTGAATGCGGCCGTGCACTTGGACGGGCACACCTGTGATGGGCTCCACGGCCATGACGAACTCGTGCTTCGCTTTGTCCGGATTCATGCCAGTAACAGCATCCAGATAGGACGGATCCGCCAAGTAGAAGTGCGGGAAGGACGAGTAGATGGGCGCCTTGTCGCGGCAGGCCTTGCACTCGACCACACCCGTCTTGGGGCACTCCTCAAGGCGGGGATCACAAAAGCAGGCCTGATTCGGATAGTTCTCGCCAGAGTCGAGAGTCTCCTCAGTGCCTACCCAACGGGTGGCAGTCAGGCCGTGGTTCTCCAAGGTACCCTCTGGCCTGAGGTTCATGAAGCGACAGGCATCGGTGGCGAAGATGGTGATCTCATCGTTGACATTCATCTTGGGCGCAAAGAGATCCCCAGTGGTGCCGTTCACAACGCCGCACGGCATGTCATAGAAACCAGTCTCCGCCTTGCCGTTCCAGTGCGTTAGCTTGCCCACGTTGGCGATGTTGTCGGTGCCCGTGTGAATGGTGAAGAGGCCATCGTATGTCAGGGATTCGTTACGATCCGCCAGCCAGCCAAAACGCTTGTAGGGAATGTCGATCGCAGATGTGTTGAACAGGTTCAGGAAATCGGTGAGATTGTCCTGGTAGCCATCGAAGATCCACTCGCCCACGGGCTTCGTGACGTACAGCTCTCCGCCCTCAAAGTTCAGCATAAAGTTGATAATCTTCTTCACGATTTTCTTCTGATGCCGCATCTCGTCCGCCACCGTGGCGGTGATGGCATGCGCAGCCGTCACCATGTCATCCAGCGTGCCGTTGGACTTTTCAGCATCAAAGAACCAGGAGCGTCGCTCATAGTAGGCCACTGTGGCGTTCTCGTAGAAGGTAAAGTTCTCCTTCTTGTGCTTCTCGAGGAACACGTACGGACCCATCTCCACAAAGTTGGGCTTCACGTTCGGGTTGCGTATCTCTTCGGGATTCGTCCAGTTGAACATGTAGAAGCTAAGATAAATGGGAATTGGAGCCTCCAGCCAGCTGTCGTAGGTGTCGGTGCCGGGCTTCAGTTTAAGGCCCTAAGAGGAGACGAAGAAGAGTGGTTATTGGTTGCAGCGAAGCAGTAACAAAAAACTACTTACATCCTCCACTAGATTATCGGCCAAGCCGGGCCAAAAGACCACCACAAGGATGCCCATAATCATGAAGAGCGATCCCAGGCCAAAGACCCAGGCCTTGCGTTGAGTTTCACCGCAACACTTGCAACACATGTTGAGAGATGAGATGCCAAAGGTTCACGGAAGGAGGAAGGTATCAGTACGTTGCCTACGAGCAGCTGTGTTGCATCTGGAAGTGGGATTGAGTCGAATTTCATTGAGCTATTTTTGCTTGCTTAATCTGTGTCAATAAACCGTATCGGGGGGTTATCAGGGAATTTTTATTCGCTTATTGACGTTCAGTTCAGCCCTATCCTGCCTAACCCCTGCAGAGCTAATAATAATAACCATCCGGTGGCTTATCGCTGTGTTTTTTTGGCCTCACTTAAGTATTCGATAAGCATCTACGATTATGTCCCGATCCCATTTGGATTCGTTGCACCCACTACGACAGCACCACAACAGATTACGCGCCACCAGTCCTTGTCGACTCGGATTGGCGTGCGTTTCAAGTGCAGACATCCGCAAATGTCTTGTCCACAATCGAGACCGTGTTAGGGTGCGTTCTATCAGATAGAAACTTACGAAATGTCCAACTGAAGAGTGGATTGGGATATCACAACTTTTGGGCAACTGACGAGGACCGGAACGGACCGCTTGCTGCCGCAGACAAAGCAAAACTGTTTGCCAGCGGCTACTGATTGTGTCTTTAAATGGTTCCACTTGAAGTTTACTATTCCAAATCTTTGGATTTGGCTAATCTAGAGTTCGTGCGATGATATGGCGGTCAAGGATTTACATTCCCCTATTAGGGAATATCCTTACAGATTAGCCACATGGATACTCGTTTGAGATTATTTGCAACAGGTCTTATCTGATAATTACATATGATATGCAGTGTTTGTCAGTAGTTCTTGGGACATTGAGTAGATTTCTTATGATTAAATCTCTGGTATGCGCACAAGGGGTTCCTATTTATGGCATCGATAAGATAAGCTCCTGGAGATACTACTGGCAGCCATTGACGGAACATATGCACTGCGAATTTTATGTAGACTACTTGGAACATCTAATTCCAGCTGTGAGAAATCAGAAATGTAATAGAAACGGGGCCCGTTTTTATCAAAAGTCCAAGTGCATATCGCGTTTGTAGCTTTCTTACTGCCTTTGTTTATGCACGGACTGAACTGACTCAGTCGGGTTATTGGGGCTATGCACTCGTTCTCCAATCCTCTTTGTTCTTGGCTGATAACAAGCCCCAGACACAGGAAAAACTAGAATGGAAGCGCGGGTGCCGCTGATAACCGGCCCGCTTTAGAAGTGGATCGGATTCTGTATTCCCCCCCAGACTCTGTTCTGTTCAATGATCGGCTCGACTCACCAACTCAATTGCTGAATCAGGTTGAGATCAGGCCAAAAGGGGTAATCTCTCTACACCTAATTAACATGTGTATTATGTATTATTACTTGCTACAGTATTGCATTGCATTACTCACCTTTTTTCTCGCACACAATTAAGACAAGCAGGGTCGTGACTTCTGCTAGATTTAGTTGTTGTTGCTGCTGTTGACCTTGACTATAATTATGCAAGTAGTTGCCAATAAATGTGGCTTAATGGAGGGCGAAAAAGCTGCAAAAAATACCGTTAATTATGCATTTAAGCCAAGGGAAAGCAACAAATCACAAACAAATGTACCTGTTAGAAGAAGTAAGGCTCTGCAAGCAAATGGCAATCACAAGCCCCAATGCACTTAAGCAATGGCAACGCAAAAACACGCAAATTAATGGCAAGAACTGCAGCTTTGCTGTCTATTCGCAAATGTTTAATTTTTTAATTGGATTAACAATTTGTTTTGGCTTAATCGCGTCCGTGCGACCGCGGAATTATCGATATTGTTATCGATTGCTTTATTTCTTCACTATTATTTGGGCTATAAAGTGTTGGGGCTAACCCATAAATTATAGTAAAAGATAACGTCATCGAATAACTAATCTCCCATTGAACAGTTTACTTTAATTTCAGCAATTTATCCATTATTTTAGTAACGTAACTCTTTGCTCATTTCAAATCCGCGCGCTCTCTTTACTCTCTTTTACTCATTTTCGCGTCAAAAGTATGAGCGTGGTGGTAAATACCAGTCAGTATATACCATGAGAAAAATACCAAAGAAACTCAAATTTCTCAAATTTTGATAATCTGTTTAACATTTCCAGCTAACTAGGACCCTCAGGCCTGAACACATAATTTTATACGATTAATTAATCAATTGTCTACACGATTGACTAATTACAAAAACACCCGCCTATGGATTCGGTCTAAAATAAGGCTAAAACAGGCTTAGGTGCACATTTCAAATAATCAGCTGTTAGCATAGTCAAAAAAGTTGGCAACCCTAACAACCCGGTGCCCCAGCCAATCAACGCCGACCACGACGCACACACACAAACGTAGCTAGCGTCGACGACAACTTTGCCAGCAATATTCTTGTAAAAAATTTTAGTTTTGATTTATTGAGGTTTAACTAAGAAGAACGTAAATAAAATTCACAGAATGCAGCTAATAAAAAGCTTGCTGCTGGTGCAGCTGGCGGTGCTCCTGGTGGACGTGGCCCTGGCCGGACGCGACTTCTACAAAATTCTCAATGTGCAGCGCAATGCCAACACAAATGAAATTAAGAAGGCGTACCGCAGGCTGGCCAAGGAGCTGCATCCGGATAAGAACAAGGACGATCCGAGTGCGTCGACAAAGTTCCAGGACCTGGGCGCGGCCTACGAGGTGCTGTCGAATGCCGACAAGCGAAAGACCTACGACCGGTGCGGCGAGGACTGCCTGAAGAAGGAGGGCATGATGGACCATGGCGGCGATCCGTTCGCGAGCTTCTTTGGCGACTTTGGATTCCCCTTCGGCAATGGAGATCAGCACCAGCAGGACACACTGCGGGGGGCAGACATCGTCATGAGCATGTACGTGTCGCTGGAGGAGCTCTACTCGGGCAACTTTGTGGAGATCGTGCGGAATAAGCCGGTGATGAAGCCCGCCTCGGGCACGCGCAAGTGCAATTGCCGTCAGGAGATGGTCACAAGGAATTTGGGTCCTGGCCGCTTCCAGATGATCCAGCAGACCGTCTGCGACGAGTGCCCGAACGTGAAGCTAGTCAACGAAGAGCGGACACTCGAGATAGAGGTGGAGCAGGGCATGATCGATGGTCAGGAGACCCGCTTCGTGGCCGAGGGAGAGCCTCATATTGACGGCGAGCCCGGAGATCTGCTGGTGCGTGTCCAGCAGATGCCCCATCCGCGATTCCAGCGCAAGGGCGACGACCTGTACACGAATGTGACCATCAGTCTGCAGGATGCCCTCATTGGCTTCAGCATGGACATCAAACACTTGGACGGCCACCTGGTGCCGGTGATGCGCGAGAAGATCACGTGGCCCGGAGCTCGCATTCGCAAGAAGGGCGAGGGCATGCCCAACTTTGAGAACAACAACCTGTTTGGCTTTCTGTACATCACCTTCGATGTGGAATTCCCCAAGAAGGATCTGACGGATGAGGACAAGGAAGGTAGGTGGTCGCGATTGCCCTTATTCTGCGCCGATATTAATCTCTATTCCTATTTTGTTCCCTTGCAGCGCTCAAGAAAATACTCGACCAATCGTCCATCAATCGAGTCTACAATGGACTGTGAATCCCGCCCGATCGGCAGGGATGATCGCTCTCCGGCTGTACCCTAGTATTTAAATGTCTAACTATGCGATTTCGGTTCGGAAAACGCCCACTTTAAGATGACTTTGTTCCAGAAAGTTGTGCGATAAAACAATTTAATTTTAGTTTAGAAATTTGTAAAATAGCAGATGGAAAAACTATTTGCAGTTCCTGCTCCTACTAAAAAAAAAAGGAATTGCAGGACAACCACCCCACAAAGAATAAAAAAAAACAAATTTTAATTATATTCAGTATACAAATAAGCGGTACTCCAAGAGTGGGAGATATGTAACTCACAAAAGGAAGTGTTACTGACCACATCGCCTGTCCATCTTGTTGTCTGGGACTCAGGACCACCGCCCTAGTTCTCAGGGACTATAGTCCTAGAGTGTATCCCAAATTAAAATAGCCGCCATATAGATATTTTTGGGAGGAGGACGTTGCAATTAACTCGCAGCCTTTTTTAAAGAAAATTTCCGCATGAAAATTGCACGGCTCCGAATGCATATTAATTTAATGTAATTAATTACATTTAGAAATCATCCACATTATTATATGTGTACATATTTGTACCTATTATTTTTACTCGCCAAAATTTAAATTTTGAGCTGACGTTTTGGAAAAATGTTTTACTCCGTAAAAATGTATTTGTTGTGTAGTTACCGTGTAGTTGATAAGGGGCTTGACCATCCTTGTTTAAGGACAGAATTGTGTAAGGATTTAAGAATAAACGTATAAAATTGTTTCATTTATCGGATAAAACGTTTTGTTCAGTTTGGTCGGTATATTACATTTTGAAAGTGCGACGGTATATTTCGGTATATATATTTTTTAATATACATCGATGTATCGATGTTTTTCCACCTCTAAGTAGCATTTAGTGTGCAAATTTGAAATTGTTTTAATTTAAATATGTTTTTAATATCGACCTCCAAGAGGACCGTGCTCTCTGACTTTGCCGACTTGGAGACAAAGTCGACATATGTGCATGAAAATGGAGAGGCCACAGATTTTCAATTCAATGCCCAGCGACAGGTCTTCGTCGAGGTGGATAAGATGGCGGGCTTGGCTGTGATGCGGATAAGAAAGAAAGAGGAAAAAGGTAATTGGAAAGAATTAAAGGATGGTCCATTTTACTTATAAAATATACAATTGCCAGCTCCCGAGATACAGCGAGTCCGAAAATTAGCCATTGATAATGCCTTTTGTGTTTGCTGTGCGAAGCAGACGTCGGAGGAGATCGCTTTGGGTCAGTCCAGTGGTTGTGTGAAGCTATACAACTATCGCACCGCACAGCTAATCCACAAATTTCCTGCGGATGATCAGCGCAGCCCTGTCCTCTATGTGGACTACAATTGCACGGACGAGTATATCGCAGCGGTGAAGGAAGGCGGCGCGATCAATATATTTGGAACCAAGACAAAGCAAAAGATTAACACTGTCACCATTGATGAGCAGTGAGTGGTGCTATCTTGAAGTGGGAACTCTTCTGCATTAATCTCGATGTATTGCAGGTCGACCTTGGCTCGCTTTCATCCCAGCAAACGGTTCCAGCTCTCGATTGCCTCGTACAAGGGTGCCGTCACTGTCTACGATTTTCAGAGCAAACGCAAGATCTTTCATGTGAGCGATGCTCATGAAGCTCCCTGCCGGGACGTTAGCATGTGCACGGGCCAGCCCTCGCTGCTGGTCAGCGTTGGGTACGACTGCAAGATAAATATATTCGATATTCGGCGCAATCGGGCACAGCCCACGACTAGCCGCCTGACCTACTCGCATCCTTTTTCCACGGTGGCTCTGAGCGAGTGCGGCACCTACCTTTGTGCGGGAAATCTCAAAGGCGAACTCATTGCCTACGACATAAGGCACACCAAGTCGCCGCTGGCCGTGCGTAATGTGCACGATGGGGCCGTCACTCGGGTGGCCTTTGTGCCCACGCCCACGGAGGAGCAGTCAAGCAGTAGTATCTCCAGCACTGGCAACGTGACTGCTGAAGCACACAAAGTGGAACGCCTGTCCAGCGACGAGCTGCGCAAGTCGATTGCCGCCAATTTGCTGATCACTCAACAGCAGTTGAATAGCATGGGCTATGGAACGGGAGGAGGCACTGCTCGCCCACAGCGGGACTCGTTTTGTGACTTCCTCGATACCCAGGGACATCGGGCTGTCGATCGCATGTCCACGCGTCTGACCACGCACCGCGACAGCTTCGACTGGGACACTTTGTGCCGCAAGCCCAATGAGAATGCGCAGCGACTCGGCCTATGCCCAGCGGGTAACTCTGGTCTCAGCTCTGTAGACAACTCGTGCAACAGCTCTAACGCCGATTCTTTGCATCGTAAGTCGAAGTGTTCCTAATCCATTTAATTTGTTAGTTATCCAATCTCTTTCAGAAACATTGAGCGGACCACTGAAGGATCGCAGTAACATTTCTGTCGATGCGAAACTGATGAAAATAGCCGAGACCGATGAGCACAGCGAGCGGGAATTGCCTTCGGGGAACTGCTCCTTGACCAGCAGCACCACGGGCAGCGACAAAGAGATTCCCCAAGTAGTGAACGCCGAACTGAAACGCCGCCTACGCATGCTCTCGGCCAGCAGAAATAGTACCCCTCATCATTTGAACACCACACCACAGTCGTCGGGCCTTCTGCTAAAGCCCCAGCAGTTGTTGGCCAAGTCATCCAGTGGTTTGTCCGCCCAGTTGGATGTAGATGTACGCAAGGAGATCGGAGAGCTGCGCGAATTTGTGGGACAACGCTTCGAGCATATCGAAAAGGAGTTGAAGCATTCGAGCCAGGTTAATAAGTGGCAAATAATCGAACAGATGTCCAACCTCTTGAACAGTCAGCTGGAGGACACGCACGAGATTCGCGATGCCCTGGCCTTGCTCCTGCGGGGCGATCGTTTCTTGTACGAGTTCTCGCATTTACAACGTGAGAACGAGATGCTCAAGGCACAAGTGAATCATCTGCTGAGAGAAAGAGAGGAAGGAGAATACTCTGGAGAGTGATGTGTCTTTTATATTGAATTTTAAAGCCTATTATTTTACTAATTTATTTAATGCTCAACTGTTTGCCTGTCTTAAAAAGAATTCTGTTTACAGGGACCACCAAATTGTTAAAAATAATTTCCATTAAATATAGATAGTTATAACTAATGGATTCTCTCATTCCCTTCTGTACTCCTCGTGCAGATGATCGTTTACTAGCAGCTGCTTTGTGGGCATATCCACAGAAGTTCTGTTCTGTTGAAGTTTTCATAGTCCGCAACATAGCGCTCGTTGAAGAATAAAATAAAATAAAATAATAAAATCTATTGAATAAATAACGTACATTTAAGATTCCATATATACTGACTGGGCGTCGAGTATTGGTGGAGTCGCAGGACATGTTTTAGTATTAAATCGAAAATAAACCCTGCCAACAGCTGTCGATAGGCCGCGCAGGACAACGGTATACGGAAGAGAGAGCGAGAGAGAGCGGCGGCTACAGGAAGTAATAATTCATTTTCCGTATAGCCATAGAGCAGAGAAATTTTCACCAGTGTGGACGTAGAACAGGCTCGAATCAGGCGTTTTTTTTTTATTTATAGGAAAACCGAAATTAAAATAAAACCAATCGGCTATTGTAATCTCCGCAAAGTATACTATATTTTGAGTTGTGGCCAGAAAAGGAATCCAATCCTTCTTCGGAATACGTTTTCGTGTCCTGCATACATAACCTGAAAAAAAACAACGCCTGAACCTGAAACGATTATTGCAACTGAATTCGCCTGAAATCCTGCGCCTACAACAACCCACAGCACAGCAAGCGACCACAAATACATAGTATGAATGTCGCCTAAATATCATCATTTCGAGGTGAGTCTGTCCATGGTCCCATTTCCGTGAAGACGCAACCAGAACCCAACTCGCCCCCTGCCCATGCCTCGTGCCACACACTCTTTTATCGATTTTCTCGCGGCCTGGGGGGGTTGTGTCCCTGTTACTTTAAGTGACCCAAAAAACAGGGTAAGTGGCTCTAAGGGAGGGTTGTGGCTGTTGGTTGGTCTGGCTCTGAGGACGGGGTCACCGTTCGGTCAGCCGGGCCGGCACATTGCGTGTCAGTATCCCGAGTTCATCGTCCACTTTCATCATCAAATTGAAAATTCCGATTCCACAGATTGCACTGGTCTACTTTCTGCTGCTGATACCATGGCCGCCCACGAATGTCATCAAGATTCTCTGCTCGCGTGATAACAGCCGGCTGGTGCGCAAGATAGTGCGCTCCAAATGGACGCCTATACTGGATAAGCATCAGGTGAGCATTCTCATCTATACACCTGAGAAGCAACTATCAACCATCATCCATTCTTTTCGATCAGGTGAAGCTGCCTCTGGAGTGCCCGCTGCATCCTTTCCGGGATGTCTTTGCCCCGCGCCAAGATGCCAAGCAACGGGATCGTCCCACCCAGTGGACGTGTCGTCGCTGTGGAAAGAGCTTCTACCAGGAACGGCATCTGGATCTGCACTTTGACACACGCCACAAGACGATCATCAATGAGGCCATGGACTCCATTTGTCTGGCCGATTTCTGTGACATCATGCGCTGCGAGGTGTTCGAGACGGAGGATGCCACCAGCCTCAAGTTCGGGGATCACATTGTCACGGACATTGAAGTCTGGGGCGATTCCCTGGGCCAGAATTCCGCGTTGGCCAAAGCGAATGCCGCATACTTGAGCTTATTACCAAGGTGGGTTCAGCTCTCTTTCCCTTCGGGCCAATTCTTTCACATCTCATATCCCGATACAGAACTTCCACATTGGGTGCCTCGCGTGCCGCCAAAGTACAAAACCGTCAATTACTCCAAGACAAGCCAATCCAGTCGTCGAGCAGTAGCAGCAGCAGCAGCAGCAAAGAGCAGCAGTCGCCGGCAGGTGAGCACTCGATCCCATCCCATCCACATCCCCATACCCATGGCCAGCGGCACTCCTCAGTGAATCCTCTTCGCCTAGATCCAGCAGGAGAGGATGGCTCGGCGGCCAGGCCCAAGTCCGCTGGGGAGAAGCTGCTGAAGAAGCTCAAGGAGCTGGGCCTAAAGCGCGGCGGCGACTCCGCGGCGGAGGGTGACTCCGAGACGAAGCTGAACGAAACGGAGGAGGAGGAGGAGCAGAGCGGGGACGATGCGGAGGCTAGTGGCCAGCAGGATCCGGCCAAAACGGAGGAGGGATCGGGCAATGGGAATGGTGTGAAGGCCAGGGCCAACTGCAAGCCCGAGGAGCTGAGCAAACTGAAGACTCGATGCGAGCTCCTGCTGAGGAGCTGCATAGGAGGACTCCTGCTGTCGATGTCCGATCAAGCCTTCAAGGAGATGGAAGGTGGGTGTGGCTGATCTATAAATGGCATCCAATTAATCTATATCCATCCATCCATACATCCGCAGAGGAGATGAACAAGGCCGTTTGCTGGTACCTCACCTGCGATCGCTATTGGGAGGATGGTCCCTTGGAGCCGCGTGCCTTCCCCTGGGGCCTCATTGTCATCCTCATTTTTGTGCTGTCGACGGGAATCTGCTTCTGTTACTACATCATCTGGATACTCTTCGAGTAAGTGTCCCCTTCGGGCCTCGCCCCCGAGGCTGTGCCATCTCTCCCATTGAGATTGATCGAACCCAAGTCATTTGTTTCAGCTCCGAAGAGACGACAATCAATACCAATCACTACGTGCCGGCCGGAGCCGGCGGTCCCATCAGCACCAGCAGCAGCAGCATCTACATGCCCGGTGCCCACCATCACTACCATGTCGACTATGCGACGCGACACGACCTCGACCTGGACGGCGGCGGGATACCTGGTCTGACTGCGGACCAGCAGCTGGAACTAGAGTTGGAGATGGAGCATCAGCGCGAACAGCAGCACCACCAGCAGCAGCAGCAGCAGCAACAGTACTACTACCAGCAGCAACAGCAGGCGGCAGCCGCTCGAGATTTGTACCCCGAACCAGTGCAATATCATCGACACAGTCCGCGTCACTACATCGCCGATCAGCGTCAAGCGGTGGGGGGTCAGGGTCCGGGTCCGGGTCAGGGTCAGGGCACACCCACAGCCGGGGGCGTACGCCAAGTGGCGGTATCGTCCTCCTCCAACGCCAATACGCCACTGCACCATCATCCGCTCCAGCATCAGCATCCACAGCATCAGCAACATCAACAGCATCCGCATCTGCAGCATCGCCACTCGACGAGCCTGGGCTACCCACAGGACATTTTAGACCGACGCGACTATACAAGTAGCTCTGGCCGACCCATAGCCACCAGTGTGGTGAGCAGTGCATCCGCCTCTGGCATCGGTGGCGAGGGCCAGCCGCGCCACTACAACACGCATCCCCGTCCCCTGGAGACGCGACACCGGCATGTGGGCTCCTCGCAGCAATCGCTGCGTGCCTCCTCCTCCAACCAGGAGATTGTGCATAATGAGGCGGGAATGGGCCAGAACGAGCACTACATCTATGTGACGTATCCGCCGGATCTGAAGAAGCGCTACTTCGACAACTACGAGTAGGGACAACCCCACTCGGAAGAGAGCATCAGCGAGTGCGGGAGCGAGGATTCATGATGAAATTACTATGGAGACTGCAGTGGAGCCTTCAGCAGAGAGACAGAGAGACCAAAGAGCCCTCGAAGGAGAGCACAAAACGAAACGAAACGAAACCAAAGTTAGAGTTCAAGCGATGGAAGAACGATCCTGGAACGATACGATCCTCGAACTGGAACCTACCCCCAGAGTTGGTTTTTTACTTTTAGCCTGCAAATTCTAGATTTGTGAACTGTGCTGTTCTTTTTTAATTCTACAAAAATAAATTGCAATATTTCTGTAAAATAGAACTCGAACCGAGTCGCAAATTTAATCACTTGGGTCGTCGATTAGAGATTCTCTAAGAGATTCAAAAGAAGCGAATCGATTCGTTTCATTTTTGGACTTACAATAACATTTATTTACTTTTTCATTATTGTTTGAAGTTTGAACAGTAGAGATAACTGATATTTAAACTGCAGAAAAGATATACTAAATGTTCCTAATCCTTCCATATACAATAGATATAACTACTACAGACTACAGTGGACCTACCTATTGCATATACGCATCATGCGGCAGCGCCCCAATGTCGGTTCTGTGTGGGCTTCTGTCTGGAGTCTTCGAGTTGCAGACTTGGGATTGTATGTCACTGGTTGCCACAATCCCTCAAGTTTGAGAAGAGGTCCGAAGACATAGAGAATTCCTTCCAATAACTTTTACATACAATATTTTCTTCATCTCAGCATTAATACTATTATTTTCTTTAATTCTTTTTGTGTCCTAGTCATCAAATTGGACAGTCCTGATATTAGGACTTGAGGATGACAAGTTTAGGATGGGTCCGTTCTTTTAATAATTTCGTCAGTCTTTGGCGGATAAAACCTAAATAGACTATACAATACCTGGGTTCAATCTACCTTGTGCTTTGCCATAGCCTGTGTATTGGTTGATAGAAAATGTTGGGACTAGGTAGGCAGGGAGCCGCGGTCTGAGACTAAGCCTAAAAGAGAATTGAAACCGCTACGGATCATCTTTTAAGTCTCTCATGAAACATCTTCGTATTGTAAAATCGATCCAACGCTTCGCTTTGGGTTAGCTTTCAACACTTGATGGTGCAGCCGTTGCACGTCCAACACAAGCAAAGATCCCAAGATCAAATCAATTCGTTCCATCAACTTTTGCATAAAACATTTTCTTCGTCTTAGGATTTCGTTTGATTTCGTATTTTGTATGCAGCAGACTGCAGTACAGATATCCCTTAGACCTTAGAGAAAACCATTCCCCAAGAAAAAAATCGGTCTCGCCATTAACATTTACATAAAACATTTATTTCTCTCTTTTTTAGGATTTTTCGTATATCATTTATCGTATTTTCTTTTGTTTCAGTTTTTTGTTTTGCTCAAAGACACTCACATTTATAAAGTCACAAATCTTAAGACTAAAGTAAATTGCAAAACCCTTCAGATATACAGATATATCCACTATATAGCTGCAGATATAGCAAGTATAAGGGACTGTGTATGTGTGTGTGTTTGTGGCAAAGGGTGGACATCTAGATCGAGTGGGGGCGGGGGGGACTATGTACAATTATTCCATAATAAATAGCATTATTATTAATATAACATTTAGTGGGCTAGCATTTTGCATTTGATTTTGCTTTCTTTTGTACTAAAATTAAGCGTATTATAGTATTTAAACAGAATAAAATATATTTAGAAATATAGTGTGTGTATTTTATGTATATTAAAAGTTTCTAGAATGCACTTAAAACGAGGCTCTAAATCTAAGATATATTTATTTAGTTTTTAGTGTATTTTTTGTATAAGTGGTGTATAGTTTTGGTCCTTTGGAATGTGTTACAAGAGAGAGATATAAAGACATCTAGGTGGATTACTTTTCAATAATAGATAATAGATAAATAGATAGATGAATAGTTGTTGTGAAGATCCTAAAACTAACGCCAGCAGAGTGAAAAGAGGTTTGACCGAAGGGTACTGCCGCATGACGGGATGTACATACTTACATATGTATGTATATCTGAAATATATAGATTTAGCCTAATGATCGAGGAAATTTAGAACTTAATTGAACGAAAATAGATTCAAGCAAATATCACTATAGAGACTGCCAACTTTCATGCATTTCCGCATGTTATTGTATGTACGTGTCATGCAGCAGCGCCTCTCGGTCGATTTGTCTGTAACAGTGCCCTTGAAGATTGCCTTCTGCATCCGCAACTTACATAAACGAGCATGACAAATGCGATTGTTTCACCAGATTCGCTGCACTTATAAATTCATCTGCTAATTCCATTCCTTCTCTTGAACTGCTGGCTTATAAAAATGTGTGTGTGTGTTTAAAAGTGTTTTAAGTGAAAGCTTAACAATCCTGATAGTAGATACTCCTTTAGAAATTCCCTTAGGAACGCAACAAACAATTGCACTAAAACAAAACAAGTCTTTAAGGCTAAGATCTAACAGTTCAAAACGATTCCCAACAGATTTATGGTTTCCATTTACTACATTTTTGGTCTAGGCTGCATATTGTATATTTGGTGGCTAACAGAATAACAAAACCGAAACAGAACTATGGGGCTTACAGTGTTGGGGGATTCGGGTTCGGGTTCTGTTTGGCAAAACACGCAAGTGAAGCCATTTATGGTCATGATAGGTACGGCACGGGTCTCAATCTGGGGGTCTGACCTTTAGTCAGAAAGCATTTTAAAATTGCTCTATACTCAGGGCCTCGGTGAGCGACTAAAATGCTGATACATTATCCGATAACACACATCAGATACTCATATATATATGTACATATATGTATGTAACTCTTGTTAATTGCACGCGAACCCAGAACCAAACCCTACCCCTCTCTTGTTCTAAGCCCGATGATTAACTTTGCTTACTCATCCTAAAAAACACACCGAGATTCGAATTCGCGCACTTCAGATACAACATTAAAAGTATGCATTTGAAACACGACATTTTTTCCATGTAAAATATTGCACAGATATCCAAAAAATATATATATGTATATGTATCTATATCCCTATATCATTATGTGTGTAAATAAGTAGCGTATTAAATATTTTATACAATTATTCTCCTATTATCAAATCCAAAAAATATAACCAAGTCTTGAGATTCTAGAAATGTGTATCTATAGATACATATGTATGTATCTATTACTATGTGTGTGTGTGTGTTTGTGTGTGTGTATCTATGTGTATTTATGGATCGAAATTAGTATCCATTTAGGCACGCCTGATGGTTCTGTCACGCCCCAATGTCTCTAGGGCTAAACGATCTGTGATCTCATGTGATCCTCTCTCTATCTTTGGTAGAAGCTGGACTCCCGATGCTTCCCTGCTGCCGGTGCTACTGCCCTACTCATCCGCCTATACTTTTGGAGAATCCTCTGGGCATGATAGAACCTGCCGATCGGACTCTGGGCGTACTTCCTATGTAGATACTTCAAGAACTCGCGTCGACGCTGACGCATCTCCGTCTGGGTGTCTGGGATGATCTCCTCGTGGTGGATCAGCTCGGGCTGTGGATCGGCCAGCAGTTGGATGAGCTGCAGAGCCTCCTCTTGGCTGCGATCCTGCTGTTCCTGGTGCTGCGCCTGCGCATCCTCTTCCTGCTCGCTGGCCACCACCTCAAGGATATTCTCGTTCATGTCGCACTCCACCACATAGAGATCGCTGCTGGTGTCAAAGATCTCTGCCAGATTGATCAGCAGCATGTCCGGTCCACTTGGATTCCCATCAGTCTCTTCATCCTTGTCGCCCTCAAAGTCCTCTGGGTCGGAGGCCACACCTATTTGCTGATACATCTCCGCCAGGGCATCCTCGACGCTCAGTTCACGTGGTGTCTCCGGCATCTCAGAAGTGGGCAGGGATACGTCTTGTTCCTCTACTTGCGGCTTAAAGGGAGCTTCCACAGGGGCAGGTTGGCATTCGGCTTCAAAAAGGGCCTGCTGCTGGGATGCCTCTTGATCCTGGGATACCTGGGATCCCTCTGAATCCGGTTCAAAGGCTGGCAGGGACTCCTCTGGATCCCCGCTTGGTCCTATGTCTAATTCTCTAGTTTTTAAGGAACTATTTAAGGCAATTTTACTAAGGTCACTTAGCTTTGGTACGATGGAGGAGTGGTCGTTGGAGGGGAACGGGACAGGGTACGGGTTTGGGGATTGGGCAGGGGAAGCGTAAGGGGATTGCAGTGGGGTTGCAGTTTGGTTTGGGGATTGTGATTGGCTCCGAAGCGCGGTCTGCTCCTCGCCATCGCTCTCCAGAATCTGCTTTAGCTTGGCAATATCGTTGTTGGATACCTCCTCGGGAATGGGGATCACAACAGCGATTGGTTCCTCCTGTGGCACTACCATGTCCTCCAGGATAGCTGCTGCTGGTTCCGGTGCTGGCTCCAGAACCTGCGATTGAGAGAGCTCTCTCTCCAGGGCTGCCATCTCATTGAAGTCACTCTCCTCGGCCGTCCCTGTGGCCTCTGCCACGGAAGAGCTGCTGCTACTGCTGCTGCTGGTGGAGGAGGAGTCCTCCTCCTGGCTGCCGCTGCTCGTTGAATCCTTGTCATCGTCGGAGCTGGAACTAGAGCTCGACCTCGAACTCGAAGATGACGAGGAAGAGGAGGATGGAGCAGGCGACGGAACAGCAATTGCTTTGGACTCTTGTGCAAGAGCCACCTCGTCCATCACATCCTCGTCCATGCTGTTGTTCCTTAGCCAGGCCTGAATCTCGCGCTCTTTAGCTTTGGATACCTCAGCCACGGATGACTCGGCCAGGACCTTCTCCTCCGCTTCCTCGGGCTCCACTCGCAGCTTGGCCTTCGGCGAAAGATTCGTATTCTCGATGTCATCGAAGCCCTTGAAATGGGGCAACAGATCCACGGATTGGATGGTGTTCTCCTCCTCGCCCTCTTCTGCCAGCAGATCTCTATCCTCGATCTCTTCTTCAGTCTTCTTCTGTAGCCCGTAGCCGCTCTTGATGACCGTCTCCCGACCAGAGGACTGCATCAGGCTGCTCCTAAAGGCCTTCGTGTTCACGGCGGAAACACTCAGGCCCGTGAGGCTCGGGGGATTGTAGAGCTGCGTTGCCGCGCCCGATCCTTTGGCGTATTTCTTGATCAGCCGCTTGATGGGCGGCAAACGACGTTCCTTTTTGAGGGCCAGATGTCGTCGCATCAGAGTCCTGTGCTGCTCTCGCGTCCTGCTGGTGGCGTATCTCCGCCGCAGTAGCTTCAGGGCCTTGAAATAGTGCCGGTACTTGAGCTTCGGGCTCTCAAACTCCAGGATCTTTAGCATCTTTATGCGATTGCGACGACGGCGTGCGAGTAGCTTCTGAGGGGAGAGCTTTACTGCCTTCGGTCTGGGTGCAACCTCTTTCTGATCCTCCTCCTGCTGCTGAAGCTGCTCTTTCCCCTCTTGTTTCTGGGGCTCCTGGGGTTCCGTGTTCTTGCGCTTCCGCTTGTAGAACTTGAAACGTTTCGCATGCTCTCGATATTCGCTGTCGTCCTGGGCATTCTCCTCCGTTTCGCTTTCACTACCCTCGATCTTGTGGATGAATGTCTCGTACTCCTTGGCGAAGGTGGATTCGTTCGAATTGGAGCTGTTGTTGTTGTCAAAGTCCAGTGTGGTTAGTGGCTCCTCCGCTGCATGGATTATCGCTGCTACGCTCTGGAGAGTGGGACTGGGCAGCGGCAGCTCCAGAGGTTCCACTGGAGCAGCAGGAGCAGGAGTAGAAGCTGGAGGTTGTTCCACGCGTAGTATCTCCGCCAGGGCATCGTTCTCCGCGGGACATTGCTCGGAGGAGACGCTTGTCTTCAGGCGCAGCTCGTCCAGCTCCTTCTCCACATCGAAGCTCCCGAAGGAGTCCACAGCCGATGGGACGATTAACGTCCCATTCGAAGCCTTTTCAATGTCTATAATGATATCCGGGAGATTTATGCCCGCCGCCTGGTGATCCACAACCACAGCTGTGGCCTGGGGTCCACTCGGCGGCAGAGATTCGTACAGAAAGTTCGGTGTAGCGGCATGAATCGGCGGGGGCACAGTCGGCGCCACCAATGCCACTGCTGTGGTCTGGGGTTCGGCGGCGGCCTCGTCCTCATCGTCGTTCCACGTGGCCAGAAAATCCCGAATGTTGCACGTCTGTGGGGAGGTCTTTGTGGCTTCCATGCTAAAGTGGGAGTTGGAGCCGGCTGTGGCATGAATATTGTACCCCACATAACTGTCCACATGTGCCTCCAGGTTGGTGAGGGCTCCGTTCAGGGGTCCCGCATTTCCGCCCTGCTGTCCCAGGTAGCAGTTTCCCGCTGCCGACGCAGAGGCGGATGACCTCTTGCGGTACTCCTGGTAGGGGCCACGGTGCGTTTGCTGTGGCTGCATCTGTGGCGGCACCTGTGGAACGTAGCCCTCCAGGCTGTTCAGATTGAGATTGAGATCGTTGTAGTAGCTGCCGCCGCCGCCGCCGCTGCTGCTGATGCTGGGATCCATTCCCATGCCCATCCCCATGCCCATGCCCATTCCCATGCTCATCCCCATGCCCATTCCCATGTTCAGGGGAGGCGCCACATATCTCTGATTGGGGCTGATGTTTGTGGCAGAGGATCCTCCCACCTGCTGTCCCGTCCCGTAGCCGTATCCGAGCTGCGTGGGCGCCGGGGCTGTGTCGTAGTGCCCGTAGAGGTCAGAGGTTATCGGATGCTTCAGCTTCGTGGCCCCGCCTCCCGGGTACTGCGGCTGTTGCTGCTGCGGCTGCTGCTGCAGCGGTGGCGGTTGGGGCACATTGCTCCTTGGATAGTAGCAGCTCTGCTGCGGGTATGCCCCCTGGGAGCAGCAATTCTGGCGGGGATTGGGTTGGGCTGGGTTCTCCGCAACAGACCACATGTTCCGTCCGGCGGGTGCTCCGTACGGGGGCTGCGCCATGGTCGCGGGATACGGATTGCTGGCATATGGCGCTGCCGGATTCCCGTACTTGTCGTACTTTCCGGCTCCGTAGTACATCGGCTCGTTGCTCTGCGGATGATGGTAGGAGCTGCTGGGGGCTGGGGCTACCGGCGGCAGAGATCGACAGTTGGCGCCATTGTAGTCCACGCTCCAGTGGCAGCTGCTGCCCGACTTGCGGTACGCCGACTCCGGCGCCAGTTCCTGCGCAGTGTACATCGGCGGCAGTCCCCCGTTCGAGGAGTACATGGGTGGCATGGGCATCACGCCGTACTTGTCGTAGTAGGGCGTGCCTGGTGCATTGCCTGGGATACCCACAGAGGAGGACGTTGCTCCGGGGGGAGTGCCGTACGGCACTTGAGACGGCGGCATGCTCTGGTAGCGACTGCTCGGCTTGATGGCCGCGTAGTTGGCCTCCAACTGCGAGAACTGTTGCTGCTGCTGCACCTGGTGCTGTTGCATCTGCTGCTGCTTCTGGCCGGGATTCATGGCCAGTCCATGCCCGTACTGTGGCTGCCCCGCGGATGCCGTCGTCTGGTTGGACGGCTGCACCATCGGCGGCTGAAGCGTTTGCGGCATCGGCTGTGCCACTTGGGCGGGCATCTTGTACTTGTAGGGATCGTAGGGATGACTCGTGTTCATCATGTAGCCTCCTCCTCCTGCTCCCCCGCTGCCGTTGCTTCCTGCCTGCCCCATGGGTTGGGCATAGAATGGCGTGGCTGCAGCTTGGGGCTTAATTCCGCCTCCTGCTGCTCCTCCTCCCCCTGCACCGATGACTGCATTTCCTCCGCCATACTTTGAGCCCGAACTGGGGGCCAGCTTCTCGTAGCGCGCCCCTCCCTGATAGCTGCCGCTTGTGGGTGCAACACTGCTATACGCCTGGTATGCATTGTAGGCCGCCGCCGCATCCAAGGGCGACGTCAACGTTCCATAGCCGTAGTTCTGGTGATAGAAGTGCGATTGATTCTGCTGCTGCTGCTGTTGCTGTTGCTGCTGCTGCTGCCGCTGCTGTGCATCCAAAGAGGTAAGTGCCTCGCTGTAGAACGGTGCCACTGTGGCTATCGTCGCCATCGGCATCGATGTGGGCGAGGCCTCATAGTGTCCGCCTCCGCTGCCCAGTGGGGTTGTGGGCGTAGTTGTGGCGCTGCCATAGCCACTGCTGCTGCTGCTCCCGCTGCTGCTGCTGCTCCCCGGTCCAGAGCTGGAGGATCCACCGACGCCCACGGCAATGGCCATGGCGGCCGTGTCCATCGCCGCTTGCATGCTGAGGGCTGCTGTCACGAGAGAGAAAAGACAAGAGAAAGCCAAAGGCCAATGTTTTATGTTCACAAAAATATACATATAATCATAGAGGAAAGAAAGGTCAAGGCCATCGGCGGAGCCGAGGTCTAAGCAAGGCTTTTCAGGCATTTTATAGCTAAAAAACAAAAAAAATGTCAGGTTCCATCAAATATTAAAAAAGTACCCACAAAATACCAAAACAAATTCCAATAAAATACCAAAAATTAAACAAATAACAAACATAAATGTGACATTTAAAGTGAATTAAAAAAATAACAAATACCCACAAAACACTAAAGAATACAGATAGTAAAAGTTTAAAAAAAAGTATATAAAATAATAACAAGCTAATCTCTACAAAAACATCTACAAAAATACTAAAAAAAATACCTCAAATAATAATAATAATATATGTATAGCAAAAACAATAAGTTAAGCAATTCAGAAAATAATTTCAACTTTTTCTGGTTAAAAAACATTTCATTGAATCGGTTCTTAACGCGAGCTTCCAAATAAATAAATAAATATATTTCGTTGAAGCAAAGATTTCTGTGTATTCCCCATTTCGGATTAACTTCTATATTTTGTCTATCTATTTCGGAATTTCTCGAAAAGTTGTTCCTGAGTTTTTTCCCGCTTTGCTGATTTCTTGATCTTTGAGCTTTCGAATCAATTCGTAATAATGAAGTACTTTAGATAATGATGTTAATTAATCTATGTGTTCAAATGATACTAAGAATCATCGCTAAATTAATAACCATCTGTTCTTCGGATTACGATTATGTACATAGAAGTACTTGGAAGTACTAAAGATTATTCTGTTTCTCAGTTTTTGGCAATCTTATCAATGGAAATAATTTCAGTTTTTCTTGAAATTGTATAATTGTATGTATAATGTATGTATAAAAACCCTACACTACAAACCCTACCGATAAGCCACACTGTGATAGAGAGAAAAAGATAGAGGGAATAGAGGGATATACCTCTCTGGCGAGTGTCAGTGAGAGAAAGTGTGAGGGATCTTCATGTCCTTCATTTTGACTAAAGAGAGATCTCGTCCAGTATCTTGCTGCTAAGTCGCACTGGGAGAGAGAGAGAGGGAACAAGAGAGAGGGAGTGCGAAGCGAGAGTCCAAGAATTCATTTTGCTATAATACTGAACCGATTTCAAGACCTTTACGATGCTGCGTTTAGGGATTTCTCGTAAAGTGAAATTGGGAGTGGCTTAAATGATAAATACACTTGATTTCGTGTGATATCACAGCAGATTCGATTTCTACCCATTCGTATCCTTTATATTTTGTATCCCAATGCAGTAGTATCTATTGCAAAACTATCTTTAAAATATCTTTAAGCGCAAAGAAAACGCAACAATTTAAATAAGAATGCGAATGCGAATAAAATGTATGAATAAGAGTATGAGTATGAATAATGAATGAAATGGACAACAGCAGACCGAAGGTCAAAAGTTAACCTCATTATTTTTCCTCCTACAACGCACAAGGTTATTTTGCCATTTATCCTGTGTGTGTGTGTGTGTGTGTGCACTTCTTGAGTGAATTTCCCTTTTGTTCAAATTGCAATTGTCGGTGACCCCACCCCTCACCCACACTGGGGACCACCCCGCAATGAGCCCCTTTAATGTCCGCCCTCATTCACGTGGCTACAGGAAAAAGCAATTATGTCTGGCATTTAAATGAAAAATGGAAAATTCCCATTCATTTCTGTGCACCCGTGCCACAAATTCGCTTTTGTTGGTCATTAAATGTGGTCGGTGGTCGGTCTTTAGAGTCGCTGCACGCAGAGGTCCTTGCCGGCCAGTGTGTCAGTCAGTGGGTGCCAGTCGGTGGGTTTTTTTTATGTCTAAATGCAAGAGGAGTCCACCAAAAGGTAGAGGTTGGAGGCAGAGGTAAAGGTTGGGAAACCCACCAACAGACAACACGAACGGACTTCAAGCGCGGACTTTGTGAAATGGAAATGTGGACTGTTCATGAAATATTAATGATTGACCCCCGGTACAATAGCTACATATAGCTGTAGCCATAGGGGATGGATGGTTGGATGGGTGGTTGGATGGCTGGACATCCCCTACTGCTATCCATTGCCCCTTTCAATGTCAACGCCCACCACAAACTGGGCCACGCACACACAGAGACACATACACAAAAGCACAGACTGCCACAGAATGGCACAGAAAAAAAAACCAATAATTGTAACAGATAATTGCCACAGAAGCCAATGGACGTTGTTGGCTGGTGTCCTGCCCGCCCACATGCACCTACCGGACTTGCCCGGAATGCAATCGTAATATCCCGGCGGCAGCGGCAGAGTCCAGAGTCCATTCATGGCGACCACCTGTGAGGTGTTTGTGGCCCAGGGACAGGGCCAGCCAAAGGGGCAGACAGTTGCATCCGGGGGCAGCCACATCGTGTGGATGATTTGAATAGGAAATCGGTGAAAGAGAGAGCTACAACTACTGCTACTGCTACTACTATCGTCGGATGGAGGAGCACACGGAGGAGCGCACAGAACAGACCCCGACGAATGTCGCAACTGGAATTCATTATGGTAATACACTTTCGCTGGACGATGCGAATGTTGTTTACCATTGATGACCCTCCAACGACCATTAGCTCCACCAGCTGGATGAATAATCGACCTTCCACCCTCCCCACCCTGGGGCCTGGGCCTGGGACTGGGGGCTTTTAGGCTAATTGGGCGTGAAGCCTGATGTACCAACCGGAATAAATGAGATCGCAGCTCGTCGATTGGCATCCGAATCGTAATGCAAATCGTCAGAGAGTCATCGGTATCGAGTGGAGCCACAAATTCGAAAGGGAAAATACATACGTATATATGTACATATGTATGGTAATCGAAGAAGTTGTTTTCTGTTCACCAGACGATATGCAAAGCAAGGCTATGGCTATGGTGGAGGTAACCCAAGACCCCCAAACGAAGCCCCCAAAAAGCCCATCCTAAAACCGAATCGAAAACCAAAAACCTAACACATAAATTGCGTATACGCCCTGGATGTGGGTGTAGTTGTGGATGGGGGCATCCATCAGAGATTGCCTTCAATTGAATTAAATGGAATTGCTGTGGCACTGTGGCAATTGCCCCTAGAATAGGGGCGGGCAGGCAATGGCCATCGGAATGGGTATTTATGTAAAACAAATGAAAATCTCACCGAGAATCGTGTGAATTATGCTGCCATATGCTTGCCACAAAAAGGCGGGCTAACACACACACACACGCACAGACGCACACGCACACTGGGGCACGACAACACACTATGACACTTGCACTTCCACTAACACATATTTGGGGCACAACGGGGGATCGGATCCACTCTAGGGATTCTTTTTATTTTAATTATAAAACTTTCGAGGATTGCAGATATTTTTATGGGGCCTCCAGGAGGGGCGTGCGTTCTCGTGGCGCGTTGAGGCGTTCAGGCGTTCACAGCGCGTGCGACTTTCCAGCAAAAACTTTTTCATCTGTTGAAGACGCGCCGGAATGCCGACGACGCAACGCGACGCGACGGCTCTGACTTGGGCAGCAGCAGCAGCGACGACGACGACGACGTCGACGACGCCGACGCAGTGAGGACAACGGGTAGTGTGGTGGCACAGTGTCCTGCCAAAAGGGGGGTGGCTGGTGGGAAACAGTCAATAAAAATGTTAGTGTATGGGTGCCACAATGGGGTGTACAATAGCTGTGTGTGTGTTTGTGTGTGTGTGTGTGTCTGTTGCTGTTGTGCCTGTGAAAACAAGTGGTTGCCGTGGTGAAGGAGAAACGGGAACAGAAATAACAGAATAGCCAAAGGATTGACAGGATGGATGCGGTACATACGTACATACAAACATATATTAAGGAACATTTCGATGAAGACGGACACCCTGTAATTGGAAATAATATGGTTCTTCCTTTGAGTGGGTGCGCCTAAAAAAAGCTAAAATCGAGGGTAATAATTACATAGTTTAGGGGCCCTCTAATTAAGGTCCTTTAAATAAATTTGTTCCGATTGAAAAGCTACAAACAAAAGAGAGAAAACGTTGGCCTAAAGGAAGGAAAATATGGAAATGGTCAAGGTTCCATTAGGTAGGCTTCTGATGGGTTTTATGATGGAAAATCTATTCAGAATTTTGTTTTAAAAAGTGGCTTACACCTGCTTTAATAATAATACCCTCTCTACACACCCAATGATTGTTTCCGCCCAAGGGAGCCTATGACCTCCAGAAGATACATACATAATTATCTAGAAGCTTGCCTCTAGAAGACACATATTTGCAGATGTAGAAGTAGATGTAGAGGTTTTCATACCACAAATCATTGTATATTTCGCTAGACGAAAGAAAAATCATGTAATTTAATGACGAAAACGTCTTAAATTACACAAATTTAAGTGATTTTAGGCCTGGCGTATATAATTGGTTACATTTTAGTACGACTTTTACTTGAAGCTTTCACTTTCACTCAATACTTCAGTCAGTAGCTGTGGCTATGGCACTTACTTTTACCAAATAATTGTTCCCTAACCAACATCCTGGTCTGCATACCCTTCCATGCCGCCTCCCGCTACAGGGTATATTCGTGCCGCTCCTGCAACATCGTCCAGACTTGTGACAGCTCCAGTGGGTAGCGCAGCGTACGTCTCCTTCTCCTGGCAGCGCACACACGCGCACCCACTTCCATGTCCTGGCTGGAGCGGAAATGAAGCCGCCGCTCGTAAGCAAACATGACAGCGCTCCAACGCTCCCATTAACGGTACTTGTTTTTTGTTTTTGTTTTTGTTATTGTTTTTGTAGCTGCTTTGCCTCTCTAACGGTTCGGTTCGGGTTCGAATGACGAGAAGCGTGACAAATAACAACAAACAAACAGAGTGAAAGAAACAACAATTACAGGAAAGCAATAGCCTTTAATACCCTTTGCATAACCAGCCAGAAGGGCTTTTTGTTTTGGCTATAACCATTAAATTGTGCTATTGGATCGATCTCAAGGCAAAAAATTTGTAAATAAATCAAATAAATCTCTCAAAACAAATAATTAGGTAATTTTTTCTGTTTTTAACATGCAATTTCTATGGCTTCTTTCGCTTGCATAGGAAAACTCTCTAGAGAATCATCATACCCTGTTTTGAGAGGGTACAACCCAACCAGCAATGATTGGAAAAGTGCACCAAAGGTTGGTTTGGGTTGGCTTTGCACTGCTGCTCCAACTTCCAGCTGCAGTTCGAACTGGAGGTGACAGCCCTCGAGCGAGAGACAGAGAGAGAAAGAGAGAGTTGGTTAAATAGGACTTGGGACAGGCAGCGACCACAAAAACAAATTAAGTAAATTCAGCCAAACCAAAAAGGTAGCGAGGGATAGAGAGAGAGAGAGCACAAAAAGGGAATTGATATAAACAATGAGCAGCAAACGGCAAAAAAATAGGCGACAAACAGCAACAACCACAACAATCAAGAAGGCAGGCAGGCGGGCAGGCAGGGGGACAGGCAGCGCCGCAATCAAATGATAATAAAAAGCAGCAGCGATTACGCTGGCAGAGCAGTCAACGTCCATGGCGGCAGAGAGAGCACACCAGCACACACACACACACACAGACATGCACTCCTCCTCCTCCTCCTGCCCTGCCCGCTGCGTCTGTGATTATTATTATGCATGCGTGAGCGACTCGATTCCAAGTGGCGTCGTGTCTCCAAAGGTGAAAAGAAACGTGAAAGACGATGTGGACGCGGGCGAGAGAAAGAGAGAGAGGGAGAGGGATAGAAGAAGCTATAGCAATTCCCAATTCAAATGCAAAACAAATTCAAGAAAATCGAACAAAGCGAACGAACATAGAGATACAATATATAGACAAAAAGAAAGAAATAACAGAACAGAAAGCTAAAAGAAACTTTGTGTCATCCCATCCATAGTTTCGTCTACAGGCAACGCTCGACAGTCGGAAAAATCTCAGTTATTCGGAAACACTATTACAGAAAAACGAAAACGATGTTCTGGAATCGGAGATAACAGTTTTTAATCATACGAGAAATGTTGGCCCATTTTCGCGCACTCCAGAAAGATCGAAAAAAAACTATCAACAAGTTACACCAAAAAGGAGAACTTCTAGATAAAAGAAACCACATTTTGAACCACAATTTGAAAAATGTAAATGAAAAATGCAATGAAATTTCTTTTGTTTTATATTATTTATTAAAAACGATGACAAATTATGGAATACTCGTTCAGTAGCCCCGGAAACATCTGTTTCCGAGAGTCGAGCGTTCACTGTACAAACAAATACCACCGTTACCTCTAACATGCACGTACATCCATACATACATATGTATGTACATGTACATCCATGTATGTACATATATACAAAATATTGATTGAAAATCAATAGGCTTTCTGCCGCTTGTCATGTCATTCATTTCAGTTCATTCCATTTAACGGACGCGCGCGTCCCAGAGAACCAGAATTCAAAACTGTGCCCTGCGATCGCAGTCGCTGCGCTGTTTCTGCCGGCAAAACTTTACAGTTTATACATACATACATATATGTATATTTGTGTGTAAAAACATTTGTATGCAAATATACACATGTAGATATGTATGTACATATGTGTGTCAGTATGTGGTAGTTTCTGGATGTTCGTGCGTGCTGGCGCGATGACAAGCTCGGCTTGATAATTTCCAACACGTAGACTATTCCAGGCAGCCCCCAATAATACTAATACTACCCCCAACTAGCACTCACTAACACACACACACACTGTCACACCCATGGGGTATAGAGCAAAACAGACGTGAAAAGGCAAAAAAAAAAACCAAATACGAAAAAAATGTCAACACACTTTTATTGTTGTTGATGTAATTACCCTTTAAAAGCAAAACACCGAGTGGGTATATGCACGCACGGCACCTACTGTAGCATATTTAGGAGAGCAGTGGGTAAGCCACAGTCGACCCTCTGCCCCCTGTTGTTCGCCCGCTGTCTGTGTGGCGCTTTTTGGGGCTGTCGTTGTAATCAACTTTGTTGTTATTGCCGCAAAATGGAAAAAAAATGCCAAAGAACAGAATAAAGTAGAGCAGCACCCAAGTCGGCGGCATAAGCCACACACACAGACACACACACTCGCCAAGAGAGATAGAGTGCAGAGAGAGAGAGAGATAGGGGGAGAGAATGATAGCCAGAGCGACTTGAGGGGGGTGTTTGGGAGGTGAGTGAGGCGGCTTGAAGCGAGCGTATGCACTGAAGCAGGGAGACGCTCTCGACATACTTACATACTCAAGCTATATTCAAAAGAGGGTAAGGCAGTCCCACTCCATGGGTGGGTGGTCTAGTTTGTTTGCCATCACCCCACCCCACCCTATCTCTATTCCATGTACCTTGCTTACATACATTTACACTTACACGAGCACACACATTTACATATACGAACCTCAACAGTTTTTCGACATTTTCATGCTATTTTCGCTGCCGCTCTGCCTCTGCCTCGGCTGCAGCGCAGCGCAGTCGCTGCTCACTTAAACGTTCTGCCTGCTGTGCTGCGCTGCTGCTGCTGCTGCTGCTACGACTTCTGCTTCTGCTGTTGTTGTGGGGTTATTTTTTTGTTTTTGTCTCTGCTCCGCTGCTGTTTCGCTTGATTATTTTGTTTTCGTTCCTCCCTCTCTTGTAACTTGCAATATAATTGGAATAGTAACGGTTGTTCGGCTATAGCTTTTGCTGTTAATTCCACATGCTTTCAATTAATATTTGGCCACGCACTTAAGAGAGGGGGATTTGTGTGGGGAGTGGTAGTGGGAGGTAGCGCACTGCTGTTTTGCCACCTTTTTTGCACCTCAAGGTAACACTAGTCGTATACACGATATTCGCTGATAAGAACGGAATTCTCTCTTCCACTCTCATGGAAACACTTTTCTTTCTCTTTTGCACGTATTAGATATGATATTTAAACGTCAGCACAAAAAATACACCAAAATGCAACGCACACACACACACACACACACACACCATACACTACACACAAACAAACTTAGTGAGCCGGCATTGAGAACGTTTCAAGGGGAGGTGGTGTTGGTGGTGTTGTACCCGTACCCCTGTGTTGTACAGGTGGCAAATGGAGCAGCGGCCCGCGAGCGTGGCGAAATGTGTCGAAAAGCGGCGCGTAAAATGTAAAGAACAGAAATAATACACAATGATGTACAATACGAGTGGGTACATGCATAGGCGGAATGGCAAACGTAGTAAATATAGTACATAAAAGTTAATAAACAACGCAACGAACAAAACACACGACGACGACGACAGCAGCGACGACGCGCCAACGGAACAGAATAGCAGCGCGTTGCGTTCGAAGCACACAGTCCGCTCTCGTTGAAGGTATGAATACGAATAGAGCGGCAACGGAGCAACGGTAAAACACGGTGAGTGCTAATGAGCGCCAACGACAAGCCAGCCCATCGCACTATGGGGAATTTGAACACTTTTTCTGGCCAAAACCCATTTTTCAAAAGCCGTTAAAATTCAAAATTTTTAACGGATATATATCGGAATAACATTGGTTTTTAACAGAGCGAACCACTAGGCGCTCATAAAGACGGTATTCTCGAGTAGCGGGTATAGAAAAGAGCTACCACGCCCAGTTTTTCAAAATATCTTCCTCTTACTATTATTAACTCATATCAAAAAACCGAACTTAAAAATATTGCTTCGTTTGGAAGTTATTAATTTTGGCCACAAAAAGTGGTCAAATTCCCCATAGTGCATCGGCTCATCGGCTCAGCACGCGCCGAAACGAAAGTTTGCTGAGAGAAAGAGCGGGAGAGAGAGAGACCCGACTATTTGTGTTTGCGTGCTCGTGTGTGTGTGGGGGAGAGAGGGCACGTTAATAAGTCACACAGGTGGTTGGGTTGGGTTGGGAGGTAGAATGTTAAGAGAAACAGCAAGCAGATGCTTGGAAGGGTGCTAATTGAACTAGTCTGCGTTCATGTTCTATATTTACCGTTAGAGCGGTTCTGAGGGAGACCTTTTTTGACCGATCTGGCAGCCCATCGAATTCAAATATAACGTACGGTCGGAAACGCGCTGCCAGACTGTCAAAGTGAGAACGATGTGCAAACCATACACGGTCATACAGAGGTACTGCTGGGTCGTTCATGAACGAACTATTTTGGAAGACCTTATATGATATTTCCCTTCAATGGAATTTAAATTAATTAATTCGAGATCAACATTAAACTTAGTCGGTGTTTGAAGACTAGAAGACGTTGTAGTTCTTATTAAGTTATTGTATCATCATCTGTCTCAGCGTTCAAATTCCCATCTGTCGAATATACTATATCAAAATATATTTAATGATAATTTTTCATTACGTAAATATGTAATATCGTTCGTTTGGAATACGGATGTGTTGATACAAGCATATAAACTGCATTTGAAACAAATGAAACTTTGTACGTTATCTTTTTTAAACTCAACCAAATTGCAAAAAAGATCTAATCTAAGTTTGAGAAAAATATCGATATTTTGTTGCCTTTTAGCCGTCGTGCGTGTAGGGACTTTTTCTGGGACTTTTTGAGGGATTTTGTGGAGGCAACATTATCCCAACAATTTCCCTTACATTCAATGCTCACTTACGTTTTTTACCGTTTGCAACATTTTTTTGTATGGGCCAGCAACTTGTGTCGCAAAATGAACGACATTGTTCCACAACATTTGCATGGAATAAGCAACATTTTGATACCCCTTAGGAAAGGATATTGTAGAATTTAGGGAAAGTTTGTTTTACTAGGCACCAATTATTGCAGAAACTAGTCAGTTTTTAATTTTACGGTTTTTGGTCTTCTTATAAAGACTGAAAATCGGTATCGGGATCGATATGTTAATAATAATAAATTCATCAAATGCATTATTGGGTCAAAAATTGTAAATATGTGAAAAATACAGTATTAATTACGTTTTCAAGCATTTGGAAAAAAGTATTTTAACATTTATTAAATGAAAAAGGGTATATATATGTCCATACCACCGGTAAGTTTCCAAATTACGTGACACTTCATACTCGCTTACGTTTTCTTACGTCGCTTTTCATGCTCACTTAAGTTTTATACCTTGACTTTTAGAAACAATCTAAAAAAAAAAAGAGTCAGTAAACTTAACCAATCTTGTAAACAATTGATTCATCAATCTTATAAAATTATGTGCCCAGGCTTGAGGTCCTAGTTAGCTTGTAAAGGCCTGTCTCCAGCACCGCGAAATTTTACTGACAGGAATCTGCTCTTTATTTCGGTTGTGTGGGTCCTAAGTGAAATAGTGTGACCAAGAACCCAAAAAAAGGTTGGTCACTCTCATGAATCAGCTGTGTTTTGTAAACAGCGCCAATTTTGAAAATGAAACTAAAATTAAAAAAAGGAAGAAAAGTAATTCTGACAATGAAGTGATTGTGTTGGTAGCGGCACATATTGTTGTAAGAAGAAGTACAGCACAGTCGGAGGCGCCAAAATGTCAAAATTATCAAAATGCTTATTTTCCGTGATCCGCCAAAAACATGGTCTTGCCTCAACTGCTTTTACTAAAGCAATCATTTCCTCATTTTAAAAATTTGAATATCTCTTTTTGGTTTTGCGCACATATTTTGCCTCCACCTCTCACTTGTACTTCAGTAATAATGTGCAGATATATTTTCCTGGCACCCTCATCAGCTGTTCTCACAGTCCACATTCGTGTGAATATCGATACTATCGATAAGAATTCGTGGATCCCGTTTACGTTTGCTGGGTACTGACTCCAGGAAAACACAAACGAAAAATTACTGGCCCAGTTTTTTTTATATGAAGTTTGGCAGTAATTTTTCGTTTCCGCGGTGCTGGGTACCCAGCTTAATATTAAACGGAATATCAAATTTGAAAAAATGTTCCACCAGAGCCGGCTAAAATCATATCGATTAAATTTAGGGGTGTCTGGCAAAAAAAATCGATGTCTGCATCTACAAAAAATCGATGTCTGCTCTACAAAATAAAAAATAAATAAAAAAAATAAAAATAAAACAATTTGACGCACTTAAACCACTGAAACCCAATTTTATTTTAAACAAAATCATGACGGAAGACTGGCAGAGTCAGAAGTTTCGCCAGAATGTCATTTCCAAAATGTAAGCAATGCAAAAAGACAAGGAAAAAGTCACACAAAAGAAATTTTATTTTCCAGACACGACTTGTTGCCGCCGCATGCCCAGGATCAGACGAAAAATGCCAGCGTTATGGAGAACCACATTTTCCGCAAGTCCCGCAGCAAGGATGAATACCTTGGACTGGTGGCCAAGCTCTTCATGCACTACAAGGACGTGTCGCGCAAGACCCAACAGCAGCAACAACAACAGCAGCAGCAACAACAGCAACAGCCGCCGCCTCCAAACGCGGAAATGGGGCAGCAGAACATGATGCAGGATCCGCTGAATGCACTGCAAAACCTGGCCACCCAGGGCAATCGCAATCCCCAGATGATGCCCATGTCCGGAGGCACTCCTGTGCCTGGCGGCCCCGGCACTGCGTCCAACCTGCTGCAGTCCCTCAACCAGCAGCGTCCCGGCCAGCAAATGCAGCCCATGCCCAATATACGCGGCCAGATGCCCATGGGTGCGGGTGCAGGCGGTCCACAGCAGATGATGCAGGTCCAGCAAATGGGCGCCGGTGGCAATGGCCCCGGCGGGATGAACGTGATGGGGGCAGGCGGTGCCCAAGGACAGGGCCAGATTGTGGGCAATGCCGGCCAACAGATGGGTGGCATGCCCAATCAAATGGTGGGCCCTGGGCCGAACAGTGGTCCCGCTGGTGGAACCGGCGGACCGAATGCTCCTCCTGGTGGCGGTGCCGGTCCTGGGCCCAATCAGATGCAGAGCGGTGGACCCATGAATGTGAATGCCATGCAACAGATGCCGCCCATGCAGCAAATCCAGCAGAACCAAATGGCGGTAAGTAATGGGGAGAATCTCGTCCAAATCAAACTCTAATCGAATCCTTTTACAGATGGGCATGAATCCCATGATGCGCATGGGCCAGGGCAACGGCATGGGTGGACCCCAGGGCATGGGCCAGGGCATGCAGGGGATGCCGCCCAATATGCAGCAGCCGCAGCATAATGTCGGCGTAGGCGGACCGGCAGGTCAGCAGCAGCAGCAGGTGGTGCCGCCCAATGCCGTGCAGCAGGGTGGCATGAATCCCATGGGAGGTATGGGTGTTAATATGCCGCCGAATATCCAGCAGAAGCCCAACATGGGCGCTATGGGCCAGGCGGGACAAATGTTTCCGGGAAATCGCGGTGGCGTCGTTGGCGGCCAGCAGGGGCCGGGACAGCCCTTCATGCGGTCGAGTCCCTCGCCAGCGGATGCCCAGCAGCTGCAGCAACAGCAGCAGGCACAGCTCCAGCAAATGCAGCAGCAGCAACAACAACAGCAGCAACAGCAACAACAACAACAGCAGCAGCAGCTTGTGGGAAACCAAACGTCAGCGCAGCAGCCGCCAACGCCACAGATGCCCACGCCGCAGATGATACCCAGTCCGGCACTGGTTCCACAGTCCAGCCCACAGATGATGATGCAGAATCCACAGCGAAACATACGGCAGCAGTCCCCGAGCAATGCTTCAATAAACACGCCCGGCCAGGTGACGGGCAACAGTCCGTTCAATCCCCAGGAGGAGGCACTGTACAGGGAAAAGTACAAGCAATTGACCAAATACATAGAGCCACTGAAGCGCATGCTCGCGAAGATCAGCAACGATGGAACAAGTGAGTGTTTCAATCGATAAGTAACACAGAGAGATTCTCCTTCAACTTAAACTTTTCTCCGCTTAGATGTGGAGAAGATGACCAAAATGAGCAAGCTGCTGGAGATCCTGTGCAATCCCACGCAGCGTGTCCCACTGGAAACTCTGCTCAAATGCGAAAAGGCACTGGAAAGGATGGATCTGATCTCCATTTCAGGCCAGCAGTTTGGCGTAAGCTCTCAGAATGCGGTCCAACGATTCTTGCTGCCCTCACAGTATCTGGTTTTTTCCTTCTAGAAATCCTCGAATCCACTTTTGGAGGTCATCAATACCACGCTACAGAGTCCCATAGCCAATCACACATTGCATCGCACATTCCGACCCACATTGGACCTGCTCTTCGGCACAGATATCGTGGCTCCGGTGCCCGCCAAGAGACCGCGTATTGTGGAGAAGTCCTCGCCCTTCGAACAGGATGTACCCCATGTGCTGCAAGGCGAGATTGCCCGCCTGGACACCAAGTTCAAGGTGAAGCTGGACACCACGTCTCAGATCAACAATAAGGCTATTCGGTTGATCTGCTGCCTGGACGACAAGCGGCTGCCCAGTGTACCGCCAGTGAGTGTCAGTGTCCCAGAGGAGTACCCGTGGCAGGCTCCCGACTGTTCCCTCACCGAACAGGAGTACTCGGCCACGCCCTTCCTTCAGACCGTGCAACAGGCTCTGATTGCACGCATCTCCAAGCTACCGAAGAACTACTCGCTGTCGCACCTACTCGACACCTGGGAAATGGCCGTGCGACAGGCCTGCTCGCCCCAGGCCAAGCCCAAGGTCTGCGAATTTACCGCTATTTTTGGAGTCTAAGGGAAACTTATTCTATATCGTATGATTACCGTAAATGGACTATACATCAAGTTATCACAAATTTAAACTTTTTATTTATTTGACTCGAGAAAAACCCATTGCAGAAAAGAATCTGGTAAAGGATATAATTGTATTTAGTTTAAGAGTATTCTATATCGTCTAAAATATACCGAAATATTATAGAACTATAATTTTAATGGGCTTTGTTTCCAATGCAACATCTTGGTATTTTATAACAAACTATTATGTAGTGAATGCTGGCGTATTTATTCATTTATTTTTGTGGAAATAAATGAGAAGCGTCTAAAGGGTTCTGTTTAAAGTTAAAACATATTTGTTTCGCAGATATGTAGATCCGATTATAACACAATGAAACCATTGCGAATCCATTATTTAGCTTTCTAAATAAAGGGTTTAATGGTTTAGCTAAAAATGGTAGTGATAGCATCTAGAATGAAAAGAGTTATATTTCCCATGATTCAATATAAAAAATCTTTCTTTACCCAGTCCTGCAGATGTGGCCGTTCAATTAATACCGAAACCTATATCTCCAACCAATCCATTTTAAGCTTTGACTTATTTCAGCCACTATATTCTACAGAAAGAAGTTAATCGACCGTTATATATCTTCTATCTTTCGACTACCCATCCATTCATTGGATCTTTCATAAATCAAAGTAACGAAACCATATCCGTAGTAAAGCTCAAGCATGTCTGTTTTCTAAACTATAGAATACTCTAGTTTACTCTAGAAACTATATGCCCAACTATAGAAATTTAGTGATAGATATCCTGATGTCGAGAAACGAGTACCTCTACAGGAAACTGGTTCCAAATGATTGTTATTTCTTTGCTTCCGTCCCGCCCATGGAGAAAATACACTCGAATTTGAAATTATTTTGGAAAATATATATATTTTCATTTTGTTTTGAGATTTGGTCCGTGTGGGGGATCCGTTATGTTTTTGTTTTTGTTGTTCTTTTCCACATTTAGCAATAAATACAATTGTTGTGTGTGTTTGTAAGATTAGGAGAATTACGAGTACGAGGCGATAACTACAATATGTTACAATAGAAAATAGTTAATAGTTAAGAAAACTTAGATATCACAGATGTTGCCGCTAAATATACGCGTATATATGTGTATAAAGACGCACTAGGTATAATCAGAATCAGAAGATTGCTAAACTAAGATGTGTGCTCTGTGCCCTTGGAAAGAAAGAAGTGGCGTGGCGCCTCCGCTTCTCCGCCACTGATCACTGGAACGGATCACATCAGGGATCCAGAACCAGATCGAAGCGTAGCAAAGATTATTGAATATTAATTTGATATATGCACAAGACGATGACAAGATCTAGCTCCTAATCTATCTCTTAAGACTACACCCCCAGCTGCTCTCTCTGCTCTCCAGCTGGTGGGTGATACTGTGTTGTGGGATGAGATTGGTTTGGCGTTCCTCCTGCTCTCTGCCGGTACTCCTTTATCGCTGCGCCTGCAGCAGAGTTCCCACTCCGCTGAAACTAAAGCCACTCGCCTGCTGCTGCAGTCGCAGTAGATCCTGGGCACTGTACACCTGGATCGTGGCTGGCGAGGATTGTGTAACTGGCACCGATGTTTGTACTGAGCTGGAGACGGCCGCCGCTGGGGCAATGGCTCTCAGGTGTATCGTGGGGTCGCAGAGGGCGGCCACGGCTGCCGAGGAGGAGGCCACAGAGACGTTGCGATTGACGCCGTTGGCCTTGTCCTTGTTGTGGCGCTTCACGTGCTTGGAGAGGTGGTCGCTGCGCATGAATTTCTTCTGGCAGACGCCGCACTGGAATTTCTTCTCGCCGGTGTGGGTGCGCTTGTGGCGGGAGAGCTCGTCGGAGCGGGAGAAGCGCTTGTCGCAGTTCTCCCACTTGCAGACGAAGGGACGCTCGCCGGTGTGGACGCGCTGGTGGGCCTTCAGGTGGCTGCTCTTGAAGTAGTTCTTGCCGCACTCTGGAAAGCTGCACTCGTAGATGCGGCTCCGGGTGGCCGCTGCCTGGGCAGCGGTAATGCGCTGATGCTTCTCGGCCGGCGATTCCTGAGAGCTGGGTGACGGACATGGGTTGGGGCACTGCTGAGCGGCCACCGTGCTGAGCAGGAGCAACTGGGATGCACAGGCGATTGATGGTGAGGCTGGTGCGGCGATAAGGATGCTGTTGGAGGGTGACAGAACGGAAATGGGTTCCGTTTTCTCTGTTTGCGGCTCTTCCGCTGGTTCAGGAGTTGGAGCTGGAGCTGGGGCTTGGACAGGTGCTGGGGGCTGGGGCAAGGCCACCTCGGCGGCCCGCTTGCGGTTCATCTTGAACTTGAGATTGCGCCACACATTTGCCTCGGGGTAGTCATCCTCCATAGCGGGACTGACTGTGCTGGTTGTTGCGGTGGTGCAGGAGGAGCTGCAGCTGGAGCTGGAGCTGTTCTCATCCTGAGGGGAGGAGACGGCGCCCAAGCTGTTGACTCGCATGATGACACTGACGCGTTTGGGCTCATCATCGCTCTTGGACTCCTCCTCTTCCTCGGACTTTTGCTGGTCGGGCGGTGGTGTCATGGTCACCGCAGGCTGTTCCAGACGTGGCTTTTTGCTGGGCACATCATCCATTTCGGTGGCGTCATCCTCAGTGTCCGATGGATTAGGTGTGATGATGCCGCCGCCATTCTTCTGGCTCTTTTGGGCCACCAGTTTCAGCTTGGCCTTCAGCAGATTCTCGTTCACCTGTTGCTCGTCCTTGACCACCTGAAGATATACAGAAAGGAAAGGGTGATGATTAGTAGGGGTTTAACAACCTGATCCCAGAGTGCATTCACATTCATGTCGTTCACGTTCACTTTTCCCCCAGACCGGACCGTACCGCAGGGCTGTGACCCACAATGACTTTTGAGTCAAAATATTGTTGCTAATTACGCAGCCATCACGCAAGGCCGTTCACCGTTAACCTTAACCTGTCATCGATGAGTGGGGGTGTAGGTTCATTGCACTCATTTTGGCCAAGAAGTTTAATACATAAATATTTATTTTTTGGCGGTTTTTCCACTTTTTTGTTTGAAAGCCAGGCGGTTCAATGAAATTTGAATGGCCCGCCCAAAAGCAGGCAATGGAGCAGTGCAGCCACACTAATGACTACAGTGTTATGACGTGCTGCAGGTGAGCTGTGGTATGGTGGGTGCGAGGGGGAGCGCTATATAAACGTCGTTGAAATCTTTTTATGGGCTCGGCACGTTGCTTTCCATAGTGTGTGTGAGTGTGTGACTCGGTTTGTTTGCCAGATAAGTGAAGGGGGTGTGGGGGGGTGGGGGAGTGGGGCAGTATAAGAAATGTGACATATTTTTATGAGACCGGGGCTTGGCTGTGGCCCTGTGTTTGCCTAGCCTCGCTCTCTTCCTCTTCTTCGCAGTAGTAGTATTTTCCTTGCCGATTCGTCTAATTGGCAAACTCACCTTCGCTTGCTCGTTCCCTCTCACACACAAACGAAAGCAAGCTCTCTCAAACGCAAGACTCCCCCAAATATGCTAAATACAAGGTAAGGCACGGGCGCATAGCAGAACATAATTAGAGGCCATTATTTTGAGCTGGTCTACCTTCTATTTGATATACCATGCTTGCCCTCTCTTTGGACTGCCTGTATGTGTGTGTGAGTGCGCTCCTCTCTCGGCGACGACGAGACTGTTTGCTTGTGTGCTAGGGGTCCAATGTTCAGCTCCCGCTACACTGCCCCCGTTGTTTCTTTCCTATAAGCCTGAGCATGCGGTGTTCACGTGAACGCGTGCTGGCTGCGTGATCTGGCCTGGCCATGGGTGGAAAAGAGATGGGACACTTTTGTTTTTAGAAACGCGACAAGTGTAAGCGAGACCGTACGAGCGTCTGCTCCCATGGCCCCCCTGCGTGATTTGTGGCCTGGGTGGAATGGGGAGAAAAATGTGCGGGAATTTCTGTTCAGGCCCAGGGTCCGGTCCGAGATGCATTTGGCTCTAATCACATTCACTATTCCAATAATCACAATCGCATTGTAGGTCAAACGCACTCACTCTCCCGTGAGTCACATTCCCGATTTACTTACATTTTCCAATTTATTTTCCCTGAGGGGGGGCGTTGCTGGCGGCGATGGCAGCAGCAGGGTATCCATATTCATATCCATTTTGGCCTGTGTGGTTTAGTCTTGCACTTTGCACTCTCTTTGCGATGCACTTTTCTCTTTCACTCTACCCTGGTCTTGCTAGCCGGGTGTAGGAGTTAACTGTCTGTCTGTCTCTTTCTCTTATCACTTGTTCAATCTTTTATTTCTGCTCCGAGATTTTGCACAATTTTGTAACTGTTTCTTTTTTTTACTCTTCAATGGACTGCGCTTTTCGGCCAGGCCGTGTGGAACGGTAGCAGGAGCTAAACAAACCGTTGCGTTCAGAATTCAAAAGACGAATGAAACAACATTTAGTCAGCGGGCTCCCAACAGAGCTCCAACTGCTGCCGCGTCGCAGTCGCTGCGGCTCTGTGCTGTGTGTGTATGTGTGTGTGTGTGTTTGTGTGCGAGGGAAGCGCCGACGTAATCACTTGTAAGTGGGTAGACATGAAGGTGTGTGTCGGGTGGGGGAGAGGACAGAAATCGTCATCGTCGTTTCGTGAGTGGAGCAACCAGTGCAATGAAACCGAATGGAACCTCGGGAACCCGGACAGCCGGACAGCGTCCGGACATCAGCAGCCATCAGGCAGCGGCAACGTGGGCAGCAAAACGCCACTTTTCTTCTCTTCTCTGTGGATGTGGTGTGCTCGTACCCCCGCCTGACATTCTGAAAAGGTCAGGTCTCTTATGTTCGCTGCCTTCCCTTTCCCTTCTATACATAAATACATATGTATGCATGTATTCTTTGAAATGAAAGATCTCCTAAGAGGAGAGACGGCCACCACCACGTAACCAACGCATGAACCGACGTCATCAGCTGTTTACTTGAGACTTGTTTTTCGATGGTCGCATGGTCTAAGGAGGGGGACCGTCAGAAGATTCCATTCCATTTGGTGGGGGGCCCCGCCCCTGTCTATTCATAGGCTGCTGTCCATGCACAAGCCGCGTGCACAGCACAGCACAGCACACACATTCGCACATACAAACTTGTGGAGCTCACACAGACACACCCCAAAGCCATGACTGGGAGTCGGGCCGCCGCCAAAAGCTGACGCTGACGCAGTTGTTGCTACGGAAGTTCGTGATTAATCGAACAAAAAAACAGGCTCGAACGCGCTCGAGACGGGGTCTTAGCCATCGAAACGATATGGCAGACGCGCCTGGCATCCGATTAGACAGATCTCGGCCTCGTCGAATATATTTGCATGGACATTATAGCCAAAGCCAGACTTTTGGTTTGTCTGTAGGGGAGGAAAGCAAAAGGCAAGATTTCATTAATGGGACGCAACACAGAGAGATAGGGAACGGTAGAATGAGAGACAGTATTGGGAGATCAACAGTTGAGCGAATCGTCAGCGTTGCCAGCTGCTATGTAAATGTTAAGACACATTATGAAATACAAAATGAGTCATTGTGTAGTGAAACTTTAAATACACAAGTGGACAAGTAAACTGTAACCCAAACTAACTACATAAACAATTGAATTTATATATGAAATATATACATCAAGTAAATCTAACACAGTAGTCTGGCAATGCCGTAAAAGTTTTCAAAGCAAAAAGGGGCTCGTGCAGCGAACACACACCAAGAGAACCGAAGTGGGGAGAGCGAGAGAGAGAGAGAGCGCCAGCAGAAACAGCTGTGACTATTATAATGTGGCGCTGGTTGGCTCGCTTGCGCAACAACAACTAGCAAGCCATGCCAGACAGGGTGCGCAAGGGTATGCTATATTCAGTAAACACACTTCGTGGCCTGGTTCCACCAGCAAGCATTTCCAACTAAAATCGAATCTTAGTAAATGTATATCTAAAAACCAAGAAATCAAGTACCAATAGAAAACAAAAAGTATATAATCTGTTAGTGCCTTGGTACTACCAAGGCATACCTGGAGAAGGTATCAACTAGTCGACCCCTTACGTAAATAACCTTCTTACTGGCTGAGCATGTTTGCCTCTGGGTCTGTGGCTCTATGTGTGTGTGTGTGTCTGTGTCTGCGGCTGTATCACGCGTTGACCTCATGGTGTTCACGTGAACATTTGTTGATACTTTGGTAGGCGTTCGTTCGCTGTGATGGAATGAGAGACGGAGACGGAGAGAGCGAGAAAGAGAGGCCAGCAGTCTGTGGCGTGCTTTTATCTGTATGGAAGTGTGTGTGCGTATGCGTGTGGGTGTTTGTAGTGCTTGCGTTTTTTTTTTGTTTTTGTTATTGGAAACGGAATTCGTGTGTAGAGTAAATTTGCACGGAACTGAAGCGCAGTCTCATGGCATGATGGCCTCCACTCTCTCGAATGTGGGCGTGTAAATGGGACGATGTACCGTTACACCCGCTCGTCCCCTTGCAAGTGCACCGCACCGTTCATTTGGAATGTAAAAACTGCGTCGCAGTCGGAGGCCGCCTTTGCCTTTGCGTTACCTACCCCCCTACCCACCTACCACCTACGTTTGCCATTAGGGAAATCTCTATAATTTAATCAGCGTCAAGAGGGAGGGGTTATTCAAACAAATGTATCTAAATTTGGAGAGAAAAACTCTGTCGGACACTCGGTCCCCGGGGCCCAGGTTCAAGTTCAGCTTCCTTGACATGCATCTGGAGGGGAGGTCGCCCACGCACGCCCACCCTGATTTGAATCCAAATCCGGACTCGAGCTCTGAGAACACGTTCCCACGCACATTCTCCATTGCACGTAGGCCGCCACGCCACATACCCAACGCCCACGAAAGAGCAGACCGACCTTAGGGAGAAGAGAAACAGATAGTGGGCGAGAGAGCCCTTTTTGTAAAGAGAGAGAGAGAGAGAGAGAAGGAACTTGCGCATTGACGTAGTAACATTACGTAGCGTCTAGTGACGTCACACGGACTAAACTTTTGCTCCTGTTGCGCGTCAAAGGTCAAACGTAAGAAGCTTCCTCGGCCAACAATGACGTTGGCGTTCGTCTTGTTGCCCGGGTTCAAGGCCTCCCCACGCAGCCTTGCCTTATGGATTATTAAAGAAGAATTCCATTCCAAGCAAAAGCAAAAGCATAATCACAAGCCCGGGCCATGGCCATGTGTCTTTTTTCTCAATCGCCGCACCGGACACCCGGAGGAGGCGTTGCTCGAGCGTCAATCACAGGTGGAGCCGTCGCCTGACGTCAGACCCCCAGTTGAACGGTCGGACAGTCCAACAGTCGAATCATGCAGTCAACGAGTGTGCCAATGAGTACATAAAACATGAGAAAATTGTCTATAATTCGACACGGCAACAGCGTCAAAAGCGTCAACAGACGAGGCCCATTTTCCACTTTCCATATCCCGCAAGTTTTTCCCTGTTGCCAGCCTGTTGCCAGGTTTTGCAATTCACTTTTGGCAAACAATTTTCCTGATGCTTTTCTTGGCCACACCGCATCGTCCGAATGGGAAGAGAAGGGGACTGGGTAAAACCACAAAAAAAATAGTAATAATAAAACTTGTCTCTGATTTGCCTCAAATCACACGCGCTGTCCTCAAAAGTCTCCATGACGTCATGTGACTCGTGACCAAGCAACTCCACCAACAAAGCCGAAGACATTACCTTTTCTTCTTGCCCCACCCCACTGAACGACTCTCATCTTTGGCTTGGCTGCTTATGTGTTGGATGTTTACGGATCTCAGGTGGCAGAATCATCAAAAAAATCGAAGCCTATTGGTAATAAATAAGAGGCGGCTCAGCAATCGAACAGAATCGAAAGCGATCGTTTTTCAATCGAAGGAAACTCTTTGCGCTATCGATGACTTTTGACGATCCACAGGACTTTTTCTACTCAATCGGGTAGCTTTTTGACTTGCCTGTGGAATATTTTTAGGTAAATATATATAATAGTCAGATATAACAGTCATCCATCTATCCATCCATCTATCTATGTATGTATATAATATATATTAACTCTTATCTCTAATAATATTTCATCAGTAAACGAAATTTCAGCATACCTTCTTGAAGAATTGAGTCAGTATTTATTGAAGAATCAGTGCCGAAATTCCTTTAAAAGATGACGGAATGGTTTCGCCTATATTTGCGCTATAAACGATCTAACTAGATCCAGATCTGTAGACCCTCTAAGGTGTTCTTCAGGTTCCATCATGTGCTTCTAATCCCCGCGACTGCGATGCGTTTTGCTCTCTGCCTACGTGCCGGATAACGCGTTGCCATCGCAAACCCGGAACCGTGCGGGGGAACCGAAGCTACCCCAAATCTTTGCTGGAAGGCAGAGAGGTAAACAGAATCAGAGGCATGCTGTAAACAATGAGAGCAAAGGGCCAGGGCGGCCTTCAGTTGGGGATTGTGGTGTTCCCCCGAATGGAAATTTACGACGATGTGAAGGTTTCCCCCATCCCCCCATGCCCCCATCCAAACCACAGACGAAATGGTTTTTGTTTTTTAGCGCTCTCGTTTCTCTCGTTCTGGCCGCTCGAGGGGGGCCGACCTTGGCCCAGTTCCTTCCCTTGCCAAATGTTCCATCTGAACTTGAAAGTTGTTGTCCGTGGCGCAACGGGATGGGGATCGGTATGGGTATAGGTATGGAATGGAAGAAGGTTTCCCTGTCCATGTCCCTGAACCGGTTCAGGTGAATGGGCATTAATGGGACAGTTGCCTCGGGCATCGGGCATCGCACATATCGGGGTTCAGTTCATCTTCATCATCATCGTCATCAAGCACAATGGGAATCAACAAACAACATCATCAATAAGTGGAAAATACGAGTGTACGAGTGTAGGTATATACAATATGGCACAAACAGAAATAAATCTAGAATAAGCACCACCATTATGGTGGGGGGGGGAGTAGAGGGGAGATCGCTGAGCGAGCGCCGCCACTGTAGATAGACCCGTTTTTTGTATGCCGACATCGACGTAGATTCCGATTCCGATGCCGATGCCGATTCCGATGTTGACGAGGTCGCTGGGGCCTCTGATTGGGGGCACGTGAAGTCAACGTGAACACCCCGCCTCGAGGAGAGAAGAGAGAAAGAGAGGGGGCGCGAATAAAACTGCGTTATTCATATCCCCCGGACAGCTGTCCGTCCGCTCATACGACCAGAGGCCATCCATTTTTGGATCCCAACCCCATTGTGAGCCGGCGGCAAGGGGCCACAGCGGATGGGTAGGCCCTGATAAGCACTGCCGCCGATTCCCCCAGCTGGTGGCCGCATGGTCAATGTATCAGTCTGTCCGTTGGTCAGTCACAACATGAGCGAGAGGCGTGGCTCTTATCAGTTGCGGCTACGGCGTATCGCCACTCTACCCAGCCCAGCCGCCCCCACCCGGCTTTGAGTCGGGGGGCAGCAGTGCCAGTACCCAGTACGCTTCCCATGTGCCTTCAATGGCGGGGTTTATCAATGCGCGGTGCTGCATATTGGGGGGCTGGACCGGGCGTCCGGGTCCGGCTATGACTTTGGGAATGCAGGTGTTCGTGATCGTTCGTCATTCACGCGAGGGGGGTAATCTTTTTCATGGCTGATCTTGGCGGTGGGTGGAAATTTGTGAATGAATCGCGTGTATAGTTTTCGCTCTTAGATGGGGGTTATCTATACAGGGATTTCTCATTCACTTTGATTAGAGCTTCCTGTGGGCTGAAGCGAAGCTGTGACCTCGGACGACATTGTTGAAAGTCAGAGATTTCTATTTATGAGTCATATATTACGTATACGTAAAAGATTCCGGAGCGATAAGTTTCCAAATCTATACGATTAGGTACAGTTCGAACAAAACATGTATGGTACAAAACAATTATCATCAGCCATAAGCATTATACTTGAAAAAAGAGTACTAGATTGTTCTCTATTATTTTCTTTATTACATTTTCATATGTTTTTAATGAACCAACTTCAAGTGTAACTTTCGGAGAGGGGACTCCTCTACGAAATTTATACTCTATTTATGTTAGGTACAGTCATCATAAGCAATACTGCAAAGAAAATCTTTTTAGCTGATTTTTTTAGTCTTCTAGAAACTTTTTCCCTCAAATCTTCCTTTTCCTAAAAAATGTTTGCAGTATTCTTGTGAAGTATGTACGAGTACAGTCCCCACAAGACATATTTGATAAGTAAATAAGCAGCGTACTCTAAGTATTCTGTAAGGCATATCTATTTAGTCCATTATCTCTTGCTCGGTAGAGCCTATTTATCTAGTTAAATTTCTACTTTTGTTCTCCATTGAAACCTATCCAGTTTTTCCCCTAAGGTACAGTCTTTGCAAAACATGCCACTAACAATTATTTACTTTGATCTTTTCACGTTATGGAATAGTACTAAGGTCAAACAATCCCAAGATATCTTTGCAGATAGATAGGATACAATTTTCCCCCACATTTTACTTTATTCAAAAAAGATTATGCAATCCCTAAAATGTAAATACGAGTATTCCTCTCCCTATATCTATGTATATCTGTTTATCCCGCTGCTTATTTATTGAACTCATTGACAGCCATTGGCTGCGTGCACAATCGGCGGCAAATCCGGGGGCATTAGCGTACTGTACTCCCAAATCGGGGCGGGTCTGGGGGTCTGGTCTAGTCTGTTGTCCCATGACGTAGCCAGACCTTGTTTATGGGGCGTTGTTTTTCGTTTGTTTGGGTACCTTCGATTCACGAGGAACGGCAGGGGCATAGATTGCGTTTAATGGATTGCCCTTGAGGGGTACATAAACCCTATGGGGAGCGCAAAGACGGAGCCTCTCCGCTTTGTGTGTCACAATGGAAACAACAGCCCAAGTGGGCTGCACTCTCCCTCTCTCTTTCTGGCTCTGGTTTCTTCCTCTTTTTCTTTTCTGCAAATCATTCTTCGCGTTTTTGTTGATATTGTGGCCGCTGTTTGCCCAAGTGGGCGCGTTTGTTGTACTTAATTTTTTGTGGAGGGAAGGAAGGAGGGCCCTCAGTCGCAGTCTGGAGTCTTATCGCCAGCCGAAGCCACGCAATGTGTGAGTGGTCTGGCAGTGCACTTTCTACATTCTTCGCATTGCATTGCATCATACATACATGCATGACATGAGACTAGGGGACTGCCAATCTGCTTTCGACTTTGACTTTGTTGAGGAAGTGTAGAGCTTTGTATTAACTGAAAAGCCTCTTCTCTCGACATTAGTCACTCTTCCTATTTTAATCTTCTCTGAACTCTAGTAAGTCATGGCATTTCATTATACTATGACATCAGATATAGGACTGCCAACCTGCTTTTGGCTTTGGCTTACCTGAGGAGTAGCTGAGCCCTGCTTTATAGAAGAGTCTCTTCTCTAGCCATTATCCAGTCTTCCACTGTAATCTTTAGATTCGGATTTCACTCTCCAAACCTTCTCCACGTACATTGCATTTCGTCATGCATGCATGATGGAAAGGCGGGGGGCTGCCAACCCGCTTTCTGCTTTTTAGGCTTTCTTGCGTAGCTGGGCCGAAAATTTCTTGGAACTGTTTTCCCCCACTCTCACGCTCTCCCAGTCTTCCAGTCTCACCCTTCGATCGGGTCGTGGACATGACCGGGTGGCGTGCTCAATGATTTTCAGTATTTAGCACATTTTCAGCTGCCCGTTCGGGGGCCTCTTCTTCCACTCCACTCCGCCGATTGTTTGCTTTTGATGGCTAATCGAAGCACGAGCGCAACAAAAATTGAGGTCTGTTGTTGCTGTTGGTGTTGCTGCTGCCTCGGTTTGCTTTTGCCCACATATTATTTATTTTTAGCCACTCGCGTCGCGTTTCAAATAATCAAAAGTCGGCGTATCGGAGCTACTATGTACATATATATAGTAAATGTGGCCAGCAGAAGGAGGAGGAGGACCAAAGACCAAATAATTAACATATTTTTGCAAATTATTGATCGTGTGTGCTGGGGCCATATAAATCCGAGATGATTGGAGACTCGAGATCGATCCCGAGTTATCTGCGATCACAACAGTTTTTGAAACGGGGCATGAATTATATTTAATTTTTGTTTGTATTTTAATGTTTTTAATTTTGTTCATGCGTACATCTGAGGGTTTTGCACTTTAGCAAGGACAACGACGGAAGTGAACATCAGCATCGGCTGTGCGTTGCATTTAAGGTCAACGCGCAAAAATTCAGAAAACGTTGAACCACAAAAAAAAGGAAAAAACATTGAGGAACGCAGAAGCGAAGTGAAGGGGACAGAGCGAGTCATTGGATGAGTGCAAAAGCAGGCCGGTCAGATCAGCAGACAATAAAAACAACGACATGATAGTAATCGGATCATACGACTATGGGAATACCCGCTAAACAGACTCTAAATAAGCCCCTAACAATGGTAGTTAAAGATATGGGGATATGCTCGAAGAGAAATCCTCTTTCAGTGCAAAATCTATGCTCCAGACTTATCTTATCTAAATTATATTGGGTATATGGGTAGATAAAAGAATTAAAAGTAACTCTATTGAATTTGAGATTCATATCTTTACAATTGCGGAAACTACAGCCTTTATTCTTAGGTTTTGGTACAGTAACGCCCTTCGTCTAGAGATGACACCGCTACTCTTGTGTCTTCCTTCGATGTGTATCGATAAACTTGTTCAAACTTCGATTAGGGATATCGCTTAATATAATATCTTAATAATAACTTGATGCCCATGGATCTGTAATCTGTTCTGTCAGATACCCTTGACAATATACCCTCTGACAATATACCCTTGAACCCCTCGCGTGGTACAGAGATCTCTCAACACTCTCAACACAGCATTAAAAGCGAATCTTGGACGAGTTTGAACTTTGGAATGATGTCATTTGAGTCACTCTCCCTCTCTGGCCTGCTCTTTGAATCACCTATCGCTTCATGCGTAAAGCGAATGATCGCACAATCCCCTCCAAAGTTACTGAATGATCGATCGCAGTGTGCAGAAGCAGAAACAGAAGTTGAAGGTGAAGGCGAAGGTGACCCTGCAAATAGCGAACAAAGTTCGCCCCTCCAAAAATCCGCATTCGTCCAACCAGTTCCACACTCTGTGTGAAGCACCGAAATCTCCAAGCCAATTTCCTATGGTACTTTACTTGTAGCGGTAATCGGCAACAGTTTCATCATCCTCCCTCTTTTGTTTGGTCATCTTCGGGTGAATTCGCTATAAATAGACGCCTCGAATGGGAATTCGTAGAGAGATAGGCACAATGAGGCGCGAATCAATGAAAAGTGGAGCGCCGTGGTCAGGCAGGGTAAATTCCCGGCAGTTCTATGAAAGCGAAAGGTTAGAGGTTGGGAATTCCCAATATATAAAACAATGCAACTTTACCAATCAGTTTTACGTAGGATAGTGGCTAGTTGTTCTCAGTTTTCCAATTTTCCACTCCAAGGAGAGCGATGGCAGGCAGGGGAAGTTCCCGCCGTTCCTAATTCTATCGAGCGGAAGCAAGGCTCTGTGGAATATTCTGTTCCATCCTGTTAGATCCTTTTTGGTTTTTGGCCATTTTTTGGGAAAAATTAAGAATTTGGCAATTTTAAGTCTAATGCACGTTTGAAACTCAAACGCAGTAACGGAATAACGGAGTATCTAGTATTTTTTATAAAAATACCAGAATGCCCGATCATGCATTGATTGTTGTTATCGATAGACATATCGACGCGACGGAAGCTGTGTTTACATTTTACAAAATGTCCTATGACAAGTAAAAACAGCCAAAATGTTAGAGGACAACATGAACCAGTGCTTGAAGAAGTTTTCTGAAATGTCCTTTTCGTACAATGCGTACATGGACTTCATGGAACAGCAGGAGGAAGTTCTCCGCGACGATGTGATGATCACGGCCTTTCGCGATGCGATTCGAGAGCGGCATGGACAGCTCTTCGAAGGGGCCATAGTGCTCGTGTTGGGCTGCGGCAGTGTCGTGCTCGCCATGCTGGTGGCCAAGCAAGGAGCCGCCCGTGTCTTTGTCCTGGAATCTGCCAATGTGGCGCAAGTGGTGCGCCAGTTGGTGCGCGAGAACGGCCTCGACAACGTGATTGAGGTGATTCAGGGCGATATTAGGGTGGTGAATCTGCCCCCAATCGATGTCATAGTATCCAAGTGGATGGGGTAAGCCTAGTCCTAGTCTACGACCAACGAATCACACTTCTAATCCTCCCGCCTGCAGGGCCTGTCTGTTGCATAGCTCCGTTTTGGATCTAATCATCTATGCGCGCGACAGGTGGCTCAAGCCCAAGGGCCTCATCTTTCCGGACACGGCCAGGCTCTATCTCTCGGTGGCCGAGGAGAGGCACACGGAACCGCCCAGGGATTTATGGTCGCGCTATGCCGGCTTCAATATGTCACGCGTGGCACACGTTGTCGAGCAGCTACCGAAAGTGGGCAGCGTGTGGGCTCGCCAGATGCTCGCCGAACCGCAGGAGATCTGGAAAATGGATTTGCGCACCATCACGAGCGACCAACTAAGCTTCGCTGCGCCCTTTCAACTGCAGGTGCAGCGTCAGGATATCATCGATCTGTTTGTCGTACACTTTGACTTTAGTTTTCCGGGCGACACCGTTGAGGAGACGGTGTCCACCAGTCCCTGGCACCCGGGCACCCACTGGCAGCAGACCCTCTTCCACGTTGACCGAAATCTGCCCATATGCTTGGGCGAAACAATCTCTGGCACTTTTGCCGTTACTCGCGGAGCAAACTATCTGGACATTGACATTGTCTGGGGCTTCCACAGAAGGCTGGTAAAGATCAAGAAGCACAAGCAAATCTTTCGCATGTTTGGCGGCTGCAAGGACAAGCCATAGCCGACAGATTCGGAGACTGCATGATGACTGAGAGATTGCCATTGAAGGGGCATCAATTCTCTTGTTTAAGTTTAATCTATAGAAAATATAAGACTGTCCTGTGGTGTAAGAGAACTAATAATGTTTTTTGGATCTATATCCCAATCCCAGGGTCATTTGTCATTACGTATACGCCCGCATGGGACGAACCTACCGCAATGGCGGCCCCCAAGAGCCAAAAAAAGCCCAAGTACCAATTAGCAGGCGGCTAAACAGACAGACAGAGAGAGAGGGAGCGCCCCAAAGAGGGAGGCTAAGAATGAGTGTGAGAGGGGGGCAAACAGAGTATGGCTATTGCTGCTATAAATACATCCCCCCCTTGCGAAAGGGGAGCATGGACTTTGATCGACTGCAGCGAGCAGCGAAGCGAATTTTTTGTGGGCGGTGGCACACTGCGTCTCCGTCTGCGTCTGCGTCAGCGGCGCCGTCAACGCTGCCGTTGCCATAACGGCACAAGAGATTTTTGTGGGCAAGTGCAGGTCGCAGAAGCAGCAACAAAGAAGCGTAGCGTTTTTTAAAAATAAATGAATAACTTTATCTGCTCTTCTTGGGTACCGCTTATGCGCCCGACTTGGCGAATTTCATCAGCTGTTTTAATTTATGCAAGGAGCCCCCACAAATCCCACATCAGATGGGGTCTGTGCGTGTGTGTGTGTGTGTGTGTGTGTGTGTGTGTGTGTGTGTGTGTGTGGATCGGAGAAAGGTATGCTCCAGCGGGAGGGTAAGACAGAGACAGGCTGCTCCCTTACCTTTGCTTGAATCATCATCCATCCACTAGAGGGAATCCATCAGAAGAGAGTCGCTCTCTCTCCCATCAAACATAAAAGGTCGCCGGCGCCTGCCAGGGCTGCAGGCGCACACATTGTCGATTGTGTGGATCGCGTGGATCCCGTGGATCATTGCACCCACAGTACTTGGACGCAAGGTAACTGCACCTTGGGTCAATGATATGCCGCCAAAAAATCCCTCAAATATTCGGTTATATTTTGTATGTGTTTTCGTTTTCGTCTTTTTGCAGTAGCAGCAGCAGCGGCTGCTGCTGTCATTTCCATTTCCATTTTCAGTCACCGGGCATGGCCTTGCCGGCAGAAGTTGCTTGACCTGGAAGTTGCTTATGCCCTCCCCCTCCTCGTGTTGTTTGGCTGTTGCCTCGTTTCGCCTTGCCTCCAGCGTGGAGTGTAATGCACTATGATTACAGAGGGAGGCCGATTCGGTCACACACAGATACACAGATACAGATATGTATCTTTTTTGGGAGCTTTTGTTTTCTAAAGTCAATGAAACACGAGGGGGTATATATGTAGAGCGGGCTGTGACCTTTGGGGAGACCTAGGGTGTTTATTTATATTCGTAGGATAAAAGTGTGTGAAATGTGGTTCACATAATTATTTAAAATTTAAAGACCATCTGGAAATCATGAAATATTTTGTAATTATTTATGTTCATATTTTTTAATATTTATCGAATATTTTTTTAGTTGGAGTCTTTTGGATAAGCTACTGAGCATTTATTTCATTGCAATCTATAATCATAAGCCAGCTTTATGCCATTTACGAACAAATAAAGTCTTTCAACTATTGCGTTTTCCACTTTCTATGTAGATCTTTGGCTCAATTTTGAAGATATCAAGTTGAAACTTGACAAAGATGCTTATTTTCACTGGCTTGTAGTATATAAGTTGGAACCACCAAAATCGGATAACTATATCATATAGTTGTCAAGGAAAAAATCATTTAATAAACAAGTTTTTGTGAGAAAATACTTTTGTTTGTGCATATAAATCCACCAAACGTTGTACTATTTGTCCAAATATATGGATACATAACTCAGCCAAAAATAATCAAAATCGGTGGACTATATCATATAGCTGCCATAGAACCAAGGCTCAAAAAACCAGTTGCTGTGGGAAAAACTTTAAAGTTTGTAAAGATAATACAACCAAAGGATCAAATTTGTGTTTAAATATATTTTCAAACAACTCTTAAAAGGTTTTATCAAAATCGGATGACTATATCTTATAGCTGCCGTAGGCAGAGGTGATCAAAAAATGTGTTTTTGGGGGAAAAATTCTCTTGAAAGTTCTATCTAGAAAAACTTTAGTTTCGGGTACTTTTGTTCATTGCCAAACCCAAATATATAGCCAAATCGGTTGACTGTATGATTCTGCAAGGGGTATTAATCGTAAAAGCCTACGTTCCGCTTCCTCCCAAGGTGGTCGCTCGTACGAATAACCTTGCTTTTTATTTGTTGTTGGTTTTAACCTGTTTTTAGTGATTCTTTTATTTATAGGTTTGTTGGGCGATTGCCGAAAATGCACTCAGCACAGAGCAGAGAGCACGGAGAGCGATGATCAGGGATTGCCGAAAAAGTCATCAGAAGGCTGGCAGGCAGGCGGCAGGCAGTCAGCGATTGGGGGTTTAATGAACGCAGCGAAGGTCAACGGTGCGTATACTTCATTAGCGATTAACGAAACGAAGCGGAGAAGGGGGCGGGAGGGTCGACCACAAAAGGGAGACCCCAAAGGGAAAACGGCTAATCGACTTGGCCATATGTTAGCGTGGATTATGCTCTGCTCTAACTGCTTTCTGGTTTCTGGTTGTTCTTTTGCCGATATTTATGGCCATGCATATTCCATTTGCATAGAACGAGCAACCGTTTTACCCCCCTCCCCCATTTTGGCAGGACTCTGAGCGGCCAACAGGAAGCATTTCATTTCCGTTGCTGTCGGAATTTTTTAAATCTATGAGCGTCCAACGCAAAGCAGTCGGTAATAAAAAATAAAAGGTGGAATTGCCATTAAAATACGGGCAATAGGTGCAAATTACTACAAGACAAAAAAAGGTAAAGCAACGAAAAAAAATTAGAGAGAAAACCGAAAATGCGGAAGTGCAGCTAACAAAATGCTTCGACAGGAAATGGAATTCTGTCAGCGAAAGAAATATACTTATTATTTATATACAATAAATAAATATGGTGGGCTGGGGGCGGTCATTTTCTTTTAAAAAAACGTTTTGGGAAAGTAAATTCCTTCGAAATTTGAATTAGGCGCCCTTGCTAAGCGCCATCTATAAGGCAGCCTAAAAGTATGCTCAGCATCATCAGCTGTCTCAAAACACTGCCAACTTGCTTAAAACCCGTTAGGAAATTGCTCATATTTGCGTTAAAAGAGGGAGTATTAGCCTTAACGCGTCACCGGTCAGCAGTTGGAGCCAAAAAAGAGTAAAAGCTGAAAATAAACGATTTATAACGAAATTAAAGAATTAATTGTGCCAGAAAGTGATTCAGGTTATAGTGAATATACAATTCAACTAATTTCAGTGATTAACAAACAAAAAGTGAATAAAACAGAAACAGAAAAAGAGCTCAAGCCACAAACAAAGCACAATTTATATAGTGTTTTCTGGTGAAGTGAATTATATTAAACAAATTGAAAACGAACAATAAAAGTGGCATAAAGGGCTTGCATTCAACTGTTAATTGTGCGCAAAACAACATTAAATTGCAGCACAGAAAGTGTGTGAGTGAGAGAGAGAGAGAGGAATGCGCGGTGTTGGTGCCTTCCTTCCCGGGGGAAAACGTGCGTAAATGTTTCGGCGTTTTTGTTTTGATTCTTATCACGCTGCGAAGCAGACGGCAAAGCACATGGGGCGGTGAAAAATAAAGTAAAAACAAAATGAAAATTCGAGAGAGAACTGAGAAGTGCGCGCGCACCCACGTTGCTCTCTTGCACTCGCTCTCTCTCTGTGGCCACCGGTTTTTATACCCGGTACTCGGTATATATAGGGGTATATTAGATTTGTGGGGATAACGGATGTGTGTAACGCACAGAAGGAAGCGTTTCCGACCCCATAAAGTATATATATTCTTGATCAGCATCAATAGCCGAGTCGATATAGCCATGTCTGTCTGTCTGTTTTTAAGATAAGAGAAAACAAAAAACGCAGAATTATGGAAAATATCCGTATCTACCAGATTGCCGAATCTGTATCATATCGGATCATTATTATAGCCAGAAGGAACAAATTAAATTTCAGTGGCTACCAAACGGTAGCCAAGCGATTCCCTCTCTCGCACACACTTCCATGACTCTTGTATGTAGTTTTACATGTGTATGTAAAAATGTAGCAGCCGACGTAAAAATCATATGTTAATAAAAATGGAATCAGATAACTTTTAAAATATAAAAATACTGGGTTCCATTTTGGTCAAAATTTAATTCGTCTCTTTTGTGAACATATAATTAATTAAATAAATCGTAAGCTCATATGTATACATAAATAAGTATATACTGACTGAGTACCGGGTATAAAGTAGAGCCGCGGCCATTGCCGCGGCTCACAACGTTCCTTCTCGTTCTGCTTTGTGCGAGCTTTCGTCGATTTTGGAGCGAAGCAGCAGCGGCAGCAGCCCCAACGCATTTGGCGACGCCAACCTGCTTACAGTTTTAGTTGGGAGCTTGCACTGTTCGGACGTCCAAAAGCCCACAGGCCACGCCCCCACCGACAAGGCACTGGCGAAAACACGCGACACAAGGCAGCAACAATTGCAAAATTACTGTAAAACCCGACGATCATACCGATTCACAATAGTTATTATTGGGTGATAATTGCATCCCATTGCATTCCGTTACGTTTCAAGCCACAATTTATTCTATTCCACTCCATTCCCTTACGTTACGTTACGCGATCTGTGCGCGGCCGCGCGTTTTTTGTCGCCTGCTAAACGCGTCGATCGTTAAAAATTCATTAGAGCTTATTAATCGCTCGAAGCCATAGAAAATAATCGCAATCATTATAAATTATTGATACTTGCGAGTGCCCCCCGCCCAACCCAACAAGTGTCTCGCCTCTCGCTCTGTGTGTGTGTGATTTTGTGCGTGTGTGTGTGTGTTCCGGTGTAGACCGATCGCCGACCGCTGACCGCCGGTAAATGTCCACGGAAAAGTAAACGAAACGGATCTGATGCAGTAGCCACTCCGCTCCGCACGCCCGCCGTTGGACCCCCCGCCGCCGTCGTTCGCAAACAATGTCACGACGCAAACAATCAAACCCGAAGCCGTTGAATAAAGGTAGGAGCTTACAAATATTTCCCCAATTCCCGCCATGAGCGATGGGTTTAGTCTCGGCTTTGGGTTCCCCCAACCCATGACCCATTCCAAAATGTTTTAACATGGTCAGCAGATCGCTCAGTTTTTTCCCATGTGCTTCCCTCATGTGAAACATGTGAAAGAACAAACAATGAGGGGGAGAGAGAGAGAAAGAAAGGTAAATTATGCCGAAAACAAAACAAAAAACATGCAAGAAAAAAGTATGACATCGGAAGATAGAATGCCCTATAAAATTATAGATTTATTTCAAATGTAATGGGTTTAAACAGAGCACCGAAGTCTTCAGGCTAATGCCCTGTAATTCCATGTAGATTTAATTGGTATTTGATAAAGGATCTTGATAATTTATGGCATATAGCTAGATAATTGATAGATATATCAGCTCTACATCTGCCATCTGCTTGATTTACAGGCAGATTTCAGAGCACAGACATATGCTCATCTGAAAACCAGTATATCCCCTTTGTACTCTACGTTTATCATAGGTATTATCTGTGGAGACTGAATAGTGAACTATGCCACAAGAAAACGACAAGAAAAACGCGCAGAAAAGTGAATTCAAGCTTTGTATCTCTCTGTTTCTGTATTTTATTTAAATGAAATTTCTTTGTCAACCCGTTATCGATATCGATACTTGTCGTACGTGCTGCTCTGATGTACAGACGGACGGACGGACACACCTTATAGCGGGTCTTGGGTTGGAGAGATTGGCACTGGGGATTGCGGATTGGGGAGAGTATTAACTAATTACATTTCGCTGTTTTGCTGTTTTGTTGTTTTGTTGCCATTTGATATTTATTTATGGCCCTCGAACCGTTTGACATCCGATGAATGCATTTCGAAATCGAAATCGATAAAACGTGCCCCGGGACCTGTGACACTGGACACCTCCGCTGCGGCTGGCAGCGTCTCCCCCCGTCTCGAAATCACCTTAAAGTTCACCTCTGTGCCCTCCCCACTCTTCCCGCTCTTTATCCATTTGCCATTTTGGACTCCTTATCGCTGGCCGTTGCCCATTGCTGCCGCTTCAAGCACGTTTCTCGGCTCGCTGACTCTGCCACTGCCACTGGCACGGCTCATGGCTCATGGCTCTGCCTGGTGGCCCAACCCAATCCAATCCAATCCAAGCACAACACAACCCACAAATGATATCAGAACGAGAGTCTCATGAAAGTGGAACTTATACTTGGAACTATCCAAGAACACAATCCCAGGGGCTTCAACGACAGCTTTGATACTCTATAAGAGGGGAGCTCTCTAAAACAAAGAGAGTGCAATCTATCAAAAATCGGCATATCTATGGATAATTTTGGGAATCGAATGCTGTAGATGTCAAGGGAATACTTTAAGACTCTATGAAGTTCCATGTGGAATAAAGAAAGAATTAAATACACGAGGAATATCTATTTGAAAGATTTATAAAACCCTTTCTACTCTTTGGAAGAATATAATCATTAAAAGGATCTTTGTGGAGTTTAATAGGAAACATAATTTGATCTGAAAATATAATATTCCATAGATTTCTATATATCGAAGCATAGAAATGATTAAATGATAAAAGAGATCTCTCCCATAAGCGATATTTGTATGGAATATATTTCTAGTCAGAAATTATCTAAAAAAATTTCATATTAAAATGGGAAAAATATATTCAAAAAATTAAAAAAAAAACCTTCCATCTGCCATCTATATAAAATCTATACAGATTTTCTTCCTTGAAAACCTTTCTTGGATGGACCTCCCCTGCCATACATTATACCTTCTGTGAGAGAGCTTTTGGAGCAGCCTCAAAATCCATCAACTCTTTGTATAGGGTATAGGCTAGAGTGGATAACAGAAAAACTTCACGACTTGCGTTCCGATAAATTAGGGCATTTATCTGTGCAGCTGTTGGCTGTTTCTGTTGTTCCTGTTGTTTTTGTTGTTGTGGCACCTGCACTATCAGTGGGTTATCCCTGAGCCAACTATACGGCTCTGCTCTGTCTCTCTCCCACACTCTGCTCTCCCCTGCCCCTGCTCCCAACTATTCTGCTTTGCATATTTATCTCTTGCACACTTGCTGCCTCACTTCTCTATATCCCCCCGTAGTACTTGTGTGCCCCGCACGTTGTGGGGTTTAATCGGGTGGGAGGGTGGTAGGGTTGGGGTTGGGGAAGTGGAACTCAAAGCGCAACTCGATAAACTTTTATCACAATTGCAATACCAACAACAACAACAACAACAACAGCAACAACAGAATTTTGCGTTGCTTTTGTTGAGGGCTTTTCGTAGTTGCTTTTACATAAGCTTCAATAACTGACATTTCTATCGGAATGCCAGTGTCGTCGTCGTCGTCGCAGACGCAGTCGTAGTCGTAGTCGCAGTCGTTATCGTAGTCCCGCTTTCGGTATCGCGATGACAAGGAACGCCTGTGGGTGCCCCTATTTTTTTTAATACCCTCTGAATACGGGGTAGAGGATGCTCTTTTAGATGATTTCATGTGGAATGTGATTAAGAGTTGGCCAAAGAATAGTCACAAAGATTAAAGAACTATCTATTCTTCCCATTGTAAATCGGTTGGAATCACTTGGCATAGGAATACATAGAATACATGTATCGTAAGATATAGCGATTTTGGAATTGGGGTTTTTTCAAAGGAACCCACTAGATAATGTACATATTCCATACATTTCTAAATAAAGAGCTAAAATCTTATGTTCTGCAATCTTTAAGCTATTAAATCTTCCTTTTGGAACAAAGAACATAAAATCTTTACCAAGTTATAAGAAAAAGTTGAATGAAATAAGATATATTAGTAGATCAGTAGTCTCCTGAAAAGCTAATACCAAAAGTTATCCTTAGTTATAAAAAAATTCATATTTTTGGTGAAAAATATATATAATTTTCTTTCAATAATGTTCCACTTTTTCGTACTATAAATAAAAAAAAAAAAAATTTAATTTCTTTTAATTTCTGTATTATACATATAACTACTACTTAATAACTGAACAATTGCTTCAGTAATAATGATTATTTCTGTAAGATTTCCCAGTAAATTTGATATTATCGGTATCAGAATATCTGTATCTTTGGGTCACGTACAATTAGTAGGAATCCAGCGGCCTACTTGAAGATTGAAGATGAATAAATTGTTTATCAACTGAATGAACAATTTCCATATGCTATAAGCAGTAAAAAAACATCAGTAAAAACAAAATTTCATAAGAAAAGTTGTACATTCATATAGCTTGGTGGATAATGATATTGCAATGTGGGTTTGAGTCATTTTAGATAGTACATTAAATTCTTAAAAAATATCAAATTAATCTAAATTTCTTATTTATAGTTATGAATGGATCATAGCATTTCCTTATGTTAAAAAATGGTGAAAAGGCGTTCAATTTCAAAAGAATATCTATCTATATCTTTTCTATTCAGAACTCATATATTCATAATCTATCTATATCTTTTCTATCCATAAATAGAATGCAAATTTTTGATTTATTTTTAATATTTTACATTCCTAATATTTTCATCCCTTAAAATACTGAAATCATAGACATTTTTAGTGTATTCCCCTCTTCGGTTTCCCGCAACTTCCTTCTGCCTTTTGGCCCTGGTCTCTCTTCCACTCCTTTTGTGGCATACGACCCTTGGGGAGTGCACTCCCCGTTCCCCTGTCCCCCGCTCTGCGCTCATACATAGATAAACGCTTTTTGTTTCGGTTTGTTTTTTTTGTATTTTTTATAAATTTTTAATTACGCTTATCACTAATTTTATGTTAATTGCCAGCTGTTGCCAGGTTGTTCTCCCAGCAGCTGCAGCAGCAGTGGTAGCGGCAGCGGCAGCAAAAGACACCAGAGAGAACCCATCGGGGAGGCCGCCCCGTCGAATCGTCATGCGGGTGACAATTTTGGCCAGAAGCAGGCACTGGCGTCCCACCAGACCACAAGTCCACAAGGCGTCTCGAAGCGGGCACTGGCTGTCCGCCTGGGGTTTCGCTTCGGTACGCTTCATTCTGGGGCCTCCCTCTCTCTCTCTCTCTGTCTCATATCTGGAATCGGCAGCGGGTACGTGTCATGAGGTTTGGATGAGGTTCGCTTTGGCTTCGCTTTGCAGATAAGAAGAGAAGCTCTGGCGCTGTGGCGCTGTGGTTCGGCTCTAACTGCGTATTGAAATTGCAGTTTGCAGTTTGCTGCAGAATGATAAAGTCTTTCCTCTGCTCTCAGGTTGCTGCAAGCCAAAGCCAAGGCCCAAGGCCTTACCCCCCCTCTGCCTCTCTAATTTCACTCTCTCCCTCTGGGCTCTGCTCTGTCTCTGCTTTGGCTCTGCTGTGGCTCTGCTTTGGCTCTGCTCTGCTGTCCATTTCAATTGGCAAAGATAATCTTGAGCTTTGGCCATTTTGACATTGTATTTTAATAATTGCGATAAGCTTTTCCACTCTCTCCCTCTCTCTCTCTCTGTTATTCACTTTGTTTCTCTGTCTCTGTTTTGTTGATTTGCTTTGGTGCATTGAAATCGCGTACCAGGAAATATCAGCAGATAAAAAACACCAACAACAGCAACAGCAATGACACCTACACCAACAAAAGTACATCACAAAACAACACCAAAACGAAAGAAAGAAATACAAGCTGTGATTTAGGGTGGTGACGACGCGTATGATACCCTTGCAAAACGAAGTCAAAAAGAAATCAGATTTCTATACGATTTTGATAAGCTTTGGAAAATCACTTGAAACTAATATTTGTTCAGAGATACAAGACATATGTGGGAGATACAAGATATAGTGATCTGATGTACTTAGATCTTGTTTCATTCTAGAATCTGTAACAAGACACGAAAAGGCAATTTTGAATATTTGATTCGGAGAGCAAAAGATATTTTCTTACATTCTCGCGGTAAGGGATATATTAATGCATATCCTGAAATACATATAGAATATTCCTTAGGATTCTCCCTCTCTGCACTATCATCAGACTGTCATCCTCTCAAGTAGTTATTTTAGTAGTAAACGTCATCACCACATCTCTCTTTCGAGGACCATCCGCTGACAGTATGAACATAAAACGTTTTCTAGAGTTCTCTTTCTAGCGCTTGTCTCTCTGAGTGCCAAGAGACAGGGAGAGAGCGAGTGGATGGTCCTTCTCACAGCGGACGACGTCCCCATTTATCAACAAATTCATCTTGCCTTCTCCTTCCTCTAATAGGGTATCCAAATACAAAATAATATTACTAACAAGCCTTACAAATTACGAAATGTTGTTTTTCTCATTTGTACTTATACTTTTTGTTTTTGTGTCATGAAGTATTGTATATATCATCGCATTTGTTGTTGCTTTTGTATTTATTATCGTTGTTTTTGGCCAGCAGAACATTTGCATATCAAGTGGCAAACGATTCAGGGATTCAGGGGAGGTAGGGTGGTAGCGTAGGGAGGCGGTATGACTTAGTCAGCGAACGAAACTCTTGATTCTTGATATATTTATTACATTTTGCATTTGAATTTGTTTCGTTTTCTTATCGCTTGAAAAAAGAGGAACCTTAAAAGGTTCCGAAAAAGAAAAGGGAAATACGTACTCGCACGAAATTGAAAGATCATAAAGTCGGGATAAAGAGGAAATAATAAGGAAGGGAATTCAGGTGAAACATAAAAGAGATCTTTCAGATTTTGTTGAGAATTATGGAAAGTATATGGAATAGTGCTTTGGGTACAATTTTGATACCAGTTCTTAAGGGGTGGAAGCGCATAATATTGAGTGGCTCAATATTGGAACTGGAACACAGTTTTAGATCGGTAAGATCGGGTAATATTATAAGAAATAATTTTAAAGGCGATATTTTCGATCTTTATAGACTACATAGGTCTCCCTGGGACCACCATTCATGTGCCATGGAGAGAGAGTTCCCCAGAGTTTCTCAATCTTGTCTGTTAAGATTCATTTCATAGATCCCTAAACCATGAAGATGTATTTAAGCCTTAGCTATGAGTATTTTACTTCCTCTAAGTTTTTCGTTTAAGTTCTTCTTTTCGGTAAAGATCTTGAGGTTAAAGTTCCTTGAGCAAGAGCAGGAGAGACTTAACTCAGATAAGATCTTGTTGCTGTTTCCATCGGCTTCTCTATCAATCTTCTATACTCAATCTATGCCCAATCTATGCCCAATCTCTAGTCCCTCTCCTGATCTCTCGATCTCTCTGGTTTAAGATTTTTCAAGGTCTGCACTTTGACAGGCAATGGCCACCAGCAGAAGCCGCAGCAGCAGCTGCCTCAGCAGATAATCAGCAAAAGACAGCCAGACTTCTCTTACATATAGAATATACATATGTACATATGTATGTATGTACATACGTATGTATGTGTATGTATGTATATACTTTGATGATTTGCGGGGTCTAATGCCCCAAAGGGGCATTGGGGGCATCCAGGGCTTAATCAGAGATTGCAGATGCAGAAGGCGACAACAGGCGACGAGGCAGCCAGTCAGCCAGTCAGCCAGCCAGCCATCGAGCCAGCATTCAACGAAGAGAGAGAAGAGGAGGCAGAAGGGCGGATCGAAGGAAGGAGGAGGCAGTACCATCGATGGATCGCTTGGGCTGGATGGATGGATGTGTGGATGGTTTGGGATGCTGGTCAGAGACCGCAAAAGTTGGTCTGTTGGTCAATTAAACGAATGCTGCGCGATGGAGGATTGAGGATGGAGGATGGAGCTCTGCTCTTTCTGATCGCTGGGAATAGATAATAGAAACCATGGCATGAACTTTATTTCAAGATAAGAACCGCCACCACTCCTCCCCGGACATCCCTCTTCGATTGATAATGAATTTCGAGCAGAAAACAGAGAGAGAGAGAGAAACAGAGAAAGAGAGAACTGAAGAGAGAAACTAATTAAGTGGGTGGAAGTGGAAGAGAAGGCTTGTTGTTCAATGATGATTATCTCGGAAACCGTTTCCCCCTCATTCCTTGCTTTTTTGTTGTTGTTCTGAAATTGAAAATCAACTGAGAAATCTCAAGTAGAAATCTATCTGTGGAACGTAGTCTCTCCCTCTATCCCTCTACCTCTCTGTCTTCCGCTCTCATGCTCTCTCTCTTTGTAGAGGCGATAAGGATAACGTATATCATTATCGGTTGACTGGGCAAACGCACATCGCTCTAGAGTCTCCTCAATGGACACCACTTGAAAATTGGAAACCCGCCAGATGACCGTCGAACGATAAGGTGTCCGAAAAATTTGAAAACTGAGATTTCTGCCACCGATACGCCTCTCTACACCACCCCACCCCGACCTCTATCTCTTGCTTTAGCCACCGACGGGCCGACCAGGCAGTGGGTCGCTCTCTCTATCGTTGGATCGCCTAACGTATGCCGCACTTTTGATAAGAACTGAAACTTCCCGTCGGTTTCCCCGGGTTCTACTACTCGTACTAGAAAATCAGTTCTATTTCTTATATAGCCCCCGGCGATGGCTATCATCAGGCGTTCTATCAGGCGTTCTTTTTTGGAGGCGCTGACAGAGATTTATGGCATTCAAAGTGTTTTTGTTTCTGTTTCTGTTTTCGGGGGGGCACCCGGCGACAGCAACCGATCCGATTCGATCCGATTCGGAATGGAACCTGATATCTGATGCAAAGTGCGGAATGGAATGGAAATTAATTAGATTCCATACAAATCCAGGGCTCAATTTAAGAGATTGATCATCATATACCCCCAGCTATAGCTATAGCTACAGCTACAGCTATATACATATATGTATGTATATTCTTTGTTTTTGTATCTATCATTTGTTGTATCTGTATCTGCCGAGTGTGTATCCGTATCCGACAAACCACATCAGCCATTGACATTTTTATCTTTAGCTGAAAATCTTTTCAAATTGTTATAAACGAAAAACAGAAAAAAACACACAAAAATTGTTGCTACAATTTCATTGTTGTTGTTGTTGTTTTTTTAGTGTTCATTCTCTGTGTCTCTCATTTTTTTGGAGGCAAAGCGCGACAATCTAGCCATCAGATCAGCTGATAAAAAACAAGCGACCGACCGACCGACCGACGGACCGACCAGAGCTCCATCAGAGCACCAGAGCAGTACAAATCATATAACAAACATCCACAGATACAGATACACAGATACAGATACACAGATACAGATACACAGATACAGATACACAGATACAGATACAAAGATACTGCAGATACAACAACCGAACGAACGACCGACCGATCGACCGACCGACAATCGACAGCTGTTTCAAGCGATTTTTAGTTGGTTTTTTTAGGGAATGTTTTTGGAAATGACTACAAACCATTATCGGTCTCTGGGCATCAAATTTCAAACTTCAAACCGATTGCAGGCCACGATTAAACCAGATCCCTACACTACCAAAAGGGGGTTACAAGAGGGGGATAGAGTGGCACATGGGTGGGGCTCCAACGCTACATAGCTCGCAGGTGATTCGTCAACTAATGTCTAATCAAGATCTCGAAATGCCTTTCTTTAGAGTCAGAGTTGGGCTGGGGAATGGTATACGAATACGAGTACATACGAGTAAGGGCAGAATATTGAAAGAATTATCTCTCTATTTAGAGAGTGTAAAACGTTAAGTAATACTCTCTAAAGGAAATAGTTTCAGTTTTCATAACAGATCATTTAAAGATCATTGTACTCTAAACGAGGGGAAAATATTATGAAAATATTAAGAAAATATGAAAATATTAAGAAAATATAAAAATATTACGATATATTCCAGTCTAATGGGAATTTCATAGCACTGATTTCTCACTTCATAATCCTCAAGAATCCATAAACATTTGATTGAAAACTCTCAACCAAAGAAATACTATATATTTAAGCATGTGTCACTCGTCCTGCAGCAGCTCCCATCGGTCGGTTAAGTGTGAGTGTCTCCCTGAAAAGATACCACGGTATATCCCTAAAATAACTGTTTCATGTATTTTTGAAAGAAAAACCAAAGGATAGCACAAGTCGTAGCTCAAACCATTTATTCAAAAATATTCTACATTTTTAGAACTGTTTTCTTTATGTTTCTTTCATCAAACTTCTATAAGTTTCATAGATTTTCAAACAGAATTCACTCCCTCAATTGATGCTCTAAATAATATTACAAAATTTCTGTAAATATATAAATATATTTTCAGACATTTTTGAAGATAAAGATTCGTCTCTATGTACATATGTACATATGTTCATTATATTTTTTATTTTTAAAAAAATGCAATTCTCATTTTATCAGTGAGTGAGTGAGTGAATGAGTGATTGACTGACTCACTTCCCCTAGCATTTGAGCGCTTCCTTGTGATGTGATGTGCTGCGATGACTGATTTGAATTTCCCCCAAATGGGAGAAAGAGAGATAGATAGAGAATTAGGCTTATCAGACATGGGGCTATTTTTTACTGACTCATTTCGATAGCTAAAATAATGCTGATAAATATACAAAAAATAATACAAAAATTTAAAAAAATGGAAAAAATGGAAAAAATGGAAAAATGAATAATTAGAATATATTTTAATTGAAGGCTGACCTACGGCTATGCTACTATTTAATGTGAGTATCAACAATAACAAAACAATAAAAATTACAATATGACTACAGTAAAACTTCTATTGGAAGACAGATCATAGAATAGCCATTAAGTATGAAAAACCTGGCGATGAATCCACTCTAAGATCTAGGGAATATTTTATACCAACGTAAATCAAACGATTGGGATTCGGCTTACCTTTTTAATTATTTAATAATTTCTGCAACATGCTTTAGGGAATATTAATATATTATTTAAAAATTTACAGACTTTATTATGTACTTACTGCAGCTATAATCTATTTCTTAGACGGATAAAAAACTAAAGTTAAGAATATGAAATAAAGATTAAAGGAAAACCAAGTGCTTGAAGCGATTACGATATCATTTCCCTTTTCAATAAACCCCTCAAAAGGGGAAGTATAAACCCCAACTAACCCCCCACCCAACCATTTTGTAGACTCTTTTCCGTAGACTGGAATGCTTCTTGGAATTGGAATTGCTGTTCGCCGTTCGCCAGAGCCAAGCCAAGAGTTTTTGCTTATTTCTCCCCTCATCAATCAATTATTAATTACAGAATGTACAGAACAGAACAGAACAGAACAGCACAGAATGTGCCTCAAGCTCAAGCTATCTATGCCCCCCTTCTGCTACCACCCTTCTGTAGAGACTTGGTAGGTGATAAATTGATTAAGTTTACATGTCCCATAGAGAGAGAGAGAGACAGGGAGTGACATCTACACTTGAGCTGCCATCGAAATCGAATCGGAATCGTATCGAAAATCGGGCCACGCACAAATACAGCCAAGCAGAGACACACACAGACACACACACATACGCACACACACACACACAGCTATACAGAAAATGTTCGAAAATGAAAATTTAAGTGCTGCGATTAATTTGGCTGGTGGCTGGCTTATCAGAGCGGGGGGGGGGGGGGGGGGGGGGGGGAGGCACACGAAAAACCTGAAAAGACCTAAAACAAGTGCAATTAAAAGATTTTTTAAGAAGACATTTGTCATTAGAGATAAGCGGTGGCAGAGAGGGGCGGACTAGGGAGGGGGGACAATCTACGCATAAACCGAAATTAGGATGTCTTCATAGAGAAGCCAAAAAGAGATACACAGATACAAAGATACAAAAAACGAGAGAAAGAGACCAAAAAGCAAACTAATTAGTCGATAAACAAACATCTCTCTCTTTCTCTCTGTCTAGAGCATGTACATACCACCCCCCTTTCACCCGTGGAGTATCCCCCGCAGAATGTATCTCTATTTACCCACGACAATCAAATGGCATCGATGGAATCGAAATCGGAATGGCTCGTTCCCCCCGTTCCAAAAAAGAGCCAACAAATGCCACAGAAACGGTCGCCCGGCAATCGATTAAAAATCCATAAAAATATATATTTCTAGATTTTATTTACTGATCGAACAGCCATGCAACCCAACCCCCCTCCTTTTGCTCCTCCTCCACCTCTCAATGTCTGTGTAATTAAGTTCGGGGGAGAGACAGAGGGGTAAGAGGGGTAAGGGGGCTGCCACCAAATGGAGGGCAATATGAAATCTATTTATGCCATTAGCTTTGCGCCGATCCCAAAAACGAGATAAGTTGAGCATTTTTCGGTGCGGAAGGGCGTTTGGGGAGGAGCGGGTGTAGTGGTGTGGCGGGGAGGTAGCTCCTTTATGTCAGTGCGTGCCTCCACCCCAGTTCTCCATTTTGTTGGGGTTTATCTTTGATTTGTTTCTGTTGTTTGTTGTCTTTTCCGAGGCCCAACCCAACCCCAACCCAATCCAAGCAGAACCTCAGAATCAATGATAGAACTCATAGGAGTACGAATACTCATACGAATACGAATGAGTATCTGAATTAAAGATTAAAAACGAATCACTCATGTTGCAAAAGCAGGAGTAGCGGGCAGGGGGTAGGGTGTAGGGTAGATGGAAAGATTGCGGATTGCAGTGCCAGCAAAAGAATAATTCATTCGATTCTTGTCTAAGAAATTCTTGTAGCTAAAAATAAGAGAGGGAGACATCCATCCAAATGGGAATCACGTCATCGGCAAAAGAAGGTCTTAAAAGACGGAGAAGAGATATGGAAAAACGATATACGATAGTACCCTGTTTAATCAGGATTACATAGGATTATACATATGTATAACTTTACCAAATTTAAGGGTTTGGAATTTTAGGAAAAGACATCTAATTTTTTTTCATTTACTGACTCCATACATTTCCGATTATGATGATATTTGTCATAAAGATAGAAAATTACATCATATAAATCTCTACCAAATATCAGAGTATTATCCTTAAAATAGGAGAATCCACACTGAATACACCAAATCCCTGCTCTAGATCTATAGAAATTTCTGAAGTACAAGCACAAAACTTCCTTAGAGTACGATCTTCTGCAACATCTTTAACCGATCTGATCAATTAGGAAAACCTTCTTTTTGCTAACTATTTTCCAACCTCCAAAAAAGTGTCATATACCCCTCTCGGAAACTTCAATTAAAAGGGTACATAAAATCTCATTAGCTCGATTTTTGTTAGGTATTATTTTTCTGATCAGATATCACCTGATGGCTGTCCGATGAGTGGATGGATTTCACCGCCAATCATGTGATATTTTGGCGCCTCAACTGAAAAAAAAAACGAACCCAAAGAATGCGCCGGAATCCATAACAATTTCCGTTCAATTCCCGATCTGGATTCCTGGGGGGGACTCTGGGCTCTGTATCCGAAGGATGGGATTGAGGTGAGGATGAGTATGAGGATGAGTGGGTCTTGGAGCACTTTAAGCCTAATCATTTCAATGGCCCACAACTTGCATTCACAGCCTCAGAGGGCTGATTGCACGCTGCAGATGGTAGATGGAGTGATGGAGGGGAGGGGTTCGGGATCGGAGTTTCAGGGTTTCAGTGTTTCAGAGAGGACAGGAGACATTTGCTGTTGCCGTTGCCGCCGCCGCCGCCGCCAGTCTTATCTAAATGCCAGCCTCACAGTCTCGTCTTCCATTATGATACAGAGATACGCACACGTGGACATCAGCGAGAGAGACAGTGAGATAGGAGTGAGAGAAAGGGTAAGAGGTAGAGGTAGAGAGAGATGAAGAGTGCGCGCGCAAAAATATCTTCAAGAGCAGAGCTATCGAATGCGTCGCCAATGTGGAGCCAATTGTGGAATCCAAGGGTTCTGAGAGAGCGAGAGAGAATGAGTGGGTTGAGCTTAAGGATGTGTAGAGACGAAGTTGGAATACTCTATAATGGGAGAAGAGAGAAGTGGCTGCCCTGGTGAGAGCTAAAGAAATTTTAGGGGGATTCCTTCATCTTATAATGATGATCAATGCAGGAGGTTGGAGCTGTGTATTATCGTATATATCGATAAGTATTTGGGGATTTTATGATAGATATTAATGATGGGATAGGATAGGATACAAAATTGATTGATTACTGAAAGAAGAAGATCCTTTCATTCATATGATAGCTCATAGGCGATATCGAAGATATCGCGTCAATAGCTCACCGAGCAACGACCGAGAAGTGCTGCCGCATGACGCCCGACAAGTGTTATCGAATAAAGAATAGCCTGTTATAAGATTGCCAGTATGATGAGAAGAATATATATGTAACTATAAGTAAATATCTCAGATTTTCCATGATTGTTTCATTTAAAAGAAATCGTGATCTCACATATACATAAGTTAACTGGTACCCTCAAAGGCCGCGGCTCTACGGTTAATATATTATTCTATATTATTTAAACCTTCTTCTATATTATTAAACCCTTTTAATCATAGTTTTTGAATCATAGTTTTAATCATAGTTTAATCAAGAAAGTATTATTTTTTCCTAGAAATTGTCATAAATTCGTATGTTGTCAAACCTCCTGCTTTCACTAATATACCCCACTGAGAACTGCACTTTTTTGTTGTTTTTTTTGGGGGGCATTCGCTGAGCAGAAAGAAGTGTTGAGGAAGCATAATTTACATGGCAACAGGCGCCATTAGGAGAGGAGCAGCAGCCCAGCAGCCGAGCAGCCCAGCAGCCCAGCAGCCTGGTCTTCTCTGTTCGATGGGGCCCCTGCCTGAGCCGCATAGTGGCAGCAGCATCCAAACGGGTTTCCATGCGTGGCAAGGCCTACAACACGAGGTACCTGTTGCACTGACACTGCCACCGCTGAGGGTGAGGGCAGCGGCAGGGGTAGGGGCTTGGCGCTGATGGATGCGTGTTTGTTTACAGCTTTGCTGTTTGTTCAGTTTAGCGTAATTGCCGCCGTCTACGTCGAAGACTCCGCAGACAGCCGTGTGGCAGAGAGGCAGGCAGCAGAGGTACAGGTGTGTGAGTGTGTGTAAAGGGCGGTGGGGGGGGGTTGGGGGGGGTTTAAATTAATGTTAACAACGTGTTCTGCCTGCGCTCCCTCTCTCTCTCTCATTCGTTGGCTGTCCTTCGACCATTAAAACATTTTAATTATGGGACGGAACGAGACCCACAAAATGTATTTCTTCTCCTCCTCTGCGGCTTATCCTGCTTGTTCTCTGTTTGTGTCTCTCTTTTTGTTGTTTTTTGTTGACAGAAAGGAGAGGTGTCTGCAAGGAAGGTGAGGTGTGCATAGTTCTTGAAATGGAAATACTAGAAAAGGTGCCAATTCCCTGTCGGGGGATACCTTATATTTCATATACCCTCTTTGCTCTGCTGCCTCTTATTCTCTTAAATGGCATTTAGATAAGGTCCTCCCCCAGCCAATTCCCTCCCCTCCCCCTCCTCCTCTTTGCTGCTGGATTGTCCATCGATTTATGAGAATGTTGATAGCTGTCTCTGTCTCTATCTCTATCGCCTCTCCTCTTTCCTCTTAGCAGCAAATCTTGCTCATCATTCTCTGTCTTCTCCTCCTCCCTCCTCCTTCTTCTTCTGCTCTTTTTCTGCTGCTTCTTCCTGCTGCCTGTCATTGTGCGTCATTTATTGAGAAACTGATAAGGCCATCGACCACTACTCCTCCTCCTCCTCCCATCCTCTTAGCCTCCCCATCCTCCCTTCTTTCCTTTTTTTGTCGCTTGGGCAAAATATGAATTTGATTTGAAAAGAAATTAAGAAAAAAAAAATAAATAGAAGATGAATAAAAGACATTTTGTCGCCGACTTTGAATGAACCCGAAATATATAGTGCCTTCCCCCTCCCGCTATCGCTCAATCACTCTCCCACTCTCTCTCTCTCTCTCTCTGTCCCACTTGCTCACTAATTGCTGTGGCATACCCTAGACACTAATAAGACGAGAAAAGTCCATTGATTTTGGGATTGAGGAGGAAGGTTATTAAGAGGAATACCTCTGAGGGAATAGATTTGCTTTGAAGGGAATTACACCTTGATTAAAGTACCGAAGGCAATCCTTTGATTCTGAATCCTATGATTACTTTGATTGGTAATATTTAAAATATTTCTGCAAACCAAATTTACCAAATTTACATACCATAAATTCTCGATAAACATTCTTAAAGATATCTGAATAAATCTGTTATACATATTGGTAGCACTTTCCTCAATTGGAGATCTACCCGAATGGTATCTATGGTTCGCATTCACCGCATAAAGTGTACGCTCCCTCTCTCTCTGAATTCATCTCCACCTAAGTACCTCTCCATTTACCCTTCTTATCGTGGCTATCGAAGTATATAGCATCTAGATTCTAGACAAGAGCCACAACGAGGGGTGATAGCTATATTATGGCATCGGATTTAGTTCATTTGCACTCAAAAGTTTTTTATTTTCTGAACTCAACCTATATCTATCTATGTACTATCCATCTACTGTCTATCTACATATGTGCATACATATATGTTATATATCTATGTATATATATATCTATCTATATACATATGTACACATGTCCTATACCGAAATCGGTTGTTAATCAATTCTTACTTATGGTTAGATAAAAGTGGTGTAAGAAAATGATACAAAAATACGATCGTAGTGCTTTAGAAGATGTGTTTAACATCTAAACAAGTATCATGGTAATACGAGTCCGAAACCAAAATCAACAAAAGACGTGATGGCTATTTGAAAGCGCTCCAAAAACCCCGGGAGTTTAAAAATGAATGCAAAAATGGGTTAAAACGTTTAAAAGCATAAAACCATTTAGAGAAAATAAGTAGCAGCCCTCGTAACTCTCGCGCGCTCTCTCTCTCTCTCTTTCTCTATGACGTTGATGCTAGCTTTGACTCTGGGCTTTGCTCTCTCTAATATGATATGAAGCTGCCTGCCATCGAGGACCATCCATCCATCCATCCATCTCGCTTGTCCTCCCACCAGCCATCCATCCAGCCATCCAGCTATTCTTCCGCTCTCTGAACCAACTCTCTTTAGCACTCCCACCCACCCCACTCCACTCTCTACTGCAGCCCAACCCCACACCCACCCCCGTCCCCCGTCTCTTCTTTGCATTTGAGTTTCGATTTCGGTTTCTTAATTATGTTTGCCCGACGACTGCTCTGCTTTGACTCTGCTCTTCTCAGCTCTCTGGCTCTGCTTGGGCTCTGCCTCTGCTTGGGCTCTGCATCTGCTTTGGCTCTGTCTCTGCTCTGCTTCGGGAGCATCCGTTTGTAGATCTCCACGAGAGATAAGACCATTTATGATTTACGTGGAACATTCATTGCGATGGAATGGAATTTGATTTTTGTGATTTTTCGGTTACGCTTTTTTCGAGCTCTCTGGCTACGGCTTTTGCTTTTGCCTTTGGCTCTGCTTTTGCCTTTGCGTTTGCCTTTGATTTTGCCTTTGCTTTTGCCTTTGCCTCTTTGCTTTTGCTCTGAGATGGATTTCCGTTAGGCATTGTCACTGTCTTTGCATTTAATTTGTGTATTTGCCTGTCATTGCGCCTAAAATTTGGTTTGCTTTTGCTTTTGTTTTCATTCTTTTTTGGAGCTGTTGTCAAGCTCTCTTTTTGCCTTGGCTTCCCTCTTTTACTATCCTGCCGCTCTCTCTCCCTCTCACTCTCTGTGTTTTTTTTTGGGTAGATTGAGGTCAGTGATAAGGCCGCGACTCAAAGTCAAAAGGCATTTTGTCCGATTACTCCTCTGACGCGACTCTGTTCGTCGCCAGATTGGGCAGCGACGCCAAGGCCCCCCAAGCCCCCCAGAGCCAAGACCCCAGCCCGCATTCTTGGACTCCTCCTCTAGCCAGGCGGCAAAGGGCGGGGGGGACAGGTGGGACATACTCGTACATATCTCTCGCCCCATACCCCCATTCCGTTCTTATAATTATTTTATAAGTGCAGCGACATCGGCTTATCCAGGAGACCGCTGGAGAGCCCAGAGCCCATGATTCACTTGGCGTCGCTAATTCTCAATGTCTCTCAGAGTCTCTCTGAGTGGATTGGAGTGGAGTCTCTCCACTGGCCGATAACTCCATGTAGATTAGCCCCTGCCCTGCCTCTGCCTCTGAGTGCAGCAGAGCACAAACACAGGGAGACGTCGCAACGTAGACGACGGCAACGATAACAACACTCCACGTTCCACAGAGCCACCATAACCGTACCCGTAGCCGTACCACAGGTCGTCTCTCCTCTGGTCATAATGTGAGGCTGAAAAAAGGTTTTTGAGTTGCATATCTTGAAAATTGTTATCCCAAATGCTGGCCAAGAGAGACAGAAAGAGAGGAGAGGGGTTCGGTGGACTGATGGGCCGCCCCGCATGTCTCCACCGCAGGAGATATCACCCATGGGTCGCCATTCCCCCCCATCCTTGGCGTCGTTTTGTTGTGGTTTTTTGTTGTTTTTTTGGCTGATATCTAAGCGACTACGAAAGCCTGACTCATCAAAATTGTCAATTGGATGCTGGTTTTCGGTTAACTTTCGGTTTTGGGGAACTTTAGAATAAAGCGATGGTTTGGAGGGGAGATACAGGGAAGTTTTTAGCATTATTGGAGCATTTGTAGTAGTTTTTAAGAGATTTTTCTTCATTGGTTATGGAAGTAATGTGACATACCAGATAAAACTAAAAGTTTTATAAACCATGGGTAGCTTTTTTGAGAAATATGAAGTCTTGTATGTATCCTATATAGGAGATCCTATATAAGAGAGATATTTGAGAGTTTTTGATAGTCGTTTATGGTTTGGTTTAGGTCTGAGAGCAGCTCTTGAATATGTGATCGTATAACAACCATTGCTAATTTGAATTCTTGCTTTCTATTGAGCATTACTTGTGTGTAGATCAACCTCTATCGTTCAGAATTTGTTTTGAGAACAATAGATCCTTTATTTTTGCATTCTAATATAGTATTAGTAATATATCTTTGCAAACTTTCCTCTTTTATACGGAATTTCTTTAAGAACTATGGGTTGGAATATAAAGAGAACAAAACCAAGTTTTCGGTCGGTTTGGCGATAATGTTTTGCTTTCTAAAGAGTAATATCCCTTTCTTAATTCTGAAAAATAAAATCTTAATTATATCATTTCTCTCTGGAATTCTTGGAAAAATCAAGTCTTAATTCACAGATTGTTTCTCTGCCCTATTAATGGCATTTTCAAGACTTATATGGACGACTTTATATGGAAACCACATCTATGTACATATAATCATTCATTGGAAAACCACACGTTTCGCTTATCATTTCTCTCTCTGGATTCTTGGAATATTCCTCAAGTTTTTTCTACATATTATCGAATATTATTATTATACGCATTAGAGATGCAGAACCCTAGCTCTAGCCAGCTTTGTTGTTGTTGGCCATTCAATTGTTGCTGTTTTGGCCACAAAAGGATCGTAGTAAATCTGAAAAAAAAGATAAACTCTTAGGTGCTGCTCTCTGCTCACTCTCATTCTCAGTTTTGTGGCTGCCTCTCCAGGAGGGGGTCGCCTTGGCCATCGATGGCCATCGTTTGTCCACTTTTGACTGCCGCCAGCCTCCCTCTGTGAGGCATGCCCCACCGAGTGCACCGAGTGCCCCAAGAGCTCTGTCTGCTATGAGGCTTAGCTCTGATCTGAGCCTCGGATGTGTGGGCGTTCGTGTGAAACTAATGTCGCACTTGGACCCCCATTCTCGTCGATGTCGTCGATGCCATTTAAAAACAAACAAGCCAAAGCAATGACATGGCCACACAGTGGGGCAGGAGCCATATACATATATTTAATGGGGATTATAGGGAAATAATGATTTTCTATTGAATTTGGAGCGACAGTCCAAAGGTGTAGGGTAAGAAATTGCTTCCTGCAATGTTAATCTGAATCTTTGTTCTATATTTTTGGATTAATAGTTCTAAAGATCTAACTTCACTAAGGTTTGTATTTATTGTTGGTATATATATCTGATACAATTGTACAACATATACTGAAGACAATTAAATATTATTCTTGATAAATGGTTGAATAAATGGAATAAATGGATAACACTGGAGCTGAAAAATACGGTAGAGGCCCATATGCCTCGATATCAGAATAGCTGGTACTCAGCTTTTCAGCTTCTAATATTATCTATATTATCTAATATCTAACGATATTACAAGCTTTCTTTCAAAGTATTATGCGATTTATTTGCAATTTGAATAATTAATTGTACATTTACCATGGATCATTCCTAGTGTTCCTTAAGCTACATATCTTCAAAAACTGAAGAGTATATTCTTCAATCTTGTGATCGAAAACTCTATCAACTCTTGAGAGTGTACCGCTAGAGTATTTCCTTATATATTTTGTATATAATAGTATCTATCATAGTATACCCTCCTGTTATATTATATTATGACTCCTTTACAGATCTTTCCCTTCCTTTCTTTCTTCTCTCACATTTGAACCACTGTTCTGTGGGTTCATTTTTTTTTGGGTTCGTTTTGGAATGGGACTGTAGGACTCTTGGACTGTGGGACTGTTCGAATGTTCGACTGTTGCTGCTGATAGGTTTGTGTAGATCGTGTTGAACGCAGCTTGTTTAGCATGCCAATTAGGCTCCTCTTCGAATGCTCCGCCTGGGAATCGGCTGTGCTCCACCTCCACTCCCACTCCTGTCGCCTCTCTTTCTCTTCCTCCTCCTCCTTTTTTATGTCCATCTCAAATGCAAAATCAGCTCGTGCACCAGTCAGCAGCAGGCAGCAGGCAGCAGCTGGCAAAAAGGTGTTAATTTTGTCTGGCACTGGCCCTGGCCCTGGCACTGGCTTTGGCTTTGGCACTGCCAATGCGATGCCTTCTTGCCTCCCTTTTGGGCCTGCTCCTTTGGCCGTGGCTGTGGCTGTGGCGTGGCTCTTTGGTTTTGGCCAAATAGTTTGGCTTTGGCCACGTTATTGCCACAAAAAGCGCAGAGAGCGAGCGTGCTGGTTCATGGGGGTCATCGACGGCTGAGCTAATGCCGGATTCCGTTGAAGCCGCAACACAATTTGTAGATACATTTTTCACGAATCTTTCTCTTCTTCTTTGGTATTTGTATTAAAATTGGCTTTGATTTACTTTCAGAATCAAAGGAAAACCTTGGCTCTCTGATGCTCTTTTTTCTTTGCTCTAATCTCCGCCCTGCATTTTGTGGCTTACCACATATGGGCGTGGCCTATTAACGATTATGATTATGATATCAATGGGGGGCTCCATGAACCAGAACTAACATTTAAGTCAAACACGAGGCTGAAGAAGGAGGGCCAGAAAGGGGGGGCAGAGGCAGAGGATGCAGCAGAAGATACTCTGAAAGATAATGGTAGGCAGGAGGGGGGGAAACGATGCTGCTGCTGCTGCGAATGATGATGGGGCGAATGATGATGATGGTACCGAGGAGTATTCCCATCCATTGGCCATTATAACACTTTCACGGCTCGTTTAGCTCGTTGCTCGCCAGAGCGCCAAATCATCTGCGGGAGATCATCAACAGAGTTAGCCGCCAGAGGAGCACGAGTTCTCCAAGCTCCATTCTCCAAGCTCTGGAGGTTCCTCTGTTCCTCCATCGTTCGAGTTCTCCCTCTCCCTGGAGGCGTTTGCATGCCATCGTGATTGGTGTGGATCATAGTCTTTCCTCTTCTCTAGGTCTCTGTCTCCCTGGTGTGCCTGTGTGTCGTTGTGTGTGTGTGTGTATCTGTGTGCACGATTCGACACCATCTTTCATTTTAGCCTCAGTTGCGATTTTAGTTGCATTCGCAGTCGCAGTCGCAGTCTTAGCCACTTTGCTTCCAGCCCAAGAGAAGCATTTTCAATTAATGGCCACACATTCCACAGGGAATCTAAACAGAACCCAAAGCGCGAGAGAGAGAGAGAGGGAGATGTGTGCGAGAGGAAGAGACAGAATCGAGGCCTTAACCAAAGTGTTACAAATACCCCAATGGCTGAGTGCCGCAGATTTCCGACTACACTAGACAACAGCGAAATTTAAATTATTAGGTACAAAATACTAAATGGATTAATAGTTTAACGATCTGCTAGAGCCTTCGAATCACAAAATTTGGAAATAAATAAAAAATAAAAAAAAATTCGTATAATGTCTTAGAATTGGTACAGGGTAAAAACATTGAACTACAGAAAAAAACAACTTATTTAAGGGAAAAAATACTAATTTCCAATATGTATACGGTTTTCAATGAGAGAAAGAAGACTTTTCTATGAAATATATCCCCATATATTAAAGCATACTCATACGTTTTCGATTAGAGCAGGAAATAGCTTTCAGAAAATACGAAAAAATTGATTTCCACCTAAGAAAATTTATGATATTTTGATTTTTTAAATGTATTTTGATTTAATTTTAATTAATTCATCGAAGTTTCTTTCCAATCGGAGAAGTATATCATGTTTAGGCATTGAATTTCCCAAATATTTCTTATAGATATCTTCTCTCGTTTTCTATTCCTCACTTTTGTAGTGCAGTGTCTTTTTGTCGTTGTTTTGTTTTCCTGTGTGGCGGCTCAACCGCAGAGCGAAACAAATTGCATCCCAGACAGAGTTTGCTATCGAATCAAAGCAGCAGCAGCAGCCTCGGCAGCAGCAGCCTCGGCAGCAGCAGCAGCGGCAGCGGCAATGCACGACGCCTAAAACTGCATTACCTGTGCTCCCCCCCTCCTCTCCTCTGCACTACCTTCCCCCCCTCTGCACTCTCCTGCATTTCCTGGGCAATCGCTGTGCAGAGCCAAAAACTTCTCTCCTGGCCTCCCCCCTCCCCCTCCCCGCCTGCTGCTTCTTGGGACACGTTTCGTGATTTATGAGGTGCGAATTGCATTGAAATCATTTTGGCTTTTGCCTTTGACTCCCACTTGCCTTCAATGCTCGAGCTTCCCGCTCTCCCTCCTGCCAAACCCCCTTTCTCCCCTGTTTGCTGCCATATTAAATTGATGCCATGGATTTGCCGTGGCCAACTTCCATTTTTAAGCCACTTTTCGGGGCAACAATGCCTCCTCCTCTCCTCTCCCCTCCATAGGACCGTGCTGTGAGTGTTTGGTGGCTCCATTTTTGATTGGATTTCAAGTTCTTTCTCCTTTTGATGCATTTTTAGTTGTTGGGTTGTTGGGTGTTGATTTGTGGTGCTTATGGCCTATGATTCGGCGAAAGGGAAGAAGGGGAGTGGCACAGCCACTTAACCCTAGAAAGTCAATTATATTTTTGGGGAAGAAATCAGAGTGTAATGGTAATCGGGATACTGCCATTGTGTTATTTTGACCTTTTAGAGGGATTTTACATAAATCCAAAAGACTCGCTTTAATTGGCTGTTAATTGACAATCAGTTCTGGATGTGAATGATGCAAGATCGGACGTAAATAGTTGCCTAGCGATAGAGAAAAGTTATATATCTCTAGGATGCAGTCACGGGACCCACTGGGAAGTGTGTGCTATATTTGATGAGTTTTTTAAGCGCACTAAAATAAGTGTATTTGAGTGTTTACAAAATCCCATACGTACATATGTATAAGGAATGTTGAACCCAAACAAAAATATCTAAATATTATGTAGCTTTTGAAACCCAAAGTAATATTTCAATATAAAATATTCAGATATCTTTTAGGGTGAATTTAAGATTAAAAGTTGCAACAGATAAAATCCATCTTCAGAATAAAAAAGTACAACCTTAAATGGAACACCAATACAACCAATTTTTTCATACTTTTTAAGAGCTTTTATTTTCTAAAAAACTATAACTATAACTAAACTATTTTCGATTTTTTTTTCGATCCAAAATATGAGACCTAAGTATTTGGTTTTTAAATATGAAATTCCCCATTTAATGCTTTAATTCTTTTTGTATCTTTTTAGGTATGTTTTGGATAAGCAATTATACTAAATTCTACCATTGAGTATTCCACATTGAGTATTTTTGTTTCTATAAATGACAAATATATGATTAATTATGATTACTGGCATCTTTTTTGGGTGAGTTTTAGTTTAGAAATTGTACTATATATTTGGTGATAAATTTACAATAAATCACGCAAACCAAAAAAAAAAATTTACTTTAAAAATAAGGTACTAAAAATGGTTTAATTTCTTCCCAACTTAGTATAATTTCTCTATATTATATTCATATATAATATGTACCTGTCTATATAATATCTCTATTGAACATAAGTATGTATTTTTATTACAATATAAGTTTTGAGTCGTCGTCTATGTCGTCCGATCATTTGATAATATCGAGTGAGCCGGGGGTAGGTCTCTAGTGGAAATAATAACCTGACATAAACGTATTTAACAAAAATTAACAATTAAGTTGGTAGGCAAGGACACGTGGGGTGGCCTATCAATAGGGGGAGATTTATGGTTATATTATGGTATATATTATTATTAAGAAGAGATTAAATCTACTGCTACTGCTACTACTTAAATCTACAGATAAAACATAATTGTTATACCCCCTACATATGTATATTTAGTATGTTTAATGCTATAAGTAGTTATCTAGTATAGCTATCACGCATCTAATATTGTACATATGTAGCTATTACGTATCTATTGTCTACCAACAATTTTACCATTTTTAATCTCTCATTTCATATTTTAATGCTGCAGTAATTTCATTTTTAATTTTAATACCTTTCAAAATAGTGCCCATCATAGTTTGTGGCCTAAGGCTTTCCAGGGCTAAGACCTCTCTAATGCTGGCTTCCATTTTTAAGGCCCCCAACATTTCTGGCACAATCCTCGATGGCAATTACTTTTTTTGGCCTCCCAGTGGGGGGGGAGGGGACTGAATGTGGCACCCAAAATGCGGCTCATAATTCACTGGCAGCTCAGCGGCTCAGCAGTTAATATTTTAATTAAAATGTCGCGTGCATTTGGGCCATTATTATTGCAATGCATAGTTACCCCACCCCCACCCCACTACTCTACTTTCTCTTCTTTCTCTTTGCTGCCGTTGCTGGTTGCTGGTTGCTATTGCTATTGCTACCTGTTATCTTATCAGTGGAGCGTCGGCGCTGATATTGCTGATAGATTGGTGAGAATAGGGGCACCCAATCATCACTCGGCAACGCCATTTTGTTTGCTGCCATTTCACCCCTTCCCTTTGCCACTTTTTGTGGAGTGTTTTTTTCCCCCGCTGTTTTTTGTGTGGCGGAGGATGCGGGTATTTATTTCGGAGTGGCGCAGAGGCAGAGGTGGTTGCGGGGGGCGGAGGCGGAGGCCCTTTATCGAGAGTCCATTTCTGGGCGTCTTTTCACTGGCGATAAAAACCTCTCCCTCTATCCCCCTCTCTCTGCCTCTCACTCTTCCTCTCTCTGCTATTTCCTCATGTAACTTCGTATGTATTTCCGTATTCCGTTGCTTGTACGAGTATCTGTATCCATGTACTCGTAATATCGCACTTATCGCGGACCATATAAATTTGTGGGCGGACATAAAAACCTCAGAGCGAGAGAGAGACAGCGAGTGAGAGAGACAGCGAGTGAGAGAGAGAGCGAGAGCAAAGTGAGCAAAACTGAATGCAGATAGCACTCTGCAGATACGAGACGAAACGAACGGATAGACGGACATACGGACCAACGGACGGATGGACAGCGAAATCCGTTTTCAAATATTGTAAAAAACAAAAGCAAACACAAAACACACAACAAAAATGAAACGCAAAAGCGACAAAAACGACAAAAACGCAGTAAAAAATGTATGAGGAATCGAGGAAAAGCCAAGCCGATTTTTAGAATACCCTAAGAAAAGGAGAGTTTACAGAAGAAGAATTGCAGCTTGGGAATACACATTAGTCATACATTTGATGAACTTAACGATTTTATCCCTTATTGCATTTTTGACCTAATAAAAGATTGAGTATATTTTGCTCAACAAAAAAACAAAATAAAATATTCCAAAAATTTAGAAATCTTCTTGAATATTCATGGAATTGAATTCTTGTGTATTCGATCTGTAAAATAGGAATTCTTCATCTCATATTCCCAATTGGAGTGTCAACTTTTAAGTAGTTCAATGGGAGTTCTTTGTACCACAGTACATCATAAATAAGTTAACGTTGTCTACTTAATTGTGTATTATTTATTGGATGCCCATTTGATGATCTTGTATTATGATGATCTAATGATTATGAAAATATCGATGATTATTCGATCTATTTCTATTATTCATTGATTTTGAGGCTTTATTTAGCCTTTTTCTTGAGGCTGCAATAGCCATTACAATTCCAATATGCCCTTCATCAAATAATTGCATTTTGAGGATAAGGATGCTCGTATCAGCAAAAGAACATCAAGGAGAGACGAGACAGAGAGGGTGAATGAGAGCGAGAACACACACAAAAAGCAGAAGTGTTGTAAAACGATGAGGAAAATGTTTAATGCTTCAAATGCAAAAATGTAAAAAATGGCGAGAACGAAACGGAAGCTGACAGAAAAACGCTAACGTCAACTCCAATGACACTGAGTGATGATGTGCTTTTCGGTTCTGTTTTTTTTCTGACAATTCTAAACCCCAGGCCCACCACCCCTCTCTCAGTAACCCACTTCCTCCACATTCAGAAAGAATGTGAATGAACCACCAGTTTTTGTTAATTTTTGCTTGTTTGTTCTTTTGTTATTTCTATGTTTGCTGACAGACCAAAATCATCTATAGATAGCATCTGGAAATCTGGAAAATACCATTCTACATTCTACTTTATCTTTGTTTTTTTTTTAGATTTTTGCGGCATTTTTTTTGTGATGTTTTTATGCAAATCTCGATTGCCATCTAAAAGTCGTATATCTTTTTTGCATTAGCCAATGGAATGTCCCTGCCCCCACTCGCCCATCCCCCTCTCTCGCTCTCTCTCTCTTGCTCTTTGGAGAGATTCGTATCTCTCCATCCGAGTGTCGCATTAACGACAAATTTTAGTTTTAAGCTTTTAAATTTTAAATTTATTTTTGGGTGGCTTTTGGATTTTGCTTTTCTGTGTGTTTGTGTGTGTCTGTGTGGGATTTTTGTTATCGTCGTTGCCCAAAAGGCAATTTCCATAAATTTCTAAATTTTATTGAATGTTTTTTTGTGTAGTTTTAGCAGATAAAATTGCGTATACGCTGCGTGTGCCCAGGGCATGGCTTTCGTTTCGATTCGAATCGAATTTTTGCGATTTGGATTTTCGAACGATAAAATTCGTCTCTCTTTGAGAGAGTAGGGTTTTGTTTTTGTATAATTTATGGGGCAGACAATCTGCCATGCGATACGACCTACCATATTGTTTATGCAGATATTCCCCAGATATGTCGCTGCTTAAGTGCTCACCGATTTTTATATTCATCTGAGGTGTGATTTTGGATTGTGTTGGGTTTCGTGGTGGCATATGAAGTCATCGAAACGCTTTGGGCCGACCTTATCGCTGGCACAATCTTTCGCTGGATCTGTGTGGCTTTCGTCTCTGCCCCCCTGTGCCCCTCTGCCCTCTGCTAGGGGGGAGATCTGGCTGCCGCCTCTAAGTGGACCAGTTTTTGAGTTTTTGATGATCGCATTAATTGATTTTTAATAAACGATAAGCATGTGCCCAGGGGCGTTGTGGATACGTTTAGTGGAACGAGTTGAGGGGGCAGATAGACACGATGAGGAGCTCTAGAGAAGAGCTATTATAGAAGAAATTGAGAAGTAAACAGATAAAATATTCGCATGATTTCCCATATATTTAACTTTGTTTAAACGATACTATGAGTTTAATATATTCTATATAATCTTATAAAATGTAACAATGATCTACAGTACAGTAAGGGCCAGTTTCTCAACTTCGGGTTATGGTGCCGGTTAATTGTCGTTCCGAAAAAGTTTGGTCAATTCGGTTCTTCCACATCTTTTTCTAAAGCCGAAAAATTGTTAACCAGCAGCTGGTTAAGTTTTAAAACTAGCTTGAGGCCTTGAGAAAACCAATTTCCGTTTTCAAACACTTTAACCTACCGAGAAATGTTAACCCGAAGTCGAGAAAGCGGACCTAAGTAAAGGAAAAGTTTCAGAGAATTTCTAAAGTATTTTAGTAAAAGATTTTCCTTACATTTGAAGGCCCTGAAAGTGTATATCTGCTTGTGTTTATTTAAACTAAAGTTTGGTGTAATCCCATAAGATTCCCACTCTAAGGTTTGTTGGTATAGTTTTCGTTATATGTATTCCTCGATATCCAGGCACTTTTCAAGTGAATATATAATCTGTGCCAATCTGTGACCATTTCCATTCCCTCGTTCGCGAGATGTCCTGCTCCTCTGGTTGATGGTCGCCTTAACTGAACGTTGATTTGCCAATGCGATAATTGGCCAGCATCCCAACATCCAGAATCCCAGTATTGCAGCATCCCAGTGTACAGCATACAGCAGCACTCTGTGGTCATCTCTCTCCCATGGGTTCCACATGAGGTGCGATGCCATGAGTGTGTGTCCGAGTATCGTGAGTGTATCTGTGTGTGTGTGTGTGTGTGGAATGCCACACAAGCCAAAGGCGAAAGGTGGAAAGAAAATGCAAATTGCCACACAACGAAACCAGTTTCCCCTCCCGAGAGAGAGAGAGAGAGAGAGAGAAAGAGAGAGACCCCAAGAGCAGCGCAGAGTAGAGGATAAACTTGCTCTGCAATCCCCCAAAGGACCAGATAGCGTCTCACTATCGCCTTCTCCCTCTCTCGCTCTCTTTCTGTGCCGTTTGCCAACACTGTTCCAACACTGCTCTGGTCTCTGTGGTCTCTGTGCTCTGTGGCTGTGGTCTCTTGTCTGATCGACGCACTTTACACTATCTGCCACCGACATCTGCCGCGCTGCGCTGCGCTGTCTCTGCAACCATTTTGAATCAGACCTCGACAAGGCGACGGGCGGGCGGTGGGGGGACGACGACCCCCCCTTCTCTTGTGGCACCTCTCCAGCATGCAGAGGGCCAGCCAGCGCTGATTGGTGGGCCTACGTCGTCAGGTCGGGTGCCGGTGCGCCGCCCCAATCTGGTTTTACAGCCTCGGCCCACGGGGCCACGTCGTTGGCTGCTGCTGAACGGCCAAGTAGCGTTTCAGGCTGCTGGGGGCCTGAATTCCACTGCCACTACCACTCGAGTGTTTTGGGGGCCTGGAGTTTGGCTTTATCTCTCTTTTATCGAGTGTTCTACGAGGGGTCTGCTGTGCTCTCTTTCTCTCTCTTCGTTTCCCACTCTCTGATCATCATCATCATCTTTGTGGGCGACATATTCTCTGCGGGTCAGAGTTTCTCGTGTATCAACAAAATGGCTTTGGAATTGATCAATTTATTGCCCAAGAATCCATCAAATGCGGGATCGTCCATCCTCACCACAAATTTCTCTTCTCTTTATCGATTGTGCATTTAAATTGAAATCGCAGCGACATTTCCTCTCTCCCTCCTGGGACAATTTCCATTTACGAGTATATGTACATTCGAATTCCATATTGCATTTTCGCACTTTTATTTTTGTTGGCTTTTGCTCCTGCGGTTTCACAGGATTACTGCAGCTGGTTTGGGCTATTGGGTTGACCTGTGATTGGAGAGTATGAAGGGTGTATTGGGTTTGTAGGAGAAGCGGGAAAGTATATACGATTCAGGGTCATCATCCAAAACTGGATCAAGAAGAGTTTGGGTCTTATAGGAATCCAATTCGATGTGATTTATTGTTTTATCCATTGATATCCATTGCGCTAAGCCGCACTGGAAGAAAGAATTAGAGAGATAGAAAGACAGTCTTTACTGCTAGGCCACACTGAAGGAGAGATCGATCACTTGTTTTCTTCGCTTTGTCTATAATAATTCCAATCGCAATGATGTTTGGAATTCTATTATTTAGACTCTGAAGCATAATAGCTAAGCCACACTGGGAAATATGGAGATAGAGAGTGAGAAATAATGCTGTCATTCCTTCTTTCCCGTATACCACACATTCTCCCATTCTCGCTTTGTCTGGTTTATTATTCTTTTTGGTATCTATAAGCTTAAAGTTAAATTTCATACACCCCTGGGATATCCAGGGTATCCTCCTCGTTGAGAGAGCTGCTCCCACTCCCCTATAGCCCCCTCTCTCTGGTTTCTCTTGTTTCCTTTTCGTGTTGACAACTCAAATGAAGCTGCCCCTCAGCGCACTCTTTTACTCTTCATCTCTCTCTCTCTCCCTCCCTCTCTGTCTCTTTCTGGGGGGAGGCCACAAAACTGTTGCGCCTCGCTTTGTTTTTCCCTAGATTTTTTTGTTGGCTGATGTTTTTTTTTTGTAGCATTTTGCAATCTGTAGAATATGTGGGGGCGTGCCAGCTGCCTGCCTGCCGTTGACGTCTGTTCTTGTTTTTGTTTTTGTTTTGCATTGGATTTGTTTTTGTGTTTTTGTGTGTTTTTGTGTTATGCGCAAATTGAAAACGCTGACAATATTATCAAAGGTTTTTCAGTTTACACATCAGTGGGCTTTATGGGCCTATGGTGGGCCCATGGTAGTGGGCAGTGCCCCGCCCCCAAGACCCGTCTATTGGTTTTTTGAAATATTATGAATTTTCGTTTCTAAATTGCAATTTGATCAACAATTGCCTGCAATTGTTTTGTTGTTTTGTTTGTAAATTGAATTTCAATAAAATGTGCCAGAGCGATATCATCCATCCAGTAATTACAACCGAACGAATAAGCCACTCTCTCTGTGAGGGGAGGTGTCCTCGTATCTATGAGTAACACACCCCTCAACACCCCCCATTGTGTAATTAGTTGGACCACGTAACGAGCTTCACTCTAGATCTCATTTAATGATTTGCACAGCTTCAGCTTTGTACAACATGAAATGTTGGTTAGTAGCCCCCATCTATCGCCCCCTTATTACCCCCCCCAGTGGTTCTACTTGTGCTATCTGACAACCAATCTCATCAGGTGATTACCAACCTGAACAAAAATGGAATCACAAAAAAATGTAGGCAGAAAAGTGAAATTTGTGAGCGAGATTAATGAGGCTAAAAAACGGAAGAATATTATTTATTATTTGTACATTGCTCATGCATTTAGTTGACAGTTTTTCCAGTAAGGATGGGATATTGAATCAAGCTGAAAATCTGCGTTAAAACATCGAAGATTATTAATCAAATAAATATTTTTTGGAAGGTAAGTTTACTCTCAGCATATTTTTATGCCAGAACTGACTACGAGATTATTCTCAGTTCTTCCACTGGCTGTGTTGTCCGCCTATTCGTTCACTTGATTGTACGTTACTCTTACGCCTTGCCTTTTCTATGGCTCTGCTTGTGTTTGCCAGATTCGCTCCGAGAGGATCATAGTTAGGAGGGGAAGGAGGCAAGAATAACGGACAGCCAAGTGTGGGATAAGGATAAACCACACACAGTTTACACTTGTCTCACTTTTGGCTGTCCGTTATTCTGGTCATTTGCCTATTCTATTGATTGGGAGACTGTGTGCAAAAGAAGGAACGTTTAGAGAGCATCATCATAGCGAGAATCATCTACCATCAGAGAACCTGGTACATTTTCTATTTATATGGATATTTTTGATGATTCATACTTTTTCTAATATTTATTTAATATTTTCATAATATTAAATCTCTCTCCTTCAGCATATTCTCCCCTTTATGGTTGCATTTTCCATCTCCGCATTTCTTGAAGAAATTTCCTCTATTGATAAAACCATAAAATCCTACATATATCCCTAGAATTTTTGTCCGTGAATTTTTTATCAGATTTCAATTCCAAAAAGCCCCAGAAAAAAAACCCAAAAAAGCTGCGTTAACGTTAGCGGAGCAGAGCGGCAGCTGCTTCTACTTCTTGTGCCACATCGAATTATCAGTTAGTTGCAAGCATTTTGCATCCTACTTTCCGTTTCTTCCTTCAGGAAATCACGTTGCACACACACACACAGACACACAGGCAGACAGACACACACGCACGCCAGCTTTGGGGCATGGCGTATGAGCAATATTACATTACGTATACGCAGCGTTTGGCAAGTTTTCGAAGGGGTTGGAGGGGTGTTGAAGAACCAAAAACTTTGCAACGTCTTTATAGCGCGAATCATGGCTGTATCTGTATCTGCATCTGTGTGTGTGAGTGTTTGTATCTGTGTGTTTGTGTGTGAGTGCTTTACGTGCCTGTTAATGCAATATTCAAGTGATTGCAGACATTTCCTTAGCCGCCTGCCTCCTGCCTGCCTCCTGCGAAGGAGGAGCAGCTCCTTCAGTTTTGCTTACAACTTCTTCAGCTGTCACACGAATGAGCAGCCAGGCGGGAAGGCAGGAACAGGCAGCAGAGGCAAGAGACAGGGGCAAACGCTTATCTGCCTCACTCAGTGGCCCAGTGTGCACACTGCCGCCAGACCATGTGCATCTTCAGCTTCCACTTGCTACACTCCTCCCAGCCCCTGCTCCTCCTCTCCTCTGCTGCTGCTGCTGTAAGTTTTGTTTCCTCTCCCTTTTTATACGAAGCAGCAATCTCTGTGGCACTATCAAGATTCGCATTAAAATGTATCATTTTTGCCTGCCTTGCAACAGCAGCAGCAGAAACAGCAACAAACATGCCCCATCTTGCTTGCCTTTTGCTGCTGCTGCTGATGCTGCTGCTGCATGCATCCTCGTCTCTAAAACTTCGTAATCAACTCGTAATGACAATGCATAATAGCTGACTCTCCTGCCAGTCCTGCCCTGCCTGCATCCTGACTGGCTGCCTGACTGCCTGGTTGCCTCCTTGTTGCTGTGTTTGTCTGTGAGCTGCATCTGTGTGTGTGTCTGTATCTGTGTGTGAGCTTTCCTTGAAGCAGGATGCAATCGATACACTTAAAGAAAACTGCTGCCAATTAAGGAGTTTATCTGGCGGAGAAATCTTTAATGCTAAAATATCGAAACTGCGGCCAAGATTTCCTTAAGAAATTCAAGATGGGATGATCTCAGGATTTAGGAAGATTTTTAAGAAATATGAAATATAATAATAATATATAAAATATAGTCAAATTTTAAATAGAATCACATAATGTAATATATAAAATATAAATGAAATGTGAAATATAATAAAATATTTTAAAATATAAAAAAAGTATTATTGTTAGTTAAGTATCCCATTAAATCTGTATAGTATTCTATTCTATCATATTTTATGCTCTATTCCATTCCAAGATATACGATTATGTGTGGAGAGTGTAATGCAGCTGTGCCCCTCGGTCGGTTTCAGGCTGGCTCTTCCTGGGATCCGCAGAGCAAGCTTCGCATCGACATCCCTCAATATTACTCTGTATAGTGCTATAGATATATCAGATATCTGCTCCTATTATAACGAAACAATTTTTGTATGTTTTCCCGAAATATCTTATCTATTTTTAAAGAAAAAAAACTCTATCCCGATTGCCGCCTTTATGTCCATATTTTCCCCAAAAAGTCATTAACTTAACGAACCCTTAAACCATTTTTTTGCGACTGACGGAAGTACGTGATTTTGTCACGAATCCCAATCTCTAGTCACAGATCTGGTATATCTAGTCGTGCTCTAAGACTTTGCAGAACAAGTTCTATTATCATCATCCCCATAACATTTCCTTGGGTTTGGTTTCTCTCAGTTATAGCACGACGCGTTCTCTCTTTCGACTCGCTTATCGCTTGCTTTACGTTTCATAAAATTTTGTTGCCTTTTCGAAAAAGAGTTCTGGCTTCTTCTTGGATTTTCTTGTTGTTGTTGTTGTTTTTTTTGGTGTTGGAAATATTCAACATTTTAGCAGCATTTTTCGAGTCATGAATCATGCGACTGGCTTCAGATACTGATTAAGAGAGCGAAAGAGAGAGAGAGGTACTGCCTGAGAAAGTATTAAAATACTTTTGCTTAGTCGACAAGAGTTTTAGGGGGGTATGGGTGTTAAGCGGGGGTCTAAAAGGAAGTCCCGAGTTGCTCTTAATCTGCCATAACCCCCCCGGTTTCTATGTACTTCTTAATGATTTATCAGCTGGACGTGGACTTTCCCCCGCATGTTTGCTGGGAAATTCTTATCAGAAGAGCACGAAGCCTTTTTCAGGTGTTCAAAATGCAGGGGAACAGGGCAGCAGGGAAACAGGGGGAGGAAGGACCAAAACACGAAGCTCAAACGGAAAGTTTTTTGGCGCAAAGCTCATGCTCTCTCTGTCTCTCTCTCTCTCTGTGTCTCTTTCGTGGGCTCCTGTTCCACCGCCCTCTCTCGCTGGACACCTTTTTCGGGGCTGTTTCTTTTTATATTTGAGGGAAAATAAATACAGTAAGGGTGTTCCAGCAAAGGGTCTATATAGCCTTCAAGGGAGGGCTATCTATGGCCCACTCTGTCGCTAGGAATATCCCGTCTTGTAGATCAGCTGTTTTTATTATTTCGTAGGGTTTCCCCCCATAAGAAATCATGTCACTAAAAGTGGAACAGTAGAACAGTCGATTCAGACAATTGTGAAGGGTTTTTCGTAATACATATGTATACCCGTCCCTAGAACGATATCCCAGAACGATATCCCAGAACGATATCTTTTCTACCGATATCTAAGGCAATAATTAAAAGCTCACAAAATAAAAGAGTAATATTTCCATACCCTCCATACTTTATTAATATTTTTGTAATTTATCATTTAAACAAAACAAATATTTATAATTTTAGTTTTAGTATTTAATATTGTTTGAATTTTAATTGAAAAATAAGTAACATGTAGTAATGAAAATAGAATCCCTTTGAAGCTTTGAACCCCCTGCTGAAGACCCTTTTGGTATACCAACAGCTGATCCACTGAAAAGTTCCCGAATTTCTAAACATCTTTCAGGAGTACCCTTAATGCTCTCTTACACGTATTTGTTGTGGATTTTGGCTTACCTCTGCTGCTACTCCCTGCTGCTGCCTGCTGCTGCTGCTGTTTCTCCTTCTGTTCTGCTCTGCTCTCTCTCTCTCTCTTCATATTTGCGTGGGTGTTTGTTTGCTTGGGCTTTCATTTGTATTTGTATTTGCATTTTTGTGTTTGCTTTTGTTTTTGTTCTTGTATTTCTTTTTATTTTGTTTGCTAATACGTTTTGATTGCCCTCTGCCGCTGCCGCTGCCACCACCGCATGCTGCTGCTGCTGCTCCCTTCTGCTGTCTGGCCTGCTCTCTCTCTCACTCTCTCCTCTTCCCATTTCTTACTCTCTCTCTCTCTCAAACACTTTTTATGTTGTTGTTCTCTATCTCGCTCTCTGTTGCCGGCTTTTTGGCTTCTGTTTGTGTGTGTGTGTGTGCGTGTTTGTTTGTGTGGTTGTTATGTTGTTGTTTATCTTTGAGGTTGTTTTTATGCCACACAAACACACACACACACAGACAGGCAAACACAAATACACTAACAAACAAACAAACGTTTTGCTCCTTTTGTATCGTCTTTTTGTTGTTTGCCTTTTTTCGAATTTGCTTCGTTTTCTCTCTGTATGTCTCTCTCTTGGTTCTCGTTCTATCCTGCTGGGCGCCTGTTCGATGCCGGTCGCGAAACTCAACAAAAACACAAACAAGGCAACGCGACCGTCGCCTTGCGTTGCGTTGCGTCGCACGGGAGAAGGCACCGCACAGCCACAGCCAGGTGGTGCCCTGGCATCCTTTGGTTAGAGAGAGAGAGAGAGAGAGAGAAGAAAAAAGGGAGAGCCAGCAGAGAGCTGATGAATGGTACATTTAGAATGAGTTTAGACTTCAAATGAGTACGAGGAGGTCATTCACGGAATGCTTGGAATGCTTTGATATTTTACCATAGGTGAAAGGATAATGAGATGATGATTAGCACTTTTAAGCAGGGACCTCAAATAGGAATTGAATTGCAAATTTTAGCTAAATAAATCAATGTGAAAGAAATATGTCCGATGGGTATTAACAAAGAAATTTTAATGGCAATTGCAAGAAGAATCAAAGAATATTCAATGCAGATTTAAAAATGTAAAAATCACTTCAGTTTCTTCAAATCTCGATTTTCTAAATTCTTTAAATTTTCTATTAATTTTTTTGCTGCACCTCGCAGGGATATACAAAAAAGATTTGATAGCTCTTTAAGGTGGTTTTAATGAAGATTCTAAGTATATTTTATGGCGTTTCAAATGAAATCATTTAAATCTTAAATTTTGTAATTTAATTTATATTTTTATATTTCTATTTAGTTTTCTGTTGCTTCTCACACTGGAGATGCCATGTCATGTCATATTCCAAAAAGATTTGATTTTAATGGAGATTCTTAAAAGATTTAATGTCGTTTAGAATGAGATTCTTGTTGTCTTGAATTCTTTTATTGAATTTTTTAGCTTTTCTGTTTTTTTGGTGCTCTGCGAATATTTACATAGTATATGTTTTTTCCTGTCACTCCACATCCCTTTTAACTCTTATATTTTACTATTATTCCTACCCATTCCCAATCTCCCCATCTTCTTATATGTTTGTCTCCCCCTTTTGTTGATGTACATTTAAATGCGATTTTAGAGCCACGATAAGTACAAAATTATTATATTTTAATATTTTGGGCAGACATGGGGCTGTATCTAGACCATCTAGTACTCCCTACCCCTCCCTTCTAAATTCTCTGTTAACTTTGGCTGAAACAGCAGAAATGTTACTGTTATTGTGGGTAGGGGGTCCTTGTGGAGATCCTTTCTGGGGGTTTTGATTTGTTGTCAGAGCTGAATCGGCAGTTTTTTTGGGGGCCGCTTTTATGGGCTAATAAGCAGGGTCTCACCCTCCCTTCTACCACTTCCCCTTCTACCTCATATTTCTCCTCCTTCTGTTGGCCCCTCATTAGCTTTCCTTAAAAGCAAAATTTGTCAACTCTCTTTCCAACCATCCAACCAACCATCCATTCCTCCATCCATCCATCCATCCATCCATCTGTCTATATTCCTCTTTAGATTCCCTGCCCCCCCAGCAAGCAGCAGCAACTTTCGTAGTTAATAAAACTAAACTATAATTAATTATGATTTCTAGATCTGCTGCCCCACCCCTTGGGCCCCCTCTAAATGCCACCATTTGTCACCTGCCCACCAGTCCCCCCCATTCTTCCCGATTCCCCCGCATTCCCCGATTACCGAACCAATTTCTTTGCTCTTTTGGTCAGCATTTGGTGCGCTTTGCATTTCCATAAATCATTTTAATGAAAATTATTTCTTCCTTCACTTCGGTTGCTCCTCTTCTTCTTCTTCTTTGTTGGTTAGCGATAAGGGAAAGTATGGGGCATGAGGTTTAAGGGGGGTATAAGGGTTATGTGCTGGATAAGGGGGAGACATCAAGACATCTCATCTAAGTGGCGCTCGAGTGGCGCTTGAGGCAACAACACAGCGGCACAAACAGCGAACCAGCCAGCCAGCAGCGGCAGTGGCAGCGACGGCGGTGGCGGTGGCGGCGTCTTTTGTTTGAGGGAATGGAATCCGTTGATGTTCCTGCCACCAGCCCTTGCCCCTGCCCCTGGCTGCCTGACTGCCTGCCCCTTGATGGCGGTGGCGTCTTCATTATCGCAAGCAACGTCGTCGTCGTCGATGGCGGCGGCAGTTGATAAAAAGTCCGTTTTGTGGAGGTTGGCGGTTGGCGGTTGTGTGTGGCTCGCCCAGAAACTGGGGCAGGTGTGGCAGAAAGACAGACAAGAAGGAATGGAATGGAATACACGTATCGTATCGTATCGTATCGTTGTTTCGTTGTTTCATTGGGGTTTTTGCCTTTTGTTTCATTCCAGAAACGGAGACAGAGACAGAGAGAGATATGGAGAGAGAGAAAGGTATAGGTAAAAGAGAAACGAATCAATATCGGAACAACTTTTATTCATTTAGCGATTCATTGTGCCGCACATTCACATTGTATGAGTGTGTATAAGGCTGTGTGTATCTGCCAGATGTGCCACAATTGATAAGGGAGTGGGAGAGAGACCCAATAATAATTTCAAACATTTCCAAAGCTTTTGTTTCTATTATCATATGCAAATGCATTGTTTTGTGTTTCTCTAGAAAACAGTTCTATAATATATGCACTTGAGTGTATAAGTTTCTATATTTCTTTATAGAGATTGTAATAGAGAGATTATAGGTATTTGTGGTTAACATTGCTATACCCAGTACTCATAAAGTAACTATTAGATCTCACAGACTATCTATGGCATCATTATTATACCCAGAATGACGAACACAAAAATGGATAGATAGATCGATTGGTAGTAAAAGTTTCATCCCCAAAGGATATTTATGCGAATTCCCGAAACATATTTTCTATATGGTTTTATTTGATTTCCAGTCATTGCAAATTTTAGTCTTGTTTTCTTACAGATTGAAACAGACTATTGGGAACGTTGTGAGCCGCGGTCCATGCCGCGATACCCGATAATGTCTCGCTCTCTCTCGCTGCCCTCCGCCAGATGTCGCACACTGGACGAGGAAGAGTGTGTGTGGATCTGCAATTTTATTTCTTCCTACTGGCTATATTATTGATACGATCTTTTACAGATTCTGCAAACTACTAGATATATTCAATCTGTATGATTCTGCGTCTTAGGTTTTCCCGTATCTTCAAAATGGTGCATGCCACCGATTGCTCTTGAGTATCAGATATAAAAATGATTGAAATTTTGGTACTTTTCTTTGGGTATCAATATGTTTAGTTTTCCCTTCTTTCTACCAGTAATTCTCTATGGCTTTGTTCTCCGAATGCGATTTCTCTCTCTCCATTTCTCTCTCTTCTTTATCGGACTTTGCTTCGAGGTCCAACAAACAAAAAAACTAAAGCTGAAAATGAAACCCAATGGATTCGGAATGGATTTTTGTTTGCTCATCGATTTGTTGCTGACGATGACGAAAGTTTAGTTGTTGTTTTTTGTGTGTGTGTGATTTTTTGGGGCTTAGGCAGCACCAAGCACCTGTGTGTGGCATGCCACACACACCCACCCACCCTCTCTCCGTCTCTCTCCCCTCTCTTGTTGGCTTTCTGTTTTATGTGATCTTTGCTTGTGATTAATTAAGATTGATTGATAAGGTCTGCTGCTGCCTGCCTGCCTGCCTGCCCCAAATGGTGGCACTCTCTCTGTGTGTGTGTGCGTGTCTATAAAAAGTTTTCGTTTTTGCCTTTATTGGCAAATATCCTGCTGGTGGCATAGACCAGGGGCATGTGGCAGGGAGAGATGCCAACTAAGCGATAACTCGTTTTGGCTTTCCATCGAAAGAAAGAGAGGGGGAACAGGGGGGGAGGGGGGCTATAGAGCGAGAGAGATCCTAAACCAGCGATACCCCAGTGCTTGCTCCATTCGATAGACAGACGATATACGACGTATGGGTGCTACCTATAGACCCCCCCTCCCCCCTCCTATACATAGGTGTGTGTGCCACACATACCACACACACACACACACACGGGTGTTTGGGTGTGTATTTGTGTGTGTAGTACGGTCATAAACCAGAAGTTTATGACTCTGTTTGCTACTCGCTTGTGCCGCACATTTAGTTATTTAGTCATGGGGCGCCACCAACTGGATTCCCATTAACCATTGCCATGGCATCTCTCGCTCTACCCTCCATGCTCTCTCTCTCTGCAGCCTCATGCCTCATCAATATTAAGCATACTCAATACCGCTCAATGTCTCTCTATTTATCCTCTGCCTCAAGTGTAATCGAACACCCAACCCTCGAGGTCTGGAGCTCTGGGTCTTCGGTTTAAGCCCAAAATAAAGTCACAAATATGTGCATAAGTTATGGCCCAAAGTCGTAAATGAAATCATCGCATAGGTTGCTTAGGTTTCACCATTATTCTCCCTATTATTCAACGAACTTTCTGGCACGGTTTATAGAGCCATAAGATGGTGTAGGCTCTCTTTTGGAATCTATGGTATATCCATAGTTTGGATGGTAACTGAGGATTAAGTGATCTGTGAATATCAAATGATTTTAAATAAAGAAGGAGATGAGAATTTACAATAATTTGTGATCATAATTATTAAATAATAAAAAAAAGTATTTATAAATAAAATATATACAATTAATTAAATAAATAAAATATAAATAATTATCAATAAATATTAGAAATATGGGAAAATCCTTCAAATGTACTTTTTGGCTCCTCAGAAATAAATAATATTTATAATAAGTTATGTGATATATAATGATGATTATTTTTATTTACTTTTAGTCATAAGCCCCAATGTTGTTTTTCAAGGGAATTATACCCTTAAAGTACGCTTGAAGATCTTGTCATTATGTTGTTGATTCATGCTATAGATATACATGTACATATCTGTGATTTCCCTGAAAGTATCTCGGAGATATTTGATATCTTCGGTTTTGGATTACACTTTCAAAGATATTCAAAGATCTGTGCCCCAATCCTAATCTTAATTGGTTCTTTGGTTACCTTTGAGAAGTGTTGTTGTTTTTCGTTTTTCCCTCAAATTATATTCGAAGAATCTATCTAGAAACAGGCAATTTTTCTGTAGATATTCTGCCATTATATTGCCTAATCAATTATCTTTGTTAACTAGATATATGTACATACATACATATGTATGTTTTCTTTACAGAAATAAAACCTCATAGATTATGCATTTCTCTGTTAAAATTATAGTTTTCCTACCCTGAAAGATTCCTATCCGAAAACATAATCCCATTCAGGCATCTCTTCGATATTCAATCATATTCTATTCAAGCAGCAAATCGCTCAATCATTTTCTGCCATATTCTGTGGAATCGATTGATGCCCCACCAGGGCGGGGGGAGGCCCATCGTGTCATGGGGCTTGGGGTTAGGCCTTTTGGCTTATCATCAAAGAATCCATCAGAGCAGAGCAGCCTATCAGCAATTGGCATCGACCACAGCAACCACAGAGCGGGAGAAGAGAGAGGCGGGAAGGGGCAAGGCCTCAAAATAAACCCAAAAAAAAAGAAATAATCTCGAACGAGAATATTCGAGTATATTTTTTTGGTATTTGTTGTTGGGGCAAGCGAATGGCAATCAAAAAATGTTATCAATCAGTGGCAATCATCATTAAAAGTTGGCAGTGCTCGTGGCAAGGGGCAGGGCCACAGAAGGGGCACCAAATCGATGGCGATTAGTGGGGCACTCTGTCTCCGTCGCTGTCTCTGCCTCTGTGTGTTTTTGGGGATGTCTAATTATCTGCCATTTACCTGGCACTCTGGCTGTGCCTCTGTCACATTCTGTCGCTGCCTCTTCTTCGGATAATTCTGCTGCCTCTTCTTCTTTTGTTGATTCTGCTGCAGCTGCCACTTTTGATAAGGCTGCAGCCTTCCGTAAGCTTAGGGCTAAGATAAGCGGCGCAAGCAGCTGCTTATCCAATCTCTGGCGAATGTTGCACGTGCCCTATCGTTTTTCCCCCCTCCTCTAGCTCCATCTATCTATCTTTCTCTAGCTCTCTCTTTTTCTCTGTAGAGCTACGTCCATGCCCCACTCTGCCTCGCATTCTGTTGCTCTGGAGAGTTATGCAGAGCCCATATCTGTGCAACAAGGGGCAAGCCAACCAAATGTATACGCGTACTATCATCCCACACGTGTTTCAGTCTGTCTCGCTCCCGCTCTCTCTCTCTGTCTCTCTCTTACTCTCTTTGATTATGTAATCTGGGTCAAGCGAAGTATTTCCCAAGCATCCGAAACGCGCCACCAGACGCGCGACACGGAGCGCGTGGCAAGAGCAACAAGCAACAGCAAAGCTTTGCATCTGCCAGATACAAATGTATCTGCGGCAACTGGCATCTCCTTGCTGGGCTCCTGTTCAGCCACACACAAGGAAACACACACAAACGCCGTTTAACGGAGTGACGGGAAGTGTGTGTGCGGAGAGAGACAGCAACACTGAGAGAGAGAGAGAGAGAGAGACAAAGAGAGAGAGTGGCAGATAATGAAGGATATGAGAAGGAGCGGATGCTGTTGCTCTCCTGTTTTGATAGATACTCCTTTCAATAAGGGCCTGGAATAGATGGGGGAATAGAAGGGGGAATAGAGAGGTAATAGAGGGGGAAAAGAGTGCGAATCGAGGGGGATGAAGATACCAAAAAAAAAGGAGGAACATAGTAGAGGCAATAGAGCGCTAATCTTCCTTTTGTTTCCATTGGAAAGAGAATGAGGATGAAGCTTAGGGAACCCCCAAAAAGGGGAAGCCCCAAATGTGTGTCCAAGCCTCATTTTCTATGGGGCAAAAAGGCAAAGAGGGAGGGGGAAGTTTTCCCCTGTAAATTCCAAAAGTGTGTCTGAAAATGTCTCTGATAATTGAGAGCCAATGATTTGCCAATAATCTGCTCCAAAAGGGAAGAATAGGAAACCCCTCTTTGGGGGATATACATAAGTCCAACAATTTTAGGCAGTTCCAGATGGGTTCAGGAGGGGGTTAAGGTGGACTCAGAAGGGGCTTTTTCTACCAAAAATGCAGGCAGTTCAGGAGGTTTTTGAAGCACTGAGGACGATGGTCAGGTAAGGGCACAGATGGAGTGAAAATCTCTCAGAAATGGTAGCCCCCGATTGCAACCCCTAGAGGGAAATTATCGGAATAGGAAGGTGGTCTCAAGAGTCTCCTGCTCTCTCTCTATCTCACACCTGAACTCCTCACTTTCTCTCCTGCTCTCACACTTGAATTCCTGACTCTAACCCCCTCCCTGTCTTCTCTCCTCCCACTGTGTGTGTGTTTTGTATCGCACACGCAATGGAGAAAAGGATATCTGGAGTGGACCTTCAGCCACCCTGCCAAAATAGAGCAAGGACTTTTGGGGCGCTTGTTCCTGCTGCTGCTGCTGGGTGCCACTTCCTCCTCTGACTCTGGGCTGCTCCATGCCTCTTATCGCTGCTGCTGCTGCTCCTGTCGCCTGTGCCCCACTCCTTGTTCTCCTTCTCCTCCTTGAAGGGCTTGGGCACATTCCATACGGCCGATAAGCGGCACACTACCCTGCCCCCTGCCCCCTCAACTCCTGCTCCATGTCCATCCATTCACCCACCGAAAAATGTTTGTTTATCATGGGGCATGCAGCAGGCGGCATTTTCACTTCAGTTAATTAAGTAAAGGCCATGCCAGGGGGTGGCCTCAGAGGGGTCTAGCGGGGGGGAGTAGGGACTGCTGATAACAGAGGGGGCGAGGGCGAGGGCGTGGGCGTGGCAGTGAAATCAATTGGTAGTTTTTCGAGGCATAAAAGGGTTCATTCTCTCTGGCCCCCCAAAATCTCTCCCCCTCTGAATGTGAAAGCGAATCATTTCATTTAACAATTTTTTGCATTCATTGAATGCAGAAATTGTGCAACATTTTCCAACACTGAAAAGGCGCTTGCATTATCAGTGCAGCAACAGGGAGGAGGGGTAGTTGGAGGGGTAGATGGATGCGGATGGAGTGGGGTGGGTATGTGGACGAGGATGAGCTGCTGCCGCCTGTCAACCGGTTGTCATTGTTTTTGCCTCTCGGAATGGCATTTCTGCTCCGCTTGGTCCGTTCTCCGGGCTTAAAACCTCAATCCTCCATCCATTCTCCATCTCTGGCTACCCCTACCCCTCCCTCCCTTCCTGCTGTATGCTCTGTGTGTGTGTGTGTGCGTGTGGCGATAAGCAACACTCTGCTGCCTCCTGGTAGCATGTCCTGTGCCCCTTGCCTTTGGCCCCCTTGTCCGCTGCTTCATATCCTTCCAGCAGGCAGGCAGGCAGGCGACTGCTCCAGAGCTGGCTGAATGATAAGGCCAGCAGCGACAACGGCAAGTGAAAATATTCCATGAGCCCGCGAGCAGAAAATGGAATTCCACTCGGAGAACAACAACAAAAAACGGAGATGGAGGGGAGAGAGGCGAGAGAGAGAGGAGAGGCGGGTGTGTGGAACAGGTGATAGCAGCAGCACCTGCTGCCCAGGAACTATAGTAGTAGTAGTAGTAGTGCCTGCCTCTTGCCCCATGCCACATGCCTCCTCCTGCTGGCCATTTGTGTCGTCTGCATTCAGAGTGAGCTTTCGCTTGGCTCCGCATCGAGTGGAGTCGAGTCGCATCGCGTCGTGTCGCTTATCTCTGCCAGCAGTCGTCGCAGGACAAAAACCTCTCCGGCAACCATCCCCACCAAACCCTAACACTCATCCATCCACCCACTCAGGACACTGAAAAAAAGTATAAAAATCAGATCTATTCTAGCTGTGAAATAGGATTTTTTTTTAGGAATTTTTTATGGGTTTAGAGCTTAATCTTTCATATTTTATTTGAATCAGTGATTGGCTAATAGTATTTATTCATACTAATGGTGGTAGATGTTTCCCCAATAGCTTAATCTTTCATATTTTATTTGAATCAGTGATTGGCTAATAGTATTTATTCATACTAATGGTGGTAGATGTTTCCCCAATACTATCTCTATCTCTTTTTGATTGCAAATTCCGCATCATTCATCTGGTCTCTACTTTCTTTATAGCAAGTAATACACAGAAATACATAGTGCAGGATGCTATTTATATTCGTATATCGTTTTTGAAAGTTGAACAGCTGTTCCTGAAACCATTTCCCATTGCTACAGCTCATTTTGTGGCTAAGGTAAATCGGTGTACTTTTTAAAAGAAAATCCTACTTACTTTTTGCTTTACGTATGTACATCAGATGCACTGCCAAACCTCATCAGAGTTACCCTTCTGCTCACGGCAGACTTCTACTTTCCAGAGTTGCCATTGAACATCAATGAAATAACACTGGATGGTCAGTGAAGAGTGGCCATTGAACAGTAAAATGTACCCTCTAGGTTTGCCAGCCATTGCTATGTATTCAATCATTCAAGTAATACCCTTCCAGAGTTGCCATTGAATAGTTAAATTGACCTTCCAGGGTAGCCATTGCTATCCATGAAGTAAAGGTGAGCTTCCAGTGCTGCCATTGTCATTCAATCATTCAACTATTGACCTTTCAGTATTGCCATAGTTTTTATTTCAGTGCAGAGGATGTGCCGTGTCGTGCCTAGCCTCGTTGTATCGTGACACGAATTGTTAGCACGGATGCAGGAAGTGGGGTGTGTCGTGTGTCTATGCCGTGTCTCTTTTTGTTGTTTGCTCTCTCTCTTTGGCTTTCTTCCTTTCCTTTCCATTTCTCTCTGTCTCTCTCTCTTTTTGGAGGGTGGGGAGTGCACACTCCACTCCATTTAAAATCTTTTTGCTTATCGCCGGTCGCTGCTCGCCTGATTGATGGCCATAGATAAGACGTGGCCCAGCCCATTTCTGAGCTGCTACTCCTCCCCCCCTCCCTGTTGTTGTTGTTGCTGCTGTTGTTGTGTATGTCCTTGCTGGTGGGTGGGTGTGTGGGGTGAGGGTAGAGGGTCCTGCCTGCATTGACTGCGCGCTCTGCTCCATTTGGCATTGTTTGGTCCCATTAGCGCCGGGTGTTATCAGTTTTCCACTCGCTCTCCGGCGAGTTGATTCCTTTTTTGTCTCTGTTTCACTCTCTCTCTCTCTCTCTCTCTCTCTGTCACTCTTTGGGTGGCTCTTCCCCACCCCTTGGAATGGCTGAGTGAGAGTTTTGCGATAAGAATGTAAAATATAAAATATGGCGTTGGGTTCCTCCTCCGTTCCATTCCCATATCTCTCGGTCGGTCTGTTTCGCTTTCGGAGAGAGCACAGAGCATTTGAGGAATGTCCTTTTTGTGGCCAGAGCCCCCCCACCCAATGCTGCTGCTGCTACTGCTGCTTCTCTGGCAATCCTGGCAACCCAGCCTTTGCCGCTGCTTCTGTGGCTACCCCTGGCTACCCTGCCACTGCCTCTGCCACTGCTGCTGCCTCTGCTGCTGCCACTGCTGCTGCTGCTGTGTTGGTATTTTGTCAATTTAATGGCTCTCGCCCGCTACACTGAGACAAATGCTTTTGGGAGACTCTGTGCCACACACACTCGCCCACATGCCACAGCGCCCTGTCTCCGCTCTCTCTCCCTCGCTCTATGAGCATTCCTTATCAGCTGCAGCGTTGTCCTGCGTGCCTCTTCCTCTCTGATTCTGCCTTGCAGTTTGTCATTTGGCTGCAGTTCTGGAGGATTTATCATCCTGGCCCAGTCACAGGACACCCCCACACAGCCCCACACCCCCCCTAGTAGCAGCAGCAACAGGATAAAGGATAAGCTTGGCCGCCTTCATGCGTTTTTGGTGCGTGCCTTTAATGAACATGACTTTTATTTATGCGAAGGACCTCCAGTGACTGCCCATCTGCTCCTCCTCGTACTCGCCCGCGCCCTCGTCGTGAGTAATTTGTAATTTACGAAAATTGTTATGATCCTGGGGAAAAGTTGAACCTTGACCCTCTGCTTGCTGCTGGCTGCTGCCCAGGACAAATGCCTTTTTTATTCGACCAGAACTTTCGGCAGATAGAGATCTCTAGGATGTGGAGGGATATGTATGCCGAAGGAGCACAGGACAATGACAATGATGACGATGATGATGCGGACTGAGAGCCTTCAGGGCAAACCACTTATGACAACAGGGTAGGGTAAGGGTGGGGGTAAGAGTAGGGTGGGTGCCTGCCTGCCTGCCACATTTAAACGGTTATGATTTTTATGGTGCGACCCGAGAAACACTTTCGTGGGGCATGACTCACTCTTCCGTTGCGCCTTCCTCCTGAAGGGCGAAGGAGCAGGAACAGGATGATGGGGCACATCGCAGAGGCAACAATGGGCCACACACACGGGAGACTGTAACTGAAACTGAGACTGAGTCTCTCTCTCGGAGAAGTGGAACTGGCAAAAGGAATGCCAACTGATAAGAGACCATACCATACAGAGAAGCGTTTCCGATGATGCCCTGATGCCAGTGCCAGCGCCACCGTCTCCTTGTCTCCCTGTCGCTCGTTGTCATCTCTCTACGTCTGTGTGTGCCCCCTGCATGTGTGGCATGCCACAATCGGGCATGAATCAGGGGAAGGTTCACTCAGATTGAGACAGACGCCGGAGCGACATTGTTTGGGGCACTCACCGGAACACTGGGTAACACAGCTAGCGGGAGAGGTTGGAGCAAGGGAAACTGCCTCTATAGAAATGTTCTATGATGTAATCTTTAGCAGAACAGAAAAACCCCATTGATTCCATAAGGATGTAGAACATTTATAATTTTAAATCCTTAAAAGAATAACGGAAAGCAATGATCTTTAGCCTGAAGTATATCTTATTCTTTATACAAGGAGTAATGAAATGAAATATGATCCGATTCGATTGCTATCAAATCATGCAGCAGATCCTGGTAGATAAGATCATCCATCTATGGACATATACCTAGAGAGACCCATACCTCTTATATAGGTCTATAATCTCTCTATTTAGTAAACAGAGTTTTGGGTCTCATATCTGCGCGAGAGAGGCAAGTGAGCTGAGGGTTGATATCTTGGGGATAGGTTATGATATCGTTGGAACTTCCAAATCCTTTACATGAGCATTCGTTGAGAGCCTGATTTCTCGCTCCCTTCCTAATCCGCATGTCAGTGTATCCCTAATTCGTCACATCCTTCGGCTAAAAGATTCCCTTCCTCCCACTTCTGATTGCCAATTGAGGCGCTGATCAAGTAGTCAGGCACCCAAAAGAGGTATGCACATATCCTGATGAGAAAGAGAAAAACGAGAGGAAGATAGGAAGAGAGAGGGAGGGAGAGGTAGAGGTAGAGAGCAAGGTAGAGCAGGAGAGCGGGCGAGAGGCGTGTAAAATATTTTTATTGCACCTTCCTTTTATGATGGCACTTTCGGCTGCGATAGCGGGCGACGTCGTCATCGTCATCGTCGTCGACATCGTCTCGCTCTCGAGCCCCGTTATCCACTCGAGATCTTTTGACGCACTGTGGAAGCCGTTGACAGGCCAACGTCAAAGGACGCAGCACAGCACAGATTCTGTGGGCAGGACAGAGAGACAGGCAGACAGACAGACAGACAGACAGAGATACAGGAGAGCAATTAGCTTTGGCTTTGGCCGATGGCTTTGGCGTGTGCTGTATCTGCATCTCTCTACCTGAGGCCCAGTCACAGGCAGAGCCCTCCTACGTGGTCCGAGTCTGAGTCTGAGTTCTGGGTTTTTGGTTTCCAGTCTCGTCATTTGCTCATTTGATGACTGGCGTCGGTGACGGCGACTCCCCGACCCTTCCCCTAAAACGTTTACTGTTTTACAAGCCACTTTTGAGCTCAATTTGCGTACAGGCGACAGGGAGACAGAAACAAAGTGAGGACGGAGGAGTGGGCAGGCGCAGGGAGGGAGGTTCTGTCTCAATATCGGTTATAGGATCATTGACACTTTTGTCAGTCGACGGTCGTCGCGCCCGCGTCATCTCTCTCCCATTACGAATGTCGCCGAAGGAACAAACGAAGTCGAAGATTTTTATGGCTTGACTTTCGCCTTCGCTCATTTAAATCGGTGAGAGACAGAGAGGCAGAGAGAGAGAGAGAGAGAGAGAGAGAGAGAGTGAGGTGAGAGAGATCCGAAGTTTGCTCTTTGCTGCTGGCTGCTGCGGGCTGCTGCCTTTAACGACGTCAACTTGACGCCGAACTAATTGATGCGATAACTCGTGTTTATCACTCACTTAGAAGAGAGAGAGAGCGGGAGAGCGAGAAAGAGAGAGTTGAATGCAAGAGGGAGTAGTGGGAGGGAGAGAGAGCTAGTTCGAAGCAGAGGCCGTATTCAAAACAGAGCCCAGAGCTCCGCTTGTCGATAACATGGAAATAATTTTGAAGGCGAACGAAACGAAACCTCAACTCCACGACGACGACGACTACGACGACATATCCCATAAGGAACGAACGAATGAACGAACGAAAGAACGAACGAACGAATGTACGATACGATATGGTTTCCATTTCCATTCCCATTTCTGTTATCGCTCCTCGGTCTGTGCATTTCTGCTGCTGCCTCTGCTGCTGCTGCCTTTATCCAATATTTTAATCTCGCACTTACCAACGGATGACTGAACGAACGAACGTACGAACAGGGACGGGGGCGGGGGACTGGGAGGCTCCGTCTCCGGCTTCGGCGCTGGCCGATAAGGAATTTTTACGATGGCCGAAAAGGAGAGCAAGAGCCGCCCAGAAGGGAATCGGCATGGGATATGGGTATGGGAATGAGTGAGAACGTAGAACTGGGCCAGTCGCGGGGGGTGGGGGTGGCACCCGCATAGAGGCCAGTGGCAGCAGCGGCGGCGACGGCTTCCTGATGATGCATTAAGCATATTTTATGACCACTTAGCAGAGTCGAATGCCGCGAATGGTGGCACCAACAGAGAGAAACAACCGTAGAGAGGCCTCCACAAAAAGGAGGTCAATAAAACGTAGAGACCACTGGGCATCGGATTGGATAGGTTTTATAGATCAAATGCCCGAAGAAAGAGAAGCTGCCGGTAGATTGATGATAGATCGCCGAGGAGGATAATCGATGAGTCACTGAAGGTATGGGGAGTGTATGGAGAGAGTATGGGAATTGGTATGTGAACTGGTAGAAACCAATAAGTGAAAAACTCATTTGTGGAACTATCAAGGAACTATCAATACTTAATATCATTTTCAAAGAGTTATAGAGAAGGGAGAGAGAATGTTCCCCAAGTTCTTTTATTACATTTTAGAAACTAAATCAAGTGTGTATTATATATTTGGTTGAATAATCAATTTCTGAGAAAATAAAGATGAAAGGGAATGGTTTGAGAGATGTTATCAATCTGTTAACAATCTGACACATTGATAGCTTCACTCAAATCTAATAATATTTGACACATTGATAATATCCCTCAATCCAAGCCTTTCATCTTTATTTTCTCTGAATTTTATCCATACTTGATATCCCACATGAGTGGGTTATCTATCAATCTCATCTCATGCCAAGAATATTCTTTAAATGATTCTCTAAGTTGTACATATGTATGTGTGATTCCCCATAGCATATGAACTCAGGGATATCAGAAATCAAAGGGAAATATTGGTTAAAAAAGGAGAGACAAGTATATCTGCTGTGAGGATAGCCCTACAACAATTTGAGCTTATTATTTGACTGAATTGATGCATTAAAATAAATGTAGATGTTATAGAAATATTCAAAGCAATGAATAAGGTTGCAAAAAGTTAGAAAAAAGAGTTAAATCAGGAAGGAAAGGTGTGTGTTTTCCATCTTGAAGAAGTATTTTTTGTGGGTTTATCTAAATTTGTTCCAAATAAAGAACTTTACCAATTCCCTTTACGATTTTCCAACTATATTTCTATACCAATTTCCTCTCCCCCCTAAGGAAGTCTCAAATAGTCATTTGCTGCCATTAATCCTCCCTCTTTAAAAGGGTTAATTGTTCATTTCACGAATAACTTATGACACTTCATTTTGTCATCATCCTGGGACCCCTGCTCTTCCTTTGCCTCTCTGTCTCCCGCTCTCTCTCCCCTGTGTCTGTGGCGTCTGTTTGCGAGCGATAATTCCTTCAACCTCAACACTGAGCCTGAGCCTGGGTTTTGCAGCAGCCGAGAGTTGAGTTCTTAATCGGCATTTTCAGAATTATATTTGCTGTCTCACATCCACCCTCCCACCATCCCCCTCCCCCCCTACACCCAAGCATTCCATGCCTTGCCTTCGTGGGTCTCTGGTCTGCAGCAGCAGCAGATACGCGGCATGAAATTTAAATCACTTTGATTGATTGCTAGATTAGCAGCGAGAGAGAGAGAGAGGGAGGGAGGGAGGGAAGGCCAACCCAACAAACCAACGATGAAGACGAAGAAGAAGAAGCCAATTGTGGAGAGTGGGATCTATAGATGGAGTTGTGGCTGCGGCTGTGGCTGCGTCTGTCGCTGTGGCTCTGTTCCTGTGGCAAGGTGGCAGCCAGCGATAAGTGGGGCACCACGCAGAGAGACAGAGAGAAACGCAGGTGGGTTGGAGTCTCGCTCTCGCACCTTTGCTTATGTTAATTGATTTAATTTCGCTACAATGAAGTCATCGTTTCTGCTCTGTTGGGGGCTTATCTGTCAGACTTCATAAATATGCGCACAGGGCATGGGCTTCAGCCCAGGGGAGTCGCCACATAAGCAGGGTGTGCAGGCGAGGTTAGCCACTGTCAGCGGCTCAACACCTGCTGCGGCAGCGCGAGGGAGGGGTGAGGTGGCTCTCAAGGTTGAGCAGTTTTTCAGAGGAAATGAGTGTTGAGCAACTCTGCTGCTCAACAGCTCCATTGATTATATAACACTGACCCTCGTACAGCCCCCCTACCAGTCTTCTGTGTTGAATGAGACACCCCCCTCTTCTGGAGTGGGAAATGAGACTCCCCTTCATACAATTTTGAGACCTGACTTCAATGTGCGCGTTTCGAGTTACAGCAACAATTTGTATACCCATTAATCGTAGAGCACAAGAAGGGTATGTTGACACAGCAAGAAGGGAGTATTTCCGATTTCATAGAGCATAGATTCCATATAGATACCGTTCATGGATCTTGGGTGTTATTTTAGTTCGAGAAACCTCTGTAATCATTCCCTATTCCGCTGAAATTATATTCCAATATTTCGGGATAAAATCTCAACAGTCCTTGTGATATTATTTGGCATTTAGACATTTCTTTTAGATATCTTTCTATAGATATATTGCATATTTGTATGATCAGATAAATTGTGTTTTAAATTTCTTAAGTCCCAAATTTTTCGGGATATTTTTCTGTAATTTTTCAACACTTATAGAAACTGCTTTTATCTGTCCATAAAAAAAACTTTGAGCAAAAGTTCAGCCATGCGAAAACTGATTACAGGATATCGATGTAGTCGACACACTCTACTACAAAGTTCTTGTTTCGTTTTTTGGAGTTTTGTGGCATGAAGAAGCAGAAACAACAGCAGCAACACCAACAAAAACAACAACAACAGAAAAAGTTGAGTAGATTTATTTCAATGATAAATGTTTTTTTTTCATTGTTGTTTTTGTTGCTGGGTTTTTGGTGTTGTTTCTTTATGTTTTGCCACAATCTCAACAACAACAACAACAGCGACTAATCTTAACGATCCATCTACCCGAAAAGCGAACGAAATGAAATAAAGCGACGAAAGAGACAGACAGATAAAGAGAGAGCAAGAGGGAGAGAGCAAGAGAGATGGAGATGGTGAGTGTGTGAGTGAAAAAACAACAAGTAAAAGCGATAAGGAGTCGACTATACCGACTAAAGGATACCTGCGGATCTCTAGGGTATTTAATGAGTTTTTATTAAAAACAACAAAAATTACAGAAATATTTTCGAAATAGTGTCTAAAGATTGTGGGTACTGCTGCCAAAAGAGGAATTAAGTTTTGTTGGTGAAAAAAAGAGACCACCATACTTTACCTTAAATTTTGTTTTCAATAAACATCCAATCTGTACGATTTTCGATAGGTTGGTAGATATTGAAATAGCAATATAATAGCTCTACCCTACACTATGACAGTTGTTGTGGGGTTGTGGTTATCTATCTATTATCTATCTAAATGTTACTGAAACTTAAACCCAAATCCATTCCACAAGTCCAAACTGTTTCCTGCACAGTTTTTGGTATATTTTAGCATAGTTCCAGCTGAGTTACTTTGATAATGATGCGATTGGAATGATTCACGATATGGAAGTGGCATGACTAGCTATACATAAATATACACATACATATATGTATATTAATATTCTGTGGACTCTAACCTATGACATCATCGAATCGATTTCTATTAAATTAAACGACCAAAAGATCTACATTTGTAAGTGAAGATTATGGAGACATTTTTCATATAAAGATATATGGGAAGTGCTTAGGGGAGTACTGTTATTTATAGATTCCTAGAGAAAGAAAATACAGTCTAACTATTACAATCTTTCGCACGACAAAGTTTTCTATATAATATTTTGCAAATTTTGTTGTATTTTAATGAATTTTCGTATAACGAATTTTGTTATGGTCCCCTTGAGATTCTTTATATGGTTGTTCGTAATATATAGAACAGTCTGCATTAAAGTCTCTGTAATAAATGTATAGCTATAAATATGATGTCTCTGGATTCCAATCTTCCTATGGCACATCTCCATAGAAACCCATAATGCCATCACTCTCATCAATAACCAGGGTATACCAACAACAGAGCAACAAAGCAACAAAACAAAACAATCCCCGCGTAGAAGTAGAAAAAACAGAGGAAAAACAGCAACAACTGTGTGCTCGCTGGCTGCTTTTTGGGCTTATCAGCGTCAGGATCTTATCGGTTCGGTTGCATCTGCGCGCCGCGCTCTGCTGAGAGCTCTGCTTAGAGCTCTGGCTTTGCCTCGGCTCGGCTCGGCTCTCGCTGGCTTGGCTTCGGCTTCGGCTGTGTGTTGCTTCGGCAGTGCGACTTCGGCTATGCTCGCGGAGTTCGATGCAGAGCGGAGAGAGAGCCAGCGAGGTCGTCGTCTCTGGTGTGTGCGGGGGAGAGCATAGGAGTGCTGCAAGGGGGAGTGGGGGGGAATACTGCTGCGTCACTTTGCAATTGCAGCGAACAGTTTGGATGTCCTACAGTACGTAGAATAGTGGATATATTTGATTTCTCTTTAGAAGATGAACATTTTGACACCCTTTACCCTGGAGGGAGAATATCTTTTCAGACTTTTTAGAAGATGTTTTGTAAGGCAGAGCTGGAAGTACTTGCGGCTTTTGATCAGTATATCGGCTATCGATAGGTTACCATGAATCTTTTAGGGTATCTACAGCTTCGTTTCTTTCCGTTTCGATCATCTTAAGCTTGAGCGTTTTCTTTCATATTATTTCTCTGTTTGTTGCTGCTTAGCTTTTTCTCTTTACTTTTTTGGCATATTTTCTTGAAAACGCTTTTTGTAGCTGTTTCTTCTGCTGCTTCGGCTGCTGTTGGTTTTTCTGTGGTTTTTCTGTGTTTTCTGTAATCAGCAGACGTTGATCTGTCGCATTTGTTCATATTTATGTCAATAAGTGAGCACGTAACAACAGTGACACACATAGATACACACACTGGCTTACACACACACTGGCTTACACACAGAAGCAGACGCACGCACCAGAGACATGTGTAAGATACTTGTGGCAACATAATTGCAAAACAATTGTCAAAACAGAAAGAGCGAGAGATGGAGCAGAGATTAAGCCAAAGAAAGGGAGATGGGAAGCATGAGAGAGAGATTGGCCAAGAGGCGCAGGGTCTAGTAAGTGGAAGGTAGAGCAGAATCTTCCTCTGCTTGCCACACAGCTTTACAGCCCATAGCCCATAGCCTTACCTTCCAATTTCATGAACCCAATGCCAAACCCAAGTGTTTGGGCGGTAGTTCAACACCCCAGCAACCGGCAGCCAACAAACCAGGAACAACCCATAACAACCTCCAACAACCAGCAGCAACAACAACTACCAGCAGCAGCAGCAGCGACAACAACAGGAACAAGAACAACTGTTGTTGCCGCAGCGAGGGGCACACATTTATCAACTAAAAAAAAAAGAACCTTTTTTTTTGCAGATATTCACGCATGAAGTGTTTATCGCGCTGCATAAGCGCGGAACAGAAACAAAAACAAAAGCGAGGGGTGGGGGTGGGGGGTGAAAACCAACACCCACAAAATGTGGAAAATATACGATATTCTAACACACACACAAACACGGGGAAAAATACACACACACACACACACCGGGAAAGCAAAGGAAAGGCGAAAGTCATTTGAAAATAGAACGTTAAACGAATATGGAAATACCCTTTAAGGGGATGAAGAGTAAACCCAAAAGAGGTTAATCCAAAATTAAATCTTTATGAATATATCTGTTTACCTCTGTTGTATATCTCTTTGAATAATGTCTATAAAAATGTTATGATCATGAAAGAACTTCCATAACGGAGATTTATCTTTGTAGATATGTACATCTCCTTAATACATTTTTCCTCAACATATGTACATACATATGTCTTGAAATCTTGAAATATACGATGATCCTTTAGGATCACTAAGATCTCTGACAGATGCACAGAGCCGAGAGGACATTTTAGCTATAAGGAATCTTTAAATTATGGAAAACTTGAACCTAAAGTCAAGTGGATCATTTATGTAAATTTCTTAAATTAAATTAGAAATTTTCATAATTTTTGTAACTCACCCAGAATTTATCCAATCAGTATACCCCTCCCTAATGTATTCCTCACGGTACATCAAAGTCGCAACATATTCCCCGATGCCAATGAAGAAGGGGTGTCACATGGCCGTGGGGAGAGGGTTGGGTGTGTGGCAGTGGCAAGCAGCAAGCGGCACGTTTAATGAATCTAATTAAAAGTCAACAATGGCAAACGAGATAATCGTCATAGAGAGAGGCAGAGGCCAGGGGCAGAGCAAAAGGCAGAGGCAGGCAGCAGCAGCAGAGAGGAGGGTGCAGCCACAGATGGCGGGAGTAAGGGGTAGGGTGGGGGGCTTTGGGTGGATTTAACGCTTGCCACAACGCATGCGCAACATGCAGATACAAAACAGCTGATTAAAAAGAGAGAGAGAGAGAGAGCAAGCGAGAGATAGAGAGAGCGAGAGAGAGCGCTGTAGATGGTTATCGCTTGAGAAAGAAGAAAACGTTTTTGCATCTGCAAAAAGTTGCCAGGGAAATGGAAATAAACCAAACGCCGATAAGCATCAGAGGAGGAGCAGAAAGAGAGAAGGAGAGGAAAGGCAGGAGGAGGAGGGGCAGGGTAAAGAGTGGCTGAGATGGCAGACATAAAGATAGATCAACGCTCTGCGATTAGACCACGAGGAATGAAGGAAAAGCTGAACAAAAGCCCCCGAGAGCCAAAAAAAACTAAAGAGAATGAGATGATGGAGATGTGGAGATACAGATACAGATGGGGGGATGTGGATGTGGTGGATGTGATGGAGATGGGGGTTGCAGCAGGTGGAAGTCCATCGAATGATAACAGATCCATTCCACTGTGGAACCGTAACTCCACATCCACTGTACTGGCTTCTACCCTTCCCCCTGCTGCCCTGCTTCTGCTTCTCCCCCTGCTTCTTCTCTGTTTCGCTTCATGTGCATTTCTCAGATACAGATACACAGATACAATTAAACACAAAACGCTTATCACTAAGCAATAATCAGAATTCCATTAGCCGTAGACGCGATATCGCTCGCAAGCATCTCTCACAACAACACAACACAGCACAGCACAACACACCCCTCGCAAGCGAATGTATCTTTGTATCTGTATCTGCAACTGTGTGCTCGCCTGTGTGTGTGTGTATCCGTTTGTTGCCGCTGCTGCTGCTGCTGGTTGGCTGAATGGCTCGCCTTCCCAACTCATTCGCTCGCTCTCTGCTGCTCGCCGCTGCTGGCGATGTTATCTAACTGCGCGCCGCACCGCGCTCTCCTTATCAGTGCTTTATCAGTTTTTGTTTCGAATAATTTCGAACCGACGACGAAGGAAGTCGACCACAGCAGAGGCAGAGCTGGGAGCAGCAGCAGCAGCATCGACAGCGACTGTGTATTTGTGTTTGTGTGTGGAAGATATCTTATTTCAGTTGGCAGCGAACCGAGGAGCCGGCGACTGCGAGTGTTTCGGATGCAGATACGAATCCAAATCCAAAGAGCGACAGAGACAGACAGAGAGAGTTCGAGTGTGCGACTGAAGGCAGAGATAGGGCAGCAGATAGACGTTCTGGCAGACACTGGCAAATGAAAGATAAACCTCCTCAACGTCGTCGTCGTCCACATCCACATCCACAAGATACTATATAGTATATCCACAGACAACAGACAGCAGACAGAGGAGAGCGGAGAGCCAGGCCACAGCCACATCCCGGCATCAACAAACATCAGCTGTGCCGTGCCGTCAGACCTCGTCAGCGCCGCCGTCGCCGGTCGTTCGTCGTTTTCGTCGTCGTCGTCGTCGTCATTCGATTCGGCCAACTCTCGGTATCTCTTGTATCTCACACAGATACACTCGTACACAGACACACACACAGATACAGGCGCACACGAAAATTTCATTACTCACCGCCGGCCGCCCCAGCAGCGCCTGCCACTGCCACAGAGCCACTGCTTCAGCCACTGCCTCTGCCACTGCCACTGCCTCTGCCTCTGCCTGGTGCCGTGCCCCGAGTTTCAGTTTGCCATAGAACGCGGACCGAGCAGCAGGCGGACACTCAACGCTCAACGCTCGACACTCGACAAGCGAAAGATAGAGATATAATCACGTTCGTCATACTAAAAAATACACAAATTTGAATAATACGAGTCGAGTGTGATTTTGTTGTGAGTGCGAAGTGAGTGTGAATGAATATCCAAGTGAATAACGAATAGCAAGTGAATGAAATGCTTAACCAAGAAAACATGTGTGTGATCAAAAGTGAAGCCAAAAACTAAACCTCGGATTAGCCGCTACCCTGGAATAACAACAACAATGCTTAGCAGCAATACCAGAGGTGAGAAAAGTGGCGGTTAAACTGCCAGTTAAATAAACATTCATAACGAACGAATGAATGAACGAGGATGGCAGATGGTCGAAAAGCTGGGCTTAAGCGGAAAATTCGCTTGCCAAAAGGTGTTCGAGGAATGCAAATTAGACCACAGAATGGAATGACTCACTGGAACGAATGGTATCTTATATAGTAAACAGAGTTAAGCGGAAATTAAACCAAGTTTATGTCTACACGGATGTGACCGGAACATCGTTCCACAACAAGAGAACAGCAACTATGAAATGGAAGACATTAAATTACCTTAAATAGCGTTTTGGGATAGTGTGTGAAATCGTTCTAGAGCTTTCAGACAGATGTAGATAGAAGATCCAAAAGATACATAGTTAACCAAGAGATACATAGATTTAGCTGTCATTGAAGTGCTAGAAATGGTTGTAGGTTAGATGTAGAGACAGATCTGTATATTATAGTCTTTAGACATGAATGGAAGCATATTCCAAAGCTGTTGAAGATATGACTGTTCCAAGAGCTACAAATTAGTTCAGTTTCAGAGGACATTTCAAACCAAATTCAAGGCCAATTCGTAAAGAACATAGTGTATATATAAGATAGAAATAGCACATAGGACAGAAAGTATCTACAAGTAAGCAAGAGAATGTGGCTTAAGCCATAGGAAAAGTTTTATATAGTTGTTAGAAAGAAATCCATTTCAATCCATTGAAATTATACAAGTTGCGCGTCATGCAGCAGCGCACATCGGTTGTTTGGCATCTCGTTTACTGCCTGGGATCCAGGAGTAAACAGACTTCGGCGGGAAGTATCATGGGCCAACAAAGATAAATTTTAGAAGTTAAGATCATAGAAGAGGATACATCTATGAAGGAATCTAAAAAGTAGACGAAACAGAGAACCAAATGAAGGAGAGATACAACCAAGAGAAGATAAAGATCAAACCCCTGCAAAGATGAATAATGTTAGCCAATCGAAAGATCTTCTGATCCATCATTAATTCTTAAGTTAGACCCCAGCTTAGTCGCCTTTAACCTCTGATTAGCAGTGGACCTGCTCTTGACCCACTAAACGAGAAGAAGTTCCCAAAAAGTGCTCTATAGGAAGCAAAACACAGCGCAGAGACCCCAATCAACCTGTAAGCCATGATGATGTGTGGGTGTACGAGAATGAAAATCCCGCCAATTGCTGTCGAACGAACACTTGGACGACTCTCAGCCTCAGACTCCTCGACGCACACGTTGAAGGGAAAGGGTTGGGGTTGGCGGTTGGCGGTTGGGGCTGGGCCCCAGGTTGCCTTGCCTTGGCTTTGGCTGTGCCCCACGTTGTATCTGAGGCTCGGTTCGGGCAAGTGTCCGGCTCTGGGGCTGTGGGTCCGCGTCCAAGTCCAGCCATTCCAGCCAGCTTTCAGTTGCTTATCAGTCGACTATCTGCGCTGTGTGGCTTCACATTCATTCCATGGCCAGAGAGCTCTCTCGGTATAGCCATGTGTGTAGCTGTGTGTATCTGTGTGCGTATGTGTGTGTGTGCTTTGCTATCTGCAATCTGTGGCAAGCGAATGAGAAGTAGAGAAGAGGAGGAGAAGTAGAGGATGAAGAGGGAGAGGGAGACGGAGAAATAAAAACGAAGGAAAGGAATTCTGCGGATTGTTGTTATTATTGTTATTATAATTCCTTGAAGTGAATAATCAGCGAAATATAATCAAAAATGAGAGAAAAAACAGCACACAAAACGAAAGACGAAGACGAGTCGTCAGAGAGGGGAGGTACACAGAGGAGGGGGCTGGGAGGGTGTGGGGTGTGGAGTGTGGTGTGTAGGCTAGTGTACTGCGGTGTTTAGTGCTCTGTGTAATGGACTCGGGGACGCGCTTGAACACCGGCAAACCGGGGAACGAGACTACTGTGCGTAGCCGAAGACCCCACCCCTTCCCTCCACCCCTCCCCCAAAAACCACACACAAAACATACACAAGCACAGCGCAGATACAAAGATACTAGCCAGAACAGAGAATGGGTGGGGCGGCGGACAGGAGAGAGAGCAAAAACAAACAGTGTTTCACTCGAACAGCAATTATGATCGCTTATAGTTTATAGTACGGGGTAATCGTAATCCGCCCTTTCCACAGTGGGGATTATCGTTCAACTATTATTGAACGGGTGTGCAGGAGGAGGAGGGGAATGTATCTACAAAAAGTCGCATGAAATATCAAGTATAACTTTTGCCTACTGGAATAGATTATTTCTCTACCATCTTTTATAAGAATCTTTCAGCATTATCATGGACTGCAAGTATAAACATCTGCAAGATACTTTGTCTAAGAGTAAACTATTCTCAGATATTCATCTCTTAGTATGGCTTTTAAGGGAAAATGTATCTTTGCTTGATATTTTGAAACATTTAGCGCAGACCTGGAAAGATCTTCATATCATTCCAAAGCTATAGTATCTTCAACGAATATCTAAAGTTGTTTTTACACATATCTTATTAAGGGAATTTATGTTTAAACCTTTTCTGTAGATATATGTTTATTCTTCTAAGAGAAACTACCAGATATTTCATTGATATATACCTATCTATCTATCAATGTATCTATCCATCTCTGTACCATCTATTTATCAATCCATCTATCATTTGTATCTCTGCGATCTGCAACCCTTATATTTGTCTCTCTGAAATCTGTATCTCCATCTGCTATCCAGTTCTGAATCTTTAGCCTTATCTGTTCTGTATCCTTAAAGATCTGGCACATTTTTATCTGTAATAATATCTGTATGTTGTGTCTTTTCCATTTGTATACTTTAACCCTAGGTGTAACTGTATCTCCAACAATCTCTAATATTCTCTCTCCCTTTTGGCTGTTTCAGGTGATTGTTCCGATACCACAGAAGAGATGACCGTTGACAGCAGAGGTACGTACTCCCACACACAATACACAGAGCCCTGAAGGAGCCAAATCCTTGCCCAAGTATACCCCCTGTCTGTTGTCCTTTAGCCTCTATCCCCTCCATTCCCCCATCCCCCACCCACACTTCGATGTCCTCTGACCCCGCTGTCCGCTGTTCAATCCGCGATAAGTTTAAGCTTAAACGAAATGGGCCAAAGCCAAAAAATAAATTCTTATCTGTTCGAATGCAGGGAAACAGACACTGTCCCCCGTCCCTCCCCCCTCTCAGCCCGACAGACATAACCCGTTAATGCCCCAATAATAAATTTCCCCAATGTGTAGACTTCTCCTCTTATCCCTCTCCCCCTCCTGCATCACTTTTCTCGCTGCTCTTCTGCGGGCTGCCTGATATTTTGCCAATAAAAATTTAATCCCAGAAAAAAAAGATGAAGAGCAGGAGAAAGCTCTCTAATTTAATACAACTTTTTTCTGTTATCAGTGCAGTGGCACTGCGTACCTACCCCTACCCCAAACACTAACCTCTAACCCCACCCCTCCTCTGTTCTGCTCTGCCCTTCTCTGCGGTTTTTGGTGATTTTTGACACCTCAGCAGGACCTCATTGAAAACCTCAGAAAAACCCTAAGCCTCCGAATGAACCCTTTACCAAAAATAGAAACGGAAGCGCATCAAGGGGTGGGGTAGGTTGCCACACACACACACACACCCCTATCCACACACTACACCCCACACACAACCCTCGTTTCAGTCACTTCGATGGACTGCAGGAAATGACAACGGGTCAAGTTCTCTCTCTCTCTCCCTCTGTGCCTCTCCCTTAACCTTTCACTCTGCCACCCTTCTCCTTGTATCCCCGGGGCCATGTATTTTGACTTCATTCTTCTGGTGGCATGGTGGCATCATTGGCATCAATTTCATATCACTTCATAATCATCAGGCAGGCAATGTCAACGTCATTGAGACGACGACGACGACAACGATGTCTCCCATGAACCCAAGCCAACACCCCACCCCACCCCTCTGACTGCTACCCTTTCTCTGCCTTTCGCTGCTTTCTCTGCCTTCTGCGCCTGTTGTGCCTTCTGTTTGCTCTATTTTGGACAGGAGCAGACTGCGGGTGACTCTATTTCTGATAAGAGGGCTTATAAATATTTGCTGTGGCATGAAATTCTAAAGGAAATAGTCCTTCGGTTTACATATCCCTCAATAATTCCACCCTAAGCCGACTATTATATATTTTATACTTAAGTAAACTTCATGTGCCACAAATTCTACCTCAAGGTTTTATCTGGATTTTCTTTTGAGAATAGAAGCAATATTCCTATCCAATCCAATCCAATAGGAATATTCCTATTCCAATCATAGTCTAGATTTCATGAATTCAGTTTCCAAGTCATAGTCATAGATATCATAATAACACTGGGTTAAGGAAGAGCTGAAGAATGCTGGATATTTATGGTATATGGGGGATTATCTGGGAAACAGAAATTCTATATATTTCTGGAATAATTTCTAAGGGGACCTGTAAATTGATATCTTTTTGGGGAAGAGCTATGTAGAGTAATACTTTGATTCGTTTTGGGTATAATTTATCATTTAATATCATATACTCTTTTAACCCTCTCTCTTGTTTGTTGGACCGTTCCTTTTGTTGCTTTTTGTGATCTAACCTGCAACATTCCACACCATTTCGCTGCCATCTCAAGCATTCATCATTAATAATCCCCCAACGAAAACTGGCGGCAATTGGAGCGCTGTCCATCCTCCATCCTTCTCCAGCAGCAGCACCAGCCTCTCTTCTCGCTCTATCGCTACCCTTCCACGTGGCCCGTTTTTGTGCTGCGTCAGTGAAAGATATTCTACAGCAGCAGCACACACACTCTCACACCAGATAGGGACAGGAGGCATGGGGCAGGGAGGCCAGAGAGAGAGAGAGTCGAGTGGCCAGTGGGCGTAACAGTTTTGCCTAAAAAAGTGGGCGTTTGTCTGCTGGGCTAATCTTTATCTGGCTGTTGACACTCCATGGCGACGGCGACGGCTATGGCCAAGCGAACCCAGGGACCCAGAGATAGAAAGAGAGAGAGAGAGCCAGTGTGGCACATTCCTTTGGGGCTCTAAGCCAGCCACCCACCGCACTGGCACTCCTCCCCCTCATCCTCCTCCTTCTGGACTCTGTGCCACACTTTGTGTCCAATAGATACGCGATTTCTGTCGTACACTTGCATTTATTTTCCCTCGTCCACAGAATGGGATTAACTTTTGTGGTAGTTGATCTTTGGTTTGTGGTTTCTAGTTTCTGGTTTAGTTTATGGATACCCCATTGTATCTGAAAGGATCATATTTTATAACCACTTCTGTAGGGGATTTCCTTTTTTTCCTATTTCTTAGATAATTATGAGCCGCTTTTGATACAATTTCGAGGTCCAAGAGATATACAGAGTATCTAGTATCTTTCGACTTTAGAGTGGGTTATAGATCCTTCTTTTAAGCCCTTATATTGATGGAGTACAGGGAGTATCTTGAGGCTGAAGCACATGCAACTCTACAACAACTTTCCGATTGATTTAGACTTTGAGTTAGTCATTAATCCTATCAAAACTGTCAATGCTATCATCCTAGCATCGTAATCATTATCCTATCCTATTATATGATTCTATATGTCTTCTGGTACTATTTTTTCCCATTTTTTTATCACTTTATATTCATATTATTATTATGAAAGTCTTTGATGGATTTGGGTCTCACTTTTCTTATAGAATCTTCTACAATTTATATTTGAATAATAAAATCTCTGATAGGATTCCATCTCTTACTTCTTCTACCATTTGCTGTATTCCCTTGGTTCCGGGGAACTTTTTCTCTTTTTTTGTGGATTATTCTTGGTATAATTTAAGGCACTGATGGATCCTTCTTCTAAAGTTGTATATTATTGGTGGAAGGTCATGCCACTTGCTTATGTGTTTGGGGTGGGGTATATAGTATATGCCACTGGCTGCTATGATTGATCATGCTCTCATGGGTTGCATACTTCATCGAATTTTTAAAGATATTTCCTTCTCCCTCCCTCTTGAGAGAGTATTCTATCTTCTGTGATATGTGTTCGGGTCTGCCTGCTGCTTAGCCTTTGCCTGTCGGATGATGTTTTGCTTTTGTTTGTTGCTTGGCTATTGATGGCACTCTTCTTGCCACAAGTGATGCTGCTGCTCCTGCTACTGCAACACTTGCTACACACTGCCTGTGCTGCTGTTGCCTCTGCCTCTGCTGCTGCTGCTGTGCTCCTGCCTCCTCCACTGCTGCTCCTGCTGCATCTACTGATGATGATGATGACGTTGCTCACTTCTGGCGCTCTTCATTCGCTGTGGCTGCTGCTGCTTTCCTTCTGGCTGTTGCTGCTCCCCTTGTTGCTGCTGTTGTTGTTGTTGTTGTTGCTCTTCTTGCCACTGATGCTGCTCCTGTGCAATGTACTGTAAGCGCCTGTCCCAGTCCCTGTCCTTGTCCTCCCTGTGCGCCTGTCCCTGTGCCTCTAGTCGTATCTCTGTGGCTGTCTCTCTCACCCTCTCTCTCTCTCTCTCTCTCTCTCTCGCTGTGTGTGTGTTGGGGGTTTTTATCTATGAAATTCATGAATGCTTTGGCTTATCTTGCAGAATTGCATACTTGCAGCTCGCCACAGAACACACCGTCCCCCCCTACCTCTGGGGGCCTGGCTTTTTGGTTGGTTGCTCTGCTGCCTCTTGTTGTTTGCCCCAGCACCGCCCCTCACCCGTTTGTTGGCTGGCTTCTAATGGCGCTAAGTGGTGACCCCCACTCCTGCCATGGCATGTGTGTCTCTCACTCCTTCTCTGTCTCTCGCTCTATGTCTTTCTCTGCTTCTCTAATGGCATTTTATCTATGGCATAATTTTTTATTATGTCTCCCTACTGCCTGCTGTTGCTGTTGTTGCTGCCGCTGCCCCCGTACCGCCTGCTTTTGCCTGCCGTTGGCTTAATGACAATCCTCCACACAATCCACACAGAGAGAGAGAGAGGGAGGGAGAACACACCGCTCCACACTGAGAACCCCACACAGCACCACACACTCCGAGACTCCGAGACATCGAGTCAAATTGTTAGATAGCTTTTCGGCATGTAATTAATCATTTGACAAGGTTCAAGCTGCAAGAGCTTTACGAAAGGGGGGCACAGGGGAGTAGGGGAGGTACGGGGGTGGGGGATACCCTCAAAGTTTTCTCTTTTTTCTGGTCGAGGGGTTTTTTGTGGGGTTCCTAATGCGGGAAACATTGCATTTGCTGCGGGTAGAAGGCCGAAGGCAAATGCAGCAACGAGCGGGGGGAGGGGGTTGGGTAGAAAAACCATTACATGGCGTTATCAGGGGCGTTCAATCAACATACCTCTTACCATATCTTTTACCCTCATGGCCCCCCGAAAACCCACGCCACTCGTTTTTGGGTAGAAAATATTACGCATACGCAGTGTTTGCTGTGGCACGGGATTCGGGGCTAAGATAGTGGAAAATACCTGTGGAAATGAAGAAGGTGGAGTGATTACTGTATGTATATCGTATTTATAATAGGATAAACCTATCCTTCAAAGATTAATCTCTTGAAAATCTTAACTCTTAAGATTTCATTGATTAGCTCATAGATAAGATGGAAAACCAATGAAAATTATCTTCTAATGATAATCTATCTGTAAAAGATCTCTCTCTTTCTCTATCTAAAAGATCTCCAAGTTCTTCTGCTTATCACCTCCACAAAAAGATCTCTCAATGGTGACTCTAACTTGCAACTTCTTTCCTCTGCTACAAAATTGACCCAAAAGTAAGGCAAATCTTAAGTTATCATAGCTATATACTCAATCCCAAAGAAGAGCTAGTGGGAGGGTCATCTAAAGAGCTTCAAAATTTCGCATAAGAAAGTGCACCCTTTTGCTGTGCCCCTTCCGCTGCCTCCTGCTGTGCCTCCTCCCAGTGTGTGTGTGCCACAAAGAATGATGATAAAGAGTCGTATAATGGTTGCCATATACATAAAAAAAATTACAACATAAATCACACACACACACAAATACATTTACGAGCCCCACACACACACGCACACACACACACACATACAAATTTTTGGTTGTGTTGTATTAAAAATAATATCGTCGTCTGGTCGACGAAAGATAAGAAAATTTATCCAAAGGATTGCGTTTTGGTGTTATGGCCACACAAACCACGACACGACACGACAGGACACAAAAAGTGTGAGAGAGGACAACCCCTGTGGGCCACCCCCATCCCTCACCCCTTTGTGTGTGTGTGTATGTGCGCAACCGCAAGGACAAGGACGAAGGCGGCCCCCAGAACCCACCAAAAAAAAAACAACGAAGAACTTGTGAATCCTGAACATTTTATGACCAAAGACTCGGCCCAGCCCGGTCGGGCCCCCCCACAAGTCGAACTCATCATCATCATCAGCGCCCATCGCCCATCGTCATCTGGCGGGGTGGGCGGGAAATGGGGCAGAGTCCAGGGCCAGGTCCAGGGTCAGGACTTAGGACCAGAGCAAAGGAGGAACTGGAGCAGCAGCAGCAGGGGGAGGAAGAGGACCAGGAGCCACCAGCTGTGATCTGTGGCCAGCGATAACGCGAAACAGAGAGAGAGAGAATACATTTCATAAATGCCGCGCCACAAAAAGGATTACGAGGCTGTGCCCCCTCCTTTTCTCTGTCAATATTTCGGGGGATATCCGTAGGGGGATGCAAGCCGTAATTTATTGTTAAAATAGCATACATTTTATTTGCCACTTGGCTGCCAATGCCACAGCCTCTGCTGCCACTGCCACTGCTGCATGGAACATCTATCTATCTATCCATCTGTGCAGGCCTTGGAGGCGGCTGTCCTTTTGCTGCTTTTAAACTTTAGGGAAATCTTTGATGTTTATGGTAGGAAAAGGCAATGCCATAAAGTGGATAAATGTACATATACATATATAGTGGAACTCTTATGGGTATAAACTTCTTAGAATACAGAAGAAACCCTGTTAAATAAACAGAAGAAAGCGGATTAATATGGGTTTATATTTTTGTTCTCAAAATGGAACTCAAATATCAACGAGAACTTCGGACTTTCAATGTTTAAGTCTATATCTTAAAGGAGGATAGAACAGGGATGTTAGGGCTATATTTGCTACTGGGTATAAAGGGTAAGTATGGGGTATTCTTTGAGGGATATTGGATTGGTCTTTCAGCTGTCCAACTGATGGCTTTGAGGACTTTAGACATTATAATTTCCTGATTTGTTTGAAAACTTTCAAAAATCCTCTTTAGTTTCCTATTCGAAGAACCCTTAACTCTTTTAGAAATTCTCTAAAAATATATGATTGAAGAATGGAATATCCTGAGCTGTTGAAAGTCCTTGGACACCTTCCGGAATACTACATTTCAGCCTCGATTTGCCCCCGTTAGGGGATCGATTATCAGCAAAGTTGTGCAGGAAGGAGTTGTCTGTCCCTTAGCATTCCCATTTCCTTTCCTTTTGGACATCCTTCACATGTGCTTATTCGTACTGTATGTGCATATGTGGTGGATCCTTGTCTATATGGAAAAAGGCAGACATTGCTGTCAATATTTAGACAATTAGTTGAAGAGGAGAGAGGCTTCTCCGTCTGCCTCAACCCATGCCAAGGAATCCTTTCCTGCTCTTTCGCTTGTCATCTAACTTTGACTGCAAACTTTCCTCCTTACACTCTACCCTTTCTACCATTTCTCTTCCATCTCTCTCATTTCGTTTCACACTTTCTCCCACTCTCATTGGTGTTTGCATTTGGCTTAGCCGCTGCTTGGGGGCTTAAATCACGCACGAATGACCCTCGTCAATGGTTATGGCTCAGCTCTCCGCTCTCTGCTCTCCCTCTGGATGGATGGATGGATGGTAGCGAATGGAACCATCATCCAATCATCCAATCATGTTGCTTGTTTCCCTTCAATGATTGCTTGTTGGGTTGTTTGTTGGCTTTTATTTGCACAAAATCCAGTGCGAATTTTCAATCAGTAATCGGAATGGCAAAAACGAATTGAAATTGAATGCAGGAGAGGATGGAGAGGCCACAAGGATTCGTGTCGAGTCAGTGGTGTGTACTTTCCTCTTCCAAATCCCCTTCCTTGCCTTCTTTGCATCACTTTTGGGGCAGCCTCATTACAAGCTGTTAGCAGGCACTTTGCACTTCATCATCCCAGCAGCAGCAGCCAACAGAATGTCCCCTCCTCCCCCCCATCCCCCCTAAAGGAAGGAAGGCAGGTAGCCATTCCTGGTCCACAGGTAGCTTCTCCCTTCTTTGCTTCTTTTGGCCTCCCTGCATTTATGGCTTATTTGCTGCCTGTCAGTCACTTGGCTGCCTCTTGCCGCCGCCTGCCGCATGCCTCTCGCCAAACCCAACTCATTCGCAACGTTGTAAACGTTTATTGTGCCACCAAAAGAGCAGAGCAGCAGCAGGCAGCAGCCTCCTCTGGCTTCTGGGGCCTTCGTGTTTGTCTTGCTGCCTGGTGCTCCCTGCCTTGCCTTCTCCTCTTGCCACACACACAGACGCAGACCGAGGCACACACTTTTTGGGGCCTAATTGGTAGGTAATGATGTGTCTGGCTTGCCGCTTTTGTTAGTCAGTCGATGAGGTGGGTTCCATTCCTTGGGTTTCCTTTTTGGCTGCCTGGAAGTTCGCTCTTGGACTCCTTCTGCGTGTCGGCACTTTTGGCTTTGTTCTCTCTGTTAAATGCTTGTTGCTGTTGCTGCCGCTTGTCGCTGACTGCGCGCATCTTGTTAGCAACTCGGACGCCTGTTTAGGCCTGCTTTCCCTGCTGCCCCTTACCCCCCATCTTTGTGGCTCTCTGACTGTGGGGTCCTTTGTCTGTTTTTGTTTCTGTGTGCGGGAATTTTATTCGCATTCCCCGATTCCCTGATGCCCCGTTTCCCATTCACACAGCTTGCAGGCAATTTTCGCGCCTCTTTAATTTACTGTTGAAACGAAGAAATGTTAAACCTTTCCTCTTGCTGCTGCTGCTGCCCCTACCCCTTCCTTGCGATAGGGGCTAGCCCCCCTAGCTCCTCCTGCTCTGATGCTGTTTCCTTCTGCTGTTGCTGTTCCTGTTGTTGTTTTTGTTGTTGTTTCGTGTCGTGATTGGCTGATGAACACATCAAAAGTCATCAGCACATCAGCCAGCAACAGCACAAAAATTGCACACAGAGACCACAAGGAAAGGGAGCAACAAAATAAAAGACAGAAAGGCAAACAGACAGAAGGAAGAATGATGGAAGCCAAGGATACCCTTTTACAGATCGATAGAACAAACATGCCTACATATGTATGTGTATGTATGACAGTCGTACGACTACAATAGGTAAGGGTACGGGTATTCCAAGGCTCAATTAAAGGTGTGTTTTGTATATGTCTTAAATGTATATCAACAAGATGTAGAAAATTTATAGTATTTAATCATTTAGATTCGGTTAGACCAGGTGAAAGGCTTTTTTCCAGGTGAAAGTTTTAACAAATTAAAGAATTTTTGGGCAAAACCCCACACTACTACCTCGAGTGGGCGGAGAGGCAACTCTCATTAGTCGAAAATTAGTTTCAAACTCGTAATATTACGCTAAATCGACAAAATAATCGATTAATTCAACTTGATTTCTTATTCACAGCGAAAGGTTTCAGGAAACTTGTGCATGATAGAAAAATTGGGTTGTAGGTCTGGATACTCAAATGACTTCCTCGTACTTGCAGTATATATACTTGCGCCCAATATATGTCCAAAAATCTTTTCCAAAAATTCAAAAAACCTGGATTTGGGGACCTAAAGAAGCATTTGGAGCTTCAATATCCTGTTTCGGATTTTAGGGGAATATAAAGAATAATGTACATATGACCTTTCATAGGAATGGTATGGCTAGGGTTTCAGATGTAAGTCCTTAAGGGTCCATAATTAATCATTAAAATTGTCCAAAAGGTGCAGAAAAACTAAGAATAGAAACAGACATACCAAAGGATGGACAAACCTTGATGTATTGGAATAAGATTTGCTATATATGCTGTTCATCTTTTGTTTTTTTAAAGATAATGGTAGTAATGGTCTTCAATGCATTGCATGTACATATATCTCCTCTTAGTGCTAAAACACCCCAGCCCTTCCCTTTAGAAAGGGTATTCCAATGTAAGAAAAAAATAAAGAGAGCAATGAAGTTAACACAATGCCAGACACGATTTTTTTTGGACTGGGTGGCAGGGAGGGCACTGTAGGGGGCAGGGGTGCTGCAGAGGCGTGGCAGGGGCCGGACGCCCTCACGAATTGAGTGTAACAGTAAAACGGAAGAGAGGGGACGAGGAGATGGCAACATGTTGCTGTCGTGTCTATGAGAAAAAGTGGGGAAAAACGGCAGAGAGAGAGAGAGAGAGAGAAAAAGTAGAAGGAAATGGAATCAAAGATGGGAGGGCAAGGGGGAGCCAGAGGTGGCAACAGGCGAGAGGGGAGGTGGGGAGCGGGGGGAACTCAATTGAATTGTGGCAGCAACCCTTTTGGGGGCAGTTGTCAGTGTTTTTGATTGATCTGCGGGAAGCGTGATTTGTTTGCAGCAATTGCGAAAATGTTGCCACAAAGCCATGTTGCCGTGTTGCTGTTGCTGTTGCAGATGTTGCAAGTAGGATTGCCTGTTGCTGGTACCATGTTGCATCCTCCTGCAATCATCATCTGACGATTGTAATCGACCAAAAGCGACATTTATGCAAATGCCAGGCGACTTGTTTAATAAACGCAAATTATGAGCTTGAAGCAGAAGAAGCAGCCAAAAGCCATGTTGCCTGCAACACCAGACACCAGTCTCCCTCCCTCTGTGGCACATACTCTTCCCCTTGCTGCTGCTGCTGCTAGTATGTTGCACTGCTGCTTGCTGCATTGATTACAGATTAGCAACATTCAAACTTGCACTTGGGTCAATTTAAATTTGTGCAACAGTTGCCGCTGCCGCTGCGGCACGGCAGCCCCAACAGCAACAGCCACACTGCCAGATTGTGGGAGCAACATTGCAGCAGGAGCAGAAGGAGCAGCAGGAGCAGGAGTGGAACTGTAGCCGCGACTGAAGATCGCAATTGATCTCCAGGCTGCAGGCTTCAGGCTTCCTCCAGGCATGCAAAAGTGTTGGTGGAATTGGCCTTTGGCGATACTCTCTAAGGAGAGAGAGTATGTGGATTTAAAGCAGAAGTTTGGGAATTCACAGAAGGAAGAAGATATTCAGCAGCATATAGCAGCTCTAAAACCTTCATTCATATTAGAATTCGATGAGAAAATTCCACCAAGAGAACGCCACAAAGAACACATAAGAACCTCAAAAAAGGAGTCTTTGAATCACTTCCAGGGGAACAATCCTGGAGAGGAAGAAGCATCCAATGTCTAAATAATTATTGAATGATACGAACAATATATCTTTATATATTATATTACAAGTATTTGTAGGACAAATTTTCAAAGTAAAAACCAATAAAATATATCCCTTTGTTGTGGTATACTTTCTATATTAAAATTAAAATAATAAAATTCCAAAATATATACAAAGAAATGTCGAGCCTAAAAAGGGTATCCCTTGGGTCGTATGCTCTATTTCTTTCCTCTTGCTGTTGTTGCTGCCTCTGCTGCCGCTGCTGTTCGACGACAACTGTCGCTGCTGCTGCTGCTGCTTCGGTTGCTGCTTCGAGTGCTGCTGCTGCTGATCAAGCGATCAAGCAGAGGGGCCCCCAAAACGACCGCAACAATCGACGCTGAGCGTGCTCACACGAAATTTTCAAGTACTGCGACAATTTCCCTACTGCCAGCCACCCTCCGTGCCCCTTCGCCTACCCCTACCCCTACCCACTCTTCTTTCTTATCAGCATGCCATGCAACAGCAACAGCAGCAGAGAGGCAGCAGCAACAGCAACTGCAACACATCTCAACAGTTGCATCAATTGCTCAACATTGAACTCTGTTGCAGAGGAGAGTGGGGCCCCGCAGACGATCAGCCAGCACCACCCTCTGCCCCTTCAACACACCCCCGTTCTGTTGCCTCCTCCTGTTGCCGGCTGCCCCCTTGTCCCTTGTATCATTTGCACGTTTTTTAATTAAGACATCAAAAAGAGACTTTGACTTCAACGGCGATTTCGAGGAATTGCTGCCCTCTGCCTCTGTCTGTCTCTGTCTCTCTGTCGCTTCTGTCTCTTCTGTGGATGTTTTGTGGCCTGTGTTGTGGTTTTTTCTATAGATCGAAGATACAGTACCGCAGTACCGCTGTAGGTTGGTCTATATACTCCTCGTACTCCTATAAGTGGCAAGGCTCTGTTCTCTGTTCTGCTCTGCTCTGCGGCCTCTCCTATCTATCTGTTGCACCATTGACATCGCTGCAACTTTGCTTGAACCCAACCCCAAGTGAACTAAATTAGTTTTTTGGCCATAAAATCGAACTTCTGTTGGGGCTTTCGATGGGATTGAGATTTAGGCGAGGAAAGAAGAAACACAAACATGAGTTATTCTTGAAGTAAAGGAAAGGGCAGAAGGGTTCTCAGAGAGTGAGAGAGAGGGAAGGGACTTAGAAAAGTTTCTAGAAGGGGGAAATAGAGGAGTAGAAGTAGCAGCCAGAGTAAATTAGAGATGAAGAAGGATATACAGAAAGATTGAAAATAGAAGCAAAATATAAATAGAACATATAGAAATAATCCTAAATAATTTGCAGAAAAAGATACAGAAAAATATAGAGAAAGAAATAATGGAAGTATTTAGTTTAAAATCCACAGATAGAAAGGAGAAAAAAAGACGTACTTTCGTCTAAAGATACATAAGAAAAATAACATCCACAACCAGAGACATGAACCAAAGCAGAGGAACATCTAAAGCATGATACTGATGAAAGATCTATCTTTAGAGGAAACAGAAGATGAAACCCTTATGTGAGTGTTAGAAACACCAAACATAGAGCAGCATCCCTATTCAGGGGAGAAGGAGATCATCAACCATTTGAAAGAAAGAAGAGCAGAGCCCAGCATTTGGCCATTTGGCAAGTAAATCACGAATAGCTTTTGGAAGAGGACCTGAACCCCCCAAAAGATATCAGAATGTTGATTATTTACACGGGCCTCGTCGAACAGAGAGACAGAGCATCCCCAGAAAAAATCTTCTCAGAGTCCGAATGAGAGTCAGAGTCAGAGCCTCCTGGTCATCCTGCTCCCTCGCTGTTCTTTTTTGCCAGCAAAGTGTGAAGTGAAATGAAATTTGCGAATTTTGTGCTCTTTGCATTTTGGCGGATTGCACTGCAGCTCTCCTTGCACTCGAGAGGGGCCTTTTCCTTGATTAATAACAATTGATAAGCGCCGCAAAAGACGCCCAGACAGACAGACGGACAGAGAGACCATAGTCCCATAGCCCCATCCCCATGGCTAAGGCCGAGGCTGAGGCTGTGAGACTCTGAGAGATGGCGTTGATTGCCCGTGCCAGCCAGGTCTTCCTCCCAGCCTCTCGTCTCCGCCCGGAAACCCACGAGAGGTGGCAAAATTTTCGCGCGAAAATGAAGATTTCTCTTATCAGAAGAGACTCCCAGCTGCAGTCTGCCTCTCTCTCTCTCTCACTATCTCTCTTTTGGGTCTGCTTGCTCACGTTTTTCAATTTTTGTTGCTTCTCTCCTCTCCTCTCCCTCCCCCCGAAAAAAGAAGAATCCCGATCTTCGATTGGCTTTGCAAAAATTTGTTTAATTATACTGAAAGAAGCCTCGAAGAAATCTTTTTTGGCTGACTAATGAGCCAGAGTATTCGAATGAGAAGTTAAGGAGGGGGGGTGTCCTCGCAAGAAAAATAAAGGAACTGGAGTTGTCCTGCAAGGAATGGAGGAAAGGAAGGAATGGAATCATTGCAGGAGCATGTTCATATCACAGCTATACTCATGCTCCTTCAATGCATTCGATTAAAACGAATCCTGCCTTAAATCGGATTTTAAACACCCCAACTTCGAACTTTTTTGATCTCACACAGTAAAAATGGCGGGATCTGATTCGTTAAGTTCGTTTCGGGCGAGTGATTCGAATCTATGGGAAAGCAAAATATATATTCGCTGGTTCGAATGAACTTAACAAAGTGAATACCGAATACCGAATACCGAATCCCGAATCCCACCGAATTGATTCGGTTTCCCGTTCATGCAGGTCTTTAGAGTACTTACATTGTATGTACATATATCCGAAAGCATCCATTGGAGAGGTGAATCTTCAATGAAACTGAATCTTTACTTCTGTAATTAGCGGACTTCGGACTAGGAAGATGTTCAACTGAAAATATTACCAAAGATTCTCTCACAATCTCCTCGTTAGAAATCGTTTGTCCTTTGCATTTTGCCTTTTGCTCTTTTTGCTCACTACAATCCAAAAATCATTAGGAAAAAGATTACATCACAGTTTAAAGACTCAGAAAAACATTATCCATCACTTTTGGGTTTTAATTTCAATCACTCAATGACTGATGTTTTGAAAATTAAATCTAAGCCCGCTCTAATCTCCAGCTCTAATTTCTCTCATCGAAAAAATAAATGATTCCCTCTACCATAGACGCACACGCCCCCACAGTGGCACTGTGGCAGTGGCATCCACAGCCACAGCCAAATCCCCATCCAGTACCTTCTGCCACAACTGCTTTTGCCTGGCCAGACTCCCTGGCGACGTCGTCTTGGTCTTAGACCGGTCATCCTAGACACCCAAACGAATCCCAAGGTTCCCCCCAAGAAGAAGATCTCTGCAGAGATCTCCCATCGAGTCCGAAATGAGCTTCGCCTTTGGGTTTGGATGCTGTCTCTGGGTTCCTGTCTTTGGGTTTTCTGACCCCAAACGATTAGCAGCGACGGCGGTCCGGTGGTTGAGAGCCCAGCGACAAATGAAACAAAAGGGTCGGATCCTTGCACCATGCACCATGCTCTCTGCACCCTGCACCCATGCTCCCTGCCCCCTGCCCCTTGCCTCCTGCCTTTTGAAGGCAAGTTTCTGGCCAAGATCGGGGCACACCAAATTGTTCGATTGTTTATGGCTGGCAACAACGCCCACCGCAGCCGCAGCTCAAGCCGCAGCCGCCGAGTGGCAGAGTGGACCAAAAGTGAGAAACCGGCAACAATCATCTGCCGGCTGATAAAGTGCCAGCGAGATCCCCCCTCCTACACTCCCTCTGCCTCTGCCCGTGCACCTCCTCCTCTCTCTTCCCACTCTGTGCTCTGTGTGTTTGTGTCGCTTATCGGCGAGGATCGATCGCAGTTGCAACCACAAAGGGAGGGAGGGGGGAGGGGAGCACTGTGGAGTCGCAGAGCTGTGTGGAGAAGCGGCAGCGAAGCTGATTTAACAAATTGATAAACAATTGTTGGCGTTGGCCACACTGTAAGTCTCTCTCTCTCTCTCTCTGTCTCTCTTTGTGTGTGTAGTGAGGGGCAAGAGGCAGGCATGGGGCAGAGTGGCAGGAGGTGTGGGGCGGCGTAACGTTACGAAATGGCTAAACAAACGATCTCCCTGCCGATCAGCAGAGACCTCAGTTTCACAGTTTCTCTGAAAATGTTCCAAGATTCGAAATCGAATTCTCGTCGTAGCCTTGGCATTCCGCCACGCACTCTCAACGAGGGGGGGTGATGCGAGTGTATACTCTATAGAGAATAAACAAATTAAAGGAGAGCTTCTTCGATATGTGGGATTTGAATGGGTTACAGAAGAAGCCACAGCTTTGATTGTGAAGAGTGATGAATATGGTCTTTAGAAAGCTTGAAACTGATCACTGACTGACCACTGATTCTCTCTCTTCGTAAAGTAAAACTTATATTCAACTTTGATTCGCTTCTATTCCTGCAACCACAATTATAACATTTTCCGTTTTAATCCTTAAAAGTTGTAGTTGTTGCTTTTTCGGGGAGATTTCAATGCCCAGAACTTGGAGAACTCAGCCACAATGCAATGATGATGAGGTGGGAAAGAGGAGTACTCGGAGAGGGGGCCTGGGTGATGGCACTCTCGAGAGACAATCGTTGGAGCAAATCTGCTGCACTGCACTGCACTGCGGCAACTGCAGGCCTAATCCTCAGCGGCAGCAGCAGGGCAGCAGAGAAGCAGAGGCGGCAGCTGTCGCTAGGGGCAGAGCTTCAACTGGCAGTGGGATCCAGGGAGAACGGGGAGCATGGAGCAGGGAGCAGGGAGTTAAAGGTAAAGCCAGGGCCCAAACCAAACCAAACTGAAGCGAACCGAACCGAACCATTGTTAGCGTCGTCTTCTCCCGTTTTGCGCTCTATCGGCGCTCGGCCATCTCTCTTCAGTGGGGCTTTTTGGAGGCTTCGGAGGCATCGCTGGTGCTGCTGCTGCCGCTGCGGACAAAACACTTTACGTGTGCGGCTTATCGCCTACCAATCGAAGGCAATAAATATCTTACAAATAAGCAGAATGCCTCGGAATGCCTTGCAGTTTGAGGCGAGCGAGAAGGTCGGTTTCCTCCCCTGCTCCTGCTCCCTGGTCCTTCCTTCAGATGATTCTTCTAACCGATTGCTCACGTGCAGAATTGTGTGAATTCGTGAAGAATCGACGGCGGCAATTAGGGCGGGCCGTCAATACAACATTTCGGCAACAGTTTGCGGCAGTTGCAAGTGCGTCAGCGTCAGTGCCGCATATGCCATGGGGCCATACAAAAGACTCTGGCGACGAACTTGTGGCTGCCTCTCTTCCGTGGCTCTGGCTGCGGCTCTCTCTCTCTCTCTCGTTTTGGGCTGAGAGATGGGCTGACATTTCAATAGCCAGCAATTGACAGGTCAACGCGCAGCTTCTTCTGCTGGCCGAGCAGATTCTGGCGGGGATTCAGGGAGAGGTAGAGCCCGCACGAGGAGCAGCAGCAGACCACAACCAAAACCAGTCGAAAAGATGTCGAATTTCTGGCGAAGCGATGCAAACTCGTCCTTATCCAGAGCCTTCATCAATAGCCAGCCAGCCAGCCATTTCATGTGTGTGCCACATCCACATCCATGTTCATGTCCCTGTCCCTGTCTCTGGCCATGTTGCAGTTGCACAGTTCCACAGAGAGATGCCACAATCTTGGCCAGCATCGACCAATGGGTCGTTATAATATTTCTGCTGCTGCTGCCACTGCCGCTGCTGCTGCTGCGGCAGAAACAAATCAGATGTCAGTGGATGTTCGGCGGATCCTGAGGCCCTAATCATCAGCGGCAAAGGCCACCATGTGGCAGCCAACCAGGCAACCAGGCAACCGCTTTTCCGCCACAGCGTTTTCCACGTATACGAAGAGATGGCCAGCGAGGATAAAGCGTAGACCAAGACCACAGATCCACTCCACTCCACAGACGCTTGTCGTTCTGTCGTTCCCCCGAGAGATGGGGTCAGGCAGGGGCTCTGTCTCTCCTCTGCTGCTGTGGGTCCTCTTGTCGCATTGTTTTCACAGCTCTTGGACGGACGCCCCTCTCGAGACACTGACAATTTGTTCGATAATAATTGCCTAAGCAGCTCCGCTCCGCTCCGTAGATCTCTCCCCTCCATCCAGCGGAGATCTCCTTCTTCTTGGAACCCACTCTAATGATCTCTTTCTCTCTCTTTCTCTTGCAGATTCCAAAGATTTAACCGCTCAGGAGCTGGGCGAAGAGAAGCAACAGCAGCAGCAGCAGGACGAGGATCCAATGGATCTTCAGGACAACAACAACAACAGCGATGCAGATGCCGAAGCGGATGCAGAGGATGCTGTCTCCGTAGAGCCAGAAGAGTCTCAGGATCTAGGAGAAACAGAAATGGACCACCATCAGGAGGAGGAGCAGGAGCAGGACGAGGCAGAAGAGGCACCAATCAGTCCCAGCACGCCGCCCAGGAGTCCTACGCCTCCTCCGACTCTGGTGCCAAAGCTGGAGCAGCCAGCGACTCCCCCCTTAGAATCGCCATCGCCCAGTCCCTCGCCCACGCCCACACCCACACCCACCGCAACGCCCACTCCGAGGCTACCGAAACTCCGGCTCAATGCACTGCTCGCCTCGGATCCCGCCCTCAAGCCGGACGCCAAGGAGCTGCATCTGTCGGACAAGCGTCTGCTGGCACCGCCGCCGCACATCAAGCCCGAGCCGCAGCCACAGCCCCCCCTCCAGCCCGATCTCGTGGAGCCGCTGCTGAAGCCGGCGCGATTCATGTGCCTGCCGTGCGGCATAGCCTTCAGCTCCCCCTCGACCCTGGAGGCCCATCAGGCGTACTATTGCTCGCATCGCAACAAGGACACGGACGATGCGGATGGACCGAATGCGGACAAGTCCGGAGGCGGAGAGAAGTCGGCCGCGGGAGGGGCCTCTGGCGGCGGCGGCGGAGGCGGCAGCAGTGGCTCAGAGCCGCCGGCAAAGGTGGCACGCATCGGGAAGCAGTACGCGTGCACCCAGTGCTCCTACAGTGCCGACAAGAAGGTGTCCCTCAACAGACACATGCGCATGCACCAGACCTCGCCGGCCCCCAGTCTGGCGAGCCTTGGATCCCTCGGCAGCCTGCCCAGCCTCACGGCGAACGGAGTGCCAGGATCCGCAGGAGTAGGAGTAGGCAACAGCAGTGTCCTCGAGGAGGGCTCTAGTCAAGTGAGTCAAGAGTCTTCATCCCAAGAGTCGTCCCCCGCTAATCCCCCGCTCTCCAGCAGCAAACCGACCGCTACTGCAGCGACTGTGATATCCGATTCAACAACATCAAGACCTACCGCGCCCACAAGCAGCACTACTGCAGTTCCCGTCGCTCCGACGGCCGTGTGACCCCCAAGGGCGCAGCCGAGGGAGCTGCAGCCGTTGCTCGAGAATCCGGAGGATCGGTTTCGGCAGGCAGTGCTTCTGCGGCGGCAGCCGCTGCTCCTGGAAAGCTGAGTCCACAGTCCACGCGCAACAAGACACCCACGCCAGCCATGGTGGCGGCAGCCGCGGCGGCTGCAGCTGCAGCTGCTGCCTCGTTGCAGGCGCCAACGCCACAGCCGTTTTTGGCCCTGCCCACGCATCCGATCATCATAGTGCCCTGCAGCCTGATCCGAGCAGCAAGCATCATTCCAGGACCACTGTAAGCAACACCTTCAACCCCGACGCCTGACCCCACCTCAACTTGAGGCCCAAGAAAGGCTGAGAGCCACTTTAAAACCCCCCCTTGGCCGTTACTCTTGATATTGTCTCTGCTCAGAGGTCCTTTTTGGGTAGCAATTCTCACTTGTTTTGGTCTCTCTTTCAGGCCCACAACCACCACTTCGGGGATCGTGAATCTGGAGTCCACCTGCTTCACTGTGGACAATGGGGCCATCAAGCCGCTGGCCACCGCTCTGATCAGCAATGCGCTCGCCGGGAATATGAATCACTTTGTCAATTCCCTGCACTTACCCGCCCTGGAACCCGATCGTCCCGCAGCAGGCACAGGAGCAGCCGAAACAGGTGGAGTCCTGGAGCCAAAGAGCAGCAGTCCACCAGAACCCAAGAGGAAGGAGGCAGGAGGCAGTCGGTGAGTAGATGATGGTCCTGTTTGATGACCCTCCCGTTAACCGAAGAAATTCTTCTTCCCTCTCTCTGTCTTTCAGTGAATCTGCGCCACTTGATCTTTCGTTTCGACGATCTCCCATCTCCATCTTGCAGCATCGCCAGCGGCATATCCGTTCAGCTGCCGCAGCTGCAGCCGCTGCTCTGCTGGATGTGGAGGAAGTGCTCCTCGGAGCGGGCAAGGAAAACGTGGAAACTGTCAGCGGACGGGCTGGAGGCAGTGTGACGCCCGAGCAGATCGTCTGCGCACCCTCCCTGCCCAGCAGCCCCTCGATGAGTCCCTCGCCCAAGCGACGGGCGAGTCCAAGGAGTTCAGGGGCGGGCAGTGCCTCTTCCATGTCGCCGCCGGGCTTGAATCCCCATCTGCTGGACATCCGCTCCATGCTGCCGGCGGACTTTGGCCTGTCGGAGTCGCTGCTGGCGAAGACCAATCCAGAGCTGGCCCTCAAGCTAGCCGCGGCCGCTGCAGCTGCTGTTGCGGCAGGAGGAGGCAGTGCCTCCTCTTCCGTGGCGGCTGCCCAGGCTGCGTCCAATCCAGGCGCCAATTCTGTCGGCCAGCAGCAGCAACAACAGCAGCAGCCGCAGATCTACGTGAAGCAGGGCGTCTCCAAGTGCAAGGAGTGCAACATCGTGTTCTGCAAATACGAGAACTATCTGGCCCACAAGCAGCACTACTGCTCGGCCCGCAACCAAGAGGCGACCGGCGAGGGCTCCGATTCCAAGTCCGCCGTCTCACCTTCGAATGCCACGGCCGGCAATGGTGGTGGTGTCTCTGCCGTGGAGACCACGCCCGTGGCCTATCAGCAGCTCATCTGTGCCGCCTGCGGCATCAAGTACACCTCACTGGATAACCTGCGCGCCCATCAGAACTACTACTGCCCCAAGGGTGGAGCCACGGCTGCCACTGCGCCCGCCGAGGCGACGCTGGTGCCCAAGGAGAAGTGCGGCAAGTGCAAGACCCTGCACGATCACGGACACCCCTGCCCGGCGCCACCTGCTGCCACGCCCCTAACGGCGCCATCCAGCCTCCAGTCTTCGACGGGGGGAGCTTCCTCCGGCGTAAACAGCGTCAACAAGTGCCCTGTGTGTGGGGTCGTAAGTCCGACGGCGGCCCTGGCCCGCAAGCACATGGAGATGCACGGAACGGTGAAGGCCTTCCGCTGCAGCATCTGCCAGTACAAGGGGAACACGCTGCGCGGCATGCGCACCCACATCCGCACGCACTTTGACAAGAAGACGAGCGACGTCAACGAGGAGCACTACATGACCTGCATCTTCGAGGAGGATAACTCTGCCCACTCCGCCGTGGCCCAGGAGATGCCGCCCGCAGTAGCAGCAGCGGCAGCAGTACCGCAGGAGCCACCGATGGAGCATCCGCCGCAGCTGTTCAACTGCGATTACTGCAACTATGCTTCCACCTACAAGGGCAATGTGGTGGGTACCCCCCTTATAGACTCCTCAATGATGACTCCTCACTAATCCAAGGGATTTTCTCTTTCAGCTGCGACACATGAAGCTACTGCATCCGCATGTGGCCATCAATTCGCCCTCCATTTCGCCCGAGTCGCGGGAACAGGAAACGCTTCTTGCGAGCTCCACTCCGAATGCGCACGAAGCGTCTAATGGGGAGGCAGTGAGGTAAGTCTCTGGAGGACTTAAAGATTCTCTTGGATGGTGAATCATACTCGTCTCTCCTCGTTTGCAGCTTCCACATCAAATCAGAGCCTGGACTAGACAATCCATTGACGCTGGGCCTCGTTCACGAGAACAACAATTCACCCATTGGCACGCCATTGCCGCACATCAAGGCCGAGCCGATGGACATGGGCATCGATGCCATGTCGCCCACATCGCTGGCCCTGCCCCTGCCACCGCCCGTCGCCTCGCCCCTGGCAGCCGCCGCAGCCGAGGCCATGAAGAAGTACTGCTCCGTGTGCGACATATCCTTCAACTACGTGAAGACCTTCCTGGCCCACAAGCAGTTCTACTGCAAGAGCAAGCCCCCACGTCCCGAGGTCAACGATAGTCCCAGCCCCACTGCCAATCACCTGGCCGGAGTGGGAGTGGGCATGGGAATGGGAGGCCAGCCGCTGCAGTCGCCCAGCGAACTGATGCTGATGCAGAAGAACAAGGAGAACCTGCAGGAGGCGGCCATTTGAGAGAGCCAGCAGAGGCAGCAGCAGATGTGGGAGGCGCAGCGCAAGCAGCTGGAATGGTATTACAAGTGCTTCTGAGCAGAAGAGCAGAATTCAAATGCAGAATCCAAATTGATAACCGAATCGAATCCGTAACTGTAAACCCTAAACTGTAAACTGTATAATCAATCCATAATCATAATCCGTAAAATCTTAAAACCGTAACTTGTAAACCGTATCCGCATCGACGACAGTATTCCTGGAGAATCTCCCTGTCGCTGCCCCCATCCCCTCCACTTCCAATGCCACGTCAGGACTGACTCCTACGATTAACCCGATCGATAGAAATAGTTATACATAAAACATACCTAAATATACACACACATACATATTATACATATATATATATATATATAAATGAATATATAGACATAGATACATATATATATATATATACGCATACCCATGCCCATTAAGTGGGGAATCATGACATATAATGCATGCCAAAGCTTACCACTTAGAGAGAAACTATTAAAAATTGAGTGCAAGAAACTACAAGTTTTCGCCTGAGAGGAGATCAGATGGAGGAGAGAACCTAGAGCGACGATAGTGCGAAGAAAAAGAAGCAGAAGAATGAATAATCCTATATAGATCCAATATTCCAATATTGTATGTAAATGCTTCGCATTCCCCCGTAGAAGCGAGCAATTCAAACTGTGTAATTTAACTGAATACATTATTTATTAAGTGTGTGCGACAATAAAACTAATTAATTTATTCAAAAAACAAACGTTTCTTTAAACTCTTTGGCTGGCTACTTTTTCAACATTTTCAAATAACCGTTGGGATTGCATGTCTACGTATGTCTTTTTACATGACATCTACATGACGCCAAATGTTCTTACATGTATTCTACATACAGCAGTCTCAAAATATTTTAATGTCAACTTTTAGGCTGAATAGTTCTGATTATTTTGTATCATTTTTTGTTTGACGATTTTCACAAGATATTTATGAAATTCTTTTTAAATTTTTTTATACTCTTTATACTTTTATACTTTTTAAGGGCTTCAAGGACACATGTCCGATCCAAGGAAGCCATGCAACGACCAAATCAGGCAAGAAATTTCAACAACACTACCCAGTCTCTACAAGAACTTCCCCCGATTTGGTGACAGAAACAAAACATTATAGATCGGAGATATTGGCTATATCTTAGGTCGATGGACCGATATATGTAGGCGTGGCATGTCTTTTCGTGATCGAGACAGTCCTGTTGACCGATTGTTATTAACATTTTTCACGATTTTTAATTCATTATCAAAAAATTTAGCGCGTGTTTGTTTTTGAAACTATGATGGCGATCGACAGCCTGTCTGTCTGAACATGTTCGATCATGCTAATTTTCATCTTTGAAAGTGCCAAAATTCGACCGTATCGTTGCAAGATTTATATGACCTCCGGCAGTCAGGATTTTGGACACCATAGATCCCAACGTCGATCGAATTCGACCGCCTGAACAAAGTCAACAAAAGCCACGTTGTTCATTGTATCCATTATCGATCTAAAAGCCTAGGCTATACCTGAATACATGTGCACTTACATACATATACAAATACAAATACATATCGCTGCCACGTAGCAACTTCGGTATGAATCATGTACATATGGATGTGTATGTTTCCCATAAATGTATTCAAGCGTATACAAAACGAGAATAACACACATATGGCAATGTACTTGTGTGTACGCACTGAAGCAATTTTAATCAAATTATAAGTTCAGTGCAAATCCGATATTACATGTTGATTCACATACATACATAATTAGGTAATTTAGTTTATTTAGATAGACTTAGTAGAAGTAAAAAGATATTAGAGCATTCTCGAAAATGCTGCCATTCTAGATGTTTTTTGTTTTTGTTATTTGTGTGTGTGTGTTTGTGTTGGTTTGTTTTTGTTGGTGATCGGTTTTTTATGTCTATGTGTGGGTTAAAGAGCGGTTTACTCGGTTGCGGCCATAGCACGGGCCTGTGCACGCACACGTTTCTCATACTCCAGGCGATTCTGGCAGTAAATAGTGTAGGCCTCGGCCTGGGCCGGATCCTTGATGTTCGGCTCATTGAGCAGATCTTGGATGCCCAAAAGAATTTGCTTAATAGTAATGGCCGGGCGCCAATCCTTCTCCTCGTCCAGCAGTGACAAGCATACAGTGCCCGACGGATACACATTTGGGTGGAAGAGCGGCGGCTCGAATTTGCATTTCGGCGGAGAGGTCGGATAGTCATCCTTGAAAATCATGCGAAGTTTGTACAGACCACCCTCCCAGGGGGTGGCCTTCTTTCCAGGAATGGCGCACTCCCAAATCATCAGGTTGAGGGTGCCATCGGGATTTTTGGCGGGGCGAGCAACAAACCCGTATGGATGGTCCTTGCGCCAGGCCTTGCGCTCCTCACCCAATCGCGTTATAGCAATGCCAGACATCTTGCAATTGTTGTTGGAAAATGAACCGTCTTGCTCTCCTCTTCTTTATCACTATGCTGTACACGCTGCTAACGCGTCTGTCAGAAAAAACGAACAAAAGGCGCTTCAAACGTCTGCCCACGAGGATTTAACTCATTCACTTTTATGCTCACCTGGTCGCCTCTTTGTTCGTCTATCGACGGGTGTAAAGTTGCCAAAATTTGTGCCTTTTTTCCGGCAAACACTTTTTCGTGCAAAATTCTAGCGCAATTTTCTGGCTTGGGAGAAACATCGATGTTAACATCGATACATTCCTAACTGCAGGCATCGATAGTTTTTTCAAACACCGATTTTTTTGCCAGACACCCCTAAATTTAAATTTTTTTTCCAATTTGATATTCCGTTTCATATTCCTAGCTAAATAGGGCTCTCAGGCCTAAGCACATAATTTTATACGATTGATGAATCAATTGTCTACAAGATTGGTTAAGTTTAGTGACTCTTTTTTTTTAGATTGTTTCTAAAATGACGTTTGAGCCAAGGTATAAAAATTAAGTGAGCATGAAATGCGACGTAAGAAAACGTAAGTGCGCATGAAATGTCACGTCATTTGGAAACTTACCGATGGTATGGACATATTATATACCCTTTTCCATTTCATTAATGTTAAAATTATTTTTTCCTAGCTGCTTTCAAACGTAATTAATAGTGCATTTTGCACATATCTACATAACGTAAGTAACGTAAGGCAACGTAAGTGAGAGTGAAATGTAAGGGAAATTGTTGCGATGAAAAAGAAAATTGCTGGAATGATGTTGCCTCCACAAAATCCCTCAAAAAGTCCCAGAAAAAGTCCCAACACGCACGACGGCTAAAAGGCAACAAAATATCGATATTTTTCTCAAACATACATTTTTTTGCAATTTGGTTGAGTTTCAAAAAGATAACGTACAAAGTAAAAAAAATTCAAAAAGATATGTATACACAAGAGAACATTATTGGTGGACATTGTGAACAAATTGTGATGTTAAGCTATGGATAAAAATTTAAAACGTAAGTATTAATTTGAAATTAACAACAAAATTCTTTTAAGAGTTTTCCAGTAAATTATTGGCAAAAAACCTTGGATTAAAACGAAATGCAAAATACGTGCTAAATTCTAGCGCAATTTTCTGGCTTGCTAGAGCTGCATTGTACTTATCGATAACGATAACGCTTAGAAAAATACCGTCTCATTTTCAAAATATACCGCAAATATACCGATAAAAAAAATGTGTGTATGTTACTTTTTAAAAAAGTAACGAACCTGTATTTTTCTTCAGCGTTTTGTTGTTGAGCCAGCAGTTCTGCGGACCACGCCTAGCTATCTGACTAGCCCGTCCGGTCCAGCACTCACCCGTAGACTAGCCCGACCCCATGTAAAATCCTATACCATTTTTGCATTGCATGTCATTGGGCGCCAAATTTAAGGAACTTATTATGGACAGGCTTCCATTAGTTTCAGATAATTTTTTGCAAATATTCTAAAACGATCCGTTGGGTCTCAAAAATTTGAATATATTTCAAGTGTTCATTCTTATTTCTTCGTGTTCCTTTACAAAAGGTACATAAATAAATAGATTCTAGGTTAACATTTGATTCTGGTAGAAAAGTTGCAAAAAGTAAGTTAATTCTCTCTATCATAAACCTAATTGAACTTAATAAGGTGGTTGTGCCTTGCCAAGGAACATTACTAAATCAATGTTGCAAAATCGTCTTTTATAGAAATGTCGCAGGAAGTACGGATCGGAGAGTGAAGTGGAAGCTATAACAAAATATTACATTGCTCGCCAATTGAAGAAGACATGTTTTGATGGAACGGTATGGTTGTTGTGATGCTCTTGTTGGCTCTATCTTTACTTAGCCTTTTTAGATTCCTTCTTTTTGCTGACGGCGCTATTGCTGCCCTCCTCCTTCTCTTTCTTCTCCTTCTTTTCGGGCTTCTCCTCGGGATGATCTTCATAGCTGTTGAAGCGATATTACCGATATTAGTGAAATCAATAAATGGGTTTATTCGTTATTTAACTTACGCAAAGAGTACTTTCAGCTCGCCTCGGATAAGAGCCACCAGAAGGGGTGTGCCCATGCAGGCGGGGACCAGGTAGAGCAAAGCCGGCTGGGCGGCCTTGAAGACATGCATCACAAAGATCGTGGCCAGGAGACCCAGGAAATAGGCCGCCAATGTGGAGTAGAAATAAATGCGCGTCTTCCTCTTCTTGCTGTCGTCGAATCGCAGGAGCAGGGCAATGAAGATGCCCGGAATGACAATGTCGCCAAGACCCAGCATGGCAAAGTTGGAGGCATTTAGGCCATTGTCGATGAGATCCTGGGGGAAGACTAGCTTGATGGGGGCCTCGAAGCTCTTGGCCACGGTCACCATGACATTGGTGCCAAACACCCAGAAGATGTCATAGAAGAAGAGACCGCTCAGCAGGATGACGCCAGTCACAAAGTTGTTTAAATGGAGCATCTCCACTCCGTTGATGGCGAAGGCCAGACCGAACAGGTTGTTGGCTATCCAGTGCTTCTTCAGGAGATACCACACGCCAATGCCCGACGAGATCACCAGGCACACAATATCGTGTGTGGAAAACTTATAGTTAATGAGATCCTCCTTGTGCTTACCCTCGCCCCTGGTGAAGAGTATGTGGAAGGGAACCTTTGGCACGGCGGCGGGCATCAACGAGTTCATCACAGGGCTGAGAAGGTGCGCCAATGCAATCACTCCCAGCACGAAAAAGTAGCCGGTGAGCAAGAAGTTGATGTGCACCTTTTGGAATATCTTGAAGAACAGATACAGGCCGAAGAGGGCGACCGAGGCAATCAGTGGAAAGTACATGGCGTCTTTCTTTGTCATCGTGTCGGCTTTCTCCCCCGTAGACTGCGGCGAATCGAGGAAAATCGAAATCAAACCAGTGAGTGGAAAACAAAGTAGGGTCAGGGCAACGGACGACCTACCTTTTTCAGCTTGTGCAGTTTCACGGAGCGTATTGAGCCGAAAATAATGGGCAACATGGCCATAATAACCAAGCTGCCGTATGCCACGGCGATGCCTTCCGGGCTGGACGGTGGTTTCTTCTCATTGGACGCCGTTTCGTTTTTCACGCTCGCATTCTCAAAAATGCCTTTCACAGTCTCTTTGATAGTGTCTTTAACTGTATCAATTATTTCGTCCGCCATGGCTTCTATTATTTATTAGAAAATCGTTCGTAGAAACTGACACGCAGGCCAGGTACACGTCAATAATAGGGATGATACTTAGGCTTATCAATAAATCGATATATATATCGATGCGCAGAATTGATATTATATTTGTACGTGATTTGATTTTTGATGAGCGAAAATATTACAAGGCTTACTTACAACAAAACAAAACTAATTTTATGAATTTCGAGAAAATTAACACTATTTTTGTGCTGTTTTATGTCGTAAGATCAGGCATACAGACTTTTGATTATACCTGTCGATGCACAGGGCTAGTTAAAAAAAATTATCGGTATTTTTGTGCGATAAATACAAAATAAACCACTGCGGCGGTTTATTTTGAAAATAAGAATATTGTAGCCGACATCATATCCGATTGTGATTATTATATATATTATTATATATTATATCATAGTGTGGCAATGGGCTTTCAAATGCATTGCTTGTCTAGCCCCATATATATATCCTGCTGCAAAAGTGAATCAGCACACACGAAACACACAAATTCAATCAGGCAGATATGTATGCACGATGCCCACATATTTCCGAGCCGAGCTACCGTTATCGCTTATCCGCTCTCCAGCTCTGCCTAGCCTCGGCTGCTCTGTATTTGGGCGCATTCCGACTTATCAGAGCGACAGCGACGGCCATGTGCAAAACTTTGAGCTGATGCACAGTTCTCACTTTTCAGTACCATTTCAGACTCGGAGGCGAACGCATTAAATACTCAAAAATCTAACTGGGAACAACAATGACGACTTCGCCCAAGATAAAAACTCTGATTTCCGGTCGTGGGCGACTACTGGGGATATTTTTGCTGTTTGTCGTTTCCGTGCCAGGCGCCACTGGTAATAGACAGTTTCTCCAGTTTCCGAGCCACTAATCCAGCTCCAAATTTTCCTTTAGCAGCTGGCACGGCCCCAAAAAGCGACAGCAGCGATGGCAATGGCAACGTCAGCGCCCTAGACCGTCTCCATGCTGGCCTCTTCGTTAACTACGACAAGCATGCACAGCCCCTGGACAAGGGCGAGGCCACTACCGTCTACATGGGCCTGACCATCAACTTTATCGAAATTGACGAGATGAACGGCAAGATGATGACCCACGGCTGGCTGAATATCGTATGTTGCCCCAGTTCTCATCGACCGTAGCCTTTATCTCTGATTCCCTTTGCAGCGCTGGATGGACGAGCGGCGCACGTGGCAGCCGCAGGATTACGACAACATCACGGCTATCCATTTGCGTGCCAGCGAAATCTGGAGACCGCAGATCACGCTCTTCAATGCAGCCAGCGAAGAAGAGAGCTTCCTGGTGGACACTCAGGCAATACTCACCCACGAGGGCGAATTCCTCTGGGTGCCACCGGCCGTGTACACTGCCTACTGCAATCTGAACATGATCAACTGGCCGCACGACAAGCAGACGTGCAATCTGAAGATCGGCACTTGGGGCGTCAGCAACATCTCTGCGGACTACAATTTAATGGAGAAGGGCCTGGACTACGATCCCCTGGTGCAGTCCAGCGAGTGGCAGATTATCTCTGGCGACACGAAATTCGTGCGCCAGGACTACTATAACTACTTGGAGTACACCCTGACGGTGGAGAGACGTTCCAACATGTACTCGGCCATCATTTACACGCCTGCCTCCTGCTTTGTGATCCTGGCGCTATCCGCCTTCTGGCTGCCTCCCCACATGGGCGGCGAGAAGATCATGATCAATGGCCTGCTGATGATCGTGGTGGCCTCCTTCCTCATGTACTTTGCCCAACTGCTGCCCGTGTTGGCCAACAAGACGCCGCTTGTGGGTGAGTCTGTCGATCCATCCATGTCCAGGTCCAAGTAAGCCTCAGTGCTCACCCTTCTTCCCTTTTTAGTTGTGTTTTATAGCGCCGCTCTGCTCCTGCTGAGCATCTCCACCATTGTGGAGGTGGGTGTGCTCTACCTGGCCACCGCCAAGCACAAGCGACGCGTGCCGGACTGTCTCAAGAAGCTGCTTCATGGTAAATTCGGCTCCTGGCTGCTTCTCACGCACTTCAGCTCCGAGGCCGAACAGCAGACGGACAAGAGCAAGGAGATGGACGAGCATGTCTATGAAACTGCCGATGTCATTCCGTCCGATCCGTCCCAGCCGCTGGACATCAATCCCTCGGAGGTGCCCTCGTCCCGGGCCATTCAGTTCGAATGGGCGCTGCTGGCCACGGCCGTGGATCGTGTGACTTTTGTGGCCTTCAGCGTGACCTTCCTCATTCTGGCCATCGTTTGCGCCGTCTAGGATATCCCACCTGTGTAATGGTATCTGTATCTATATCTGTATCTATGTATTTGTGTTTTCTTGTATTTGTATTTACTATATCTCTGTGCTGGTGTGAACTTAGAATTATATAATGATGAGACCTCTACTGGGATGCATTATATGGATATGCTTACAGCTAGAAGCGATGGATAACAGACGAAGTAACAAATTGGCACCTGCTCTCCTCCTCTCTCTATCATATATTGCTCTGCGATGCTCCGGGCTATCACAATTCCTCAATTAACCGAAAGTATCTGGAATTATGCGGAAATTACTTGTGCCGTACCTTTTTACGGCCCTTTATGGTCCGGTCCGGTCCGGTCCGCTCCGGGCTTGGGATGCTCTCAGAGTGGGGGTGGAATCTGCGCAATGGGTGGTCCCTGCGCATCTCCCTCTTTACACGCCACCCCCCTCTGCCCCTGCCCATTCGGTCGACCGTTTACAACCCCACAAAACAAATTGGGGTTGTTCCCGGCTCCATCTTCAATTAAATGCATTCGTGGATGGGGTGCTCTGGTCATAGGTCGAGGTCGTAGTCCCCGTCCCTGTGCCAGTGCCTGTCCCTGTTCTGGCTGCCTGCTCAGCCGCTGTCCCGCCGTGGAATGGTGCTGGAAACGCCGCCGCCGATGTCGATGAGGATGGTCCATTGCCGGGCGAGGGCTGTGACGAGGCCGTCGAGGGCGACGGGAAACCCAGACTGGAGCTCGTCGAGGCGGGCGATGTGTGGTGGTGCAGGAAGTGCGTCTGTCCGGGATGGACATGTCCGTGTGTGGTGTGTGGATGCGAGTGCGGATGATGGTGATGATGTGGATGCTGGCCGTGGTGGTGGTGCAGCGGCGGGTGACGGGTCAGCGGCATGCCACCGCCGGGATGATGATTGTAGGAACCTAGCATATTGGCGGCCGGATCTCCGCCCTGCGCCTGGGCCTGGCAGGCGGCCATCAGGCCATGGAAGTCGAACTTGTAGGCGTACCGCTTGCCATGGACCTTGGTCATGATGTTCTTATCATAGTAGTACCTGCGACATAATAATTTAGAGGGATTACTTAAATGGATATATGAGCAAAGGTGGAGGGGAGGACTCACCTGAGGGCACGGCTCAGCTTGTCGTAGTTCATGTTCGGCTTGGCCTTGCGCTCGCCCCATCGCTTGGCCACCTCGTCCGGGTCAATGAGCCGGAACTCGCCCGATTGGCCCTCCCAGCTGATGCAGGCGACGTTCGACGAATCAGCGAGCAGCTCCAGCAGAAACTGCCACAGCTGTATCTGCCCCCCGGAGCCCTGGGCGACCAATCGGTGCGAGGCAGCGTTCAGCAGTTGATACGGATCTGAAAAAGAGAGACAACCGACACACACGCGAATCAGCCAACAGATACACAATACAGGCCCCCCCAAACCTGAGAGAGACAGAGAGCGTGAGAGAGCGAGAGATTCGCGAGAGAAATCCCACTCAGCCAAACGAGATTTTCTGGTCAATGTCTCTTTGCTGCTGCCTCTACGCCGCTGTGGACGTGGCAAGAGTTTGTAATGAAATGCCATAAGCCAGTCGGTGGATTCACAGAAACTCATTCAGCAAGGGGGCATAAATCCTGGACCCGCCATTTGGTGGATATTCCCATACCCACAGCTCTGGTCTATACGGGGAAATCCCCTCAAAGTGCCCGGCTTCAAAGTCACGAAAGTGCCATAAGCCGCCCGACACCAGATGACAAGGATGACTCACGGCCAACCAACCAACCAAGCAAGGCGAAGCAAAGCAAAGCAGTCCAAGAGCAAGAATTCCCTCACATAGACACAAACAACATCAACATCAACATCGTCATCAACAGCCACATATCCATTCATATTTCTAGGCGAAGCACCGCAGCACCTCTCACCGGAAATGCCAGCGATCAAGTGGTTGCCGCCGGCGATGCCGCCGCCGATGCCGCCGCCGTTGCCGCCGCCATTGAGGAGGAATCAAAGATTCATTCATCTCGTTGGGGCTCTGTCTTCTCAGCGGAAATTCCAACGAATTTTTTGGCAACAAAATGCTCACCGTTAAACATGATCGAGCCGTGTGTGTGATCGAGGTGGTGCTGGTGGTGGTGATGGTAGTGGTGCACTGCCGCCGCCGCCGCATGATGCGGATGATGGGACGCCGCCGTCGGGGCCGGTTGCATGCGAAGACCAAAGCGACGGTTGAAATCCTCCGAGAGGCGCCACATGACGCCCACATCCACACTGACGCTCATAATTCGATTTTCGGGGGTATTTCCGGATCGAAGGCAGCACCAATTTTCACATTAATTTTCGGGCTTGAGAATTTCCCACAAACTTTGTTTGGCAATTCCACAAAAATCGGTATTTAATTTTTATTTCGTTATCAGAGTTCAGTTTTCGGGAACATCACAGGGCGAACCGTTTAGGGCAAACGCCTTTTGGCAACTGAAACGCTGGCTGGCTGGCTTCTTATCACTTGACTGATGCTGCCGTGCCACGCCATGCCGCATCTGTGGCATCTTCGTCCTGCTGCTGCTCCTGTTTCGACTGCCTTTCACCTGCGCAGCTGGTGGTAAACGCTGCTTCGGCATTTCGCTGGCACAGAGAGAGAGAGAGAGAAGTCACAAAGTCGCCGAGGCCACGTGCAGCCACTCAACCCCACCACCCAGCACCACCCCAAAGGGCAAACACGAACACAGTGGGATGTAGAAGGGGGAAGGGTAGCTTATGGGGGACGAAGAAGTGATTGATACCCTCTTGCAGTGGGAATGTTTCTATAGTGGCAATATCTTATAGTCATTCGATTTAGATGGGATTTTGTTTGGATACAAAGATGCACAAGAAACTATTTGCTCTCTTTGACATTCTATGATCTATGATATATCAAAATATAACCTCTGAAATATACCCTTAAGGTAGTTTACAGTAGGATTTGTGGTTCCAAATAAATAGTTTTAGAAACGATGCAAATATATCCTATATATTCTTCCTTTCCTGCAAAATCATAACATCCTTTGGGCAAAAAGTGTATACAAAACCAGAAGGTATGTATATTGGTATGGCAGCATTGTGGCAAGGACAGGACTCAGACATTGCAACTGTAATCTGCGCCACGGCGACACGTAATCCCGTTTGGCATAAAAAACAAATCAATTAAATCGACGCCGCCTTCTCTGTCCCTGTCTTTCTCTTTCTCTCTCTCTTCTTCTGGCTCTTGTGGATCAGCAGCATATGCCAGACCCAAATCAGGAGGAGGCTAGGCTTTCGTCTGCCACAGGAAGGATGCGGACGAATGAATATTTTCCTGTGCTGTGCCCAAGGCAGCCGCCATCCGCTGCCTGGAGCTGACCACCCGCAGTGCTGTTGTCAGTGAATCTCCCATCCCCCTCCCATTCCTAGTCCTGCCTCAGTGCCACTGCCACTACCTCAGTGCCACATTGCTACATTCATGAGTGACATGACTTGGTGACTTTTGTGTCGCTGCCGTGGGATTATTTTGATTTTATTATTAGATGCCACATCCTGGGAGAAATTATCATATTTACATCGTTTATTATTAAGTTCATCACTTGACGCGACCGCCTGCTAAGCCTCCTCCTGCGTTCCCCCCACCCTGCTCCCCTTCCTCCTCTTCCTTCAAGAGTTAATAACTGGAAAAGTGTTGCATACTTTGCTGCTGTCGCGAGGGGATTTTCCCAGCGATTTACGTTTATGGAGTGGAGTTGCAAAAGAAAAGTTCGTGAGGAAAAGCCAGTGGCGGCAGGTAATTAAAAGGTTGTTCGTTATGCTGGGAACTGGGGGGAGGGAGGTTGGGCCTTCTTCCACCTTTTTGGGTAACTTTTCCGCTTTATCGGAAACATCATTGAGAGGGGGGTATGGGGGTGGAGAAAAACAATCAATGAAGCACATAAGTAACGCGTCTATCAGCGAGTCGGCATCTTAATCAGTTGCCATTTAGCAGGAGAGGTCAAAAGGATTCAATTGATGCCTTGACCACAAAGGATTCTCATTCTCCCACACACACACGCACATATGTATGTATGGACTTGCTTTCACAATCGCACCACTGGGAATAGGACGTGAACCCAATTACCAAGCAGCTCTCAAAGCTCTCAGCTCTCGCTCAATCTCTGGACGCCTCAGATTTATGTGGTCCGAGATTAGATACAACTACAGTAGTTACTCACTTGGCTCGTTCTCGTTGAGCATGGGACTCGTCTCGCGGCCCGTGGCATGGTACAGGCTGAGGGCAAAGTGCTTGGCCAGCAGCGTGCCACCACGGCGGGACCCAGCACAGACCCAGAAGTCGGCGCGACTCAGTTCGCACAGCTCCTGGCCGTCCTTGGGAAAGCGTCCGATGTCCGGCTCCGGATCGATCTTGAACTTGCGCGTCAGCCATTTCACCCAGCTGGCAATGTCCTCGGTGGTCCAGGCATGCGGATCCACGGGCACTTCGACGGGTGTGACCGAATCACTGGATTCGATGGATGATTCTCTGCTCTCAGTGCGGACTGGGAGCGATAGAGATGTAGGCGGGGATGTGTGAGGCTCGAGCACGGGCAAGGGCACAGCCGCGGGCAAGGACACTGGTAGATCGAGGGCGGGTTGCAGTCGGTGGCTGCTTTTACTGCTGCTGGAGGATGTATCCGAATCGGAGTCCGTTGTGGAGTCCGAGTAGTCCGTGGAGGTGTTGGAGTCGCTGGTCGAACTGCTGCTGTTTCGCCGCCGACGGCATCGTCTCTGCTGATAGCCTCCTCCCTCCCGCACGGCCGCCTCCTTCGCCGACGACTCTTCCAGTTTCGATTCGGTTGTGGCTCCGACTGTCTTTGGTGGGACATCCTGGTGCATGGCATAAAGGCTGAGCCCAATCACTGGCCTCGCACCGTGTATGGTCTTTATGAGGCTTTGGCTTTGGCTGTGGCTGTGTCTCTGCACGAGGGCCATTAATGAGAGGCACGGGATACACTATCTAGAGGGGACACTGAGGGGAGACATCACGGGACAGGTGGGTCAGGGGATTCCTGGAACTGCACTTATTTGCACACACGTCTCAATTTATTGTCGCCCCGTCAACCGGTTGGACGCAAACGCAGCGAAACGGATTTAGGATTGTAGTCCGTGATCGGTCGGGTCGGGCCGGTCGGTCGGGTGATTCACCGGTATTTCACCTGCTGCTGCAAACGGAGCAGCGGAGCGGAATCACCTTCCACGTGTCGTTGAATGCCGTTAAACGCTGTGGAAATCTTTAGCGGATTTTTCCGTTCGGAAAATTTTAATAACCGTTATTGCGCCAAGACGACGTCTATCGAGCTGGATACGCGATCGATTGATCGGTGATCTTTGATCCACACAGACGAACACAAAGCGTTCCACAGAGGCACCGACCGCACCGTTTGGTGTATGACGAGTTAATGATCGGACCGACTGGCCGACTATAAAGCCATGACGAAGTCGATCCACCAGCCATCAGCCACCAGAGAGCTTTCCTCGCTCTCTCTCTCCCATGCTTTGGCCAAGAGATCCGAGTGGTGCCCCGTGAGCAATCGGCAGCGTTCGCGAATATGCGCGAATATCGCTTACTGGTTTGCCCACTGAATTCTCCGTTGGGTGCGCATAGCTTTTGCGCTACTTGCTCTCCCAATCTGCCGCTCTCTCTCTCTCTCTGTCGCTTTATCGGGCGCTTGTCTGAGCGTCAGCAAATAACAACCTTAAAAGCATGACGTCGTGAAAACATCGGTGGGCCAGAGCCGGGGGAGGATGAGTCATGCCGCCTGCCGCGAAGCAACGTTGATGGAGTTCCCCAGGGTAATGCGATCGTAGAGGCCGGGAGGGGGTAAGGTCGTCTGTGGACGGCATACAAAAATTCATTCATCGTTTTGCGATCGCTCGCTCTTTCTCTTTCGCTCGCTCTCTCTCCGCTGTGTTTGTCGCGTCATTTTTCTGGGAAAACTGGCATGAGTCGTGCCTATTGCCCAAATACTCACACAACATTTATGTCTTGTCTCTGCTCTTCTCTCATAATTTGGCTTCGATGTGTAAAGCGGCTTGCTCTTTTTGGCCACGGGTATTGGCAGCGTTCATTCATGGGGGATCGGGGATTAGGCGACCCCCCCTCATTTTGTGGAGCAAAGAACACTGCCGCCGCCGCCGACGCCTGGGAGCCAATGGACAATTGCCCTATTATTCAGATTATTTGAATACCGTTCGCTATTCCGGGAATCGCTTCTGATTTCATAGCAGAGGACGCTTTTGGCGTAAGTGATTCATGCCAAATCCAATTGCTCCTCTCACTCTAGGCGCCTGTCCGCACTCCCCATCTCTTTTTCTCTCTGGCGCCAGCGATACAAACAATGATATCGCGGTTTATATTTGTACCCTGTACTACGAGCTCTCAGGAAGGGTATATCTAATGTAAACATAACGACAGAAATACCTGTGTGTTATTTCGTATGAGCACGATGTTATTGGAGAATTTTATAAGCATGCGTGCAATCAAAAAATCAATCCAATTTTTAGATTTCCATATGTTAATTTTATCGTACAATGCTCTTAAACCAAGTTTCAATAAGTTTTAACCACATCTCAGATGGCTCTCAAGTGGCTCTCATCGAAGTTGTGACTCAGACCCTATAATCAGTTTCCAATTCCAATCAATTTTGGCTGAAAAAACCTAATAATCTATTCCAATTTCTAATCAATTTTGGTGATTTCCCAAATTGAGAAAGGTAATGTTCGCAGGAAACGTATGGGTTAGTCACACTATTAAAGATAAGAATCTGTTCTTTCGTATTATAATGATTACAGCTATTGAGTATTCAGCCATATCTTTATATACATATGTATGTACTTTCATTATTGTCAGCAATTCAATGAACTTTTCTTTCATTTTGAGTGAGGATTTTTATTCACTTTATAGCAGGTATTTCGTAGTCGCCTCTTTCGGAATGTGTATATTGTGTGTATTTTTTTTATAGTGACGCGTTGAAGCCTACGTTGTGTTGTGTGGAGGAGAGCTTTTACTACGTATACCCGACCCTCCCACCGCGTATATTTCATTCATAAAAACCCTCTAATGGGTCGATGGCTTGTGGGGAGAATGATGGGGCATGGAGGGGGGAGCTGCTGCTGTGAGCAATATTGCAAAATAGTATGATTGCTCATTGTTGCATTCATTCATTCGTACGTACGACCCTTGACCGGATTTAGTTGCGGGGGTTGGTGCATTTCTAATGCAGTTCCTCCCTTATCTCCTCATCGTCGGCGTCATCATCGTCGTCACTGGTTGTGAGCGTAGTGGTAGTCATGCTGGTGGCTGTGGTGGCTGTGGTGGCTGTGGTCACCTGACGACCCGAGTTCCAAATCAAATTAAAGTCCAGGTCGCATTCCTTGGCCACCTTCTGGACGAGGGCGCGGTCCAGCAGACCCGAGGCGCTCCACGAGTTGTCCTTTACAGCCAGCTCTTTGAGAGCACGTCCCGCCTCCGGATATTGCTTGGCATAGATGAGGGCACGCACCAGCATGGCCAGAATGTGGGAGTGTCGGATGGGCGGCAGCTCAGGCTTGACTAAAAGAGGACAAATATCAATACAAAGTCTAAAAATATACTCTTTAACGATAACCTACTCAACAAGTTGCGGCAGGAGCCAATGACGGCTTGGTTATCGCCATCCCGCAGTGCTTGCTGGATCTCTAGGATCTGCTTGACGTCAGCCACCGTGCGCTGGAGATTGTTGTAGGCATGCTGGGCATGGCTCAGTTTCTCCAGGCACTTGGAGGCCTCCTGCATGGCAGTCAGGGCCTTGCCATAGTCCTGGTACTCCTCGATCTCCATCGAAGCGCAGATCGCATAGAAGTTGGCCAGAGAATCGAAGGCCTGGCCCTTGGTGTAGAAGCTGACAATGTGCTTGAGGATTGACGAATCGCCCTGCCAGTCCAGGGCCTGCAGGTAGTTGGCCGCCATAATGTACACCTCTCGCTGGCGGGACATGTTCGCAAAGAACACGATCTTGTCGGTGTTTCCCGACTTCAGCAGGCTCTTCATTGCCCGAATCTTGTCCCCCGCTTGGGTGAACTTCTTTGTGGCACTGTGATAATCGCCCTGCTGCTGCAGCAGCTCTCCCAGCTGCACCAGGATGGAGGTGCGCGTGGCCTCCTCAAAGTCCCCCTTGTCGGGGGTCAGCATCTCGGCCAGCTCCTCCGTCACGGGCACACCCTTCTCCGTGCAGATGCTGACAGCTCGCTCCAGGTGGTTCGTTTTGGCCAACAGATGTACGGCCTTCTGGTGCTGTTCGATGCTGCAGAAGAAGTCCGCACAGCGATTGATCAGCTCCGCATCCGAGTCCGGACTGAGCTCCGTGGCGATGATCTCAAGGATCTCCGGCTGCTGCGACTCGAATGCCATTTCCAGGGCCTTGTGCAGCATGCCAGCCCGGTGGTAGAGTTCCACGGCATGCTTGAAGTTGCCGCACTCCTCAAAGTAAGCGGCCGCAATAGCCTTGTCCCGCTGCCGCGAGGAACTGGCCACCGTCCAGAGCTCCTCCTGGAAGTCGTTCTCCTTGCAGATGCGAATGGCATTGCTGAAGGTCTGGGCGCGCGTGAAGAACATGATGGCCTCCTGGAACTTGCCCACGTTCTCGTAGTGCCGCGCCAAATGATAGCAGGCGGCTCGATCTCCCGACTGTCTGGCAATCGCATCCGCCTTGGAGATCTTTCCCAAATAGCAGAGTATCTTCACCTGGGAGAACCAATCCTCTGCCTTGTGATACACAGCCAAAGCCGCGTCCATGTCCCCGGAGCTCTCAATGTACTGGCCCCACCAGCGCAGCAGCTTGGGATCGCTGGTGGTCTGGATGTAGCGCTTCATGGCCCCGGGATTCTCGATCAGCAGTTGGGTGATGTTCTGCGACGGGTTCTGGGTCTTTTCAAAGTACTCCAAAGCGCCCTTGATGTCGCCCTTCTCGCGCAGTTCTTGGGCCTTCTGGTAGTAGGTGTGCTTCAGATGAATCCTGTCCTCCGTTTCGGACAATTGCAGCGCCTCGTCCAAATGGCCTGTGGCCTGCAGCAGCTTGTTGAGCAAATCGAAACGTTTGCAGCGTCTGTAAAGATCCTTGGCCTCCTCGATCATTCCCAGTTCGATGGCAAGGACGGCCACCTTGGCCTCCGTCTCGAGATCATCGTCCTCCATTGCCTGGCGCAGGGCGCGGACGGAACGTGCCTGCTCCAAGTGACCCATGCACACTTTGGCCACGTCGAGGCGGTTCGTATGGACGCACATCTTGGCCAGATTCGTCCAAATGACCTTCGACTGTATGGAGCGGATACTGCGGTAGGCCAGATCCATGTTTCCCTCCGCCACGTGCAGGCTGAAGTTCAGGACCAGCTTCCTGGTGGCCGCATCACACTGCCGCAGATCTGCAAAGTCCTGCAGCGGCTGCTCCTCCACCATATTGATCTTCAAGCGGATCACACTGGGCACGCAGAGGTTCAGCAGCTGGCAGCCAGCGGCCAGTGGCTGTGACTCAAGCATATTGAGTCCTGATCCCTGGCTCTGATCCGAGTAGAACATCAGCATGATCTTCGACTGGACAAAGTGCATGGGCGCCTGGTGGGCGTTTGAGTTCTTGGCTGTTGGCTGGGGCTTTTGCATCATCGATTTCACCTCCATGGCCAGGAGTCGCGACTCGTCGGTGTCCCAGAAGAGCCTTACCGGCAGACTGGTCTCCTCCTTCAGGTCGTACTCGAAGAGGTTGTTGCGCTCAAAGTCCCAGCAGAAGAGCGCGGAGCGAGGCATGAAGCTGCTATTGGCTATGACCATGGCCAGGTGGCTGCCCTGGCTGTTGCACTTGACCAGAATGAATTCCCCAAAGTCGTCGAAGATGTCGTGCCCCGACTTGCTGGGAAACAGCAGCTTGGGATCGTGCCGCGACACATCGTAGGCCTTTACATACCCGTTCATCGTGAAGACGGAGAGGTAGCAGCCACTCAGGTCCATGCCAATGATTTTTCCCTCAATGTCGCTGGCCTGGATGCGATGCAGCACTACTCCGCCGACGGAGTAGACCATAATGTCGCTGCTCGACAGGCAGAAGATGTTCTGGTTCTGGAGGCACAGCAGCAGGCACTCGGCAGGAAAGGTCTGCAGCAGCTTTACACTCAGCGACGGAGGGGAGGCCGTGGATGCGGGAGGATCTCCTCCGTCCACAGCCTCCACTGCCTCCAGCACCTCGTCGAACTCGTCCATGCTTTTGTCCACCTTCTGGAGGCTGTACGAGGAGATACTCCGTCCGTTGCTCATCACGAGGCTGAGCTCGTTCAGGGCCAGAGCCGTCACTGCAAACTCGGACTGGACACTCGTCTGCCGTCCGCTGCAGTGCGTCAGCTGCACCGACTTGGCCGATCGCTGCACCGCCCACAGTTCTCGAGTGTGGAAAGCCAGCAGTGGCTGCTCCTTAAGCATGTACACATTCGACAGACAGTTGACCAGCATGCAGGGCTTCGAGAGCTCATTGAATCCCCACTCGCAGCTCCTGACGGCGCCCCGAACCGAGGAAATGTTCGTCAGCTGCCAGACATCCTCAGGGGCGGTCACCAGGCGACTGCCACTGCGCTTCCAGGTGTACAGGTTGCCCAGGGAGGTGCCGGCGCATAGAGTCTGATAGCTGGCGCTGTACGCCAGGCAGGTGAAGATCTCCCCACTGTTCAGCTGTCCGTACTTTATGGGCTTTCGGGGCAGGATGCTGCTGCTTTCGGTGCTGTCCTGGCTGAAGAAATTGTTCGACGAGGTGGTCGTGGTGACATTGGCCAAACTGGAGCGTGAGGAGTTCAAGTGGCTAGAGCTGGGCAGATCCATTCTGAGAAGATAGTTGTCGCTCCGCTCAATGTCCCAGATCCGAACAAAAAGATCACCTGCAAAAAAAGAAGATATTATTTTGAGGGAATTTTAATGGAAATGGATTGGTGGACCCACCTGTGATGATGGCCAGGCTGTTGCCCGACCAGGCTATGCCACCCTGCCTGCCGCCACCACGTCCGCTCATCTTTACGCGATCCAGTTCCGTAAGAATGCCCGTGGACTCCACCAAAAAGAGCACCACAGTCAAGTCCTCCATCAGACAGATGACGGCGTCCCTAAAACAGCCAACAGATGAGCTTACAGACAAAGCTTCTTCGTATTTTCTTACTTTTTGGGATGCCAGAGCATCTGGACAATGGGCGGCAGAGTGCCGCACTTCATGACCTCGATGCAGGCACCGCCCTGGTTTATGTAGTAGACCACGCCTCCCTGAGTGCAGGCATAGAAGCAATGATTGTCCCGAACTCCCGAATGGGTGAGGCCACGGGCAGCGGTTCGTGGCCGCCAGTTGGTGAGCGTGTCCAAGGCGTTCTCATCGCCAGCCACCGCCGCCTTGGCCAGATTTGCCATCTCCTCACGCACCTCGCTCTCAACAGTGCGTCGGAAGCAGACCAACAGCAGCACCTCTCGCAGATCGTGCGAGAACATGGTTAGAAACTGGTACTGCCCATCGCATCGCCAGCCGGTGACCAGACCCATTGCATCCGCCGTGACCATGCGACCGCCCTGCTCGCTAAATTGCAGCAACACAATGGCCGCCTTGTGGGGCGCATTGACACTGGCAAACTCCCGATGACCGGCAAACCATACGTGGATGTCCCCGTGCTCCCATCCACTCGCCAGAAGCGCCTTCTCCGGGTGCCAGCACAAGGCGGTAGCCTGCGAGGTAGCATGCACTGGATATGTCACATCTCTTTGCGGTTCACCCTGAAATGAGTCTCAGATATGAGGACGGATTATGAATGCATGAAGAAACTTACTGTGTCTGCAAATATGGTGACGGAACCGCCTCGATCCGGGCTGAAGGAGGCCACCGCAAAGAGTGGCTCATTTGGATGCCAACTGCTGATGGTACTCACTGCATCCGAGTCCAAGAACTCAATTTTAGAGTCAAAGTACAGCGTCATCTCGGAATTTTCCTCTCAAATGCGGCCGACAAAACCACAACAAAACGAAAATTGGCGCCAGTGGCAACGGTTGCCATGGGTTCCCTGCTAACGGTTTTTTGCCAGCCCTGGAAAGCACAGGGTGTTCCTGGCACAACTATCAGCGCGCTAAAAAGTATCAACAAAACAAATAAAGGCTTGATAAAAGTTGCATTTCATCACGTTGAAATTTATTAGCTAATGCAATCCCCCCTAGAGGCATATGACTATTCAGCCAAAGCTATGTTAAATAAAAGGTAAGACAGTTCCTCAATAGGCCCGACAGGTTGTTGCACTTGCATTCCAGATGTACTTTCAAAGAGAGTGAGAGCCGTATCTGCTCTCGCACTTTTACGTATGCGAGGTTAGATTAAATCGAAGGTAAGGCACTGCAGAAAAGCTGCCTCAGTGGGCACCAAAAGCACCTGAAATAGCATTCCGTGATCAAAAAAGAGCGAGAGAACAAACCGGCCTTACCTACTATTTAACATTAGCTGACTGAGCTACACAAGCAAAAGCACACTAGTGCAATGTGTACTTACACAGACAGCTTTAAATATTTTTCCCACGTACATACGCACGTACACTCCGCGACACTCGCATATATAAAAGCCCTAAATTTTGCAACACAATATGAATAACTTTTTTTAAATCTTCATTCATTACAGCATACGTTTTAGAAAAATGAATAGAAGTATTTATTATAAAAATTTAAGGAAGAAAAATTTAGATAAAATAATTTAACTTTGAGTCTTCAAAAGTGCGACATAACATAAAAGTTTAGGTTCGGTCGTTTTATGCTTTCAAACGGACTTACCACTGTCGCAAAAATAAAATTCTCTTTCAGATTGATTTTTGAGAATGTTTTCGATGTCCTCTCGTGATTGCAGTCAATAGAGTCGAATCTACAATCTTTTATGTATATTTTATTGTGTTCTATTCAAGTGTCGCGGAGTGTACATCGTTCATATACAGATACATACATATGTATGTTTAAATGAAATCACCGGCAAACAACTCCAAGCGCTTTTCGTTCTTCTACTGCGTATCATTCGTATTTTGTCAACTCTTTGGATATGGCCGATAATCAAGAAGCGGGAGTAGGAAAGATTCTGAGAATCGCTGGAGCCGTCATCCTGCCCAATCTGGGTGGCATTATCAACGGTCAGCTGACCAGGAAGAATCTCACCAATTGGTATGCAAACCTGAACTTTCCATCGTTCAAGCCCCCCAATTGGGTGTTTGCCCCAATGTGGACGTCGCTATACGCTGGCATGGGGTATGGCTCCTACCTGGTTTGGAGGGATGGCGGTGGATTTGCAGGGGAGGAGGCACGTCTACCTCTGATTGCCTATGGCACTCAGTTGGCCCTGAACTGGGCGTGGACGCCGATCTTCTTTGGCCAGCATAACATCAAGGGCGTAAGTGTCATCATAATTACCATTTGAAGCTCTTTTATCTCTAAATCCATTTCATGCTTCAGGGGCTTATTGATATCATCGCTCTGACGACGACCGCCAGCGTTTGCGGTGTACTCTTCTACCGTGTCAATAAGGTCGCCGGATTGCTCTTTGTCCCCTATGTGGCCTGGCTGGGCTTCGCCACGGCTCTGAACTATGCCATGTGGAAGCTCAATCCTCAGAAGGAGGCGGCGATAGAGGAGAAGCCCTCGACCAGTCATGCCAAGCCGAACTAGGCGTGGCGTTTATGGTTCTTTGGAATCTTTGTATTTAATTGTTTTTATTGAAAATGTAATTGCACAAAAATAAATGAAATTGTTAGTACCAGGGATGTGGCGATAACTGATAACTGTTCTAATCATGTCTGAAAAATGCGCGGTAAATTCAAAATGCAAGGGAGCCGATTGAAAGAAAGCGAAAATGATGCACTAATTGGAGCCTCCTGGTGCGGGAGCAGCTGCAGCCGGGGCTGGTGGGGTTCCGGCCTTCGGGGTGGCAGCTTTTGGAGTTGCGGCTGCCTTTGGCGACGGCGCGGTCTTCGCGGAGGGCGCATTCGTTGGTTTCTGTGGCTGGCCTCCAGTCGGTGCTGTTTGCTTGGGAGGCGACGCCTTATTACCTTTGCCCTGTTGCTGTTGCTGTTGCTGTTGCTGCTGTTGGCTGGGCGGACTGGCAGTCTTTGGGGCCGCTGGCTTTCCGGGGGTCTGCGCTGGTTTGGGCGCCACCGTAGGCTTGGCAGCTGCCTGCTTTTGCTGTTGCTGCTGTTGTTGTTGTGGTTTGTTTCCTGCAGCCTGTTTCTGACCTTGGGCCTGAGGCTGGCCCGGCTTAGCTGCTTGCTGTTTTGGCTTTTGGGGCGCTTCCTGCTTCTTGCCATTGGCTGCTGCTGCCTGCTGCTTCTGTGGTGGAGTAACTGCAGCCGGCGATGGTGGCGTGACAGTTGCAGGCGAAGGGGGTGTAACTGCTGCTGCCGATGGTGGAGCTGACGAAGGGGTCGATGGTGGAGTGGCTGGGACCATCGGTGATGGCGCCTCTGGTGACGGAGGAGCCACTGCAGGAGTCGGTCCAGGAGCGACTACAGTTTGTGGTGCAGGAGCTGATGCCACATCTGGTTTGTTTAAAGCAGCTACCTTCTGCTCAACGGGTGGTGTCACTGGCTTGGCTAGTGGCGGTGTCTTTTGCTTGGGTGAGGCTGCCTTTGGTGCATCCTTTAGGGGCTCTGGTTTCTTCTCTTGAGCCGCTATGGGTTGTGCTATGGCGGCTGCTGGTGGTGCAGCTGCAGGTGGTGCAGCTGCAGGTGTTGCAGCTGACGGTGGCTCGGCTGCCTTGGTTTTGACAACATCCGAGGCAGTCTTGGTTTCTGCCGGAGGCGTCACTTGTTTCGCTGGCGGCGGCGTCTTTTGCTTTTGTGGCGGTATTGCCTGTTTGGGCTTCTCTGGAGCACTCTTTGGTGGACTGGCCTGCTTCTGCTTCTCGGGTGCAGTCTTTGGTGCAAGTTCTGGGGTCTTGGATTTCTCCGGTGCGCTCTTCTGAGGACTGGCTTGCTTAGCCTCTGGCTTCTTCTCGATGTCGGCAGTGGTAACAGGCGGAGCAATGGTCGGTTCCACTTTGACTGGCACTGGCACTGCCTGCTGCAATGGAGCAGGTGCAGGCTCGCTCTTTGGCGGCTCTTTCTTTTCCTCGACCTTTGGAGCGGCGACTGCTTCGACTGGAGGGGATGGCTGCTTTGGTGGCTCAGCGGCCACAATCTGGGCCAAAGTTTGTACAGCTGGGGGTGTCTGTGACTTGGCAGGCGCCTCTGTTTGAGTTGGCTTTGGTGGTGGTGCGGTGGCCGGTTTGGCTTCAACTTTCTGCTCCGTCTGCTTGGGCTGCTCAATCTTTTGCTCCGTCTGCTTGGACTGCTCAATCCTTTGCTCCGTCTGCTTGGGCTGCTCAATCTTTTGATCCGTCTGCTTGGGCTGCTCAATCTTTTTATCCGTCTGCTTGGGCTGCTCAATCTTTTGTTCAGTTGGCTTTGGTTGATCAATTTTCTGCTCCACTATTGGCTTCGGGGGCTCTTGCTTTGGAGCTGGCACCTCCACAGGCTGAGGCTTCGAAGGTGCCGCTGTCTGGGGCTTAGCTTCTGCTTTGTTCTTGTTGGGTTTCTCTTTGTTTGCCGGTGGCTCGTTCTTCTTTACATCTTTATCCTGTGGCTGGGTCTTGGACGCTGGCTCGTTCTTCTTTAAATCTTTTTCCTGTGGCTGGGTCTTGGCCGGTGCCTTCTTGTTGTCTTGTTGTTTTTCCTTGGGTTTGGGAGCATCCGCTTGTTTTTGTTGTTTCTGATCCTGCTTCTTGCGATCCTCCTTCTTGGGCTGCTGCTTGGCCTCCTGTTTGTCCTTTGGTTTGTTCTCCTGTGCTGGTTTCTTCGCCTGCTCTGCCTCCTGCTTGGTGGCTTCTACCTTGGCTACCTCGTCAAAGTCTTCCACGAGCATGGGCACATCGTCATCATCCTCTTCAGCGGTGCTGGGTTTTTTTCCCGCAGCTCCAGCTGCCTCCGTTTTGGCATTATTCGACATGGCATTGGCATACATGCGCAATTGGACAACTGTCTCCTGACCCAGCTGCGGGAGAATGTCTGGCAACATCTCCACAACCTTCTTGGTCTCGCCATGGCCAGTCACCGCGAAAGTGTTAGCCGATAGGGAGGCCTGGGCCTTGGGATTATTGAAATGAATCACGGTCAGGTCGTCCTTGATGATGTTCACCTCCTCGATGCCGGGTATGGTGCTCACCGAGAGCTTCTTCAGCGAGCTCTGCAGCTTCTTGTCATCGGTGGCCGCCGTCTGGTGCATGACCTTCTTCTTACGACGTGGCGTGCCCTTGCCACCGATGCGCACCTGGGCCTGCAGGCGCTTCAGTTTCTCCACATTCATGGCGATATATGTAGTACTCCTACTGGATAAGAGCGGTAAAGGAGAGGCTGTAAATTATAGATATATATTACATAAAATGGCCAAGAACGTACCTCAGATAGGACCAAAGATACAGAGACGATGTGCAACTCCACGGGCAAAATCACGAATGCAGCCGCCAGGCAGCCAGAAGAGCCAACCGAAACGAACGCAGCAGCCAGCGGCAGAGGCAGTAGCTGCGGCAGCGCTGCTTTTATTAATATCTGCGCAAGATTCGCAGCATTCTCGGTCTTTTCTTTTTTTGCATATTTGTTTTTCGCAAGAGGAAAACAAGAAAAATGTACCCCCAAAATGTATAAATAGCTCCACCATTCCCTCCACACATACTGTGGCCTGTGGCCGATGTTTTAGTTTATGCGGGAAATGCTCGGCGTGAGGCTGCCAAAGCGGCTGTTGAACTGTGGATAGGATAGGATGGGATGGGATGGGACACTCCCCAATTGTGTGTTGTGTCGAAAATAGATGGCGAACTTCTGTCACTTGCAGCAAGAACACAGTCTCCCTCTCACTGACGTAGGTACTGTCGTAGGTCTGTCTGTTGCAGGCCGCATGCAATGGTGCGGAAATTGAAGTCTATACAAATTAAAGGCTCATGATGGCAATCCTCTTGCACCTCTTTTTATCTTCTATTAGTATTTACAATATATTAAATTTCGGGTGTGGAATAGGAGGCAAATATATCAAATTTCAGAGCCATCAGAGATGGCGCCAACGAGAGTGGCGATCTGGACCAGCTTGGGATTTATAGATTTACAATCATTGTATAACTGCTTGTGCATTTCCATTTCCTCCTCGACGATATTAGCCACAGAAGCATAGTGGTTCCCCTCTGCCTCTAGCTTGGCCAGCGTGATCAGGTTCTGAAATCATTTCAGATTGCCAAAGATATTCGAATATCAGAAACAAATGCTTATACACTCACCTCGCGAAAGCGCGTCTTTAGAAACGCCAGCTCGTTGTTCTTTTTCTCCTCATCAAGTGGGGTGTATTGGTGCTCCAAGTGAAAGTCCTCTACCTGGAGTACATGCGGCGGAATGTGAAAGTATTTCTTGTCCAGCGCTCGGAGGGCCTGCATGTTCTTTTTGGTGGCGGTCTCCACGCGACTGACCACTGCATCCTTTTTCGACATCAGCAGTGCCGAGGTGGCCGGCGTTTCAATCTTTTGAATGGCGTTATCAATGGCCTTGCTAATGATGTTGTGCACCAGGTACTCGCCTGTTTTGGCCGGAAAGGAAAATAAAGAAAAGGACGCTTGAGATGTCAAACACGACATGCTTCGAAAAGTGGCACTTACGTTCGGACGATATCTGTTCCGCGGTAAAGTTAAAGAACTTAAGATCGTATGCGCTCTGATGGTAATTCATTTTAACAGTTTTGGAATGAGATCGAAGTTTAATTAGCAATTTTTAATTTTTGTTTTGCAAAGCAAATGTCGCGCAAAATCAGATTAGTGTGCCCGGAGGTACAAATCAGAAAAATACCTCCTATGAAAAGATTTTTCCAAAGGAAATACCAAGAAGCAACAAAAACTGTAAACCACATGGTCACACAACGTGCCGGCTAGTTTTTTTGTTGGCAGGTGAATTTTATTTATTTATATTTATTTTGCCATGTTGTTTCGAAGATATCTGCTGCCCGCTGCCGCCAAATTCGTTCGTAGCAAGCATTACCAGCACATCGAACTGCATCCAGAGATACAGTATGCCCTGCGGCATGACCAGCCAGTCGTGGCTTTGGAGTCGACGATCATAACACATGGAATGCCGATGCCGGAGAATGTGACAACAGCTCTGCAGGTGGAGGAACAGGTGCGCCAAAACGGAGCCATTCCCGCCACCATCGGCATTATTGATGGCTGCATCAAGGTGGGCCTGACCGGGGAGGAACTCACGTCGCTGGCCAAGAAGCCGCGGAATGAGGTGATCAAGTGCTCTCGCCGCGACCTGCCCTACGTCGTGGCTCGTGGACAAAGCGGCGGCACAACGGTGGCCGCCACAATGATTGTCGCCCATCGTGTGGGCATCAAGGTGTTTGCCACGGGCGGCATTGGCGGCGTCCATCGTGAGGGTCACGTCTCTATGGATATATCGGCGGATTTGACCGAACTGGGACGTACTCCCGTTGCTGTGGTCTGCAGCGGCGTCAAGTCTATACTGGACATTCCGCGCACGCTGGAGTACTTGGAGACCCAGGGCGTGTGCGTGGCCAGTTTTGACAGTCCCGGTGGTGTATTCCCAGACTTTTATACCCGTGACAGTGGCTGCAAGGCTGCCTACGATCTGTCCACTCCGCAGGAGGCCGCCGATCTGCTCCGCTCCTGGCGGGAGCTCAAACTCCAATCGGGGGTGCTCATCGGAGTGCCCATTCCCAAGGAATTTGCGGCAGACAAGGACCAGATGGAGGCTGCCATCAAGGCTGCTGGCGTTCAGGCTTTGGCCCAGGGCGTGTCGGGCAAGGAGGTGACGCCATTCCTGCTGGCGGCCATAGCAACGATAACCCAGGGCAGCAGTCTCCAGGCGAACATTGCTCTGATCAAGAACAACGCCAAGGTGGCGGCTCAGATTGCTGCCGCCTTGGCCGGGGGTCCAGCCAGGACACAGTGTAAGGACAATGAAAGATCGAAAAAGAAACCCCTCGTTGTGGGCGCCTCCATCCTGGACCTCTCCTTCACTGTGGACGATCAGAAGCGAGACATGAAGCTGGACGGAGCCACTTACTCGGCGGTGGCCAAGCAGGCGGCTGGAGGTGTCGGACGCAACATAGCCGAGGGCATATATAAGCTCTACGGCGATGTGAATCTGATATCTGCCGTAGGCAAGGACCAGATGGGCCAGACACTGCTCCATCTGATGCCCAAGGCATTGCAGCGGAGCATGATCCAGGACGAGAGCCAGGCCACCTCCTTGTGCTCCCTGATCTTCGACAAGTTTGGCGACTGCAAACTGATTCTCGGCAATATGGAGATCCACCAGTGCTCCATCACGCCAGAGACCCTTCAGACACACCGCCATCTCTTCCGCGACGCCCCGCTGGTCATCATGGACAGCAACCTTTCGCTGCAGGCCATGAAGTGCACTTTGCAGCTGGCGCAGAGCTTCCAACTGCCGGTGTTCTTTGAGCCCACCGACATGTTCATCGCCGGCAAGCCGTTCCACCTTCCGTCCGACCTCACGAAGCACATTCGCCTGATCAAGCCCAATCTGCAAGAGCTGAAGACTATTGTGGAGACGATCACTGGCGAAACGGTCGATTGGCAGCCCAACACCAAGATGGAGCGTGTCGAGCTGCTCCAGCAGACCAAGGATCTGCTGCGAAGGATTGAATCGCATTTCAACTGCATCATTGCCACACTGGGGGATCATGGCGTGCTGCTCAGCTTTCGGCCGGACGCTGCCAACGATGCGAGCTGTCTGCTCGATGCCACGACGCCTAAGGTGCCACCACACACCACATGCTTCTATGCCGCACCCATAGTGTCCAACATTGTGAATGTATCGGGAGCTGGTGACAGCTTTTGTGCCGGCTTCATCACTGCCCTGCTGCAGGGACGCAGCCTGGACGAGTGCGTGGCAGCGGGCTTTGTGGCGGCCGAACGAGCCCTACAATCCGAGTCGGCAGTGCCAGCGACGTACTTTAGCAATGCGGATGCCTTCCAGGATCGCTACAAGCAGACTCTGAAGACGCTGCAGCAGCAGAGCATTTAGAGACCCATTATATTGGCTTTTACTCAGGACCTTAGCTTTATTTTCCTCACAAAAATAGTTTCTTAAAGTGTACAACAGACCATGCGGCTAATAGGCCCATCTGCAAGATGCAAATAAAAAGAATTGTTAATGTTTATAATCCTCAAAGTGTTTAGGTTCTCAGACTTACAGCTTGATCACCTTGTCCTTGCCGCCGGAGGCCACGCGAGAGCCGTCCGGCGCCCAGTCCACGCCGAAAACCTCGTCAGCATGTCCAGGCAGTTCCTGCGCCATCTTTTTCGAATGCACGCTCCAAACTATAACAAAATAAAAGTTAAATCCCAAAGCCAGAGCCACTCCAAGGGGATGGATGACCTACCCTTCAGTGTGGAATCTTTGCTGCCCGAGCAAATCAGACGCGAGTCCGCTGACCAGGCAATCGTGTAGACGGCCTGCACATGACCGCGGAATGTGGCCATGTACTGCCCATCGGAGGCACGCCACAGACGCACCGACTTGTCAAAGGAGGCGGAGGCAATCAGCTTCACATCCGGCGAGTACTTGACATCGTTGACCACATTCTGGTGGCCAGTCATGCGCTCTACGCACTTGTTAGTGTTGTTGCGCCACAGATAGAGGGTGTTGTCATCCGAGCAGGACACCAGGGACTCGACTTCATCGGGACACACAGTTTGGTAGCGTTTCAGGGCCGAGGCCTGAAGCTCTTCAGCTGTAAGGGAAAAAGAACTCCATCAAAACTGAAGAAATAGCTAATCAGAAAGGATATCCTTACGGGTCATGCTGAGGTAGGACTTGGTGCGATCCTTGGTCGGTTGGAAGGGTCCCGTGCGCAGCACGTAGTCCGTGCTCAGGGCAATGTTGTTCACCCAATGGGCATGGCCGGTAAATGTGCGGCACAGGATGCCGTCGGCAGCACGCCACATTTTGATGGTGCGATCCTTGGACGAGGTGTAGATGAGTCCAGCTCCGCCCCAACGTACGGCAGTCACGGCATTCGTATGCCCTGCAATGTTTAGCAGACAGGAGCCCAGTTTCACATCCCAAATGCGACAGTCGCCGTCGCTGCTGGCGGATGCGAGTTTCCGGCACTCGGGATTCTGATGGAATGGCTCCCAGCTGAGGCAGTTGATGTGCTTCTTGTGGCCTGCGAGCGTGCGTCCTGCCTGCTGTCCCGTCTCCGGGTCCCAGATAATGATTTTGCCTGCCTTGTCGGCACTGGCCAGTCGCTTGCCATCCGGCGCCCAGGCCACGCACAAAACCCACTGCTTGTGGCCTGTGCAGGTGAAATGGGGAGTCTCTGTGGTCAGATCCCACAGGCGGACTGTGGTGTCGCCGCTGCCGCTGGCCAGATGGGCTCCGTCGGGGCTGAAGTTGAGGGAGACCACTGCCTCGGCATGGCCGGGCATGGAGCTGGTGCATCTGGTGACTGGACGAACCTTGAACACGGCCTGTGGCTGGTAGACAATGTCGATCACGTTCTCTGTGTCCACTGTGCCCAGGTCGAGGGTCTCCTCGAGGCTCTTCTTGATCTCATCCTCGCCCACAAAGAACAGATACGGTGTCGCCTCCTCGTTCTTCAGCAGCGCATTGCAGATGAGACCCAATTGTTGCGTCGTTATTCCGGCTGGCAGGTCTATGGGCGGCCCTGCCTCCTCTCCTGTGTCGGATATCAGACGTGCCTGTATCGTCTGTGGTGTGGCCTCCTGTGCCGTGTCTATCTCCACGCCCATTTTCGGTTTTTTAGCAAACATTTTCCGCAGCGTAAATTACGAATAACAACAAAACAACACGTGCTGCGGTTCAGTGTGGGTAAGCGGATGAAAATATTGCAAACTAACATTATCGATTTATCGGCGAGTGCAACCCCTCTGGGTCAGTCCATCTCTAACAAGAATTTTCATGTACGCGTCTGCACAATTCGTTGATAAAAATGGAAAATATTCCGCGAACACATGAAGGTGAGCCAAATAAACCAACTAATTAGCTATCCTTCAGGTCGTAGCAGATCGGAACACTAAAATCCTGCATGCGGAGCCCCTAAAACGACCCAAAACGAGACAAGTGCACCCGGTTTGGTTGGCCTGCTCTCCCCTTACGAAAATCAATTATTTCATCAACATTTTTTTCTGACCCATTTCAGACATCGAGGCGCAAATCTCTGTTATCCAGGAGAAGAAGACGGAGTTGGCCAAGACCACAGCGGCAGCGGAGGGCGTGGGATTGTTGGACAGCGGAGGTTTCTTCGACACCGATTTGTACGATGAGGAGGCCGTTAAGGGCAAGGGCCGCTATGAGGGCTACAACACATCGATCGCGGCCAATGACGAGGGCGACGAGGATGAGGACGATGGCTTCCCAGTGCCACAGAAGCGCACCACATACACCGCCCCCATCTCGGTGCTGAAGGATGTCACCCAGGGCAAGGAGGATGTGGATCCATTGGCGGACCGACGGCGTCCGACCATTGCTGACCGCGAGGACGAGTACAGGCAGAAGAGGCGTCGCATCATCATCTCGCCAGAGCGTTCCGATCCCTTTGCCGATGGCGGCAAGACTCCGGATGTGGGCTCCCGAACATACACAGACATCATGCGAGAACAGATGCTCAAGGGGGAAGAGACCGAACTGCGGCGTCGCATCATGGAGAAATCCAAGGACGGAACTCTGGTGAAATCTTCATCGACGTCAGCGCCGAATGGCGACAACTCCTCCAAAGATAGCAGCTCCCGCAAGCGTGGCCGCTGGGATCAGACGGTCAGCGAAAGCTTCATACCGGCCAAAGTGGCGGCCACGCCGAGCAGTGCAGCCACACCCACCTGGGAAGATGTGAGTATACAGGAGGATCTAGGATCCAGAATGCAAGAGCATCTTCTAAATCTTTATTTCTTGCAGAAAACACCCGGAGATCATCGGTGGGATGAGACACCTGGACACAAGGGCAGCGAGACGCCCGGAGCCACACCCGGACTGGGAACACGGATCTGGGATGCCACTCCGGCCCATGCCATGACACCGGGACATGAGACTCCTGGCCACGAGAAGTCAGCACGACGTAACCGTTGGGACGAGACGCCAAAGACAGAGCGCGAGACGCCGGGACACAGTGGTTGGGCAGAGACCCCCAAGCCAGATCGCACAGGCAGCGGAGCCGGCGGTGAGAGCATCTCCATCGAGTCGACTCCGGGGGCTTCCAAGCGTCGCTCCAGATGGGACGAGACCCCGTCGAATGCCACGCCCGCTATAACGCCGACAAATGCCAGTGCCATGACACCGAATATGACGCCCAGCATGACGCCGCATGCCACTCCAGGCCATGCCACACCGATGCTGACACCAGGCGGCAGCACTCCCGTGGGAGTCAAGGCCATGGCCATGGCCACGCCCACACCGGGTGCGTTGGCTGCCATGACGCCCGAGCAGCTGCAGGCCTACCGCTGGGAGAAAGAGATCGACGAGCGGAACAGGCCGTACACCGACGACGAGCTCGACCAGATGTTCCCGCCCGGCTACAAGATTCTACCGCCACCCGCGGGCTATGTGCCGGTGCGAACGCCCGGCCGTAAGCTGATGGCCACACCCACGCCCATCGCTGGCACCCCGGCTGGCTTCTTCATCCAGGTGGAGGACAAGAATGCCAAATTCATGGATAATCAGCCAAAGGGCCAGAATCTGCCCTTCATGAAGCCAGAGGATGCACAATATTTTGACAAGCTGCTGGTGGACGTCAACGAGGACTCGCTGTCACCGGAGGAACTGAAGGAGCGCAAGATCATGAAGCTGCTGCTGACCATCAAGAACGGATCGCCGCCCATGCGTAAGTCCGCCCTGCGTCAGATCACGGACAAAGCGCGAGAGTTCGGAGCGGGGCCCCTTTTCAATCAGATCTTGCCGCTGCTCATGTCCCCCACGCTGGAGGATCAGGAGCGCCATTTGCTCGTGAAAGTGATTGATCGTGTGCTCTACAAGCTGGACGATCTGGTGCGTCCCTATGTCCACAAGATCCTGGTCGTGATTGAACCCCTGCTGATCGATGAGGATCACTATGCCCGAATTGAGGGCCGAGAAATCATCTCCAATCTGGCCAAGGCCGCCGGCCTGGCCACTATGATCTCCACGATGCGTCCCGACATTGACAACATCGACGAGTACGTGCGAAATACGACAGCACGTGCCTTCGCAGTGGTGGCCTCAGCTCTGGGAATACCCTCGCTTCTGCCCTTCCTGAAGGCCGTATGTAAGTCCAAGAAGTCCTGGCAGGCCCGCCACACGGGCATCAAGATTGTCCAGCAGATCGCCATCCTCATGGGCTGCGCTATTTTGCCGCATCTGAAGGCCCTGGTGGAGATTATCGAACACGGACTGGTGGACGAGCAGCAGAAGGTTCGCACCATCACGGCTTTGGCCATTGCGGCCCTCGCAGAGGCTGCAACACCCTACGGCATTGAGTCCTTCGATTCAGTGCTGAAGCCTCTGTGGAAGGGCATCCGCACACATCGCGGCAAGGGATTGGCCGCCTTCCTGAAGGCCATTGGCTACCTGATTCCCCTGATGGACGCCGAATACGCCAACTACTACACGCGCGAGGTGATGCTGATCCTCATTCGAGAGTTCCAATCGCCCGACGAGGAGATGAAGAAGATCGTCCTCAAGGTGGTGAAGCAGTGCTGCGCCACCGACGGTGTGGAGCCGCAGTACATCAAGGAGGAGATCCTGCCGCACTTCTTCAAGTTCTTCTGGAACCACCGCATGGCCCTGGACAGACGCAACTACCGCCAGCTGGTGGACACCACCGTAGAGATAGCCAACAAGGTGGGTGCCTCCGAGATCATCAATCGAGTGGTGGACGATCTGAAGGACGAGAACGAACAGTACCGCAAAATGGTGATGGAAACGGTGGAGAAGATCATGGGCAACCTGGGGGCAGCCGACATTGACTCGCGCCTCGAGGAGCAGCTCATCGACGGCATCCTGTACGCCTTCCAGGAGCAGACCACCGAGGATGTGGTCATGCTGAATGGCTTCGGCACCATCGTCAATCAGCTGGGGAAGCGCGTGAAGCCATATCTGCCGCAGATTTGCGGCACCATCCTGTGGCGACTGAACAACAAGTCTGCGAAGGTGCGACAGCAGGCAGCGGATCTCATCTCGAGAATCGCCATAGTGATGAAGACCTGCCAGGAGGAGAAGCTGATGGGACATCTCGGTGTCGTTCTGTACGAGTATCTGGGCGAGGAGTATCCCGAGGTGCTGGGCAGCATCCTGGGCGCGCTCAAGGCCATCGTGAATGTCATTGGCATGACCAAGATGACGCCGCCCATCAAGGATCTCCTGCCCCGCCTCACCCCCATCCTGAAGAACCGACACGAGAAGGTGCAGGAGAACTGTATTGATCTCGTGGGACGCATCGCCGATCGCGGACCCGAGTACGTTTCTGCCCGCGAATGGATGCGCATCTGCTTCGAGCTCCTGGAGCTTCTCAAGGCCCACAAGAAGGCCATTCGGCGAGCCACAGTCAACACTTTCGGATACATTGCCAAGGCCATCGGTCCCCACGATGTCCTGGCCACGCTGCTGAACAATCTGAAGGTGCAGGAGCGCCAGAATCGTGTCTGCACCACCGTGGCCATTGCCATTGTGGCCGAGACCTGTCGCCCCTTCACTGTCCTGCCCGCTTTGATGAACGAGTACCGGGTGCCCGAGCTGAATGTCCAGAACGGTGTGCTCAAGTCGCTGGCCTTCCTCTTCGAGTACATCGGGGAGATGGGCAAGGACTACATATACGCCGTCTGTCCCCTGCTGGAGGATGCCCTGATGGACCGCGATCTGGTGCATCGGCAGACGGCCTGCTCGGCCATCAAGCACATGTCCCTTGGAGTCTATGGTTTTGGCTGCGAGGACGCCCTCACACATCTGCTGAACTATGTGTGGCCCAACATCTTCGAGACGTCGCCGCATCTGGTGCAGGCCTTCATGGACTCTGTGGACGGACTGAGGGTCTCCCTGGGCTCCATCAAGATACTGCAGTACACGCTCCAGGGGCTCTTCCATCCCGCCCGCAAGGTACGCGATGTCTACTGGAAAATCTACAATTCGCTATACATCGGAGGGCAGGATGCCCTCATTGCGGGCTATCCGCGGATCACCAACGATCCGAAGAATCAGTACGAGCGATACGAAATGGATTACATGCTCTAAGGGATCTCCCGGGGTATCCGTATCGGAATCGGTATCAAGAACTAGCACTAGGATTGGAATACACACAGACACAAAATATATACACAAATTGTATAAAACTGGGTTTTATTCTACCCATTCCCTACTTTAGGGTCCTACTGTGGACTAATCTTTTGGCTTACGCAATAATACAAATGTGTGGAGTACTTGGAGTAATTGGAGTCGCTGCTCCTTGGTCTTGGCTATCGGTAAAGTATGGATTGGACCACCTCGATGAGGCTCTGCAGTCCGAACATGTAGTTCTCATCGGGTTGGCCATCCTCCGCCGGATAGACATGAGCAAAGTCGATCATGCGCACGCGTATCCACTCGGAGGGATCTTCGGATAGCTGATGATGATTATGGTGATGGCCATTGAGCAGAGATGAGGGTGGCGGCGGGGACTCGGAGCTGAGCCGAGCATAGTCGTAGCAGATGAGCAGCGAACTGGCGTAGAAGTGGAGCAATCTCTGGCGCTTGAACCAGGCGAGGATCTCCTGCAGCTGTCTCAGCACCTCCTTGAGCAAGATCTCGGAGCCGGCTGCTCGTGTCTTCGAGTCGCTGGTGGTGGCATTGAAGAAGATGCCCATGGTCTGCTTGAAGCCAGCCGCATTCAAGCTCTTGCCATAGTCCTTCCCGTGTCGCATCAGCACAGTCTTGCCGGGCACCTCCGCGGGAAGGTAGACCAGGAAACCGGGCAGGCAGAGGCCAAGCTTCTGCTTGCATATCACATACTTTTTCTCCTCCACCTCGCGCTTCTGCGGCGATGCCATGGGGTCCCAGGTGCGGCGACCCATCTTTATGTCCATAACGCACGGCTGCTGCATGCCGCGCGTGAGGTCTTCCAGCCTGATAAATGTGTGCTCGCGTTGATTCACAACCAGTTTGAGATGGCCGTAAAATCGCGGGACGTGACGAGTGAGGGCGGCAAGGTCATTATCACCAGGCGCTGCTTTCGCTTCGGCCATGTCTCCCGTCTCCGCCGCTGTCGCAGCCGCCGATGCCAATGACTCATAAAAGTTCAGTTCTCGCACTTCACACTCGGGCTTTCCCAGCGGCTTCAGCACGCATCCTGCGACGGAGGAGTCCTGCAGCAGTCCCACGGCGGCGGCATTGGTTGCCTCGAATGTGTGTCCGGCCACCTGTGTGGCAAATTGTCGAAATCCCACGGGCAGTGCTGGCTTGGGCAGCTGAACTGCTTTCTGATCATTTCTGGCCATGTTTTGTGATGTGTCTGGGTCGTCTGTCCAGGCGGTGGGTGGCAGACAGAAGCAACAGCAGCAGCAAACAGAATGTTGAGAAGTTTTGCGCAGAATATGGTTGCGCGGTTAACGTTGAATCGGTGATGACAGTTTGGCTTGTTTCCAGTCAGTCAAGAGTTGCTTTAAACTTTTCAGAGCAACTGACATTCAAATCGATGCGGTTTGGGTGAAAAATTCTCACTAAATATAGATGAAATTTATCCTTTTGTAATATAATGCTTAATTTGCATTTATTTTAGGTAAATATTTAGCCATTTTTCAGCGTAATGTTGATTTTCTGATTGCCAGCACTGTTGCAGTGTTGCGAAACATCCAAATAGCGCGAACAGCTAGGGTTGTAAAACTCACGCGTCTTCTAATTTGTTGCTGATGCTTTGGGAGTGGTTTTGTTTGTCAATTATTCATCTTTATTTACCACATTTGTTATCTACTATTGCTGTTTATCCACTCCACTGCGACTGAGATTGGACAACGGCCGACAATGAAATCCTGGGAGATTGCCGTAGTAGCGCTAGCCGCTGTTTATCTGTGCACGCAAGGTGGGTATCGTCTCAGATTTACGGGCCACACCTCAATAATGCTTTATAATCTACCCGATATCTAGTGAGCTTTGTGTCGGGCCTGGAGTGCTATGTGTGCTCCAACCAGACGGGCAACACGGAAAAGTGCCTCAACACGATCAAGACCTGCGAGCCCTTTGAGAATGTCTGTGGCACAGAGATCCGTTGGGGCAGCCAGCCCTACTTCTCCGAAGGCGCCCTCAAGCAGTACTATGTCTCCAAGCGCTGCATGACCAAGGAGCAGTGTCAGTCCAAACGAAAGCGCTATATGCAGCTCTACTGCACCCACATCTGGTACGAGGATTGGGCCTGTAACGAGTGCTGCCCAGGCGATCGCTGCAACTACTTTGTGATTGTGAGTGGACTCTTAAAAAGGGTTAAGTGGGTTACCAGCAATTGACCAATCTCTCTTGCAGAGTGGCGCACCTGCTGGACAACGCCAGGCCGTGGGTATTACTCTGCTGATGACGCTGCTGGGTGTGGGCTCTTGGCTAATTTCACGCTCCTAGCCATAAAAGGAATCTCTTTCACTTGCAATTGTTCCAACATCCATACGTTAGAACTCCAGGTAGAACTGTAACCGTTTTCCGTCCATTTATCTATTAGTGCCTTGACTCAACGGGGAATCGATTTCCCCATCGAATATTTTACACATTTTATACAAAAAGAAAAACCTGCCCTTCTTATCGAGTTGTACTCGCAATAGGAATAGATTTCATCAAGATAAACGAAATATTAAGAATAAGCACAAAGAACAGGAGAGCCAACGGCTCTGTAAAGTATTTAAAAAAGTTGAAACGAAGCTAATCTTCAATGCATTCCCTTCTAATACATTTCCACACTGCTCCTGTATTTTGAGGAATTTTATAGAACTTCTGTTGCACTTTTTGCACCCCTTTATCATATTTTAACGAGACAAACACTAGAATATGTTAGATAGTCCATTATAGCTATAGAAATCTGTTCCCCCTTCGAATCTCCAACCGCAATAAAGACAGTTTGGCGTCTTTTTGGCGCTTTAATTAATATATGACTATTCTGACATCACATCTCGCATCCCATCGTTTACTTGGCGCAGAAGCAACCGGCGGTGACGGTGACCGTCTTGAACTGCCACAGCTGGGCGGCAGTCATCTCCTTGTTCAGCCAGGTGGCAGCACGATCGGGCACCGATCCCTGGGCCAGCACCTTCACCTTGTACTCCAGAGGCCGGCAGTTGGAGCCGTGTGTGCACTTGGCGTCCTGGGCGGGACGGGACTCGCACACGGCGTTCATCAGATAGCGCGGAAAGTGTAGGGTGCCCAGGTCGAGGAGTTCGTTCTAGAGAAGGGGACGGACAGAGACTGTAACTATCCGCTGGAGGATTGGGGATCTCAACAAACCGTAACTTTGCAATCGCATCCGGCAGAGTGGACATCGTTGCGCTTGGTGGCCAGCAGATCATCGTAGAAATCGTTGTAGTACATTGCCGGCAGCTGCAGCTGCTGGGGCATGGCCACCGAATTCTCTGTGGGATGTGGCGTGCTCTGGCCAAATCCGAACAGAGCGCTGAGCATTTTGGAATTGCTGCGGTCCGGCTGCTCTTGCTCCTGTTCCTCCAACTCCTCGTAACCTCCTCCTCCATCGCTGTGGTAGCCTCCACCTCCTCCGTCGCTGTGGTAGCCTCCGCGACTGCCTTCGGCTCCTCCTCTGCTGGCCAGGCAGAGCAGCGCCAGCGCCGCTATTGAAACGGGGTACTGGAACACCAAGAATACCCTTAAGCAATGCCTCGTCAGCTGCGAGATGTCGCCCTGGACTCACCCAGAACATCCTCCTGGATCCGTGCCTGTACAGAGCTGAACTCCTTGTGCGGCTCCCAGCAAGGAATCGCGGCTCTTTTATATGCCCGAATCTTCCCACTGGACAATGGCGACTGGAGAATGGCACAGCTCTCGGATTACCTTTTGTGTGTGTGTTGGGCGCAAGAGAGGCATCCATTATGGGCCGTCACCTGGACGGCGAAACAATGAGCCCACAACTGTTGACACTATAACAATGGACGGACTGGAGTCGCACTGGACTCGAGAGTGGTCACTGTGGTGGCTGTGGCTGTTGCTGATGGGGTTGAATCCTTTGGCTATTTATACTCCACTGCCTTTCAATGGGGAAAATGGCTTTAAGGCCTCAAGTGGTGTGGCTGTAGCTGTGGCGTGGGAGTGTAGAGTGGGGCCAAAGGAAGCCCACTGACCCAGACATGTGTGCATATGCCCAGGCAAAAGGTCGGTGGTCGGCGGTACTTCCCTTTCCACCCACACACCCCACCACTTGTCTCCGTGAGAGTGCAGGGGTGGCTACGAAATATGAGTGCGGGGTGCGGCTAGTTTTCGGTTGGTTTTCCCTGGGAATTTTTCATTCAAATTGTGGAGGATTTTCTACCACTGAATAATCCCTGACATTGTACAACGATTCAGCTTTCTCCAGCTTGAATTTATCTTTTCTATTCTCTCATAGTAAAACGAGTAGTCCTTAAGGAAGTATATATATGAATATTCATTCATTCAAACGATTTTAGTCCTATTCGGAGTGCGATATGGGGTCTCTTCTGAATGGAGATCCCGAACAATGCCTATCTACGGTTCTTCCGCTTGTGTCGTCATCATCAGCTATGAGCTCACTCGCTCACAATCTCTACCCCTCTGCACTGTCGTCTATTTCTCTCTCTCCTTCTGCCAATGGTCAGGTGCAGGTCCGGCTAGAGCGACTTCTGTTGGGCACTACGGCTGCCATGGGTCAGACAGTGCCACAGACCGTGTGGGGCGTAGGGTGCTCTGGCGAATGGGCCCCCAACTTTTAGGGCTTCTCCAGCGACGGGACAGCACGCATTGGACTCCGGCAATCCTACTCAGTTGAATGCGCGTCGTCGTGGAAAGAACGTCGCTCGCCCTACAGTTTGACACGCACACACACCACACAGAAGCACAGTTTGACAGCCGCCTACTCTCAAACTGTAAGCAGTGGAGGAGCTGCAGGCAGCAGGCAGTAGAAGCAGCAGCATCCGTTCCTCGTGGATTATTCTTGAGCTTTTTCCTGTTGGGATATCTTCACAGAGAACATCGTTGGATATATCTCTTGCTGTTGTTGTTGTACAGTTTTCCGCTGCGGAATTTGTTGGGGCGGAAAAGCGTGAGGAGAGGTGGCAAAAGGTAGCAGGAAGCCCTCAAAGTGTCGACGAAAATCGTTAAAAAATAAAATAGAAAAAAACACACATTGCGACTATGTCAAGACTCGCTTGAAGACCGACCCGAACCGACCCATAGAAGGCAGGAAGGAAGGAGCGAACCACGGCAGACTCCACTAGTAGACTCCACATCCCGAACCCACTCAGGATTCGCATGGACAAAGGCACAATGAAGCGCAAGCAGAGGAGATACAGGTAGGCACGGCATTCTTCACTCTCCATTCTCCAGCGGATCCTACATTTACAGAGTCCTCTCTTCCACAGAACCACCTTCAATACGCTGCAACTGCAGGAGCTGGAGCGGGCCTTCCAGCGCACCCACTATCCGGATGTCTTCTTTCGGGAGGAGCTGGCGGTGCGCATTGATCTGACGGAGGCGCGGGTCCAGGTGTGGTTCCAGAACCGCAGGGCCAAGTGGCGCAAACAGGAGAAGATTGGTGGCAGCCTGGGGGACTACAAGGAAGGAGCTCTGGATCTGGATGTGGCCTACGACGATAGTGCGGCGGTTCTGGGTCAATTGGACAGTGCATTGGGTAGGTGCCATCCCCAAGGATCATCTCAAAGATCTCTATTAATCTCTGCCATACCCTTTGTAGTGGCTGGTGGTACCCTGCTGCCGGACACCCCGCCGCAGTCTTCCAATTCGCTGGACAACGAGCTGAAGGCGCCCTATGGCACGGGGGCCCTGTCGCCGTCACGGCTCTCGCCCAACATCTTCCTCAACCTGAACATCGATCACCTGGGCCTGGAACGGGGTGGCAGTGGCCTGTCCATGGAGTGGTCCACCTATCCGCCGCAACAGCAGACGCAACCGCATCCGCAGATGGACTCCGAGCAGCAGCAGCAGCATCAGCACCCGCCTCAGCAGCATCATCATAATCATCATCACCATCATCATGAGCACCAACAGCAGCCGCATCAGCAGCAGGATCAGGACCATCATGAGGGACTGGAGTTTGCTGCCTGCTCCCTGGACCTGGACATGGCTGATGGGTCCTCCGCCTACGACGAGATGAAGTTCCTCAGCGTGGACCAGTTCACCATCGACAGCTTCAAGGCGGACTGCATCCTCAGCATGGAACAGTCGCCGCTACCTCTGCCGCTCCCGCCGATCGCTCCTTATGTGAGTCACGCTCCGCCACACCTCAGCTCCAACGGCGACTCCAATGGCCTCCAATCGCTGTGCCTGGACGGGATCGGGTCGAGTAGTAGCCTGGGCATGGCCTCGTTCGGCTGCTCGCTGCTCTCCCACCAAGTGAACGATGGCGACCATCCCAAGGGATCATCGCCCCCATCCCTGCTGGTGCTGGACAAGACGCTGCCCTCGCTGAGCATTGGAGTGGAGGGCATAGCCGACCTGGTCGAGCAGCTGCATCACCATCAGCATCATCATCAACAGCAGCAGCATCATCAGCATGAGGCGGGAGCCAGCGATATCCTGTGAATCCAATTTAGGCGAATCAAATGCATAGTTAAACTAATCTTAAACCTTAACTTAAATGTAATTTTAATTGATGTTGCTGTCCATGATTGCGGATTGAGGAGCGGATTGCGGAGGAGAGAGTGGCAACCAGCTATAGACCAAATTATATTCTTCTTTTCTAGTCAATGTTCTAGTCGATAAAGACCCAACACATTCACAAAGATGATTCGATTCAAAACCTTTTGGATGTACATTTTGTAGCAAAAAAAAAAACACAATATTTGTACCTATATTTTGGGTGTACATCCCCTGCTTATCGCCTTTGTTCCACCCGTCCCCCGTCCATGGTTGCAGCCTGATATATAACATGAAATATTTCGAGACGAGACGAGTCCTTGACTACCTTTTCGGGGGCTGGCTGCAGGCTCTATGGAAGCTTCTATGGATTCCCCTACATGTGGCACATGACTGCATGAGTGTGTGGTGCGTAACAAAGGAACCCCACCCCGACTCCTCCACCTTATTTGTGGCTCGGATTAGAGGCGAACTAATTGTGCGATTTGAATGGATTTCGGGTTTCACTTCACTGCTGTTTGTTCGGCAATAACATTTGCCTTGCTTTTTAACAATTGCTTGTACAATACCTGCATTCCTCTCTAGCGGCACAGCCAAATCCTCTGTTGCGTGTAATTTCCATTTACCATTATTAGTAGGGCGCTACGGCTACAGGTTCCTCCTCCATCCTACTGCAGGACCTAAGCAGTCTTAGACCCTGACCCTCCTCTCTGGAGCCTCTTCGGCTCTGTTGGCCAGGGATTAGCGAAGCAAAGCTCACAGAAGGATGATAGCTGCCAGGGGGGGTGGCAATAGGGCTGGCAGGGCGAAGTACTCTGCATGGGCGGTGTGTTAAAGTGGGGTTTCACCCGGTACTTTGCATGTGGGTCACTTTGAGGACACACCGCGCAATACTCCAAATTTGCGGAAAACACTTCTATTTAAAGGATTGCTACAAGTTTTTTTTAGATACATCATCACCACCACTTCTCTCTTTTGAGGACCATCCGATTGTCGTACGAACGTAGGACGTTAACTAGCGCTGGTCTCTTTGAGCGTCGAGAGAAAAAGAGAAAGTTGATGGTCATCCCCACAGCGGACGACGTCAGATTATTATGAACCTTTTTATTTCGCAGTAGGGGCGCGGCGTGTAGTCACTTCATTGACTCTTGAGATCTTCATCAACAGCATACTCTATGGGGTCTGTGATGTCAACCAAAAACCATTCCAGTTAATGGTAAATCCGGAAGGGAGTTAATCAAGTTATGGTCCCTTGAATGCCTAAGACTCTTCCGGCGGACTGTTCGAAGCTGCATCCTGCCCGAGGCAGAGCTCACAGACGAAGAGCGCACTATGGAAAGCTGAAGGAGCAGGAGCAGCAACAGGAGCAGGGTGTGCACAGGTGGGACGCAGCTCAGCTGGCTTAACACCTTGTCAAGCTCCTTGTGGATTTGCGTAGGCCAAGGGCCACCTAATGCTGCTGCCTCTGTGTGGGCACATTCACATCCATATCCTCCTGTGGGCCCAGTGCCGCAGTGCTCCTGTCAGCCATTTGGCGATGACAATGAGCTAATTGACGGCTGAGGTGGATGCCCCAGCGGGTGGACTGGCCGCAAAGACACCACGCCCCAAACACTGGCCCGAAAAAAAAAGTTCATTATCCCCGGACGGGGGTTGACATCCCGGCATCCGGCATCCGACATCCCACTGGTTGCCATTGGATAATCCTCACGTTATGAGGAGGACGCACCGAAGCGCAGAGGATATTTTATTTGGGTTTTCTGCATTCCAAAAGGGGTTGTCACCCATTCCCATTGCCAACCAACCTGCTCCTGCCCCTCCTCCTGCTCCTTCAGCTTTTTCTGCTTGTCCTGTCACATTTAAAATTAATCGAAAATCTTTTCTTTGGTATTATTTCGAGCACTCGACCCCGGGGTACGGTACTGTGTGCGCAAGGACCACAAACTTTAATCGATAGTCAAATAGGGGAAGACAGGAGAGAGCAGAGAGCAGACAGAAGGGCAGAGCACAGCAGAGCATACATATGTACATACATATGTGTGTGTGTGTGTGTGCGTAAGGACACATGAACGGCGTCCTTCCTTCCTGCTCCTTGCTCGACTTTTGTGCTGTAATTTCTCTAACGTTTGTTTATATTTTATATCGAATGCGCCCCGGGCCGCATAAACGCAATAATCGCACATTTTATGGATTAAACTCACCTGCACCGCCTGCTAATCTACCGACCAGACCAGGATCCAGGTCCTGCCTGGCTGCCTGCCCTCGGGGCCAATAGCATGGGTCAACGTCAGCCCTGCCAGGCCAGTCGGATGGAATGGAGGCCAGTCTTTTGATCTGATGAATGATGAGGTGTGCCATGGAGTACCCTGGAAACCGTAGCCCTATTTCTAAGGATTAGGATTGTTGAACTAAGGACTACTAGAAGAGAAATTTCTACTCTAATTGCTGTACTTTTCTTTAGGTATACGTCAAGGTCCCTCAACTTTGGAGAATCTCGTATCCAAGATGAGGTTTATATAAAATTGATTCATTTTGGATCATTCTGCATTGTAGATTGGTTGTTAATTCTGTTTTGTATCTCTTCAAAAGGACTTGCTCATGAATAGAGCAACGTCCTGTAATCCGAAATCCAAAAGTCTTGATTTTTGGCATTTTCTATGGTGTTTTAAATACAATAATTCAAAGTATTCCCCTTCAAACTTATCCTGAAACATTTCCCTTAGAAATCTTAGTGTATAAGAAACCTACAATGCATCGAATATTTGCACCAAATGTCCATAATAATTCCTCATTTATACCCAATCCATTTCGCAAAAGCATTTCACATTAGTCATTGGGGGAGTAGGGAGGGTGGGGAGGTAGGGGCTGGTATTCATGAGTCTCTTCATTGGATTTCAAATGAGTTATTCATTATGCATATGCATTCGATTCCCTACCTCCTCCGGCCGGGGACAATATTAAATAATGAAATATTAAAATCGAATGTGACTGAAAATTACCACTTCCGTTTCCCATTCCTCCCCAACCACCCCCTTGCTGCGTCGCCTCGCCTGCTGCTGCTGCTGCCATTTCCGTTTCCGTTTCGATCCCAGAGGAGGTGTTCATGTGAATAAATTGCAATTAACAATATTTTTATTTCAACAAACGAAATGTCGGCCCCTACTCTGCCACAACCCTCTTTCCCTTTTCTCCTATGCCGCCATATCCCTTTTCGGATCCGAAAAAAAGTCAAAAAAAAAAGGTGTAACAGAGGAGGGAGCATGGAGCAGGGTAAAGTGTTGGGGGAGGGGGAGTACATTTAATTAAAGGCAAATTTAATGGGTAAATATTGCATGTGCCACACACACACACACACACGCACACACACGCCTCAAAAAGTGGTAGCAAAAAAATATACGAAAAATGTGTATGCATATAAAGTACATATATAGGACTGTACATATATATACAGTGCGTTTCAACAGTATAAAAGCTAAATGAAAGAGTGATAATAGTTATATGAAAAGGCAGTGGAAGGAATTCAGGCCTACAAGCAAAGTACATTCCAAAAGTACCAAAAGTTCTCGCCTAGTGTAATTCTCCACATCCAAATCACTCCTCCAGGGATTCCAGTTGGTAAATTTACATGAAAAAGTCACAGAAAAAGAACAAACTGTTGAATTTTCTAATAAACGTCATGCTAACTTATCGATTATATATCGAAATCAAGTTAATTTCATCCGATCGATGGCATATTGTAATCGAAAACGGTCTCAAATCCATAACATAATCGACAATTCAACAAAATCTAAATTGTAAGACCCCCTAAAACTTTTCCAAGTTCTTCGAGTATATGTAACTCTGTACCTTACAACTTTGTACCATACTGTACTTAACGCTTAAATGTATAATTTTTGTATTTTAAAAAAGAGAGAAAAACTTTTGCTCTGTTTGTCCTGCGTGTAAATATGAGGAAAATCAGGGGAAGGAAGGGAAGGGTGAGGGGTCAATGGTTGGGGAAGTGTATATTAAATTTCGTGTTGAACGACGACAAAAAAAATTATGCGAAGCGTGCACTAGAAAAACAAAAGAAATACGAGAATGGGAACACAACGAAAAAAAAAAGAGGAAAGAAAAGAAATCAGAAAAATTAATAGAGTGCAAATATTTGTAGATTTTTACACGAACTATTAACGGAGCGCAAACAGGAGGAGCGGAGAGCACCAGTAACTAGGCCCGCATCGCCGGGATTCAACGATTCGGGGATTGCAGATTGCGGGTAGTAATTCGAGATCATATCAGAAGGAAGGGCATAAGTAGGGGATAGGATAGGATGGATTGGTGGGGGTATATGTAGGCATAGGCCTATGTAAATACACAGGGAAACAGGGCAATGACAGGGCACAAAAGGCAACTGGCCAACAGAGAAAATGGTGGCAAAGAGCAGGAGAGGAGATATTTTAGATAGAGAGAAAGGAGAGCCAGAGTCTCGACTCCAGCCAAAAGATGGAATAAATTTGAATTAGAATTTTTGGACATTGATTGGTGGAGTCGCTTTCTCTCCCAAATGGAAAATAACAAGATGGAAACTTTGCCAAAAAGAGAAAACACACAGGCAAAAAAAAAAGTGAATAAAAAAAGGAGAAAAAGAACACACAACGACACAGAGTCCAAAGCATTTGGCAACAGGACAATTTGTCAGTGAAATTTACGATTGCAGAGGGGAGGAGGGAGGAGAGGGGAGGCTGCTGTAACAAGTCAACCAAAACGAACAAGTGCACTGACAGAAAAGCAGAGTCGAATGGTATTTTACTAATGGTACAGATATGAGGTTCCAAATGTTATAAAAATCCCATCAATCTGACACGAAATTTATTCGTGGTATTTCCTGGATGCTATTTGATTTTCGTGATTTCCAACGGATTTCCACTTCTTCTTGGTCAAGATTCTTATCCCGAGTAGATCTTTTAACCCTTCCTTGGGATCTGGGTATGACTGCCATAAGCTATAAGGTTTCTAGCGGTATAATATCACGCCTACCATCGACTTATCATCGACTTCTCATTCAGAGAGTGACATATGTCTTACAATATGTTAGGAGATCCGATCACTGAAGGAAACCCCTTCATTAAGAATTCCTCAACTTACGAGTATTTCCTATACGATACCCCTATCTAGAGGATATACCCAAAACCTCCTCAACTATTCCCTCAGTGTAGTGTAGATGGTTGTATCTCTTGTTTTCGGTGCCGAATGCCACAATGAAAAGGTCCATCAAATGCCAAGAGAGACGACATGCAGATACACAGCTACCGTTTTCCCCCAGAGAAGATACAAAGATACAAATACAGTTTTCCAGCTTCCACCATTCACCATCCTTGGAGCATCCTTCTATCATTGTCATTTCCTTTGTGTGTTTTTGCTTGTCTGCAAATTGATTGGAGGCGAAGCCATTCAAGTGTCCATCGAAGGATGACCAAGCTGATGCTGCTCTCTGGGTCTCCTATTACCTGGATGCCCTGCCCTGCCCAGAAACCTCGCCAGGTGTGAAAGCCTCTCTCTGGGTCTTCCCACTTATCGATGAAAGTTTTGCCCAAACCCCAACCCCAACCCCAGGAAAAAAGGAAACTTTTACAATCGTTTTTCTTTGACTTTTTGGCGAGTTTTTGGGGTTTTTTATTTTAGGTTTTTCTTTTTAGGATGTGTGTGTGTGTGTGTTTTCAATAAGTTAGGTTTAACATTAGAATTAATCGTTGGAGGAATTACATATGTATATCGTAATCGTTTATCGTTAATCGTTTATCATTGGTGATTCGTTTTTTATCGAGAGTTTTCTTTAGATGCAATTACAGGACACAGGAAACAATTACGACAAAATCCATTCATTCAATAAACACCGATCACACATGCACTCAGACATCTATATATGTATATATCGTATATGTATATATTTTAGTGACTGTACAGATTTTACTATATATATATACTATATATTATGATACTTTGCTAATACTCCACTTAAGAACTTAGTAACAAAAAATACTTTCACATTTTTCTATTTACAAAACAAAAAGCACTAACTAAAGATAACTCTAGATCTTAGAGCTATATATCTATATGTACAGTGGCGGGGGTGTGTGTGTTTCGGCCGATTTAGGCCACCTCCAGATCGGAGGACTCGTCCGCATCGCTGTAGCCATTCGGATCGCTCTTGATGTGCACCATCTGTGCGGCATACAGCTCTGCCCCGGGATGCTGCTGCTGTCCTTTGGGGCAGCCTGGCGATGAGCCAGTGGTGCCACTACTGTTGTTTGTGCCACCGCCACTGCCTGTGGTGTTGTTGTTGTTGTTGTTGGTGGTGCTGCCACACTGCTCCTCCTGCAGCTTGCGGAGGCGCTCCTGCTCCTCCCGTTTCTGTTTGCGCCACTTGGCCCGACGATTCTTGAACCAAACCTAGAAGCAAAGAGAGCGAGAAAAACGTGGATTTAGATGGTGGAAAATCAGTGGGTGGATTGGGTGGGTGGATTCGCTGCCTTGGTTACTTTTCACTGTGTCGGGGCTTCAAAAACACTTTCATCCGTTTTGCTCGTAATTTCTGCTCCTGCTGCTCTCCCCTCCCTCCCCTCTTTTGATTCTTTTTCCATAAATATTTTAAGTAATTTTTTGCTCTCCTTCTTTTCTATGGCTTCCACGCGGAAGAGGGGTTTATCTTTGGACAGTTGCCAGGGCCATACCCGCCCCCACTCCGCGCCTCTTTGGCGCTTAATTAGATGACTTATTGTAATTGTAATTAATTGTGTGAGGCAAAGGGAAAATGGAAGGAGCGTGGGGGTCTTTCTGGCGAGGAAAAGTCAAGCATTGGACAGGGGGAAAAGTTCTCAAAGTTTTAGGGTAGCAAATGAGGCATGCCCTGCCCTTGGGGAAAAGCTTGCTTCTTTCCCATTCTTCAAGCTCTTCTTTAGCAATATTTTTCCCCAAAAGGAAGTACAGTTTTGTCCATTTTGGGGTAGAAAAAGGATCAAAAAGATAATATTTTGTAATGAAAATAAACATCCAAAGAAATGTTCTGTTTCTTTGAAGACAAACATTCGAAGAGTAGTTACAGCTGCCCTCACGTTTGGGATAGCAATGGGTATAGTGGACAGGGCATCCGTCTCATTAGGGCTTTTCCTTTCCATTGTTATTTATTCCTGTATTTTTCTGGTTTTTGCTAATTTGTTGGGGCTTTTTAATTAGGCTTTGGCCACACCCTACACCCAACACCCTTAGCCACCCACTCATCTACATCCCTCTTGCACTCGTCATTCTCGTCACTTTTTCTTCACACATTTTCACCCCATCTTACTCCCATTTTGCGCCCCATCTTACGCCCATTTTGCGCCCCTTCTTACACCCATTTTGCGCCTTCCTGCTACTTAGTTAATTAAAACAAAAGGCGGCTGTGAAGTGGCTTAGGGGTTAACTGCCAACCAAGAGAGAGATTGTGAGAGAGAGAGAGTGATGATGATGGGGGGGATGGTATCTGTGTTGTGTAATCACCCTTGTGGACAGCGCTATATCATCATCATCATCCGAGTCTTGTCATTAGCCCCCCATACACATCTACCCCCACAATCACTCCTGCCCAATCTCCTGTCCAACCGTAGGCGGAGTCTTCTCTCTCTTTTCCACGCTTACTACCCATCTCCCTCTCTCTCTGTTTCTCTGTTTCTGTCCGTTTTGCCCAATCCGAATGCAATGGTAGAACATTTTGCAACCCCTATTTGTTTATTTGTCTGTTTGTTTGTTGATTATTTGTTGAATAAATACTGGGGATATTTTCGGGGGCAGGAGGCGGGTGGAAAACTCAATTTTCCGACGTGGAAATGCGAGCCAGGCTGAAAGTTTAATTAGAACAATTAGCAGGCACTGGCGCTCCGAGAAAAGTTGATTTTCCCGCAATGTTATCATTCCAGGGAAAAGTTTTTTGTTGGAGGGAAAATGGAAATGGAAATGTTTATGCAGCAAATCGACTGAATTTGTTGAAATAACAAGAAAAGGAAGCGGAAAAGCAGGAAAGCAGGAAAGCCGGAAACGGATGTGGAAAGCGTGACAGGGAAGGGCAGGGCCAATGACACTGAAGTGCGTTTTGTGGCGCTAAACTTATCTACAGATTCCCCCTGCCCCTTCTCCCATTCCCTTGAGCTCATTTTCATTTAAGTTTGCATAAAATTTGTGTAAATTTCCGCAGCTGCTCCAAGGACCAGGACCAGGACCCTCTCTATCTCTCTCTTTGGCTTATTTGCTTAGGATGAATGGAGAGATGGGAGGGAAGGGAATGGCATGGTAATGGTATGTGCCACAAAATGGCGATGCTTCATTCCCGTGGCAACCTTTGAAGCCAGTTGGCAGTCCTGATCCAACGCTCATTGTTTGATGTCCGTTTCCGCCTCGTTGCAGATGTCAGGGAGATGTCGTTTTGGGCATATGAAATTTATATCACATTTTTCCATTTTCCACTTAGTTTAATTAGATTTTTGACAGACCCCACCGTTCTCTATGTTTTTGTATATGTATTAGTTATTTATTTTCATAATTTTCATAATTTTATGAGCTTAAGTTATTAAAACAACAACAACACACACTGAAAACGCGCGCGTTTTTGCGCCTGTAGGCGTCGGGTGGAGGGGGGAGGGGAGGCCTGACAGTAGCCAATGAATTTGTGATTTAGTCAGCTTAATTATGTCAACACATACACACATCTAATTAGCTATGCAACCATTTTAATCCACAAAAATCTAAAACTACGACCAAAAAAAAACCCAGCTGGAAAAACCGCACTGGCACAGGCGTTTTTTGCCGCCCCCAATCTGGTTGATTGCATTTTTGGGATTTTCGCATTATTAAAGTTGCATATTTTAATTAAATTGTTAGCCAACCAACCGCATTGAACCCTAATCCGGCGGAACTATATGCCCCAAGGCGTGGTTCTGCGGTGTGGCGGGCTTTTTTTGGCGTGTGCGGCAAAAAACGCGCACTCGCGTCTCACTGCTAATCCCGTAATTTGTACGGCCAACATGCGGCCGCCCACTCGACCGTAGAGAGGTGAACCCGCCCACCCCTTCAGCAGAGTGTGTGTGCGTTTGTGTGTGTGTGTGCCCCTCCATCCGTTTAAAATCTGACTAACGCACAACAATTTTGCCAGCGGGCCGCGGGCACGTTTTTTGCCGCCTTCTGCTTGCTGCTGTGCCAAAAATCGCAGTGAAAATTTTTCGGTGAAAATTAAATAAACAAAGGCCGCAGAAAGATGGAGACAGGGGCGATGCGGTGCGGTGCGGTACGGTCCGTCTGATTGATGGGCAACAAAATGGCGCCAGGACTTGGCATGCATGGGGCACGCCTTGGAGGCGTGTGCCACCGTTACACGCCAAAGCAGCAGCGTCAGTGCCAGGGCACCAGGGCCATAGCCAGGGCCACGGCAAATATTTCCACAGATTTTTCATCCAAAAGCGCATAAATCGCTGATACGGCCGGAAAGCGCTGAGCGGGTGAGGGGTGTGTGTGTGGGAGCAGGCAATGTGCGTGTGTGTGTGTGTGTGAGTGGCACAGACATTGGAAACGTGCATGAAATCCATTGAACAAACAGACCGACGGCAGTTGATTTTTAATTAACTACAAAAGCGCTTTACGCTCGTCCCTCGGCCAGACGCTTGGGCCCACCGGGAGGGAGGGGAGTCAACAGAGAACCGAGAAGAGAAGCAGATAGACGATGGGACCATGACTATCGTCCATCATCTGTGTTATTCCAGCGTGCAAGGGAGACGGCAAGAGTCAGGTCAGCAGTGCAGTGCAGTGCAGTTGCTGACTGTTGGATTACAACCCAAAAATGGTGCAGTCCGGCATGAAATGTTGCAACAACGTGGCATGTGGGTGGGTGCCTGCCACATGGTATGCTATGTAGTTACTATGTTGCATGATGCTATGATAACTTTGCGCTTCGTTAATCGCTGCAGCTGCACCTGCTACACGCTCTCTCTCTCTCTCTCTCTAATGGTTCCGGTATGTTTTTCCAGCCACAAAAATGTCCCCAGCTCTAAAGCCAAAAATATCGCAAATGGCAAAAAATACTAAAAATTACTGCAGCCAAAAGGGAGAGGGAAAGAGCGCAAAAGCAAGAGCGAGACAGGGAGAGTGTGTGGGAAAGAGTTGCTCCCTGCCGTAGAGTGTCGGTGCGGGGGGCAACAAAGTGAAAGGCCCCTCGCTGCTGGAGGCAACACAAAATGGCGGCTGCCTTTTGCCAGTCCGACGGCTCTAATTAGTGAAAATTGGCAACACAAGTCGGTCGGAAACTTCGTCACCAACCAAAGAGTGGTGCCTCCTGTGCTCGTCATGCCACCACTCCATCCCCACCCCACCCCAGCGACTGTTGTTGGATTAAAATCGCGCAGCCATGAAAATTGCTCGTTACGCACATTCCCTTTGCCTTTGTCGGAGTAATGGTAATGGAGAGGGGGTGTGAAGAGGGAGAGGAGAGCCAGAGGAGTTGCGAGTGCGTGCCAGTGAAGGGTTAAGTGCATGTGCACTAATTAAAGCACAGCGCAACCAAGCTTGGCCGCCGCTGCTCTTACATACGTTTGCACTTGCTTCCTGAGAAAGAGAGCAATTCAAGGCAAACGTAAATTCTCTCAGCTTTAATATGACACCTGTCTCTCTCCAGCAGATATAAAAGAGAGCGGTCACGTTAGCGCAAGCATCAAAAAATACCTCCCATGCATATGGGATTAGTAGAACGCGTTAGTCAAAGAAAAGAGGGGCAAAAGGGGCAAAAAAACATCGCAGCGTCGGGAATATTGATCAATTTGCATTTAAAGTGCGCGAAAGCCCTTGTTTCTTGTGATTAAATTGTGTTATAGTGAATAAATAACTGTGTTTAGATTGTATAGGAACATTAAAGTGTTTGAAATGGACTACAAAAGTATTTTTTTAGCAGCAAGTGCGTTTTCGGGTGGATGCAAATACATGAGACACCCCGCCGTCGGGGGAAGCGCGGCTCGATCATGTGATTAAAAACAAATTGAGACACTTCAAAATGATGTAATGGATGTCCATCCTCTGCTTACTGGTGAGTGCATGTTTTTCTGTCTCTTCCAATTAAACTCTCATAAATACTTTTAAAAACCTCTCAAGTCCAAATGTCAGAAGAAAACCATCAAAATTAATGAATTTTCAACCTCAAAAAAAAAACAAAACAAGAAAAAAAAGAATAAGGAATGTAAATAATTTGTAAGATTTTGTTGTTTCTAATCGCTGACACGCTCCAAATGCTCGACCTTTTAAGAGCTTAGTGGGTTGGAGGCCACCTTGGTGCACCTGTTCCTGTGACGTGACCTCAGCCCCTGATTATCCTCCTCCCTTCATCACTCTAAGTGAGGTTTTTCTTTTGGCGTAAATTTATGCAGCTTCGAGGGCAATTTTCTTTTCCAGTGATAATATTTGTCGAAGGTTATACGCTTCGACAGTCAAAACTGTAAAGCAAACAGGGGGCCCAGCGCACACCACCCCCTGCCAGGGGCAAGAAACGCACTTTGCGGGCGAAAAAGTATCCCCCCGAGAGTTGCGTTGAACCCTCCTCACCATCATCCGTACATCCCACATCCTCAAGTGTTTGAATAATGGAAAATTATGAAAAATTATAACAACAACAGACGCACAATCAGGGCGGGAGGGGGTGTGAGATTTGCGGGCAGAAAAGTGGGCAGCGTTTGAGTGGATGAGTGAATGAGTGGGTGGTGGTTTCTGACCCCTTAACACATGTTTCCTGCCTGATGGATGTATCCCCCGCTGTGCCCTGGGGCGGACCACTCTGCACAGAGAGGAGAATTCACTCTCGGAAAAATTAACGAAAATCTGCTGATTCCAGCTCATTGCCGTTTCATTGCGGGGGCGTGTTTATTATTATGTCTAAAGAGAGAGAGACAATAATAATATTTTAGTTAATTGCCACGCAGGTGGCCCTGCCACCAGGCACCCCAGAACCCTGGAAGCCTCTCACTCAGTCAATTGTGCAACATCAAAAGCGGCAAACAGATCATCTCATCCTTAAAAAGGGTCAAAGAGAAAGATAGCGAAGTGGTGACACGACCTTTTACAGTCCTGGCCACACAAATAAAAAGATCAGAGTTCACAATGGAAGAAGAATGAAGAAAAGGAAAGGAGTAGGAGAAGAAGGCGCGATGAGTGGGCACATTCTTCTCCTGCGCTGCATCGTCTTCTTCTTCGCAGCACTTGTGTGATGTGACCCTTTCCCATTTAAGAGCCCAGTGAGAGGGAGAGGGAAGCATCAATATTTATGCAGAGGACAGAGAGTGGACACTGAGCGAGACCGACCCGACCCGAGAGAGTAGCAGCAGCAGCAGCACAAATTATGCCAAGCCTGGAGATGATTACTAATTTCTTGGCGACGAACAAAGACAAATATTTGCCCAGCGCTTGAAGCCGGCCGCATCTGTCTCGCTCTCCCGCACTCCCTATCTCAGTTGCTGTTGATTCGGCAGCGATTCAGAAGACGAAGTAGTAGAAGTGGTAAAGGGGGCGGAGGAGGAGAATAAGCAGTAGCCGATCAGAAAAACGGAATCACCTCAATCACTTGAGCTGCGGGATTAGGCGTATTTGACTTGCACGCACCACAGACGACGACGTCGACGTCGGCGATAAGCAAAAAAACATGGAGAGGGAGTAATAGAGTGGGAGAAACGAGCACAAGGTATGCTAAGTAGAAGGTACATCAAGACTCAGTCAGCGGGACTAATTTCTTGTACATTATATATTGATGATGTGTATGATCATTGGCCATGCCTCACCTTGCATTGGCATGTCTTGTATCTATGCAGAGAGCACAATTTAAATGAGAGTGAGATAGCAGCGCGACCGCAGCTAAAGACAAAGCGAGACAGCAGCTTGTCTGGAAATTGCTTTTGTTTGCTGGTCGCATTGGAATCCCGTTTGTTTGCCTGCGTGAATGTGCAAAAGAGTGAATAAAAGAGTGCGAGTCAATGAGAGTGAGTGAGAGAGATAGCGAGTATGTACGTGTGACTGTGTGTGTGGTAGGGAGCTACTGTTTTACCCGTCTGGCGGGTCTCTCGCTCTCTTCCGATCTCGAGTGTCTAAATAAAAATAATAATTGTAAATGATGAAGTCAAAATAAGCAGATCATTTAAATGATGGTCTCTCGTTAAAGGGTTCGATGGGAACCGGCTCTTGCGAGGGAAGTCTTTGGGAACTTGGTTTTGGCTGGAGATATTTTGATGAAATTTGTTGTATGATGAGAGATGGCATAGGAACTAACTTGTGCTAGGATAAGTCTTGGTATGAGAGTTTCTATGAAGTATTTCTCTTTTCATTTGTTAAATCCCAGACCATAATTGATCATCCATGTCATATACCCCCCCGACCGTTGCCTTATAAGGTAGGCATAGTTTTTTTCTGTCTGTTTTCTCTTTGTTATTGCTGCTGTTTGTCTTGGCCAAGATTTTCAATAATTATTGCCACTTATGGTGGTTCGCTTGGGGTCTTAGAGAGCGAGAGACGAGACGGTCCCCCAAAAGCATGGGCGTAGGGTGAGAGGCAGGGAGATGGGGAGACTCTTTTTCGAGTGGCAACACTTGGCATGCAAATATGCTAAACAGTAGCTGGCCACCAGATGGGGGCAGGAGATGGGAGAAGGTAGCTCTGTGGCTCTGTGGCACTGTGGCACCGTGGGGCTGTGGGGCTGCGTATCTCTGAAGTTGATTATGCTGCTTAAGTCAATGACGATGGGCTATGGCGATGACTGAGCACAAGATTTGGTTATGGATTTCGTTGGCTTCTCTTCTGTCAGAGACAGATTTGAAGTCTCTCTTTTGTTGTGTGTTGTATGTTAATTAGTCTCCCGCCATGAGGCAGCAAGTTTTGTGATTTCAATTAGTTGAGAGAAATCTCATCTCATCCCCCCCTCAACACAACCTCTAGATATCTCCCACATCATCATCCATCCATCCATCCATCCCATTGTTCTCTGAGCAACAACCTGCGTCCTAATCCGCTTAGGAAAATGTGTCGGCAGCTGCCGCGGGGTCAAATTTGTCGCCCAATGGTGGGCGGGCCAAAAGTGTCAATTTGTCCCCAGGATATACTTTCCTGCTCATTATCCATTATCCTTTCGACTGGGCTGGGGAGAGTGGCTAGTAGTAAATGTTGGCCCAAGTTGTCTTAAGCCCAAGTCTAAACAGGCACCCGCACCACCTCGCAACCCCTCTCCGCACACGCAAATGTCAACAAATGTCGCACTTGTACGCCTTCCTCTTGCTCTGCAGGTGAGGGCGAGAGGGAGGAAGGTGGCTACCCTTTCCGTAGATTAAACACATTTCGGACCCGCAACCAAACATATTTCCAGGGTAACAAACACACAGAGTGTGTGTGTGTGTGGGGGTGGGGGAGAAGCGGCATAAATCCTTATCAAAGACACTTTTCCACACGAAAATTAACTGCACGAAAACCGTGTAACCAGCGGGGGTGGGGGTTGGTCTATCGTTTATCTGGTCCCATAAAATTACTTACAAATTAAATTGTCAACTTTTTGTCGTTTGTTTGTTTGCTGTTTTGTCGGGTTTCCCTCCCCTTCCCGCCCCTCATCGCCCCGTCTCGACCCTCGACACTAATGGACTTTGAATCACACAAATTGCCGCAGCAACATGCAGCAGAGATTTGCCTCATCGAAGGGATGTTCCGCCTAAGCATGCCCCCGGGGGTAGGCTTTTCCTCACAGCAAAAGAGAGCGAAAGAGAGAGAGAGAGAGAGAGCGACAGAATCCGCGGTATTTACATTGGCAATGATACGGCGTAACCTCGGAAAAGACGACTCGACCCCAGAAGATGGCGCTGGGCGTCCAACAATCCATCGTTTATCCTGTTGCAAGGACTACTCTCTCTCTGTGTGTCCCATTACCCAAATTAAGTGATTCCTTGGCATTGTTTTGGTTTTTGCTCTCTGTGTGTGTTATGTGTGTGTGTGTGTGTGGAACGAAGGAAGCCACGCAAATGTTGCCCCGCCGCCGCCTCCTGGACAACTAAATAAACACGAAATATTTCACAAGGGAAGAGTCCTGAAATATGGAAGGGAGATATACTCGTATATACCAGAGATATAGAGATATCCACAGAGAACAGAGAGAGAGAGAGAGAGGGGGAGAGATGGCAGGGGCAGGGGCAGCATTCAATTGGTTTCACGCGGGGAATTAAAATGAGCGTGAAATTAGAGACTCAGCGAGAGATGCCAAGAGAATGAGAATAGGAATGAATGGTAGAGAATGTATATTGTTGGCGATAGAGAAGGAGAGGGGACACGAGAAGCATTGAGATTTGCTGAAGAGAAACAGAGATCTGATGGGAAAAGAGAAGAGGCATTTTCAAAAAGTTTGGGGCATAGTCCTATTGAAATAGGGAACGGAAAAAACTTGATCGGAATGAAGGCAGGCAAAATTTACAGATTTTCTGGAGATAACATTTTTTTTATTTGTAAATATTAAAGATTTGATCTGGTATCAGCTTTATTCCGATACAAAATTACTTCAATATTTTTAAGAGATGTCTTCTTTCACAGGAGATTAACTCCATTCTACTGACTCTTACAGCTCCCCAAAGAAAGTAATTTCTAGTTTTGGAAACTAAAATTCATACTTTTTCCTCTAAAATTAGTATATCTTGAATCTTTTCTTGGAAATTGATTTTTCTGTGAGACATTCCTTAGTTTTGAAGACTTTAATCACTCTATAGCTTCAGATTCTTAGCTTTCGATGTGCCACATAGATTTTATTGGAAAAATATCCAGGAAATCGGTAAACAAATGTCCAGGCTTTGGAATCAATAAAAGCCATTTCATTCATCCTAAAAATCACATATATTTCAGATAAAACAAGCATAGACTGTTCCTTCTTGTTCAGTCCAAAGATACCCCCCTCTTTTCCTAAGTTTTCACTCCATGGAGAGGCTTTCCCTCTATGCCCTTCCATTTATTCCCCACTTCAGATAGAATAATATTCTTTAGGGACTCACCTCTACACGCTCCTCTTTGAGATCCACTTTGAGGGCCAGCTGCTCGCGCAGCACCACATCCGGATAGTGGGTCTTGTCGAAGGTGGCCTCCAGTTGCTCCAGCTGCTCCTCGGTGAAGATGGTGCGGTGCCGCCGCTTGCGCTTCGGCGGTGGCCCGTGGCCCAGGTGGCTCAGGTGGTGCTGTCCGGGGTGGTGGTGGCCCAGGTGGTGCGGGTGCGAGTGATGCGAGTGGTGGTGCGGGTGATGGCCGTGGCCGGCAAGACCAGCGGCGGCAGCAGCGGCCGCAGCGCCATGCCCACTGACATGCGCCTGCATCTGGGCGGCGGCAACGTGGGCAACGGCTGCGGCATGCATGTAATTCGGGTAGAAGTTGGGGTATGCCACTGCGAGGAAAAAAGCACAGAGAAGGAAAAATTCATTATTTTCCAGGGAAAAACAATAACAATCGCAGGGCGAGACGGAGAGAGGGAGAGAGAGAGCGAGGACTTCTGGAGAGGAGCATCCTTCAATCCTTAAAAATGCGCATACCGAAACGACGGCCATGTTGTGTGTGTCTGCGGTATGTGGCTTCCGTTTCCGGTTCCCGCACCCGCACACACACACACGTACAAGAAAAAAGGTTTCCCCCCCATTTTTAATATTCATGTCCTGCGGGGCACGAGTCCTTTGAATGATTTAAAACGCAAAAACGAAGGATCTCTGCCACTCGGAATCGACATAAGTCGCAGCTCCCACGCCACACAACCCCCTGCCCTGCCCCTTCGAGGGGGGGGCATCTTAGTGGCAAGCCAATCCTCCATGTGGCAACAATCTGCCAATGCAAATCCTCTCGAAACACGGAATGCGGAATCATCTTTTCCGGATCATTGCCTAATTATGAATAATGCCATTCAGGATTCCAGGATTCGCTTGAGATGCCCTTGCCCCTGCCCACCTCCCAAACGGAAGACTTCTTTGAGTGGCAGAGTGGCATAGCAGAGCTTTTCCCTTAAGGTGTTTTCCCGGCTCAAGCGGAAGCCGCATCAATGCCAATAGACGGAGTGATAGCGCGGGGGGGGGGTTTCGGGTGTTCAAAGGGGAAGCTTACCTAGGAAATCCGATGGCGAGGCCGCAAAACCGCTTGCTGCCGCCGCCGCCAGGTGCCCCAGATGCAGGCCAGGATGCTGCAGCATGGCAGGAACCCGCTGCGGTCGTATCGGGCTGGCGGCGGCGCTCGAACTGGAGTTGGAATTGGGGGAGGCGGGGGACTCGGTGCTCCGCTTGAGGCCCAAGCCCAGACCGTTGCTGCCACTGCCGCTGTGATTGTGGTTGTTGTTGTTGTTGCTGGCGCCGCTGCTGGAGTGGGAGTGGTGGGAGGAGGAGCTGCCCTGCTGCTGGTGCTGCTGCTGCTGGGCGTTGGCGCTGCGGGAGCCCAAGATGCTGTCGATGGTGAAGAGGGAGGCGGCAGCCGCCGAGGCCGCTGCCGTGGCGCCCACCGGCAGTCCCCGCGTCCGCTCCTCGTCCAGAATGGTCACGCCCGACTGGCTGCCATCGTCCGAGGATGGCGTCTGCGACTGGGACTGCGATTGATGGTGGTGCTGCTGCTGCTGCTGCTGCTGGAGCACCGACTGGAGCCGCTGGCCCAGGTATCCGCACTGCTGGGAGTTGAGGAGCATGGCGGTGGTCAGGTGGTAGGCGGCATTGCTGCTGACGTGCCCCGGCGAGCGGGAGATCTGTCGCGGGGGCTGCTGGACGTCCGATAGATCACTGGGGCAACGCTTGAGCGTGTAGCCCGCCGGCGGGGAGTTCGTCTCCACCATCCCGCCGAGCGAGGGGGGAGTGGGCGGTGGCGAGGGGCTGGGCGTGGACACGACGGTGATCTTGAACTTGGCCTTCGAGGAGGCCACTGTGTGCGAGTGATGGTGGTGATCGGTGGTGCTGGTGCTGCTGCCGCTGCCCGTGCTACTGCCACTGCCTCCGCCGTTGGTTGCGCCGCCCGCCAATTGCGAAGCCGACGCTGGGGTCCACAGTGAGGAGAGAATTTTGAAGGATTTCCCGTTACGTGTGGCACAAAACAAGCACTTAAAATGGGAATCACAAGATACAATATCTTTTTGCACTGGAAATTCACACGCGACACGCAAATTGCGGATTCTCTTTGCTGCGAGATGCGGATTGCGGGATGACGGATGCTGCTCTGTGAACCCTTCTTGTCCGCTCGGAGTGCGAAACCGTTATGAGTCGTCGTCTGTGACGTTGCGCGCAACGACAAGCCGCAGCAACACGCACACGCACGCACACACACACACACGTAGACTCGTGCTGTCGGTCGTCTCTCAGGCAGCCAGACATTTTCGTGCCACACAGCCAATGAGAGCGCAGCACAGGCCACGCCTTCGACAAAACCATGTTGAAATGAGAGAGAGAGCGCGAGCTTACCTCTCTCTCGCTCTCTTGTGCGGTGGGTGGTTGTTTGTGCTTGCTGCTCTCTTTACTCGCTTACCCGTTTACCGTTGCCCTGGCAGAGCCGTCAGTGGGGGGAGGGAGGCAAAAGATGGCGCTTGGCGAGGAGATAATTCTCAGCTGTCGCATGCAACCCCCCCCTCCCACTCTTGCACTCTTCCATGGTTCGGGCGTCGCTGCTTTCTTTCTTTTCTCGTCTTTCTTTCATTCTGCTTCTGCTTCTGTTCTCTTTTTTTGCTTTTTGCTTCTGACAGTTATTTATACAGATAAAGTCATCACTGACAGACCCCGCGGACTCCCTCCACCACCCCACACCCCACCCACACACGAGTCGTGCGAGTGCCAGAGTGAGAGAGTGCCAAAGAGTGTGATGGCTATAGAGTGTCCATCCCGTTTGCTCATCCTGACGAGGGGGTGGAAGAGGGGGTGAGGGGCCCTGCCTGTTTGATGCATAAAAATGTTGCCTTTGATAATGTGGAAAACCAGGAGAAAGACGGAGAATGTGGAGGAGTGGCAGAGAGTGAACGCCTCCGCATTTGGCGCTGCTTCTGCTCGGTCGCTGTCGCTGCTGCTGCTGCTGCTCTGCTTTGCTCTTCCTCTCTGATATAGCGCCATATCTTAAGAAGATAATGACTAAATTAATGCTTTTATGTTTTTGGCAACACATAAACATCATTATGCGCTCAATCCTCGAGCGGCGGAAAGCCGAAGCTCTGAAACAGAGCTCTTCGGGAGTGCTCGTCTATGTAAAAGGGAAAGAGTGAGGGTAGTAGGGAGGCAGGGAGAGTGGAGAGAGTGTGCAACAGAGAAAGGTATACATATAGCCAGCGAAGGAATGAAGAAAGGAAGGATGCAAGGAAGGATGGATGAAGCAAAAGGAAAGATGAAGAAATGTAGGAGCTGTGGGAGCTGTCGGAGGCGACTCCCAATCCCTAATCATCTTTTTGGCGACTCTCTTTCTCTGGTGACTTCGCTCTACCGTATGTATGGGAGCCTCTGTGTGTGTGTGTGTGTTTGTGCATATGAAAATATTTTAATCTAAAGTTTCCACATCAAACAAAGGGCACAAAAGTGCAAAATCCCCAATGGGGCCCCCAGGGTTCAGTGTCGTCGGTCGTCCGTCGCCAGCTTTTCGAAAATGCAGGCAAAACAAAAGCTAAGCTTTCGGCTAATGATAAATGCAACAACTCTGGTGATGGTGGTGGCAACTCTGGCACACACACACACCTCCACACATGGATTGTGTAAAGCGAATGAAGCGTACAGTCGTCGTTCTGCCACTCCCTCTCTCCAACAACAAACGTCACAGATTGGAAGAGGAAAAAGTGAAGAGGAGAGGAGTTCGGGGGGATCTCTGTGTGTGTGTGTGTGTGTGTGTGTGTATCCTAGTGATTACAGGGACCACATCAATAGAGCCCCACATGTGACCCCCACGTAAAAGGATGAAAGGATGATGGCCTGAATGACGTCCAATGTTGCCAAATGCTTTTAGAAATTATTGAATAATTAAGCAGCAACCAGAGAACAGAACCAGGACACAGCAGCAACAGTAGCAGCAGCAGCAGGACCCGAAGGCAGAGCCAGGACATTGGACATTGCCCTGATCCTCCTCCCGCCCCCCTTTGTGAGTCCTCTATTTGCCTTTGCACTGAACTTCTTACATGTGACGGCAGCGCACACTCTTGGAACTCCCGACGGGAAATGCGGGAAAACCGATAGACATGGGGAAAGTAGCAAGAAAGAAATACAGGATAGGAGAGAAAATACTGGAAGGTAAAGCTACTATTGATAGGGAGTAAATTTAGAAGATTTTGATTAGGAAAAGGAATAATCATATTGTGGAACAAATTAACATGGAGAAGTCTGAATTTTCATCAAATTCGATGGATTACTTGTAGTCAATATAGGGAAAGACATAACATGAGAAAGAGTGCGAAAAGTGTGATGAAAACTGAAGAATTCTGCCACTAATTCCCAAGTTGCAATCCTTCTTCAACGTTTTTGTTTCTGGAATCATATGATAATGATTAGGTTCAGTAATATATCAGACAGAAATGTTTTAGAGTTTTGACTGTATCCACAGAATGCTTCAGATTGATTCGGTGATTTTTTGAGGTATTTATTTTTTAAAACTGAATTTTATTTTAATATGTGTACAAATATTAATTGATTTTTGTATTACAATACATTTATTATTGAATTTTTTATTTAGTTTAACAATTCTAATTTTTTTAATTCTAAATTACAATCAAAAGTTATAGGCAGAGTAACATGACCTTAAGGGAAAATATTTTCAAATATTTTTTAATGAAAAAATTGTATAAATCTTCTATGGGATATAAAAATGGGATCATTATCCCATTTAAGTATTTTCTATAAGAAACCCAAACGATTTTCAATTATTATTGAAATTTCTTAACCACAGAAGGATACCTTTGTGTAGTAGATATTATAGAGATCGTAGCGTACATAGATCATCATATTAGATGCTAAAAACTGTGTGTTTGTAATATTTTTGGAAGTGTCTAAGGAAGAGCACATCGAGTTAGTAAGAAATTAAAAAGTGTATAGAAAAAATGATACCTATTTTGGTAGCAATTCCCATTTCTGAGGGTAATGTGAAGCGAAGGATGCTCGACTCCTCGCTTAAGCTTAAAAATCGTGCTCCACTTTTTTCTGTCTTTTCTTCCTTCCTGCCACATCCTACATGCCACATCCCACAGTCCCTGCCTCCTACAGTCTCCTGTTTGGCTCTTACATTTCGTATTTCCTTATTCTAGACATTTTTTCATTGCGCTTTTTATGGACAACTTTTGGCCACTCTCTTTGCACTCTCTCTCTCTCTTTCTCCCTCTCTATATCTATCTTTCTCTCTTTCTGCTTCTGATTTTTTGCACACTTTTTTCGGGGGGGTTGTGGGAGGGGGGTGCTGTGTGGGGCGCACTTTTTGTTTTAGTTTGTAGATTGAATTTTAAATAAAAAATTAAATTAACTTTCGCGTTTAAGTATTGTGTTCCACTCTCCAATCAGTCCCTTCCCCTGCCGTCTCTCTCTACTTTCTCTGGCCCTTTCTTTATTCGATTCTCTCTTCGATTGGCTCTTCGATTCGGCAAAAAGTTCAATTGGCAAAAGGACTAAGCAAACATTGTGGAATAAAAGGTTTTTCTACTTTTCCATTTGAACCACAAGTGGGAGTGGGGGAAACGAGGGGGCAGCGGAGGAGTTCTTCAACTTTTTCTTGATTTTTTTTTTGTATTTCTGTCGATTTTGTTTCGATTTTCCCTCCGTGCCGTACGATTTTCTTTCCCTTCGCATTTCATTCCACGCCCTGCGGCCACATTTTCCACAGTTGTGCAAAATTAGAAAAGTTTCCTTTTACTTTGCTCTCTCTCTCTCGCTCTCTCTCTTGCTCTCTGTTGCCTTCTCTTTCTGGTTGCTATTGCTTCCTAGAAGAGCTGGGGAGGGGGACTTGGGCGGGTGTGGCATGTGCTTTGGGTATTTGTCTTGTTAAAAATTTAAGCGAATTTCCACAAGAAGCCAGAAATCGAAATCAGAAATCAGCTCCCAGAATCCGGAATCCGGAACCCAGAAATCAGAAATCAGATTGGGATTCAAGGATTCCCTGGGCAGGAGGCAGGAGTCGGAGCAGGAGCTGGAGAGCCTGCCACTGACATTGATATGTTAATGAAGCCGCGGGGCAAGGCATGTGGCATTCAACATTCAGCCATTCGCTGGTAATCCTCGCCAGCAGCAACCCCTGAAACACGGCAGGAGGAGGCAGGAGAGATCGCATGGTCACACCGGTTTCTGGCTGCTGCTGCTGCTCCTGGCTGCTCAGTCCTCAATTAAATGTTTAATCCAAATATCGTTTTATGCCTCGGCACAATGTTGCCTCATTTTGTGGCAGGAACACAGGGCGGACGAAGCAAGCATCAAGGGATCATGTCAGGGGATCAGGGATTCAGGGATTCTGGGATTCGACGGGGATAAGTTTAATCTTGCGATATGCGTAAAGCGTGCAAATTGCTTCGATTACGAGGCAGAGAAAGAGACAGAAAGCGAGAGACAGAGAGAGCGAGAGAAAGAGAGAACAGAGAGAACAAAAGGTGCAATAAAACCGATGGATGAATGAAGGAGAAAAGGAAGCGGGGCGTGATGGCAAATACCAAAATGGTCGACCAAAACGATCAAAAAAAGGGGAGTGAGAGAGGCCTCTAAAGAGAGTGAGAGAGAGGGAGGGAGAGAAGTAGAGCAAGCGAGCAGGAGTGCTATAGAGAAGTAGAGCAATAGAAAGAGAGAGAGAGAGAGAGATCTCAGCAGCAGCTGCACTTTTCCACATCTCTGCATTCGAATCCCTCCCGAAATCTGGATGTCTGATGTTTTCCCTGTTTGTTCCCTTGGGCTTATATTTGCGTAAACAACGCCACACTTTGGTCAGCGATTCTCTCTTTCTTTCTATATTTGAGAAACGGCTATTGAGGCAGACTCTATTCAAAGACTCCAGAACTGAGGATTCTCTCTGGGAAGATGCGTTCAATAGTGGAAAGAGGGGATCCCAGATCCATAAAACATTCAGAGATCAAAAAACAAACACACAACAAAAAGTGAGAAATCCTTCGACAGGTCAAATGATCCACCAACAGAACGGTCTGATTATACTGTGTATTTATCCTTCATAGGATCCATGGGATTAATGTGCTATTACTAGATTGAATTAGTGAATTTTTTGATGAAATCAATAATAATTTATGCGTGAGTTCTGCATTTTAGAGATTGTATGGAATCGCTCTTAGGTTTGATATTCGGGAAAAAGTGACTCCAACTATGCGAGGCAGTTTATTAATACCCAGAAATTATACCGGGAACTGGTGGTTACAAGTTCTTGAGCTAGGAGTTATTGGGAACAGCAATATGTTCCATTTTTGAGCTCATTTTATGCTTAATTTCCAAAACGAACTCTTGAATGTTTCTAATGCGTCAGAATCTGGCATATCTTAGATCTGACGTTCTCTAATGATTTCAAGAATAAGAATCTCATTACAGAAAGTACACCCCAGGGTAAGCAGTCATCAAACTATATATAGCCCTTTCAAATCTAGACATTTGAATAGTTTGAGATCGGATTGATCTATATATTATACTATACATATTCCTATACTCCTTAAAGAAAACTCAATGTAAAAAAAGCATGCTTTAATTATCCCAAAGAGTGTGTTAGGTGGTTCAGAGATAAACCACCATTTAACATTCTTAAATTAAGAGATATGTAAAAACAATTGTCATTTAAATGCAGGAAGATCCATTCTATATCTACCTATTACATATTTACCCTTCATTATATATTTTTATGCCTTATTATATTTTATTTATTATTATATTAGTGTGTACCTACTATTTAAAATTATATATGTATATATTATACATCGTAAAAAATTATAAAATTATAGTTTAGAGAAAAAAAACGTATCCTTATCAATTGAGCCAAAACGAAAGCATTAAACAGGATATATATTTAACAATTTGACATTAATTATTGCATAACATTTATGTATACATACATATACATATGTATATACCATGTACATGCCTATATCATTCCAATTATATAGTACAGAATGCATGTATCTGCAACTCAAAGATCGTAATGTAATCATCTCTCCATGGACGTGAAACAAAGTGTACAAGGTGTACAGGGGGTACAAGGGCTACAAGGGGTGGTACCTAATGGGAAAAATATTGCATCCTTCTAGGCCTTGTTTGTGTGGTTTTTCGTGGGGGGAAGGGGTTTCTGGTTCTGTTTAAGGCCATGTTTTGGTGGGGGGTGGGCGTTGTGTTGGGTTTCGGGGTTGGGCTGTCATAATTTTTGCGTGTTGATTTGATGCGTAATTAAAAATTTAAATTATGTGCCCCGAAGGATGTTTTGTGTGAGTGGCAGGCAGGGGCAGGAGCTGGGAGAAAGGCTTTCCACCAAACGGCCGCACAAATATTTGTCGAATGGAAATGGAAATGGAAGGGAAACAACAAAAGGCAAAGGAAAAGGCATAACTTTTGGCCTCTTTACCCGAAAATTACTTCGACTCAATTAATTAGAAGGAGAGACGAGAGACGGCACTCAGACTCGCTCTCTTGCCCAGCTTTCTCTTTGCTTTTCTCTGCCTTCTCCTTGTCTCTTTTTCCTGCTTTCTCTGTCTGCTGTCTGTCCCTTTCATTTCGGTATGTCTCTGTTTTTTCTGCTCGTTTTTTTTTGTCCTTTTCTGGCCTGTTGTTTGCTGTAACTCTTTCTTGACAAATCTCACAAATCAGAATCAAGCCAATGCCCAGGACTGTGGCGTCCCGTCCTGTCCTGCTGCTGCTGCTCCTGCTCCTGGGATGCTACCCCATTCCTTCTCTTGTTTCCTCTTGTTTCGACATTTTCCGTCACCTCTCAGACAAAGCCAAACACAAATTGGCAAACAAACACGAGAGAAACGGACGACTGACGAAAGGATTGTTTGGGAGGGAAGGGAAGGCAAGGCAAGGAAAGCAATGCCCCAGGAACATCTAGGATATGGCATATGGGAGGAGGATACAGGAGCCCCGTACTGCTGCTGCCTCGTGTGTGGCTCTATTTGTTTTCCTCTTCTCTTTTCTCTTCAGTGTTCTCTGTGTGTTTCTGTTTTCCCTCCTGTTATCCGCCGTGTTCTCTGTGTGTACTTTCCGAGCCCCTAAAAAACACAGCCTAAACAAAGGTCCTGCCGGTGTTCGGGGCCCACAGGATTCTGGATCGGATCCTGAGTTCGGTGATCGTTTCGGCCGCCATTCAATTGACCATTGCAACAAATCGTTGCAACAAGGCTCAGCCGGGGATAAGCCATGTTGTATGGCAACACAGAAGAAACCAAAAGAGAGAGAGAGAGACCACCCCCCACTCTTCCACCATGTCTTTTTTTCGTGTCCCTCTTCACACGCCTCGCCAGAGCAAGAGGCTACTCCACTCTCTCTCTCTCTCTCGTTCCCTCTCTCTTTTTGCGATGATTGCTGATGCGCATTTGATTGCTTCGACTCTTAGGGACCCTGTGATCCTTCGATCCTACGATCCTTTAATATTTTTGCAACCTGTGATCCTCTGTGATCCTTTGCGATCCTTCTGTCTGTGTTCAAGCTCTTGGAAAATCGTTTTTTACGCCGCCTTTTCCTGCATTTCCTGCCAACTAATTGCGAGAGAAATCTGCTAAGACTTTGGTGAAGGAATGAGTGAAGCTGGACATCGAAAAGGACATGAAAGTGGCAGCAGAATCGAGGACTTGGATCTGGAATTAGATTGATTTGCTGCGGTTTGCCTGCCTGCCTTCCCCGCCACCCCTGCATCGCGTATCGCATCAAAAAAGGGTGTGAAGTGGCGGGCCACTTGAAAAATCTCGTTATCCTGTCAGCGGCAGGACCTATGCCACTTGGCTGCCGCTGCCACTGCCACTGGGAAAACTGCCAGTCATTGGGAAATGGAGCAAGCGAGCGGTGGAACGGGGTAGCGGGGGAGCAGCTGCCACTCGCGTATCGCTTACAGATGGAATCCCGAGCAGCAGATGAATGGAAAAGATGGAAAAGAGCAGCACCCGCAGCAGCAGCAGCAGCAGCGGCAACAGCAGCCCGAAAGCAGCCACCAAAAAGCGACAAGGAGCAGCAGGATCAACGCCAGGCAGCAGCCCTTTTGTTGGGCTTAGGACTCGTCGTCGTCGTCGTACCCCGAACCTCTCCTCAGTCTCATCCCTTTTTCGGTTAAGGCAAAGTGCACCCACTCAAACGCCTCGACGGGACTCAATTGTTTTCGAGATCAATTTGCAACTTAATTGAAATCCATTTAAAGTAATGAGAGTTACTAACTTGTCCTGCCTCCTGCATCCCTGCCTCTTGCCACTGCCCCGCGACCCATCCCACGGTCCACCGTCCACGGTCCTCGGCCTATTGTCCTGTGCGCGGCAGTGCACCCTTTTTCAGCCGCAGAAGGGCTTTGCTTTGCTTTGCTCTGATCCCGTGCTTAAGAATTATAATCCCACGCGGAGATCCGAACCCGAATGCAGGGAGAGCGTAGGGCGGGGGCTGTGGCGGTGGCTATGTACCTGTACTTCTACTTCTACTGATTGTCGTCCTGTTCTCACAATCCATTTGCATGTCCTGCAAAATGCAAATTGTCCCTAATGTCGCTCAAGTGAGGACCAATCCTCCTGCTCCCTGTGGTGCAGGCGAGGCTGCGGCTCTTCCGGGCTTCTGGGATGGGGATTCAGGAGTGTACAAAAAAGAAGGAAACACTTCGACAAGATATAGAGTTGCTTTGAAGAAAGCTCCATGGAAACTAGTTTGCTTTTTTCCAGAGCAAGAACTAGTTCCATAGAATGTACATTCATACATATGTGTGCCTCGACAAAAACGTTTCATTCTGGTTCTGGACTTCCTCTGAATTGATTGAATAGAAGATTGAGAGTAAGCGATTTAGTCTAGTATTATTATCAGATGTTTTGGTGTATTTGGGGGCTTGTAGTTTTTGTCAGCATCAGTCAAATATAGGTCTGATGTTTTCCTAGTGATGTGAATACTACTTTTACGTATAATAATACCTAGTAGTTTTCTATGATATGTGTCTAGTATTATCCCAGTATATATCTAGTATTACTTTTAGTATGTCTAGAAAGTCTTAGAATATTTTATAATATTTTTCTGTTAATTTTGCTTTTTTTATTATTTTCTGCAGCGTTTCTAGTTTTCTAGTATTCTTTCGAATATTCCTTAGACGTTTTCAAGAATTTTCTGATATTTTTCCAATCTAGTATTCCTTTGTATTTTTCTAGAATTTCGAGGTATTATTTCTAGTATTTTCAAGAGCTTTTTTGTCTTTATTTCCAATATTCCAATATTTATTTCCAACTATTCTTCTAAAACCATAGTTTTCCAATTGCCATTTTTAGTTTCTTGGCTCAAAAAAACTATCAAAGAAATCTTTTTAATAATACCCTGTATAAAGAAAGATCATGAATGAAATAAGGGCAGAAGCTCCTCCCCAAAGTAAAGTAGTTACAACATCAAGAATCACACGACTGACAAACCTGTTTTTTTGAGACCCACGACACGCAAAAAAATATGCAAAATAAATCCCGAACTGTGCTGTGTGCTGTGTGTGTGTCCAAGTCCATTAAAAGGGAATAAGTGCGTGCAAATCCTGGCCAGAGGATATTTTTCATATTATCAGAGCGCATATTACTTTAACGAGAATGAAAATGGCCCTGAACGACCCCCAGCCTCCCCCTCGTACCCAAAGAAAACACATGTGAAGTGCTCAACCACTCTGATGGATGGATGGAGGGAGGGAGGGAGGTAGGAAGGGAGGGAGGATTGAGGATGATGATCCATAACCACGCGCCTTTTTTTTTGCGTCTCACTTAAACCGCAATACAAACACACCCACTCGTCGGAGCAGAGCGAAAGATACAGATACAGATACAATATGAAGATGGAGATACAAAGATACAGGAGAGACAGGATATACAGGAGCGTGTGTCCTGGTGGTGGTGCTCCTGCTGAACCACATTCAAGTTGATCCCCTTGTAAATCTCTAAATTGTTTTATGAACATATTGGCCAAAAAAGGTGTAAACCTAATTTCCATGCAGGTAAATGATAGATATCGATCCTCTCTGGATGGATGTCCATGTTCATAGATATGGATATGTCCTTGTTCATTTGTTCATTTGTGTTGTTCCGGCACAGCAGGATGCACTCATGCACTGCTTCCGCCTTTTGTTGAGCCTCATTTAAACCGTACCGCTGGCCAATTTGCATTCGCACCACAAACCAAATTGATCCGCCCTAATCCTTAGTCCAGTTTCCCGTTCTCGTTCTCGTTCTGGTTCTCTTTCGGCTGTGTAGGTCCTGCGGCAGAGGTAAAGGCTGAGGCTATCTACTCCTTCTCCTCCTTTGAGACCGATCGACCGAAATTTATAAGCACGGGATTTGAATTTGCAAGAAAAACAAAACATTTTGATGCACGATGGACTCTCTGCCTTTGCCTCTAGCTCTGGTTCGGATTCGGGTTCTGGCAGGGATTGGCTTTGGCTTTGGATTTGGAGTTTGCCCTTTTGGCCAGAGAGGAGTGCAGCAAAAGTAAATTGAAGTCATTGAGGCGTAGGGATGGTCGTCGAAAAGGGGTTGTCCTGAACATTCGTATTGATTGGAGTTCAAAACAATTATTAATGTTATTTCATTGAAAAGTTGGTTTTTTTCAACTATTTTCTACACATTTTTGAACGCTTAATGGTTGCAGAAGCTTTTGAAGAGGCTCTGACAAGGGAAAAATGTCTAAGAAATTGAACGGTATATTGGATGTTATGTATATGCAATGCCCACTGTAAAAGTCTTTGTTACCGCACGGCAGCGATCTTTACAGGTGTAAGTTGACACTCAAGAAATAGTGAAATAACTGTAAAGAGATAGGAAACGAAGCTGTCAGATACTATAAAAAGATTTAATCAGTTAGTCAGTCGAACAGTTAGCAGCAGATAAGCGACAGTCCAGTCACAGTCGACGTTAACGTCCGAAAGGGTCGGGATTTTCATGTACATTATGCGAATGCATCTGGTGCCGTATTAAAGTAATCTAATTAATAGTATTAACAAAAATCTTGTTAAGACCTTAAAAAGAAAGGTCTAGACATTTGTGAGTTGAGCTGTAAATTCGTATTGTGTAGACTCTTATTCTTAAAGTGCAATAATCTATCTGTTCACGTTTGAACAAATCTAAGTACTTGTCTATGTACTTGTGTTTGAATCGCTGGGATTATATCAGCGCTGTCAAGAAATCAAAAACAAATACAAAAAAATCGAATAAAAAAATAAAAAAAAAGCATTTTCTATTGGTGATGTCATTAAATAAATTTTCATTAAAAATGGGCCGCGTGAGCATCTCTGAATTGGCAAGCAACAGCTTCTTTGAAATATTCAAGTGTATGAAAGAGAACTGCGAGAGCCAGAGACCAACTGCACTCGATGAGATCAAGTATGCCGATCTCATTAGCTTTGCCGGATGCTGGGAGCCGTTTGCCCGTCTGCTCTGTGAATGGGATATGGATCTATATGGCAGGCTTGAGCAGTACATGATCTGCAAGATCCGCAGCATTCAGATTGACTTTGAAGAGGTGTATACCCGATTGAAGAACACCTCAGCAATGGACAGAGAAGCCTACTGGAGCTCCGTTAGCCACGCCATCAGGGATAGCACGGGTCCGACCAAAGTCGTATTACGCTACGCTCCCGAATCATTCCATCCCGAGCACATGGATGTATTCGACACCGTGATGGGCCAACTCCAAAAGAAGTTAAATCTGAAACAGTTGGAAATCGATGTACCAGGTGACCATTCACGTCTACGTCTAGGGGTATATGGAACATAAGTAACATTTTTGTTTTTTTTTGTAGCCTACTCCCTAGAGGGTCTGGAAAGACTTGAGAGCCTGGAGACACTCCGTTTAAATATACGGATGGATATTGATGACTTGATCGAAATCTGCCGAAAGAACCGAAACTTGCGCGTTCTCTCATACATGAATAATGAAACGGGAGGCAAGAGGCTGGCCGCGATCGCCCCGCATTGCCAAAAGTTGGAACATTTCGAATTCAGAATGAGACCCGACGGCGATGCCTGTGAATACAGGAATTTGGCCAAGATTCCCAGACTTCAGCACCTGAAAATCGCAGGCGTGCACGAGAGGGGCACTCTTCAGCCTCTGCTGGATGGATTGGCCTGCCAGCAGCGGAAAGTCCTCAACAGATTGTCCATAGATGATGTCCCAATGGACCAAAATGAGACGCAGGCAATAGCCCAGATCGAAACATTGACCAAGGTGAAGTGTGGCTTTGACGATCCCCAAAGTATTGGGCTCTTGACCCAATTGAAAAAACTCAACCATTTGGAGATACTGTCCAGACACGACTTTGCGGCCATATCCGAGCCACTGCTGAGCATTCTAATGGAGTCGAAGACGGAGACAAGGATTGAGCTGGTCGATTCGTTTATATCGTACAAACCAAGTGGAGAACTTTTCCTGTTTATGAGAGGGGAGAAGGCGAATGCCTCCGACTACAGTCCACTCTCGACCCTGCCAGGTTTGTCTTCGCTTCAAATTCACGGATCGCCCCAAACAGGTACACCCGGTACTGGTATCCGTTCTCTTATAATTCATTATCTGTCATCTGTGCTCTTTACAGGATCCCTCCAGGGCCTCCTGGCTGCTCTGGCCTCGAGGCAGTCGCAGACATTCCAATCCATTGGTTTTTTTTATAAAAAAATCGATCCCGTGGAAGCTAAGGAACTGGCCTGCATTGGATCTTTGCGGATTTTGGTAAAATGTCAATTCGCTGATCCTCTGGACATTCAGCTTCTGTCTCGACTAACCGAACTCCGTGAGCTGCAACTGAATGCGAATGAAGTGTTCGGCAGGATATCGCCTGGTGTCCTTGCAGTCATAAATTCCTGCAAAAAGTTGGCGAAAATTCGCATAGAAACTGATCACGAGCAGACGACGAGAGGCTCTCCTGTCGACGCGACATTGTCTGCGATCTTCGAAATTCTGGAGGCCTGTCAAGGTGAAATTTATATACGGATCAACGACAGGAGCATCTCGTTCAATCGGCAAAAAAAGGAGTTGAACCTAAAAATTGGTTTCCTTAAATTTAATAACTTGGCCGTAGAACTTTTGGCCCACCTTTCGTCAGTAAATCATATGAAAATAGAAGGATACCATGAAGCTGGCTCCTTGAGAGCGTTCTTTGTCGCCATAGCGATGAGAAAAGACCCCGGTCTACAGAGCCTCTCCATAGCCGACAGCTCGCTCGACTTTAGCGAGACTACGGAGATGGCGAAGATTTCCACGTTGAATAGCTTCAGAGGCAAGCTCTCCGATGGACGAAGCTACCAGCATTTGCTCCATTTGAGCGACTTTAAGGTGGCCAAAAGAGATTTTCCTGGCAGGTTTGTAAATAACAATAACATGTCGATCGCAAAAGTTTATACTATTGTGTTATCCCCCAGCTACATCACATTCGTTAAAGACACTGGGAAATTAGAATTTTCTTCTGGGACTGACTTTCCCAATGCCACTGACGAAAACCTTATAGCTAGCCTAAAGAATTTGCGGCAAGTGAGGCTTCAGGGACCCTTCAGAAGGAGTAACATGCAACATTTCTTCGGCCAGCTGGCCACGTGGCAGGGCGAGACTCTGGAGGAACTTAGAGTGGACAAGCCTTACGAAATGAACAATGCAGAGCTAGGGGAACTGTGTAGAATGCGGTCCCTCCGAACCCTGGTATGCGGCCTATCATGTGTGAAGGACATAGAAATGGAACAGTTGGCTCAACTTTCCCAGCTGGCAGTGTTGATTGTTGAATCCCATCCAACGGGTTGCCTCAAGAACTTTTTTGCGAATCTGGCCACCAAGGAGTGCCCCACACTAGCACATCTAGCTGTAAGGGGCGGAGGTCTCACCTTCCAAGAGGTTACCCAAGTGTCCGCTATAAGTTCCCTGAAGCAACTCGAGTGCACGTTCTGCAGCACGAAAGGCCTTGATGTCTTGGCGCAGCGATCCAGCATCGAGGATCTGGTCATAACAACGACAGGAAAAGGTGAAGCCCATCTGGTAGATCTGCTCACTGCTTTTGTATCTTCTGGCGAATCAAAACTCCAGAATTTGATTATCAATGGTCCGTCAGTCGATCAGGATTCACTTAACCTTGCTTCTCAGATTCCGAGACTGAAGTCCTTGAAGCTCCCAGTCGAAGATACCCAGGGGATTGAGGTATTGCTCGAGTCCATGCACCTCGAAGAGTTGACAATCTCCTCTGAGCACGAGAATGGTTCTCTAGCAGGCCTCTTCCAGGCACTTTCACTGAAGGCTACACCCAAATTAAGGAATTTGGTGTTAAGGTATTCCATAGGCCTCGAAGAAGCTCGCCATCTCGTGAAGGTTGATTCAATCACAAGTCTAGTGTGTGGCTTTAAGGACGAAGAAAGCTTTTCCCTCTTGACTACCATGACTAATCTTGAGAGTCTCAAAATCACTTCGTTTTATGCAAATATTTATGGACACCTCAGTAAAATCTTCCGAGGCTGTCGAAAACTAAAGACTCTTAGAATTGGCAGAAGAGTATACATAAAAAATTACATATAAAATACTACATAAAAATTCGGTAAGAGTATTCGAATAAAAATATATACATATATACTACTACGACAATCAATATTTTAATCAATATATAGGGGAAAATAGATTAAACTAGAACTTTTTGTTGGAAATTACTCATCCCGAGGCGGCACAAGTAGAGTCTAGAGTCTAGAGGCACAAAGAACTCGTGCTCGCTGGCGGAGAGCGAGGCGGGATCCAAATGGCGGTAAATTTGAAAATAACTTATGTTCTTTGAAATACCTTTAAATGATTTTTAATAGATTGATCAAAATATACTAAAATATTAAAACAAAATTATAAACACTTGAACCGGTCACACTGTCGTGCAGTGGCTCCCTCTATTGTTCAACTGAAATTCTGCACAGCTTGCGTTGCGCCATTTGTCACTGTTATGCCACTCTGGCAGCGCTTCAGCCGTCAGCTGTTTTTCTTTTGTCTGGCAACGCTGTTTGTAATTGTTTTGCTTTGTTTATTGCTGAAAGTAAATTTAAATGTGTTGCTAGAATTAAAGGCACAGCGTTCATGCAGGAGGTGCCGCAGGAGATGGTGAGGAACAGAAGCCGCTCGAGGAGCAGCCAGCGCAGCCGACGCGGACGCAGGCAGAGGCAGAAGGAGAAGGAGGCTGCGGCCAGACAAGCGGCGGCATCGGTAATGGGCGCAGGCAGCGATCAGGGAAAGGCAGCGGCAGCCGAGATGTGGCGCAACACACACAGGAGTCTCTTTCAGTGGCATCACATGCAGGTGCAGCGTCTTTGCCATGGACAATTTTCGCAGCAGCAGGAGCGCGAGCAGTGCCTGGAGGAGAGCTCCGAAGCCGAGGAGGAGGAGGAGGAGGAGGTGGCGCCACCCATTGACGAGGAGTACTTGCAGTTCCTGGAGGTGACACTCAGGCACCAGCAGGAGCTAAAACAACGACGTGCTGCCGCATCGATAACCACACCAGACTCGACCTTAGAATAAGCTTAGACTACGATTTTGTATCTTTTTTACGCGAGTAGTAAACGCTGCCCCAGAACCGGCGCAAAGAAATCCGCCTCGAGGTGTCTGACTTTTGCGTAGGTTGTCGGAGGCACACAACTGTACTTTCTTCCAGGAACTCCTCCCTCTCCCTCGCCTCGCTAATGAAGATGTTCCAAAGGGAGACGCACATTAACGTGGCCAAGACGAATGTGATGTCATTTATAATCCTCGCAGAGAAATGCCTCAAACTGGGGCATGACTAACAAAGGAGAGTGGGTCAGCGAGCATGTGGGCGTGGCCTGAGCCTTTTTTCGACACTTTTTTCAGGCGAAAACCTAATTAAGACGTCCGAAACGCTGCAGAGACAGTGCTGCTAATCCCCATCTGAAGCGGCAGCAGTCGCTGGAACGCGGATTGCGGATTGCGGATTGCGGATCGCCTCCTACTCTTTGGTCACGGCCATTGGATCACGACGGACGACAAGCGACGACAACTGCGAGCGAACGACCTTTCTAATGCCTTGCCACTGCATAAATCATGGCCCAAATGGCGGCCGACCGGCCACCTGCAGCCGAAGCGAAGCATAGCAAAGTGCGGCAGCAGTGGCGGCGGCGGCTAATAAGCCGCAGAGATGCAGTCGGCAGCAGCCGTAGTGCAACGGGAACTGGAACGGGAATGGGAACAGTGGCATGGGGCATGGGGTAGGGGCACATTCACATTCAGCGATAAAAGTTTAGTCAAATCGGAATTGAGATTTCACTAGAAAGAAAGAAGAAAGTATTGCTCCACCCACAAACAAGAGAAACAAGAGATATCCCCAGGAAGAAGAGCGGCGGCAACAGAAGCCGCAGTAAAGCAGCACAAAATGGCTGCCCTGTGGCAAGCACCCCCCTCCATCGAGAAGAGTGTGTGTGAAGCAGAAGCCTCTAATTAAATGGGTGTATCTGTTGAATGTATGGCTAATAACCAGCAGACGGCTGGCTGCCACATCATGGGGCCACATCCCAGACAGACGGACAGCCAGATGAGCAGCAGAGGCGCAAAAACAAGAGAACTGACGGAAAGGTACATTAAATGGCAGGTGGGGCAGTAAGAGAGCGAGATAGAGGGAGAGCAGAGACGCGTTTGAGATGCGTTTCACTCTTCGACACGTGCCTCGACACAAAGTCGCGGAAAACATCCTTAAGTTTAAGAATTCATCTGAAAAATACTTAGCTAAAAGGTTTTTATTGCCGTAGTCTCACCTTTTTATTTCACATATCTTGTGACTGACCCAAAGGGCCGCCTGCACACCTGTTGCATGCTCCAACGTTGTGCGCTGTATGCTGTATCTTTCCATCTCTCTCTGTCTCTCTGTTGAGCCGCCATGTTTTTTTCGAGATAGATTTGCATGAGATTGCGAACACCCCCAACAACATCTTGAGATATGAATATTTTATGAGGCATGTGAGGAAACCGGCTGCGCTTGGAGGCCACACTGAAAAGCCTCTGAAGTGGCAGACAAATTGTTGCCTACAAATCAATTAAATTGCTAATCAACAGCGACAACAAACAAAACGGCAGCAACAAAACCAGCAGCAGCAGCAGCAACAAAAACAACAACAAGAAACAACAACAGCTGTGGTACAGGCAACAATAACAAGAACTGTGGTGTTGTTGCAGCAACAAATCGTGTATTAGGCTCCACAATTTAATGGAGCCACATTCCAGAGGAGAGGCAAAAGGCTAGAAGCCATTGTTGGGCTTTGGGCCGCCAAAGCGACCGCAAGAAATGCATAAACATATTGCAGATTGGGGACTGGACTGGACCAAGAAAACAACAAAACACCGCGCAAAAACACCGCGAAAAAGGGGCCAACCAAAACACACAACAGACAAAGCTCGTGGACTCGCTCGCACGCTGGACAAGTGCACCACCGCACTGGCATCCCCAACACAGGACAGGACAGGACAGAGAGGGACTGAGAGGGACGGAGAAGGAATCGGCGGAATCGGAATTGGAATTGGAGTCCAAGACCCAAAACAGAAACAGAAGCAACATGGAAACACCGCAGGCGGCATTTGACAAAAAAATAAGAAAAAATAATAAACTAAGAGCCACATACTCGTATTCCATGGGCATACACTTGGACGATGGATAGATATACGAGTTCATAGATATTTCGCTTGGTAGGCAGGCAGGGCAGGGGAGACCTGTCACAGAATCCACTGAGAATGGAGGATAACAAGGCGAGTCGTTGGTAAATGGGGAGAGTGTGAAGTGCACCTCAGTTGGGAGAAGTTTGAGGGATCTGGTGGAAAACAGAGGATGAATGAGAATTTGCGGGGATAAGAACGTAATGTTGTAGAATTAAGCATATAGGATATAGTATACTTACATTTTCATAGCTATTCCGTATAACCCCTCGGGCTTTATTCAGAGAATGCTATCTAAACTTTAGAGTACCTTTTCGGTACACTCAACAACAGGCTCTGGGTTCATGAGATGATTAATCAGGGATCTTTATGACTTAATTTTGGCACAAATTCATGTATCACATACATAGCGAAATAATATACATACATATATATATGTATGATAAGTAAGGTATGCCGACCTCTAACATATTTTTTCTGAAAAATTTGGAAAAAATATCTGTTATCAAGTCCAAGTGGTACCACCACCACCACCCACTGTTCTGCTGCTGCCGCTTGCAGTTGTCACCACCATTAACAGGAGACAGCCACCATTGGGGCAGCAGCAACTTGCTCTGGAGTCGCGAGACTCTAGAGTTGTGGCCTGCTTAGGTGCTGGCTGAGTCGCTGTCGAAATTCATTCAATTCAAAGCGAAATAAGCCCGATCCATAGCCATAGCCAAAGCCAGTCCCAGGCTCAGTCTCAGCCTCGGATGCAGATAGAGATTCAGGCGCTGACTTGGGGACTTGGGGAGTCCGTTCCAGTTTCAGGTTACACCACGCATGAGGCTTTTCCATGTCGTTCTCCATTTGTCGCCTGGCACTTTTCTAACTCAACGAGAAACGAGAGGGAACTGTGCCTTGGGTATCGACACGCCTGATACCCTATAAAATATGAGTAATATGTGGAGCCTAAAGATATAATTTATTAGAATTTGTGGGATAATTCACAGAAATTGAGTGATGATTGGAACTGGCCACAAAAAGAAGATTGTAGTATCTTCTTTAGCTCTGGAGATGTTTTTCTGTCGTTGCGTTTGCAAAAACATAACAGCCCCTCCATACAGGGTACCAGAAAAAACGGCGCTTGCTCTATGAGGGTATGAGAGAGAGAGAGAGAGAGGTAGAACAGGGTGAGCGGTGGTGGGAGGGAGGGGAGGGCAGAGGATGAGAAGCGTGAGAGTCGACAACAAACTGCGCCTGCGCACGCGTTCAATTAGCTGCAAATTGCAAATCGTGCGGCGCATGCGCAACGTCCAACGTCCCGTCCCCAATGCGCGATGTCGCCACAAACGGCGGCAACATGTTGCTGGCCTGCAACACCACAGCAGCAGCAGCAGCAACAGAAACAGAAACAGAGAGGATAGTGCCACAGTGCCACAGCAACAGCAACAGTTGCTAATGTGTTGTCAACAAAACTCATGTTGACAGCAGAATCGAAAATATTTCATTTCAAATTTGCTGCCGCTGTTGTTGCAGGTGTGTGCATGTGTGTGTGTGTGTGGGAAAGAGAAAGGCAATGATGTCGTGGCAAGGAGGTGTCGATGTCCACTCTTAATTGGGGGTTTGGGGCGGGTGGGTGGGTAGTGGATAGGCCTTGAAAGAGAGACACATCCTGTCTAAGCGGCAACCGCTACCATAACTCACCCGCAGAGCAGCAGGCAGCTGCAGGGGCAGGCAGCAAGCAGGGGCAGGCAGTAGCCACAATTTGCATCGTGGCACTGGAATCGAAGGATGGGAATCGAATTTCGAGCAACTGATTCGAATGTTTCTTTGTTGAATGTTGAGTGAATGATAACTGACAGTTAAAGCAGGAGGTAACAGAAGGAGGCAGGGGGCCCCAGAAGCCGCAACATGTTTGTTTGCTACAGATGTTGTTGCACCAAGAAACGGGGGTATATCGAGTATCCAGTATATCGAGTGCAAGGAAGGAATCACTACAGACTCTTCTCCTCTCACATAGTCCCATAGTCGAAATGCCCCTGCAATCAGAAGGGTAGCTGTGTGTTTTTGCTTTTTCCTTAGTCGCAAGGCAAATGTCAATAAATATTGGAGCGTCGCAGTCGCATTCGCTGTCATTGTCATGTGGAGGCCAGAAGCAGTGGCAACATCAGTAGATTGGAATGCTGCCTGCCTCTCGAAGATTCCAAACGCGCGCATAAATTCTATCAAACAAGCAAATGGAAATATTAAGGAAATTTAGCATCCGATCCAGGTACGGGTGGGGGCGATAGGGTAACGAAGGGGGCGGAGTGGGAGTGGGAGATGGCTGGGCTTTTGTTTGTGCGCTTAAAAGCAACCGCCGCCGCCACTGTGGCCGACAATTTTCGAGGCGCGTCAGCAGAGAGTCAAAGGCTAGACGCGATACCAGAACAGAACCAGGGCCTGCCACGGAATGGTGGTATCTATCCTCATCCTCATATCCCGAGGAACCAACCGCAGAGCCACATACATCATTTTCACACCGAAACGCAATTGATGATGATGATGATGAGGATCGGATGAGAGGATGCATCGGTGCATGGATGGGGGATCTCTGGGGCTCTGGCCTGCGGCTCTGTGCCTCCGTCTCTGTGGCAAACCTCAAGGCGAGAATTATGAGCGACAACATGGCAACGGCAACGGCAACAACAAATGACTTTGAGAGTGAATTTGCAGCTAATAATTTACACAAAAGCATTTTTAATCATCGAAAGAGCCAAAGCCAAAGAGAAGCTGCTCGAGCAGCAGCAGCAGCAGCAGCGGCAGTGGCAGTGGCAGCGACGAGCGAGGGCCAATAAATTGCAACGTGCCACAGCAACAAAGTAATCAATCAGCGCGGTCAATAGTCAATGATCCCGCAGAGAGGAGGAGGAGGAAGAGCATCCGATGGAGGAGGACAGAGGTGGCAGAGGTTGCATTTTGGACCACTGTGTGGACGACGACCACTGGACCACTCCGGCATTGTGTCAGTCACAACGTTGCAATGGGAATGCAGCAGAATGTTGCATGCCACAGAGCGGAGATGGAGATGGCGATGACGATGACGATGGCCAGATCATTGATAATGATCAGCAGCCAGCTAGCGAGCGATCGAGCGGCTGCATCTGTGGCAAGAAAACATCTAGAGTGCAACCTCCTCCAAATGAGAAATGAGAAAATCAACTCCAAAGCTCAAAGTATGCGTAATGGCCCCAGGGAGCAGCGTTGAGACTCTGCTCTGCTCTGCTCTGATCTGCTCCTCCAGTGGGGGCCGCCGCGGGCCAGATTCCGATTCCAATTCCGCGAGAGAGATTCAGTTTGTGGCAGTGGCAGTGGCAGAGCCATAGTCATAGTCATAGCCATGTCGATAGATCGGCAGTGAATCTGCGATGAGAAAATGCGTCATAAATGCGTAAACCCGACGACAGCAGCCGCTGAAGACTGGAGAAAAGGGGGAAAACTAGAGATGGGAGAGATCAAAGATCAGAATGCTATCTAATCATACAGGAATTCAGAGCTTAGAGCATATATTGTATGTAGGATCCGTAAACATTTTGGAAATGATCTTTGGAATGTTAAAGGTATCCCCAAATAGAGTGATATCTGTCTGAATTTGGAGAGTATTATATATGAAGCTATTATCTATCCAATTAACAAAAATCTTCACTATCAAAGAATGATTATAGGGAGGGAAGTGAAAATATGTAACTGTCTCCGGAGTAGCTGTCTCCAAAATGCACAAGAATTCGGAAGAAATAGCTCAAAAGTGTTTTTGCTAGAAACAGGTACAGTCACGTCTCCAGAATGCCACTCACGATCACGTGACGCGTCCATCTCTAGCACCGGAACACTCCTCTCCTCATGGATCGCATCGGATCGCACATCGCCTTGCATTGCATTGCATTGCATCGCTTTGGCAGTCTTCATCATATTTAATGGTTGTGTGATAATATGCCACGTTTGCTGCCGGTTGCTGTGTGTGGATGCCACTGGCCACTGGCTAGTGGCTACTGGGCTGCTGCTGTTGCTGCCTGCCACATGATGTGGCCATGGCATGGCCATAAAGAGTCTCCGAGTCTCCAAGTCCGAGAGTCTCCGAGGCAGTTGCAAGGCAAAACTCAATTAAAGAACGCATTGCAGAAGTCCATGATACACCTCGCTCGCCGGCTGCTGGCTGTTGTCTCTTGTCTATCTTTCGCGGTGCAAGATGATGATGATCATCCGTCCTCGCCAAGATCTTGATGATGATGATGATGAACAACTGACATTGAAGTGCCAGATCGACAACTGAACGAAAGAGCCATGCTCATAAATATGGTTGCAACAGCAGCGGCAGCGACTCCATGCAGCATTTCGCATCTCGGGATCGACTGCATCCATCCATCCATCCATTTGCTGTTGTTGTCTACAACTTGGTTATTAGTCGAACGGAATGCTGGCGATGCGCGTTAATTAACTCATCAATTTTTTCATGCCTCCCCCCATTCCCGCTCCCCTGGCATATGCTGGAGGATCTATCTGATGGATGCATTTACTCCTACTTATGCTGAGTGTGCACCCAAAAGGATCAGATCAGCGTAATCAGCAGACGGACGCGACGCTCCTCGCTTCTCGCGACGATGACACAAAGCCGTGCCAATCCAATCAGCTCGTGTGAGGTGCAGCATGCCACATGTGGTGGTGAGGTGCTAGTGGTGGCGGTGGCCTCTTGTTTCGAGGCAAATTAAGTACCCTCTAGAATGTAGTTGAAAATGTCTTTAATAATGACAGCAACTATGTGTGGAACTTGAAGAGCGCGTAAGCATCCATGGGCATCGGGGATGGAGGTGGCACGTTCACAGTCCTCTGTGGCACACAGGAGATGCGAGTGTGTGTATGTGTGTGTGTGTGCAATAATCTGGAACGTCATTTTTATTGCTGCCACTCGACTGTGGCATTGGGGCATTCCTCTGCCACAGTCTCTGCCTCTGCCTTTGAGTGGAGGAGCAGGATTGTCTCTCTCTCAGCCTGCTCGTTGTCATCTTAAGCAATCATCTCATAATCGGCAGTGGCAGTGGTTGTGGCAGTGGCACTGTGGCAGAGGCAGTGGCAAATCCCCACCAGAGCCAAGAGTCCAGAGCATCTACTGGGGGGAGACAGACCAGACACCACACACAGATCTTCAAAGAAAGATCTACGCTCGCTCGGTCGCTCGCTCGGTCGCTCGCTCGGAGAGATCTAGAGCGCGCCTTTTTGATTGATTGCCGACTACGGACGGACGGACGGACGGACGGACGTTTTTGTCGCTGCTGCTGCTGCTTTTGGTGTTAATAATAATTATTATTGAACGAAGATGCTGCTGCTGCTGCTGCTGTTGCAGTTGTTGCAACATTGCATTACGATCTTCGATCTGTTGCGATGCAACGAGAGCGGAAGCGAAGATCTGTAGTTGGGCGACAACGTGAGAATTCTCGACGGATGGTTTGTCTCTTTCAATAGGCAGTGCAGTGATTTGATGGGCAGCGCAGTTACTGCATGTTGCACGTGTGGCACAGGAAGTTGTAGCTATGGCATAGCCATGGTGTATGGAATTTCAGATAGTTTTGGACCAACCCAAGTAGATATTTTCCCCCTCTTCTATCTAGATCTTTCCTTTCGGTTTTTCTTTTTTGTTGCTTTTGTGGGTCGCCTCAAGGACACCGCTTCCCCAATCCCTATTTCACAATGGCCAGAGCCACGTAGCCACATGGCCACTCAATCGATTGGAGCCAAGCAGTGGATTGCCATCGCCATCGCCACTGCACTCCAGAGAGCCTCCAATGAGGAGAAACAGCAACCGAGTCTAAGCCCAAAAACAGTGTGCCACATGCGGCGTTGTGGCTGGTCGGCCATCAATAAAAACTTGTAAAATTGATTACAACAATATTCCGTTTGCTGTTTTCTGCTGTTTTCTGCTGTTTCTCTGATTTCTGTTGACCAAAAACAAAAAAAAAAGTTGTCGCTATGGCGACAGTGCCCCTCCCCGCGGCACTCTGGGCTCTCGGGCTCTCGATATTCTCGGTTCCATATCAAAGTCGTGCGCTGTCAAATAATGAAGTTGCCAGATCAACAAAAACCAACAGAAAAACTGCCAGTGGATAGGAGGGGGAGAGCAGACTCTAGAGCTGGGACTGGGGCTGGGAGCTGGAAGCTGGGAGATCTTTGGATCTGGGATGGGGGTCTACCTGTTGGCCCGCGATGCTGGGTCTCCTCCGACTGGGACTGGGACTGTGGCTCTGCAAATCGTGCAGTGGATATCAGTGATCAACATGTTGCACCATGGCCATGGCCACCAGAGTCCGCATCCCTTTTGTTCAGCAGAAGAACATTCAACATTCAACAAAACAATTGCAATTGCTACCGATTTGAATACCCTGTAGTTAGAGGGGAGTATAACGGAGGGGATATCCGTATTCCTACGACTTCTAAGAGCAGGAAACAATGAATATTAGGGATATTAATATATCCCAGCTCCCTGTAGACTATGTTGAAGAAATGGTGAAGATACTACTCTGAAAAATCAAAAAAAAATCTTGAAAGATCATGGATTTTTATATTAAGAATGAAGAAAACTCAATTCCAGTAGACAATTATGAAAATTGTGACTGTGGAGAGTCATGAAATGCTTTAGATCGTGTATGTTTGGTAGGAAAATCATTGGAATTGGATCATATTTACATTCGATATCAGGAACACAAGATCCCAGTGGATCTAGAGATCTAGAGAAACCCCCAAATTCCTTCTCTCGTCATTAATAACCATAGAATATCCACATTTTGTAAGATTTTATACATTCCAAATGAATATAGAGACAATTTTACTGATATTCCCATATTCCTCGACTTTTCCCAAGAAAACCAAGTAAATGCTGACTCCTGGCCCATGCCTGCCCAATGGGTATCTCTGGGTCGAGGCAAACCCCAGTGACGTTGCACTTTGGTTATTCTTTGCAACAGAAATCGACTCCGGCCTCGGCTGCAACGCGAGCTGAGAGTCAAAGAGTTGCTGACAAATGTTTGAGTTGCAGTTGTGCTACCGTGCAACCATGCCGCTGATGCTGCAAGTGCCCCAGCATTCTCTCTCCCTGTCTCTCTCTCTGTCTGTCTCTGTGTGTGTTTTGGTTTTGTTTTTGTGGCAGATACTCTTGGTATTTGCTCTGCCTCTAATTACAAGGAGGGAGACGCTGCGCGACGCGATATTCCGCTTTTGATTGCTGGCGACAGCCGAAAACGCGTTCCCAGCTAATTTAGACACCTCGCATGCCGCAGATGCCCCGATCTGTGGCTCATTAAACAGCCAGCAAGCTGGCGAGCCGGCAGGCCAGCGGCGGCAGCAATCAATTGACTTTGCAACATGTCCCTGCCCCCAGATAGCAGGGGGGAGGCAGGCGGGACGAGAGCGAGAGAACAATTATGGCGACAGTGAGAGGAATTTGCAGCGCTTGTAAGCGGCTGCCCCAAAGGCTCGGCTGCCCCTGATACTTGCTACTTGCAACATCGACAATTGTTGCCGCCGCTGACCTTCGTGTTGGAAAGGAAATGAGGGGCAATAGCAACGGGCAACAGCAACGGCAGCGGCAACAGCAGCGGCGACCGCAACCGACCGACCGACCAGTGCTAGAAAGGCAATTATGTTCGCTGTTTTCTCAGGGGGCACTTATTTAAATTGCAGCGCCGCCGCCACATTGTTGCAGCATCAATGACAACCAGCAACATTGCCACACACGCAGCACAAACTCTGTCTCTGAAGCTCTCTCTCTGAAGATCTTTCTATCCTTAAGAATGGGCCTGTAAACATCCTGCAGCCACTTTTTATATATTCCATCAATCGATCATAAATTCAGGAAAATCTTTAACGGCACCATTTAGTGGAAAGCCCCTTAAATTTTAGATCATAACTCCATGAGATTTTCCCTAAATAGAGCCCCCATGCTGTACCACTGAAAAAGGAAGGTAATCTGGATAAAAACTATGTCTTCCTTGGTTCAATCTTTGGAACCTTTCGACTCGTAGTTTCTACATTTAATGAAAATCATTGATTTAAGAGAAAATACTCTATGGGAAACTGATCTCAGATCAAACTTTCTTATAGATATAATTATGATCGTGCAAAAGATATATTTTTAGTATAATTTTCGTTATAATCTTAGGATTTCCAACATTATTCGATTCTAGATCACTGAGAGTTATCGTTTGGTAAATAATCTTGAAGAAGTCTTCAAATTCCTAAGAAAAAAGCAGCTCCTGATGATCTTTAGGGTAAGTTTTCTTCACAGAAATACCTTAAAAATGATCTATAATCTTGAAACAGTCCTTTTTCGATATTGATCGCCTTTTAACACTCAAATTACTGAAGTTCCCTGAAGAAGAAGTTTCCCTGAAATTGCCGCAGCTATCGATGATCAATCGATGAAGAAACTTTTCAACAAGGAAAAAGCCAACGATCGTCTGACTTTTGCCACTTGGCAGTTTCCTTCTTCCTCCGGCCACAGTCTCCAGACCTCCTTCTCTACTGTTTCCCCTTCCTTCCCTTCCCCCCTCTCTGTGTGCGGTCGTCGCTGGATCGCTGGATCGCCGGATCGCTAGGGCAGCAAATGGACCAACTGACACCTAGACACATTTTTCTGTGGCACAAATCAAAAGGCAAACATTTTCACTTTCAATTACAGCAATTAAAGCGAGCAATGATAATAACTTATTTAAGAGGCGAACGTGGATGTGGCAGTGGCAGAGGATGCAGTCGCTGAAGCAGACGCAGACCGTGCAACGTGCAACGTGGAGCGTGGAGCCACAGGCCAAAAGCGGAGGCACGCAGAGACAGAGACGCGTTGTAGCGAGCGGAAGAAGGAGAGTGAAAAGGGAATGGGATGGGGGATGGGGATAGGAGAAGATAAAGGAGGAGGCAGAGTGGACAGGGGGCAGAGGGGGGCAGTAGATACTACATGGGGGCATGTGGATGTTGGTTGATGAAAAACTAGTTCATGCCTTAAAACAGGCCTCTCGCCATCTCCCTTCCACTTGGATTGTGGCATGCCGCATGCGCAAATTGAATTTTCGAGAACTATGCAACACTCATACGCCCCGTGGGTCTTCCCCTCTGCTTCCCCGGTGCCCTTGCAGCCCCTGCTGCTGCTGCTTCTGCCACTGCTGCTGCAATTGCGGAATAAACGCTTTTTAATTGAATTCGAATTCTGGGTCTCCTCTGCTCCACAGCTCCTCCCGCTCTGACTGCTCCTCCTGCTGCTTCTGCTGTCCTCGGATCGATGTTGTCGTCGCTCGTTTTGAAGTCGTTGCCCAGTGGCTCACTTACAACTTGGGGCACCGCCAGAGTCATCCTTTTTGGATGTGGAGCCTGCTCTGATCTGCTCTGCTCTTCTTGTTTGTGTCGCCATGCCCTTGACCCTCAGCGGAGTCCATCAGCCAATGGATCGAACATAAATGGAGATCGGAAGAGAGAATGAAGGGAGGGATTTGATGCCTCTTTCTTTAGATCTAAGAAGTGCTGCAAATAGGAAAACTAAGGCATAACTTTGTGGTTAAACGGATATTTCTGCTGGGATATTGTATGGCAAAAGATCATCTGAAAAGATCATCAAAGAGATCATCCACTGTGATGTTGGTGTTGGGACTGATCTATAGCTGATCTTTGGCGTTTCACTAAGCCATGAATTCTCTGAAGATTGGTTACAGAGGAACCCTTTCTTCATCCAATACTGATCCGAGTTTCTCTTTCAATTAAAGGTGGAAACTCATCCCTTATTGAGGGGAAAGTGCATTCCCCATTCGTTGCTTTTGCCGCTGCTTTTCGCACTCTTGTTTTTCGTAACCATAAAGTTTTTCTTTTTCTTTTTCTTGATCTTTTTTTTATTTTATTTTTTATTGTTAATTTATAGAATTTTTTTGTTGTGTTGCTGCGGTGGCTTCTGCCTTTGGAAATGCCTTTGACTGCCATGGCAATGGCGACGGCGACAGAGACGGCAACAGCGACGGCGACTGCGACGGCGACTGCGCGGTCTCTGGTTGTCATTAAAACGCGCGATGGGACATCGATTTGTTGTTGCTGCTGTTTCTGTTTCTGTCGCTGTTTTTGTTGCAGCGATCGAGGATCGTTGATCGTCCATCGGCCAGCGTCCATCCAGCGATCCATTCTCCGATCCTCTCTCTTTGTCTCTCTCTCCAGCGATTCTCCAGCGATCCTTCTTCTTTCCATTTCGACTTGTTGTTGATTTTTGTCGTTTGCCTTTTAAATGAAAATAACGATAAATCAAAGGTCGGCGTTGAAGCGAATACCAGGAAGGGGAGGGGAGAGACCCCTGATCAGAGATGAGTGCTGAGAGATCTCCTTACCGCCCCTTTCTCTCTCCCTTTTCCCTGTTTTCCCTCTGTTTCTTTGTAATTTGTTAAGCTTTTAATTGCCCCCAAAAAATAGGCACAAATGGTGGCAGGTGACTGCCACCCACAAACAGGTGGCCTCCCAGAGAGAGAGAGCGGGAGAGAGAGATGATGAATCTGCGATAGAGCCACGGCCACGGGTTCTCTGGGGGAGTGGGAACAATCCTCTCTGATCCTCCGTGCGATCGAGTGCTTTCGAATCCAAGCCAAATGGCGCGAAAGTGCACTCACAGAAGCGCCTTCCAAGGGGGGTCTTTGCCTAATCCCCCCAACGGACACCCCTGACAAAGGGGAGCGCGAGTAGGTGGCCTGAGATTTTGTGATTTTGTGTGTCTGGGGGGAGCATGAGAACCTCGTGCAGAGGTTACCAGATAGATGTTGCAATGGAATGGAGCTGGAGCTGGGGATGGATTGTGGCTTTAATTAATTACCACCAGAAGTTGCTGCTTGCCGCTGGCTTTCTTTCTCTAATGGGATTCAGGGGAAGGGGGGCCGGGGGGACTCCTTCCTGCGCTCTAATGTAGATATTCCATTTGCCATTAGGTGGAGGCTGAGAGGCTCAACTCTGACGACGTCATCAGGCCGCCTCCAAATGCGTTTTTTGCCGGCAAGCAGCCGGCCTGGCAGTACCTCCTGGTAACTCCTCTGACTGCTGCACTTAATCTCGGTCGATCGTCAACGTTCCATCAGCATCATCATTGGCATCAGCATCAGCATGGGCATCGCTACCCCTCCTGCCCCACAGACTGGGAGGGGGTGGGGTGCAGTTTTGGGGGGCATGCTATGCTCTTCTCGCAAAGATTGTATCTCATCAAAGGCGCACGTTTTCGAAATTACCGTACTAAGTGGGCGTCTAACTGTGCCACACAGCCGCAGCCGAAGTTGCAAGGCAAAGGCTGCCTGCCAGTCGAAGCCTGAGTTCCAGATGGGAACCCCCGCCCCCCTCTCCTACACCCCTCCCCTCCCCCTCTTGGGTTGCAAGTTTTTTGTGTGCGTTACCCTTCGACCTCCCTCTTTATGCGAGTGCTGCTCCGCTTCCTCTCCCCTGCAGCTGCTCTTGCTGCTCCTCCTGCTGCTCTCCAGTCATATTTATGCTCAGACTCTCTTCCCATTCCTCCTCTCTGTACTCCTTTCCCCCCTTTCTCTCTCTGCTCTCCCGATGTTCATATTTCCAGCGCTTTTTCACATTTTCCACGCTTGCTTTATGCAATTTCTCTCCACTTGAGAGAATTTTTCATTAACACTCGCCTGCAAGATCTACCAAAAACAAGAAGAGATTCTTCTGAAAATATTTGATATTTTTAAAGAAATTTATTGATATGAGAAACAAACTATTGGCATATACCCTGTGTCCTTGTTGGTCTTCCGACCACTTTGTCGATTTGTTCCATATTTAGCTGGGTTTTTGATATAATAGGAAATGCAGTTCCTATACCGTTTATGTGTTTTTGCGATATCTGTGATATCTTATTCCTTTTTCATGGTCAGACAAACTAGTTCCACGAGGCATTTTACCCAACCAATTACAAAATATTCAAATCTAATGCCAAATTTTGTGCAATTACATACTTAAATTAAGTAAGTCAAACAAATTTTTGCAACTGAACTTCTTGAAGGGCTCTTATCAGCAGTAACGATCAGTTAGCACTGATAAGAACATATAATTATTTACTCTACAGCATCGAAAGAAACGGTACAGCGAATGAAACGAGCAAGCAACAAATTTGATCGAATAATAACAACAACATATCACCAAAGCTTTGCTCATTCACAGAAACGGAATAATTTTACTTACATATATGACTTAAGCACAAGAAACTGTAAATGCACATATAATTATTCGTGTGAGGTAGTATTCTCTAGTTCAGATGTAGATAGGAGATCTCTTTTTTGAAGGCTGGCTCTTATGTTCTTCCATTCGGTTTTTAAAAGTTTTTTCTTTGCCTTTGAATATTAATTGAGGATCCTAAGAGTGTATGGATCACTGCAGCCGCATTATGGATAGTTTATACGAATTCAATATGTCTCCAGAATAAAGAGATGTCTTCTCTTTTGATGTCCACTATATCCGATGAATTTCCTATATGCTAATCGTAGATTTCATCGATGTAGTATAGACTCTTCTTTTCAGAAGTTTTTCCCATGCCTTCTCTCCTGATTCCTTAATGATCTTTGACTTGTCGAACCACGTACCGTACCGTTTCCTTGTTGCTTAGTGTAATTTTCCCCATCAAGAAAAGCCAATTTTCCCCCGCACGAAGCGTTCGTTCTTGCAGCATTTCGCCTGGAATCAAAGTCAAATATGTTTTATTAAAAATATTTTAATGCCATTAAGCATTAAACATCAGCCTCATCCCAGTGTATTAACCCCCAAATGGGGGAGGTCGGGGTGTGGGGAGAGACCACACCGAAGTGCAGTGTTGCGACCTGGAGAGTCGTTCCCCCTGGCGGGGCACCGAGGCAAGGAGGCACGGAGGCACAGAGGCCATTGGCGTTTCGCATTTCGCGCGGCTTTTGCCTTTGGGTCGGGTTCAATTTTTGGTGCGTTATCTCTCTGGCAGGGGCAGCAGCGAGTGGGGGGAGGGGACAGAGCAGAGGCAGTGGCAAGTGTTCTGGCATGTTCTGTTGCAACCCAGTGAAGATGACCACCAGCTGCAGCAGCAGTAGGAGCAGCAGCAGCAGCTCCCCACAGAGCCAAAACAGACACAATTTCTGGCTAATTTCTGGCACAAATTCTGGCCGCAAGATCGAGTCCTGAAGATGCAGCACTCTAGCAGATAGAGCCGGACTTGTGGCATGCCCCAGCAGATGAGGATAACCTCTTGGTGGCCATTATTTCAAAGGTATATACATGGGTTTTCCATCCTCAGAGGCAGCATTGTTCTTGCAACCCCGAATCATGTCTTACTCACGCCTCATCATTCGTGCCACACGCTCTCCTCTCTAATGCAAATCTCTGCATCTAAGTCTGTGGCACAAACAGCAGCAAGAGAGAGACAGAGGGAGAAAGAGAGAGAGAGCTGTGTGGAGACCAGAAAAATGTCTGAAATGCTTAAATAAATAAAATGAAGAAATTGTAGAATCACGACCAAAGTGGAGGCACAGCCACAGCAGAAGCTGCTGCCACAAAAGTAGCCTGTGCGCCTCTGTGGCATCCACAGCCACTGCTACTAGTGGCTTCTCCTTTCCTTTGCTATGATTTTCCCCTGATTTTCCCTGTGATTTCATTAAGGGGTTTTTATGCAAACAAAACACAAACCTCCTGACAATCGTCGCTGATGAGGCGATTCTTTCTTAGCCCCCACTCTCTCCCTCACCCTCTCCTTCTGTCTCTCTGTATATATCCTGCATTTCCATTCCCTTCTGTTTCTACTTCTTTCTGTTTGCCTGATGAATGAAAATTGTTGCTCATAATGTGCCGTTAGGCAGTGGTTCCTGGCCTAACGGCAACATTTGTAGGCTGTCCAAAATGCTTGACCAACTCTTCATTCTCCAGTTACTCTCTGGCTTCCCCATGTTTTCCCTGGAAATCCTTACCAGTGGAGTTTTTTGCAGAGAGTATGTTAAGCTTTTGGTGCTGGATGTGACAGGGGAATGGGAATATATTATGGGAATGCAGATCTTCAGAGGAATTCAAAGATATATTAGTTATTGTTTAGAAGTCGACCAAGCTATAAGAGAAGAAAGATCTCTTAGATAATGAAGGAGAGCGGTGGTGTTCTGGATCCTTAGTCGATCTATAAAGTTTCCTTCAGCTTGTACAAGGATCGCAAATGCCGTAGAAGCTAAAGGAGAAACAAAAATCCATAGTTACAGCTCAGAAAAGCTCTCTAATGATGGATATACCTCTAAAACCTGCAAGATGAAGCTGAATACTATTTAAGTAGAGGCGTTTTTTGGATCTATCAATATAGCTTATAGAAATCGGCGCAGGAATCGTGATGGATAGTTTGAAATACTGATTATTGATGGTTTCTACCTCCCTGCTGAATATCTTTCCGTTTGGATAACTGATTATATCCCAATACCAATACTTTTTTCTAGAAATAATAAACATACCTACACGATTATTAGAGTTTTGCGAATCAGTGGGTATTCTTTCAGCCTATGGGGCGTTCTCTGATTTTGCACCCGAAAATATTCTCAGAGGCGACAACAGTAACAGCCTCTGTGGCAGCAGAAGCAGAGGCAGAGGCAGCAGCGGCTGTGGCAGTGGCAGCAACAACTCTTCTAAACTCTAAACTGGATGCCGGGAGTTGTTGCATTTGTTGCCTGTGTGATCTTATCGCTGCGTTTAGCATTTAATACCAAATTTGTTTTATGCAAATGAGCAGCAGCGGCAGCGGCAGCAGCAACACCACACCATTACGGCAGTGGCAGTGGCACCAACAGCAACAGCAAACAGAACTTGTGGCAGCAACACTTGGTGACAAACTGCAAATGAAATCAGCGTCGAGTCGGAGGAGAGGCATTCCAGAGCTGCCTCCAGGCGGGGGGCAGGCGGGGACTGGCATTAGATCTGCGACAGACCAAAGGGGAGGGGAGATCAGATTTTAATTGATGCTTAACCTTGGAGCCACACCTCCTTCCTTCCTCCGCTAGATGCACGCTCTCTGATTTCCCACCCCCCCGCCATGCCATGTCTCTCTCCCCCCTCCAGCAACTGAGATCCTCTGATTCCGATAAGAAAACCGATTCGATGCAAAGCCCCCCAAAAAAAGTGCGATTTCATAAATCTTTTCATGAATTCAATTTATTTTTTGAGACCAAAAGGCGGGGGGGCAGGGACTGTGGCAGCAGACAGTGTGTTTGGGGCATGTTGCATGTTTCATATTTAATCAATTTTTTGTTGGCTCTTTTTTTGGGGTGCTGTTGCAACAACCGCTGGCTGCTAACCGCTGGAGTCACACGCTTTGCTTATCCGATTAGGCTTCAATTTCTCAATTTACCTATTGATTGGTGGATTGGTGGCATGAGGCATGAGGCTGGGGGCGGGCATCTGTCTGGGATAATTTGTTGTTAACATTGAACTTTCATGTTGCCACACAGTTTCCATTTTCCATTTTCCACTGGAGCAAAGCGTTTCTCATGGTTTTTGAATGGAAAATGGAAGCATTGAATGGTGTCCGTTCAGGTCGTGGCTTCCAGAAGCGGAAATCGGACAATGCTCATGACTTTTCCGCGAATTTTCCTTGCCCAAAGGGCTGGCTGGCTGCTGCTGGCAGGCTGGGGTGACAACGACAACACCTCGCCCCTGAAGGAAGCCTCAGAGCCGCCTCGGAGATCTCTCAGAGCCAGTCTCTTCCTGACTTCGTGATTCAAATGCCAGTGCCGCAGAGTCGCAGTCGCATTCAAGGCCAGGAAAACAAAGGGGCAGTAGCAGCCACAGCCACAGCCGCTGCCACAATGGGAGTCTGAGGCAAGACGTTGGCCATAAATTAATCAAGCGTTTCTTTCGGTGGTTCTCCTGTTTTTTTTTTGGGCTGTGGCTGCGGCTGCGGCTCTGCCTCTGCGGCTCTGTGGCTGTTGTCTTTTGCATTTCACGGGTCTGTGGCTGCCATCCTTTAGGCCACGACCCATCGATCCCCAAACCCTGAGACTCATTTCCCAGGCGCACTTTTGCTTTTGCTCTTCATCCGAGATTCATCCAAGAGATTCATCCGCTGACAGGACAGGCCATGCCAGGCCCAGAGCTTTGCTTTGCCTCCGTTTCGGTCTTTGTTTCGGTCGCTCGCCAATTGACAGGCAGGCAGGCAGGCCGGCAGGCGGGCGGGGGGAAGGCGGGGAGGCAGACGGCGGCTTCTTCGACGATTGTCGGACATTCGAAGCTTCTGAAGATTTGTCCGCCATGCGGCCCCCAAAAGATAATTTATGTCCCCGCAACCCCGATCCTACCGATCCTACCGATCCACCGATTCTCTTTGCATATCGATCCCCAATTCCACTCTCCCCAATTCTGATTTCCCTTTCCCCCCTCGGGATGCTGCTGGTAATCGCTGGCGCACTTATTTTACTTTTACTTTTCCGCACTGCAGATTGGAGGCTTCTTCAGTGGCTGCGGCTTCTGTCCGGCTACTGTTGTGGCCTCCGTGTTGCACTGTTGCACTGCTCTGCAGCGCTCTTTTGTGGCTGCCAGAACCGCCGCCGCCGTCGTCTCTGTGTGCCAGTTGCACAGTGTCCCGTCCGGGGGCATGGTATTCATATTTCGCGGATCTCTGGCTTAATAATAATATTATTTCTTTGAGGACACTGTGCCACAAGCAGCGGCGACTACTGTCGCCCCGTCCCCGTCCCCTGCCCCTTCCTGAAGAGAGCATCTCTGTGATCCCTTTCGTTTTTTGTTCTTTTGTGAAAAATATCCCCTTTGTCCTGTCACTCAGTGCGCGGATCTGCGCGACTTTGGACGTTGTGTGTTCGTTCGGCTTTCGGTTTCGGTTTAGTCTCTGGACTGGATCCCCATTCATGCACCCCATTCCCGTCCCGTCCCGCCCTGACTTGTCCTGTCCTGCCTTGTCCTGTCCCTCCTATTATCCGCCTGCTTTGCATACATAAATTCATCTGTGTGCCAAGTGCATCCTCTCTGAAGACCAGTCTCATCCTCATCCTCATCCACTGAGACCCATCCCTAGCACAATCATCTGCTGCCCGTTCTGGTCGCATCTGTCGCTGTTAGGGTTAATGTCAATTGCTTTCCCAATGCCATAAATTCGTAGAAGAGGCAGAAGAAGGAACCAACCAGAAGAAGAGGGAGAACAGAAACAGAAGTTGCTTCAAACAAAGAGAAGAAGCTAATTTCGCCCTAAGGTGATTCCCGGACAACAGCAACATCCCGCCTTCCATTTAATTAGCCCAGAGAATCGCAGAGATTGTTGGGCTCTTTGGTTGCGATTCGATTCGATTTGACTTGACTTTCTAGTCCGCAAAGTGTTGACCAAATAATCATTGTTGACAATCACGAAAAAGGCAGCAGCAGCAGCCACCGGCAACAGCCCCAACAGGCGGCAACAGCAACAACCCACAACAACAGCAGAGAAACAGAGAGAGAGAGAGCGAAACAGCTAGCAACATTTCAATATCGTGAGCCACAAGAAACAATTTATACAAATCCGAGTGGAAAAGTAACAAAATGCCAATTAATTGCCAAATAGAATGTTTATCTATGGAATCGCCAAAGCCAACAGCTAGCAGTAGTGGGAAAAGCTGGAAAACCTCAAAGTCGCTGCATGAGATACACTACGAAAGGTGTAGCTTCTATGGAAACCATCTCTTATAGTCTTCTAATGGAAACTTGGTTCAAAAAACATCTCAAACTGCGATTAGTACACATTTTTTTCCAGAAAGCTTTTTGCGAAAATCGGAGCACGCACTTTTGTGATTTGATAGGCAATTCGCAACTTTTTGGCATTTTTATGTAATATATTTTCTAAATTTAATATTTGAAGTGTAGCTTAATATTTAAAGTGCTTATAATAATATTTAAGGGCACACAAACATAAAACCATAATGAAAAAGTGTAGGTAGACTCCCAAAGCGCAGCCCAGGGTATCGGGAAGGGGCGAGTACTTCAGTCGTCCGCTGATGTACTGTGCATTGAAGGGTATCATTATGACCACCAAAAAGAACAAAAAACTGACAAAGATCAGTCCACAAATGGGCTCCTGGGCGTCCATCAGCCGGATGGTGATTATGACGAGAGCGATGAAGCACACCAGAAAAACATAGCTAGTGCACCTGAAATTGCACAAGATATACGGGGGCGAATACGCCCCGCATAAATGGAGAACCACCAGAACTACGGCCGCAATCAAAACAGATGCCAGCACGTCAAAAATGTTGATAATGTCCACGAAGTAGCATCCGAATAGAGTCAAGAATACCACCACGGACAGCACCAGTATCCAGTTGAAGGGGAAGGAGTATCGCGTCTGCTGATTCCAGATCAATATCGTCAGGCACATAAATGCCATCAATAGCCACACAAAAGGAGGCGCAGGGCCTATGTCGACCATGGTATATTCCGTTGCCAAGACAATGAGCCAGGTTATCAGCGACAGGACGCAGAAGATGGCGGCAAATATATACACATGAAGCCGGAACACAGTCATAACTGCTGGATCGGTGATAGTTTCGTCCTGTTCCCCTTGCGGTCGATCTGGTCTTGCGATATTCATTTTGAATTCTCATATCTTTCATTTCTATGGCTGATTTATTGACTAAATCTCGATAGACAATGAGTTTTGGGATTGACAACAAAGAGATCTACCTCCTCGATCCATAGAAATACAGAATGGAACTCAGTCAGTATGGCCCCTCCGCCAGAGAGCACACACTCCACGATGATGAGTGGAGTTAACGTATATCCCTTTGGGAATTTTCGTGTTTATTATCTCTGTTCGTTTATGGCAAATCTGAACAGCGAAATGCGAAATCTTAAACTTTTTTAATGTTTATTTATTCAATCATAGTAATATAGTAATATCTAAAGGCACACAAGCAGAGGATCATCATGACAAAGTGTAGGTAGACTGCCAAAGCGCAGCCCAGACTATCGGGAAGGGGCGAGTACTTCAGACGACCGTGAATGTACTGCGAATTAAAGGGTATCATGATGACCACCAACAAGAAGAAAACACTGACAAAGAGCAGTCCATAGATGGGTTCGTGGCAGACCACCATCAGGATGGCCAGTACAATGAGTGCGATGAAGCACACCAGAACCACATAGCTGGTGTACGTGAAACTGCACAACATACACGGGGGTGCAAAAGCCCCGTATATGTGTAGAAGCACCAGCAGTGCGGTCGCAATCGAAACAGACTCCAGCAAGTCCAAAGTTTCGATGGCGTCGATGAAGTAGCATCCGAATAGAGTCATGCATATCACTAGGCACAGCACCAGTATCCAGTTGGAGGGGAAGGAGTATCGCATCTGGTGGTAGCAGGTCAGTGTCGTCAGGCACATAAACACAATCAACAGCCACACATAAGGAGGCGCTGGGCCTATATGAACCAAATTTAATATTGTCTGATCGTTTATGAACAATACAAGGGTCCAGGTTATCAGCGACAGGAAACAGAAGAAGGTGGCAAATAAGTACACATAACACTGAAACGTTCTCATAGCTGCTGGATCGGCGATAGTTTCGATTTGCTCTTCTTGCGGCCGATCTGGTCTTCCGATTGCATAGTGATATACATTTTGATTAATATTAATACTTAACATTGCTGCTGCTGATCGACTGATATCAACTAAATCTCGATAAACTATGAATTTTGGCATTGACAACAAAGAGATCTACCTCCTGGATCCATAGAAATAACCAGCGGTTCTAGGATAGAGGTGGCGGGTAAAAGCAGTAAGAGACTAAGAGTTATTCCGTCATCGCTATACCCCTCGGGAAGGGTATCACAAACTAAACTGCTGCGTGAAGGAGTTCCAGCAACAGAAAAAGCAACAGCAATGGTAATAGCTATAGCAATCACTGTTGACTATTAGTAAAAGTTAAGCATTTGTGACCGTAACACATTCGAAAGAGAGTCTCCTGCCAATGGGATTTCTGGCTGGGAAGATGAAGGAGGCGGGGGATAAGCTGCGGGCGGAAGAGTTGGCAATGGAAAAGCCACAGAAGAGAGAGCGCTATCTCGACCATGGGTTACCCAGTGCTCAAAGAGGTTGGTTTTTCTAAAAAATAAACAAAATATGTTATTTTCTATGTATGAACCAAGGCAGAAAGCTCTGATGTTAAAGCTAGTTATCGTTACTTATCGATAACCTTCGATGAATGTCAAATAATCTGCAGCTCGCGGGAGCACTTTACGATTACAGGGTACAAGCATTTCACTGGTTGCCTAAGCAAATGATGGTCAAAATGTTGCTGCTGCCGCAAGTTGCAAGTTGCAAGTTGTGCTGCTGCTGTTGTTGCAAGCAACATTGACTTCGGGTCAGGCAGACGCCAGGCAGCAATGGTGACGATCTAAACGAGGAGCAAGCGTGGATCGGCAGGCGGCATCTTAGATGCTAACACACAGATCCTCGTGGAGACACAAAAACACACACAGATACACACAGATGTAGAGAGAGAGAGAGCTAGAGAGTGAGAGAGGGACAGATACAAGTGCAAATTACACGCTCTCTCATACATATGCAAAAATGCCTGCTAGGAAAAGTCGTGTCGCCTTCGTCTCCGTCAATGGCGATGCGGATCGCTGCCTTTTTGGCCATTGTTGTTCTTCTTTTTGTGGTTGGCCCGAAAGAAATGGCCTCGTCTTGTGGTTAAAAGAGAGGGAGACAGACAGACAGAGGGAGAGAGAGAGAGAGAGATGGAGAGAGAGTACAAGCAAGAGGGAGGCGCGATTTAACTGCAACTTAAATTTTAAATGCCACCTTAATAGCATCATTTGCACGCGGCGGCGGCATGCTTGTTAGCCCCGTCGAACCGAACCGAACCGAAACGAAGCGAAAACTTTGAAGAGATCATTGATTCGGACTATCGCATCGAAGGAGCGGGCCCACAGATACATGGGATCGACAGACATAAAGAGGGGGAGTCAAACAGAGCCAAAGAGAGAGGGGTATGGAGGTGTTGACAGAAAAGCCAACGGAATTATGTGTCCGATGCATTCATTCTCTTGTAGGAACAGAAGCGTGACTTGTGGGATACCTACGCGACTCGAAATTGTTTTGAAATTGGCAGGAAAATACCTGTATGTACCATAAGTATTTCAAAGTAAGACTCCTAGTGATTTTCAGCAGCTGAAACCACGTCTATCGAGAATCCCAGTAATTCAATGAACAATCATAAACAGGCGACTAGAGGTGTTACCAGAGTGAAGCCATGTCTGGAACCATGTCTGCAATGGCTGAATAGTGTAACATGAGCTATCGATATAACGCTATATCGATTGTATACAGGTCCTATCATCAGTTCTGAAAGTCTTGCAGTCAGAGGGTAGTAGAATACACCAACATTAGTTAGTGTCATGTACATCTGTAGCCCCGTATACCCCCATTCATTCAGCGACTACAGGGTATCATAACAGTTTCATGTGTGAAATTCCACAACATTTGGACATCCATAAGGAAGGACGGAGAGGGGGGATGGGACTGGATTGGATTTCTCTATGTAATCCCGTTTCTGCATCCACAAATAAATCAGACTCTTGGCAAATTGCTCAATTATAAATTGCCCAACGATTCGGACGCGGATTCGGTCTTCAGCTGCGGTCTTAGCCTCAGTTTTAGCTTCATTTTCCGCGCGGGTTGCTCAATGGTGGAAATTAGCATTTGGGCAACAGGCAAACAGGCAACAGGCAATGGCAATCCGCCAGCCATAAGCCTTGGCAGCAAAAGCTGCCGTCATGTAAGCGACTAATTAACATGTCACTCAGCGCAGCAGCAGCAGCACAGCGGAGACTGCAACTGCAACATGCCACATGACTGTGGCTATGGCTGTGGCTATGGCTATGGCTGACCATTCACCAAGCGGTTACGCACTCAAAAGCTGAATGGAAAATAGAAGCAGAGTGTGGCAGCAGCAGCTCCAACCTGTTGCCTGGTGCCTTCTCTCTCTCTAAGCAAATCTCTCACGAGTTTCGAATTTGCCACAAAACGAGAATTGCCGAAAATAAACGTTTAACATTTTTGAATTTATTAGCCACAAAAATTGTTGCCTGCCACAGAAGGAGGCAACGCAAGGAGGCAGGGCACTGGAGGCACAGAAACAGAAAGACCAGTCCGTCAGCCAACGAGAGACCGACCCATCGTCTTGTCTCGTCTCGTCTCCGGCTCTCTCTCTCTCTCTCTGTCTCTCTCTGGAGGCAATCTCTGGGCTGTCGTTTGCACGGCGCTAATTATCGCTGCTAATGATGCTTTAAAAGGCAGTCGTCGACGACAGGCGGTCCCAGCTATAGCTTCGTTTTTGGTTTTGGTTTTGGTTTCGGTCCCAGCCTCAGCCTCAACTTTGGCTGCAGAGATGGACTCAGGGGGGGACTCAGGGACTGGGTTGGGGTCCTGCCGCTGCATGCCTCAATCTCCTGCCTCTCTGGCTTTTGTGTGGAGCTTCCTACCTGACTGCTGGCGCGGCTGCTCCTTTCGCTCATCGCATGAGTAATTGACAATTTGCTGAAGTCAGCGTGTCTCCTGCGCCTCGCTCGCTCGTTCGTTCGTTCGTTCGTTCAGAGGGGTCTGCCTGTACCTGTGCCCCTGTACCTGTACGTGACCATCCACGAAGATGACTTCTCTCTCTCTTTCGGACTGCAACCGCTGCAGCAGCAGCAACCGCAGCCTCCTTCCCTTAGCGGAAGAGGGCCGCGGCATGCATGCGGCTCTTCCACCGGCCAATATTTGTATATGTTAATTGTGTGACTAATGACAGCCAACTTGTCATATTTTTATCAACATGTGAAGTTAACATTTTTGTTTCCTTTCGTTACGTTTCGAACGTGCAGCCTCACAACGGTTACAGGCAGGGCTTCAACATTATTTGGAGGGGAACTAGAACTGAAAACTGGCACTGGGACTGTTTGGTGGTTCACTGGAAGAAGATTTGGTAATTCGAATTGGCTCAAAATACAAATATTTAGTGTTCCAAGTATAGAAAATATAACAATTGCTTGTTTTATTCCAATAGAGAACTGTGACTTCTTGAGTTTTTGTTTTCAGATACTCCCTGTGATAATTGGTGAAATCTTTATTGGTAAAGTTATAGATCAAGTCTCAAGAATGGATATATTCACAGGAGAGACACAAATGGATATAGAGATAGTGCATTCAAGACTTCTTATAGCCATACACTACAATTTATGATGGATATAACTATGATGGATAATGTGTTCGTTCATTTTTTGGGACTTTTTTTAACATGGAGACTGTTAAAGTCATAAAAAGCGACTAAAAAAGGATTCATTCGTTCACAAGAACCTTTTCCAAGATGGAACTAAACCCAAACGAAGAATTTGAACAGAAAAATGATATGAATCACAAGTTTTTGTTGGCAAACATTGCTTTGGATCAATGGGAACAGTTTTCAGGAACAGAAATATGCATCCATTTTAGATCTGTTCTCATTTGAAGTATATTTTTCATGCTCCCTTTTTCGGAACTAGTTCCGTGTAGCCTCCATCCCTCGCATTGAGACATTAATTTCGTTTCGCTTCGCTTCGACTTTTGATCGCCTATCTGGGGTTCAGTTGTGTGTCAAATTAACGCTCTTTAGGAGCCAATATGCAAAGATATCACGGATATGGGGGTCTGAGCAGACACAAGAGACCCCCACGCCCACACGTAGGCACCACCATAGGCAACTCTCTGCTCTCCCCGTGGTAGAGGTTTCTCCAAGACAAAAACAGCAACAGCAACGGCAACAGAAAAATAAAGAAAAAAGAATTCGTTAGTTCAAAAAACTCAATCAAATGTCGAAACTTGAAAATCGTGATCATGGTCCTGGCTCAGCCTGCACTCCACTCCACTTCATCCACTCCTCTCCCTCGTCCATCCATCCTTCCATCCGATCTATGGGCCTGGGACTAATGGTTGTTGCCTCAAGGCGCTGGCAGTGGCACTGGCCGGGCGAAAGGAGCATGCGGCATGGGGGCAGGGGGGAAAAAGCAAAGGAAAAACAACAAACGGTAGCTGCAAACAAGACAAAAGACAAACTTATCGTTTGAATTATCGGCATTCATTTGCATTTTGGGAACCCTGTAGCCCCCCTTCCAACCCCCCACTGGCCCCTTGTTTCCCTTGAGTACACTGAAAATGTGGGGAAAATAGTGGTAAAAAAAACGAGAGGGAGGGGTAGGGGTGCCTACAGCGGGGAAGCAGCGGCAAGAGATAGGAATACAAACAAAAAGCACAACAAAAATCATTCGAAATCGAATGACAATTGTCTCGCAAAGAAATACAGAGAGAAAGAGATAGAGAGCGAGAGAGAGAGTGAGTGAGAGGGAGAAGGCAGTAAAAATATCACCCATAAGAAAAAACAACAACAAATGTGAATGGCGTAATCGCCAAAGGAATGAAAGCTATGAATACCCTGTTATTTGTAAATGATTGAATCAATTGAATTATTAAATTATAAAAAATTACAATAAATTCTATAAGGCACTCCATTAAATATTCCGATATCTTCCGATAAGAAGTAGAACCGATTCCTTTTGTATTTCCATTCTATAGCATTTTTATGAATTTCTATATAAAGGTATTAGTATAAAATGCCCTATTAAATCTTTAATTTATTAAGAATCTATTAAAATATATCTAACTTATGACAGAATTTAATTTCATCTGTTTCAATTGCTTTACATTTTCAGATAGCATTTGGATGAAGCGCAGAAATCTAAGAAAGATCTTTAAAATAAGTGGAAATGTTTTTGTAAGTAATATTTTATCTTGGAAATGAAATGATATTTGGGACTTTCTGTGTGAAAGATTCCCAATTCTTGCTCATTGATCGACATGTTTATCGCTATGATAACATTGTATATACAGAAACAGAAATATGAACGATTCTTAAGTAAAGTTTTTATCACAGAACTATACATACATATATCTTAGGGTTTCGGTAAACAGAATTTTAGAATATTCTTAGCAGAGTGAAAAGAATATATTTCTTAATGATAGAAAGGGTTTCTCTTAGGTCCTATTCCTAGATTTTTCCCACCACTTTACAGGGTATCAAAATCACACATGAGCTTCTGCTGCTGCTTCTGTTTGGGCTTTCATGCTTCATCGCTCACTTGCCACTGCTGCCTCTGCTGCTGCTGCTGCCTCTGCCACTGCGATCGCTACTGCCACCGTTGCGCCTTTTACAGTTAGCCATCGAGGGCCGCCTCCTTCCCAGGAGCAGGAGGAGGAGGAGGAGGCAGAGGGTATCCCAGCGAGAAATTAGCATGCGCGAAGCCTCTGCTGCTGCTGCTGCTGCCGCTTCGGGGGAGGTGCAACAGTGGGAGGAGAGAGCCTTGGAATGTCAACGGCAGCTGAGATTTTTTTCCAGCAGCTTCTTTTTTTTTTTCTCCGTTTTTCTCCCGCTTTTCTCTCTACGCGAAGCGCTTTTCCCGAAAGGATTTCCAGATTGCAGTTGTTTGCAGGAAAACGTGATCATTTTAACATTTTTGCTTGTTTCTTCTGCTGCTGCATCTGTGTGTGTGTGTGCCAGTGTGTGTGTGCCTGTGATTTTGAGTGGCTTTTAGCAATTCTAATGTTGTAGTTGTTGTTGCAGCCACTGCCGCAGCTGCAACTCCAACGGTGGCTGCAGATGAAGACACGATAGAGGAGAGGTTCTCATATCGATAGATGCTCCAATACCGTACGACAAGCGGTTGCGTTTCACTTGATCGATTGTAGGTGAATATCCATGCCATCTTTGAGTTTGAGCATCGAGAGAGCTCTCTTTCGAGTCCGGAAATGTCATCAGTTTTCACAGGGGGGGAGACGGGGGAGGGGTTGGGCATATGTGAGGGAAAACAATTGCCATGTCAAACAAGAACTGCCTCCAAAAGAACAATCCTCCTCATCATTTGGGCTTGTCGCCGCGTCTTTTCATTTATGCAACAACTGCAGGAGAGATCCACTCCACTGCACTCTCCCCTCGAGATCTGCGTCATATTCTCCACCCACACGGATCATCCACAGACAGACAGATAGACAGATAAACAGATAGATGTTGCAGCAGCAGCAGCACTGAGAGGCACGCAGAAGAGACATCATCTCGAGGCTTGAAAAAGGTTCGTACTCGGGTTCGTTCCTCTAATGTCTGTTGGCGGCACGGCAATTAAAAGGCACGCTCTCATTGTTGTTGCCGCAGATGAAACATTGAAATCAACGACAATGTTGACAACAAGCCATAGACCCAGGCCCCAGCCCAGAGCAGCCCAGAGACCAGAACCCATCCTCCCAGTCGGAGATGGAGTCGGAGTCCCTCTAACAATCAACAAACGCGCACGATTGCGATTACCTGAAAGAACTCTGGAGATCTGCAAGGAGGAATAAAGCGTGTTCAGATGAGGAGAACCAGGGGGGACTGGAGGACGGGGAGCGACACTGGAGCGACTATCTAATGTCGGGATCTGTGTACCGTAAGTGATGTCGATGTCGGCAGCGCCACCTACATCTTGGGATAGAGACAACGACGACGACGACGACAAAGACAACTCTTCTGAAGCCTTCAAGGCAATCGCTGCACAACTGCTGGCTGTCCCTCAGCGGAAGTTGCGACTGTAGCCGAAGGGGGCTACAGATTCTCTGGAGGATCATTTCTGTGGCGCATAATTGTGCATAATTTTCAACTATTCGGAGGAATAACAAGAAGAGGGAATACTTGAGATATATTCTGACTTCTATGCTGGATACATTACAGAATATTTAGAGCATCTGATATCATTATTCTGGAAATAATAATGATCACAGTCTACTCAATGTTGGTATTTAGGTAGAAGATAAACAAGGGAGCATTTCTAACAGATATGTAATGGAATTTTAAATGTTTTCAGATTTAATTTTATATTTTTTTAATTTTTTTAAAATATTAATTAATGATTTATTTAATTTTCAGAATGCAAGGAATGTGGAATCTATGGAATGAAAATGAAAGATGTAGCTTATATATGTAGCTTCTAAAGCTCCTGGTGGTAACGTAAAAACATTGATATTCACTATGTCAATACAAATAGAAAGTTCGATAAATGCAAGATTTTGATCGGTAAACGTAAATATGTATTTCAAAGAGAAAATGTATGTGAAACATGCATATTTTTATGTTTATTAAGTATTATCCAACTTTCGATCAAATTTGTGAAGTGTCTTTGATTTTCGTTAAAGATCAATCCAGTCGATGCTTGTGTTTGTCGAGATTTATCGAAATTTCGATATAAATTTGATGTGTAAAAGGTTTAATTAGCATCTAAGATGCAGATCTAAGATGTATCTTACTTCTATCGGTGGGTACCTGATTAATATCGATTGATCAATTTACAGACAGAAAGATCAATCGAAACGCCAAAGCTGTAAGACACTCCCTCGGAAAAGGGTATAAGCGTTCTCTGATTAGCCTCCAATGAAGGAGGGAGAGGCTGTGGTTTTTTTCTCCCTTGGCAGATCGCTCTCTCTCTCTCTCTTGGGCGTTGGGCATTGGGCGTTGATTGGCAACTAAAAATTGTATTGAATGCTAATTTCTATAGCGAGAAATCAAAGCGCCGTTAGAGGCAGAGAGGAGGAGGAGAAGGGGGAGGAATGGGGGGGGGCATGTGGAAAGCATGATACAGACAATGGCGCTCCATTAATAACTGACAGGACAGGACAGACGGGACAGGACAGGAACTCAAAACTCTAGCTCAAAAGCCACCGACAGACACAACAGAGCCGCGACACAAAACCGACAGACAGACAGAGAGAGAGAGAGAGAGAGAGAGAGACGGACAGAGAGACGGACAGTCGAGGAGTGGGCGCGCATTAGTTGGCTTTTGTTTTGGGGCAAACCCTTTTGCGCCTTTTGCGCCTGGCTAGAGGCAGCGACGACTCCTCCACTCCACAACAGCAGAGCAGAGCCACACAATAAATAATAAAATGTTGACACGACAACGTCATAACCTTTGAACGTGAAAACCCAACCAGAGAGAGAGAGCCACAGAGCTACAGAGAAGCCACAGAGAGGCCTCATCTCAAAGGGAAATGCGAAACAAAGCCAAATCTCTTTCAGCGAGACGGAGCGAACAGCGAAATGCGAGCTCTGTGACTGGGCTGCGTGGGCTGAGGTCTTCATCTTCATCCTCATCCTCGTGGGCTCCACTCTCCACTCTCCTCTCTCCAATCTCCTCTCATCCTCTCTTCCGCCTCGAATGGATTCAATTAGTCGTTGCCCCCCACTCCCACTCCCACTGCGGTCTCGACCTTCACGCCACATTTACCAGATTCGATTCTACTTGAGTTATGTCCAACTTGTTGACGTCGCGCCCGATAGTCATCTTTCCCACAGACAGTAGCGTAGGCCCCCGGGCACCCAAAGGGGGTCCGCTTAAGCCCACTGCACTGCACTCTGTAGATCGATGGTTGTTTTGCGAATTTTTCATTCATTTCATTTCATAGTTCGTTTCTACACTATTTTGTGTGCCAAAGGTTATAGGATTAAGCACCTTATTGGTTGTATTTTTTTATAGTGAGAACTTCGTATATATAAGTAAGTGAAATCTCATTGATTTTGATCGAAATTCAAGCCGAAAATAGCTGGAACGAGGCACACGTCCTGCGACATTAAGATACTCGGCAGGCGTTACAGTTCTCACTGGAAGAGAGCTATCGGTAGAGAGATAGAGAGTTAGTTAGGTTGTACATTCGGAGAGATCCTTTAACCCCTTCTATAGGTCATAAATATTTCGATGGGGGTCGAGGACTACGCACCTGTTGACTGTTGACGTCGGATAATTGGGAGCAGGAGCTGCGAGACAATGGTGGAGCAGTGTAGATATCGCTGCAGGTGGCAGCAGCCCCCCACCTTCCCCCATCCAGCTTCCACGTTCCACGTTCCAGTTGCACTTCCAATTGGCAATCGAGTGCACGCCAGAACGACTGCGAAGTGCAGGCGAAATGGCAAGACAGCGAGACGACAGCAAGAGGCAGTGCAACAAAGTGCAACAGTGTGCCACAGTGCGGCAGCAATTTAGCAATTGAGGCAAGTGAACATGTCGTTTGCTCATTACAGCCGGGTCTACAGGCCGAACAGCCGAAACAGCCGAAACAGTTGAATATCGCTGCGAATGCTGGTTTATGTTTTTGGGGGCTTAATCGCAAACGAAATCGAAAACTGAACAGCAAACATGAGCTGAAATGTGTGGTGGCATGAATGAGGAGTGGAACGGATTGGATCGGATATCGGAGGGGGGCACGGGGCTCCAGGGTAGTTCAGATTTGTTTCTCGACTTTTTTCGCTTCACATCAAATCAAATTAAAACGGCAGCCTGTCGATTTCTGGCTGTCTGTCGCGTCTGCGTCTCAGTCTCCGTCTCCGTCTTCGTCTCTGTTTTGGTCTCCGACTTTGATTTCAATTTCGATTTGCTGACAATTTTCCGAGTTTTGCGATTTAAGTTTTTGCAGTGTGTCTTAATTGGTTGCAAGATAAGATGTGTGTTCGTTCATGTGCTCATGTTGATGTGTGGTTGCCATTTAGCATCTGGATAGACCTTGGATGGGAGAGATACTGGCAATTAGCCTGCGAGTTGAGGGTGCAAAAAGAGGCCTAATGAACGGGACTCTGACTCTGTCTCTGCCTCTGCCTTTGCCCCTGTTTGTATCACGCAGTCCGCCATCGCACCCGTTCTATCTCTTTGCATAATTCTCTCATTAGTCAGCCTCCTCGTTCACCGTTTCGTTCACTCGTTTTCGAAAGTCGAAGTTCAAGTTTTTGGACTGCAATCCGGGTACCCAGGAACCAACCACAGACAACGCAACACCACCCTCGTTCCGTCGCTCTGTCGTCACGTCGTGAGTGGACCCCGTTCGGACCAAATACGGTCGACAAAAATAAATCAACGGCCGAAAGACTAAACGATTTGGCTGCAGGGCAAATATGAAACATAAGCCAAATTAAGGAGTCGCCCGCCACAAATCGATCAGGCTTCAGACCAGATGGAGACCAGACCAGATCAGACCTGGCCAGACCAGACCAGACCAGAGCAGACCAGAGACCCCGATTCCAGATGGAGGTTTCCGATCTAAAGACACAGACAGCCAGAGACACAGCCATAGAGCATAGGCAATTATTCGAACAATGTTCAATATCCAATGAGTGTGTTGGGGAGAGGGTAGGGGAGGGTAGAGGCTGTGAAAATGTGTCAACGCTTCATGGAACACGGCTTCCAATTGTAATTCCTAAAATTGAAACTAAAAGTGGAACTGGAACTGCTGTCTGATGCCTGGAGCTGCGACTAAGACTCGCCTCCGGGCGCCAAACTTTTCGCCTTTTGTTATGTAAATATTATAATTTTTGGGGTTACTTTGTTACTTTTGGAGATATATGAAGGGTATATGGTATGGTATACTGAGGGCTTATGTTTCTGGCAGAAACTGAAGCAGAAGCAGAACCTGAGCAAGTGGAGTCAAAGGAATATAAAGAGGATTCATACATGCAGAGGGAGGAACCGATATCTGCCTGGAATTTCTAGTTAGGCAAAGTATGTTGGTATTTCCTAGGAACATCAATATTTAAGTACTCCTCAGAGTTGAAGAATCTACCAGAGTTTAGAAAGAGAAGAATTTCATAGATATTTCAGTAGATACTTTCCTCCTTTATTGCAGGCTATTTTCCAGCTCTTTATTGAAAATCATCAAAATCTGATCACTTCTTTATGATTTTTCTTGGTTCCTCCCCTTTCGAAAGTCTCTCGATGTATCCCTTCACAAGAGTCTATATATGAATTCCAGTTTCCGAGGGTATCCTCTAGTCGCCATTTACCCACGTTCATTATTATTTCTGTTACATTTTGTGTATTGAATATTTTCCATACTCGATGCAAAATGCAAATTTGTAAGCTCAGTGCCTCAAATATTTTGGCATTTTGCGCATTAATTTCCCAGACCCCTCCCCACCGCAGTGATCTACTCCGATCCGATCCACTACCCCGAGATCTCAGCTCCATTCGATCCGTACGCGATGCATTCGATCCATTGAGAGTGGCCCAGAGTCTGAGGTTGGTCCACCAACCAACCGGTTGTCCGTCTGTCCCTCCGCCGATCTCGCCGTTCCCGCCGGTCGTCGTCTCATAATTCTGAATGCAGTTTGTCGTCGTGGTGGCTTCGATGTTGTTTGGTTGCTGTTTTGCCTAATACGTGACTATCATGTCATAATAGCGAATTATTAGAATTTAATGCGGTCACAATGCTGCGCTATGAACCCCGGGCTGAGGCTGAAGCCCAGACGCGAATGCTGATCTCCTCCTGTCTTCGGTCTACGGTCTACGGTCTGTCCCATATTTACTAACTGGGTCGACAGTTGGCCGACTCCTCTCGTTTGTGTGCCTGCTGTGGGGGAGAATTACACAGTTTTCAGAAGGAATTTAAGCGTAGCGATGAGAGAATATCGATTGGCTATCGATAAGGTATCAGAAATGTGCAGGAAATATTCATAAATATCTTCAATTTTGTATGGGAGAGAACATTTTGATAGAAAAATCAAAATTATGAGAATATATTTATTGGAAAATAATATAGAAATTTTATTGAAAATTTATCGATTATAGTATATACAATTTATCGATATAAAAAAGAAAATAATTACGAAATGTGTACATTAAAAACAGAATAATATTTTGAATTACTCTTATTACTAATTATTATAAATATCGACAACAGCATATTGTTTATGGTTCTGTATATATCTGGAATGAAAGACGTGGCAATATCGCCTACCAAATTCGATATTCCGATACCATTCCTTGAGCTAATGATTGCGTAAAGGTGCCAAGTGTAGAGGACGGGACCTGGAGGGCATCCATCCAAAGCACCACAATCTCCCAGCGTTTGTCGCTTTTAAACTCCCATTGGCTCGGACCCACCTTTGGCCACTGGGCGTTGCATGGATCGGATCGGATCGGATCGGCTTTCGCCAGTCGAAAAGATCGATCGAACGTCTAAACGGCCTAAAGCTGATTAAAAGCGGCGGCTTAAATAATTTCCCATGGCCAGCCATGGATCGCCATCTCCATCTCCATTGGCATCTCCATCTCGGACTGCAAGTTGGAGCCTAATCATGGTGATCATTCGATTGGCGATTGAGCGTGCCACATTGGGAGATTAGCTCTGGGGGCATTCAACGATCGTCCAACGAACCATCGATCTCTGGCGATGATTTTATGTCTTGATTAAGTATACGCCGCGTGCTTATTGATTTAGTTTCACTTGAATTGCGTTTTTCACGCTTTTTTCCGAAGCCAGAGCCAAAGAGCAGAGACCAAAGACAGTGGCATGCCGCATAGGAACACCTGCACGATCTGCACTGCCTCTTGGAGTCGACTCCACACTGACACTTACATGTTCACACTTGCTGAAAATTTCTGTTTGTTCTGTCTTGGCGGTGTCTGTACTTTTTTTTTTCGGGGATTTCGTGTGTTGCAATTCTTTAGGCATTTTTGACAACTCCAAAAGTCGAAGTCAGAGCCAGAGCCAGAGTCAGAGTCGGAGTCAGAGTCGGGCCTTTTATGGCGGTTGAGGCCCCCACCAATTGTGGATTGGGGGCGTCTCCCCTCGCTCATTTATAAAGAACGAGCTGGCGAGGCGTTAAGTTTCATGTAGGTATTGATTTCCATTTGATTTCACAGCCAAAAGCAGCCCAGGCAGCATAGCCTCCCCCCTCTCCGCCTACCGCCTCTTGGCTCCAGCCTCCCTCCCAGAGACCATTCGACAATATTTCACAACATTTCACCTCATTAATCAAACAAAACTGCAAGGGTCTCCCCGTTCCAATGACTCTCCAACTCGGATGCGACTCTCAGCTGAGACTCCAACTCCGACATATTTTCGGCAAGTGTCAGCGTTTTACAGTTAACATTCGAAATCTGCTACGAAATCTCGAGGATCGTTGACTTTTTAATTGATTAAAATGAGAAATCGTTACGATTTGTGTGCGTTGATTGTGCGGGGACTCCGATTCCTCTCCTTCGGAAGGATCTGATTTCAGCAGAGGATCATCTGCAGCAGCAACATGGAGCAGGGAGAATGGAGGATGGACCATTGGAGGCTGGACCTTTGGTGGCTGCAGCAGATGGAGGATGACCTGGTGGCTATTGTTCGTAAAATCATAATGACAAGTGAAACGGCGGGGAGCGGGGGGAGGGACACAGGAAATGAAATCCGATACTTTTTCCCGGCCTGCAATTTCTGTGCCGCGTTTCTCCGTTCTCCGTTCTTCGTTCTGCGAAATCCGCAAAACCGAAAATTCGCAATGCAATAATAAGCAATAAAAATTCTTTCAGATGTGGCATGGATTTTCTTGGCTTATTCTCCCGAAGATTTACGAGCCACGGGGCGGCTTGGGCACTTTGATGGCTAAACCGAATCCCCAAATATTCTCCAATCGAATCCTCGCAATCCTCTCTGGACACTGGACGCTGGACGCAGCGCTCCTTAAGCCTAATTGTGCCTTTTGATGCAACTGTTTCGCATATTTGCTTTCTATTGAAAGAGAAGCAAGCTCCTCCGACTCCTCCTGCCTGCGCTGCTCCTCCTGCCTGTGCTGCTCCTCCTCCTGGCTGTCCTCCTGTCTGTGCTGCTTCTGCTGTCCTGGTTAGCGACCTCTGGCCCCTTGAATGCGATCCACCGATCGCTGACAACTTTTGTACATTTCTCGCTAAATTAACTGAATTTCTGACCTCGTCGTTGCTCTGATGGCCAAAAGGGAGAACTGCCAAAAAAACAAAAACAAAACAAAAAAAAACACAAGAGACAAAACCAGAACCACAAAGAACGAAAGAGAGAGAGAGAGAGTGAGGAGTAGAGCGACTGTTGCTCCTTCCTTGTGCCACAGCAACAACAAAAGCGAATCGTTAAGAGTCCAAGGATCGCATAACTCGCACTCTGTCCCTCTCTGGCTCTCTCTCTCACTCTCTCTTTGTCTCTCTCTATCTGTTTCTCTGTCTCTCTGGGACTGCAGTTTCAACTGTGAATTTCCGAAAAAAAAAACAAAACCCACCAGAACCCAAAAGCCCAAAAGCCCGAATGTTGCTGCCACTGCCACTGCTGCATGCAGCTGCTCTGCTCTGCAGTCCCCTCCCCCTCCCCAGCAGCATGGCGGGGGGGAAATATGCGCAAACTGCTTGATGTCCACTTAAAAGTGTCAACGTGAAATTCTTGCCACAGCCACAGCCAGAGCTGCAACAAAAAAAAAATACACACAGCCTCAACAACTGTGAGTGTTGCCTGTTGTTGCCTCGTGAGCTTCCACTCATTGGGGCACTCTTTTGGGGCAGGCAGTCAGCAGGGGGCAAGGGGCAGGGGCAGGCACTGGGATTGGGATAGTGGGGATTGGGACAAGTACCGCTTTTCTCTCTCAGTTCACGTGTGTGTGTGCTGCAATTTCTACAGTTTTTTGTTCCTTCTTTGCGGTCGACTTCTGTTCTGTGGTATGGAGGGGGTGGAGCGGGCGAGAGAGGGCTCTCTGCCAAAAAGGGAGCTACTCTATGGGGAGAGAGAAAGAAAGAGGGGCTGTTTATATTTTAAAATATGGTTTGAAATATTGGAATATATTTGCAAGCAGGAGTGCTATCGTTGGAGGAAATGATATACATATTCCACACTGTCCAGCGTAAAGGAAAACGTATGAAAAACGAGGGAAATGAGAATGTTAGAGAACAAAACATTAATTTACCAAAGAAATGCACAAAATAATAAACAAAATATCTAAAAACACAACTCTGAAAAAAGTTGTTAAGATCCACAATTTTGTTGCATTTTGATTTTTGTTTAAGTTACCCAAATATTCAATAAAAAATCCCAATTTTCATTGAAATAAATTAAAAAAACATTGAAGATCTCGAAATATGGTCATAATTCAACAAGAAATTTTACTATTTTTCAATGTATTACTACATGCGTTTGTTAAATCTATAAAACTTAGTCGATACCATTCTGTAACCATCATCTTGTATTCGATTTCATTATGTATTTCATTATGTATGTATATCCTGTAGCCTTAATAGTGAGAAAATGACACAGAAATGAGGCCTAGTCCTGACACACATGAAATAAAATGTTAATTTTACAAATGTTCAGCTACTGTACTGTAAGTCAAGGGATATCTGTTGTCTTGAAATATCTCACAAATATGCATAGCGATCAGTGATAATTAAGCATAAATTTGTGTATCACATGAAACGTAAAAACACAGTACGCTCCATACGATAAATATTGTATCATATACTTCATTCACTAGCAATCATGAGCACTCAACACATGATCAATGCGATACTTCACAGATCACTGATTAAGTTGTGCAGGCGATCCGTTGATTCAGAGATTTCCACTTTGTTTAAATAGAATTTTGTTAATATTAAGGTAATGCAAGTAATTCTGAGGTTTAAACATTTTATTTTCCGAATACTATTGTCTGCTACAGATTGGTCGATCTTCGCAAAATAATTACAGTGTATATACTGTGTATATCTGATATTCTGAAGTGTACACATTGAAGTAATATCGTTTTGAATGGATATGTGATAGATGTGTGTTTTAAAACAATCATCGAATGGGATTCAAAGTTCTCCCAAAACGATGATGGGAAGATCGCTCTTTCTCTCTCTCCTGGGGATTTCTATGGTGAGACCAACTAATGCCAAATTATAGCAAAAAAGTGATCATTAATCAAATGTTCTTCTGCTTTTGTGCTTTCTTTCAGTGTACTTCAGTCCTCGGCATCTCTTCTCGCGCTCTCCTTTTTGCAGTGTAGGGCATTCTTCATGTCGTTCCTCGATTCCTTTGTGGCTTTTGTTATTTCTCCCGCTGCTGCTGCCTGGTGCTGCCTGCCGCTGCTGCTACATCTCCCGATATACACTATATATACATTTGTATCTGTATGTATGTTGGTTTTTTTTGGCAGTTGAATTGCGCCTTTCGCCAAACCAATTCCGTTCATTTATCTTGAACTTTTCCTTCGTTCATTTGGGCCTCTGTTTCTGCTGTTTCTGCTGTTTCTGCCGTTTCTTGTGTATTTCTGTGGCTGCATTTCTGCGGCTGCCGCTTCTTTCGGGGCAAAGTTGCAGCCAGCAGCATTTCGGGAATTTGGGTTGCTCCTTCTCTCCCTCACCCCATCCCCCATGTGTGTCTCTGTGTGTGTTTGTGCCTCGCTTTTTGGTGGGGCAACAAAAATATCACACGAGTATAATTGAGTTTGACACAATAAATTGCTCATCGCGGGACAAGAAGCTGCGGCGGCTGCTCCGGCGACTGTGGCTGCTGCTGCTGCTGCTGATGCGGCCAATCCCCTGTATCGCCTGACCTTTAGAGCCGCCACTGCGCTGATTTATAAATTGATTTCTGCTTAAGTTTGTGGCTGGCACAGCAGGGGGGCTCCTTGTGGCGGCGGTGGCTACTTGCCACCACATTTGCTGACCAATCATTTGATTTTCAGCGCATTAACACATTCGAATCTTAATGAGTATCCCCAACAAATCCCACAATCCACAATCGGGTCCCCACAATGAGATCCGTCGCCTGACACTGACGTTGCAACTGCGGCACGAATATTTCAATTAACTGACATTCGATGATGCCCCAAAATGAGGCGCATTGAGGAATCATCATGGATCATGGATCAAGAGGCAGAGAGAGTGAGACGAGCAGGAGAGGCAGGGGCAATGAGGGGACGCTGTCTGTCAGACGAATGGAGACGACATCCGATGGCTGGCAATCCGCGATAAAATGCAAATCTCTCTTGATGCTAAAAGGACACGGACACCACCACCACCACCAGCACCAGCACCACCAGAGCCACCACCAGCAGTACCAGAGAATCGAAGCCGAATCCAAATCGAAATCGGTATCCCGACAAAACAATGGATGGCCATTGCCTGTTGCAATGCAATGTTGCTTCGGCTGTTGCTGCTGCTGCTGTTGGTGGCACATCAATGTCGTCTCAGTGGCATCGACAGCAGCAGCATCAGCAGCAGTGGCGGTGGCGGGGGCTGGAGGCTGTAGGAGACTCTAATCTTCATCAGCCGCCGTTTGTAGTCATCGGCGACGGGCGCAAAGTGTAAGCCTCACCATAGAAATCCCCTGGAGAGCGAGAGAGAGCGGATGGATGCGGCTTTATCTGCTCAATAGATGGACATTTGGATAGATTGTTCTTGTTTTGGCGTTTGACGTTGCTGCCTGGCTACCCCTGACTCCCCCTGCCGCCTGCTGCTGCCTCCTTCTGCTTCGCATTATGAGATTCTATCATCCAAGAAGGAGATGCAGGGTTGTAGGAATCCAGGAGGGATCCAGAGGGAGCGAGAGAGAGAGAGAGTGTCTGTGTGTGTCATGTCCAAATTGTTTGGGGGGCCACCAGAAGCTGCAGCAGCTCCTTCTGCTGCTGCTGCTAGAAAGAAGAACAACTATTATTATATTTTAATGGTTACCTTTGTTGCAACATTGCTGGCGTATAGGAGGGGGCTAGGGGGGCATGGATAGGGAATGGATGATTCTATTGCCATTATGGCAGAGGCCAGCCAAGAGATTGAGGCCCCTTGTTCCATTATGCGGCGTTTGCGCTTGTCAGTCCTCTAATGGATTCCTCGATTCCATTCCATCACCAAAGTTTGTGCTCGCTCTCTCTTGCTGTCTCTCTCTGTCTGTTGCAAGAAACACAAGATGGGGCACACAGACACACACAGACTATGCTGTGCCTCATCTTTGTTCTTGTCTCTTTTTCTGCGGCGCCACAAACGTATCGAATTACATTTGGCGGCAGTCAGTCGGCAGTCGAACCTTTGATGCAGCCACTCATCTGTGGATCGTCTGCTGCATGGATCTTTGATCTCTGCAGATCTCTTCATTCAAAGCGCCGATCGCCATTGGATCCTACTCTAACGGAAACGGAAATGGTCAATGCAGAGTGTGCAGGGGGAGGGGAGGGGGTTTGCCGGGATTGGGGAGTGCCCCCAAGGTTTCGCTTTTTTCTTTCTTTCCTTTTTTTTGCATTCATAAAAATCTGTTTATTGTGATTGTGATTCCTCTTTGAGTCTCTCTTTCTGCGGCTGGCCCAATCAAGCAACCAACCTGGTGGCAATTAGCTCTTGCCCCCCCTAACCTGCCCCCCTGCCCCCGGCTGTGGCAGCAGCAGCAATCGTGGTATATTTCGTGGTAGCAATTATTTTCGCATTTGTTGGCCACTTGGGCCACGAAATGCTAATGCGAATGCGAATGCCAGTGCGAAATGCGGGAATGTATCTACACATCTGTAGCTGTATCTGTATCTTTCGCTGCTGCTGCTGAGAGAGACAGAGAGAGAGAGAGAGAGAACGTGCAAGGCAGAACGAGGCTTATTAGTGCAATAACTTTGGACAATAAAACGCAGTCGTCGAGCAGTGAACTTCAAAGGATCTCAAAAGTGTTAAACTGACATGCGAAAGATGTGGCAACAGAGAGGCACAAGATGTGGCAGCGGCAGCGTGGAGTGCAAAAGGCAGAGCCATAATTCCACAGTCTGCCGCTGCCGCCGCTGCTGCTGGTGATGACGGACCTTGCAGATCGAGGATCGAGGATCGAGGCAGTGCCTTCGCCAGTCAGTTTAGCGTCATTTCTTTCTGCATCAACCTGCAGGCCCGCTTGCCCCTGTGGCTGCCCCTATGCCTCTCTTGCCACATGCGCCCCCATATCTGACACTTGCAATGAAGACATTAGCCGCTAATGGAATTGTTATTAAGCCGCAGAAGCGCGCACCTCCATCAGGGGAGGATGTGTCTGTGGCGTGGCGTAGCTTTAATTTCATTTTGAATTTCGTCAGGGATTAGGCACCCCAAACCCCAATCGTCATACCATCCCCATCCCCATCCCTTACCCTATCTCTGTGCTGTAATCACTTTATTGTGCGCTTGATATATTGACAAATTATAAAAACATAAGGCTCTGTGGCTCTGTCTCTGGCTCTACAACTGAATTGAGCCTTAACACGCATTCCCCAAATCACTTATTTTGCAATAAGAGAGGGAGAAGAGTGGCCCTGACAGGGGGCCTGTCGATGCACACCCCACCCCTTGCAACACTCCCACCATTTGACAGGAGATGTGAAAAATGTGTAGAACAATGCTGGGATCTGTGCTCAGGGATACGCTCTGCTACGTGCACATACTTGTGGCTTAAAGCCACTTAAATGGCTTTAAAAATAAACCCTACGACTATCCTTCGGCCCGTTCCCGGTCCTTTCTGTCGTACCACAAAATTAAGGCTTTTCACTTTCCGTCGTCGACGTCTTTGGACGTCTGTCGAGGCCTGTTGTCTCGTGTGTACACACCCCAAAAAATGTGCGTAGCCCTCCGCCCCCCACTCCAAATGAATGCCTAGGACATCATCGATGGAGCCCAGCGCCAAACAACCCATAATCATAATCATCATCATGATGATCGTTCGCTGCTTCGTTCGTTGTTGCAACATTGGCATAGTGCAACAGTCTCTTCTTGGGCCACAATCATGCCACATCTATAGCCACATCCAGGTGGCTTCTTCGTTGTTATTTGTATTCGCTGTAATGTGAATTGACTGCTACTAATAATAACCACGAGCGTTTACCTAGTAGATGCCCCTCCCTCCTTCGCTTCTTCCTTCCTTTCATCATAGTGCGTCCATTGCAGTGCCCTGCGTCTGTCTCTGTGTGTGCATCTGTGAGGCAGTCCCTCCCGAGATGTGACCGAAAAAAGCAGAGAGGCAAAGGGCATCAGAACAGCTGATCGAATAAGGGAATACCCTAGAAATGTAGTAGGTAAACAGTCGGAACACGTGCCTCAACATCATGATACTTAGTTTCTTTATGTGCATTTATTAAACTCCATGAAAAGTGCCTCGCTTGTACACCAACCAACATGCCCTTCTGCCACATAGGGTATGGAAAAAGGCGAAAAACAAATTTCAGCAGCTCTCCTCTCCCCGCTTTGTTGATCTGCTGCAATTGATACGAGAGTCGAACCCGCGACTCGCGACTGGCAAATGGAAATAACTCAACTCTCGAGATCCGCCGCAGCGGACTCCGAGTCCGAGTCCAAGTTCGAGTCCCAGTCCAACGCTGTGGCACAGACGAAGCTGTAGCTGAAGCTGAAGCTGTGGCAGAGGCAGAGGCACATAATGATAATGACGACAGGCAAAGGGGCAGGAGCTGTGGAAGGGACAGGCAGGCAGGCAGCAGGCAACGGGCAGGCAGGCAGGCGGTGGAGGTGTGGTGCAGGCCAGAAATCAGCAACAAATAAATGAGTTCATGCAACGTCTTTGAAATGAAGACAAAGTGGATGTCGGTTGTTGGATGTTGGATGTTGGGGCTTTGCTGCCATTCCCATTGCCATTGGGGAACTGTTCCAGAGGATGCTGTTTGGGGCACAAGAATACGGGACAAGGGACACGGGACAGAGTCTGCCGAGTGTCTAGAACAACAAGGAGGAGGCCACCGCCTATCGGATTGTGGCAGGAGTCAAGTCAGGCACTCTGGCATTGGCATTGGCATTGGGTGCGATGTGTGTGCTGTGGCAGTTCAAGAGTTCAGCCAAAACTTTGCCACCTACTACACGAGAGACACACCACAGAGTCGTTCCTTCCTGCCACTCGACTCCTTTGAGGCCCATATGTATGGAGATGGGCGTGTCTGGCACTTTTGCTTTCCCAAAAACCGATCCGATACCCAGTCGTGGATCCATGTGGGGTCCTTCCACTGGCAATTAATCACAAATTCTGGGGCTATTTTTTATTTTTTCATTTGTATTTTTTATTTTTCGTTTAAATATTTATTCTCTTGATTTCGTTTCGCTATTACAAACTATGGTTCTTATGGATCGTACACGATCCTAACTATGGAAAACATTTTTACAGCATTAAGATTACACAATTAGCATCACGCACAAGTGAAAAACCTATATAATATACGCTCTATACACATACGAACTACACCTAATAACTATCTTAACCAAGCTTTAGGCTATACCTTCGAAGATCCCCTCGAAAGTAGCCTTCGTTTCCTCGTTTATTTGTTTGTGTTTGTACAGGGGACGATCGCCCTTTCCTCTCTCAAACAATTACTAAACAAAACTTTATACAATTTCCCCCACTCAACATTATATCACCCTCGTTATACGATAAATATATGTATACCCTACGAATGGGAAATGGAAAATGCGGATGCCTATGCTGTATGCTGTATGCTCTATGCTTTATGGGTGATTGTGTGGCTGTTAAACTAGTTTAGGTTTATGTTTTTAGTGTTCTTTACTCTATGGATTGGATTGGGGTTCTTCTTCCGCTTGGAGCTTAATTTCTAGGCTCTAAATGCTTACAACTTATGGCTGTTCTACCTGCTTCTTCTCTCTCTCCTGTCTACTGTCTCCTATCCGCTCCTGTCCGCTGTCATCCTCGCGTGTGTGTAAGCAAGTGAGTCTCAGAGAGTCTTTGTTGGCTTTGTGGTTGTCCTTTACTACTCGTTAAAGTTTAAGTTTAAGTTAACTATTATGATTATACACTCGGAAAAATCATATAAACTGACTAACGATTAGAAAGTACCCTCCTACCCTTGGTCTCTTAAGGTCTCCTAAAATTAAAGCCAGTCTAAATTTTGACTCTAATTAAAGTCCAGTAGTTTTTCTTAACAGAATTTGAATATTTCAAATATTTTTCATTAGAAATGTCACTTTTGGTTGAGGAATATAAATAATAGAACTTATAATATTCCTTGTAAAATTTGTATAATTTTGAAGAAAATAAATTAAATATAATTTAAAGCTTTTCCAATAAGGCAGAAGAGAGTTTTTCTTCAAAAATGTTGAAGAGCCTTTTCAGTGCTATTTTTTTTTCTTTGTATGTTTTGACCTAATAAAAGGAAAGTTTATTCTACGATGTGTTTTATTCTCAATTCGGAAGTAGCCCTTTTTGGGTGGTATTCTTTCGATGAAATTCGGAAATTTTTTCTTTAATGCATAGAAAGTATATTTTCGCTTGCTGTTTTTTTTTTCGTTGTAATCGGGAAGTATTTTTTCAAAATAGTCTTTTTTGTAGCTATTAAATAAAATGGTTTTCTCCTAAGCAATTCCCCCAATATTTTCAGTATACATATCTAGTATTTGATAAATTTGATGAATTTCAAATTTTTTTTAAAATTCCCAAGAAAATACCAAAAATATTCCCACTATTCGGGCGACGACTCTCTTGAAAATCAGCCTAACTTTTTCCGAGTGTAATTACATCTACCATATGTATGGGGATATCATACCTATCTATCATATAGTATATATACAACGTTAATGTGTGTGCATGTGTGAGTGTTTTGCATATTGGTGTATGTGTGTGGCAAGGGTGAGGGTGTATGTGTGTATGGGGTGCAAGTAATACTATGATGCATGTACAGCGCTCCTCAGGATTCCTCTCTCCTGTCGTCCTATCACATCCTTGTACCCACATTACCTCGCTGCGTGGGCTGTGGCGGGGGGGCATGGCCATGGCGTGGCAGGGAGACGTGTGGCAGGTGGGTGGGCGGACCGCTGCCCAGCGGGGAGATGGAGGGGGAGCGTGTGGCCAGCGGGGAGAGCGAGGGCGAGAACGAGGGCGACATGGCAGAGGATGTGCTGAAGCTGCCACTCGCCTCGTGGCCGATGGGGGAGCGGGGCAGGCCGCCGGCCATGCTGAGGTGCGGGGGCAGGCGCATCGGCAGGTTGATGGCCCGTGGGGCAACGTTCGTGAGCAGCGGCGGGGGAATGTGGGTGGGCGGTGGCGGAGGTTTCAGCACCACACTGCCCGCCCCCGCGGATGAGTGGGAGGAGGAGTGCTTGCTCTTGGCGGACGAGGAGGCGCCGCTGCCACTGTGGCCGCTGTGCTCCGACATGGTGTCGTCCTTGAGGCGCGCAATCTCCGAGAAGACGTGCGCCAGCGGCTGGTACTGCGGCCCCCAGTCGAGGAGATAGTCCCAGTTGTAGCTCCCCGTCAGCTCCTCCTCGCTGTGCACAATAGAGCTGAGGGATCCGCCCACATTGCTGCCCCCCACCACGACTGGCACGGGCACGGGCACCTCTCCGTAGCTGCCCATCATCGCTGCCCCGTGGCCGTGGCCCGTGATGGCCGTTCCGATCGTGCCAATGCTGCCCGCCGTCGTTGCGGCATCATCCGCACTGCTGCCCCGTTCCGAGCCGCCGCCATTGCCGCCGGCGACGTCGTTGAGCTTCGCGTAGATGAGATTCGTGATGTCCGAGCGGGCGGTTGCGGCGTCCTCGTCGTGGAACATGTGCAGGGAGTCCACCATTGGCATCGGCATCGTCATGGGCATGGGGATGGGGTGGCTGCTGCCGGCCATGCTGGAGGCGCCTCCGCCACCCCCACTGCCACTGGGATCGTGATCGACGATGCCCAGACGCGCCAGATACTCCTGTGTGTTCTGCACGGAGATGTCCGAGATGCGTCCATCGTCGCTGCCCCCCGCACCGCCTCCGCCGCCGCGATGATGCAGCGGTCCCTCATTGATCATGCGAATCTCCTCGTCCTCGCCATCGTCCTCGGCCGATCCCCGGCCACTGGAGCCGGACTGCTCGGAGCCGGACAGCTCTGAAGTGGTGGCTGCCCCGGAGCTACCCGCATGTGGTCCAAAGGGCGGGATTTCGTCGTACTTCGGCGGCGCAAACTGTCCAGAGGCGCCTCCTGCCGCTCCTCCCGAGATACCACCCCGTATGGGGATTGTGTCGAAGGCACTGGGATCCACGTAGCTGTTGGAGTTGCCCACGCCCACCGTCTCCGTGCTGAGATGTGGCTTGACCACATTCCGTGGCTTGCGGCTTCGCATGTGGATGAAGAGGAAGATGCCAGCGGCGGCGCAGAGGACCAGCAGGAAGGCGATCAGCAGACCGATGGCCCAGTCGCCCATGGTTCCGCCGCCCCCGTTGATGCCAGCGCTGGCGAGATTCGTGCCTGGATGTGCCAGCGGGTCCAGGGCGATCTCCACGACGGCCATCGCCGTGAGGGAGTTCTGTCGGCCCGAGGAGGCGGAGATCACGAGGCTGATGTCCCGCCCATCGTGGGCCCCCAGGCTGTCGTCGTCCAGCTTCAGTTTCCGCTTGACCAGCACCGCTCCGCTGCTGCGATTGACCTTGAAGTGGGTGTGCGGGGCACTCAACTGGTAGACCACTCGTCCGTCGGGTCCACTGTCGGCGTCCGTGGCCGTCACCTGACCCACAACGAAACCTTGCGGCAAGGCGGCAGCTGCTGGCAGCACGAATCGGTAAGTTCTCTCCGAGAACTGGGGGGCAAACTCATCCCGCGAATCCACCTCCACGCGCACTGCCACGCGTGCCCCCTTGCCACCCATGTCGCTGGCCCGCAGCTCCATGTCGTAGCGCTGTCGCTGCTCGAAGTCGAAGACAGCTGCCGAAGACACCAGCCCGGAGTGTGTATCCACGCGGAACAGCTTCCAGGAGCTGTCGTCTCCGGATGCCGGGGCCAGGCTGTAGTTCAGGGCACCGAAGGGACCTCTGTCCAGGTCGCTGGCGTGCGCCTGGAACACGCTGCTGCCCACGGGCTCGTTCTCGGCGACGAAGTGCACGTACTCGGAGAGCGGGAACTTGGGCTCGTTGTCGTTCTCGTCGTGCAGCTCCAGGCGGAAGGGCTGCAGGCTGCAGAGCGGACGCGGATGGTGGCTGTCGCAGGCGCGGATGATGAGCTCGTAGCTGGTGGCCCCGCTGTCGTAGTCCAGGCGATTGTTGACGAACAGCACGCCCGAGACGAGGTCGATGGTGAACATGTGCTCATCGTTGCCGGAGGTGATGTCGTAGACCACCTCCGAGTTCGGAGAGTTCTCCTGGTCCGCATCCAAGGCCACCAACTGGGCAATGGAGTACCTCAGAGGAGCCAACTCGCTGATCTCCGCCTCGTACTTGGCGCTGCGGTCGAAGATCGGGTAATTGTCATTGGCATCCAGGACGGTGATGACTACAGTGATGCCGGCACTCGAATTGGAGGGGGAGCCAGATCCGGATCCCCCTCTGTTGATCTGGAGACGTAGCTTGTACAGATCGTTCCTCTCCCGATCGAGCGGCTTCACCAGGACAATGGCCTTGGATTGGAGCAGCTCAAAAGCAGCCTCCTCGTTGCCGGCTGCAATGACAAACGGCTGGTCCTGCACATCCTGCGAGAGCTGCAGCACCACCGATCCCAAGGGAGCCGCCTCGCTGATCTGGGCGCGATACTGCGTCTGCTGGAACTGCGATCGGGCGGATCCGCTGTCGCTGGCCTGCACTCGGAGCAGCGTTGCCCCAGAGAGCGAGTGTTTGCCCCCGTCTCTGGCCAGAATCCGCACAAAGTAGTCCCCACTAGGAGATTCGGGGATCTGCAGGCGACTCATGTTGACAGAAACCACACCACTGGAGGCACCCACGGAGAAGCCTTCGATTGGCGGCTCTATGGAGAACCGAATCTTTGAGTTGTTTCCCTCGGCATCCGCGTCCGTGGCATTCACTGAGAGCAGCTCCAGGTCCATCGAGAGACTGTCTGCCACCTCGGCCACGGCTGGAAGGATGGCAAAGTAGGCGGGCGGCTGCTGTGCCAGGAATATCGGAGCATTGTCGTTCTCGTCGTTCACGCGGACGGTGAGCGTGGTCCTGGCCTCGTGGGCCGCATCGGAGGCAATCACCTCTAGCTGGTACTCCTGCTGCAGTTCGTAGTCCAGGCGCCGCTTCAGCACCAGCTTCCCGCTGTACCGATCCAGGGCGAACAGCGTGAGGCTCTCGTCATCCACGGAGGAGTCACTGACCAGGCGGTATGTCAGAGTGGGGTAGGTGTCCACATCGTTGGCGGATATGGAAGCTATCACGGCTCCGAGTTCGGTTGCTAAGGAGAGAGGGAAGAGAAGAGATGCAGGGATTGGAAAAGGTTAAGTGAAGAATGCAGAAGGGGGATTAGGAGTGTTTATGAAGGATTATCCTTCCAGTATTCAAGGTTATAGATTGCTGCCTCGACTTACCTTCACTGACGCTCACGAGATTGTTGGGTGGAAACGTTGGCTGATTGTCGTTGACATCGACGATCTGCACCCGAATGGTGGAGGTGCCCGTCATTTGGGGCACTCCCTCGTCTGTGGCGATGATCTTCAGGTTGTAGACATCGCGGATCTCCCGATCGAGGACGATGTTCGTCTTGACGATGCCACTGAAGGCTGGTTCGATGACGAAGGCGTTGTCGTGGTTCCCGTCGACGATGTGGTACCGCAGACGGGCATTGGCGCCGGCATCCGAGTCGAAGGCCTGGACTTGGGCGACGAAGGTGCCCTTGCTGTTGCCCTCGGAGACGGTGGCCACGAACTGCCGCTGCGAGAACTGCGGACTGTTGTCGTTCTCGTCCTCCAGTTCGACGATCAGCTCCGCGTAGCTCGAGAGGATGGGCCCATCCGAGCTGCGGGCCATGAGCACGAGACGCAGTTCGTTCGGCTGGGTGCTGGCGAGGGCAAAGGACGTGGAGGACAGGGCACGCTGGCTGCGAGTGCCATTCCGATCCTCTTCGGCCGCAGAAGGATCCTCTGTCACCTCCTCGTAGTGCATGGCCCGACCGCGGCTCAGGGCCGCCAGTGTGGGCGTGGCAAATCGATCGTAGTCGAGGAGCGCGGGATTGGACACACGGATCTCACCAGAGGATGGATCCAGCGAGAAAATTCCGTCATCATTGCCTGCTCCAAAGGAGAACTGCACCTTCTGGCGGCGCCCGTCGCTGCGGACGGCCACCACTTGGAGGAGTCTCGTGCCCGTGGGCGAGTTCTCGCGGAGCTTCACTCTGTAGGTCTCGTTCTGGAAGCGGAGCACGGGGACGCCCTGTGGCGCCTCGCCCACCAGCAGTTCGATGAGTCCGATGCTGCTCTGTGGGGGATTACCCTTGTCTCTGGCGATGACCTCCAGCTGGAGGAGTCGTCCCGATTCGCTGGCCAAACTCTGGGTGGCACTCAATGCCCCCGTGTTGGGATTGATGCGGAATTTGCCGGCGTCTCCTTTCAGCGAGTAGAGCAGCTCCCCGTTAAGTCCTTGATCCGCATCGTGGGCCTGGACTTTGAGGAGCGTCTGCCCGGGCTGGATGAGGGCTGGCACCTGTCCGATGTACGGATACCGTTCGAACACAGGACTATTGTCATTCACGTCCAGGACATTGATCTGCACGGGCACCCGGGCGGAGCGGACCTCGTAGCGTCCTCCGTCGGTGGCCAGAACCATGAAGCTGTAGCTCGACTGAAGCTCGCGATCGAGTTTTCTGTGGAGGGAAAAAAGTAATGGGAAATGATTCAATTAGTGGTGGATCGGGACGGGGGATCGAGGATGAGGGGATTGGCGGATGGCCGATGCCTCTGCGACACTAATTAGATCTCTTTTCTTATATTATATATAATCGTAATCCTAGCAATAATTAACCACACGAATGGATGTGCAATTGATCCACCAGGAATCCACCAAGGAGGGGGGGGCTGGCTGACTGGTAATTAAGTCATTTGTTGGTGGAGCCAGAATGGAAGACGGTGCACACTCCATTCGCATTAGCATTCGGTGGAGTAATCCGTGGCAGCCACAGCCAAAGCCACAGACCCTCATTCTTCCTATCGCTATCATGCAGCAGGCAGGCACCACCACTCCGCTCTCCTCTCCCTTTGAGGCATGGGGCAACATGTTTGCTGCCACAAATAATAAACCAAAATGATTACAATCCTCTTCTCTCCTTGGATTCTTTTGCAACACAACTGCCTCTGCGGCCTCTGCTGCCTATGTTGCTTATTCTGCTGCCTCTGCTGCTCTGTTGCATGTTGGCCAATAAAACGAATTTAGCAAATTACAAGCTCATCCCGTGGCCAAGTCCAGGGCATGAGCTCTGGTTGTGGGCCATTTTATGAATTGAATCAGTCAAAGTGAGGGAAAGGCTACAGCTCGAGCTACAGCTCCAACTTCAGCTTCAGCTTTAACTTCGAAGCTCTAGAGAAGTGCCTTGTCCATGTCCCCCATTCCCGTTCCCTCCCATTCCCTGCCTCCCTTTCGACTGGCTTTTGTGGCTTTGAAACAACAGCAGAAATGCTTTCAAGGGTCAGTCATCAGTCGCTGTTGTTGTCGTCTGCCTCCTCGCTTGCTGATCATCAGACGGCGGACAGACAGACAGACAGACAGACAGAGGGAGCTACGAACAAGCAAGGAATGGGCCTGCGACTGGGCATGGGCCTGGGTCTGGGCCTAGGCTCTTGGCTCTTGGCTGCTTGGCTGCTGCCTTGTCCATCGCCAGTCCGTCAGTCAGCGATCTCTGGCTAGGCGGCCGCCAACAAAAAAAAACGAAAGAAACTACGAGCCACAACCGGACAAGCGGCAGGCGCATTTTTGTCTTTTACTGGACATACCCTTACGGCCCACAAAAGGGTATATGGATTTTGGGTATAGGATTGGTCCTGGCATTTTTTAAATTCCTTCTTAATAATCATTTTTATAACTTCTTTAATTCCCAAACCGAAAGGTTTGGTCGTGGTCTTTAGAGGATGGAGTGCCTCGACGAAAACGGTATGACTAATTTTCGATATATTTGAGGAAATTATGAAAGATACAGAAAATAATAGCTATAGGTGAAAGCGGTAACTGCGGAGAGGATGTCCCCCAGCTCACACGGACATATCAAACATACGTTCTGATCAACAGAAAATTAATTAACAGAAGATTTCACTGATTGCGAGCTGCAAAACTCTTCTTAGTACGTTTCTACATTCTTAAAGTTTCGTATAAAATATGAAGGCTGTGCCAGGAGATCTGTAATACATGTTTTTCTATATAATCCTCCCAAAATAAGAATCAAACCCAAGCTTTTTCTCTCCATCTATCCCTGAGTTTAGAGTATTTACGTCTCTGCCACACATCTAGGCATTCCTTTAATTTTTTGTTGTTTTTTTTGTTCCATGTCCAAGTCCGCGACGGCGACCGCGAAAGTCCAAGTCCAATACCAAATCCAAGTCCAAGTCCAAGACTAACAACAACGTCACGAATTGTCTGTCTGTCTGTCCGATTGTCTGCTCTACAATTCTGCTCTGTGTGCCATTACCTCTCCATGTGGCAGGCAGGCAGGCGGCAGGCAGGCAGGCTCTCTGTTCATGCCACTGCCATTGCCATTGCCACTGCCCCATCCTCTGTGCTGTTTTTTTTTTCTTCTGTGCTGTGGTCTGTTCTTAAGTCCAGTGTCCCCCTCCCCCCTCCCCCCTCTCTCTGTCTATCTCTATCTCTCTCTCTCTCTCTCTCTGTCTTGCTGTTTTAGGTTTTTTGTGCATTTTGGTGGCGGGGATTTCGTTTTTATTGTTTGCCGACAATCAGCGAAAGATAAAAATTGGTACATGACAGCGGATCGCGTTTGTATAAATGGCAACACTGACGCTACTGTCATTTCAAGTGCCCCCGCTACCCATTCCCCATGCCTCATGCCCCCCATGCCCCTCGTCCTCTCTTTTAGAACTCTCTGGCCCCTGGCTCTGTCTCTGCCGCTGGCTCTGACTCTTGCTCTGACTCTGGCCGGAACTGCACCAAAAAGAGCTATGTCAGACGGAACAAGCAATTGTTGTCATCATTGATTGTCAATAAGCATAAATCTGCACCAGAGGGGGCCGGCCTCCAAGTAGCCTCCAAGTCACTAAAAACTTGGAACAAAAAACCTGGAGAACGGATACCCATTCAGGTCCGAATCCGCATCCCCAGTCCGCAAGTCCAAGCTCCATCTAAAGCTATTTATAGGAATGCGTGCGCGACGACTCTCGCTGTCTGTAGGAGAGGACAGGGCACGAGGAGGAGGCTGACAGGAGACGGATCCCCGCAACATGGTCGTAGTGTCGCGTAGTGCGTAGGATGCACTGGGACACTGGCCCATGGATTACCATGCCTCAAGCTGCAAGCCACAAGCCGCATTAGCCCCATTTCGCGTTCCGTTCCGTTGCTTGTTCTTGAGGAAATTATGGCAATGTTTTTATTTCAGCTTCGAGCGCGTCCTTGCAGCAGATCAAGGTTTTAGATAAGATCCAAACCGATACGTTGACTCCTCCTCGTAGTGCTACTCCTACTCCGACTCCTACTCAGAGGAGCAGCCACTCCTTCACTGCTTTGGGGAAGCACTCCTCCACTCCCTTTGCCCTAGCAAACCACTCCCCACTCCTTGATAAATTTTTCACCAATCTAAGGGAACGTATGCCTCTCCATGAGGGCTATGAATGATTTTGGATAAAAGAGGGATCCCAAAGATAACTCTTTAATCTACCTACTAATTTTCTAGTATTTATGTTGATATTTCTAAAGTCTTGTTCAAAACTCACCCCACAGTTGTGATGAGGCCGCTCTTGCTGTCGATGGCGAACTGCCATTGGGTCTCATTGGCCAACGAATAGACGAGGCGCGCATTGACGCCCAGATCTGCATCGGTGGCCTTGATCCGCACCACGCTCGCGCCGATTGGTGCATCTTCAGCCACACTGGCCACGTACTTGGGCAGGTCGAAGCGCGGCGCATTGTCGTTCTGGTCCTCCACGAGAACGGTGATGTTGCAGTGTCCCTGGCGACTGGTGGGCTGGCCGCGGTCCGAGGCCTGCACCTGGAGCGTGTAGCGGGAGTGCTGCTCCCGATCGAGCGGTCGACAACTCAACTCCCCAGAGCGGGCATCGATGCTGAATTTGTTGCCCAGATTGCCGCCTGAAAAGTGGATGAATCGAAGCGAGGGAAGGTTCAAGTGTGAGGTCTCAAAGGGGAGGCTGTGGAGGTCTCACCTGTGATGCTGTAGATGATGTCCGCATTGGCGCCCTCGTCGAGATCGCTGGCCACCACCGTGTGGATGACTCCCGGCTCGCTGTTCTCTGGCACAGAGAGACCGTAGCACGAGCCTGGACGAAACTCGGGGGCATTGTCGTTGACATCTCCAATCGTTATGATGACGGTGGCCACATCGAAATGCTGTCCGCTGTTGCTATCCGCGGCCCCGTTCTCCGAGGATCTCTGCTTCCGCACAGCCGCTGAGGAGGAGGCGGTGGCCAGGCGATTGGCATCCCGCACGTAGATGGGCAGGATGTAGGTTGCTTGGGTCTCCCGATCGAATGCTCCTCGAGTGGTCATAATACCTCGCTGCCAGTCCACGTGGAAGAGATCGCCGGCAATGCCAGAGGGAATTTCGTAGCTCAAATTTGCTAAAGAAAAAATGTTAAGAGTAACGGAGTTGGAGTTTAGATCGATTTACTATCGATTTATGATGATTTAGGCCGATTTAGAGATCGATTGCTTAGAACAAAGTGTTATCCTTACCATTTTCACCACCATGGAAGGACTTTGCAGTGACCTGCAGCACAAAGCTTCCACTGGGCACGTTCTCCAGGATGGTGGCGCGGTAGACGGCCTGCAGGAAGCGCGGCGGATTGTTGTGACTCCCCTGGACGAGCAGCTGGAGGCTGAGAGTGCTCTTCTTTGGCTCCGGCATCCCATGATCGACGGCACTGATCCGCAGAGTGAAGCGTCCGTTTTTGTCCACATCCTCGGAGGCAGGCGGCAGGGATTTCACGAGTTCTATCACACCCGTCGCTCCGTTGATGCGGAAACGTCCCTCACCGTTGCCGCCCTCAATGTCGTAGCTGAGGCGTCCGTTCTCGCCGGCATCGCGGTCCAGGGCCACAATGTGTGCAACCGTTTCGCCGATGCGCGTGGCATCGCTCAGGAAGATGGAGGCGGAGCCGCCCTTGGTAATGGGCGACACGAACTCTGGGGCATTGTCGTTGGCATCGAGGACGCGCAGGCGCACTGTGACCGATGTTTGCAGGCGTTCGCTGACGTTGGAGGACTGATCCAGGGCCTGGACGATGAGCATGTACTCCTGGACGGTCTCAAAGTCTAGCGGCGCCTGCAGACTGAGGGAGCCCGTGAGCGAGTCCATGGCAAAGACGGGCATCGCCTGCTCCTGGGTCTCGTTCATCAGCGGGAAGTAGCGCAGCAGGCGGTACTGCAGCTCCCCGTTCGTCCCTGTGTCCGCATCGGTGGCCGTGAAGTTGTGCACAATGGAGCCGATGGGAGCGGCTTCGCTCAGCCGCAGGTCGATGGGGTCCTGGGGCCAGTGGGGGGCATTGTCGTTGACATCGGCCACCTCGATCTTGACGGTGATGGCGCTGCTCTGCGGATTGTTGCTGGCCGTCGTGTCCAAGGCGCGTATCTCCAGACGGAACTCGGACTGCACTTCGCGGTCCAGCAGGCGGGCCACCACGAGGTTGCCCGTGTGCCGGTCAATGTCGAAGGCTCCCTCGATGAGGTCCTTGGTCAGCGGATTCAGGGTGTACGTGACCCGCAGATCATCCTCAGAGTCCGAGTCCTCCAGACTGTTGCTGTTGCCGTTGTCCAGCAGCAGCAGCCGCTCGCTGGGAGTGATGGAGCCTACCACATGCCCCACATTGGCGTCCTCTCGTACCTGTGTGTGGAGAGGGGTGGGGGGACAATTATAGATTATTTTTGTGGCTTATTAAGAAGAAGGAGAACGGATGGAACGGATGGAGTCTGAGAGGATGCTCCATTTGGGAGAGGAGAGCGAGAGACTTGTTGGGTCTCTGGCGAGTCTTGAACGCAATGTTGTCCGCGTATCTTAATCTCAACAACAGTGTTGAAAATCCAATCTTAAAGCAATAATTCATACTTCAAGATTACGAAGGCAGCAAACATTTAAAAATTTCCTCCTCATTCCTCCTCCGCTGCCGCTTCAGACTCTTGTATTCCCATGCCACAGCAGCAGGGGCAGGAGGCAACAGGCAGCAAAGGAAGCAGCCGAAGAAACAGAAAAAAGAGCAGAGCAGAGCAGAGAACCCCAAAGTCCAGTCTTGGGTCCCCATTCCATGGACGGGATACCCATTCTCCAAAGTCAGAGACAGAGACAGCGATAGAGACAGAGACAGCGACAGCGACAGAGCGCAGTTCATGGCAAATGGCATTAAAAAGAAATTATGCATTCCGACCGAACTTGGCGGCCCCGAAAATCACTGAAGAAAAATATGTGTGGCATATGCAGCAGGTAAGACGCACGGGGAGGGCGGCAAGGAGAGGAGTCTCCTGAGGAGGAGGAAGACTCTTTGGGTTATTTGCAGCAGAAGAAACTCCGCACAAGAATTTAATATGCAAAACCGCAAAAACCGTTCAGAGGTCTCCCAAAAAAAACAACAACAAAAAATGAACAGAATACAAGAAATTTAACAGAAAGTCAACGAAGTAATAGATACCCTGCAATTGGGCTGTTCTCGGTTTTAATGAGTGAAATAATGAGAGATGAGAGATATAGGGACTATACAAAAACCTCTCAGAAGAATGCGGGAGAAATAGGACTCTATACCTTCCAGCAATCAAATCTGGGTGTGGGAGTGGTAGAAGTGGAAGTTCCATTAAAGTGTAGAGAATAAATAATTTGTAAATATTTATTTAATTATTTATTTTTATTAATTTTTGAATATTTAAAACAATGAATGCCATAAAAAGTGATCCTAACTACGGGGAACAAAGATGAGAGGTTTGTGGAGAATTGTAACCAAATTAGGGACTAATTCAATCATAAGAAAGCGGGCGTTGGATCAAGGCTTCTTCCAAAGAGAGAAATGTATCAACCAACCGCGGAAAGCTGTTGCATGACGCGAGACGCATTGGGCGTGTTCAGAATGCCAAACATGATCAATTGTATACCTTACTGACCGCTGATGTTGTGCTGCTGAACCACTGTAACCTTTAATCAGTGATCCTCAATAACCAAAGGAGATGTATACGTCTCCTAGAATCCGAAATGCCTTCTTTTGTTAGGGTATATCTCAAAAAGGGTATATGAAAAACATAAAAGGTTCTCTGTCTGCTGTTGTCTTTAGTTTTTTAAGACCTCTCTCTGTATGTGTGTGTGCGTATCTCTCTGTGTAAGTGTGTATGGTAGTATCTTTTTTCATAAAATACAAAAAAAAACAACGAAAAAATGATCATTGCGAATATTCTGTATGTTGCTGTGTTGTTGGGTCGCCAAAATGGAGACACAAAAATGACAGTCACGAGATTTATGCCCCGCCAAGATTACGCAGTTGGCTGCCTGCTCCTCAAAGCAGGAGGCTGGGCAAAAGAAGGAGGGAGGTCTCTTTTTTTGTTTGTGGTCCAAAGGATACCCAAAAAATACGTAAAACTAGCGACTACTTGGGGCGACTCCAGGGGCGGAGGGAGGGGGAAAATTATGCACACAACACTGCCACAAAAATGGCGCATGATTTGTTGTGCTCTTTTATGGCACTGAACCAAACAAAAAACCCAATCTTGTGGCCCGCCCCTGGGCCTCTAGTGCGGGGGGAGGGGTGCGGGGGAATTGCTTAATTACATTGGATTTATTTGTGGCAATCCGTCGCTGAGTAATTGGCATCTCCTGCCGCTCTCGAGGTGAGGTTCCTCATCTCGCATCTCCATCAACATCTTTTCTCGTGGTGCCTGGTGGTGGTGCCTGGTGGTTGGTGCAACGCCAACGCAAAGAACAAAGGCGGAGGAATGCAACGGGGGAATGGAATCAAAGGCAGCGCCGACAACGACGACGCAACGAAATGTGTCAATTTTAATTGTGGCCGAAGCGGATTTAAGGGAAGACGAGGTCCCGACCTGGACCGGCTCTCGAGAGGCAATTAAATGCATGTCAAAGCGTCCCAGCCATCACCGAGAGAGCGGAGAGAGGAGAGCGGGGAGGGGTACTGCGGGACTTGAGAGGGGGCCTGGGGACTGGACTTGCGACTCGACTGGAGTCGAGAGAGTGATGTGGCGCGGGGTATGCAAAACATGTGCGAATCGAACGTGATAAAAATGTTAAAGGGCCCTCTCCATCCCAGGAGGAAGAGGCCAAAATCTAAGCAGCCGAGAAGCCCCAGGCCTCAGGGCACGAGGCGGCGGCGGCATCCACAGGGCTCGCTCGCTCTCCCTCTCTCTGTGGCATCAACTGACGTCTCGAATCGCACTTAATAGGCCTCGGCCCGGCCTGAAAGAGGACTCGACTCGAGACTTGTCACAGTCCATAGTGACAATTACGCGTGGAGGGGGAGGAGGAGGCTGGTTGGTTGGATCGCCAAGAGATCGCCATTCTCCTTCCCAGGGCTCTAAGTTGTTGCAATGCAAATCGCGACACTTCCCACGTCTCTGACATCTGCTTCCGAGGCAGAAGAGTCGTGTTCTTGGCCATTGTCACGTGAGAGTCTGCGGCCACAAATCATTTGGTGGCACAAAGGCAGGCGACAAACGCGCACCTCACGACCAGAAACCAGGAACGAGGAACCAGCAACCAGGAACCGAAAAGCGAGGCTGCTGCTGCTTCGTGTAAAACTAGAAGCGTCAAATAGACAAAAGTTTTCCTGGAAAACTGCTGCAGAGACTCGCATAAATCTCTGTGGGGCTCTTGGTCGGTAGTCTGGGGTCTGGGGTCTGGTACTCACCCTGAAGACCAGGCTGGAGCTGGTGAATGTCGGCCGATTGTCGTTGAGATCCAGCACCTCGACGCGCAGCATTCGCAGGGTCTCCTTGGGCGGCTGGCCGCCATCGGTGGCCGCCACACCCAGGCGGTAGATGCTCCTCTCCTCGTGGTCCAGGACGACGCGGGTGCGGATCACGCCCGTGGCGGGATCAATGCTGAACAGGCCATGGCCATCCGAGTCGCGACCCTTCACGATCGAGTAGGTGATGGATGCATTCTGGCCGTGATCGCGGTCGATGGCCCTGATGCGCACCACCTCCGTCCCGGGTGGCTGCTCCTCGCGCACGCTCACCACATCCTCCTGGGGATCGGCGATCTCCGGCGCATTGTCGTTGACATCGGTCACGTGGACGCGCACTGGCACGCGGGCACTGCGCACGGGTGTGCCCTGATCGCGGGCCTCCACCACCAGATCGTACAGCTCACGCAGCTCCCGATCGAGGGGTTCCCGCGTGGAGATCTCACCTGTGGACAAGAGACAAGAGAGGAGAGATGTGTGAGTCCCAAAAGTTTCATCATAATCGGACGAATATATATCATGATATTCCAGCACGTTGGCTGGCACGTGTGTGTGTGTGTTCCGAGGAACGTTAGAGGCGAGGTGTCCTAACTGGGTCGCCGATGATTAATATGCAAGCGGTAAACCAGTTGGACGAGGATGAGGCAAGGCAAGGATTAGCTGCACGAGAGATTTCCATATTTAATTTAAATGAGCCTCAAAAGATCAGGCGAGGGGAGACGGGGAGGGACTCCAGACTGGGAGACTGTCGCCTGGGAGACTCGAGAGAGATCTCTGGTGCGCCCCAAGCGGACACGGACACGGACACGCAGTGGCTGTGGATGTCAACCCAATGATATTCCATTGACGGATGAGCTGACAGCGTTAAAACTGTTGTTGCTCAAACACTAATGGTCATGCGGTACAGGCCGCCGCATGCCCCATCTCGAGCTACCATCTACCATCGACCAGCTCGCATCTCCCATGCCATCCCATGCCATGCCATGCCACATCTCGAGCATCAGCTGCCGCGCACCATATCGCAAAGAGATCGCATTTTATCGCTTGCCCCATCGTCGTTACGAGAACAGGTTTCCCCAGCGAAGCGCGTTTGATCTATGAGGCAGAGCGACATTCAAGAGAGTGGAGCATGCAGCATGGAGCATCGAGCATCGAGCATGGGGCATGTGGCATGGAGAGCTGCTGCCGCTGCTCCTACTGCTGCTCCTGCCTTTGAGGAACAGTAATGAATGACCGTGGGTCATGGCTGGTGGCTTGACAGTTGCCACCGCCACCGAGCCACCGTCGGAAGGAACGAACAGGCGAACGTTGAGTGAGTTGTTCCCCATCTCATCCGTAATTTATGGCCAGAGGATGCGCTGCACTGCTCACCTGTGACGGGATGCACCTGGAAGCTGCTGTTGGCCGGCAGGAGGCTGTAGCGTATGGCGGCATTCTCCCCGAGATCCAGATCCCTGGCAGCCACCACACCCACAACAGAGCCCCGGCGCAGGTTCTCCTCGATCCGGAATTCGTATTGAGGCCGCAGGAAGCGTGGATCATTGTCGTTGGCATCCAAGACCCTGACCACAACCCGTGTCCTGGTATGAGCCGCTGGTGTTCCATTATCGGTGGCGAGGATAACCAGTTGATAGCGATCCCGTGTCTCCCGATCCAAGGGAGCCCTCAAGTAGATCCATCCCGAGTTTGGGAATATCCCAAAGTGCTGGGCCACATCGGAGGACGAGGAGGAGGAGGAACCCAAACTGGCTGTGGCTGTGGCATTGTCCGCGCCGGCATCCACAATGCGATAGGTAATCCGAGCATTGTTCCCAGTGTCCAGATCTGTGGCATTCACCTGAACGATCTGCAAATGCAAGACAAAAGCCAGTTAGTAGATTCTTAAGGAGGGGCACCATCAATCACTCGGACTCGCATTCGCACTCGCACTCGCTCCCGCTCTCTGGAGGAATGGCATCCCATATTCCCATTCCCATTGCCACAGTCCCAGTCCCCATCCGCATCTTGCGAACGAGTTTCTGCGGCTCTCCAAAGACGATGCCAAAGATATGAAGTGATTTTATGATCAAAAACTAGTTCCAGGAGTGCTCCAGCTCCAGAGAGCTGTGCTGTGCTGTGCTCTGCTCTGCTGTGCTCCCGAGTGCTTCTCCTGGGTGTTGAGAGATATTTTAAACAAGATATGACGGCCGCCTGGCCAAAGCGTGACTTTTAGTGGCTGTTAATCAAATTTATGTTGAGCATTTAGTTTGCATTACGCAAATTTATTCCCCAATAAACCACGGAGCAGCCCTCAGATGAGTTCTACCTGATTCTTACCTGAGAGTTCACAGAGCGCGATTCGGAGACATTCACGGCGTACTCGTCCCGCTCGAACACCGGCGGATTGTCGTTGACATCCTGCACATCCACCAGGATGGTGAGATTTGTGGCCAGCGGCGGCACGCCACCATCGGTGGCAGTCACAATCAGGGAATGGCGCTGAGAGGTCTCGTAGTCCAGGTGCTGTGAGAGCACCAGGTGACCCGAACGCGGATCGATGGCAAAGAGCTGCTTCTCGCGGGCCAGGCTGTAGGTCACCTGGCCACTGCTGCCCGAATCCTTGTCCTGGGCATGGGCCGCATACAGAGGTGTGCCCAGATCGGCATTCTCTGGCACAGAGATCCGCACAAGAGTCGCCTCGAACTCCGGGGCATTGTCGTTCACGTCCTCCACCTCGATGTTCACCTGCGTGTGTCCGTAGACGGGAGGCTCTCCCAGGGTCGCTTGGATATTGAGGAGCACCTGTCCCTTGGCCTCGTGGTCCAGTGGTCGGGCAATCCGTATGTTGCCGGAGCTGCCCTCAATGCTGAAGTATCCGTCGGGGTCACCGGAGTATATCGAGTACCGCACGGGACTCCGATGGGCTGTTGCAGAGAGAGAAAATAACCAGAGAATGACTTGAGTTGAGTTGAAGGAACTTTTTGTGAAATTAGGAGCCGCTGCGCTCATTAAAAGCAATTCAATGAGCCCCGAACAAAGGCCTCGCAATGAGTTGCAGGAACAATAGAAGCAGCCGAATCGAACAGAAGAAAGAGATTGACACATGAGGCAGAGGTAGAGGCCGGGGCAGGCACAGGTAGGATGGAGCATGGGGCATGGGGCATGGGGCATTCGAATGAAAGGAAGTGAACAGCACAGCGAAAGCAGCAGCAGCAGCAGCCACAGCAAAAGCAACAGCAAATTAAACCGCAAAATCATTTTGCATAGCCAGCGATCGTCTGGGCCCTTGTTTCGTGAGGCTTTTGGGCCTTTGGGTTTTTGGTTTGGTTTCAGTTCGAGGATTCGAGGCCCAATGACGAGTTCGAACTCGAGTCCGTTGATGGGTGCAGATTTCTGCCGAAATTTGCGTTTGAAGTGTTTTGCGTTTTGCTTTTGCTTTGTTGCACAAAGAAAGAGGGAGAGAAGGGACCCAAAAAGACCTCCACTTGGGTTGCATGTTCCTCACATTTCTCTGTGTGTGTGTGGAAGTTTCTTTTTTTAGGATACCCTGCCTATGACAGAGGATAAGGAAACTATGTTCGGAAGTATGAGAAACTAAAGATAGAAGTTTTTAGTGATCTCAAATAGATAATCTGTGTCTTTTTCAGAGATATACATATCAAACTATACTTGTTTGTTTTTTGTTTGTTGTGAGAATAGTTTTTTTTTATTAGAAAAGTACAGAAAACATCTAAGAATATATTTTATGGATAAATGATTGTTGTTTCTTATGCAAACCCAATGAAACTATCTATAATATAAGCTTGTACATTTATAAACAGTTCTGTACAGTTTAATCCCAATCGGACGACTATATCGTGGTGTTTCAAACTCCCAACTCCCTTCCTATGGTTTCTGTAGGGATTTCCACTTTCGAGGAAATCCGATGAATATTTGGTTGAAATGTGCCTCGACAAAAACGTTTTTCCTGAAGATAATTCAATGAAACTTTACCCAAGGCTATACCAAAACGTTTTCTATTTGTTTTCTGAACTTTCATGAAAATCGCATTACTATATCCTGGCGTTTTAAATTCCTAACTTTCTATCGATGGTTTCTGCAGGGTATTTCCTCTACCGGGGACTCTCTGCTGCTGCTTTTTAGGGGCCTTAACAAATTTTATTTTAATTCTTGTGTGCCTGTCTGCCGCGTCCGTTAGTCTGTCTGTCTGTGGGTCCATCATATGCGCATATTTTGGTTTCCAGCTCACTGAACTAATGAATGCGTTCCAAGAGGCAAGAGCCAAAGAATGAAGATCAGCAGAAGGAAAAGTAGGAGGAGGGGTACCAGGGTTGGGGGAGCACTCACCGGTATCGCCGCTTGTGGCTATCACAGAGCCCACGACGGTGCCTTGCGGAATATCCTCCTTGACGTAGTAGTTGTAGCGCGACTTCTCGAAGATCGGCGGCCGTTGCATGGCATCGATGATGCTCAGGAAGACGACGGCGTCGTAGCTGGTGCGCAGGCCTCCGCCGTCGGTGGCCGAGATGTTGAGCATGTGCATCGGCTGGGTGCGGACGGAGAGCGAGTCGGGGCGCGTCACGAAGATCTCCCCCGAGGAGCGATCGATGCGAAAGATCCCCCCCTCATTGCCGGCCACAATGCGGTACGAGACCTGGCCGAAGCTTCCCGAATCGGGATCGGTGGCCACCACTGCCACCACCGGAATGCTGGCAGCCGGTGCCTGCGTCTGCGGTGACTCCTTGAGCGAGACGTTGTACTCCCGCGGATAGAACACTGGACGATTGTCGTTCACGTCCGTCAGCTGCATCTTGATCATGGCCGTGGTGCTCAGACCGCCGCGATCTGTGGCCAGCACTGGGAACTCGTAGCTGCTGCGCCGCTCAAAGTCCAGTTCCCCGGCAATGCAGATCTCCCCGGAGGCGGAGCGCACCTCGAACTCCGTCAAGTGCTTGAAGCCCTCGCCCAGCGTGTAGTTGACCATGGCATTCACACCGCAATCCGGATCGCTGGCAGAGACCTTTAATAGAACAGAGGGAGAATGATTAGGAATATGTTGGATAAACTGTGGACTTAATGGTTCTAAAATGTACTTAAACTATAATACAGAATGTGTCATGGAAGAAGAGCCACTGCCCACCACTTGAGGAGGTACTTTTCTCCATCTCTTCCTCCCTCTCCCACTCTCTCTCTTTCTCGCAATTACAAATGAAGTTGTCAAAAATTTTAATTTGATTTACAGCCAGCGCCTCGTTCCCGTTCCGCTGGGGTTTATCTGCGCCTCCGCTTCTGGGTCTCGGCCTGGCTTTGGGTCTGGGTCTGGACTTGGGTCTGGGGCTCCTCTTTTGGGGCTTAATTTGGCAATTTGTTATGCTCGGGATATGTGGGGGCCCCCGGGCGGATCATCATGAATCGGATCGGGCGTATCGGGCGATGTGTCAACTTAAGTTTTTGGTTGGGTCTTTTGGGTCAAGCAGAAGACTCCCGACTGGCCGACCAGCCGACTACCGATTCCCGAGGCGACTCCCGCTACTGGAATGAATCACAGATTGGCTTTAACGGGCGGGAGCAATGACCCCTTTTAATGGCTGCCAATTAGTTGGCATTTTGCGTAATCGACATTTGCATTCTGTTGGCTGTCTTCGAGTGGCACAAAGAGGAAGGAGGGAGGAGGAGACCCTATAAATAGCCTCAAGAGCGGGGGCCATCGTTGGATTTTGACGCCAACGAACAACTAACCAGCAAATCAGCAATTAAAACTGTCATTATTTCACTTTAAATAGGAAAAACACACGCGGCAGAGAGGGGGAGAGGCGGAGACTGGTGGAGGCTACAAGAGAGTGGAACAGCGAACAGAGTGATTCCCTCAAAGCGTTCCCTTCGGTTTCGGCTTGGTGTTCGGCTTGGGTGGGGGGTTTGGGGGCCACCACACTGATATGCATTTAAAGCGAAACGTGTCCCCGGTCCCCGCTCTGTCTCTGTAGCACGTTGCACGTTGCATTTCCAGCGCTAATTACACTTTTTGTAAGCCAAAAGGCAGCACAGCACAGCACAGCAGCCTCCTCCTCCGATGCGAGGCTGGGCTGCTTCTGCTGTCTGGCGAAGAGGTCTGGAGATCTGCTTAGATTGTTGCGGGCTCCTGCGACTAAAGACTTTCATTAAGCTTAGAGCTGGCTGCTGCGAGCTGCTGGCTGCGGGCAGCAGAAGTTTAAACTCGTTTAACCCGCGAGTGAAATTGTCGCCAGAGACCAAGGGACTGCCACTGCAACTGGAGGTTGAGGATGTCGTCAGCCGGGCAACAGATTGGCAATTTTATCTGTCAACAACATGGAAGTTCTGTAAAGAGCGGAAAGCGAGAGATGGGAAAACAGGGACTAAACGAATGCACGCCCACACGAAATGAGGGAACGAAACCCGAAATGGGGATTGGGTACTGGGGATGGGGTTTGGGACATTGGGGACTCCTCAAGGCGTTGTCGTGGCTGATAAACAGAAGAGCAGCTGCCGCTACTGCTGCCAGTGAAAGGCAAATCAAATCAGTGAAAAAAGCCCAGTGACATCTTCCAAAAGGGAACCCAAAAAACTAAAAAATAAAAAAGCAAACAATTCCGAAGTTTGTTGCTTGAGTCTTTCGTTTCAGAAGCCATCGAAAAGGAGTAGGGGGAGGAGGAACAGCAGATCTCGAGTTATTCATCTTTGTCAGCACGCATTTCTCACACTCTCTTCTGGGGGCTCTTGGCTGTTGGGTCGCCAGAGCATTCAATGACCAATTATGGGGCTAACAAGCTCCCATCTCCAACTCCATCTCCTGCCACCGAGATGTGGAAAGAGGAGAGGAGATACTTCTGTGGTGCTGCTTCTGCTGGTGCTGTTGATGTATGCAAATAAGCTGTCAAAAGTAATTTCATTCAATTACCTTATTTAACGTACAGAAAATAAACCCAAAAAACGAGCAGGGAGTGGAGTGGAGCGGAGACAATGCCAGAGAGGATGAGGCTGAAGAAGATGATTGCCATACCATGCCGTAGCTGTAGCTGTAGCCATGCCATGGCCATGGCCATGCCATGCGGATGTTTGTGGTTAAAGTTTGATTAACACTTGTGCACAAGAGCAGAGAAGATCAGAACAGAGAGAGGGGCTGGGGTCTGGCTAATAGAAGTTGGCCAAAATGTCGGTCGTGTCTCTGCTGCCAGGGATTATCAGCCCGCAGAGAGAATGAGAGGCCGAGAGAGACCCAGAGACCATAGCAAACACTCTGATAAGACGTCTCCCCAACGAGAGGCAGCATGCGGCATGCCTCGTACTCGTATTTTTATGCAATTTCCGGCAGATGTGGATGATTTAGGCCTGGCCGTAGCCAGGGCTATGAGAAATGGCTACGTGCCGGCAGAGCCCGAGCCACAGCCAGAGCCTCCAGAGGCTTGCTCGAATTTGGAGGCCTCTTAACACGACTCAATCCACGATCCTCCATCAATCCAACATTCGATGAATGCCAATACGAATGCGAAACCCAATCCCAGATTGAGGCCGAAGCGAAGGAAAGAAAGTGTTGTGGCCATGTGGGGGCGTCTCTCTGTGGTCTGCTGGGCAGAAAGCGTGAAATTGTTGCGGTCTACCTTCTGTACTCCTTCCCCACCTTCCCTACCCTTCCATTGGGTATCGAATTAGTTATAAAGACATTTACGCTCTGGCATTCCCTTTGGGATATAGGATGGGGCAGTGGTAGGGGCAGGGCAGGGGCATTGCGGAGTCTCTTGCGTTGCGGCGTGTGAAGATTTCACACTTTTGCGGCGTTGATTAGTCACGGGTTCTCGTCTCTGTACATACCGCTGTTCCCCCCCGTTCTCCTCCCTCTTGGAGGAGCAGCACCTGATTTATGTTGACGCCTTATCAGGGCCCCTCAATATTTATTGCAATTTTTATAAATTATTTTACTGAAAGATCCACAGAGCACACAAGATTTATATGACTATATGAGTGGATCAGAGTGTGTGTGTGTGAGAGGGAGAGTAGACTTGGGCTAGAAGAACAAGAGAGAAAGGTATAGAAACGAGTGCATGGACAATACTCTCTTTTAATGAAGATTCTGCCACGAATGGGACTTGTTTTTGTTGTTGTGATTTTTATTTGGTAATATGGGTGGAATAGGCTAGAGAATAGTATAGGTCTAGATATAGAATAGACTGAGTATATTATTTAGATTTTCTTATGTATGAAAAATCGTCCCTATCTGGGTTCATTTTTTCCTCACTTTTACTCAAAAAGTACTAAAAAGAAAATCTAAATAAATATTTCAAGAATATATTGTAATTAGTAGGGGAAGTCTGCCAGCTGTAAGCACTCTCTAGTTATATGAAGGCACCCCCACGAAACGAAACGGTGCCCATAAGCGACATAGTTCCCATACTATTAATAGCGCTGTGAAGAGCTCACTTCAACCTCATCTGGGAACAGCAAATTTACGATGAATCATAATGATTTTCTTAACATATATAAATCGTAGTATTATTTAAGAGTCAGAAAAGTTTTGATAGCCAAAGCTGGAAAATTGTGGAAGCCACAAAGGAGGTAAGGCGTGCCGCAGAGCGTGGTGGTGAACGCTAGAAGAAAGATCTATTTCTGTTTCTGGGTTGTGCTTGCTCCTGCTGTTGCTGTGGCATCGTCAAAAAACACCAAAAAGCAATTCTAACAGTTGTTTCACGGCCCCACCGACCGACCCCAGTTGCAGCACCACCATTATATGGGATAAAACAGCGCCCAGGCACCAACCACCAGGCAACAGCCACCAGGCACCACCGACCGCTGTGCCGCTTGTCGTGTTATTAAGAATTTTTAATTTTCCGGTATAGATTTCTGACTTGTTCGGGTCTCAGTGCCTCAGTGCTCTCTTCAGAGTTCTTTCTGCTGCTGCTGCTGCTGATGCTCCACCTCTGTCTCTGTGGAGAGTGTGGAACACAGCCACAAGAACAGCCACAGCCACAGCCCCACTTGGAGTCTGGGATGGGACTGGGCCTGGGACTGGGACTCTGGGACTGCATCATCAAAATGCATCTAACAAGGTTGTTAGGTGTTAAATAAGTGTGCTTAAAAATTTATCTTGTACATTTTCCTTCATTTGATTTATGTTTGCTTCTCCGCTTCGTCTGTGGCTCTATGGCTGGGGCTCTGTGCAACTGCTGCCTCTTCTCCTGCCACTTGTGGCGGCTTTTTGCAGCTGTCTTCTTAGCCAATGCCCATTACCTGCTGCAGCCCCCAGCCTGCCTGCCTTCCCATGTGCCTGCCTGCCTCCCCTTGGGTTACGGTTACGTTTACGTTTACGGTTCAACTTTTGAGGCAATCGCTCGCACGCCTTTCCCTCAACTCGGACTTGGAGTCGGACTTGGACGCGGACTGGCGGGGATCGTGGACTTTTGCTTTCGCCGCGCGCGAAACTGTGCAAAAACAACAACAACTGAGGGACATGGTCCATGGCCATCTATTGATAAATCAAACAAAAAACAGAGAAAAAACATACCACCAATACGCAGACGTGTATATGCGTGAGCAGGGGGGTGGCGGGTGGGGATAGGGGAGAGAGATTTACATTTAGCCGATGGCCATGGACTTGACTCTGCGACTGCGACTGCAAATGGCCAAAAACATGCGAACAAACCACGAAAAAAAAAGGCGGCCAAACAGGGAGGAGGCGACCGGGCACCGGGGTACCGGGACCTCTCTCTGGCCAAATGCGAATGCGTTTCTTGTGTTTCTGTTGCAGCTGCAACAGCAACAGCAACACAGCATCAGCACCACCCGCCATCACAAACCCCTTGCTGCAACTGCAACTGCAACAACCAGCGACTCCCCTACCCATTCCCACTCCCATTCCCATTGCCGACTCTTACTATGATGATGGATCGTTGCATAAGACACAGAAAGTTGTTCGCTGGAATGCGCACGTTGCGTCCGCCTGCCACAAAAGTTCATGAACTTCTGCATCTCGGAATCGGGCATCGGGCATCGGAAATCTGAATCTGAAACAGTTCCTGTTGCTGTTTCTGGCAGTGCCATTCCCCCCGCCCCCCTTCGTAGAGTGCAATCTCAGGCGCTAATCAGTTGCTCTCTGGGCCTCGTTTCCTCATTAAACCGCAGTTCCTACCTGCCTCTGCCTCTCCCACTACTCTGGACTGCTGCTGCTGCCACTAGAGTGCTGCCACTGGACTGCTAATTAAGTTGGATGCACGCTCCACTGATGGCAGAGTCCTAACGAGTTCCCAGAGAGCGGTCCACCCACGCCTTGGACCTGGAATGAAATCAAGAGCGACGCGACAGGAAGTCATGCACAGAAAACTGTCCTCGAGGCTGGCAATAAAACATTCTAATTGGCACTGAGATGACGGGACAGTAGCAACAGACAGAAGGACAGGGAGACAGCCAGACAGTTGGCAGACAGAGGACTCCTCCTTCATCATGCATTTGGTCACACTTTGTCATCCTCTAGCCTCGAAGGGCAGGCTTCGTCCAAGCAAAAGATGCGGGGGTATGCCAAACCAAAAGATCCCCAGTTCAAGGTAAAGACTCCCCCCAAAGTCTCTTAGAAAAATTGTCACAACTTCCGCTGGCAAAAGGCGAATCGAAAGCTCTTTTTGTGGCCATAAGCAAAGGCTGGGAAATGGTGGGAAATGCTGCGAAAAAACTCCCAGTGAAAACGCAGTCTGTCTGCGAAATGGCGGCTGACTTTCCCCCGACGTCGCCCCAAAAGTGGAAAATTGTCAATAGACATAGCGGAGTGGTTGACCATAAATCGCTGCAACAGCAGCAGCATCCACAGCCGCACCACAAGTGGATCACACAGCTGGCGGAGTGGAGTGGAGGAGGCCACACACCAAGTGGATCGATCGAGAGAGAGATCGCATCTGGCAGAGCCTTTAGCTAAAAGGCAGCTGATAAGAATCGGGGCCCTAGACTCGCGACTTGACTCCGTTTCGTACTCCCACCACCGATCGCCGAGCCAATCCACCGATCCAGCGATCACCCATTCGATCCGATCATCGAATTTGAATTCGATTTCGTCCGCCCACACACACCACACAAAAATTGAGTCGATGGTTGAATCATTGGATTCTGTGGATATGTGGTTCGATGGTTCTGTGGTTCTGTGGATCGCTGGAATCGTTCTCTAGGCCAATAACAATCACCGTTTCTGTTTCTCTCCTGTGGCTCCTTTATCTGTTTTGTGGGATTTTGCATAAATTCTGAACCAAAGTTGGAGTCTCGAAATGGAGGAGTCTGGGGATGGGAAGTCGCCACGGCCACGCAGCCGGAGGTGCCTTCCACAAATTGAAAATGTGAAGAAGAGCGCATAAATTTATTGAAGATTGTGTAAATATTTGCACAGAAATTGAAATGTGGCCAAAGGAGGAGGCCATCAAAAATCTCTTCCAGAGAGCAAGAAAGAGAGAGAGAGAGCGCTCCCGGAAATCGCCATCGGTGGGGCAAGTGCCGCATGACAAAGTGCCCAAAAGCCCACATAAATACCAGTCGTAGTCCCCGCCGTATTTTGGAGCTCTAATAAATTAGTCGGGATTTTTATTTTATTTGATTTTGTTGTCGCCGACTTTTTATTTTGTGTTTTTTGGTCACTTTCGATGGCTGGGCTTTGGTTTTCGGTTTTCGGTTTCACTTTTCGGTTTTTGGGGCTTGATAAATGCACACATGTTGCACGTAAAGTGCAGCGACAACTCTCTGGACAAGTGGCACTGCAACACCAGCACTTTGCCAGCAAACGGTACTTGTTGTGGTGCTTGTGTGTCCCTGTGTCTGTGTGTCCAATAAGTTAATCAAAAGTTCAACATCCACATAGATTCGACTCTGAATGGTCTGTGTCTTTGTTTTCGGGGTCTCGCCTTTGCAATTTTCGAATTTGCGTAATTTAAAGCAATTCCCAATACCAGTTACGGCCACAGCCAGAGCCACGACGCACCCACACACCCCACGGTGCATGCCACACAGCAAACACCACTCTTTCGGAGTCGCAGCGGAGTCCAAGAGCCGCATAAATCAAATTGCAAAGTGGTTCCATTCCCAATTTCGGACTGGACTGGACTGGACCGAAGCGAAGCTCCGACTTCGGACTTGGGCTAGTGGAACGCTAGCAGCCTGTGGAACGCATGTGGATCGCAAGAGTTGGCTTTGGCTTTGGCGATTTATGCGATTTTAAATATCGATTTTGTTGATTTTTTGAGAGCTCAGAGCAGGTGGGTCTGCGTCTGTGGCTCCACTCGGAAGCAGGCCAGCGCGATAACCACCGAAATTAATTATGATTGTGGTGCATGTTGCACGGTCCTGTGTGGCAGTAGTGGTGCTGCACCGTCTGTGTGGCGTTTGCAAATTGAATTTCGCCCCGAAGTGTTTTTCAATGTTTGTTGTTTTGCAAATATTTTCCGCCATTAGGCAAAGTTTTTCACTTAAATGGGAATTATGCAAACTCCTGCAATTAAGTTGCCACTGGAAACCGAAATGGGGTAACCCCTACACCGCCCCTACCCGCCTCTAGCCGTATCTCTCCTGCATCTTGCTATCTCCTGTGGCAATGGTTTTCGGCTCCTGATTTATGTTTATGGCACTCCTGACCAGTGGGCGGTGGGTGGTAAAGGATTGCTCTCCCCTTCCCTCTTTCTCTGTCTGGCTTTGGGGCGTGTGTTAATTACGCGCTAACAATGACAAATGTTGTCTGGCTAATCAGTCTGCACCACTCTCTGGAGGCCAGACACTGGCTACGGGGTTCAATAACCATTCAGGGAAGACTGTCCAGCATTCCAGTGGCAAAAAGGCAGAGACCACAAGAACCGCAAATATCAATTTTATTGTCTCATCCATCTGCCCCATCATCCAGAGAGTCGGAGAGTGATGAAGTTGATGCTTGCAACCGCAACCCAACACTCGGGCGGAAACATAATCAAAATCATCATCATTCCCTCTGGAGATCCAGCGACGATCCACGGCTTTGACCACAGAGAAAACAAATGGAAAATTGTCTTGATAATGAAATTGTAAGCCTAGAACAGCGATGTCCAGTGGTTGGGATCAAACCGCAATGGAAGGATCACTTTCACTGGAATGGGAATACGAATAGGACTTGCAACTCCATCTCCATCGATTGCTGGGATGAAGTCTCCTCTTTTGGTTGCCTGCAATTGCAGCTGCTTCTTTCTGCTGTGGGGCATAAATTGGTTTGGGCTTTATATTAATGTAAATATCTCTGCGTTGGCGACTGAGAGACGTCGACGACGACGTCGACGTAGTCGCAGATGTAGACGTAGACCCCCTGCTGCAACCAGCAGTTTGGGGCGATTCCAATGCCGATTGTCTGTCTCTGGCTCTAACTCTAACTCTGACTGGGTTTTCTCTCTGTTGTGGCAAACAATATTTATTTTTTGGGTCTCCGTTAGGCTACAAACGAGTTACAAACACCTGTCATTACCCTGCAACCAGCAGACTCCGCCATGGACTCGCCACCGCGCGCCTCCACCGTGAGCTGTGAGCCGCGAGAATTGCATAAGTTTTGACTCGAAGAGTGGCTCCCATTTGGCCCCAGACTTGTTTATGGAAAATGATAAGCAGACGCGAATTTATGGCCAACAAGCGCAGTGCACAGCTTTATAATTGGTATCGCTCTCTCAGGGCGTCCCCCATTGCACTGTTGCACTGTTGTGTGGGAGTGGGAGCGATAGACAGAACCTCCATCATCGCCGGGCTGGCACGTCCGACAAATTACGAATTACGGGAAACAAAAGATGGAGCTGTAGCTGGAGCTCCCAAGCGATTCCCGAGCGGGCAGCTTCTTATGCAATTCCCACCCCAAAAACTCTATGGACGCTCTCAAAACTTTGAAACTCGTTGCGGGGCCTAATGACGGAAATATTATGCGTTAGGCCAGCGCCCCTCCAAATCCCCCATCCACCCATCGGGCGCACGGCTTTATCGCATGCCATTTTAATAAACCATTTTTTCAATTAGGCCGCTCACAGCAAAAAAAAAAGCGACGCAAGAGTGGACAACGACCGTTGCGACGCACTCATAAAAACCAAGCAAAAGTCACCCAGGAATCGGAGTCAGAGGCAGAGCCATAGCCACAACTGGGGCAAGTCTAATGGAGAGGCAGGCAGCGTTTGGCGACTCCAAATAACCAGTCTGTGAGTGGACCCCAGAGTCCACTAGGGATTGAGCCAGCTACGAAGATGCCACCAGTCACCACCAGCTAAATCTGGAGGGTCTTTTTCCCTCTTTGGGGTTGAATAAATTTAGTCGGGGTCACCATTTGGTTGATGAAATGGTAGGGACACGAGCTCCCACCGGCAACCACAAATCAAAACTGGTCATAAAATTGCCTAATGGACTTTAATTGCACTGATGAGAAAGTTGAAATAGTCGGGAAATGGAAATGAAGGGGAAACACTTAACGTTTCATTTGATTTGTGGTCAGGGATCAAGTAGAGGGGGATGCTGAGCTCAGATGGAGATGTTTTTCACTGAATAATAAGTCGGGATGTGGGATTTAAGCTCAATTGCTTTGTCGGGGTCACCAAATTGTTTCTTTTTGCTTTGTGGTACGAGATAGACAGACAATACTCAATATTGGCATAGAGATAGTTTTGCCATGTGGGGGATCAATCAGTTAAGAGAAAATACTAACAGAAAGTTGTCAGGGTCACCAAATACACAACAATACGTTTTGTGGTAACCAAAAGGAAATCAAGATGCTACCAAGATGCAGTCCACAGTCCAAGAAGGTGTATTACATTAAATATAAAGTCTGTTGCCGACGAAATTAAATATCAGGACACCTTCCCATTACCGACTGTCTTTGCAAATTAATTGCATTCATGGGAAAGTTGAAATAATCGGGAAATGCAATTGGAAATTGGAATTGGAAATGGAGCTGGAGCTGGAATGAATGGAAAAACTTTGCGCTTCATTTGATTTGTGGACTCCTAGTTTTTGTTTGTTAGTGCTTTTTGGGGTTTGGGGTTCGAGTTTTTTGTTGTTGGTGGGAGGGTATTTCTTTCGGTTGGTCTTTCGGTTGACTTTCAATTAACAAAATGTACTTTCTATTTGTTGGCTTTTTGGAGTGCAATGCAAATGGCCTTTATTGCTCAACTTTCGGCCCAAAAAGAAAAGAGCGAACGAGAAACGAAACGAAACTGAACGAAACGAAACAAAACTTCCAATCCCAGTCTCCTTTGAATATGCTGCTCTGCTGCTCCGCTGCTGCTGCATCGAGAGTCTGGCAGTCTCGAGGAGGAGGCCAATTTTGGTCAGCGATGCGTGACTCTTGGTCCATGTCGTGGATACACAGTATAGCTAGTAGAGCCAGTGGTGCTGGCAGTGGGGGTGGTGCTGTTGTGCTGTGCTGTCAGGAGATGCCAAAATGCCAAAAGAGCCACAAAGTCTATAAACAAATTTGGTCAAGCCAAAATGGTAGCCTTTTTCGAAGTGATTTATGCTAATTACGCGCAGCTTCAGCCCAAAGCCCCCAAAAGCGACATACAGACAGCACACGGATATACAGGAAAGGGCGTTTAGCAAACAATTTTCCAAAGCAGCCAACCAAAGCAGCAGCAAACAGCAAGCAGCTTACAGAAACTGCAACTGCTGTTGCAACTGCAACCAGAAACCAACAGCAAAAACAGCAACAGATTGTGGCACATGTGGTGGGAAAAACTCTAGAGCGACAGAGACTCCACTCTCGACGTCCACGTCCACTCTTTTCGTATAGAAAAGTAATTTATTTAGTGACACGCCCACTTCGATATAAAGGTTTTTCCACTGGCGACTAAGAGATGGAGAGACGAAGAGCGGGAGTGAGACGGAGGGAGAGGGAGACTCAAGCGGTGGACTGGTCACAATATATAATTAAAATCAAAAAGGCCAGATGTTCCACCAGAGAGCGAAAGGAATGCCAAGCAGAAAGATCGATAGAACAGCAGAGAACCTTAGGAGCTAAAAGCAAAGAAGAGATTCGATTCGATTTGAATCCATTTCCAGAGCGAAGAAGAAGATCCCTCTGATGATCCCTCTGGAGCCAGGGCAGGACTTTGTGGCATATTTGTAGAACCAAAGTGCGTTCCCTCCTCCCAAGAATCAGGCCTGATCGATCCACAAGACCGAGTTACGTGGTAATGGGGGAAAATCCATCGGGGATGTGCACTTGCAGCCAAATTACTGTACTTGCAATTGATGGGGCATGAGGCATGTGGCATGTGTACCCATAAAGATATCAATAAACGGAAAGAAAGTGTTTCGAGGGGCAGGTGCACACAGAAATTGAAATTCCAAAACGCAAAGAGAGAAGAGAAGATCTACTACGATAATCTCTACCTCTAGAAGAATGGCAACCCCCCACACCCCTCACCCCACACCCCATACCCACACTCATGTATTGAAGGAGCCATCGATCGCCTGGTAATTACCTCTTGCGCTATCGATCGATGGGGCCAACAACGTTTTCTAGATGATTTTTCGAAAAGGGAAACGGGAAACCGGGGGGGCGAAAAGGGAGTGGTAGGTGGGTTCTCGCTCTCGTAGTCTCAAGTGTTTGATGGTACTTAAAAAACTACATTAAAAAATAATAACAGCAACCGATGCCGAAGTTTATTGAAGGCAGATAAGTGATCTTGTAATCATCGTTGGAGCTGGACGTCGGAAGAGAGGAGGAGGCTCCGCAGAGCCGCGGAGCCACAGAGAGAACGCCAGAGAGAAGAGGCCCCAAAAACAATAAGAAATAAAAATCGATCGAAACGAAGGAAAAAGACAGAAGGGCCCCCACGTCTCTCAGTCTCTCTCTGTGTATGTGTGTGTGGGGTGCGTGTGTGCCATTGCCATTGTCTGCAGAGATGGGGGCATGGGTCTGGCCTGGCTTGGTCTGTGTGGCAGGGCACTGCATCTGGGGGCAGAGTATAAGGTGTGTATTTGCCATAATTTGCCATAGCGGACATCGGCAACGTGCAACAAATGGAGAGACAGAGCAGACAGACAGAGAGAGCGACAGAGAGAGAAAGAGAATGAATGAAAGCGAAGACGATTCCCATTCCGATTGCCGTTGCCATTGCCCCGTTTGGGGGCACATCATCATCATCAAGGGAGTGAAGCAGAAGCCATACGAAAACATTACATTATTTTTCGGGGTCTCTGAATAAATATACCCGAATACGACGAGTATTTCTGCTCCATGAGATAGCAATCACAACAGACAGACAGACGGACAGACAGATGGATGGATGGACAGACTGCTCTTCCGAGACGTCGACTGACAGACGTCTCTTGGAATGTAGGAAGCTGTCGATGAGGCTCTGAGGAGGAGGAGGAGGAGGAGGAGGAGACGGCTGAGGCTGATGGCGTAGCAGCTCTGGCAGATGATGAGCCACTGCTTCGATGGAGACGTACACGCTGGATGGATGGTGGCTGATGGTAGACGGCGCTCTCATGTGCGCTAAAATTGAAGAAAATCATCAGCCCAAGTGATCGACATGTGAGTCAAAGTTAATAACAAAAGCCAGAATGGCAGAATGGCAGAAAGGCAGCAAGAAAAGGCCTGCAAAGGGACGGGACCTGGAGATGGAGCAGTTCTGGTGCTCTGTTGCTGGAGCTGTGCAGCTTCGCTGAAAACTTGAAAAATACGAAGAGCGAAATGATTTTTAATAAGCGATAAAGCAAAACTGCTTATTGGCTTCGTCTTGGTCTTCCTCTTGGGCTGCGACTGCGAAGCCCAGAAGAAGGCCAGGTGGAGGAGCTGCTCCAGAGCACTGCTGCAGGAATGGTACCCCTCAGACAAAGGCAGGAAGGAAGGGTCCGGTCTCATCTCGTCTCGTCTCTTTCGCTCGAAGATATTTATGCGTTCGGTGGATGGGGCGAGGGCTGCAGCGACGGAAAGGGGTTCCAAATTATATTGAAAGCAAATCGAAAAGCCAACAGCAGCAGCATCAGCGGCAGCGGCAGCGGCTGTAGAGGCACGCGGACTGGCGGACTGCTGGACTGCTGGACAGGCGGACACGGGGCAGACAGAAGAACTGTTCGATCATACTCATCATTTTTGAAATTGCTTTCAACACCAGTTGTGGCAAGGTGTGTTGGAAGGTGCAACAGGAGGGATACAACAATGGACGACTCCTCTCTCTCTGCTTCGGTTTCGGTTGGGGTTTCGGTTCGGTTCGTTTCGTTCGATGGATGGTGCGTAAAATCATCAACAGAAACGCGTTGCAACAGCCAAGAGGGAGGCGGAGGGGTGTAACGGGGGGCTACCCACTATATATATATGTGGGGTGTTACCCTCGCAGGGAGTACGCGCACTTCGTTAGGGCCTCAAAGGAGGTTGCCCCCACCTGGCAGGCAGGCAGGCGGAGGAGGAGGCGACTGAGTTTGACTTCTGTGATAAGCATTTTGCGTTAATTTGCGCGAATGTTGCGCTTAATGTGTGGTGCTACCTTCTACGTATAGGGAAGGGGCATGCCTCATACCACAACCCTCAGATATTTTATCGTTAATTGGGGAAAGCGTTTCCCGCGCCCAAAAACCAAATAACAATTAAGAATCGAAAGAAGTTCTTCTGGAAGATCGATCTCCCCTCCTTTCTCTGTGGCTTTGGTGCTCTAAAAATTGATTGACATTTGGTTTAAATCATTTGTGGTATCGCATCGCATCGGAGGTTGCACAAAGGATCTCTGCCGACACACACACATACACACACAGAGACAATGATAATCAAATGTTATGCTAAAAATCTCCACCAAACCGAATGCTCATTCAACTGCAAAAAAAGCGATCAGGAGGCGGATGGCAGAAGGGGCAGTGGCAGGGAATGGGGCACAAGTTGCAGGCTGGAAGACAATGCGTACAAATCGTTGACAAAAATTTATAGTAGCAAAAGGCAGAAAAGAAAAGAAAACCAGAGAAAAGAAAAGAGAACCCGAACCACAAACAGAACAGGAACCAGAGACCCAGGGACTAGTCTTTTGGCGTCTTGAAGTCCGTACCAATCCCCAATGCCACAGCCACTGCCACATCCCAGGTCTTGTCTCTGCCACAGAGCTGCCACGGCGCATCCTTGCAGCTATTTTGCATACCAGACTGCCTGCCCCCCTCCGCCCCGCCCCGCCCTGCCGCTGCTGCTGCTGCATGCTTGTGGCTGCCCTTAAACCCGCTTTATCCCCTATTGCCCCCTGCCTCCTGCCCCGTGCCCCTGCCGCAGAAAATCAGTCAGCCATGCGGCTTCCGAGCGACGACAACGGAGGAGCCGCCTCGCCGCAGAAGAGACCGAACCGAAGCCCCAAAGAACAGACCTCGAAGACGATGCTATCCCTACGATAAGAAATTAAATTAACGAGATATGTCAACGATGAATTCATTGCCAAGGCTTAAGCGCAAATGCCGCCATTCTTGAGTGGAGATCTCTTCGAAGGGAGAGAGAGCGAGAGAGAGAGAGAGAATGGTGGAGAGGGGTCTCTCCATCTCCTTTGTCTCTCTTTGGGAGCAGCAGCGGCAGCAGCAGCGGCAGCAGTCGTTGTCCCTTTGCTTTGCATTCGCGTTCCTTTGGGCAGCGATTAGCCTCGCTTTTTGGCATTCGCATTGAGCTTAGACCCACATGGACATTCAGTCAGTCGGTGGGATGCTACTACCTGTGGCAAGAGGCGGGGGCAGGGACAGAGGCAGAAGCAGGGGCAAGCAAGGGTCGGGGATTGGCCTGGCATCCCTTTTCTGTTTCTGTTTCTGGTATGTTCCTGTTCTGCTGCTGCCGCTGCTGCTGCTCCTTTCAATGTCAATGTCTGCCACAGTGCTCTGCTGCCATTCTTCAATATAATGACATCACAAAAGCTTCAACTTGAGGCAGCCACAGCCACAGTGGATGGGGGGCCAATAAGCCGCTCCTGGACGACAACTTCAGGGATACTTTGGGGCCTGAATGGCAGTGCCTGGCCATGGCCATGGCCTGGCTTGGCCATGATTTTAATCACATTTCTTTTGAATTAGATTCGAATTTAGCTTCAACAGTTGTGTGGCTTGCACTGCCTTTTCATGAGTCAATCACTCGGTAGCTGCTGCTGCTGCTGCTGCAACATGCCCCTGCCCCTACTGCTGCCCCTTCTGACTCTTTTGCATACGAGAATGTGCCCCAAAGAGTTCTGAGAAGGCAACCGCTGTGGAGAGCAGCATCAGCAGCAGCGGCAGCTTCCTTCCCAAAATGTACATTTTATTTTCAATTCAATTTAACAATTTCGCTGCGACGTGGACTCCTCCTGGAGTCGGAGTCGGATGCGAGTCGAAGTCCAAGTCTGTGGCCTTTCGCTTTTCTTGGGATAGAGGACTGGGATTCTCTGGTACTCTCTTGGGCGACTCTGTGACTCTGCGACTCTCGGGCGACTGTCAGCGCAGGTGAATTTATGTGCACGGCCACAGCTGGACACTAAATCATCGACTCGCCTTGCTCCTGTCTCCCAGTGTCCGTCCATGGGTTCCAATCCCCCAATCCCACAAACCCAATCCCAAATCCAAGCCCAAACCATAGCCTCGTTGATTGTCTGGCACTCTGTTCGATTCTTGGTTATTCCTAGCTGCGGGTAGGGGATCCATCCCATCCCCTCTATAGCCCCCGCCTCCCCACCGAACTCCTCTCATATTTAAAATGCAATGTTCGGGGCAAATCAACTCTAACCCCGGCCCCGTTTCGCCATAACCATAGCCATCCTCCTGCTTGCCACATGAGGCACATGAGGGAGGTGCGGAGAGCTTATGAAACGAGCGAAACGAAACGGAGCGAACGAGCAACGAGGTTAACATCATTATTTCACCTTCTAATCAAAATCTGCAACATTGTTGCAACACACATACATACACACATACACGAGACATATGTGTGAGGGTACAGTGGGGACTCCCCAAAAGGGAGAGGATTGTTTAGAGTATATTTGGGGGGTATAGGATGTGAACAACGGCATATCCTTTCTGTGGTTCAGATATGTGTGCTCCTCCTCTCGAGATATAGCCATGAAGTTGGGTATAACTATAGTCAGGGTGCTTTAATAGCCAAAAAAGAAGCTGGAACTGCCTGAAATACCTAAAAAATAGTTTCTGGAAGCATTGCCACCTATTTTCCTATTATTTTTCCTCTTGGGCAGTGTTCATATTTCTTTTTGTATAATCTATAATTTCTAATAATCGCTGTAAACTGTTTCCGCCTAATTTCCTAGAGATATTTCTGATCCCAACTACATTTCCATCATTATTAGGCAGTTTTCAAGAATGTTTTAGACCACAAAATCCATAGATTGAACACTCTAACCTGTATCCACTGTACTGGCGATAGAGAGCGTGGCGGCGGCGCCTTTTGCCCGCTTAAATGTCAGAATTGGTTGGCCCTCTCACGCCTTGACTTCAGAGCTGCTGCCTGGCTGCTGCTGCCTCATTGCTACTCCGTTGAGGGGTTGGTGGGTGATAAGCTGCGATCACCTCGTGCCGCCTGGTTATTGCCATTTAATAGAAGGAGAGAGGGGGAGGAGTGGCAGGAACAGAGACAGAGCCTGTGGCAAAAAGTTGACCCAAAGCGAGGCGAAACTGTTCGAATTTTGTTTGGCAATTTGTGTCATATTGTTGCAAGATGATGAAGACATTACTGCATCAGGAGGAGGCCCTGCTGCCACATGCCCTTGCCTCCTTACCTTACCGGTTACCCCTGCCATGGGCTGCCCCTCACTTCATTAGCGAGCAATTTAATTTGCACACACACTCGACACCGACATGGACACCGACTCGGACACGGCCAGGGGCAGGTACAGGGACAGGGACACGGGGACGAGGATGGGGGGACTCTCGAGAGATGCAACTACGAATCGGAATCGCGAATGCGACTCCTATTGCGATACAGGAAGTTGTTGCAGCAGCAGCAGCCGCTGCACTCCCCCACTACTTCCCCCTGGCTGCTGCCACAAAGATTTATCAGCAGCAGCAGCGGCGGCAGAGGTGGATGCCACAGCTGGAAGCTGGAGTCGGAGTCGGACTAAGAGTCGTCTTCGTCTGCGGCTATTTAGGCATGAGCATGGTCAACAATTGTACAGGTTTCCTGCTCCTCCTGCTCCATGCTGGCCCATGCCCCATGCCCCAATCCGCGGCGAGTCTATGCCTCTCTCTCTCTGCCGCTCTGCCACTCTGCCACTCGGTTTGTTTGTCTGTTTGCTTTTGGTTATATTTACTAATTGAATCGACACCAAAAATGTAAATGCAACAATGGAAGAGGGGGCATGCAGCAGCAGCGGGCAGGCAGGCAGGCAGGCAGGCAGGCAGAAGGAGACCCAAGAGCTGCAGCCACTTCCAGTTTTGCAGCAGGCAGATGCTATGGCAGTTGCAGTTGCAACCTCTGCTGCTGCTGCTGCTGCAGCTTCGCTTTGCATCGATGCAAACAATGAGAAAATTTATGTTAGTCAAGTGCGTTCGTTTTTCAGCGGAAAATGAGCGAGAGAAGAAATAGTACTTGCAACAGCGAATGCGAGGCGCGTAACGAGGCCCACGAGGTCTTCTCCTGGTCTCCCCAAAGAGAGGCAGCGGGGCAGCAGGCGGCATGCAGCAGGCAGACAGATGTCGCAATGGTACAAGGCACCAGAGCATGATAATGCCAACGCTTGCGGATCGGTTCCGATTGGATCGACCAGAAAACCCGCATCCCCAGCCACAGCCACAGCCACGGCCACAGATCCACTTCTCTAACTGTACTTCAAGTCCAAGTCTTGGCCTTGCCACACCGCCGCTGGCTCCACGAGAGAGAGCGAGGCACGACACACGCAAAACAGGCATCAATCATGCGGCAAACTCTGCCGCTGACGTGGCCCCCAGAGGGAGAGAGAGAGAGAGAGACAGAAGGCGGAGGAGGCGGCAGGAGGAGCAGCGCAATTTGAATGGGGCGACACCTCTGGAACTGTTTCTGTTTTGAGGAACTGGTCTTCAAAATGGGAGACGGATGAGAGAGTCTTGTCATAGGCAAATCATATCTCTGTGCCACAGAACACGGGGGCCACACAGTTATGGACAGTTGCAACAGTGTTTCCTCCACTCCCCTACCCTCTCTCTCTCTGTTTCTCCCTGTCTCTTGATAAGGTTCGGGGCTGCCTAATGAGGCGGTGGCTAATTTTGTGGCACTCTCCGACGATGATGATGATGATGGTGGGAAGGAAGAGGCCGCTGCTGGCTCTGATTCTGATTCCCAACTGTCGCCGCCGCTGCCCACAGATCACAGACAGGGAAATGGAAAATGGAAAATGGGAACCGGGACTTCGACTTGGACTTCGACTTGGGATGCTGGATGTTGGATGTTGCTTGTTGGATGTGGAGTCACGCGAAATGCAAATGCAGGTTGACAGTTTGCCAACGAAATTCCGTAGTTGGCTCTGCCCCAAGCAGGAGGAGGAGGAGAAGGGGGTGGCAGAGGAGGATTCTTCTACGAGGCGTGTAAAATACTCGTAGCCAAAGGCTCTCTCCCTCTCTCTCTTTCTCTCTGTGCCTCCTTGAGACCTTAAAAGGGTACGTGGTACGTGTACTCGCCACGAAATGCCAGCCGAGCAGCGGCAGTAAAGAAAATCTGCTAGAATTTGCCATTTTTGGGCTGCAAACAAAACATTTAACCATTTGGGTGCTTTGCCATGTAGTTGTTCTCCAGTCTCCACTCTACAGTCTCCAGTCTCCACCAGGAGGTAGTCTCCACTCACCGCCAGTCTCCACTGTCCCCCAGTCTCCGCTCTCCTCTGAGGTGCTTGCAAAATATTAACTACAGAAGAGAGACTCTATTCCAACTTATTTTCTCATATTTAATTACAGATATTACAGATTTCCAAGGACATAACAGCCTTCAAAAATATCCCCTACTAGGAATTCGACTGAACAGCGTACAAATGGCTGAAAGATACTCTTAGGATGTGAAGAAAATAGATGAAAAATGAGAAAAAAGGATTCCAAAGGAAATGGTCATAAAAATGCCCTTAAAAATATTAATATTTGAAGAATATTTTCAATAAGTTCGTGGAAATGTACATAAAAGCCAGAAGAAAGCGTTAACGATCCTATAAAATATATAGACTCCTGTTCAGCCTCAATGAAAAGGAAGTATTGAAAATAAGTAGCGGATATCTAGATGTCGAGCCACGTGAGAGTCGACCGAAGATCTATGGAATGATAGATAATATTTCGAGAGAAAATATTGATGTAAATATTATATTTCAGATATATTTTATTGATTTACCTATTTTATTTCTTATTTTATTTATTAATTTATTTATATATCATTTATTTAATTTTTTCATTTTTATAGTTCTATTCCACAACAGAATATCCAATATCCCATCAAGTCCCATCCTCTGTTGATCCTTCATAAAAATATCTTTTGATTCGGATTAGCTTTTCATCCACCACTTGAATGAATGACTGAATGAATGAATGCTGTCTGTTCTGGCTGACTGTTCTTCAAGCACACACAATATACCCCTCATATACCCACTCATTGAGTTGGGGCTCAAAATACGCAAAGAAAAGAACAGAATAATTGGAACAACAACAAGACAATTCTCAGCAAATTGCTGGACTTTAATTTAAGTCTCAAAATACTGGGGGACTGGTATACTGGTATTGGGGTCGAGTGGTTGAGTGGCTCAAGTTTTGTTTTCGTTTTGTTTTTGTTTGTCTTTTGGCTACTTCTTGGCTCTCGGCTCTCGGTTATAATTTTTGAAGGCCTCACCCACCACAAACGACAATTGTGGAACGATTGACTGACCGACTGACTGACTGACTGCGAGAATGACTGACAGACAGACAGCAGGCACCATTTCGGACTTCACTCTGGAGAGCCACTCAGTCACGTCATCATCAGACGATCCATCCATCCAGCCATTGAATGACTGAAGAAATGACCAACCCGAGCGGCCAAGGGGCGGTGCAAGAGAATCTAGAGAGAGAGAGAGAGAGAGAGAATGGTGGATGCGGCAACGATGGCGTCTTGCCATGTGGCAGGGCAGGGCAATCATCAGTGGCAGTGGCAAGGAAAGTAACTTCACTCCTATCCGATATCCCCTCCCCGACTTCTTTTCGTATTGTCTTTCCTGCATGACAGAATGTAAAGCAGCAGCAAAGCACCAGCAAAAAAGATGAAACAGCCACAAAAAACGAAGCAGCCACCACTGACATCCGCACATCAGCCCCAAGGAAAGGGAAAGAGAAAGGAACAGGCCATCAGAGCGAGAGGGAGAGAGAGGGAGACAGCAAGAAAATGGCTTCCAATTTCTGAAAAAAGATACTCTCGTACTTGCGGTAGCCAGAGAGCGAGCTCCCATTCCAAGCGTGTTTTTGGGTCGCCTCTAACATCATCATCATCATCATCGTCATCGGCGTCATCTTTGGCATTGGCCCTCTGAGATCTCACCTCATAAACACGGGATTTGGGCCAAGTGCTGGGTGCTACGAGGGCGTGGCCTTGCCTTGGTCTTTGCCTTTGCCTTTGGGGAAAGGGAGAAGAATCGTTCTCCAAAGAATCCGAAAGTGACTCACGCTGCGGCATGCCATCAGGCACCTACCAAATAATAGTATTTCTATTCCTATTCCGGAATTAGTTGTGGCCCCCTCCCCTTCTTTTTCTCTCTGTCTCTGATGTAAAGTGAAACCAGAGGTGGTCTTCCATCTAATTTATGTGAAAGTGGAAAATATCTGCAGCCACTGCGCCACTGAGCGAATGACAAATGCCGGTTCGGTATGCTGATCAACCGTATAAAAGAAATGCTTTTAGAAATTAATTAAGGCCTGAAATTAACTGCCTAGCGATCTATCTGCCAGATGCTGCTGGATGCTGCTGCTGCTGCTGGATGGGGGATGCTTCTGGATGCTGGATTCCGCTACTGCCACAGCTTCCAATAAGCTTTCGGCTTTTACGATAGATCGCTGCCAATGGAGATGGCAGCGTGAGGCGATGATTGTTTGTGCTATGATTAGAGACTCAGACAGGGATTCACGCGTCATGCAGCAGCGCCACTTGGTCGTTCGAAGAAGACTCTTTCCGTTTCCCTAAGCTTCAATCATCTCTAGCTCTGATTTTTGTGAATTATTTAAATACATTCACCCACGCCACTCCGCTCCCCATGAATGGCCTATAATTAAGTCATTAATCTCTTAGCTGCTCTCCAAGCTTCCAGATTAGTGGACGGGGGGACCAACCAGCTAAAACGCTCTCAAGTCGTGAGTAGTCACGATGATATCATTTGTGGAATCACATATTCAGTCGTAAATCAACAGTTTTTCCCCCTCTTCGATTCTCTCGATTCTCAATGGGCAACCATTTCTGTCTTCGCAGAGACTTTGACAAAGACAGCACTTCATCAAATGACACGCCCACATGGACATGGAGAGAGAGCTGCCTTTGCTGCCATATTTGCCACAGATCGAATCTCCAATCCAATCCAATCTACCCAAACCCAATCCGAATCCCAATCCCATAGAGCAATTACCGACAACTCATTTCACTAAACGACAAATGGTTCACCCACCTGGAAGCGGCTATGGAGTGGCGGGCGGTGGATCGGCGGTGGATCGCTGGAGCACCAGAGAACTGTCAAATTCGTTGACAGCAGAAGTTTGCCAAGAAAGCATTTCTCCCGAACCGAACGAAGGGAGAGACAGAGAGAGAGCCATTAAAGTAGCATTTCTGTGTGATTTAGTTAACCGAAAAAAACACAGAGAAAAAAGCGGAGAAAAAGAATGAAATAAAATCCGCCGCAAGCTGGAAAACCGACCGAAAGACAAAGAGACATAAACGTCCACCCACTTGTTGCTGTTAAAGTGTCAGTTACAGTCGGATTGCCAGTTACAGTCGCAGTCGCAGTCGCAGTTCCAAACCGTTCCATTCCCAGCAGTGAGCAGTAGCCCCCAAAGACAACGGCTGGGAACTGCTTCTGCTTCGGCTTGTGGCCTCTATTGCTGCCACTTTTCGTGGTGTGTGTGTGCTTGCCACCAAATATTTGGCATTTCAAGCTGTGGCAATAGAGTCGTTGGGTCGCATTGAGCTCTCAAGTCAAGGGAGAGGAAGCAGGGAGGGGCAGAGGCAGAGATGGAGCAGAGCTTGTTGCAGGTTCGGCAGCTCAATCTACGCCACTCACCAGGCCAGTGATTACTGTGACGGTGACTCGATTTTGGGTGTGATTTTTTGGTTGTTTTAGTATAAAAATTATAACACAAATTCCACAATAAATACCAGAAAAAAACGTAGCCAAATACTACAAATACTACATTAAATATACTAGAAAAATACTAAAAACTATACCAAAAAAGTGCAAAAGGGGAAATCTTTTCTAGATGTAAGCAATGATCACTGTACCCATAACTCTACAAGCGATCGAAGACTGTGACTGTGATGCTCCTCCCCGTTCTAGGGCTTCTAGAATCTAGAGTAAACTCCAATTCTCATCTCTAATAACTACTGAGAAACAGTTTCATCTGGTGGCTTCAGGCCTCTGACTGCCAGTTAGATTGTAGGGTTACCCTCCTCTTGCCTTTCTCTATCCCTTCCCTCGCTCCCCCTGGCCACTGACTGACCGTTTACTTGGCTTTGTCTCTGGGGCAGCCTTTGCAGCAGCTACTCCACCTCCTGCTGCTGCTGCTGCATCCTCTGGCTCTTCCATCTGACAGTTAACCGAGAGATATTTTGTGGCTCTAATGTCTAACGGTGGCTCTGGTCGTTCTGGTGGCTGTGTGGTGCCTGTTCCCCTGCCTGACAGGCGACACTTTTATGTGTCACTGGGTTATAAACGATCTCCGTTTCGTAGGTGAGAGAGAGAGACCCCCCACCCGACGGTTATTATTATGTTTCGGGGCAATTAAAAGTTTAACCTTCTGCTCGATGGACTGAGAGACGACTCCTGCATCAAATTCCTTTTCTAATTACTCTTTCGATGCGATAGTTTGGGGCCAGGCAGCATTCTTCATTCACTCATTACACGCATATTAAAATTTATTGCAAAATTTCTATAGGCATTTCTCATTTCTCATAGAAGAGAAGACGAGTAGCCGCCGCCGCCGCCACCGCCACCACCGCCGCTGCAGCTCCAGAGAGCAGCTGCTACTCCGCTGATGATGTGCCTCTCCTTGTGCTCCTCCTGCTCTGCTGCACCGCTCCTCCTGTTCCATTGCTTGTGCAGTAATTAAAGCGATTCAATTTTCTGATTAGTTCGCCATGGCCATGAACACGTTGCTGCCTCGCTGCCCCCTCCCTTCCAGCCTGCCCCCCTGCCTCCTGTTTCATGGGTTGCCAGGTGAGTTTTCAGGGAGTTGCCCGATGGCTGATGCCGCTGCCGATGCCGATGCCAATGCCGATGCCTGGACTGGGGGACTGGACCCGGGACTGGACCATAAAATGCAAAGAGGCAGTCATGGCCATGTCGATGTGGCAGCCACAGTGCGCGGCACTTGCTGTGAGAAAATGTTGCATTTGTGTGCAATGGCAGGGCTCTTCTAATTATGAAATTCTCTTGGATCTTGAATCTGGGAGCTTGGATCTTGGATCTGGGATCTTGGCTCTCATTCGATGAATGACATTTTTGTGCGATCGCCTCGTTGAATTTCAATTCATCGAAAATCGAAAATTGAAAATTGTTTCGAACGTGTCGTGTCACCCAATACGGGAATTTCGGGGTCTTATGCAACCCTGTCCGCAAACCAGAGTAGCCATTGCCTTTTCCGAACAACTGACTGCCGTTTCATTCAAGAAAAACTGTGAAAAACTCAATCAATGGACAGCATGCCGATGCGTTGCTAAATTGCCCATTGCCATTGGAGGGAGCCCCGAACTGGAGAAGGAGAGGGAGACGGAGACGGAGGTCCAGTGCTGAAGCCTCCACGAAAATTGAAATACCGATTCGATTCGAAAATTTCCAATCGAATTTCCAGCGACACTTTTGTCTCCAGTCGCGAATGGAGAACCCGTTCGTTCGACTCATTTCCAAATTTGTGTTCGAGGCGACCAATAAATTACGCACTGTTTCGCTATGGTTTCAGTTTTGGATTGGTTTTTGGTTTTAGTTTTTCGTTTTTTGGTTTTTTTTGGGTTTTATTCCTCCATCCGAGGCTTCGACTGCGACTCTGACTCCAAGACTAATGAGCACTTTGGCATTTGGCCTGGCCTATCGCTGGGGTCTTTAATAAGCATTTGGCCTCTACCCCGCTCTACCTCTACCGCTGTGCCTCCCCTTTTGAGAGAGAGAATTTATATATTTAGCAGCTTTTTGGGCGTCCCAGCAGCCACTGTCGATCGACAGGCAGGCAGGCAGGCAGCCAGCCAGTCGGCTTTTCATAATTAATTGAAAATAATAAATTTATGACAGATTTTCGACTGGCGCTCAGCACCACAGACCCCCATATTCCCTCCTCCTGTTTTTGCGTTCACATGTGAGCTGTAACGGTAAATGGTGTAACCCCCTTCCTTCCCCCAGTTCGATGGGAAGCGAGAGGGAGCTAAAAAATAGGCGAACACATTTTTAATTAAAGCATTTGTTCGATTTGGCAACCGGCAACCGGCGACCGCCCCTTCCGCAAGTCCCGCGTTTCCCGCGATCTGGCAACCTGCTGTTTAGCTTAAATCCAACCTTCCCTTCCGCCTTCCCTCCCTCTTGTAGTGGGTGTTCCTCTGATCGCAGAAGAGTGGCCACAATTTATGTTTAGGGGGTTGTCCAAACGGTTTTCTTTGTATACGGAAAACGGAAACATGGCAGCACTTTTCATAGACAATGGAGTGCCGATGCAGCCTCCGCTTTCTGCCACTAAACAACGGAATTAATTGCGTTCAAAAGAAGTTCTTTCATTCGAAGTTTTTGCTATACTATAAGGTATAATATGGAAATATAATAAATAAATAAATAATATAATAAAATATTCAAATATTCCCAAATATCTCAACAGACAAGGGAGGGAGTTCCACCTGTCTTCTATCCCAAAATTAAACGAAAAAGTTCCCAAAATTTGTAGGTGTCGCTATACAGATTTACCTGTAACTATTCCACAAACTTGTTTCTAAATTTCTTGTAGATTTTTCTATACTTTCTTTAAAAAACACTTCATGTACTCGTACTTTCCCATTCTGTAGACCCTTTCTATACTCTCTAGTTGCACCTTTCTCCTGGTTTTCACATTTCTGTTGGAAAATATATAAATTTACTTAATTATCTATGGTCTACGCTTTCCAGAGCCCCCAAAGATCTTCCCCCTAAAGCACTCACTCACTCACTTTCTTTGGAAATGAATAATTTCTGTTGGGGGGAACTCTCATTTGCTCATTTGAATACCACTTTTCGACTTTGTTTCGGTTTCGGTTTGTCTGTGGCTTTGGCTCCTCATTTTTTTCGGGTTTTCTCTGTTATTCTTTGTTTTTTTCTGTGTCGTAATTTAAATTCGATTTTGTTTTATTAATCAATGAATGACAAACTCCATCGCTATCTCTAGAGAATGAGAGAGAGAGAGCCTGGTCTATCCAATAAGTACAGTGCTTGCCCTGAAGTCCAAATGTTTCTGCTTTTTTGGTATTTAAGGCCAATCAATTTTCTCTTTCTCTCTCTGTCTCCCTCTCTCTCTCTTTCTCGCTTTATCTCAACGCAATTAATAGTAGATTATGCAAATCAGTTGGAGATATATGATAATTCGTTGGAGATGCGTACACGTTGCCGTTTGTCCCTTCCACCTCCCTTCGGTGTTGACCCAAAATTCCAGTTCCTCATTAATTCCATACTCTATGATGTATCAGGGCAGGGGGGATCACAAGTATCCAAGTATCTCCCCCCGTATCTTGAAATCTAGTGCAAAATTGAAAATTGTCTTGGGCCTTTTGTCGATTAGGCGCGTAAATCGATAAGCGAAAAGCAATTTCCGATTGCCGCTGAGTTATGTGCCGCACGATTTATGTCTCAAAAGATGGGAGGAGGATCTGCTGCGCTGCTAGTGGATCCGATCCACGCTGGATCGCAATTTGTGGCAAAAAAAAGTCAAGGTGCTAGGAGATGATCAACGTACGAGTAGAGGAAGAGTCGGAGTCAGAGCCTCAGAGAGCAGCTGCTGTCGAAAACTGAGGCAGGGCGAATAATATAGAATTAATTAAAGATTGTAAAGATAATTGATTAGGCGCAGGCGATTAATTCATGCCTTGTTACGAGTGCTACACAAAGCAGTAACGAGTGATACACGTAGGAATAACGAATGAAAGTGCCTTAACGATTGCCAAGGGTAACGAGTACCTTGTAAAGAGTAACGAGTGTGGAAACAATTCAAGTTCTTCTATTATATACTTTGGTATTCCAAATTTTCGAAATATTTCGATGCTATATAGAACTTTATTTTCTCATCTACTGAAAATCATTACGATCGGGTCTTTATTCCCGTATTTTCTAGTATAAACAATAAAAGATAATGAAGGTTGGAGATCAATAAGTTCTGGCGGTTATTACGTCCTACAAGAACTACCTGATCTCTACTACTTTTTTCTTTAAAATATTCCCATCAATTCTTTACCCTGATCGGTATTATGAATGCTTTACTTTAGCTAATCCCTAATAGCTCTTTGGGCATTCCCATTTGAATTCCAATAACATTATGGAGCAGCATTAAGCCCACAATGCAAATATTTCTATCTTTTCGTTAACTTTCTTATGGCTTTCTTTGTCGGCCATCGTGTGGCATGCAGCAACATGTACAACGTACAACCTGTGCAACTGTTTAGCTAAGCAGCTTCTGCATGCCTCATGCCTCCTGCCACATGCCCCAACCACCTGTTCTCTCGCTTGCTCGCTCGCTCGCTGCTTGCGAGTGGCTCATAAAATTTTGCAAATTATTTGCCAAGTTTTTTGTTCTGTTTTTAGCAATCGGCAGAAGTCTTTTGGGGTCTGTTGGGATGCTGCCAAATGGGGGTCCCGGTACCACTTGTGGACCACTCCGAGGCGAAGTTATGGGACGATGGCTTGAGCCTGAGCATCTTGTGTGGCTCCCGCTGTACCGCTGCAACGAACAGAGGGTTTCCATTTTCATTTCCATTTCCATTGGCAATGTTGTTATCTTTTTTACTGCAAATTATTAGTTTTTTACCGCTGACGACAAAAAATGGACAGCCAGCAGAGGCAGCAGCAGCGCAAGGAGCAGTGGGAGCAGAGGGGGTCCTGGCTGGCTTTAAGCAACTACAAAAGGAATGAAGACCCAAAGACGATAATTAAAACTCTAATTGTATGCGCTACTGCCGCCGACGACTCGCGAAAGTCGTAAACTCTGGGAATGGCCCCACAGGCCAAGCCCCCAGAGGCAGGAACCCCTCGAACGAAGGGGGACAGCCTTGGGGCAAGGCATGCTGTGTGAGGCTGGCAAACATTGTCAGCATGTCAGGTGGCTCATATCGTTGCAACAAAGTACGAGTATTTAACCCAAAGTTCATTTGGCAATCCCAGACGTCAGTAGCTATCGATAGCTATTGTTATTTGTTATCGCCAGTACAGAGATTTGTGTGATTTGTGATTTGTTCTGTCTCTGAAATAGGTACTGCCAACCGCATGACACGACACCCAATACATTGCATCCAACTGGCAGCCAGACTCCGCTTTGATCTTCTGCAACGAAGCGCAAAAGCATTTGGTCTATTCTACAGGAAACTACAGGGTATAGAAGGCGTATAGCAGGGGTATAGAGTGGGGGGTATAGAAGGTGTATTGCAGTGCACTTGTTGCTCGTTTTGTTTTACATAAAAGCTCAGGTTGTGGGTTTAATTTCCTTCATTCTGTGGTTAAATCTTGTCTGTTTGTGCACTTTTGGTTTCAGAGTCTGGCTTTGAGTCTGCGTCTCAGTCTTTGTCTGGCCTCATTTCGGAATTGAGTTGGAAATTTGATGCCCAACAGACAGATAGACAGACAGATAGATCCAAAGACAGACACAATCGGATGCCAGACAAGTGAAACAGAAACAGAGAGAACGCAGACAGAGGTCTCTCAGGTCTCCTCTAATTACCGCCCAGAAATTGTCTTTCGGATCTAATTTTTGGTCAGAGAAAGACAACAAGAGAGAGAGAGAGAGAGCTTGTACCCACACTTTGCAAAGAATGAATGGAATGGAAGGTATAGTACTGGTACCCTATCATTTCTCTCCCTCTCAGCTCTGCCATTCCAAAGAAAGATTAAATAATAATTATAATGCTTTTCCCCCCCTGCCCTGCCGTGTCCCCTTTCTTCTGTGATCTCTGTTCTGTCCCAGAACTGTTGGCTGTTTCGTTTCTCTGAAGACTGGAAGGTAATTTCAGTTTTATAGCCGATTCCCCTCCTGGAGCGTCCTCCTCTCTCTCTCTCTCTCTCCATTTGTTTACAGCATGATTATTGCGTTGATGAAGCTAATTATATAGTGCAAAGAGGAGACGCCACACAGCAGTCGTCGCCGTCCCCACAGTGGAGTCTCCACCGCACCACCACACCGCACAGCGAGTACGGAGGAGAGGAGTTCCCCTCGAGTGGTTCGGTTTGGTTCGGTTCTGAAATTGTGGACGAGATGAAATGTGGCCGTCAAGCGATTTGAAATATGAGGCAGACGATTGCATAACCTCACAGCGGGAGAACGGGATGTCTACCCCTCTGTATGCACCCCCCACCCTGTTTAATCCCCTCCTCTATCTCTGTGTGTGTCTCATGTCCATTTCCATTTTCATATGCACGATTGAATGGCGGCGATAAAGAGAATGAACGGGCTGTGGCACAGCTCTATCGATAGCAATCGATGTCACATTTAATTCATTGTTATGGCCATCATAAATCTGTAGAGTCCGGAGAGGGGCGTGGGTTGGGAGCAGGGTCTAGCATGCAGGGGGATATTTCTCTCTCTCTGTCTTTCTCTCTTCAGCGTTAATAAAAATGTCAACGCGGCCATAAACCGAGAACTCGAACCACAGTCGCCATTAGGGAGGGCATCTCCCCCTTTGCTTATCTGTGTGGATCTGATCTCCCTCTCCATCCCCCTCTCTCCTATCTGTATCTTTCTCTCTGTCCCGCTCGTTGATCATTTTCATTAGGAGAATTTAAGGTGCACATAAAAGCTCACGCACGCAGATGCGGATGTGTTTCCACTCCATCGACAGAGCTGTGCAACCAGCTGTGCAGGGGATTTGGATTGGGATTGGTATCGGCAGTGGGTTCTCTCTGTTCTGATTGTATCCAGGGACCAGCCATGTCCCTGTCCAGCCTCATCCTAATACCAGTATCTGCCTCTGATACGCTGTCGCTGCGTCTCTGTATCTGACTTTGCTCTAGTTAATGCACGAAAATCGGCTGAATCTCTGTCATTTCAAAGCTAATCGCATAGAGGTTGAGTTGGTGATTCCAGTGGAAGATTGGAAGTGGATGAATCAATGCTGAAGATGGTATGCTTCGATGCTAAGTATAAGTACATGCATGCCTAATCTTTCTCTTGTCGCGTTGAGTAACGAGCAGTTAATGTTCTGTGTTAGGCTTAATCTTTGAGAAGTGGAGCATGAGCATAGATGGATGAAAAATTGATCATGGATTATTGAATGCTTCTTGAGGGGCATGTCCATGTCCATCTGCATTATGAGTAGGAATCTCAGATGTTAAGAATAGATAAAAGCTGGAGATAGAGACGAAAGTTACACAATTATTGATATTTAACGATCATCAGACTTCAAAAGTATACCTCATTGCATGTTTAAGGAGAGGTAGAAGGCTAGATAGAAGTTGGACGTACATAGTATAAGTTATCGATTAATTCTTGATTAATGTAAGTTATTTCCTTAGTGGAATACTTGAATGATTCGAAAATATGTAGACTGGATTGGTTTGGATTGAAGAGAGAGCGGAGTTACAGATTGAATTGGAATGGATGCATCGGAAATGATCGAGCCCTTGATCGCGACCCATTTTGAGTGACGTGCAACACAGCGGAGTGACAGAGTGAACATGGCACTAATATGGCTGCTCTGCTCTGCTGCATTTTGATGGGTGATGATCTGGAGGGGGAGGGGGATGGGGATGGGGCGTGGTCAGGGCAAAGCCTTGTTCTGATTTAGTTGCAGCTGCTTCTGCTGCTGCTTTTCTTCTGTTGTTGCTTGTTCCCCAGATTCTTCTCTCTGTGTCTCTCTCTCCCTCTCTTCTGTTGTTGTTGTTGCTTCTTCTTATGTTTCGGTTGATGTGTCGGCGGCATCGTTAGCGCACATCATTTGTTTGACATGTTGCTTTTGTGTGTTGACAAACGTCTTGACAGGCGACAGGCAGCCAGCCAGCCAGCCACAAAACATGAACAAAGCAAAAGTGGCAGAAGTGGAAGAAGGAGAGAACCAGGAGGAGTACATACTAGTACTCGGGGAGGTAATACGATAAAGCCGAAGAAGAATGGTCACCCAATACTCACGCCTAGTTAAGCAATTTATACGGATTCCCCCCATCGAGTGGTAGTATGTAGTGGTGGAAGTCTCTTACCTGCAAAGATAGAGAAACGGAATAAAAATAAGTAAAAAAATTACACAAAATAATCAAAAGCCAATAAGGCAATTATCGATAGAGACAGCGAAGGCAATCGACAGAGACAGGGCAGAGTCGCCTGAAGGAAATCGATTAAGTAACATCAAAATCAGAATTCTTTCAAAGAGCCACAGCCAGAGAGAGACAGAAAGAGAGGGAGATGCAGAGAGTGCGAGAGAGCAAGAGAGTGTCTATGAGAAAAAGAGACATCAAATGCAATAAGTGCTTGGTGCTTGGTGGAGACTCTGGATTTCTGTGGCAAGTGTTCATTCGGACATGCGGACATTCGGACAGTAGATTCGGGTTGCTCTGATCTAGCAACAATGTTGCCAGGGCGTGCGCGCCACAAATCAAATGGCTGTTCATGCAACGCCAATCGCGCGGCAAACGAACAACACGAACAACAACAATGTACAACATTTATGAGCAGCAGCAGCGCCACAGAGCCATGCCGCAGAAAAATTCACCTTTCTTCCACCAATCCCCTGCACTGCTGTATTTCCTTCTCTTTTGCAACGGTACACACACATGTACACCCATACATGCATAAAGGCCAAGAAGAAGAACAGCAAAAGAGAGATAGAGAGAGAGAGAGAGAGAGATAGAGATGGAGAGACGAAGAGCTGCAAGCAAATGCGAGAAATGCAACAAAATTAACATCATCAGACAGAAATAATCTATAATGAACATAAATCTCCTTTCAGCAGATGGTGGAGCAGACCAGGGGGCGGAGGGGGGTGTACTTGCAAGAGGGGCCTGGTAAGGGGTGGGCAGAGGATGGAGCTAGAAGCATGCTGCCTTGCTCCTCCTTTGAGGAAGTACAAATTTACGTTTGGTGTTGAAATGAAATGCTGGAGAACTGCAACGGCCCCATGGCTACACTGAGCGGAAAAACTGTTCCAAGAGTTCCAAAATTGGGGACAAAAGAATATTACAGAATAAAGTATACTAAAAAACGTTGATAGGTTGATAAGGAATCGTTTCCCAAACAAAAACGACTATAACATAAACTTTAAAAAGGTTTCTTCTGGAATCTAGAACAAAAATATTAGAAAATATAGTGAAGCTCTCTCCCAATGCACACCCAACGTTGGATAGTATTTTTGACCATCTAAAATATGGTCTAAGGAGTAGATTTGAACATTAATTGATCAATATTGATAATAAATGGCCGCCCCATAAAGAGAGAGAGAGGAAGAGAGAGCTGTCCACCGAAAGTCGCTTTTATTTCATAGATAAAATGTGGAATTATCATAATTATACGAGAAATATGAATAGTTTTGTTTTTATTTATTTTTGGCAGGGAATCGGACTAATTTAAGCAAATCTTATGATAATTTGCACTGAGAGAAATCTACGGAGTATCTCTATCATTTATTGTCTCAGTGTATTCCATGTTCGATCTCGATTCGCAACTTGTTGTTCTCCAACCTCTCTCTCTTTCTCTGTCTAGCTCCAACTCTTTCCCACTGTGCACGGTTGTTTGCTGTTGCTATTGCTGCCTCATCTGCAGCTCCATCTGCCCCACCACAGCACCACCACCACCACCACCATCATCATCATCAGCAGCTTCATGGGGCTCCCATCGTGTTGTTGTTCGCGCTTGTTCGTTGTCGATGAAGCAGCAGCAGCGGCAGCAGATCGAGCTCCAGCAACAGCCTCTGCCTCTGCTGCTGCCTCTACCTCTACCTCTGCCCCAAAGAAATATTTTAGAAATTTATGCGTTTCTGATAAATAGAGGAAATGTCTGAGGCACGGACAAGGCAGTCCGGACAGCAGATGAACGGACAGAGCAAATTATTAGAAATATGCGAGTTTAATAACCAACCGAAGAGATCTCTCATGGTATTGCAATCTCTCTCCCTGTCTCTCTTTCTCTGTTCTCTCTCTTTCTGTCTCTGTGTGTTGCTCTGTCAGAAGCCTGCTCAAAATTTATTAAGTTGTCAACTGGCAAAAATGTTGGCAATTTCTGCTGCGGCTGCTGCTGCTGCCCCTCTTTTGTGGCTAGTCCCCGCGCAAGAGGCAAGTCGCAGACGCAATGATGGCCAATGAAGCGCCGCTGGTGGGCCTGGAGTGTGATTACTCCACCCATTCCCATCCCCACATCCCCACATCCCCACAACCCATTCTTCAGCTCTATCTTTCTCTCATTCTCATTCTGTGTTTCCCATTTGGCTTCTTCGCATTCGCATTCGAATGATATGAATACATATATGAATAACATCGTGAATAACATCGCGGGTCTCCGATTTGTGTCGCGTTTAATGAACTTTAAGCAGAATGTCAAAAACTATGATTTCGATGCTCTCTGCAGAGGGGATTAGTCGCTGCCTAATTTGCATATTTAATTTGAGTTTCTGTTTGGCCAAAAAAAAACAGAGTCTCTTCGATCGAGAGATCTGCGGCTTCCATTCTGGGTTTCTTTGGGGTTTTGTCTTTAATGAATGCTTCTCCCTTTGAAGGACTGGCCACCCACTAGGCTGTGGCTATACCGCCAATATTTGCTCGATTTCAAGCCGAATGAAAGCCCAAGAACCCAGCAAACACTCGATGGTTGGGGCCAGAACCAGAACGAAAGACTTCAACCGGACAACGAACTCGAGAATGCATTTGAGAATTAAATGTTTGCTAATTTGCCTGATTGCAGAGGATGGGCCGGCCATGCCACTGACAGGCCATGCCACATCGTTGGGACGGTAGCTGCCAGGGCAAGGCCTCCTCTGCCTTCTGCCCTTCGGCAGGGCAGCAACCGCAAAGGTTGCCAGGCAGCAGCCACAAAAAAGACAGAGAGAGAGAGAGAGAGTTATAGATCATGTTGCAACTATGGGATACCCAGTAGTACCCTATGGAACAGAGTTACCGCATACCCACACAATATACCCCCCAAAACCCTCTACCATTAAGGGGTACCATCAAAAGCAACGAAATATCGACAAGTCGTCTCCGAGGCTCTGACTTTGAGTCTGAGCGAAGCTCTCCAGAGATTTCCCACTTTCGGTTTCAGGCCTCGTTGCCGCAACTGGGCCTAAAAATAGCCAGAGAGGAGACTCTGAGCCACTTAGGAGTTTGTATGCGGAGCACCTTGAAGGTTACTCCCCGCCTCGACCGCCAATCCCCCAGTGGAGCTCATCCCCAGACGACACCGAACATCGTACATCGATTGCGTCTCGTGTTCGTTCGTTCAGTGCGTTGCGTTGCGGCTTTTCGTTGCAGCATTCGTTTTTTTTCTTTTCTTTTAATTGTCGACAATGTTTTGTGGCAAGTTTTTAATGAAATTCGTTTGTGCTGCAACTGCGACTGCTGCGGCGAGTGCTGCCTGCTGCTGCTGATGTTGCATTGATGTCGGATGTCGTTGTTGTTTCTGTTTCGGTTTTCTGTTGTTGTGTCTGCGGTTCTGTGCTGTGCTGTGACATTGCAGCGTGTCCTCCAAATAATTCATTAACACTCTGTCTTGTTAACTTTAATTTGGGCGATTGGTAGACGCCCAGCCTTGTGCCTGGGCCCCTCCTCCTCCTCCCCCTCCTTCTCTCTTTCCCTTTGAAATGAAAGTAAGGCTGAAAACCCCTTTTGTTTTTTTGGGGGCAGGCCAGTCTTTAGTGGCAGAAAATCTCTTAATCCCGCCAATCCCAAGTGTATAAAATTTCAAACATGCCAAGAACGATACACTTTCCTGTCCATCAACGAGGAACCCCCTGGCCCCAAGTCCCCCCCTCCACATGCCACAGAACCATGGCCATGCAACGTGCACCACGGTACACCGTTCTTTGCCTCTCTTCTTGCCTTGTTCTTTGGAAAGAGAGAGAGAACGAGAGAAAGATGTATCCGAAAAGGTAATTTGATATTTTTGTTCCCTTTTTCGGTTTTTGGATTTCTTCTTCTTTTTTCCCCTTTTTTTCTTTTTTTTTTCTCCTGTTAAATGAGACGAATGCACAGAAATTTATGATCTGGTAAGCAGGCGCAGTTTTGTTCAGCATTCAAATTGGAAGTATCTCCCCACTGCCCCCCTCCCCTAGTTGGACCCTCTGGGGGGGCACATATTCTACAGTTCTACAGTTAGATTGATTGATTGATGGCAATTGACGGGAACGTGATCACAATTCGACTAACGAGGCCCCAAAAACTACGGGGCCAAACGTCATAAATTCCCTAATAAACAGGCCCCAGCGAGAAAGAGAGAGAAATAAATTTGTCTGCCACAAACAGGAGGGAGAGAGCCAGAGGAGACTCGAAGAAATTGCAGCTGTAAAGCAAACACAGAGACCGAGAGGGGATGGGGAAGAGATCTCGCAGAGAAATGTGCATAAATAAGAGTTTAAATAAGAGACTTACGGGTCGTATCGACACCCCGAGTCCCCGGACAGTCGGACACACGAAGATACACGAAGATATACACACATCCAGCAGATACGAAGATACATCTGGAGGCAGACTGCAATTTGCCAAAAGCGCGCAAGTCAAAGTCGAAAAGAATTTAACGCTCGACACGAGACTTTTGCAACTTCATGCCACATAAACCATAAGGAAAGCAGGAAAGCAGGCAACCAGCCTCTCGGAGATGCAACCTCTCTCCCTCTCCCACTCTCTCGCTCTGTCGCTCTTTGCGGCCAAATTAAAATGTTCTTTCAACTACGAACTTTCGACAATAAATTGAATTCGAACAACAAAAGAGGCGCAAGACGAAAGACTGGACGAGTGGCATGGGGGCAAGAGGCATGGGGCAGGCACTCGCCCTCCGCCTTTGGGTATTCCGAACGGTTCGCTTCGGTTGTGGAACATTTGTCATGTCATTTGTTGCAGGAAACGACATGTGCACGAAGGAGGAGAAGGAGGAGGAGGTGGAGTATCCTCCTGCCTGAAAAAGGATGAGTTTATCGATATCCACAGACGGAGACAGAGACGGTGGATGAGGAGGAGGGACACTCGGGTGTCACCCCGCCTGAACTGAGAAATGAGAGTGTTCCCCGTCCGAGTGTCCGTCCCGTCCGCTTCTCTTATTGGGGTCGCAATCCCTTCTTCCATGGCCGTGGAGGACTGAAGCGTTATCGCTTCACAAATTAACAATCAGCGGCAATAAAAGTTGAGGCGTTTGTTTATGGAGGAGCCTCATGGGGCAGCAGCAGCAGGAGAAGGAGCAGCAGCCACTCCACTCCACTGCTCCATTGCAGGCTTATCCTTATCACGCGGGTCTCTCCTCTTTTTATTGTGTTTAACAAATTCAATTAAGCATTTTAATATCCGTCGCTCCTCGCGAGTCGAGGCCGAGTAGGTGTTGCATCCACAGACACTGAAATATTAACTTGATTTAATTTATGAATTGTGCTTCTTGCAGCCAGGAAGCACAGCCAGTCGATGCAGTTATTTATGGAACTCCCCCCCTCTGCAGAAATGCACTCCACTGTTGCCACATGAAGTGGGTCAAAGTTGGGGAGAAGCCCTGCCTGCCACACTGCCACACACTGGGTATCTCTTCCATCGACTAGAAATGGAAGCCCGATTCCGATTCTGATCCCGAACCCTGCCCTGGCTCTGCCCTGGCCCTGTGGCCTGGGGCTGGGGTCTGTTCGGTCTGGTCTGGTCTCTGACTTTCCTCAAGGGCATTCACCGGGCTCTTTGGGGCGGTTCTTCTTCGACTTTTTGGTTGCTTTGGTTTGGTTTCGTTTTTTTTTGTGGCCTTTTCCCTTTTTCCCTTTTAGCAAATTGCAACTGCAATTACCCGAAATTTTCAAAGTTATTTCAGTTTTTGTTCTGTTGTTCTGTGGCATGTATTTGGGTTTCATTCTTTGCTGCGCCTTTCGACACGTTCTCTGGCTATCTGCAGAGGTTGGGGCAGCGTCTGTGGCAGGGGCAGTGGCAGATACTGTAGCTGTGGCAGTGTGGAGTCTTTCAATCAGTAATTTCAGCTTTCGTTGCTTTGTTATGGCCCTTAATCAATAACTGTGTGCGGATATGGGGCATGCCCCTCTACCGTTGGTTGAGGCTCTCAATGTGTCGTGGCAGCTCATCAACATGCAACAATGTTGCAGGTTTTTATTGCGGCGGCTGCAACAAACGATCCACACACAGAGAGAGAGAGAGAGACAGCAGCAGAGCACGAGATTATATGGATCTCAGAGGATCTCTGAGTAATGATGGTTTTTCTTGCATTTTGAAAATGTTTTACGTTTCATTTGAGTAGGATTTCGGGAATTATGAAGAGATCTACAGAGAACTCGAGGGGATAATGATATTTTTCCAGTTTTACATTCCAGAATTCATCAAATCTCTGACTAGTGATGATATTTCCGCGTTCTATACATGAATTCCATCGATATAGCCATTCGGTATATATGAGAATGGAGGAAAATTCTGATTTGCGGTGATTTCAAGGAGAACTAATGAAATCTTTGATCTACGATGATATATTTCCACTGTTGAAGATGTTTTATGAAACAGTTCCCATTCTATGACTACAAATGTCTCAAGAGCTCTGAAGAATGATAATATTTTCACACTTTTATAGATTTAATATATGCCAGAAAAGGAAATTTCTTCCCCATGATGATATAAATTCATATTGAAGATGTTTTACATGTGGAATCTAAGAAAATATATCCAGAATTAACGAAATCTCTAACCCATAATGATTTGTTCCCACTTTCGTTGATATTATTTGAAACCACTCCAATCCTAAGCCTAAAAATCTCTAAAGAATGATAATATTTGCCCTATTCCAAGCCTAAGTCCACAAATCTCTAAAAATTTGATGAAATCTCTGACTGATGATGATGTATCTCAACTTTGAAGTTATTCTGCATTCCATTTGCACAACAATCGATTGGAACTACATGACAAAAGATCTATCTATCTGCTGCTGTAGCTGCTGCTGCTGTGGCTTTTGATTTATTCCGGATTCAGTAGCTCCCCCGATAAACACTTCCCCTTCCAAAGAAAAAAACATCGACTAATCGCAGTAATTTCTTAGCAAAGTCTCACAGGTTTGGTGTCTCTCTCGCTGTTTTTTGCATAAGTCGACTAATAATCGGGCATAATTCATTATTTATGTGGCTGGCGGACCAAACATAGATATCTTGATAGATCTTTTAGATCTTTGTTCAGTGCGAACCGCCGACAAAAGTGCCAACAAGACGACGATGGACTGACGGACGGGGGGACAGTCGAGTCGAACAGGCGGACACTATGACGAGTGGACAGGTGGACGACGTACGGTGGGACAGTGGGACGAAAGACAAAGCCCAAGACCAAGACCAATGACTGTTTAAAAATTCAGCCTCAAACGCAAAGAAATGATCGTTTATATTTCGGATATTTTTGTAGATTTTTTTCTGATTTTGTATTTGGTTTTGTATTCCGCTTTTCACATATCATTTTGGCATTAACTTCTCTTCTCTTCACGCACACGTCGATCGGCGCAGATCGTTGGTGGGGCTGGTTATAAAAATGATTGACAATTTAATTTGCAGCTCGAAAAGCTCTTGTAGGCTCTTGGCCTGGCTCTTTGGCTGGCTCTTTGCTTGGGGATTTATCAAATACTTTGGGGCTTTGTATTGGGGCTTGTTCTCGGACAGAAAAAATATGCAAATCCATTGGTTTCCAGCCCCCAACAATGGGAACAGATTCGATTATGAATATTGGGCAACCCACACGCTGTGGCTGCCGCTCCACTGATGGCCGTGGAATGTGTGGCAGTGTGTGTGTGTGTGTGTGGATTTTGGCCACAAGTGGAGCTGTGGTCAAGAGAACGAAGATCTGCAGCAGGCAGCAGCTAGCCAGCCATCCTCTGGTGACGACAAATGAGACAGCAAACGGTAGACAGGAGACAGGAGACAGTAGTAGATAGGAGACTGCGACTGGGGGCCTGGAGAATGGATTTTAGAGCCGCCTGGAGAATGGCAGAAGGGAGCCCTGCTGCTGCTGCTGCTGCTGCCGATCCGAACGCTGCTGGAAGACTCTCGAGAGATGCACGTATGCAGATTGCCGGCCATTCCAAAACCTCAGCAGCAGCAGCAGCACCACCACCACCAACAGCAGCAGCACCACAAAAAAAGAGACCCACAACAACAAAAACAAGAAAAAAAGGAGCAACAAAATGTTTTCTTTGGGATCAAGCTCTGGGTCGGAGGTTTGGGGCTGCTCCGGGATTTCAGGGATTGGGAAAAGCTTTACTTTACTGCGCTCCGTTTTTCGTTTCTTTTTTATTTGTCTCTGAAATCTTGTTTGCTTAAAAGTAAAAATAATTAACTAATTAAAATTGTGAACCCGCTTGTTTGGTGGTTGTTTGTGCCTCCTCGCGCGGCGCTACCACCGCCACATAGCATCCACAAAGGAGGAGGAGGAGCTGCAGGGGGGAGAAAAGGAAAGGCAGTCCCGGCCCAAGCACACATTAGGGCCAAATAAGCTGCCAGCTTTTAGCAGATTTCTGCCCGATCGCCTCTCTTCCCGATACCCCCTTGGCAGAGGGAGAGACGGAGAGTGAGAGAGGGTATGATGGGTTTGAGCGGAGGCTTGTGAGAGAGAAAGGGAATTGCTTTTGGAACCTATATAATACGGAAATATTCCGGAAACATATGATCTTGTAGGAACCAAAAAGTATAATTCATTTCTGAAGACATTACCCCGAAAAGTAGTAGTCAAAGAAACAGAACTTATCGATGAAAGATCCCAATCGATTACAGTAGCGCCTCTCGATCCATGTCTGGAACACCGCCATATTGCTATGGCTGCCGCCATCCCACGGTATCAACTGCTTCGACACCCCAAAGTAAACCTCACTTTCTTGTTGTTTTTGTTTTGGGTTGTGGTAAATACTTTTACAGCCCAAGACTGCAGCAAGTTGGAGCCGAGGCCGAGGCTGAAGCTGTAGCTGGGGTTCGAGCTGTGGCTGGAACTCGGACTGCGACTCCGACTCCGACTGGAGCCGACAACGATATGCAAAAGCTATCAAAGGAGCATCTCTCGGGGCCCAGAGACGACCCAAAGTCAACCGTTTGCTCCTCCTTTTCGGTGGTGCAGTGTGTGGTGTGGGACCCTGGCTGGGGCTGAGGCTGAGGCTCAGGTCTTGTAAGCTGTTGATATGCTCATTTAGAATCGCACGTTTTTTCGCCAGAAGTTGTTAAGAGACCACAAGAAGAAGCAGAGGAGGGGGCATGCAGCAGCAGCGGCAGCAGCGGCAGCAGCGATTGCATTGATTGCCATTCGCATGCAGATGAGGCCTCCCTCCAAAACACGTGGCCTGACCCCAGAGACGCAGACGCAACTTAGAGCTCATCTTCGGCTAAGACCAGACCTGGACTTTGACTTCCACTTTGGGCCATCAATCAACACACTTTCAGTTTTTTTTGTTCGCTGTTGTTCCCTTGGAATGCCGGCCCCCAAAAACAAAAAAACGCTCGTAAAGTGCTAGGCGGGCTGCTGCTGCTGCTAAGAGGCAATGAAGCAAAGCATCAGAGAAGCAATGAAGCAAAGAAGCATCTGCTGTATTGATTTTAGCCGACAAGTCATCATCGTCTTGGCCGCTTAATGGACAGCGAGACGAGTTAATTGTTTGAGCCGCGGCCACCACTTGACACCCGTTCGCGACCGCAGCCCGCAGTCCGCGTCCGCTGTCCGCGTCCGCTGTCCTCGGCCCCCACTGCAGAATGCTTCTCCTGCGCCTCCTCCTCCTCCCAAAAGCAGGAGAAAAGGAAGAGAAAAGAAAGAAGCTATTTTGGGCTGGCGTAACTGAAATTGACGGGCCAAGACATGAATCAGTTAAAAGGTTATGGCCGGGAGAAGAGGAAAGAGTCGACTAGGGAATGATCAGTACTTAAGTGAGAGATCAATTGAGACACAGCACAGAAGGGACACGGGAATATGGTACACAAATTTCACTGATCCGCAGGATTATCATATAAATCGTAATATGAACGAACATAATCAAAGATTCATTTGAATACGCGAATAACAGAAGAACAACTATCTGGTTTAGACCTCAGTTTCTGTTATCTTTAGAACCGTCTTCTCTACCTATGCATTATAGCAATAAAATTCAATGTGAATCGATAATTCGATGAAAAGTCGTTAAGTCAATGAATTGGTATCGATAAATGTATGAATAAAATAGTCAGAAATAGAATTTAATAATCCATTAGCTGGAGCACAACTTTCTGTAATATTTTCTAGCCTCTATATATCCCTTTGATATATTTACTTCCATTATATGAGTCTTATCAATGAAATTAAAAGAAATCTTCTAGATACAGGATAACCCATCAAAAACCTATAGCTTTATCCTGGTCAGATCTCAAGAGTGGGTATATACCCGGACAGAACGCAGTGCCCGTTCGTTCTCATTCTCCTGCCAACGAAATGGGAATGGGTGTAACCTCTTTGAGAGGCTGCAGCAAATACTTTGGCTTTCGCGGCGCATCTCCTGCCTCTGCCCCAAAACATCAGCGTGACTGGAGCTCTGTCTGTGGATCTCTCTCTCTCTCTTTCTCTCTCTTTCTCTTTCTCCCTGTCTCTCTTTGTAGCCTCGTAGCGCGGCGGCTGTGGCGGCGGCTATGCAAATGCAGTAGCCAATGCCCTCGGGTTGTTGTGATGTGTGCGCGCGCGTTGAGCATTTCATATCCTCCCTGCAATCCTCCTCCCATCTCTCTGCCACTCTTTCTCTCTCTCGTACACTCTCTCTCTCTCTATCTGTCTGTCTCTCTTTGGCTGCGCTTTAATTGCACGTTTAAAGGCAGCCACAGAAGCGGTATTTACTAAATATGGCCACAGAGGAGGCATCGACTTGGCCGCGGACTTTGGGCATGGCATCCACAATGTTGCACGCGTGTCTGGCCTGTTGTCGCGTTGGGCCCGCAAATTGATGCGCATTTGATGCCCGAATGTCGGCGGACGGGGATCCTGCCACATGCCCCAGCACCAGCCCCAAGCCCCATGCCCCGCATGAATCTGCCAGAATCGAGTCTTATGCAAAATGAAAGCGACTCCACTCTGCAACGGGTCTCTGTCTCAGCGCTCTCCTGCGCCTCCTCCTATCAGTTAAGGTTTATTGATGTTTTGATTGGAATCAGTGCTCTAGGGTATTTTTTCGAGGTTTCTGTCTGGTTTTCGGTTCGATCTGCTGTTCGCTTAGCGGTTTCCTTATGGCCATTGCCCGCCTCTCTTCCTTCCTTTTGGTGTTTGTTATGGCGATTATCTCTGAGAGTGCCACTCGTGGTAGGGGGGAGGGGGAATCGATCTGGGATCTGGGATCGATTTTCGTGCGCGGAAATTGTGTCAAAAATTATGTTGTCGTGTGACGCGGCGGCGGCAACTTATCTTTTGGCTGCAACTTAATTAAAATATTAAGACAGCAACTAAACAGAAAGGGAGAGGCAGAGAGACAGAGAGAGAGAGAGAGAAAGATATACTAGAGAGTGAGTGAGAGAGAGGCGTATGGCTTTGACTTTAGTTATAGAAGCAGAGGAAGAAGCAGAAGAAATGGAATCCAAAAAACCGGCTACGCCATGATTTTCCAACCATTTTGTCTTCTACTTGAATTCGCCGCAAAAACAAAAGACAGAGCGAAGAGCAGAGCAAAGCAGTGCGAGAGAGCGAGGCGAAACTATTTTCGCTGTGGCGGCGACTGAAATTACTGAATGGTTCGCTGCGGTTCGGCTCCAAAGTTCGTCTTGGCTCCGATCGGCAGCGAATCCGCCGCATGGCAGCGAATTGGAGGTGAGTTTTGAGTTGTCGTTCGCTCGCTCTCTTCGCCGCCTCTACGCTCTGTGCTCTCTCTCTCTCGCTCTCGCTCTTTGGCTGCCTGGCATTTATGGAATGTGAGCGCACAAAAATGCGTTAAAGGTGTTTATAAAATTAAAATTGTGCAAAACAAGTTGCGTACGAGAAACGAGAGAGAGCAGTGAGAGCAGAGAGAGAGACTAAGAGAAAGAGAGAGAGTGGGAGAGAGAGACACAGTCTAGTGTCCACAAAAGGGCATCATCCATTCCATTCCCTCCTGTGTTTAGAAAAAAGTGAATTTTATGGCAGCAAAAAAGAAAAACAGAAAAAAAAGAAACAAAGAAAAGAAAAATAAGAAAAATTGGTGCACACAGAGCGCCGCATACGCGCAATCAGCGGGAATTGCATCAATTGGGGGGGGGTAGGGGGAAAGGGGAGGCGAACCTGCCACTTGCACCCTCCAACTGAAACCAGTTCAAAGTATAAGTGTGTGTGTGTGTGTGTGCGTATGAGAGTGGCATTTGTGGCATTAGAGAGGAGCGGAGGAGCGACCACATAACTTTGCTGCCAAATGGCCAGATCGTGTTCCCTTGCACCCCCTGTGCCACAAGCAAGGGAAGGGGGGCCAGCTCTCCATCATCATTGTAATTGTGGGAGCAATAGCAACCCGAAAAGTGGAGATTTACTTAGATTAAACCAAACAATGCGAAATTACAACACAAAAAACAGCCGAGAGAACAACTAATTCCCCCCCCACTCCGAAAGCCAGCCACCAGTCTGCGAACGATTCCGACTAACTCCGAATGGAAACTGGAGCCCAGTCGGAGTCGTAGATGGAGTCCAAAAGTGGTGCTGCCAATCTGTTTGTCAGTCCAGTGGGTCGAGTGGCAGTGGCACTGCAACATGGAGAAGCATCTGGCACTGGCACTGGCTCTAGCGGCAGTTTCCCACATTTCCTCGCACTCTCCAGGCTCTCTTTCTCGCTCTCTTTCTCGATGTGATCTCCCTCATGTAATTGCCTGTAATTTAGTGTGTAACTGCAACAACAACAACTGGCAACAACTGGCAACAACCACAGTTCGAGGCAGCAACAAATCTAAGATGACAACAACCACACGACGAGCAAATTATGTTGTCTGTTGCAGCTCCCTCCGACCCCACCACCACACCCCACACGAAAGGAAACTCCCAAATTGGATGAAAGCAGAGTTAGAGAGAAAGATCTAAGAGAGGAAGGGCAGATCTGGAGTCCAATTTTAGGGGGAGTTTTCGGGGTTTTTAGTTTAATTTTGTTTTCCATTTTGTTGTTTCTGTTTTGTAATTTGCATAATGAGATTTTAATTTTTACGCTCGCATAATAATTCCACAGAGAGCGAGCGAGAGAGAGCGACATAGAGGTAATCCCCAATGTCTCTAGGCTTAAGTTCGTTGCCTAAGTCTTTTGTTTCGTGGCCCGAATTAAAGTGTAATTTGGTTAGCCATTAGATGTTGGGTCCCCCTCATGCCATACCCATACCCCCTACCCCTGTTCAAACCCCTTCCTTTGCCCATCCGCAGTCCCAGTCCCGTAGTCTTCGTCGTCGTCGTCGTCTGGCGGCATTTGATCGCCTCTAATTAAATAGCATTTCCGCTTTGGCTAGAAAATGATACAGCGGCAAAAGTAGACAGAACTCTAGAGAACTCTGGGGAACTAGGTGTGGCCTGGCAGGGAATTCTGGTGGAGGAGTAATAGCCACAGAACATTGTAATAAAATGTGGCCAAAAATGTTGGTTAACAATAAAGGGCAGAGAGAGCGACAGAGGCTCAGCTGAAGAAAGGGTTCTGATTCTCTAGGGGATTATAAGTTCTTATGCTAAAGAGAGCCCTGACTGAATGTTCTTAGGTGAAGAATCTATTGTATCGTAGTATTATGCAGATGATCCATTGATTCTGTGATTTTTACGATATATTTTAGATAATAATACGCCCTTTTTTAGTGCAAAAATAATTTTTATTGCAATTTTTTCAGTTTTTGAGACTAACTGTTACAAAAATCTATGAACTTTTTTATTTACAATCCTAAAATAAAATATGTAAGTTACTTTTTTCCGTAAAAAACTGATTTACCATCGATCTAATACTTCCGTTTCCTTCTTACATTCTGCTTTCAGATAAACCAAAAGATCTAAGCTGTATTTTAGACAAAAAACCTAACAAATCTCAGGACTACCTAATAAACAAATAACCCTATGGATAAAATATGATCTTTAAAGGCTAAAAAAGGAATCACTTTACAGCGTCTTGGTACAAAGTAGCCCCGGAAAGAGTGTTGCCTAAGCAAACCTTATCCGCAACACCAATCTCCCAATAATCTTAGACTCAGCAGAAAATGAAACCTCAACAGCCTCTCTCTATCTCACTCCCTCTTGCATCTCTTTTTCCGCTCTCCCTTCCTTTGTCTCTTGCAATTATGTTCGATAATTGCAAATACCTTTTTGGCAGACGAGAACCTGGCCAAAACAATGACGAGCAGCTGGGGGAAGTATTCGTGGTTCTCACTCCAAGCGACTGGCAAATATTCGGGGCATCGGCAAAGGAGTCCACAATCCGCAGACACGAGAGTCCTCTCTCCCCCAACCCGCCCTCTCCCTTGTCTTAGGGATAACTTTTTCGATTCCGTTCGACTATTTCGGAGTTTTGTGTTTTTTAGAATTATTGGTTCTGCTGCTGTCCACACCCCTCCCTCCCTTCTTCCTCCGCGGGACAGTCATATTCCCATTCGTGTGTGATTCTGTGATTCCGTTTCTGGAAATCATTTTTTTCGGCTGCGTTTCCCCCAGCGATCCCCCGACTTCCCCCCCTCCCAGATTCTCGTTTTTTAATTTGCTTTAGTTGCGAGAACATAAAAAATGCTCCATGGCCCTTTTGCCTTTGCCTTGGCCCAGGGAGCTTCTTGTTTCACTTTTTATTCCCCCTTTCTTTCTTTCATTTCTTTTTTTTTATATACGAAATTCCGATACGATTTTGCGTGTTTTTTTTGGTTAGAGTTTGGGTTGGGTTTTTGGGTCTTTTATTGTCTTCACGACCACAGATTGGCTTCAATATGAGAGGCAGCAGATCGGAGCCGGGGAGGGGGTAGGCAGCAGGGAATACGAATTTAGTTTTTAGGGTCTCGCAGTCCAAGTTTTATGATTATTGAGGCCCCAAAAATCGCATCACAGAGCGAGAGAGAGAGAGAGTGGGAGAGATCCCTATGGATGGTTATCCATCCATCCATCCAACCAGCCATCTGTCTTGCCATCTCTTTCTTAATACACAACATATATCTCTCTCTCTCTCTCTCTCTCTCTAAGAAGAGTCTCTGACCGGACCTCTGTTTTGGGGTCTCTGTTTCTCCGCTTCTCTGTTATTTCTGTGATTTTTGCGTGAGCCAATTATGCGTTTTGTTTCGTTTGTGGTTTATTCCGATTCCAAATCTGCTTTTCTGCTTTTCCCCCATTGTAATTAAGGAAACGTGACTTTTTGTCAGATTTCATCAAATCAAAGCAAATCATCTCTTCGTTGTGCCCAGAATTGGCCGTTCGTTGTTATTCCAGCCTTATTGTTCGGGGTCTCGTCTTGTCTCCCGTCTCTCGTTTCTCTATCTCTGAATCTCTGTCTCTGTGTCCCTTAATTTGTTGTCTCTCACGTTGTTGTACTTTTGATGAGATGAGATTTGATTTGATTTGGCTTTGATTTGCGGAAATCATCTACAAAAAGACCTAAGGGCCTTAGTCCCAGAGGCTGGGGGGAAAGACGAGCACAATTATCGTCTGAGAGTGCCATTAGATCAGACATTATTACCACAAGGCAAGGAGTTAGTACTCCAATCCAATCCGATTTGATTGATAACGAATGAGTGTTCTAAGGGAAATCTGGATGGCGGATGGATCATAGAATCACAACAATCTTCGGCTACTATTTACTATGGAATCTGTATGGTATGGCTCTTCCCATAGTGCGACTTTCTAGTATAGAAACTCTATAGGAATGTTTTTGAAAACTATTTTGGCTATTATTTGGTTCCTTTCATTTCTTTATTATATATTGCCACATTTTTTCTTCCAAGATACAATCCATAGTAGTTTCCTTTCATTCTGCTCTATCTGTCTGTCTATCTATCTAATACCTATCTATCTACTTACCTACTTACCTATGTAGATATCTACCTATCTACCTACCTATCTATCTATCTATCTATCTATCTATCTATCTATCTATCTATATCTATCTGTTTGGTGTAGCTTTTTGTGTCTTGATTCCCTCTGATACTCTCATAGTATTGGGATTGCTATGATAGATCTAAACAGAGATAGATCTGTCAGAGTTGTGTTTTCCATGAGAGATCTCTCAGAACCCCCATAGATCCCTCTGAGAGGTCCTTTAAGGCATTTTTCTTTCTTTGGTATGTTTTTGGTTCCACTACGAATACCCTTTTCCTCCGTTAAGTTCTGTTAGGTTTTTTATTGTAAACATTTCGTTGAGTTGAAACTCGTGTTATTGCTGTAGTTGTTGTTGTTGTTAAATTGCTGGGAAGTTTGGAATCGCGTCTACATTTTCAGGCGCTGTTTTTTTTCATTTAAGTTTTTCTGTTTTTCAGTCTGTGTTGTGTTGTGGCTGTGTTGTTTTTTTCTTGAGAGACAAGAGAGGTCACATTTGATAGTCTGAACAAAAATCTTGTCGACGTCTTGACTGGGTCCCCCCTCTGTGTGTGTTAGTGTGTGTGTGATAGCAGAGGAGCAGTGGTGGCAGAAGAAGCGGGGTTGCGGCAGAGGCAGCGACACAGAGCCGCAGTCGCAGCCGCAGCCGCAGCCGCAGAGCCACAGCCAGAAATCCGAACGAACAAAATGCCTTCGTTAAGCGCTAGAAACGCGGTTTTAGGCCTCGTCTCTGGGTCTCTCTCTCCCTCTCTCTCTGTCTCTCACACTCTCCCTGTTGCTGTCTCTGGATCCCCCCTCCTCGTCGTGTATGTGTGTTGTATTTGTTACTGTATTTTGTATCTGTTGTTGTTTTTTTTCTTTTCGGGGTTTTTGGGGTTTGGGGGCTGCCCATTTTGTTTTTTGTGAGCGAAGAAAAATGTTATAAAAATGTAATTACCCGATGATGAATGGATTACACTACAAAAGAGTGAGAGAGTGATAGAGCGGAGGGGGGGATGCATTGCTCTCGGGGGGGAGTGCGGATGAGGAACGGAACGGATAGAAACGGGAACTGCTTGGAATTTCGTGTGCTGTTTCGTATGCCCCTAAATAAAGAAGTTAACAAGAAAAGGAAGGGAACCCTGGAGAGTTGCCCTCAACACGAAGGAGGGATGCTCTAGCCTCTAGCCTCAAAGTCGTTTCGGGGAGAAGCACGATCAAATTTTTATTATATGTAGCTCTCGCAGATCACGATCTCTAGTTTTAGAATAATTTAATAATCAATAAAGATTCTTAGAATCATCAGAGGCCTTTCTATAGCCTTTCTATAACCGATTATAAAGCTTGAAAAATTCTTTAAAAATATGCGAATTTTCCATAAATAAATATCAGATATTTCCATGTGATATAAGCCATCAAATGATCTCAAAAAATAGGATATAGATTCGCCAAACCGATAAATGAAATTCTTTCAAAGTTAACAAAGATAAAGCCAAGGAAAAGATCTTGAAAATCGTATCCTAAAAAACCCTCTCCCATACTATATATCCACCTCTACCTTAGAAATATTCCCATAATCATTCTCCCCCTCTTGGCTTCCTTCCAAGCATTCTAATCTTTCCCACATACCCTCATTATAGAGTATAGTACCTGCGATAGACACAAACTCGTGGCATGCACCGCCTGTGCCCCTTCTCTCCCCTGCCATCCCCTCCTCTACACACGATTCCCTACGGATCTCAGAGCTATGCTGCTGCCGCTGCCGCTGCTGCTGCCTGATGTCTGATGGCTGATGTCTGATGTCTAAAGGCCTGATGTCGATGTCGATGTCTGACTGATCTCCGACTGTGGATGTGGATGTGGGGAGTGGGGAGCGGGTAATTGATGCATGAGATTAGTTTGTGGAGTTTTCGTGGAGGTTTTCATGGAGTTTGGGGAGTCTCGGGAGTCGAGAGAGTTTGAAGTACGTAGAAAATCCATAAGCAACGCTCGTTTCATAGATTCGAGGCAGTCGTTTGGCGAGACAAACGCTTTAATGACCCGCTGACGAAAGTGGGTCACAATTCCAGAAGGAAAGATGTAGATGGGGAGTGGGAAATACGGATCTACCAAGTAGTTTTGGGCTAATGACTCACCTTGAGTATGCACCTGCCGACGGGCTCGTTCTCGGCAACGGACACGTTGTAGAAGCTCTGATCGAAGATCGGTTCGTTGTCGTTGACATCGTGAATGGTCACGAGGACGGTGGCCGTCGAGGAGAGTGGGGGCTGACCCCCATCCCTGGCGATCACCGTCAGCTGGGGCACCGGTTCCGTTTCGCAGTCGATGTGGGATCGGGTGGTGATCAGCCCCGTCTGTGGGTCGATCTGGAACCACTGGGCATGCGTCTCGGGGGTCTCGGCCAGGGCGTAGCTGAGGGCAGAGTTCAGGCCCTCGTCCCGATCGTGGGCCAGGACCTGGAGCACTGATGTCCCCGGATCGGCCACTTCCATGACATTGGCATGGTAGAGCTCCTGCTCGAACTCTGGCGGATTGTCGTTGACGTCGGTGATGCGCAGGAAGATCGATTTGGAGGCATGCAACGGCGGCGTGCCCTTGTCGGTGGCCACCACACTGAGGGTGTAGTTGGAGGTGGACTCCCGATCGAGCGGCAGATTCACAATCACCAGATAAATGCTGCTGTCCCGCGTTGTGAGGGCAAAGTGCCCGTCGCCGCCGTTCAGGGAGACGTTGACATTCGCGTACTCGGTCTTCGAGTCAGGATCGTGCACCGAGATGCGTGCCACAAACTCGCCGGGCTGTGCCGACTCCGAGATCTTGGGCGAGGCATCGTCGCTGAGGAAGATCACATTGATCGTCGGCTGATTGTCGTTCACGTCCGTTACTCTAATCGACACAAAGGCCGTCGTCTCCAGCGGCTGTTCGCCATGGTCCTTGGCCACGACCACCAGCTCGTGCAGCTCCTTGGTCTCGAAGTCCAGGGCCTTGTTTATGAAGATCGCCCCCGTCTGCGGATCGATGCGAAACATCTGCTCCTTGTCGCTCTGCCGCCGATTGATGGCGTACTCCACGAGGCCGTTCTCCTCGGCGTCCGTGTCCGACGCGTACACCTGCAGCACACTCGTGCCCACGGTGGCGTTCTCCGGGACGGTGGCGAAGTATCTGCTCTGGTTGAAGATCGGCTGATTGTCGTTCACATCCTGGATGGTGATGTTCACGGTCATGAGGCCCCTCAGAGGAGGAGTCCCCCCATCCAGAGCTTCGATGAGGAGGCTGTAGCCCGGCGTGGTCTCTCGATCGAGAAACCCGCTGATCTGTAGATCCAGGTAGAGCACCCCATCCCTCTCCCTGTGCGAGGAGAGCCGGAAGGCGTCGTTCACGTTGCCGGACACAATGTTGTACTTCTGCGTGTTGTAGGGCTCCAGGTCGAGGTCCCTCGCGGGCAGCAGGGTCCGCTTCACCTCCCGCGGCGTGTTCTCCGGGAACTCTATGTGCATCGCGGGCTGCGGGAACGTCGGCGCATTGTCGTTCTCGTCCTTGACCGTCACCACCACACGGACATTGAGTCCGCTCAGCGGAATGGCCACCAGGCTGTAGGAGGCACGCGTCTCCCTGTCCAGCCTCACCTTCGTGCGTATCTCTCCCGTGGTTCGGTCTATGGCCAGATCTGTCTCCACTCCCGCCTCCGCCACAATGATGTACGGGGGCCCACTGTCGATGCCATCGAAGTCCCCAATGTAACCGATCTGATGGTCCACGGGCACGCCCTCGAACACCTCCAGCTTACGCTCCCGCTCCTTGTCGCTAGATGCCGCCTGGGCGGCTCCACCCGCCAGGAGGAACAGCACGAGGACGAGGTGGAGGACTGATAACGTGGAGAAGCGTCTCCGGCATCGGTGGAACATTGTGTAGTCCTTCGAGCACCTCCTCGAGTGCCTGTGTGGCAGCTGTGTCGTGGCTTCTATCGTTGTCTTTTGGTTTCTGGTCGCAGATCTCTGCTGCGACTTCACTTGCGGCTGCTGCATCGCTGTGGATGCCAACGCTGCTTTCATGGCGCTACTCGACGGATGCCGCATGGCTCTGGTTGCATCGTTCCACCATTTCCATTGAGAAAGCTGCAAGAGAAGAGAGGAAGAGACAAACCATTAGAATGGCTTTGACAAATACAAATCGAAGGCCGCCCACGCGGATAGTCCCCCAAAAGATTCGACGGAACTAATAGACTGATAACTGCTGTAAGCCTTAGACCTCCCCCCTCGCCCCGGTTGGATGATGGAAGCTTACGCATTGTGCAGGCATTTCCATTTTCCATTTCCCATCTCCATTTGGCGATGGCGATGACGCGCTATGGCCATTTGGCTGCCATTTGAAATGCTAATAGACGGCAGGCAGGCAAGAGATCAGACAAAAGAGAGTGGCAGAGAGTGGCACAGAGTGGAGACTGGAGGAGAGTGGAAGACTCGAACGAGAGACTCGAAATTCTACCTGAGTGCGTGCGAAAGGTTCAAAGGCTAAAAGGGTCTGGCTATGGTCTGGTCTGTTCTGTGGTTCTGGTTTCTAAGATACAGATACACACACATACACACATAGACAAGCTACACAACAGTGAAATCGAACAAACAATTTCTGAAGAGGGAATGGCCATTGTTGACCAAAAACTTTGGGGCCTAATGCCCAGGCCATGCCCATCCCCTGGCTCGGCTCTGGCTCTGCCCATGCCATGTGGTGGACTGGACTGCCGCTGCTGCTGGCAGAGCAATTCGTGGCCAACAATTTAGTTAACAAGACCATGACTAACACTTTTCTCTGTGTGTGTGTGTGTGTGTCCGACAAACAACATTTGTTTCTACTGCAATTTTCGTTTTAGATTTTTCTCGCGCGATAAGCAAAAAAACGAACAAAAAAAACCCCCCCGAAAAAAAGGTCGTAAAATTATGAATTATTTTGGAAATTTCATTCGTGATGAGAGATAAAGATCTAACTCCCCCTCTCCCTCTTGAGAACAGAGAGAGAGGGAGCGCGCTCTACTTGGCTGATCTTTGGATGATCCTGTGGCCTGCTTGATGATCGTTGAAGCAATTAAAATTGAATTAATGAAGCGGGACATTCACTCATTCAATGATTGACAGAAATGCCCAGCCATGGGAAGAGAGAGAGAGAAGGGAGAGAGAAGGAGAGAGTGTCTTTTTCTAGAGAGAGAAATTAGCAAAACGCAAGGCGCCGTTTGATGTCCATCCCAGAGATGCCGCCTGCTGCCATTAGAGGCCTCTAATAACTTTATAATGATCGGTAGATCCCTTCCTGCTAGAGACGAAGAGTGCAGTAGATCGTCTCAAGATCGTAATTTAATAAACTACTGCAATGGAAGTACTCTCTGATCTGTACGCAAATTATACCCCCTCCCTCGTCTGCCCAAGAGATGGATGTGTGATCTCTCTGGGAGCTGCTGTGAGCTGCTGCTGCCGCTGCCGTTGGACGTTGCGGAAACGTCAGTTTGATTTGCAGTTGTCATAAGTTTAGATGAACTGCTAATACCCAAACACATTAGAAAGCCATGGAGGGAGGCCCAAGGAGTGCCCCACCAAGTGGCGCCGCACAGCTCTCCCTCTCCCCCTCTCTCTCTCTCTCTCTCTCTGGACAGTTGGACAGGTGGAAGAGTCCCGTCGGATTCTGATTCTCATTCGGATTCTGTTTCTGATTTGAGTGCCAGCTGGCGGTCGGTCGCCTTGCGTGTGGTTTGTGGCTGCACCTGAGATGTGAAATGGAAATGCCACTTCTCGAATGGGGCATGGGGAGTGCCACTGCCACTAGCTCTCCCTCTCCCCGTTCTCTCTCATCCTCTCTCTGTGGCTCTCTGTGCACTCTGGCGGCATCTAATATCGAATGACAAAGTTGTAATTATATTTGTAGTTCCAGTTCGTTTGGCCGTTGGGACCAGGCCAGGCTCTCCCCCCAACTCCCCTCTGGAATGATATTCCCATATCCCAGGGAACATTAAAAATTATGCTTTTCCCCAGCAGAATTTTTCCTGGGTTTGTTGTTTCGTTTTGGGCTTTTACGAGCGCACAAAAGATCGTTAAACCAAAGCCACAAAAAAAAAACACAAAAAAACACAGTAAAAACAGTGAAAAAAAAACAGAGCGGCATCAATAAAATCTAGTTAATAGCAAATAAAGGCCACAACAAATGCTCCAAAATCCCATTGGCAAGGGGGACAGCGAGAATCACAGAGAAAGACAGAGAGAGAGACAGCGAGAGCAAGAGAGAGACAGAATGAAGTTATGGGAGAATGGTATAAAAATGTACCACAATCATAACAATAACAGCGTAAACTTTACGGCGCAACTAATTAGTATTTCTCCGGAGAATGTGACTAAGTCAGAGAGAGAGAGGGGGGGAAAAAAAGATAGCCTATGCAAGGAGAGAGATCGGGAGAGAGAGAGTACACTGAATAACTGAATGGAATGACGTGACACGATTGAAAGTGCCAGGATACCTAAAAATTACCCATAATGAATGGGAGCAATCAATCAATCAATCTTTCAGCTTCCCAAGATTAATCGGATTAGTAGATCAGTTTTCAAGAGGCTCAAAAGAACAGAGCCAAAGAACAAACGCATCTCCAGGACACTCCTGAATTGTGTGACACTTAAAGGACATGAGTTTGGAATGAGTTTGGAATGATTTGAGAAGGCCTCATAGATGAGTCTGGGATTACTTCTACAGGTTTCAGATGCCATAAAAAAACTGAAGAATATCCATGAAATATATGACATGAAACCAAAGCGATTCGATTCCATTTAAAAAGTGTAAAGAGGACTCATTTCAATCATGAAACTGTACACCTGTGATCCTCAGAAATATGCCCTATAAGAGCGACTGGGAATCTACTCTACTTTCGTGTCACGCCGTCATCTCTCTTCAGAGAGATCCCATTTCTCCTGCTGGCAGGCAAATGCTCTAACTTTATTCCCATTTCGGTTTAATGCATACATTTTTTACACTAAAAGGAAAGGTACAGCATATGTGGCAGGTGGCAGGAGTCACTCCTGGCGATCATGGACTAAAAAAAGTAGAACAAAGTCTTCTTGCAGAGAAGAGCCACAAAACCAAAGCCGAAGCCAGTGAACATTCAAAGCCAGTGGCCAATAGCCATAGCCGGAAGAAGTGTTTTGCCAGTCGAATGAGCAGCTTTGCCCATCGATGGACAGAGAGACACTCTGGGGGAGGGGGGGGTACACCGTGGAGACTCTCATTAACATGCACATTACACATGTAGTCGCGGGAGATATATATTCTGCGGAGTAGTTGAACAATTAAAAAGCTTCGAAATCAACTCGTTTTCCACTGCTGCTACTGGTGGAGGGGGGGAGGGGGGGCTCCCGCCTCGTGATTTAATTGCGAATTATGCAAAATTGTTGTCTAAAACCAGAGGCTAAGAGGCTAAGTAGGTGGTAAGTAGACGCTTTAGACGCTTTAGAGCGTGTTTAATTAAATGTTGAGTAATTTATGAAAAAACAGCAACAACAGCCACACAGAGAAGAGAGGCGACTGCTATGGCCAGATACAGATACACAAATACAAAAACAGATGCAGATACAGCTACAGCCACTGGTAATAAGTTACTTCTAATGACTTTCTAATTGTCCGACACATAAACAGCGAAACTTTAATTGTCTGCATATTAATCGTTAGCCAATTTAGATGCAAATCTAAACGCCTCCCCCTACCGCCCCCCAAGCGATGCATGGCTGGACAATCGGGAAAGCGTGAAGCCCGCACGAGTGATTTTTCCGCTAGGAAAAGTGCGAAAATGCAAGTGAAGTGTCGGACAGAGGTGCAAAAACAACAAACAACAACAACAGCAGAGTTTTCCATTTCGAAATCAGTTTCCATTTCAATTTATGTTTTACGAATTTTCACTTTCAAGGGCGACCAGGGCAGGGCAGGGGCAAGGGAGGCGCCCTGGACACTCCTTAATTGTGGGGCGGAAAGATGGCCATATTCTGGCATAATGAGCGCTAATTAGCGCCGTCTGACAACTGTCAACGAAAGCAGGGAGACGGAGAGAGACAGGGAAACAGAGCGACAGGGAGACAGAGCAGCAGGGAGAGACAGAGAGACATCCACAGCGACAGCGACAGAGACGAGATGTTGTGTTCTTCATATCTTATCGCTTTGCCACGACAGCAACGGCAACAACATCCACTGCCACAGAGCCACAGCCACAGTGCCACATCCTTCCAGAATGGGGAAGGAGGAGATCCAGTCCCAAGAGTAGGAGAAATATGAAATACGCTCACGTTAGAGATTGCCAGGAATAACCAGAAATGACGACTGACAGCAAGGGGATTTCGGAATGCGAAGTTTGGAATACCCTTAAAGAGGGTTTCTTCTTATAAACGATGGCTGTTGGTAGGTAGAAAACATATAAGAACATATTCTATAAGGAATTATTGCACAATGATGTAATCTTTGTTTCTCTTTTTGTATAAAATGTGAAGCAATTTCCACACATTAAACGCTTTACAGCATAAAGAAGATTATTTCTATCTCATTTCCTTTCCTTTCCTTTCCTTTAGGTATTGCAGGTCATGCAGAAGTGCCCCTCGGTTACGCTTTAGTATCCTAACAATAATTTCAGGCATATATCTCTCTACATTTGAGACACCTCTGACTTGTAAATCAACTAAAGACCAGCATGGAGACCTTCTGTAAAGGAAATCTATACTTCCTTCCTCCCCAGAGAGGGTATCACTTTGATTGCAACTTCATTTGCAGCTAAAGACTCCACGACTCCACTTCTTGAGGCACTTCTGACACCTGTACTCATATCCACAGCGGTGTTCTGTGTATCTGCCACAATTATGGGATATTAATAGATTCTAGATCCAAGATTCTGGCCTCTCCACACCGGAAGCTTCCACGCGCATCTTTGGCTCAAAGTCTGGCCCGTGTCTTGGCTGTTTTTGGTGTGTTTTTGGGTAGCCGAAAGCATTTAGCAATAATTGTCATGGCCGAGTGTATTTTTGGCCATTGTTTGGCGCGTTTTATGGCCGCCATTAAGACACAAGATCCAACAACAACAACCACTCCTAATGCTAATCCACGCGAGGTAGAACAACGATCGACAGTGTGTCTGTGTATCTGTGTGGTTCATTAACCCAGAGATAGACCGATCATCCCCTACCCCTACTTTGGTGTCATAAAATACAGATATTTCTCAATCAGAATCCGATTTCGATAGCCGAAATGTAGAACGTTTCGTTCGCGCTTATCGCAAAGGCTGTTCTTGTAACGAATGGCTCTGGGCCATTAAGACATTCAGAATTATGTGAGCCGAAACCATCTGCTTAGCCTAGTTTGGAGACTAGTCCCACCCCTCCTCCTCCGCGTCTCCAACTTGTAGATCTCTGCCTCTGATTGATGACATTCCCAATTTAATCGCAATTTGATGTTTGATGATGATGTTGCTGCCTGCCTGCTGCTGATCAGAGCCGTGGCAAGAGCGTGGCACATGTTGGGGCCATAAAACAAATCGGAATCTGAGCTCCGATCCACGGAGATTGGCATCCACAAGATGCTCGAATTAAGTTTGTTTATTGTTTCAGCGGAAATATTTATGCCTATTTGGCACGAGATTGGACTCGAAGTGGAACTGAGACCGAGGCGGAGACTGTGACTGAGGCGGAGACCTGCAACCTGTTCCATTCCCTCATTGCCGATAAAGACACTTGTGTGTTGTGTGTGGTGTGTGGTGGATGAACATATTCCCGGGCTAATCACGGCGTGGCACACACACTCGACTCGGTGTCCGCCGAGTGCCACATTGCATGAGGCTCAACAAAGAAATTAGCGAGCAGGAGAGAGAGACAGAGAGAGAGGGGGAGCCAGGCGGATCGGTGGATCGGGTGGAGGTGTTTTTCCAGCAGCAGCAGCAACAGCGGAGGCAGTAACAGGTGCGTGTGCTCTCTTCGCGGGGCCACGTCTAATGTAATTTTCTTGGCCATGTCCATGGTCGGTCTGTCTCTCGGTCTGTCTATGGACTGTGGACTGTGTGTGTGGTCCGGGGCGATGGTCTAATGGCCCCCGCTCCTACTCCTCCTGCTCCTGCCCCTCTCTTGTGTGTTTGTTTGTGGCGAAAATAGATTAAAGCGTAATCTTTGTTTGTATAGCGCTAAGCATTGCAGCAATTAGTGCTAGTGTGTGTGAGTGTTGCACGAAGGGGAGGGGGCATGCGGATCGGGGATCGCGAGACTGGAGCAATTTAAAGCGCATTAAACTGCGTTTTGCAAGTTTGTTGCCTCAGTCTTTCGTTTTGGCCGCCCCGCATTTCCCCATTTTCCCATTTCCCATCGTATCACCCGCACCTTTCGACCACCGCCACCTGCAACACCTGCCGCAGCCGCCGCCGCATGAAAAGATAAAACGACTGCCGCATACACACACAAACAGAGACACACACAGACACACATTCTGCCGTTAGTTTAGGCCTGATAAAGCAAATAGACAGAGAGGGAGAGACACAGGAGAGGGAGGGAGAGCCAGGAGAGGGGATGGTGAGATGGAGAGCAAAAGAGAACCAGAAAATGGGAAATGAAAATTATATTTTGTTCGCTTTTGCGGCCTTCGGATCGGTTCGGATCGGATGCTCCTCTCTCTCTCTCGCTCTCGATCTTGAAACAAAAAACAGCAGCAGCCTTTGGTGGAAGGCCGCCTTCAACTTTCAACCCGCGCCAGAGATCTTTTGTTTTGCCTGCCCATTAGAGAGCGGGAACGGGGTCTACACTGGGAGAAAATAAACCACTTTCTGTATTGTGTTCTTCTGTAATTAAAACATTTGAAGTATGTGTGCCTGTGTCTGGGGGCAAGAATCCAGAAATTCTTATTACTTTGGATGGAAAATTAATCTCAGAAAATATTTCATTATTTCTATCCTGGAAATTTCTTAATTTTTTATTTAATGGAAATAATGAAGTGCTATATTTCAGATAAAAAATGGATAAATATATACATTTCTGTTGAATTTAATAAAAATAAAAATAATCTACTAAGAACTCAACAGAAAGAGATCTGAATTATTCGTTTTTATGAAAATATATAACCCATAAATTTCCTTCAAAGTAAATATTCAGAAAATCATTTCCAGGCTAAAAATATTTAAATCTTTTCTGAGACAATTTAGAATTCAGAAAGATTTCCCAAAAACTCATATTTTATGTCCAATAGGTAAAATTTTTCGTTAAAGACTAAAAAGTTGATACATTTTTCCCATTTCAGAAGTTTTTGTGAAATTTTTTCCAGTTCACATATTTGATGACTATCCTGTGTGATTAATTTCTGAATAAAGTCAGAGAAATATTTAATTTTAATAGTTTTAAATTAATTAATTAATTTATAATTTTTTTTATTAGGAAAATATATTTTAAAGGAATACATTGGAGAAAAAAAAATTTAAAAATTCCTAAATGTTGGAAATGCTCTTTTTAAAAATTGAAATTTCTTAAAAATTGAGACCTTTTATAGGTTCAATGGGAAAATCTCAATTTGAATTATAGAAATAATACGCCAAAAAGTATACAAATTTTAGGTCTTTGTATTCCGATTGCTCCATAGCATATTATTTTAATAAAGAAAACCAACACTAAACACTACATATCTTACTGGTTAAAACCCTAAACTTTCTTAGAATATTTTTTTTTAATTCTTCACTAATTGAATAGGTTTTTCCCCCAGTGTGCTCTCCAGAAGGAAGTGTAAATTAAGGGTCATAAAAACGCAGTCATTCCATCTTCCAGTCGAGCGCTCGACTATTTTGGCTTTTAGCAGCACGAGAATTGAATGAGCTCACTCCGAACCCCTTAGAGTAGAGAACACCCAGATACAGTATTTGGGCCAGGCCCAGAGAAGTTTTGTAATAATTTTATGGCCTAGCGGGGGGACGGGGGAGTGGAGAGGGGTGATACCGCACGTTGCACTTAATTGGAATGGCATTAGAAATCCCGAGCACGCCCAGCACTTCCTCTCCGCGTTGAATGTCAATTATAAAATAGTTTCGTGTGTGTCTTTAGTTTTTATTTGAGAATTTTCTAGGTTTCCCTTGCGTAGGGAGTTTTTCCAGGAATCACAGTTGGGCGACACTTTTCCTGCATTCGCTGCACGTTTCGCTCCCTATCGAAGTGCCGCAAAAGGGAGACACACAGAGACAGTGAGACAGGGAGAGAGAGATTACAGATCGATGGAACAATCCATCGCATGAATCGGATCGGTGTAAAACAGGTAGAATCGAACAACGCAGAGAACACCAAACCCTATTTGTTTTTCCACACATTTTCCTGGGCGACACAAAGCAAACGAAAGATGGAGAGGGAAAACTCGAACAGCGGCACACAAAAAAAAAGTGGAATACAAAGTGGAAGAAGGAGAAGGAGGTAGAGATGAAGAAGAAGTCAAAGAATCAGAATTGGTAGCAGGCAGGCAGGCAGGCACAAGTGGAGGAGTGGAGTAGAGCAGTGGAGTGTTTTTCTTTGCTTCTCTTTGCACCGCTTTTCCCAGCACTTTTCTCAGTCACTCTTTCAAGTCTTTCTCCAAACTATTTCTCCTCCTTCTCACTTACTCTTTCAACTCTTTCTCACTCACTCATTCGCCTCTTTCAAGTCTTTCTCCAAACTTTTCTTGGGTCTAGTTCTCATTGAAATGTGCTCGTGGTCTCTCACCGAAGAAGAGACCATTCGCCATTCGCCTTTGGGAAATCTTTCCCTCACTCTCACTTCTCACTGTCCTGCCTCTCCTGGAGTCATACTTTTCTTTCTTTCTATCCCTATTTCACTCTATTCTCCTCTTTCTCCATGCGGCTTTTATTCAAGTCTTTTTCGCTCCTGTTTCGCCTCTTTCTGTCATAAGAAAATCCCCCACTCGCAGTTCTGCTTCTAATTGGCTTTTCCTCTAGGAGGAGGAGGCGGAGATTCTACCAAAACTATTTTTCCCGCTAACTGTTTTTTTTTGTAATTTTTTTTCTGCTGCTGTTGTGGGACTTTTCATCTCTGTTTTGCTGTTTTCTCTTACATTTTGCGTTGGCCTCTGTGTTTCCTCCCTCCCAGAGGGGTTAGAGGGGAGGCTGCTGCCTGCTGCTGGTGCTGCTGCCTGCTGCCAATATTTTTCACCAAAGGCGCAAATACACCAACAATTGCAGAGCCACTGCCTCTGCTTCTGCTTGTGCTTGTGCCTTTGCCACTGCCACCACACCACACAATGTTGTTGTTGCAGTTGTTGTTGTTGTTGTTGGTGCCACACGGCCAAAGCGAGCCAAAAAGAACTCGTTTGACTTGTTGAACAATATTTCTTGTATTTTTTCTTATTTCTTTCTTTTTTGTTGTTGTATTTTTTATTCGCCTTTTACTCTTAGTTTGCTGCTTACTTTTTGTTGTTTTTCCTTTATTATTTATTTATTATTTTCGTGTTTGGTTTTGGGAAAACTCTCCAAAAAAACGGAATTCAATTTTCGATTTGTCTTCGATTTTCAGCGACTTTTCGCGTAGATTTCCATCGTTCGAAACCGATTTTACATTTTTGCGGCGAAAAACAGACCGAGAAGAAGAGGAAGCACCGCGGCGACGGCAAACGGCAACGGCAGCGGCGACGAAAACAAAACGGGAGAAAAAAACGCGGCGACAAATGGAGCAAAGGGTGCGCGATCAAATATTTCTAAGGGGGGGGACACCTTTTGCAGGGGGGACACACAGAATATTTCTCAATTAATTTTCTCTTGATTTCTGCACTTCACTTGGGAACAGATATATCTTTTTGTGTTGGGTTGGGTTTCGGCTTTACCGATTCCGATTCCGATTCCGATTCCAATTCGATATTCGATTCGATTCCGTTTTTGGGTTTTGGTCCGACGGCGGGCGACACGAGAATCGTTTTTGCTTTCGTTTGGGTCCGCGCGCAGCAAATTCTCCAATGTTTCAGCGACGAAAACACACGACAGACTGAAGAGAGCCAACTCCGGCTTAAAGGAGACACAGAGACAGAGCCAGAGCAGAGCTAGAGCCAGTGGGCCCACCACACACACCACTCTTGAATTCCACCTCACCTGTGGCTCACCTGTGCCTTAGCCTCTCTCTCTCGCGCTCGCTTTCGCTCTTCCTCGCTCTCTCTGCTGTGCTATGCTGTGTGGTGTGTCTTCATTCCACCAGAGTGGTTTGGTCGGTTTCCTTCGGCAGAAGAGAGCCAGAGACAGAGCCAGACCACAGCATGGTCTTCTGGTCCATGGTTACTCTACCCTCCCCTCTCCCACCCCTAGCTGCTGCAGCAGCCAATGCTGCAACGAGAACAAGACAAGAATTTTAAAAGGTGCACACACAATACACAAAAAAGAATCGACGACAGGTCCACAATTAGCCAGAGAGAGGATCGCTCTCTCTCTCTCTATATCTCTCTCTCCTTCTGTTGCTCTCTCTCTCTGTCTCTCTTTGTGGAAGAGAGCAGCATATGCCTGGTTTTTGTGGCTTTGGCCATAAAAGCATTAAAGCCGAGATCCAGCAATGCACCCAACGCCTCGGCTCGGCGACCAGTTGTGGCATGTAAATTAGCTGCAAGAAGCAGAGAGACAGAGAGAGAGAGAGAGAGAGAGAGCGGAAGATTGCTCTCCAAACATGCGGCGACTCTGAATCTCTCTCTCTCTCTTTGCATCTCTCTCTCTCTCTCAGGTGAGAGCATAAACCGGTTCTCCTCCGATGCTCACCTGTGTGCCAAGTTGTTGTTGCTGCTGCCACTGCCACTATGCCACTCTGCCCCCCTTCCCCCTCTGCCCCTTGCCTCGTGTGAGTGCATTGAAGTGGCCTGTGGAGTGCGCTTTGGCGTTGAGTGTTTGGTATGTTGCCCCCCCCAGTCCCCACGTCCCCCCTGCATCTGCTCCTGCGTCTGCTGCCGCTGCTGCTGCTTCCCATTGTTTTCGGGAGCCCGAAATTAGGCCTACCCCTTTGGGATACCCCCCTCTCCACCCCCCCTATCTGCAACAATGTTGCGTGCCCCCAAAACAAAAGAAAAACAATGTAAAATGTTGCGTAAGTTGCACATTTAGCGCCGCACGGGTAAAAGTTGCAACAAAACTGTTTGCAACTGCAACATAGAAGAGACATAGGAGACAGAGTAGGCAGGGAGGAGGGGTGGCAGTGCAGTGCTGTGCACGCCTGTCTCTTCCGCCCAGTGGAGGACCACCATAGAGATCCCATAGAGCAGATTCCGATTCCAATTCCCGAGAACTCTCAAGCATTCGCAAATTCTGCAATTTGTCTGGGAAACGTACACGAAAAGTGCGTGCCGTGTGCCGCTGCCTCTGCCACTCCGCAGCTCCACATCCCCCCTGCTCGGCCTGCTCTGCTCTTTCTCTTTGTCGATGCTGCTGCTGCAGAAAGAGAGAGAGATAGATACCCTGTACTCCTTTGTTGGGAGGAAGGTATTTTGGGGTATGATGGAAGGAAATGTCAGAGGAGGGTCTATACTGTTCCCGGATCGATGTAGCATCTCGAAGACCAGAGGATGTAAAGAAATGATCACTTTGCTATAAAGTAATACATATATGTATACCTTCTTTTTCAATACAAACAGCTCTGACTTTGACTGATAGATTCACCTATTATCATCGTATAATTCCAGAATCATATTAATTGGATCCATTTTACAGATGAAAACAATGTGAAAAAATATCAAAAAATCATCTTTTATAAGAAAATATATATTTTAAACCCCAGTTGCACGAAAAAAAAGAGTTTTTTCTAATTTCTATATTAAAAATCAAAAAATTAAATATTTTTTATAATTTTTATTATAAAATATTATAGGTCTTACGATCCCTGCTAAAAATAGTGACTTTTTTCAGTTGTAGTTGGACCAATGAATGCATTAAGACTTGCCCTTCAGAAGTAGAGTCCCTAAGATCTTCCTGAAGACTCTTCAAGATGATCTCCCACATAAACAATAAAAGGTATCCCCCATTCGTATTAGTTTTACTCCCAAAGAGAGGGAGGGAGAGACAGAGGGCGGGAGAGAGATCTCATTCTCACTAGTCGTTCCAGCCTCGTTTAGTGGGAATGCACGTTGGTGGCACTGGGCACTCAATGAGCAAGTGGCATGGGGCCATGTGGCATGTGGGGGATGCGAGGGAGGTGCTGATGCTGATGCTGGAGGTTCTGGTGCTGTTGCTGTTGCTGGTGGTGTGGCAGACACAATGGAGCGACCATTTGGTCATTCGCCGCTTGTCAAAACTGTAAATGACGTCGCTTAGCTGTCGGCTTGCATTTGCCACTTTTGAAATGAAATGAAATGTGAAATGAAATGAGTTAAGGCAAAACGGCAACAGCAACAACAACAACAACGATCTTGACAGGCACTTGAAAGAGCAGCACCCCAGCCAAATGTATCTCAATGTGTGTCTCCCTGTCCCTCTGCCTCTGTCCCTCTGCCCCACTGCTTGAAGCGATCATAGATCTTGGATAGAGCTCTGGTCACTGCCGCCGCCACCCACACGCAGGCCCCAGATCACAAGAGTCGGAACGAGAGCAAGACCCAGAGATAGAGTCAGAGCCAAAGTCAGAGACAGGGACAGAGACAGACTTGGACTTGGACTCGTTGCATGCCCGCCCGCTGCTTGCAAATCAGTTAATGGCAATGGACACAATTGAGCTTCGACTGGCGGTTCGACTGGGGGTTCGACTGCGGTCTCTGGGTCTCTGAATGGTAGGCTGATGGATTTATGTTTGCGTTGAGTGCCGAGATGCAGAGATGTTGAGATGCAGAGATGCTGAGATGCAGATGAAGAATAATTTGCAGCAGCTATTGAAATTTGGCACTCGCTTAGAGGGAGACAGAGCGAGATGGAGATGGAATGGAATGGCATGAGTCTCCCCTTAGATCAATCGATCACTTCTCATCTCCATCTCCAGCTGCTTCCTGCTTTGTCAACATTTGGAGCCCCAGACCGAGAAGAACGTTGAACGTTCGATCCGACGATCGGCATGTCGCGGGCCCACACACAAAAAACGACAAAACGAACCGAATCGGAATCCATCATGCGAGTAATATGCAAAGTTACATAGCATAGGCCACAGAACATCATCTCCATCTAGCATCGAGCATACAACATCCGAGGCATTCGAGAGGCATTCGACGAGAGGCATAGGCAGAGGCCAGGGCTGGGCCTGGGCTTGGGCTGGGCTTGGGGCCTTCAAATCAATAGCGAAGCAACATTGTCGTTGTTGCTGTAGTTTCTGTTGTTGCTGTTGTTGTTGTCGTCATCATCCTTGGAATCGTCATCATCAACAACTGCAAACAACATTCGCCTGTCAGCGGCAACATCATAAATTGTTGTTTAGCCACATGTTGCTGCGGCATCGTCGCTCGGGCTGTGCCTCTCTTTGTGGCTCTTTGGATCTGACTCTGACTTTGGTAAAGGCTCCTTCCTCCTTCCTCTTTGTCTCTTACAGCATCCTCCATCCCCATCTCTGCATCCGCATCCATTCTACGGCATTCAGGCTCTCATCTCACTCTCTCGCTCTCCTTCGGCTTCGGCTCTGTCGCTCGATTGCTCGGCAAGCGCGCCTTAGTCTCGTCTCGTCCCGGCTCTTGTTTTCCCAATACCCTTCCCCGAGATAAGGGATACCGTACTATACGATTATATTATATTACTATATTACTATAGTTTAACGTTTAAGTAGTCTCCAAGAGGGAAAATAGAAAAAAAATTTTAAAAATCTGTTGGATATTGTATATGTTATACTTACGTACCTCTCTCATTTCCATGGGTCGTCAAGAACTTTGTATCCGATCGGTAAGTCCACTCATTGTACAATATTCCCTTAAGTTCCTTAATTGATGCCAATATATAGTAGTCAAAGAGGATACATATATCTCTGTATCGATGTAGCATTTCATTTTAATTTCTGGAAAAAGCAAAAAATATTTCGAAAAGTTATATCTCTCATCCAGCATTTTCCAGTACTTTATTTTGTTGCAGCTTGAGATAGAAATTTGTGAAGAGAATTTCTTTGCAATTTAGTTTCAAATTTTAGAATTTCTAAGGAAAAATTTCCGCATGAAAGTTTCAACTTTTGATGCTAACAATTTCGATTTCCCCAAAGCGTATATCTATGAGAGAAAATATTATAGGTATTCTGTGTATCTGCATAAGAATGTCGGTGTTTTCCATTAGAATACTTGAATGAGGGAAGCCAGTAAGGAAGGTACAATACAATATCTGATATATTTGTATCATCTATACAATAGTTACTGTAGATTCTATAGAGAGAGAGGGTCTTTTGTGAGTTTCTCTATTAGGCAAATAAAATACAAATAGCCGCGAGCATAGATACCTAGAAACGTAGATGGGTTGTACCTATTATTATGATCAGGTGTGTATACATATTTCGCTCCAATCTCCAAAGAATTAAGAAATACATTTATTTTGAAGAAATATCCAAAATAATTTTCCTGGAAGTGCCCTCCTTTTGGTCATGCTTGACAGGGTATCAGCACTTCTAAATACCGATTTCCCTAGATACAAAATTTCTCCTTGCCCCTGCCCCTGCTGCTGCCTCTAACTCTGCCGCGTGCTGTTCTCCGGCTGCTTGTTGATTTCCTGCGTCCGATAATAAGTTTTATTTATTTGCGCATTTGCCTGCGACTCCTGCTGCTGCTCCTTCTACTGCTCCTGCTCCTGTGACTGCGACTTGGGCGACGACTCCAAACTCTTGTGTCTCAGCCCACTCTTCACTCTTGTAAACCCTCCCCTCCCCTGTGTTTCCTCCTCCCAGGCTGCTTCTGGTCTAATCCTTTGTTATGGCCATGCAAAATAGATGGCATTCCTCCATCGCTGCCCCAGAAGCGGCGACTGCTCTTGGCCTGTCAGCAGACTCATCATCGAATCATAATGCCATTCCAGAGATGATCCCCCGCTCTGTAGAGGAGGGGGATCGGTGGAAGGTCAATAAATATAGCTATTTTATTTCGGTAGCCGACGCCGTCATCATCGTTGTTGTCGTTGTCGCTGTCTGTCGCAGATCCGTGGCAGATCCGTGGCTCTGCCCGGACCGACCCGGCCCGGCCCGGCGCTCGTTCATTAATCTCTAAATTATGCGAATTTTTAATGAGACGCACATTTTGTTCGATTTTTCATGCGTTCATCTTCGCGGGAGACAGCAAAAGAGAGAGAGAGAGAGGGACAGAGAGAACCAGAGAGATTCCGCAACTTGTTTCGCCTTCTGTTTTAGTTTTAATTGAAATACGCTTTCGATATAAAGTCGGGTTTAGAATGGTCTACCCCCCTCTCCCCTACTCTTCTGATAAGGCGGCGTTCCACTTACACGAGTCTCATGTCCGATTTGGCGACTTGGGTGGCGACTCTCCTGCCTGCCTGCCTGCCTGCCTGCCTCCCTGCCGCATGCCGCTAATGAAGTCCGACTTCTTGCGGTGTATAAATAATTGCGATCAGAAGAATGAATTCCAAATTTGGTTTAACCTTTGTCGCCGCTCTACCGCTTTGATCTGCGGATCTCTTTGGGATCTCTAGAGATCTCCCATCTTTTTGGCAAAACGAACGACAACGAAACATACATTTCGGTGGATGGCCCTATAAAAGCGCCATAAAATACTAATTGACTCTGAGGTCGGGGATTAATTCTAGCGGTGAATTTATGTTACACAACAACCAGCGAAATTGAATGCTTGCTCAGTTTTTATGCGATATTTATTGAAATCCCATCGATTTGTCACATGATTTACGATCGAGAACGATCTCTGATCGCTCTAACCGGCTGATCGATTCTTTGTCGCCGAAATTTATGTAAACGTTTCCCAGCCACAACCACATCGACATGAGAAATATGCATAAATTCACGGCCTACCCAGAGAGAGAGAGAAAGAGAGTTTCCCCGGAAACGACAGACGAGAGACCACAAGGAGACCCTCTCTCTCTCTAGCGGTTCATCGAACTGCAGATTCTCAGCAATTTCTCATATTTTTTCGGCTCACACACACGTGAGAATCTCTCTCCCTCTCTCTCTATCGCTTTGCAATGCAAATTTTCAGTTTCAGAAGCACAGAAACAACAACCTGCCATCTTCTATTGGGTGGAGAGGGTTCTGTGCTGGAGCATTATCCTTATAAAGCAGGAGATATCTCCCATGTCGATGCTCATATGCATATGCCACTCACTCAGACGAAGACTCAGAGACCCAGAGGATGGGGCTCCTCCTCGTTGTGACCCCTTCTGCATCAATAGTCAATAGGCATCAATCTCTGGGCAGAAACAAGCCATGTTGCATGTCCCCCAACCATGCCCCAGCCTCTGCAGAGTCTGTGGGTCTTGTGTCTTGCCTTTTGTTGCCTGCTTTTTTTCTCTTTCTGTGGCTGTTGTCGCCATTACGAGTCGTCTGTATTCTGTATTCAGTATCTGATGCTGGATATCTACGGCTGTGGCTGCCGCTGCCGCTGCTGCTAGGTGCTCCTGCTGTGCCTTCCGCTTAAGTCTCAATGTCGCCTCCTCCAGACTGCATACACTCCCTGCTCTTGCCCCTGCCTCCTGCCCTTCTGGGTAGCAACTGTGGCACGCATGTTCTAAACTGATTTCCCATATTTACTGACAACTAGACAAATTTCAGGCATAAGTCAGGGCAGAGGCAGGACAGCCAGGACCAGCCTGCCTCGTACATGGCCTGGCCTACAGCATTTGCATAAGTTCGCGCATTATGTCCAAAACTCGCATTGGTTCCTGGTATCCACCAAGAGAAGAGATCCTCTACAGAGACAGAGAGACAGAGAGAAGGATCTCCAGCTACTAGCTGCATAAATTATCGCTCGACATTAAACATTCAACAAACAGTTGCAGTGGCACTTCAGCGAAAGAGAAAGAGAGAGTTCCACCGCTGATTGGCCATGATTATGATTACGATTATGATTATGACTCTCTCTCAGGCAGCTCCCCAGCAATTTCCCATCGTTTAGCCACAGCAACCAACGATGGAGCGATGGAGCGACGAAGCGTTGAAGCATTTTGTCTGCCATTAAATTTCCATTTCCATTTTGATTCGAGCTTTGATTAATTGCCCAAACATTCAGCAGCATCCACTAGGCGATACCCAACGACTTCATTAGGTGCACGCTGCCTGTTGCATGCCTCGTGGAAAGTGGATCGCAGGGGCAGGCTGTGTTCTATGATCGCATTCTAATCAGCGGGTTGTCTCTGTCTCTATCTCTGTTTCTGGCCAACAACTTTGGCTAATTAAGCTACACAATGACATTGTCTACCCTTGGATCCCCCGAACCCCCTTTGGCTGTTGGCTTCTGCCTCCTGGCTGCTGCTGCCTCTTGCCTCTTGCATATTAAATTTCATTGATGATCTACGGATTCGTAGAGTTGCATTTAATTTTTCATCGCAACGGGAGATTTTCACACATCGTCCTCGCTGGCTGGGACTCCCCCCATTCCCCCATGTCCCCACTCTGTGCTGTGTCCACTTGGCGTATGATTAATGGGCCAGCATTTAATTGAGTTATGGTTTTGCCCTGACAACGAGCGCGGATTAACCCAGCGACCTTGTCACCAATTCCCAGCAAATGTATCTCTTTATCTCATTGTAAGAATCGCCACGAAATTGGACCGTGGACCATGGTCTCCCTCTGGGAAGATACTTTCCAGTAGATACCCCAAAGATACTTGTATCTATTAAGATGTTTGTGGGTTGGAGGGGGAAGACCTAACTAACGCACATGCGACCATCATGTGATTATTTCTTAATTCAATTACAGAAATTTTAGGCACTTCAGATTGAGAACGGTTACAGCAAGAACTAAACAGAACCATTAGGAACATTTCCATAGAGATACAAGTGCCTTAACCCTAAGGTAATTTACCCTCTGGATCATCCCATCCAAGTAAATGCTCTCTAGATCCCCTACGAGTACGTTTTCCCTCAGTTTCTTTACCAAAAATACAAATATTTTCCCTTTTATATTCGGTGCCAAATTCTCCCGAAAAGCTTATACAAAGTTATGGCCACAAAGAGTAAGACTTATTCGGAAAGAACTGCGAATCTTTCCCCTAGAAGCTGCCACCTCCATTGTGTATGGCCCTTGCCTTGAAGCCTGTTCGAGAGTGGGGGAGAGGGGCTCTGGTTCTGGCTCTGACTCCGACGATAGTTCTTCATAAATTTTAATCAAATTAAAGAAGGCCACGCACCGGCTGGCAGGCGGCAGATAAATTGAAGCTCGAGCCGCGAGTACGCATAAGTAAGGATTACCCGAAGGCCAAGAAAGACCTCGACCAAGTCCAAGTCGGAGTCCAAGTCAAAGCTCTCTCTCCATCTGGCGGGAGGGATAAGTCTCTGCTCTGCTGCTGCTCTTCTCCTCTGCTGTGGTTTCTGCGGCAAACCAATCCAACAATGGTGCATAATTTTCAGCTTCTCTCTCGGTTTTGACCTCTCAATCCGCCGTCGAGGGACCGCTCGCTCCACTCCGAGTCCAGTCCGAGTCCAAGTCTGAGCCAAAAGCCAACTAAAAAGCAGGCCACCACTCGATGTGGGAGATCACAGGGGGGACACACAGAGGGAGGGCGAGAGGAGAAGGCTTATTGGGGGCTACAACAGAGAATGCACTGGCAGAAATATTCGTGTTTGGCTTTGGCCACCAATTGGACGTTCCCACTCGCTCGCACTCGCTCGCACTGCCCCCCCGTTCGGTTCCCCTCCTCAGTCGGCTCCTTCGTCAATTCAAATTAATCAGAATTAGGCAATTACAGAAATTACAAAAATTACAACGTAATTTTCTGGGCTCTTCACTTTAAAAGCTTTTGAAAAATTGCGCATGCGTATTGGCAGTACGAAACGGAGTGCCCCAAACGGGGAGTACGAGAGTTTCTCTAGTCTGTAGAATGGAATGGATCGACCTCCTCCTCCACCTCCTACTCCTCATACTCCTCATACTCCTCCTCATCATCATTCTGTGCTCCATTCTGCTTGTTTGTGGTTTGCTTTCGATCGTCGCTGCTGCTGCTGTCGGAGCTGCTGCTGCTGCTTCAGGAATTTATCGCAAGTCGAACACTGGCCACAGTCTGTGCGAAAAGTGTGTGTTCTGATTAGCCTAGTTCTTCCCAGAGAGATGCTCTGGTCTCTAATGATACTATTTTTACTACTTTTTCTACTACTAATACTACTTTTCATGAATCTCTGTTTCATGAATCATCTGTGATGATGATACTATTTCTACTACAAGTTCTACTACTATTTCTCTACTTTTAATGAATATGTATCTTATAGTGGTAACGAACAGAATATCATGGATTTTTCATAGATATTTTCGGATCGTTAGATTATTCTTAGTGTATTTCGGTCAGTTGGCTGGGCATGAACTGACTACGAGATTGTTTTTAGTGCATTAGCTGCTACTGACTGTGCAATAGCCAATTCGTACACTTGGTTGTCCGTTACTCTTACCCCTGGCCTATTCAATTGCTCTCTGTTAGTTTTTGTGCGATTCGCTCGAAGAGGATCAAAGGAGTGGGGGAAGAGAGCGACTAAATTGTGTTCTAGATTATATTTGGCATAGAGAAAAGGCTTCTCCAAGAACAATGGCTAATGAAATAATGAAAACTCTATAGATTCCGCTTGCTCTTACCATTTGCCCCACTGTGCAGATGCCCTTCGCCTTTCGTATTCCCATTGCCATGCCCATCCCCACTCCGCTCCCATTATCACGCACCAGCTGTCCACACACTTTGTGTCCGCTGCTTTCTGCTCCCCAGTGGTCACGCCCTTTGTTTGCCCATTGTCCGCTGTCCGTGCTGTCACTTTGCATACAGAGTCGTTAACATTCCCCAGAACGGACAGGTCTCTAGGAATCAGCAACAGCAACGGCAGAAGCGCAAAGCAGGCAACAGCCGAAGCTCTGGTTCCCATTGAATGATGCCTCTCCATGTCTCAGCCTCTCTCTCTCTCTCTCTTTCTCTTTCCATATCTTCTTTTGCCAATGACTACTGTCTTCGGTGTTCGGTTTGGAGGGGTATGCTCCTCGTATCAGCAGCTGCCTGAATGCGCTTCGTATCTGCAAATCTCTAAATTGCCACAAATTAACAGATAATTCGCGATGGCTAAAACCCGAACGAACCGAACGAACGGGCGAACGAACGGACGAACGGACGGACGAATGGTGGAAACAGGAGGAAAACAGCAAACAGCAAACGCCAAACGACAAGCGACTGCTAAACAGATTCCGTTTGACTCGAGCGCGCAAAGGCGACGCTAATAGATACTTTGCGTGCTCACACTCTCCCGGCAAAAGCAAAAAAAAAGTGCAGCACACAGCCACCAGCCACAGCAGCAGCCCCATCCCCAGCCCCAGGGGCAGTGGCAGTGGCAAGAGGCAGTGCGGCAGGGAGACAGCGGCCACAAGCCTCGGTTGCACAATACCCAAATCCAATTTTGCGAATTCCCACATGCGTTCATTATCGGACACTCGGCGCGGACTTGGACTCGGACTCGTATTCGGATTTGGTTTGAGATTCAGATTCGGCTTCACAGAGAGACAGAGAGAGACTGTGGCGACTCCAGCGGCGGGTGCGCGCGTGCGCATAACTCATTTCGCACTTTGTCCATTTCATAAGACCAATTAAAGCGCCTCGAAGGCAGCCACACAGTCCCAGTCACAGTCCCAATCCCAATCCCAGTCACAGGCCTGAGTCTGAGTCTGAGCTGCAGCCTCAATGGAGATCTCTGCTTCCCCTTCCCCCTGTCCTGCGAGTGTCGCCATGGGGCGCCTCTTCTTACCTGCGACAATTTTCCATGCGAGTTCGACTGACGTCGGATTAAGTGGAAAATTTGACAAATGCCCCAACGAGGAGGAGGCAGTGATAATCACCTGATCCCCTCTATGCTGCATACACCACACTCCTCTTCTCTCTCTCTCTCTCTCTCTCTTTGGGATGATGCTGCCTTCCCTGCTGCCCCTCGCTGCTTACAAATTTGCGCATTTGTCCAAAGCAGCGTGAACATTTCGCACAATCAGCCAGAGATCCGACTGGACGCCAGAGGAGTCTGCTCAGAGGAGGAGTGTGCACTGTCGACTCTCTCTCGCTCTCTCGCTCTCTCGCTCTCCCTTTGGGCTCCCCTGACCAGCATTTTTTATGCACATTTCGTTTTCGTTTCGTGCTCGACCCGCCAGCCACGAAATTATGTCAATAACTGAGGTCATATGCATAAATTCTGAGCCAAGAGAAGGAGCAGCAGCCGGAGCCGCAGCAGCAGCAGGAGCAGGAGCAGTCGCGGACAGCAGCGGACACTGGAGACCCAGAGACCCACAGAGACTGAGAGAGAGACTGAACGAAACGAGCGCAGAATCTTTAACTGCATACTAAATACTACCAATAACCTATACCCTGCAGGAGAGGCAGAGTATGATGCCCTTTGGGATGATGTTGGGAAAGAATAGACCTACAGAGTGGTAGCTGGAGGGGAGAAGGTACAGAGAAAAGAAGACAGAATCTAGATATAGCTGATACCTGTCTGGAATACAAGGAGCCATCTGTAAATCCAACATATGGGAAAGAAAAAGGATTAGATTCGGAGAGGTCTATAGTCTGATTTCATTTTGTTAAGGGTTTTTTCAAGAGTAGTTCTTTCCGGAATGAAGAAAAGTTCCCTTTAATCACATCTAGGGTATAAAGTATCTATAGAGTATAGATAGATATAGAGAAGAATTGCAGATGTATCTGCTGAATATTAAGAGCATTTCAGGGAAATGTCTTGGCTGAACTGAAGAAGCTACTCCGTTACTCTCTCTTTCTCTTCCTTAATGCTCTGTTCTCCTCTCCAGGCTATCCTTCATGTTCCCTTGGCACCGATCTAAGGGTATTTGCATGTTCGTTTCCCTCTCAGCTTTCGACTGCTTTTGGCTGCCTTGGAAATTAACCTCGACTCGTTTGGTTGCAAGTGCACGTGTCTGGCTTTTGTTGCCGATGCACAATGGATGACGGCTCGGGGAGGGGGAAACGAGGGACTACGCCTCCACCTTGGCACTTGAACACAGAGAGAGAGCAGCTCCGTCCGTCTTCATGCTAATAAAATGATATTTTATTGCTTCTTGGCGGCTCATCACAGCCCTGGAATGGAGCCTGGAACTGCAGAATGGGATGGTTGGATGGATAGATGCTCCCATCGTGTGGTCCAGTGGGACTCTCCTCCATGGCTAATTGCCTTGAGAGTCGTGCGTGGAGGCCGTGGAGACGCCTGTTACGCATTCCCAGAGATTAAATGCCCCATTTGCCATTGTGACAGAGCAGAGCAGAGAATAGCGGAGGGGCAGGCGGCATAGATTGGAGTGGGGAGTGGGAGTTGCCTTCGCTGTGTGGCTTGTTTGGCTGCAAAATTGCCGACTGCGCTGACTGCCGACTGCTGAAGATTGCAGGACTCTGCAGGTCCCTGACCCAGTAATTGGATGTGAAGAACATGCCACAGTGCAGCAGAGTCAACCAACCAGCAGCTATGGCTGCCACAAAGCGGGGCAGCACGGACAGGCGGGCAGGGGGGGGACAGGAGGCTGTGGCAAGAAAACTAGCCCAAAACACGATTAACCCACATCTTGGACGCGATCATAAATTATTATGCAGCTGGAAGCAGTCGCCGCCGAGTCAGTCGGGGATTCAGGATTCGAGATGGTAGCGTGACACCGGGGACCTGCTTCTCCCCACGCTGGAGATGCTCCACTCGTGAGTCCCGGCCACGGATCACGCAGTCAGCTCTTCTCGGGAGTCGCCGCAGCTGGAGAGCAGGGAGGGGGGCACATTTTTTTCGGCTTCGGCACACGAACATGACTTTCTAGCGGATTTCTTTGCATGGGCCTTTGTTGGGTGAATGGGGCATGCAGCAGGAGGCAGCAGACAAACCATGCAACTATTTATGTTGCCATAGTCATAGCCATTGCCATAGCCATAGCCATTGCTGTTGCTGTTTTTTCTGTTTCTGTTTCTGCTGAGGCTTCCCTCGTCTCTACATTTAATTATTTTGTTTAAAAAAGTTTTGACACCGCGACGCGCATGCAGATTTACAGTCAGCGGACGAGGAAGAGGATTCGGACAGGGATTGGGATTGGGATTGCGACTGCCACATGAAGCGGGAGTGGAAGTCATACAGGACTGACAGCCTCCATGGCCAGCGGCAGTGGCAGCGGCTGCGGCAGCATTTGTGCCACATGTGTGTCTGTGTGTGTGTGTGTGTGGGGCGACAGCCGTGACAACAAAATGTTCACCAAAACAAAAAGAGAAGGAAAAACTTTTGCCACTCAATTTTCTGCTGTTTTGCCGGACGAGCACGAGCTTTGAAGATTGGTTTGGGGGATTGGATGGGGGATTGGCCCCTCCACACACCCTGCACCTCCTACACGGAGTGGCTCTGGCTCTACGTGTCTGTCCGCGTCCGTTGCTGTGTCTGTCTGCAGCTGTTGTTAGTCAAAGTGTATCTAGATTAAGGCGCAACGCGACAATAAGTATTAAGCATTAAGTTGTCTCTCTCCCAGCAACGTGTGAAGTGCCTTCAACTTCGGGTCAACATCGCGCTGTTTGTACGTTTACGACTACGAGTACGACGAGTACGAGATGTGACAATACAAATACAAATCTCTGTGGCACAGTGGGACTTATTGGCAGCAAAAGTGACCCAAAATGTGGCCATGTTAAGAGTTGATTGATTGCTGGGAAAGGTAAGGGGTTTCCCCTAGGAAGTACCTAGTTTTAAAGAGAGAGGAAAAGTAGTACGAGAGTCCAGAGAATGCCTGGGGGTAAGGTGAGCATCTATCTGGCCTGGGAGCAGGGTGATAATTGGGAGAAAAAGCTTTGTAGGATCAGTAAGGAAAGAGATGAAGAGAGATATATCATTTTAGATGTATATTCGAGGGGTTTTAAGAACTAAAACTAATCAGTGTTCATACTCCTTTGATTTGTCGAGTTTATAGAGTTAGATCTTATGTTGATGCGTCTTCTATTCCCCCGTTCAATGATGAATCCGATTCAAAAGACCATTCATTCATTGAAAACTTTCCAAACTTATGCCTTGTATATAGGAAACTATATAGAATAGAATAGTGACACTAGTTCGCTCGCTCATCCTTTGCTATTGACACCTACTGGATGCATGCCACATCTGTTCGTAGATTTGGGTTCGACATCGCGTCGAATGTATATGCATATACATGATTTTATGGTTAAACCGCTCATAAATCGAGGTGTCTTTTTGCTTAAGTGGCTTCCTTCAGGAGGCCTCCTTCAAGGAGACGACTGTATGGTTTATGGACTGTATGGAGTGGGTGGCCTGTGTCGGTGCCTGTTCATCTTCATCTTCAGTATATTTTGCCCGTGGTTCTCTGGAGATGCGATTGCGACGGGTTGGTTGGTCTCCTTCAAGTGGACTGTCTGCTCTTGGGGGCTGTTGATGGGCCTGAACTTCGAATAACGAAAAAAACATTAGAGAATCAAACAAAGAGAAGATCAAGAAGGACTAATACAAGTCTGACTGAGGACGAGATGATTCTTGGAGAATTGATCCTGCATTAAATTCTAGCCCTTCCTGCGACGACTGTCCTTATTCTGTTTTCCCTTGCGGTATGTGAACTAGAACCATCTTTTTGGCTGATATATTGGGGTCAACTTTTGCTCCCACACCTTGCCCTCACCCTCTACCTATCCACCCCCCTTCCTGCCTTCCCTTTGGCTACCCCTCCCGCGCGCTCTCCCAAAGAGTCGCGTCTGACATTTTGCATATAATTTATGCCACAAACTCCCATTGCCGTGGAGATTACACAGATTGCGGGTTATGCAAATTATTTTGCCACCGTCGCTTCGTTGCACTACAGCTGTTTGCAGTTGCCTCTGTTGCACAGTTGCAGTGGCAAAGTTGCACTTGCATTTGTTGTTGCTGCTGCTTTTTGTTGCTTTTTGCTGTCGACTGACAGCCAATTTGGTAAGTCAACCGCGGGGGACGGAGGACAGTGGCAACGCGGCGTATGAGCGATGCCATTTGGAAGCCAGTGCCACTGGCAGGAGTAGGAGAAGGAGGAGTTGCAGGCCAAAGGCGGGTGTCGACTCTCGAGACAGTGTTAAATAATTTTAATTATTAAGCCGCCGACTGCCGAATGTCTGTGCATTGTCTTGCGGGTAGCTCCACTTAGCAAAGGCCTGGGGAAGGGGGCAGGGAACGGGGAACGGGGTGGAGGCCGTGTAATCAAACACAAATTGAAACTGAAATCGAAATCGAAATCCCAATTGGAAGCGGCACGCATTCCATGGGGCAGGCTCGACGTTCAGCTCCAATCGACGACGTTTTGGCGAGTGGCAAGCGGCAAGCGGCCCGTGGCCAGTGGCTGGCCAGGAATTTTAATTGCAACGAAACTGAAATCAGCCTCACATGAGCCGCCGCCGCCGCTGCATGCACCTGCCTGCCTGCCTCACTGCCTGTCTCGAGGGGCTATTGCTCATACGACACGGTGGCCACTCTCCGCTCTGCCCTCCCCTCTGCTACTTGCTCTTTCGACCAGAGTCAAATCGAGTCAAGAAGTTAATTACAGTCAATGCGGCAAACGATTTTCATGCACTTTTGACACCGCCCGGTACGTGACAATATGAGAAGCGGTTGCAAGACAAGTTGCCACGAGAGCAAAGGGTACCATTGGGGGCATGGATACGGGCAGACTGGCAGACTGGATCCCATGGCATACTGTATACTGGGTAGACTGGAATTGGGGCAGGCAGGCATTGTTTGCCAGGCAAACATTAGGCAAATGGATAGATTGAACCGCCTGATCCAGGGCTCATTAAAACTTTCTTCTATGGCTGCCTGCCGAAGCACTGGCTGAGCGGCTCTCTGGCTTCTTGGCTCTCTGCAATTACCTGGAAAACGACTTCATTCCAATCGACTTGGAAGTCGGGAGTCCAAAGTCGGGAGTCCATAGTCGAGAGATGAGTTTTTGGCTAATGACAGCCTTAGTTTCAACAAATAGGAAACCGTTCGATGGCCAGCGGTCAGTGGGTTAATTGCAGGCACTGAAAATGGCCAGAAATCAATCCGGCAGATGGGCAGACGAGCAGTTGGGCGGCCAATTAATCATAGGGGCTATCGATCGATCCATTGAGCGAAAGTCAAAATATTGATACTCGACCTGACCTCCAGACGAACCCACCAGGTGGTCGCAGCCAGCGATTCCTCCCAACACTTTCACGTGACAAGAGAGTGTTTGCATAATGGAGAGAGACACAAACGGAGAGAGGAGCAGAGAGAGAGGTCTTGCCTGAGAGGCAAACATGCAAATGCCTCATCAATCAGAGAATTGGCCCCACCATCATCATCCCTTGCCCCGCACGGAGTCGGTGACGAGGCCTGACACCCATTCCGGCTACTGTGCTGCTGCTGCCGCATGTTCGAGTACCGTACCACATGGCAATCAACGCGTCAAACGAACAGGAAACCTCAGTCTTCCCCAGTCCCCGATCCCTCCCCCATTGCCTGTCCCCCAATCACAGCTTCCAATAGAGATCCCTCCCTGGCAGTGGCTGTGGCTGCTGCTGCAACACAGTTAGCATTTCCATCGCCATCTCCCCATCGCCATCTCCATTTCCATCTCCATTTCCATTTGCTATTTGGCTTGCAGCAAAATGTGTGAATTGTCTGGGCAGGGCGGGGGACAGGGGCAGACGGCAAACGATTTTTGACAGCTGCCTTCGAAATGGGAACAAACTGCAAGCCCAACACTGGGAAATGCATCCAGCATCCAGCAGCAGCAGCAGGAAAATCTACAGCAGCAGACTAGAGACCCAAAGGCCTGATGCTGGCTGGTGTCTGCTTTTTGGGTCAGCCCAGACTCCACCCATCTTCCAGCTCCCACCTCCCATCTGGTGTGCTATCCGTAGTCCAGGGTCCAGGCTTATTAACTGCACGCTAATTTATTCCGGCAAACAGAAGGCTTCTGTCCAAGAGGCTTCTGTTGTCGAAGCTCCAGAGCACCAGTCGAACTGCAGGTCTTAGATGGAGGCTGTGTGGCATGGCTGTGGCTTTGTGGCAATAGCTTTGTGGCAGTGGCAGACAGCCAGGCGCCAGACAAATGCAAGTTGTGAAAACTCGCAATTGCCTGAAAAACTGAAAACTGAATACACCTCCCTCCCCCCTGCCTGGCCGAAAGCCCATTAAGTGCTGAAAGAATAATCAAAATTAGGAGAGATTATGGAATTACGCTTAATACCCCCTCACCTCCTCCTCCTCCTCCTCCTCGTAGTACTGCAATCTTCTGGAATTCCAAGCGTTTTGCTTGGCTCAGCGGGTGACAGAAGCACTAAGAAGCTCTAAGAGACTCCACCTAATAATTGAAGTATTTACTTTTTAAACATACAACAGAAATAGGAAAAATTAAGAATCTTGGTAATAAGAGATGCAGAAGGTAGCAGAATTATATATACACTGAGAGAAAACTGGGATAGTAAAAACGGAATACACCAATATTTAAATTAAATAAAAAATTTGAAAATGGGTAAATTAAATAGAACTTACTTCGATTTAAAGGCATTCCATTCATTAAAAGCCATTCCTGAAATAAATAAAATAAATAATAAATATGTAAAATAAATAAGTAATAAATAAATAATAAAAATAAATAAATAAAATATATACAAATATAAAAGTATAATATTATGATTATTTGTAGGGAATATATTTAATTTAAATATGAATTTGTTCTATTAAAATATGATAAATATTTAAAATAAATATTTCTGCTTTCGGCTGCAAATGAATGACATGAATATTTAAATCTCAGTAAAACTATTCAAATTTTTAGTGAATTTTTCTCTGGATAGGGACTTCTGCAGAACTACAGTACTTACAGCAGAGCTGAGGTCCAGTTTCCATCACAAAACGGAGACCTTTGACTACTCTTTGGGCAGGCAGCTTTATCGTTGAATTGAAAGTCCTGGAACTGCATTTTCCTCTCCTTCGAAAAGGGAAAGCATTGGGAAAACCCTCTCGTAACTCCCTTTGCACATTCGCAACACGTGCAGATGCTGGACCCTGAGAGAAAGTGAAGCCCATTCCGAGTAGATCTGGGAAGATCTCGCCACCCTTTCTCCCGCTCTCTTCTTTTTTGGGTTCGCATCCAATCCGTTGATTATGCTGGTCTGGTCGACTGGTCGACTGGTCACCGCTATGGCCGCTATATCTATTGCTTCCTTCACACTTTCGGTTTTTAATTGCACTCCGAAATTTGGAACGGCCTGAACATGGACTCCACTCTGGGACTGTGGGTCTGTCCCGGTCTGTGGCTCTGTGGGTCTCTGTCTCTACCTCGAAGAGCGGGTCCAATGCCGACGATGATCATTTGCATAAAACAAACAGCAATTTCTCACACATGTGTACCCCTCCCTCCCCCCTATCCTCCCCCATTCCCTGACCCTCTCCCTGTCCCTGTCTGGGTCTCTCGGATGTGTGTTTGCGGATTGCATTTTGTGGCCCGCAGCTAAAAAGCGATTCGTTACATGAGAGTGAATGGAGGAGGGGAGGGTAATGGAGAGGGCAGGGGAGGGGAGAGGATACCAGATCTATGTCTGGGGTACAGCGTACAGCCTCTCCACCAAAAAGCGTCACATCAAACATGCATCAATAAATAAATAATTCCAATTTGCAAATTTTTCATCGAAGCCCCTCAAAAAAAAAGCGAACCGAACCGAACCGAAAATGGAACCCCAAATGTGGAACCCAGCGTCAGCGTAGGCCGAGGGAGTACCACATATTCCATATGCCATATGCCTCTGCCTCTTGATCCCCACAGTCTCCACTCTCCAATGCAGTCCCGATCCCAGACTCCAGTTGGCCGCCGCTGTCTGCCTTCGCAGTCTGCCCGTCAGGTGCGGCGCGCTGGTGCGCAGGAAATTGTTCATCTGTGGCTAACATATTGGGCACCGCCGTACCGCCGTACAACTCCATTCTCCCCAAAACAGAAGACAGCAAAAGCCGCAGCCGCAGCCTCCGTCGCAGCCTCAAAGCGGAAAACACAGCGCAGAAATGAAAACAGAAAACTGAAAAACAGACGAAAGGCAAATAAAAAGGCTATCGCTATCGCTTTTGGCCAATCTGCATGTGCAACGCTTACAGCCACCAGGCGACCAACCGACCATCCGACCATTCCAGCAGCCACATGGCCATAGAGCCACCACATAAGCCATCCATTGAGCCACCAGCTAGCAGGCAGCAGCCACCAGGCAGGCAGTGGGTTGTTTTTTCTTTGTTGTTTTTGTTTGTTGCGTGTGAGGCTGCGCAGCGGACAATGACAACAATGAGCAAATCATGGGCACTTTGCATACGTCCCCCCGCCTGGTGCCCCTCTGTGCCCCTGTGGGGCATACACTGAAAAAAGCTAGGGGGGCGTCTAGGGCACGTCCTTCTCCTTTCGAATGGAATGCACTGTCATCTTTCGCACAGTGTAGCTGTAGCCCCGCGAAAGGCTAACGAGTGATTGGAGCACAGCAAATGGCATTTTTAGCTTTTGACATTTCACGCGTGCAGCACTCCAGCGATGGAGTGGCACAGAGTCGAGTGGAGACGCAGATGGAGTGGAGTGGAGTGGAGGAGAGCTCCGGTCCTCCGTCATACACGGCGCATGTGTGATGCGATGCTCCCTCTCTCGCTCTCTCTCTCTTGTTTTGGCCTGGCCCGATCGCGACCCCAAAGCGGGCGGCGGCACTTTAATGTGGCCCGTCCCGACGTCCCCCAGTCCCCAGTCCCCGGCTCTGGCTTTGGCTTTGGCTCTTGGTAATGTCATAGATTTGGCCGTGCGACTAATTCACGACAATTTGCACTGATCGACGATTACGGACGTGAGGTGGGGCACCGCTACATAGTGTGGCATCCACTTCCTACCAGGATGGATGGCTGGCTGGCTGAGTGGCTGGGGCGGCCTACGCGCGATTCTCCCTGCTTATTGCAAATGTAGTTTTAATTACATTGGGGCAAAACATTGGGGCACATTCGGAAACAATGGGGTTGCCAGGGGGTTGGCCATTTGCCTGATTGCGGTATTTTGCCGCATATTGCGGGATTCTCTCTAGCTCTAGCTGTAGCATCGTTCCAGCCCCCGAACTAAATGGCAAATGTCCGCATCGAATCATTCCACAGACCAGACACAATCCAGAAGATACAATCCAGAAGATAGAAGACAGAAGACAGAAGTCGGAGCGTACGCGTACGAGTGCGAGAGCATGTTCTGGGTATCGATTTCAGGCTACCGCTCCCATCTTGCCATCTGCCACTGCCACTGCCAGTGGCACTCCTCTCTCTCTCTCTCTCCACCTGCCACTAAATGCAGCTCCATCTTCTGCCTCTGCTGCTGCCTCTGCCACTGCCTCTGCTGCTGGCGCGTAAATTTTCATGTCGCTTTGCGATTTGCAAGCATTTAACAAAGTCAAAACAATTTTAATGCACAGACGGGGCAGTTAATTAAAATTGCAACGACGACGACGAGAGCGACGATCCATTGCCCAGTGGCTCCTCGAATACCCTCTACAGGGTGCCCCAAAGAGTGGCAAGAGTATAGACAGCTAGAGCGACACACTTGCCACAACTCAATCCAGGTGGATACCCTGCCGCATCTCGAGGGAGTCCCAAAAGTGAATGAGTCTCCGAAGAGTCTCTTTGCCTTTCTCTCTGTCTCTAGGGTATCCCTCAGTCGTTCGCCTACTCTCTTTCTCCGTTGTGGGATCTCTAGGTTTCGGGTAGTTCTGCCTAGACGACGACCGTAGGACACTTGTCCAGGCGAAGAAGGCTTCTCTTTCGAGGGTTTGGGTTTGGGTCTTGGTTTGGTTTGGCGCTTCCCATGTTGTGGCCTTTGACAAAATCAAATTAATTTTAATGCCTGTTGGCCGCTTTAGTGCACATTAATTACCAGACGAGCAGCGAGCTTCCAAGGAGTCCCCCGCCCCCCTTCAGCCTCAGCCCCTCCCTCCACCTCTTGGGGGCATTCTTCATTTTGGCATTTCGAATGCCGACTGGTTTATAATTCAATAAAATTTGATTAGGCATTAATTTGCAATGTCGGCTAATTAATGAGCGCAATATGCAATGCAATGTTCCTGGGATCCTGGGAGCTGAGCCAACGACAGTGGCTCCAAGTGGCTCTCGGGGGTTAATGGCTATCATAGAGATTCCTCCTGCCTTTCATGGTAGCCCTCTCTCTCTCCATCTCCCTCTCCAGCCTTCTTTTTCTCTCCATATTCGGCTGTGGTCCAAAGCGCATCTAATGCCAACTCTTAAGCCAAGGAAAACACTGTATTAAATGCTTCTGCTGGCCTCTGCCTAATGCCTCCACCTCCTCCTACAGCTTCAGCCTCCTCCTCCAGCTCCTCCTCTGCTCTTCAAGCCGCGTGGAAACAGGGCGTACAGCGGGTTGGGTGGTAGGCGGGGCTGAAGCTGAGGCGAGGCGACCTACTGCTGCATCTCTCTCTCTCTCTCTCTCTCTGGCCATCTCAGTTTCTCATTCTGTGGCATAATAGGCCAATTATTACTGCAATTTGCATTAGGCCAACACACACAGACAGACACACAGATACACACACAGATAGAGAGATGTGTAATCCATGAGAAGAAGGAAGCTGCCAGCCAAAGACACAGAGAAGAAAGCGGTAGAGAGGGGCGCCCCTTTGGAAATTCTTTTGAGGAGCGCGTTGTTATTATGAAACCGTTTAGAGAACGTGTTTGTGAACAGCACAGTAATTTGGTTAGATTACCAATCCACCAATGCAGAGAGGAGAATAGTAGTGTGCCCCACAGATGATGATGATGATGTGGATGTGGCCATGAATGTGGCCAAGAAGAAGGAAGCAGCAGCAGCAGCAGCGGCAGCGGCACAGCGGTAGAAACGCGACGAATGTGGGCCAATCTATCACCGCTCAAAGTCACACCAAACCAGAGATTGACTCCAGCAGGAGCAGCAGCAGCAGCTGCAGCAGGAGAGGAGTTCTGGGAGGAGAAGAGACGGGCACTGGCAATCCCGTTTGGCGATGGCCATCGGCAGCGTGTGAATAGAAACGTTAGTGCAGGCACGTTCTGGGATGCCTGCCTGATAAAAGTTGATTGCAAATTTATAGACGAGCAGATTGCCCATAAACTCATGTCCAAGCGAGAGTCGGTGGCCCCGACATGGCCCCTCTGTGCCTCCGTGCCCCGTGCCCCCTGTGTGTCTGTGTGCCCATGTCTGTGTCTCCCTGTGTGCCCCTGCATCCATCAGAGTCAATCCCAGTCAATCGTCATGGAGATAAGCGCGCTGTCGTTGTCAACACGAGAACAACTTCCGCCAGTGCTCAATCATTCCAGTCCCAGAACCCAGTCCAAGTCCCAGTTCCAATCCCAGAACTTGGCTTAGAGCCACAGAAAAGGCACTGAGAAGCAGTGCGAAAGTGAAACCGCCCCATCGGAAAATTTGCTTTGACTTTGCCTCTAATTGAATTAATTAGCCCGGAGCTTATGCAAATGCAGCAGCAGCACCAACGGCAGCAGCAGCAGCAGCAGAAACAGCAGCTACGACTCTATAATACGATGCATTCTATCGTATGTGCCTCGTATGTGTGGATATTTCTGCATGCCATATGTGCCACAAGTGTCAATATATCGTGAGGCCCCCAGCCACATCCACAGTCACAGCCACAGCCAGAGCTCCGTTTCTCCCCCCTCTCTCGCCGTCTTGGCCATTATTCTTCAAAATGCGCCGCAAGCCTCGCTCAGATCTCAAGTCAAGCAGCCGCCGCCGCCGCCGTGTGTTTCTTCACACAATGGAACCCATTCCCTCTTCCCCCTATGCCCTCTCCCCTTGTCCATGCCCTATATTGGGTCCAATGGGCCGATCACGAACTTTGTCACACGCAAACGAAGCGAAATGTAGGGGAATCCATTGGGCGAGAGTCACGAAACGGGGGAATCGAGTAGAGTGTCCATTTATGGCTCGTTCCCATATGAGCGTTACATTCCCCCAAGACAAGACTCTCCGTTGAAGACTCTCGAAGAACTGGAAGTAGTAGAACCATTGAGGATTATCCAGAAGAAGTAGAAGTACTAGAACCACGGAGGATTATCCATCATAATTGATCAAGGTTATACGAACCTAAGAGGGGAAAGATCTTCAGCAACCTTTGGGGTTTTTAGGGGTTCCAACTGCAAAGAAGAATCTATTCCTAATCCCTGTAGTTCTCCCACTGTTTCTAACTCCAACTCAAAGCCATCTCCATGATCTCCCTGAGACTACCGTCTCCCCCAAAGAGTATCTGCATATCGACTTGTTTTTAATGGCTTTCCCTTCGATGTTTGTTGTCTGTTTGCACTCGTATTTCATTTTAGCAGCCAGCGACAGCAGCCAAGAAGGGGCAGCTGGGCGAAAGGGGGGAGGCCAACGGCAACGCCAACACACTCCAAAGCCGCTGCCAAGTAGACCTTCAGACGCCAAACACTCCAACGCCAGCCGCAGTCATTGGAGCAACAGTCGTCGCAGTCGTCGTCGCCGCCGCAGTCTCAGCCAACGCGCTGCAGCCACAAGAGCATTCAGCTTCAGTCAGTGGGACAGTTGGACAGGTGGAGGAGGCCAAAGAGGGGGCCCAAAGAGAGGCTAAAGAGGTGCCAAGAGCGGCTCAGCGGCTCAGCGGCCGACAGCTCGACTTTGCAATTGCGCACTTCTGAATTGCGACGACTACAAAATTTTTGATACGCTGCAGCGGCCAGGCAGCGGGAAGGCCTGCACCACACACAGAGGCCGCCCGGTCTGGCATCTCCATAAATATTGCCACCTCGTGTGGCGTATCGCATTCGCATACACATTATGGTTGTAGTAGATCGAGCGCTTGATTCATTCATTCACCTGCAGTGCGGCTGAGACACTCCGCAGTGGGGCTCAAGTGGCAGACAGTGAGGCAGATTGACACCTGACATGAATCGAATCACAGCGAATCGAAGCGAAGTTGTGGCAAGCGAATCGAATACATAGATCGAATGTTTCTTTGTAGATCCCATATCCCAGATTTCTGATTTCAGATCTAAAACAGGGCCTTATCTACCAGGGCCTGGTTCTGGCCTGTTTCTGGCTTGGTTCTGGCCTCGCCTGGTCTGATTCCCTCTAATATATTCTAATATATGCACATGCACCTATGACCGTATCTATATAATTATATAAGTCCCGATTTGGTTCGCTTGTGCAAACCACTGGCCACAACCAGTGCAGGCGTTGAGTTATAGCACTTGCGGGCACTCGCTCGCATGTGCAGATGATTCATTCATTCATTCGTTCACTGCTCACCCATCGATCGCGAGATTTATGGCCATGTTGATAGGCAAATTTCCGTTTGCCGATACAGATACAGATACATTCGATGTAGATACAAATGTGTCTAGTGCACGAATATGAAGACACACTCAAGCCATTGACAGATGATTAGTAGATGGTGACCCCAAACCATTTGTAAGTTTTTCAATAATTTAATTATAACCAAAAGTCGATGGAGATGTCAGTGAAAATGGAAGTTAGACCTGTATTTATGGGCAATATACAGATTGTAATGATATTGAAATGTAAAAACAGTAAGTGGTGAACCCGACGAAGAACATAATTTAGTGACAGCAAACTATTGAATGACCCAACAGTGGATAAATGAAATCATACTGAAGACTGGCATGCATAATATAAGGGAATCTACCCATCAGAGGGCATCAATCTATTGAAAGAAAATGGTGATACCGACCTCTAATGGTATAATAACTTTTATTGTTGTTGTATTCGGCGTTTGCGTACAAATCGAATGTTGGATATTGGTTAGTAATTGTTGCCTACGAGTATACGTATGCAGATATATATGTTTTTTTGTTTGTTTGTTTGCTTGTTTGTATATATAATTGTTTAATTGTTATCGCTATCGCTATTGAACTAAGTCTGCTATCAGTCTACGAATGCATGTGTGATAATCGGTAATCGCTAGTTGGTAATCGGTGATAGGTAATCTGGGTTTAATCTGGGTTTAATCTGGGCATAACCAAAACATCAAAAGTGAGGGAGGATCAGTAGATCAACAAAGTGACAACTAAAACTAGAACTAAACCTAGGCTCCAGCTTCTTGTAGTACAACCTTCGCATTCGGTGGTGCATGCACCAGACACACATACACTCACACACGCATGACACACATACACAATATATAATCGTAGAAATAAGCAACAACGTAACACAGAAATCATTTACAAATCGATCTTACAAAATAATACCCATAGAGAATCCTTTGCTTTTGGTTTTGCTTTTGCTAGTCCGAATGTATCGTATGTGCTGCAGTGCTGCATGTGATATAGTATGACTACTAGAGGTGAGAGAATATTCGATATATATTCGATATATATGTACGTGTGGTGTTCGGAGGAGCAGGCCCTCAAAGTAGGCCCTCAAGTATGCAATGTTCGAGTTCTCTTCGAGTCCAAAAGTAGGAAAAAAAGTGAATAAATTCTAATATCGGGTGGGTTCCGGGTTCGTCACTCATGCGACAGTCTCACGATCGATATTTATCCGACATCTGACATCTGGGTGGGTTGTTCAGTTGCTCAGATCTATATCAAAACAGCTTTTGCTTTGCGGGGGAACACTATTTGGTCTATTGGTGGTGGTGCTGTTGCTGGTGGCTGCTGCTGCTTCTGCTACTGGTGGACTGACGAACTGGGGGGATCATCCTGGGGGATCCTTAGACCCTGCGGTTGCTGTGCTCCTGCTGCAGGTTCACGTTGTTCATCACGGCACTCATGTCCACCACCACGGAATCGGTGATCAGCTCGGTCTGTCCCTCGAGCATCACCTCGCTGTGTCCATTCGGAGTGCCAGCGGGCATATCCTGATAAAAACACGTTAATGAACTCATCGGAGAAGTTGCACAAGATCCCACCTGATAATTGACGGCGGCAGCATCCAGGGCCATCAGCTCCTTGCGCGACAGCTCCTCAACGATGGCGGCGGTGTAGCAATCCCCTAGCATGTTGTTGGTGGTCCGGATGCGATCGCTGCAGCCAAAGACAGCGGGAGAGACGTTGCGAGAGATAAAGCTACTCTGCGGAGAAGATTCTGGAGTCATACTTACACAAACCAGTCGACGGCAAAGAGCAGGGTCACATCCTGGACAGGAGCATCGATGGCGGTGAGCACCACCAGTAGGAGCACCAGAGCGGCGCTCGGCACACTCGCAGAGCTCATGGACGCAGCCGTCGAGGTCAGCAGCACTGTGAGCAGCTCTCCGAAGCCCAGCACCATGCCGCTCATCTGGGCGATGAAGATCGAGGCCACCGCGATGTAGAGAGCGGTTCCGTCCATGTTGATGTTGCATCCGATGGGCAGGACGAAGCGCGTGATCCGCGGGTCCACGCGCAGCTTCTCGTTCATGCAGCGGAATGTGATGGGCAGGGCAGCAGCGCTGCAGTGGTTGCAGTGGCAGTAGCAATGGTAGTTGGCAGTGGTTGCAGGAATTGGTGTAGTGTAGTTGTTGGATGTGGATTTCAAGTGTGATTTCAAGGTGTTTGCGGAACAAAAGAGTTTTCATAACAAGAACGTAACAACGACGGGGCGGGGGGCAAATCAGGGAAACCAAGAAGAAGGAAAAATACTTGTAGCACGTTAGACGTTCGCAGATCTCGAGAGATCTCTCACAGAGACCCTCGCTATCGCTATCACAGAGAGCAAGACAGAGAGTGTGACAGAGAGAGAGAGAGACAAATGGCTTACGTTGAGGCGGTGGCAAAGGCGGTGAGCATGGCCTGGATGAGGCCCGCGTAGAACTTGAAGGGATTGCGGCGCACGAACACGAAGTAGATGGCCTGCATCACCACGAACTGGTAGAGGAACACGCCGACGGCCACCGTGAAGATGAACCAGATGAGCTGTGCCATCACCAGGCCCAGGTCGTCCACGCTCAGGATCTTGCCGGCGATCACCGAGCTAATCCCCACCGGCGTCAGCCACATCACGCACGTCACCATCTTCATGATCACCTCGAAGATGGCCGCGAAAAAGTCCACCACGACCTGCCCCTTCTGGCCAATGGTTCCCAGGAAGGTCCCGAACACCAGGCAGAAGAACACGATGCCCAGGGTATTGGTGCCGCTCCGGTACTGCACATCCCGCACGAGCACCACCTCCTCCAGCTCGTCGGCCTGGCGCTGCGCCTCCAATCCGCCCGACAGCAGCACGGCGGTCTCGTTCAGCGTCTCGTTGAAGGCGTGCAGGATGCTCGGCTTGGGCAGGTAGACGGTGTGGGCTTGTTGGATCGACGCCTGGAACAGGTTGTCCGGGAATACGTTTCTGTGGAGCAGCGAAAAGAAATGGGAGAAATGGACAGTCGCGCCCTTGCAATTTTAAATTCAAATTCACATCTCAGCAGTAATTAATGCACTTCACTAAGCAGTAAACCGCTTGCTTTACCAAGCAGTAAACCGCTTATTGCTGCTTGTTTTCACGAACCGTTTTAATCACATATTTGATGGGATTTCTTTTGGAACTTTTCTTCACTAGTTGGACACGATTTCAAATAAAAATTCAATTAAATCGCAAGTGATAGTAATTGCCCGGATAAAGTGAAAACGGGAGAAACGGACAGCCCACTCTTGGAAATTCAAATTTCAGCGAAATTTACTGCACTGCTTTTACATACTGCTTGCGTAAACTGCTTGAGAGTACTGCTTGAATTGACAATCAAAAACTGAAATGTATGAATTCACTTCAAACATGCTAGCTTCTGACATGTGACAAAACAATAAGTATCATCACCTGTCATGTGTCAAAAGCTGAAAAGTAGAACACCAAATTGAGTTTCACGCGATTCGAACGCGACTTCAACGCGATTTCCTCTGTGGCACTTCGGTACGATTTGAGCGCGATTAATTTAACTTTCACGCGACTTTGCTTCGATTCCCTCACCTGCCCAGATCCAGGAGGCTGTCGAGGAGATTCACGGTCCGCTTGTCCGTCGAACGGTCATCGTTATTGTGCATATCCGGATTGCCGGGATGAATGAGGAGAACGAGGGCAATGCCCAGGGCGGCATTGAAAAACGAAGTGCTGGCGAAATAGACGAGCGTCCGCAGGGCGATCTTGCCGTTCATCTTGGCATTGAGGCTGGCGGAGCCGGCAATCAGGCTGGAGATGACCAGCGGCAGGATCATCAGCTTGAGCACCCGCATGAACAGCTCGCCTGGATACGAGATCAGCATGATGGAGTCCCCATGGAGATGCAACGGACGCAGCGAGAGGCCTGTCAAGCAAAAGAGAGAGAAATGGAGATAGAGTTCAATGAATGGTTTGTGGCATGTACGCACCTAAGACGACTCCCAGCAGGACTCCGGAGAGTGTCACCAGCAGCATCAGATTGTCGCTCAGCCACTTCCGGTATCCGGTCAGCTCCACTGGGGCGTCGCTTCGTTCCGTGGTCTTCGGTGGCAGCTCGCTGCCGTGCACGGAGGCCGTCACATTCGGAGGACCCATTTTGGCAAAGAGGTAATCTGAAAATTTCTCAGACTTTTCCATTGTCCGCGGACGCGCAATCGAGTGCAGCGCAGCGAAAAGCACAGCAGAATATCAGTAGAAGAGGGCAACCCAGAGAGCAGATGCGATGCGATGCGATGCGAGGGGGTGTTGCACAGACAGAGAGAAAGAGAGAGAGAGAGAGTCGGAGAGAGAGAGAGCAAGAGAGAGCGAGAGACGCGACACGAGATGGTGCTCTTTCCTTTGTTGTATCACAGAATCGCGGAATCAGAATCACGTTAATATTTATGGCCAAAAGATGGGATTATAGCTGGTGTGCTTGAGGGGGGGGATTACTGTCCTGTGGCGGGTCCTGTGGGGTCCTTGTGGTCCCGTGATGCTGCTGCTATGGTGGGGAATTCTCTGTGTTTGCTCCCTTTGAGAGTGTGCGAGTCCAAATTATTGATTTTTGAGATACTTAACATTGAACTTGAGAATGTTGATTAGGTAAGCCATTTGGCGGCTGTTCCTGGGGGGGCTCCTCCTCAGGGGGGCTCCTACCGGTGGGGGGTTGTCTTCTTGTCCCTCAGCGTCTGCGTTTGCCCGCTGGCAGAATGCCGTACCCCGGCCGGGCCACCTTCTATCGAGTCTCGTTGGTGGGTTAATGGCTCCGTTGTTGTGGCTTTTCTCGGACTCCGCCTGGAACTGCCTCTGTCTGACCTTTGGACTGCTTTGGGAGTGCTGCCTGTGCTGCTGCCTGTGCTGCTGCTGCTTGTCGCGGTTCGCTGCACTCTCTACTGCACTTTTCGGCGACGGATAATCGATTTTCTGTCCGGCCACTCGAGTGTGGGGTTTGGGGTCAGGTCACTCGATGCCGCTGCTGCTGCTCCAGGGGCCGTGGTGTCTCTTGTGGGAATCTGTGTCAGCGGAGCCTCACTTTTGGTGCAGGTCAACGGTCATCAGCTCTCAAACGGGAGAACGGCCTCTGTGATTCCAGTATTTGCTAGACTTTTCTTTTGTTTCTTTCCGCTTTCGTTTTCACTATTTCACTGCCCTTTGGGTCTGGCCTGCTATTTCTCTTTCTCTGTGTCGCTGTGTCTGTCTGTCTCTGTCTCTGCTGCTCCTCGGAAAGTCCTTTGGGTCGACGACGATGAACCGTTCACTCCAAGCGTCCTCCTGCGAATGTGCGGCTCTCGCGTCTGCTGCTCGCTTTTATGGACAGGACTCCCTCGCTATCTCTCTCTCTCTCTCGCGAGCGAGTCGCAGGAGTCGAGGATGGTGCCATAATCTCTCTCCGCCTTTCGCTCTCTCTCTCTCTCTAATGCTTTCTCCCTCTTATGGCAACCGGCTTTTTCAGGACGGGCAACAAAATGTCAAAATGAAATGGAAATTGAAATGGAGACGGCACGCACTTGCGGCTCCATGTGATTGACGCTCCATAATTATCATACGAGCGGAAAATTCCGTCCGCAGAGCGAGCTGCTTACGCAAATAACAGTCGGGAGTCTCGAAAGGGGTGAAAGGGGGTAAAAGGGGAAGGACTTCTACTTCCCCCTTCCTGATAATTTGATTTAATGCCTGCGCTAATCGATTCAAATGAGTTGGCGGCAATTGACTCCGCCGAATAGCTTTAAATGTCCTTGGGCCAGGGCCAAGACAGGGCAGGGCCAAGAAAGGGTGAGGGCATTACAGGCCATATACTACTTAGCCGTTTATCGATCCGTTCGAGTGCGCGCCTTGTTAGCTGTCATTCATAAATCATGTGAGGGAGACCCAACCCCTGCTGTCCATCGTCCACTAACGTCTCCTGTCTTGTGTCCACTACCTTCTTGTGTCTGCTGTCCATCTTTGGGCAGACGGCCAAATCAATAGGCCAATGCTATATTTAACATTTAACATGGCTCTGCCTATAGCTCTGCCACAACAAAACGTTCTGCGTCCACTATGATCCGGCTGAAATCGGCTGAAACCCCAAAGTCACGTCTCTTGCCAACGATCCTCTCTGGCAGATAATTAAGATAATTGCAACGACTGTTTGCTGTCAGCAATGCTTTGAGAGAGAGAGAGAGGGAGAGCACACCGCCAGTGCACTCTGGGTGAGGCCTCTTCGAACTTGAACTTGACATTGGGAACACCCCATGCCACCCCACGCAACGCAGAGGAGATCTGGGGGTATGTATCTTGGGGAATGGATGGATGGTATGGGAGATCAATCGAGTGTGGATGGCATTTGGATGGCCTGTCACTCGGGCCATTCATTTGGATTTCATTTGTAACAAATTGCCATCAGGCACGAATGCGCCGACATTCCTCTTGTCCGATCGAAGGTCGTTTCACACTGCCTCCCCAACCCCCTCTTACCCCTCGCTGGCCGCCTGGCTAATGTTTGTTTAATAACTATATTTAGTCGGACTTTTCCTGCCTCTGCTGCTGCCCGCTGCTGCTGCTGCTCTTCGCTGCGTGGATTGCATGGGAACACTCACCTTTAACGATTAACCACAGATTACCCAGGATGGAGCTTGTTTTGTTCTCCTTTTGATCCACTTTCTCCACTTTGCACTCACTTTTCACTTGCTTCACTTGCCACTCGTCTCACTTGTTTCGCTTTCGCTTGAGTATCTTGAGAGTAACGGCGCACCGTGTACACCGTGGCGTATGCGTATGCGTATTCGTATGCTTAACGTCTTGCCAATGCAGTCAGTTGGAACAATTGCCGCAGCAGTTTCTGCTGGCGTTGCATCAACAGTTTCAGAATGCGTTGCACCGCTGTAGCCGTTGTAGTGGATTTTCCTTTTCCTACCTACAAATACCAACCAGGGAGAGACAGGGAGAGCGTGATAGAGAGTGATAGAGAGTGGGGAAGAGTAAGGGGGGAGAGTGCGGGCGAGTGGGAGTGGCTTTGCTCTGCTTTAGTTTTGACTTCAAGGTTTGTTTACCAGGAAAATGCAGGAGGTCTATGCTGGGCAGGTGCAAATCGAATTAGGTGAGTGGTTGGGCGGGGGCATGCAACGTGGGTGGTGGCAAAATGGTAAACAAGAAAAGGGCTTAACTTGTCTTGGCTTGCAAGGGGGGTTGGCAAAGAAGAGGTCTGCTTACGTGACCTCTTCCCAGCAGGGGAAATGCCACAGGGAAATGCCAAGGGAGAAACGTCTAGAAGGAATGGATCTATCACTGCTATCCCTATCCAGGCCTTGAAGGCCCATCCCTACCTCGACACAGACGAGACTGAGAACCGACGACACGAACGATCCGAAACCGAACTGAAAACTGCAACCGGTAAAGCGCGCGCGTTCGAACTTAACCGATCGTCGGATACGAGACGCTGAACGCCGAAAGCTGACCGCTGAACGCTCTGATTGGTGTCTCACACACGCGAAGGAAGTGGAGGAGGTGCAGGAGCAGTAGCAGATGGCGACCAAGTGAACTGAGCGCTTCGATAGATGACCGCTGGGCTCGGCAATTGAACGGAAAGTGAGCAATAAATTTAATTTAAGCAGCGGCGGCGGCAACGGCGGCAGCGGCGGCCCAAGAAAAACCGAAACGAACCCCTTCACATTTCTTTGGCTTTGTTTTTGCCACATTTTGTTTTCACTTCGCACTGCCGCTGCCCCGCTCTGCCACACTGCCGCTGCCATAAGGGTTCCTTCTCTCTCCCCCTAGTGGCAGCAGGAGGTGGCAGAGGCGACTAATGACGGCAGCGAAAGCGCGTCAGAAGGTGCCCTCATCTGTTTCCGTTTATGTCTTTCGCTGAGGCCCCCCACCTGCCCCCCGCCCCTCCCCACTCTTCTGGTTGACACCCAAAAACAAACGACAATTGTTTATTGCACTTTGACACACTTTAAATCTTTCGTTTCATACGGGAAGAATTGCCACAAAGCGAGACACGTACGAAATAAAGCAAGAATATGCAATTAATAGAAAGAAAACTGAACGACTGGGGAATACCCTGGAAGAAGACACACAGGAAAGAAAGATAAGCTTCGAGACTGGAGGATTGGATTTGGTTTTCAGCGGTTTTCTTCGTCCATGTCATTGGCATATGGAATCCAAACTCCTCACAATTTAAAACAATCAACAGCCTCAGTAAGTGAATGTAATACCATCCCAAAGTTGGAGCATCAAAGTAGGTATAGGTTCGTTAGATCTTTAGGTAGTTGATCAACAAAAATAGGTTCAATATTGTATAAGATATCAAAAGGAAGTATCGTTTTAGTCGGTATATATATTTTATATAGTGCTGGACAAACTGTAAGCCGAACTAAAAGCTAATAAAGTTCTTCTGCCAACGATAGATAACCCAACGATAGATAACCCAACGCCTGCCACTGGAATCACTCTTTAGTCTCTCTTCTAGGTCCAACCCCATTCGAAAGTAAAACAACTCTCCCTTAGAGAGAGAGAGAGATATCCAAGACTCGCCGAATCGCTCGCCGCCTCATCATGGGGATAATTCAAGTAAATGATTGTGTTATGCGATGACTTGCGTGGCGGATCGCAAATAGAAATTTAAGTGGAAAAGTGGAAAATTGTTCACCGAAGGGTGTGAGAGCATGCCCCCCGAGAGAGAGAGACTACCCAGAAGAGTACTCGCATACATTACGCATACGCCTCGTTTGCCACAGATCCACACACACACACACACACACAGTCGTGGTGCAACACATGAAGAAAACAAAGATAAAGATGAAGGCATTTTGTATGTTTCCCGATTTGTCATTTTAATTAGAGCGCAGATGCAGATGCAGGTGCAGGTGCAGCAGAGAAAGGGTAGGGGTAATGGTGGGGGTAGGGGGAAGGTTTCTGCTGCTAAACTGCTGAGAAAATGTTTTCAAAAATAAATGAGCTGCCACATGCCACAGTCGAGAGCCACTCGAAGCTTCCTCTAAATGATAGCCCCTATTATAGGGCCAATTTCCATAATATATGAGCAACTGGAGGAAGACTGATGCCAGGGCGGGGTGTGGGGTGTGGGGGACATTGCGTGATGGATCAGCAGCTACTCTCTCTTTCTCTCTCTTTTGCTTTCTCCCTCTCTGTAAGGTTGCCTTACATAAGAGTCAACGACAGAGTCAAAGCCAAAAGCCAATTAGGGGTCAGTCTTCGGGGGGGCAGCAGTAAAGGGGCAAGAAGTCGATTGGTTCTAAAAATTGCACAAAACTTGCTTGCCACAAACACACACACAGAAGTGGCAGGGGGCAGTGGCAGGGGACTCCCCCTTTTAGCGTCTAAGAAGGAAAGGCGAGTCACGCGCAGCTGGCGCATAACCGATTTTGAGGGACGCCTGCACCTGACCCACTCAGCCGGTCCGGGCCGGGCCAGGCCAGGCCGGGACACAGACACGGACACGGACACTCTCGGCGCACGTTGCGCGATGTCGTGCTGTGTTCTGTGTTCTGTGTGTGGCACGGCTGTGCCGTCGTTGCCTTCTCAACGAGCAGTACGCCAGAGCAGTACAATGACACCAAAGACAGCTGTCTTTGTTTACGACCCATCTCTTTCTGGCGCTGAGACGGAAATACCTGAATTTTCCGAGGCTGTTGCATCGTTTTGTTTACGGTGCATCCCGCTCGCACGCCCAGCACCCGCCTGCGGACCTGCTCGCACATTCCGGCCCGCTCTCCGGCACGCACAGCGCATGCCTCGGCCTCTGCCACGAGATTATGGCATTGGCATTTGGCATTTGGGTTTATGGCATCGCCAGAAGCAGAGAATTATGGCTGGCACTTCTGGCCATAAAGCGGTGTGTGTGTATGTGTGTGGAGTGGTGTGTGTACGGGCTAAGAGCAAGCTCTGGCATGGCAGGGCATGGCAACAGCTGTTGTTTGTTTACCTACAGGTCGGCTTGTTTTTAGATGGTATATTGCATAAGGTTAGCGCGAGGTGAGGACTCTGTTTGGCAGTACCTTAAGCTCTCCCATATGCTTGCTGCCAGATGCTCCCAACTCCTCCCTTGTCCCCCAGAGTAACGCACATGCGAATGCTTGGAAAGGGCATGCTTCCATGGTGGCAGCTGGTGATCGTTTTGGTCCCCAGAATCCCATAACAAAGTACACGCGATGGCAAGAGTCAAGACTGCTGCAACTTCTGCAGTTTAGGTCCCCAAGAAACCCATAAACAACATAAATGGCGTGTGCATGATGAAAATTGCAAATTACTGCTCGATTCAAGTAAACAAGCGTATGCTTCCGAGAAGAATTCCCAAGAAAATACATCAGCAAATTACATCTCTTGGGCAGGACGAACAATATAGACTCCAATATCTATACTTCTTCAAATAAATATGCTATCAACTTAATTTCCATCTGCATATAGTCTCTCCAGTAAGTATCCTACAAAAGAAAGTAGCGGCAGGCCCCTTACCTTCTATAGAATATACCCTGTTGCCGGCCGGAATGCGATTTTACGTTTATAGAAAGAGACAGAAACAGATAAAAGACAGGGAAAGCTACAAGGAGATGTCTCTCATCGAAAGAGAGCGAGAGAGAGATTGAAAGATTGAAACAAATTGAAGGCAATTCTTGTTCTTCAAATGCTGGCTCTTGTATAAAAGAAGTCCTGCCACCGCCGGCACTCAACAGTCCAACGACTGTGCCACACGAAGACGCATACCAGAAACCCTGCCCCACTGGCTGCCATGTAGGAGGCAGAGACGAAAAACGCGTGCAACCGAAACTGTAACCAAATCAAGGCGCTGCGCCGCACAAATGTCAATCAATCGAAACCAAATCGAATTAGAGCTGCAGCAGCAGCAGCGGCAGCGGCAGATCTGCAGCGCAAATCAAATAAACTTCAATTTGGAATTAGCTCGTAGCCAGGCCGGGGCCGGGACCCCCCCCTTCCCCCTCTCTTTTTGGCTTTTGGGGCTGGCTAATAGAATTTGAAGGGGCACCGAAAAACGTTAACTTCTTTGAAAACAAAAACATAATTCGATTAACGAGCAAAGCGGCGTGGCCGTGTGGCATGGTCGTGTGGCATGGCCATGGGGCGAATGCAAATTATCCGATTTCGTTCCATTCTTAATTAACATTTAAAATGCTTCAGAGTTTTCTCATTTTTGCTTTTTTTTTGCGTTTTTTGAAGCCCCTTTACGTCCTGGTTAAACCTTTTTCCACTGCTGCTCCGTGCTGCTGTGGCCTGGGGGGAGGGGGGGAGGGCGGATGAGGTAGAAACCACTCGCTAACCGCAGGTGGAACGCATGACGGGGGGTGGAGAGTGGTTGTACTGCAAGATGAATGGAACAGCAAACTGGAGAGGCTGGAGTATGACGGGTGTACTGTATACACACACACCCACACATACACTCAAACACACACCCACACATACACACACACACATCTACATACATACATACATCCACTCATCCGCCGAAAGTTGCAAAATGTTAAATATTTGCAACACCTGAAAAATGGAATATTTTTCATTAAAAGTTTCCCGACGGCAGCGGCTGTTGTTGCCACAAGAGGAGGCGGGGCAGAGGGTAGGGGGAGGGTAGGGCAGGGCAGGGGAGGAGTCATCGTCTCAACCGCAGTCAATAAATAAAGTTTGGAAAGTGCGTGGAAATGTATGCCAAGATTGAACACTGTGGTTTTCACGGTGATGGCAGCGTGAGATAGGAGAGTGATGTGGGATCTGGGATGTGGTATGAATGATTCGTGAGTGCCATGAGTGTCGTGCATGTCATGAGTATCGTTAGTCAAAAGTGTAACTTATGAAAACTGAGATAATGGGAATATAATATGTACTGAAAATGCTCTAGAATATGCTTCATAGATTCATCATCTACAAACACTTAAGGAACAAGTGTGTGAACAATGTAATCTCTGAATTTAGGTAAAGAAATTCAATAAAGTACAGAATTTTTCCCTGCTTTGGTGTGAGCGATATCTGATACGATATCTGCCTGTTTAGGTTCTTCGTTAGCGATATCTGATATGATATCTTCCTGTATAGGTTCTTTATTCTACTGTTACTTTCATAAGTGTTCGATGAAGACAAAACTTCACGATTCCTTAGGGAATTACGCATCTTTATACATATATGTGATTCAACTTCGTGGCTCCCGCCGAATAACTATCTATCAAACTATCTATCTATCAACTAACTATCTATTTGAGGAGTGTCTCAACTCTAAAGCTTCCTGAGTGCTCATGAACAGGAACCGACACAAAACAGTCCATTTGAAGGAGACCACTTCCTATATGAGAGCAGGGAGCACTTGAGAGTGTCCTTGTTGTGCCTGAATGCCTCAAGTATTACTGCTTCTAGCTTCTGTTTTCTTAGCACTTTTATGTGGCAATCGCCCAAGAGTGGATCTTCAGCTCTGATTCGTGGAAGCTTTTAATTAAACAAGATTTCAAATCCTAAAAGTTTATGCTGCTATGATTGATATTGTTACTGCCTGGATTGCTAGTTCTTCGCGGGATTCATTGTCCCTGAATCAACTTCGATTAGTTTTTCTTCACTCTCAATTTTCACTCGCACTTCCCCATTGTCGCGGTTGTCGCCTCGCCTCTCGCCTCACGCCTCATGCCTCGCCCCCGTAAGTTGTGCCACCAAATCAATTTACAAGCTTCAGCCGCAGCTCTCTAGCACTCGCTGTCGCACTTTCGCGGTAAACCGCAGCGGCATGGACCACCACAGAGAGAGAGAGAGAGAGAGAGGTACGCAGACAGCGGGACAGAGGGCGATGGGTGGTGGGTGGTGGCACGTGCTTAGGTGGCTGGGGGGGGTGAGCCCTGCAGCAGATGGAAGAAGTCTGTTTAAAGCGCCATCATAATCAGCAGCATCATCATCATCCGTGCCGTGCCCCTTCCCCTGCATGCCTCCAGCCTCCAGCCTCCTGCCCCACCTTGATGGTCATGTTTTGCTTTGTTAAAAGGATTTTCACGGATTTCCGTTGTAATTTGAAAACTTTTTTGTGCAACTTTTTTCATTAGAATAAAGGAGAGAGAGAAAGAGAGAGAGAGGAGAGGCGGTATAGGCGGTGCGGTGCGTTGGGGGGCGAAGGGTAATGGGCATTGGGGGGCCTCCGTTGTTGTTAGTTTTTTGAAGTGCGCGGCGGAGCCTCCTCCTGCTGTCAGGAGCAGCTGGCGAACAGGTGTTAATTGTTTTCAAGCTAATTTCCCTCCGACGATAATGAATTTTCCTACCCGAAAAAAAAAGCCAAGAAGAAAATTATAATTAAATTGTTCTGACAGCAGCCGAGCGGCGCTGAAGAGATTTGCGATGGATCCACTCCAAACAGGAGGAGGATACGCAACAGGAGCCGCCATTATACGAGTATATCTCGTATCTGTGTTGTTCCATCTCATCCCCCAATCCCCCATCCCCTGTCTCATCTCCCAAATCCCAGCCATGTCCGGGAAGGCAAAAGTGGAATGAAATTGTGGGGCAGGGGGCAGCACAACACTTTCTCTGCTTTCCCACTTTCCCGCAACAACTAAAAACTCGGAGGAACAATAAAGTTGTACTCTAAGCAAACAGCCCCCAACACACACCCCTCTCACACACCCCCTTTTTTGTCAACCTCTGAAGAGGCAGAGGCAGAAGGGGCATAGCAAGCAGGAGGCACGCAGGAGGCAGGCACGCAGGTGTGAAAAGTGCGTGCGAAATGGAAATGGAAATGGAGACAGCACCTCTTCCCTCCCTCCGCAAGCCTATCCCCTAAAGAGGGGAATCGTGTGGCGTGTGGTGTCCGTGTGGGTGGTGCGTGGGGTGCGTGGTGCGTGTGTGGGTGGGTGGCAGATAATTGAATTTCTGATTTTAAGTGCTGCTTCGGTGGCAGTGCCAAAAGCAAGGGAGGCTACGCTGCCGTGTATCTGAGTATCTCTGTATCTTTGTATCTCTAAACAAGTCACAAAAGTGCAAATTTTGCGGCTCAAAGTATGCAGGCACTAAATTACGCATACGCCGAGGAGACCCCCCCGAAACAGAGCGAAACGGAACGTGTAAATTGTTTCAACCTCCTGTCTCCCCTCTCCCTCTCTCCCTGTGTGGCATCTGCGAGCTGCCAATTTGCCAAGTGTCCGCAAACAAAGAGCGAAACTCGAGACACAAACACACACACACAGAATAGTTGTCAGTGGGTGTCCGTGGATGTCCTTCGGGTGTCACCGAATGGGGCAGATACACTTACGGGACTACCACTGCCCTGCCACACGCCATAGTCGAAGGATCCCATGTCCGGGGGACACAGCAAAGTTCCGACAACTTCAAGTGGCATTGTAAAAAGTTGCCAGCCTCCCCCTGCCCCCCCACTTGTCTCCTCCATGCCTCATTTAAAATGCAAATGGAGGCCAGGCCATGCCAGGCCGACAGGCTGCCAGAGGCCTGGGGGAGGGGCACACCTGGATGGCTGGCAAATTAGTTTCACGGGCAAAACATAAGCAAAACATCAGAGCACAAGGCAGGCCAATATATCATCCATTTGGACTATAAATTATCCCAAATATGGGGCGCTGTCATATCGGGAATTTATTTCGGGTCGGAGTCGACACTCAACACTCGACAATTGCACGTAATCCGCTTTCACTTCAGCCTCAACTTTGGCCTTTCATTGCTGCCACGAAAAACTCCTCTAACGAGGGACACAAGGAGTACAAGGAGGTGTGTTCCTGCTCCTTCTCCTCTTGGAAGGAGGTGTGTTCCTCCTCTTGGTAGAAGGTTTCCCCTTCTAAGAGGAATCCGCTAACTTCTTAAGTGCAGTGCAACTTTTTGACACTTGGAATTGAGTTTTGTGGTGTAATTGCATTCCATGTGCCACCTTTAGCCCCCCTCACCACCCCCCACCTGGGGACCCAAACAAAAGTCGCAATCCAATCTCAAATCCATGGCCAGCATCCATGAGCTCGTGTATCTGTCAGATACGAGTTGCAGCGGCGTCGCTTTGGTGCCATCAAATTTGCATGGCGTCGGGGAGGCTGCCGCCGCTGCAGATAATCGCAATCTTTGACTGCCACCCCCTTGAAGGCGGCAATTGAATCATTTCTGCAAATGGATTTCAACTTTCCCAGGGGTACGAGGGGGGCGGCGGGGCTGTACGATTACAATTCAGCCAAGGCCAGAAATTAATTGCAATTTTTTGAATGGGAAAAAAGGGCGGAGGAGGAGGAGGAGTTGCAGGAGAAATCAAATTATTTTCCAGGAATGAGAGAGAGAGAGGAAACGTAATCGAAACTGAGAAAAAGGCAGCTGGAAAAACAACACTCTCGAGGGAGAATGGGAAAACCCATTCATTCAGCCAGCCATCTATCCATCCATTCGTCAGTGCAATGCAGTGCCATGCAGGACAAGAAGGACTCCTCTTCGTCGTCTCTGCCGCTGCCAAAAGCGCGCAGCAGGAGGAGGAACTGCCCATAATTAAGACTGCCTGTCCTTGCCTGTCAGCACAGGACATTGTTCTGGCCAGGATTCAGTCTCAGTCTCAGGAAATGCGAATCGACAGATGCCACACAGCACTCCCCCCCCTGCAGCCTGCCTGCCTCTCCTTTGCTCGGGCAATCGGCAGAGGATAAATGAATTTTTCATTAAAAACAGTTGCAAATTATTTAGTTTCATGTTGGGGCATTAATTTGCATAATTTAAACTTCAAACTTTGCCAGCAAATTTTTCAATTTTCCCCAGCTTGTTGCTTGCCCTTCCCTCACGCCCTGCCCCTCGTCTCTGTGTCTCTGTGGATTTTCATGAATGAATTTTTGGCGCGCTTTTTGCAGCGCCGACGCATTGGCCTGCCGCGAGAGAGAGAACAGCAGCAGCACCGATTGAAGCCCGTTGAAACCGGTTGAACATTGAACGAAGCCAACAGCAGCAGCAGCAGCGGCAGCATCCTTTCGAGCAGCATCCTTCAATCACGGATTTATCAGTCAAAAGCGTAGCGCCTGCCCCGGCGGACAACAGTTGCGGTCTGAAGCTCGTCGCGTGTGCGTGTCGCTAGAAACGGAGAATAACGGACAAATCCGGGAAGCAAAGCCAGCGGCAACGGCAGCATCCGAGTCTCCTTCGAGCTTCCTTCGAGCTTCCTTCGGGCTTCGTCCTCGTCTTTGTCTTCGTCCTCGTCCTCGTCGTTTTGTCTTTTGGTTCGAAGTAAATAAAACAAATAGAATTATCCCCAGCCTCAAATATGTATGGAGACGCATTTCAAATGCCAATAAATTGTCATTTAAGAGTGTACCAGTGTGTGTGTGTGTGTGTGTGCGTGTCTGTGTATGTGTGTGGCGTGTGTGGCGTATACGCAATATTTATGAATGCAATTTCCTACTAAAGAGCGCCAGGGATCTATGGGATGCTCAACTGAGCCGAGAGAGATACCGAGATACCGAGATTATTTGTTGCATGTTGCATCTGCCAACAGTTAAGTGGAGCTGCTGCTGCCTTTGTCTGTGGCAATCTCTGTGGAAATCCGTCGTTGCTAAGTCCCTGCTCACCCCCCATTCCATGGTAGCGGATGTATGTAGCATGCACTTGCCACACACTTCGCAAGACTGCCACTTGCCACATCGATATCCTTCCCAACTGTTTCGATGATCATTGATTTGAGAGCGGGGCAGAGTGCGGGGCAAGTCCGAATTAAATTACCTCTAATGGGGATTAATGGAGGGGTTTTTGGGCTCGGATTAAATGCATCTGGGTTTTCCTCTAGTTATTATCTTCTCCTCCCTCCCCTCTACACCCCCCTCTCTGCACCCCGCCTGCCTGTCATGCCATACAAAATGGAATCAGAATTACAAATGCAGCCAGCATTTTGCATAATTTATGTCAAGCATGAAAATAACAACTAAAGGGGCCGATGGCTACATAGAGGCAGGGCAGAGGCGGGTACGGGGTGTGAGAGTGGCAGCGGCAGTGGATGAAAAGCGCACTAGTTGTAGGGGTAGGGTAGGGGGGCGGTAGGGGGGGTAGTGAGCGCACACATGGCCATAAATAAGTGCAGGTTTAAATACCACGGCAACAATTGTGAAATATGGCAGAATAATAGAAAGGACCAAAAGCAGAGCAGAGCAAAAGCAGAGCGAAGCGGAGGAGGAGCAGAGAGGAGCGGAGGGGTGCAGGGAGGGGCAGAGCAGCAGCTAAATATTCATAAATGCACTGCAGGAAAAACTATTCATGTCTCAAAGAGAGAATTAAGTGCTGGAATCTCCCAATTTGGGAACAAATACACACAGAAAATCCTTAAAAATAAATCCAGAAAAAAATATAAAATTTTATTTTGCAGTTTGCATTTCATTGAAATGGTAACGACTTTATTTTTATGCCAGAACTCAAATTTTTCTAGCTAAATTATGTATCCAAAGTCAAATAAAAACTTAATGTTTTTTTCTGTGATTCGCTTTGAAGTTTTTAAGAGAAAATCAAAGCTATATATTCTTCTGCACTTGTAATAAAAATTCTTAAATCAAGAGCAACCATTTCTTACTCTAAAATTGGGACAAACTTTATGTTGGGGGTGGAATTTTGATCTTATGGTTTCCAATTTCCCATTGGTTTAATGATAAAAGTGATAAAAGAAATGCATGCAATCGGGATGAAGGTGGGGAAAGGGGTATCCCCAAAAGGGTAATATAAATATTTTAAATGTGAAAAATAATACTTGATGGTGGCGTCTGTGGTTGAATGTTTCCTTCAAATCTTTTTGGCTTTGAATAATAATATTTTTATAGTTTTTGTGGAAAGCAAACTCCAAAGATTGGCAATTTCTGTACTTAGAATCTAATGGTTTATATTTCAAAAGCCATCATTTCGTATCAAAATGTCATTTAATATCATATGGAATGTCTTCAATAATTCCAGTGGCATTTGATGATTGATAACCAAATGATAGAACCATTAGGCTATGGTAACTGATGATAAAGAGAGAATCTCTGTGGGACTTATGTATGTACATATGTGTGGTCATAACTCTTTGCTTTTTCACAGATTTTCTATATTTTTATGGTGTTTCGAAAAGATATTTGGAATATGTAGATACTATAATACTTTAATGTTGTTGAGATACAAAATTCAGGACTTACCATTTTGCAAAGACTGTCTAATCTGTGGAGATATTATGCGACTTAATTGATTCCGCGAAGACATTCGTTCAACAAACTCCCTGGAAATAAAAATAAGAATAATATTAAATATAATAAATAATAAATATAAAAAAAATAATAAGTATAAAATAATTAATAAAAAATAATAATATATAAAATATAAATATATATAAACATATAAAATAATAAATATAAAACAATAAATATAAAATAACTAATATATAACAATAAAAATAAAATATAAAAAATTATATAAAATAATAAGCAAATATTAAATAATAAACATAAAATAATAAATATAAAATAATAATAATGAATAAAATAAAAAATTAAATTTTTAATTCAATTTGCAAAAAAAATATCTTGGAAATATTGAAATGAAATATAAACCATATATTCAATATTCTCACTCTATATAACTCTCGATTTTTGAGTACATTTTCGTGAATTTAAATGTTTATGGTACAATCCTTGAAAAGGGGTTTACTTTTGCGCTAGTTTTTGGAACATTTGTTCTCTGCTTAAGGAATCAATTAGAAATTAGAAATCTCTATCTAGAAAAGACTCAAATCTTGAATCAAATTCAAATGAAAACTTGGCATATCTTAAAATGAAATAAAAATACATAGGATCTATTGCTATTTTCCATAGTTGAAGCATCGCAGAGTAGAAAATACATTCGGTATACTGGAGTATTATTTTTGGTTATTATTTTAAAGAATTCTCCTCCATTAAGAGATTAAATTGTCGATTGGGGAACGCTTTCCCGCAGTGCATATGCCAGGCTATGGAAATACATGTGAAATGTTAGGTACATGAGACGCAAGAGGGAGGAACAGGAGCTAGGCAGGGCAGAGAGCAAATGTCAACTGGGGATGGGGAGGTGCAGGTGCAGCAGCAGCAACAGCAACAGCAGGGGGCCGGGGTTCAGTTCAGGAAAGCGAAGGCTAAGAGTGGGGCATTGAGTGATGGAGCTGCTGGGAGCAGAGGGCAATGGGCTCAGGCAGCAGCAGCAGCGGCAGCAGAGCTTCAAGGAGCCTCCCCCTGCGGGCATGCCACTGCCACTGCCGCTGCTGCTGTTGCTGCTGCTGCTGCCACTGTTGCCACTGCTGCCTCTCTCTCTTCGGAGAACAAAACCCCAGTGCAGAACAAGAACAAAATGGGCCAAAAAGTTATTTTAAGCGCTTTTCTCGCTCGCTCGCGACAAGAATGAAAGAAAGAAAAGCGCGAGAGGGGAAAAGCGTTCCTAAAGTGGCAGGAGGAGGAGGTAGGGTGCTGCTGCTGCTGGGGTGTGCTGCTGTGGGGTGGGGTGTGGGTAATCTCGAAACAATTATGCATACGCGCATGCAGAAAGAAAATCTGTGGCGCGTGATTCTCGGAAAAGCAGAGAGAAAGTAGCCCAAAAGCCTCGACATGAAAGCAGCAAAGCGCCAAATGTTTGGCCATTAGCATAAAAAATAATGGCCAAAATAGAGGCAGCAACAAAGGCAGAGAGAGAGAGAGAGCAGGGGAGAGTATATGGGAGAGAGCATGGGAGAGGATTGGAATCGAAGACTTCATCTTAATCCTTTCCAACTGGCAAATTGGCGTGAAAATGCCTCAAGGGTTTTCCTATCTAGGATGCCCATTTCCAGTATCGTCTCCTCTGCTCCTGCTCTCTGGTCCTGCATATTTTTATGACCCAATACTTTTCAGAGTCACTGTGTGTGTGTGTGTGTGTGAGGGCTGTCGTGTGTGTGCGTGGCAGGCGGAGGGCCAACGAAATGAGACCAAAAGTGAGGCCAATAAAAAGGCGATAAAATTGACGCCAATACAAGCAAGGGAGGAGTGGAAGGAGGAGTAGCAGCAGCAGCACCAGCGATAAGCGTATCCTGTCGGCACAGAGTGCATAAAAAGGCGATATATATTCCAGCATATTCCCCGCCAGGATTCCCTGCCAGGAGTTCCGATAGATAGCCAACACCAACGCCAACGACTGTTCCGACTATTCCCAATGCCTTGGTGATTAATGGGCCAGGGCACATGGCCGACGGGATGCGCATAACTCACTGGGCCCCAACGAGATACTGCCGATGGCTGGCCCTCGGCTTGGGCCTGGTGTTGGCCCTCGCCTGGACGGCAGCGGCAGCCGCTGCCATGGAATCGTCGGCGGAGCTGCAGGCCCTCAGCCAGGACCTGGACCTGGACCATCATCATCATCTGCAGAGTGTGGCAATTAAGCCGTCGCCAGGTGTCGACGGCAGCAGAGGCGATGCCTTAATTAGTGGCAGGGAAACAATACAGAAAGGAGGAGGAGCGGGACACACGGGGCAGGAACTGCTTCGTTCCAACTGGAAATACAAACGGACGAAAGTGAAGCGCAGGCAGCGCCTCAATTCGCAGAGCAATCTGCCGAGCATAACCAACTCCTCGGCCCAGCCCTTCACGCCGCTGCCCGCCACCCAGCAGCGCTACCTGAAGGTCAACCAGGTGTTCGAGAGCGAGCGCCGCATGTCCCAGGCGGAGATCCAGCGCAATCACGGCAAAATCGTGCTGCTCGGCCTCTTCGAGCTCTCCACGAAGCGCGGACCCCGGCCGGACGGCATCTCCGAGCTGGGGGCCGCCACGATGGCCGTGGAGCACATCAACCGCAAACAACTGCTGCCCGGCTACACCCTCGAGCTGGTGACCAACGACACGCAGGTGAGTCCCAGGAATTGAGGGGATTTCTAGGCAGGGAATGTGGAGTGGGATGGAGGGGGGCTGCCTTCCATTACGAAATTGAATTTTCATTTAGTGGCGCGTGCAACATTAAAACTTAATAAGAAAATCTGCAGCAGGAGCAGCAAGAGGAGCAGCAGGAGCAGCCGCAGGAGGAGCATCTGGCTGCTGGCTGGAAATATGTCATCAACGTTTCATCGTCTGCCTTCTCGTCTTTGGGCTCTTTTATTGCCATTTTCTTTTCTCTTTTTGGTTTTGATGGGGCACGCAAATGTACAACACGCATACGGACGGAGACCCGTACTCCTATCCCGTATACTGTATACCGTATCTCCGTATCTCTGTGTCTCTATCAAAACGACGACATTTTAAAAATGTTTATTGCGCCATCTTGACGCGTTTTTATGATGGCGAAACGAGTCACTGAACGGAGGACACACCACACTCTCTGCAATCCTTAATGTCTCTCTCTGTCTCCCTCTCTCTCTCTTTGGTGGACTGCAGTGTGATCCTGGCGTGGGTGTGGATCGCTTCTTTCATGCCATCTACACACAGCCCTCGACCCGCATGGTGATGCTGCTGGGCTCTGCCTGCTCGGAGGTCACCGAGAGCCTGGCCAAGGTGGTGCCCTATTGGAATATTGTGCAGGTGAGTCCAGGGGTGGCTAGGGGTGTGGGGGGTGACTGATTAAAATGCAAATGTACCGCTCATTCATTCACTCAAGCGCCGTAATCGAGCAATTGCTCAGAAACCTAATCAACTCACGTGCTCTCCGCTCCACTCCGCTCTCTCCACGCGAATTAGCATAAATGCCAGAGCCAGGATGAATCCTGGATCTGCATAGAACCTCCCCCCCATAGCACCCCATAAACCATATACCATAGACCACACACCATAGACCACCACACACCATAAACATTTCCACGCACCACAAATTATGAGGTCCACAAATTCACTTACGCATCCTCCCACAACCCCCATCCCTCCTTCCCCCTCCGACATTTGCATTTAACCTTTGAAGTTTCACTCGAGATATGTTAAATGAGAGGCGAAACTTTGTAGACCATGCCACACACACGCACACACACATTTGTAGCATGTAGAATGCGGTATGCGGCATGTGTGTGGGATTCCTTGAGGCATGTCTTGCATTTTAAGCGGCACACACGCATTGGCAGGACGACTAACGATTGCTCCCCTCCCCCTCCTTGCTAAAAGGTCTCCTTCGGCTCCACCTCGCCGGCGCTGAGCGACAGGCGGGAGTTCCCCTACTTCTATCGCACCGTGGCCCCCGACTCGTCGCACAATCCGGCGCGCATCGCCTTCATCCGCCGCTTCGGCTGGGGCACGGTGACCACCTTCTCGCAGAACGAGGAGGTGCACTCGCTGGCTGTGAACAATCTGGTGACGGAGCTGGAGGCGGCCAACATCTCCTGTGCGGCCACCATCACATTTGCGGCCACGGACTTCAAGGAGCAGCTACTACTCCTGAGGGTTAGTAGTGGAGTGGGTGTGGGTTCGGGTGTGGGGTCACATCCCAATGACAAATGACAATCTCGTCTTGCCCCCCAGGAGACAGACACGCGCATCATTATCGGCAGCTTCTCGCAGGAGCTGGCCCCGCAGATCCTCTGCGAGGCGTACAGGCTGCGCATGTTCGGGGCGGACTACGCCTGGATCCTGCACGAGAGCATGGGCGCCCCATGGTGGCCAGACCAGCGCACCGCCTGCACAAATCACGAGCTCCAGCTGGCCGTCGAGAACCTGATTGTGGTCTCCACCCACAACAGCATCGTGGGCAACAACGTCAGCTACAGCGGACTGGTAAGCACAGAGAGAAAGCTGAGAAGGAGAAAGTCCTTTCCTGTCTGGCCATGAAATGATTTATTTGATTAGACAATCCCCAGCCATGCCAATGGCCATTCGCCATTGCCCATTGCCATTGGCCTCGTCCTTGGCGATTGTGATTGTGATTGCAGGTCCTGCCTGTCATCGTGCGCGCGCGTTTTTATGACCATTTTAGTGCCTCGTTCACAGCCAAACGAGGACTCGCGGCTGGCGGTGGCAGCAAGGACTTGCCAATCTCATTACAAGCCATATTCCTGCGGCATTCTGTGGCCTGTTTAATCGCCGACATTTCCACCATTTCCACAATTTCCATTTCCATTTTGATTTTGATTTCCATTCGATTCCACTTGGCAGAACAATCACATGTTCAACTCGCAGCTGCGCAAACAATTTGCACAGTTTCATGGCCATGGCCAGGATGCCGCATCCACAGCCCCATCCGCAGCCAGTGGCAACCGCAAGCGTGCCACACCGCAATCGGATTTGGATTTGGCAACGAGCAGGCGGCGCAGGCGTGCCGCAGGGAGCTCCCATCTCTTCCCGGAGGCCATCTCCCAGTACGCGCCACAGACGTACGACGCCGTGTGGGCCATAGCCCTGGCCCTGCGCGCCTCCGAGGAGCACTGGCGCCGCAACGAGGCCCAGTCGAAGCTGGACGGATTCGATTACACGCGCAGCGACATGGCCTGGGAGTTCCTGCAACAGATGGGCAAGCTCCACTTCCTGGGAGTATCTGTAAGGACAGAACGAGAGAGAGAGAGGGTCGAGGGTGATTGCTTTTTCCTTTCCCAGGGTCCCGTCTCCTTTAGCGGTCCAGATCGTGTGGGCACCACCGCCTTCTACCAGATCCAGCGCGGCATGCTGGAGCCCATTGCTCTGTACTATCCCGCCACCGATGCCCTCGACTTTCGCTGCCCCCGCTGCCGACCCGTCAAGTGGCACAGCGGGCAGGTGCCCATCGCCAAGCGGGTCTTCAAGCTGCGAGTGGCCACCATCGCCCCGCTGGCCTTCTACACCATCGCCACCCTCTCCAGCGTGGGCATTGCCCTGGCCATTGCCTTCCTCGCCTTCAATCTGCACTTTCGCAAGCTCAAGTAAGTCCAGAGCCCAGCCGCAGGGGCAACAACAACCTGCCACAATGCTGCTGCTGCTGCTACTACTACTACTGTGGCTTGCTTACTCTGCACTTTCCATTCCTTGCCAATCCTCCAATCCTCCTTCTCCACAGGGCAATTAAACTTTCCAGCCCGAAGCTTAGCAACATCACCGCAGTGGGCTGCATCTTCGTGTACGCCACCGTCATCCTGCTGGGCCTCGACCACTCCACGCTGCCCTCGGCGGCAGACTCCTTTGCCACAGTCTGCACGGTGAGTCCTTTCTCCCTCCATTCTTTTGTTTGACTTTCGAGGATTCTCTCGTGGGCTGTCTCCCCCTCTCTCTCATCAAATATGACTTTCAGTTTTCTGGCTGGGCTGCCAACAACTTTCGTGGGTCTCGCGTTCTCATGTGTTTGCTTTATTTATGTATGTGTATGTGTGGATTGAGCGGATGAGGGGCCAGAGCCGGAGCAGGAGCGCGCTCCCCGGCTATAAATAGCTCACGGGCTGCCTCCACTTTACGAGCTGCTCTTAAAGCTAGCAAGGAGCAGAGCTTCCAGCCATCCAACCATGCAGTCATCCAGATTTTTAGATGCTGCTGCCATGTCCATGTCCGTGTCCAAGTCCGTGTCCTCTTTAGCTTCAACTTCAGTTTTTAGATTCAGTTTTTAGCCTTAGCCCCAGCTTCAGTTGCTTTAAAAGCCACTCCAGGGAAATTTGATTTGCAGCTTCTCTCTCTCTCTCTGCCTTTGTTATGCTCTTGCAGAGGGTGTTACGATTTTGGCTGGTATTTTGGAACACCCAGAACATACTATGTATAACCTAAAAGCATAGAAGTTGTCTATGGATAGTTCCATACGAAATTCAGAGATCTATTGTTCGGATTAAGTCCTAGACTTTGCCAGAGTATCTACCCCTTCGGCTTTGGATCTCATCCCTTCCGCTGTCTTGATTTTTTTGCTGTTCCGACTTCTGTTTTGTTATTGTTAAGGCTCTCTCGTGTCGACCCCGAAGCGGGACAGAGCCCGCCCCACCCCCGCTCTGCACCCTTCCCCCCTGAGAACAAGTGCAAACACATGACAGGGAAATTTACAATTTTTGTGATATTCCATGTGATATTTGCATAAAATTGAGACGCACCCGCAGCCTGCCTGCCGCCACCCATGCCCATGCCCCTGCCACAAGATTGTGTCCTGCCCCACTGATGAGTTGTTTTCCCTTTCTCTTGTTTCGTTTCGTTTCTGTTTTTCTTTGGTCCTGGCCCCAAACATGACACTTACATCCGTATGGGTTTCTCTTTCCTCCCCCCTACTGCTGGCAGGCACGCGTCTATCTGCTGTCGGCCGGATTCTCGCTGGCCTTTGGCTCGATGTTCGCCAAGACATACCGGGTGCACCGCATCTTCACACGCACCGGGAGCGTGTTCAAGGACAAAATGCTGCAGGACATCCAGTTGATTCTGCTCGTGTGCGGCCTGTTGCTGGTGGACGCCCTCCTCGTCACCCTCTGGGTCGTCACGGACCCCATGGAGCGCCATTTGCATAATCTGACACTCGAAATCAGCGCGATTGATCGGAGTGTTGTCTACCAGCCCCAGGTAGGTGTCATGCCCCATCCCCCTGCTGCACATCCTTTATGGATTGGATTGACATCCAATGTTTGTAAATTGACTCCCCTCTCTGACAATGCCACTCCGGCTGCCCCGCCCCCCTTCTGTCTGATGTCTCCCTTAGGTTGAGGTATGCCGCTCACAGCACACCCAAACCTGGCTGAGTGTCCTGTACGCCTACAAGGGTCTCCTGCTGGTGGTGGGCGTGTACATGGCCTGGGAGACGCGCCACGTGAAGATACCCGCCCTCAACGACTCCCAGTACATCGGCGTCTCCGTCTACAGTGTGGTCATCACCAGTGCCATTGTCGTCGTCCTGGCCAATCTCATCTCGGAGCGGGTGACGCTGGCCTTCATCACCATCACGGCCCTCATTTTGACCTCCACAACGGCGACGCTCTGCCTGCTGTTCATCCCCAAACTGCACGACATTTGGGCGCGAAGTGAGTGCCAGACTGGATCCACCAATCCCCCAGAGTAATCCTCTCGCTTCCTGACAGATGACATCATCGATCCTGTGATCCACAGCATGGGCCTCAAGATGGAGTGCAACACGCGACGGTTTGTGGTCGACGATCGCCGGGAGCTACAGTATCGCGTGGAGGTCCAGAACAGGGTCTACAAGAAGGAGATCCAGGCGCTGGACGCGGAGATCCGCAAGTTGGAGCGTCTGCTCGAGTCCGGTCTGGGCACCGCCTCGACGGCCACCTCCTCGTCCACCTCCCTGCTGCAGGGATGCCACGCCCATCTGAAGCCAGAGCTGACCGTCACGAGCGGCCTGTCGCAGACGCCGGCTCCGAGCAAGTCGCGCACCCCGAGCATCTCCGGGATCCTGCCCAACCTGCTGCTCTCCGTGCTCCCGCCGGTGATTCCGCGCGCCAGCTGGCCCTCGGCGGAGTACATGCAGATCCCGATGCGGCGATCGGTGACCTTTGCCTCGCAGCCGCAGCTGGAGGAGGCCTGCCTGCCCGCCCAGGACCTGATCAACCTGCGACTCGCCCACCAGCAGGCCACCGAGGCGAAGACGGGACTCATCGACCGCCTCAGGGGCATCTTCTCGCGCACCGCCTCCAGCAACAAGGGCTCCACTGCCAGCCTGGCGGACGGCCAGAAGGGCCTCAAGGCGGCCTTCAAGTCGCACATGGGCCTCTTCACCCGCCTGATTCCCTCCTCGCAGACGGCCTCTTGCAATGCCATCTACAACTCCCCGATTCAGAATCCGGGCACAGAGGCTGGCGGCGCCCCCGTCGAGTCCAACTCGAATGGGAGGACGACGCATCTGAAGGCCATCCATCGCGGATCGCTCACCAAGAGCGGCACCCACCTGGACCACCTGGCCAAGGATCCCAGCTTCCTGCTGCCCTCCATCTCCACCATCTCCGGAGAGCATCTGGCGGGATCTGTGGCCCACCCCGTGGCCCCCGATGGCAAGTATGTGAAGCTGCTCGAGACCAAAGTGAACTTTCAGCTGCCCATCAGCCGCCGACCATCGGTGGTGCAGCCCACGCCCAGTCTGAGGGAGCGGGTGAGGGGTTCGCCCCGCTTCCCGCACCGCATCCTGCCGCCTGCTGCCTGCAGCCTGAGTGCCCTGGCCGAGTCGGAGGATGCCAGGTCACCAGATGCCACCGCCATTATGGGCAGTTGCAAGTCCTTTCCGCGCATCTCCCTGCAGCAGGCGACCAGTGGGGGCACCTGGAAGTCCATGGAGACGGCCGCCAAGTCGCGTCTCTCGCTGGGCGACTCCCAAGAGGAGGAGACACCAGAAATACAGGAGGTACAGGTCGAGACGGTGCAGGTCGAGGCGGTGCCATTGAATGGCCTAGGTTAGACCCAGTCCCTCCCCGTCAATTAGAAGCAAACACCAAGCAATTATTTTCGACAGACACGCGCCTTCCAATCTTCCCTTCCGAGAATCCCCCCAGAGATAGAGCCAGGGCCAAGAGCCAGGGCCAGAGCGCGTGTGCAACTGACCAATCATCAGCTTAAAGCAATCAAACGCATTAGGGATAACGCCTAGATAAGTCACGACACCCACGAGTAGCTCCTCCGAACAGCCAGTCATCATCTTCCAAGAAGGAGGAGAGACCTTACCTTCCTCCCTCCCGCTCCACTCTATCTGTATCCCCACACTCGATAATGTGATTAACCCTTGAGTCCCCAGTGCCCTCTTTGACCCCGCTCTCTTGTAGGTTAAGTAGATGAGCTTTTCGTTAGCTAGTGATTGAATCCCACGCCCTCCCCCCACATCCTATGAACCTTCTTGCCTTCCCTCATCTCTAGACGTAAGCAAATGTTGGATAAATCTTAAGGAATCTCGTTTTGGTTTTGGTTATTTTCCGTTCATTTGTTGTGTGCTGCATCCCACGGTGGTGCATCCCAGTGTATCCAGAGAGCAATACTATCGTATATCGTACTAAACAATACAATCTAGAGTCTAGAGAGCATCAGCGCATGAGAATCAGAATCAGAAAATCAGAGAATCACAATCGAAGTTAGAGTAGGGTTAAAAGCCAGCCAATATGATTAATTATCGCCACAGTCGTAGATGAATCCATGAATCATGTGTGTGTGTGCGTGTGTGTGTAGGGCATAAGTAGGGGAAGTAGTCGCCACTTAAGAATCCCCCCCTGCCCCCACCCAGAACCCCACCACATTCCCACATCGCACAGTGGGCCATTTGGCTCATCTAGAGGAACGAAAGGCATTACACTCTACATAATATATTTTCAGGAATATTAAAGAAAAAAGGTACATAAAAGCTGAAAATTGTGTGTAAATCATTCAAATACAAAAAAAAGCATGTAAAGAGTAACAGATTTATCGTCTTTTTTCGCTTACCCATAAACCGTTGCATATTCCCTCTTTTCTTTCGCATTGGAGATTTAGGTCGAAGAGAAACACCGCGCGAAAGGCAAACGAAACGCAAAAAATAATTACCAATAGGCGCACAAGCATTGGGATTATTAATCTAAGGCGTGGCACTAGGGGGCGCAAGTTCGTGTAAACACACAACACAAGAGAGAGTCAGATATGTAAAACGCCTTAGATTTTATCACTTTTCCCTCTGCACTTTACACCATGGAACATCGCTGGAACTCACTTCACTTCATTCTTTGATTCCTTCTACTCTCAAGGGGTGGGAGAGCGACACACACATAGCTGGAACTCAAACGGAAAAAAAATTGAGACGCTTACGCTACACTTCCCCAAAAGGTGTATACCTTTTCCACATTTTACCCATTGGGTTTTTCACAATTTTCCCGATTTTTGCGATTTGAAACGCGGAGCTAACTTACGACGCACGCGCTTTGACCGGTGAATTTAAGTGAGAGAGCGCGCTCTATGCAGCGGTGCAAATGCGTTTATTCTATGCTCCCCTACGCTCTCTTCATAATTGTCCTCGCTCCCACTCTCTCATCAGCTTCTTTTGCTAATCGCTTATGGCTGCTGCTTATGTTATCCCTGTGCTACTGCAAAGGGAGATCAAAAGAGTACGCTTGTGTCACCTGTTGGTAGGAGTGAGAGGCAAATATTGGTGAGAGGATTGCAGTGCGCGCTGCGTAGGTGCAGCGCAGCCGGCGTAGTTACTCGGGTATTTCACGCTCTCCTTCTTTGCCTCTACCTTCTCGATGTCATATGCAAAAGATAAGCTGGAATACATATTTAGGTTCTTTTACTACACCCGCTGCTGCTGCAAAAATCAAGAGCGAACGTTTGTTGTTGGGGGAGTGGGAGTAAGATAGAAATGATGTTGATTGTGTGCATGTTCAATCATGTTCACATATAGAGATAGCATAGTAGAGATGGCTATTTCAAGTGGAATTTCATCTAGAAAATATAGAAAATTCTTTATTTTTTTAGATAATTAACGAATTAATCAAGAATTCATATTTTTCATAGAATGTTCCGAATTTTAATTTTAAAAAATCATTACGTATGGGATTCCATAGGGTATCATTGGCTAATAATGGGAAAAACTGAGCTAAAGCAGGAGTACAATAGAAAAACGAAGCAAAAACTAATATCAACCTTTGAATGCTAAACATATGGTAATTTCGTTCCTCAAAATCAGCCAAATCGTCCACTGTGAATATCCCCACTGTCTAAGCCAGACGGCGCTCTCCAGTCTGGAGAGGAATACCATTCCTATTCCCATTCCATCATAGCGACTAAGCCACTAAGTTTTTAGCATTGTAATCCAATTCCACTATCCCCCCATCCACACTCTATCCACTTTCTCCACTCTCCAGCTACAGTCCACATTCCGCAGAATAACTTAACAATAAACAATGGAGCCTAAGCAGAAATGCCCGGCCAGAGAATAATGATTAATTAATTAAACTTGTTTTATTGAGTGCCGCCCCCAGGGCGGTGTGGGGTAGGGCGGGGGGTTGGTAAATGAACCATATCCACAGCAAAACACACAGTCACAGATACAGATACAGCTACACACACATACACACTCCTCCAGTCTGGAGGGCAGAACAGTGACCGAAGAGAAATGACTTTGTACAAAGCCGTGAAATGAGTTCGCCAGCGAAACGGTGGACTCCGAGGACTCGAAGGACTCGCAGTACGGGAATCCTGCACAAAAGGAACGCGACCCCAGAACTAATAGAGTTCGGTGATTAAGTTGACGTTGCAATTTGTTGCTATAAATAAATAAATAAATCGGATGACCGAAAAACGGTCACGGCTCCGGCTACGGCTACGGCTCACGGCGGGAGGTCCTTCCGCCGCTCACGTGTGTAATCCTGCCTCCTGGCTGGACCCCATCCTGTGTGGCAGAGGCAGTGGCAGTGGCCGTGGCTGTGGCAGAGGCGTGTGAATTTATCTTTATGCTCGTAAAACAAAAAGCACATGAAACGGAATCGGCCAAATAAACAGCGACGACAACGAGGGAAGCAATGGGATTGGATATGGGGATATGGGGATTGGGGATTGCGATGGGGACATGGCTATGGATGGAAGATGAAGATGAGCACAGAGCACACACAGAGCAAGAGGGAGAGAGGGTAGGGGTGAGGGCAACCAACGATGATGGTGACATTCACACAGTCAAGAGGGGGCGAGAGGGGAACGGCGACTGAATGCGCCAACATTTTTCATGGCTCCATTCACTGAGTCCTGGTGCTGGCTGCTCCACCTCCACAACGACTGACGCATCAAGATTTATCCCGGTCGCACTTTGTTGCCAGTTGCCTCCGCAGATTGCCACGAGTGTCGCAGGTCGTAGGTCGGTGGCAAGGGTGGCTGGAGGGGTGGCTGTGCGGGGTGGCTGTGCGGGGTGGCTGTGCGGGGTGGCTGCTTCTTCCGCTCAATAAAATGGAGCAGTCCTGTCTTTACATTTGCTTTATTACAGTTGGAGTACCTTGCCACAGGGGCTGTCACATCGAGGCACACACACACACACACAGAGACACACACAGAGACAGGGCAAGAAATGTTTATTTATTGCACATATTTGCCACAGCCCGCAGTCTGCTGTCCACACAGGTCCAGTGCCTGCTTGCCACCAGCTGACGACAACGTTTTGTGGCATCGCAAAAGTTGCGCAAATATTAATTTTAATCAAGCTAATTAATATGGTCGAGCCGGCTAAAGAGGAAGAGCCTACCGAAAAGAGGGAAAACCCCAACCGAAAAAGGAGGAAAACCTCAGCCGAAAAAAAGAGGAAAACCCTCACGAAATAAGAGGAAAACCCCCAAATGAAAACAAAACCAAAAAGAGAGCGAGAGAGGAGCCCACGAAATGAATAAAAATGGGGACGAACGTGTTCTTCAGGCATTGACAAATGGGCGGACGGGTCAACAACAGGTTGGGTCGTCGCCACTCGAGAGGCAGGCGGCGGCCCATTGTGCCGCACAGCCGGAGCATTCAGCGGAGGCTTCATTAAAGCCCGGCACTGAGCCCGGGACTGAGACTGAGCCCCCGGGCCAAAAGCTCCCTTAATTAGCGCCTGCTCCAAAGGCAATTTACGCGTATGCCAAAGTGCATTAAGTGAGCATCTCCTGATGTACTCCACTGTGCCCGCTCTGCGTACTCTCTCTGTGTTCTCTGTTCTCTCTGGAGCCTCGTGCCAATTCCCTCTAATTATTCAGGATTATCATGAGAGCATCCTCTTACAGAAAGGATGAGTGTATGAGTGGGGGTGTTTGTGTGTTTGTGTTTGTGTGTGTGTTTGTGGCGGGAAACAATGCTCCAGGGCAATCGCAATTCCATTCTCATTCCCACGAGAATGGGGCACCATCTCATCTGCACAAAGACCTGCACTTTACTTACCTTTTGGCATAAAGCGCTCCAGTTTATTCCACATACATATCTCTTCCAGGTTCCGTTCTCCCTGCCACCCTACCTCCTGCCATTAGAAGGTGGCACATAAAACGGCACTAAGTTATTTTCAATCAATAAAAACAACATAAACAAAAAGCAAGCTGTAAAAAATACACTCAACTCCCATCCTCTCCCCCCCGCCATGCCCCATGTACACACGTGTGGCACGCTCTTTGCTGCTGCTGCCTCCCCCCCGGTGCCAGTTCATTCCTTGGAGGACCGAAGGGAAAACCACTGTGCTCCCAATTTGCCAATAAATTTGCTTGCCATGCACTGCCTGTAATTCAAAAGAAGCGACTGAACCGAAAACAGCAACACATAACAAGAAAAATGATGCCAGGATGCGATGAGAACGAAGTAGGGGATACCCTTACACCCTTGTGGGTTCCTAAGGGGCCTGCGATTACGACTATAACTAATCAGAGATTACAAAGATACATATAGTACATAGATCACGCATGGCAGGTGGATTAGATGAAGCTGAAACTTACCAAAACATGGACTGATAAAGGCTAAAAGTTTGTAAGATTTAAATGAAAATATATACTAAAATAATAGATATAATATAAAATAGTATAAAATATAATAACAATACAGATGTTCGTTGATGTTTTAACCCAATAAATAGTATTAAATATTCAACAAATTCTTTTTATTAAGAAGAACATGGAAAATAACAACTAACCTATTTCCGAATGGAATACAAAGTCACTTACACTCTAAATAATTTAAGGGAAAACTCTCTTCTACATCGCACAAACTATATTTATTAGAAAATCTTCGACCTATGAAAAAGCCCTCATCAGAAAACGATGTTAGGGATAGGAAGGAATATAACCTTTAATAAAACAACAATTGTCTGGTTTCCTTGAACTTAAAATGCACCCTTTAAAATAACATCTATCTCCTACAATTTTGAGTTCTGTCTCATCAAATGGCCCTAAAAACTTTTCCTTATTGATTTTTCTATTAATCTGATCTAAAATCTTGTTCGGTTTCCTAACCATCCATAATAATTACTTATATAAATAAATTAATTTTTAGAAGTATTTTTTTAAAGAAGATTTGGGCTGTGGTCGTTTAAGAAGGATATGCAAAAAAATTACCGAAAATTGCAACACAAAATTAAATTGGAAATGAGTTTTATTTTGAGCGAAAAAAATAAAGATCCAGAACAATATTAAAGTTTTTGTGTGTTTATTGAAAACTGATTGAAGTTTGTTTTCCTAATTTGAGTTCGCTGATTTCAAATTGTATCTCAAATGTTTTTCCATCAGTTCGCTTTTAGAATTTACAGGTTTTATTAATTTTTTTACCTTTTTTTATATGAATAAATGTTTAAAAAGTCTTAACTTTACTCCACATACAGTGATTTTCAAAATTTTGATTTTTTCCAACGGCAACAGTTATATATAATATATACTATGAATTTGAAATATAATCATTATTATATGTGATTTTAATAAATGATAACTTAAAAATATCTCGGTCCCTGGGTGAAACTCTTTTCTTCACGAGAAATCGGAAAGCCCTCTGGCAGAGTACGAAAATCGAGCAACAGGGAAGGAGACCAACAACCGGCAACAGGAGGGGGCACGACCATGAGGAAAGCTGAAATGTGAAAATGTTGGCCAAAAAGTTTTTCCTTTTGCTTTTGCTTTTGCTTTTGGCCTGGTGTGTTGAGCATTTCTTTCAACTTTTTTCGCGTTGCTTTCGTTGCTTTTGGCTGTCGAGTACGTGGCTGCTGCTGGCGCTGCTGCTGCTGTCAGCGCGGGGAAAATGACAAAATATGTTCGTGCATATATTTGTGGGATCTGCCACTCCCACTGGCCCCCCCGCCTGCGACTGCCTGCTGCCTAATCAGGCAGAAAAACATTTCACGTTAAACATTTTCCGCCTTGATGACAATTCGCACTTTTAATTGAGATTGGAAAAGCGTAAGCGAAAGCCAAGGTGCGAAAGCCGCTCTAATTGGTTATCTCTTGGGAGGGATGGGGGGGAGGGAGGCAATGCAGGAAACAGGCCTCAGCAAGCGGGTTGGGGGGAGGGTGGGGAAATGGGAAACGAGTGGCGGAAAACGGATTTCTAGACGAGTGAGCGCCTGATTGAAAATTTTCACATGACGAGGAGACGAGATGGGAGATGAAGCCTCAATTCATGCAAATTCTGTCAGAGATACAATCAGAGAGCGGGAGGGTGGCTGGAGGGGGGCTACAGGGGAGAGAGCGGTGGTTGAGCTGTTGCCATTCAAGTCATGATTGCAATTTATTATAACTGAGCTGTAAACAAATACGGTTGAGGGTAGAGCCACACACGCACGAGAGGATCTGCACCAGTGACTCCTGCTGCTTCGCCTGGTCCTCCTGCTGCGTCTCCTGCTGGAGTGGCAAGCGGTTATTGTCGCGACAACTGACTTGGACAGGAAACAGCAGCCAGAAAAGCAGCGGAGCAGCAGCGGTGGAGCAGCTCTCTCAGAGCGAGCAGCAGATGGAGATGTAGATGGAGATGTAGATGGGGTATGTAGTAGGAGATGCACTCACATGTTCAGTTACCATGGGAAATTACACGAATGGAATGCCAGCACACACTCAGAGAGACAGAGAGAGAGAGACAGGACATAATGTTGTTGACACACTGCAAACACAGATACACACACACACGTACACGTACACGTGCAGGAGAACGGCAGTCAACTAGAAACGGAAACGGAAGTAGCAACATGGCGACAGCTGAGCAGAAGAGAAAGTGGAGGCGAGGCGGGGCAGGGCGAGGCTGCCAACTGATTGCAATAGATAGAGAAACGGAGACAGAGACAGCAACAGCAACAGCGATGGAGACGACTTGGCAGCCAAATGATTAATTTCAACAAGCTGCCACAAACTGTTGATGGAACAGGCAGCAGCAGCAGGCAGCAGAAGCACTAGAAGCACTAGAAGCGGCAGCACTGGAAGCAGACTTCTACTGTCGTACGTGTCCTGTGTGTCCTACGGGTTTATTGACTATCTGTGGCAGGACGAAAACTACACAGAGAGAGCGGCGTTGATTTTGCGCTTGAGAATTAAATGAACCACAAAATAACAGAAAATTCGTTTACGGATTGGCCATCCTAAAGCCAACCCCCCCCCCCCAACCCACTGCCAGCCCACTCCCAACCCACTCCCCTATATGCTATTTTGTACTCTGATCAGATTTCTAAATTCCCATTTTCTCGTTTCTTTTTGCCTAATCCCTTCAATGCGAGAGCCAGCCTGCTTTGCATTCGGCATTCCGCATTCCGCATTCAGAGCTGCCCAAGGATACTCGATTCAAACCCTGATTCATACCCGGCTCTGTCATCAGAAACAAGGAAGAGATGGCCCCCGAAAATAAGTGCTAACTGGAACAGAGATCAAATAACCCAAAGCCCCCCCTCAGACCCAGAGCCCCCTCTCGCAGACCCTCTCAGAGGCTCTCTGCCTTGGAGTTCAAATGCCAAAACATTTTCTGGCGAAATTTCTTGAATGGACATGGCATGGACAAAGCCCCAAACCCCCTGTCTCCCGTCTCTCTCTGTCTCTGTCTCTGGTTGTGTGTGTGGGTGTGTGTGTCTCTGCCTCCACTCTCTGTGTGTGTCTGTGTGTCTCTGCTTCTGTATTTGATTTGCGGTTGTGCATCCATTTCACTGCAAATGAAGCAAACGAGCCGTGCGGTCATTAGATGTCCTACCTACCGCAGTGCAAAGCTTTGGACTCCAGCTAGGACTCCCTCCCTCCCTCTCTCGCTCTCCCTCCCTCCCTCTCTGTCTATCTGTCTGCCTGCCTGTCGCCTGTCGGCAGGCTCGTAAATATTGCCGGACATTAAAGCGTTTGAAGTCCTAAATTCTGCTCAATTGCCCCGTAACCTCATTAATTTGCGTCTGCCGCTTGAAATTTTAATTACAGGCGGGGTCATGCAACATGCAACATGCAGGTGGAAGGTGAGAGATCAAAAGGCAGCGACAAAGTTTGTGCCAAGCTTCATTTAACTTTTTTGGCAACTTGACACGCCGCACATGCAACACATGCTGCCTGCTGCCTGACACATGCTGCGCCCCATTGTGGCGTATGCGTAATCTGCATTGTTTGCCCTAAGCATCAACATTTGCAGCCACAGCCAGGAGGAGTACACCGTCGTGCAACGCGATGACTTGATAAATATTTCCCTTGGCGGCAACATCATCATCAACTTGCAACAACACAACTGCAAGGGGAAGTGGAAGCGGAGGTGGAAAAGGAATCGCGTCGCTGCCTTTGTCTTGGCAAAAATAAGTTTTAATTAGACGTCACTGCAGCGCAAAGTTTTCCCTGGGCTCAAGCGGCGTATGCGTGATGTCAGGAGATGAGCAGCCAGGAAAAAGGGTACCTACGACGCCCACGCCCACTAAGACGCCCACTATGACTCCTACTACGACGCCCACTCCCACGCCCACTGCGACTCCTACTAAGACTCCCCTTTCCCCCTCTCTTTGCTCATCTCTTCGCAAAAACACGAGAACTTTAATCAAAACTTGTGTTCGTTTGCAATTATGCGACAAGAAGTCAGAAAGAGTAAAGTGCATACACGACACGCGACAGACAGACACTCCTGGCTGCCTGCTGCCTCCTGCCACATGCCCTTGCCTCTCACTCTTGCCCTGTCCTGCCCTGCCTATCACCTGTAATTAAGCGAAGCGAACAGTTTTAAGCTGGCACGCGGCAGCTGGCAGATGCAATGCATCATTAATGCACACTCACTCGTGTGGGGAGAGACCCTGCCACATGCCACACATCCTTCTCCATCTACACCTCAGCAATGGCTGGCGAAATGTGCGTGTCCTCAACGCCACCGAATGGGCTATGAAGGGTTGAGCACGGCAAACGCTTGCGGGGGAAATGGTTGGGCTGGAAATGGGAAAAAAATATTCCCAGCTAATAGCTCCTTTTATGCTCCACTTCATGGCTGCTCTGCTCCGTTTTTGGGCTCCTTGGCTGTGCCGCCACGTAGTCGGCATAAAATTTTGTCGGTCGACGAAGGGGGGGAGGGGTGAGGCCAACGTTTGCCGTGATTATTATGCGAAGGGTCGAAGCGGCGGAGGTACTCGTAATTTCATTAAAATTTTATTAGCTCAATATGAGGCTCAGGTTCGCGTAGGACTACCAAAGAGAGACGGAGAGAGAGAGAAAGAGAATGTGTGTGTGCAGAGCCAGAGCAGGTCTCAGGTTTTGATTTGAGCAAATGAAATTATCACCTATGCCATGGCCATGAACATAAAACCAGCAACAAACCAGCCAGAAAAGAGAGAGCCACAGAGAGCCAAAGCTCTTACTTTTAAGTACTCCAACAGACAAAGGGGGTGGGGAGGGGAGGGCAGGGTAGAGGCTGTGTCCTGGCTGCTGGCTACTGGCTGCAGTCTGACTTTCCCTCTGATAAGTCATTCAATTTTCTCTGTATCTGGCTATTTTACAAATTTTACAATTTTCGCTTGGCTTTTAATTTTCATTTTCCTATTAATTTCAGCACACACAAAGGTAGGGTAGGGAGGGGCAGGGGGTAAGGGGCAAGCATATCACAGGCATATCACAAAAGCCGCAAAGCCTTGCCATTGGCTTTGGTTAATCCAAGCGCTTGGATGACGATGGCGAGAGGTCGTCCCCCCCCGTCGTCCCGTCCGTCTGCCTTTATGTTTTCTTGATTGAGTTTCACCTTTTGCATATGAAATTCAATTTAATCAGGCAGCACACACACAACACAACACAACACAGCCACAGCACACACAGATACCCAGTGACACACACGCACACACACAGATACACACAGACATAATGCAGGCTGGCAATAATAATGAAGTCCTTTTGTTGTTCCCGAACATTTTCAACAACAACACAAATTTGCTTTTGCTTTTGGGTACGCAACAATTTCCAGAGATCGAGGGATTGCCCTGCCTCTTTCCCTTCCCCCTCTCCACCCCTCTCTGTCGTGCTCTCTCTTTGGCTCTGTGTGTTGGCCAACCTCAATAATGTTTTCACTTGGAAATCAATAAATACAAATAACATATATTTGATGAAGGCAAACGCAGGAGCAGGCAGGAGGCCCCAGGATGCGGGCTAAAAACGAGAGCAGAGCTGAGAGCAGAGCAGGGAGCAGAGCAGGGAGCAGAGCAGGGAGCAGAGCTGAGAGCAGAGGCTGGAAGCGCAAACGCAATGCCAATGCCGCAAGACAAGCCACCAGCCAACCACCCAACTGCCACCCACCCGACTGGCGACTGCCCCCCTTGGTTGTCGCGGAAAACCACAAAGTGGAAAACCAACAAACAGCTGAGGCGATAGAAATGCTGACGCTGCAACACCGAACCGAAACAAAACAATCGAGTGAAAGCCTCCATAAAACAAGAGCTGCCGCTGCTGCTGCCGCTGCTGCAAGAGGCAACAATGAGATGAGGGAAAAGTTTTTATTAACTCTTTGGCTGCCATGACCGCAGCTGGGATTCTCTTTTTTTATGGTCATTGTCCTTTTGCGGCAATTGGCAGAAACTTAAGACCAAAGGCAAAGGCAAGGACAACAACTTGTTGTCGTCCTCGTCGTCCTTGTCGTCTCTTGGTCAAATGCAAATCCATTGACTTCTCCCTGGAAGTCGATGATCAAAGCCAGGCCAGGACATGCCCCAGCCCAGGGGTTCGAGAGTGGGGTGCCTCTCCCTCTGTCAGCTTGTTGTTTTCCCTCATTTTCCGACAGCCGGACCGACGCCTGATGACCGACTGATGACTGGCCCAAGTTCTGGGGCCAAACAATGGTATTGATTTAGGCCCAGACCCCAGAGAGTCCCTGCTCTGCCTCGACATATGTTACACATGCCGCAAGCTCTTGCCACAGAGCAGACGAGAGGGGGGAGTCGACTTGCCAAAGAGGCTTCCACTTCCAGTTCCACTTTAAAGGGGGGGAGGACTGGGATGGTCTGGTCTGCGATGGTCTGGTCTGGTCCTGTCTGCACGAATTTAATCGCATTTAGCTCATTTAGCGGCAAATTGAATTTGCCATTCCATCCAGCCGCCCACTCCCACCCCTACCCCCCTCTCGCACACCCCCCTCGAACGCTCTCTCGCTGTCTATGAGGCATGCCTCCCCCACTTTCTGTGAATAGGCCCCCGCCGAAAATGAGAAATTCAATTAAAATCAAATTTTTACAGGCCATGCCCCCTAGCCAGGGATACCACGGGGGAGGGGGTAGTGGGGAGGGTGTGTCGGTCGCCTTTAAACAGATTTCAGCTACAATTTCGTCACTTTAACTCTCGGGGAAAAAAGCAAACAGAAACCGACACCAGAAGTAGAAGCAGAACCAGAACCGAAGCCAAAATCGAGGCAGAACAAAGGCGGAGGCACAGAAGGAGGCAGGGACGAAGGCAGAGACAGGGGCAGCGGCACAGACGGAGGCAGCGGCAGAGGCTGACAAAATAAATAAGCAAAAATAATTGAGCTGCTGCTGGTGCCATCATCGACATCGGCATCATCCCAAGGCTCAAATCCCAATTCCAAGCAAACCCATCCCATCCCCTCCCCTCTGCCCACCCCAACCAACTCCCCGCCAGTCATCGACAGCAAAAGGACACGAGATAATCGCCCGAACCTCCCACAAACATTTTTTCTTTCCTTCTGCAAGTATTTTTTCGGCTCCCTCTTATTTTTTTTGCGCTTGGCCAGGCTTCGTTCGTCCGTGATTAGCTTTGCTGGAGAGAGTCCGAGCGAGAGTCCTGGCGGCTCGTCCTGGCAACGTCATCCCCATGGGGGAGGGGGTGCTGCCAAGGCAAAGCCTTTGGCTAGGCTTTCTTTTTGGGTGATAATTAGGCCTAAGGCCTCAAGCGAAACCTCAAAGTTCCAGGCAGCAGACCCAAAGATGATTTATGATGCATGCCCCATGTCCCGTGCCCCCCCCCCCTGCCCAGGTTGTGCATGCTCTGCTGGAGTTCATTGCGCGTTAATTTATTACATGTTGGCCAAAGGGGATTGCTGCTGCTGCTGCTTCTGCTGCTGCTGCCACTAGAATCTGTCTTGTACTGATGGCGCTACTCCTAATGCCTGCAAATCGTTTAATTATGTGAGTTTTCCCAGCACTCCATACCAATCCGCTCTCTCCCTCTCTCTCTCTCTCTCTCTTTCTATCGGTTTTCCTTTGAGGAACACTTTGCTGCTGTTGCGACAAACGGCAACTACTGAATGGGATCCAGAGTGCCAGAGTGAATGTGGGAAGGGGTGGATGGGGGGGATTGTAGCCATGCGGTTGCTCATGAAATGCAGCACAAAGTCGTCTTCATCCACTCACTGATGCTGCCGCTGTTGCTGTTCGGCGAAGCGGCCACTTCGAGTGCACTGAAGTGTGTTTGGCAGCAGAGGGACAGCAGAGGGGCAGCAGAGTGGCCGCTGAGGGTTAGTGGGGGGCAACAGAGGGCTAGCAGGGGGGCAACAGAGGGGCAGCATAGGGTTATTCCAGAGGGAATTGCAGTTGGAGTTGGTGTGCGTGGGGGGTTAATGTGTGTGGGGGGCTGGGGGGCCTGTTGCAGCTGCTGGCCAGCGAAATGATCAATTGATTTGCATTCCCCACTCCGCCAGGCAGACGTTTAAAGCCAGCTCTGGCAGCAGCAACAGCAGCAGCGGGACGACTGCAGAATTGCCACTGCCACTGACTGGTCTCTGTGCCAAGGGCTTAATAGTCCCGCGTTTAACCCTTAACCCCTGCTGGCCGGAATGGTTGAGGGCACCAAATGTGGAGAGGATTTTTGGGTTCGTCTGTGGCTTTGTGGTTTAGAGATCGTTAGATCGTTTTAAAGCGAAAGCTGTGACGGGGGTAGAAGAGACATTAGCAAGAGATTTTCCTAATGATTGACTCCATGAATGACTCCATCACATGATGAAAGTTTCCATAATCAAATGTAGACCAGCGATCATTGACATGGTCAAAATCTAAAGAGGTGTTATGGGTCCTAAGATCGTACCAAAAAGTAAGCCCTGCCCTTAGGATAAATGCCTTCAATAAGAGCTCTCTCTTTCCTTTGGTAAGCTGAATGCTGATTGATGCCTAAGAGAAGCCTGTAGCTCGCTGATTGATGCCCAAAAATGGCATCCTGTAGCTCTGTGATTGATGCCCAAAGGATGCCCCAAGGGAAGCCTGCAGCTGGTCGACTTTCATGGACTGATAATTTCCTCTTTCAAATGTCCATAAACTTCTTTGAGTGGAAGTGCTTTGGTTTGGTTTTCGATCAGCACTTGGCGGGGCACCTACGTGGGTTAAGCCGAGTGGCAAGTGGCATACACACACACCCGGACACAGACGCGTACTGCCACGTACATGTGGCAAGCAAAACAGCTCGCTGGGGAACTGTAAATCACGTCGAGCGCACAGCGCAAATTGGTTAGTGAAACACATAAACCAACCGGCACACATTCATCAGAGAGAGAGAGGGAGGGGCAGGGAGGGGAGGAGGGCCTAGAGGGGGCACACACACATGAGCTGGCAGACTAAATTCGCGCTTTTGAAAAATGAAAGAGAAATACACAGGAAATGCACACACACACACACACACACAGAGGGAGAAATGTGAAAGTTGTAGCGTAGATGTAATCTCTCTCCTCTAAAGGAGGGTCGGGTCGAACCCTAAAGAATGGCAATGGCTCTGCCTTCGAAGGAGCAGCAGCAGCAGGCAGGAGGCAGCCGGCAGCCGGCACTGACATACGGAATCATATTATCCTTAGGTGGAATTAGTTGTCCCACTCGCAGAGGGTTCCATCCGTTGCTAGGAAGCTCCATCCTCGAAGGCAGCTGCCTTTCCTTTCCTTTTGCAGCACTTTGCTTTAACTTATTTTACTTGCTGCACACATCCTGCAACATCCTGGAAATGACATCCGGTACGGTACGGTACCCTCTTCACCCCCTCCCCTAAAACGCAGAATGAACAGAATGGCAGTAAATGAAATTTTCCATGGCCGCTCGCCGATCGAAGAGAAATTGAAAAAATAATCATAAATATTGCATGCAGCACGGCTCGTTGCAGCACGGCGCTCGATGCTGCCTCTTTGCTGCCTCTGCTATTATTATTTTCTTTTTTTTTTTTTGCTTTTTTTGCCGATTAAGCGGCACAAAATGTGAATGCAACCAGGGGGACACGGGGATACGGCTCGCCGGTTAAGTATACGCCGCGTGGGCTCCACAAAGAGAGAGCTAAGCCCCAAAATGCGCACAAGCCGCTTCGTGTCATCCGCCACAGCAGCAGCAGGAACAGCAGGGACAGCAGGGGGTAGGGACAGCAGGGGTTGGAGTGGAATGAGGTGCCATTGCTGCCATATTTACACGGCACTCCATTTCTATGGCAGCAGCCACAAGGATGGGAGAGGGAATGACGCCTCTGGCAAGAAATATTCTAAAAAGCTTCGTGTGAAAATAATTTCACGCCGGAAAACAAGGTTAAAAAAGGTGTTATAACCCCCGCACACCCCATACCCTCGCACCCCTCCACCCGTGAACAAGGGAGAAACGAAAACGCTTTAAGCGTTTTCAGCACATTTAAGGTACGAAAAGTTTCTCCATCATCATCATCGTCGTCGGATCCCTCTATCCCTCTAGCCCTACATCCCTACATCCCTCTATGCCTCCATCCCTCTATCCTTCCATCCCTCTATCCTTATCCCTATCCTCATCCACACTCTCTTCAGACTGGGTTCTCTTTTACATGGTGAAAATTAAAAGTTAAATGCGCAAAGTCAATAAAAGACAGCGATACTAACAAATGGAGAATGGAAAAATGGGAAATGGATGGAAAATAGGTTGTAGGAGGGGGGCAAGTGGGCGACAGGGGGGCGAAAGTGCTGTGGCAGTTGAGAAATCCTTTAATGCCCTTCGTATTTGCATGGTGGCAAACGGCAATGGCAATGGCAACAGCGGCAGCAGCAGCAGCAGCAGCAGAGGCAAGTGCAACGGAATGTGGCATTGGGAGACTATCCTGTGCTATCCTCTCCATTGAGGACAATGCCGTCACTTCTTCCCCTCCAATTTTTTGTGTCTTTTGTGCGGCAATTGCGACGCCAACTGTTTGCCGAGAGATAAAAACTTGTGGGGGGGATGGAGGGGCTGGCTTGAGGAGGCGACGACGACGACGGTGGCAGTTGACAAACGCCGACTAATAAAATGCACTTGCAACAGTGGCAGCGGCAGGGCAGTACGAGGCAGCGGGAGGGAGTGGTGGAAAATGTGCCACTGTGACTGCAAAATGGTTTGAATCGTTTGCGTTTTGTCTTTGACGGCTGAGTGGCTGCGTTTGCTTTACTAATTGATGCACTAGGCACTAGGCAGAGCCAGCCATCCAGCCAACGCTTGTATGCCTTTCAATTACCAAGACCCACAATCCCAATCCCAGTGCAGTTCCAGTCCAATCCAATCCAAGACACCTCCACCTCCCACAGAGAGAGTGGCACTCCGCACCATCGCCATGAATGGATGAAACTGTCCGCTTATCAATGCGGCTGATTAAACTGTCAATGCCTTAGGGGGTGTGGGGGGGGAAGACCCGACTGAGAGGCATTCAATCGAAAGGGAGAATGAATGCCTCTGAGAGCCCCGGCAGCTGGCAGGAAAAACCCAAACCAAAAATCAATCGAGGCAAAATATGCAAAGCGTTTTTAATTAAATTTTGAAGATTTTGCTAGAAGCCCAGAGGCCTGCAGGGCGGCCCAATGCTAAGCCCTGGCAAACATTATATAGAGAAAACGCATTCAGGCAGGGATTATAGCCAGGAGGAGGAGGGAGCCAGGAGGAGAGCCAGAAGGGCAGGGAGAGCGCTAGGCATTCCACAATTGTTGAGATTCTTTTTAATTGCAATTGCAGCCAGAACTCATTAAAGCAATAAATTTTCAATGCAAATGAAATTTTCCAATTTAATTTTAATTTCCACTACCACAAAAAGGGTGGGCAAAAAGGGGGAGTAAGGGCGGGGGAGGGTATGGAGGGGGTAGAGTAAAAAAGGGAAATTAGTTTCGAACATTTTTCGCACTTGCAAAACCATTATTTCCGACCACTGATGCTTGTTCGGAGTCGCTTTGAATGGACCCAGGGCAACAGCAGGGTATATAAGGAAGAAAGGTAAGGCCGCCACTTCCTGAGTAGCCTAATTAAGCAGCCAGCAATTGTTCTTATTGATCTGTATACTATTTTAGGTGAAAATATATAATCGAAAGCAGCTTTCGCTCTCATTTTCTTCCTTAAACTTTGTGGCCTTTTGGTCTTCTATCTGGGAACACTCCCCACCTTCTCTTTGCCTTATACCTTGCGAAGAAGCAGGGTCCTGTTCTAGTAGTAGGCTGTTGTTTGGCCAAAGCAAACATTGGGCGGCACTTGCTTTTAGCACTAATTAGTCAATTTATGTTCAATTTGCTAATTTGTCGATGCTGTGCTGTAACTATGGATGCATCGAACATATGGCTGCATATCCTATATATCCTTCGCTGTTGGCCACAGGCGTATGATTAATATTTAATTGCATTATCCAGAGTGCAATCTCCCAAATCTCTCTCGCTCTCTCTCTCTCTCCCTCTGCATTAGCCACGGTGACCATTTGCATGGAACCAAAGCAAATTAAATTAACATTTATATATTGCTACAGCATTCAGCATTCGCCATGCATAGACAGGGACAGGGACAGAGAGAGAGAGAGACAGGGAGAGATGCTATGAAAACTCATAAATTGCATCCGCCCTGATGGCCGGCCCTGATGGGTTTACCACCAACCGGAATTCAATCAGCCATCCAGCCAGCCAGCCAACAGAACTGCCAGCAGAATCAAATCGAATCGAAACGAATCGTTTCCATTAGCTAGAAAAACCCCCCCCACTCCATTCAATGACGGGGGCGACAAATAGACAAACATAAATATCAACAAAAGCAGAAACCAGAGACCAGAGACCATAGACCAGACGCCAGAGACACCAAAGACTGGAGCTATTGAAAACATATCAAACAGCAGCTGCGAATCGATGACGCAGATGAAAAGCAGCCACAGAATGAATAAGCCACCGACAGAATGGCCGACAGATAGACAGACAGTTGGACAGAGTCAAAGACCAACTCGCAGACTCCGTCTGTCTACGGTTTTTCCAAATTACACCTGACGTTTATTTGAACTGTGAAACGTCACTCGAGATCGAGTGGAGTGGGGCAGCAGCTGTTATGCGGGGTATAAAAGAGCTGCGGAGGCGGTGAAAGTTATCACAGTTTCACTCAGTTTTGAACTTGAACAGAACAGAACAGAAAAACATGCGTTTCTACATCTTGATTGTCCTCTTTGCCTTGGTTGCTGTGGCAGCTGCTCAAGGCGGCAGACGTCACCAGCGAGGAGGACGACAGAATGGTCAGCAGCAGCTGCAGCAGCAGGGAGGCAGGCCACAAGGCAGACCACAAGGCAGGCCGCAACAGGGAGGACGACCTCAATGGGGTCCGCGACCAAATGCCACCAGCACCACTACAACCACCACTGAGGCCAGCAGCACCACAGACGATAGCAGCACCACTGAGGCCAGCAGCTCCACAGACGACAGCAGCACTACCACTGAGGCTGACTCCTCATCCTAGGATGTCTCCTCGTAGCGGAGCCAATCTAAAACCCATTTTTGGACCCCTCTGAACATGATATTAATAAAAGTTTTCCTGCTGCAAAGAAGTGAATCTTCCCTCGGATATTCTTTATCCTCCGACAGATTTCGCACAAGACACTTGCATTATGTAGTCTCCTCTGATGGATGGCAGGGGGAGAGGGGGCGAATGGGAGTGTGTGGCAAGTGTGGGTGGTATTCGGAAATCGAAATGTAACTTGTTCGCTGCTGCACACTGAGCACAAGGCCGACACGCGGCTGACAGCTGGCGGCCATGAGCGGGAGAGAGCGAGAGAGAGAGAGTCGTTCCTGTGACACCCACGGCACGTACTGCAGCAAAGCTCTGCTCCTGCCCCCGCCCCTACATCTCTTTAAGCCGCATCAAAGGATGGGTTGGTGTTTTGCCAGCGTTTTTCAGAATGTGTGCAGATCCACTCCGTCCTTTTCCCACTTGGGCTGCAATTATGTCACACGAGGAGGCACAGGATGGGGTGGCATGGCATGGTACGGTATCCTTTCGGGATAAAAAACAAGCTAAACACTATTTATGCACTCTCGCTTGCCGTTTGTCTTGAAAGTTTTCGCATTAAACGGCCAGAGTTGCCCCAAACTATGTGCAATGAAAATGAGTTTCCTTGCCAAAAAACAGGAAAAACTATACGAAAATAAAGCACTTGCAGCAGCAGGGCATGGGAGGGGAGGCTCGACTGTTGGAGGATGCCAAAGGTCGGCAACAGTTGGCTCGCAACCCCCACCCTTTCGTGGCAAGCGATGTTCGCAAATTCCTCACATTCTCAGGGGGAGATTTGCTGCTGCTGCTGATGCTGCTCCGCTGGTAAGGACCAGGCTTATCCGTGTGCGGGCTGCTGTCATTCCCAGGGCCCAGGATATCTCTCCTCTGGATTCAGGACTTTAAGCGCCTTAAGAGCGAGCCTTGGAGCCTTTAATATCTGATGCAGAAATAGATCAAAAGTCAGGCCAAGCAACTACTGGACATTGGCCATCGGGAGCAGCGACAGTAGGCCATGGAGTACGCATGGTGGGACACATGGACACCCGTTGGGAGGGCCACATTTTTATTGGTCATTAGTGCGAGCCTCTATCGGCATTCGTAAGCATTTACACATCGTTAAACTTTCATTTCCGGCAAATTAAGCGCATTTTATGTACCTTCTGCCCGGTCACCCATCCAAGCCAGCAGTCGCCCTGTCCTCTAGGTCGGGGTCACCCATTCGTTGGCGGTGTCAGCAAAAACACAGCCCCACATCACAGCACAGCACATCCCATCTAGAGGGAGACTCAAATGGATGACCACAACAAACTGGGACTGGGACTGGCACTGGGGCTCATATCCTGAGTCTTGGGCATATTTAATGGAGAGCAAGCAATGGCAAGCAAATGGGAGACGCCTCCGGGCGTGTCCGTCAGGTCCTTTTGTTTGCCTTTCAATCGAAAGTCAATAGCAAGGCCTAGCCTTTGCCTTGCCTTTGCCTTGCCACGACTTTTGGGGGTTCTATAAAAGCCGAGACCGGACTCTCTCTCCGTTCTGTTCTGTTCTGTTCCGCTCTGTCCATCATGTCATTCTGGGCCGTCAGTCGTGGCCTGACGCCGCCTTCGAAGGTGGCGCCCATGCTGAATCCCAACCAGCGCCAGTTCCTGGAGGATGAGATGCGGTACCGCGAAAAGTTGAAGCTGATGGCCCGCGGGGATGCCATGGACGAGGTGTACGTGCGCAAGCAGGAGACGGTGGACGATCCGCTGGAGCTGGACAAGCACGACTCGTTCTACCAGACGACCAAGAGTCTCCTGGTGCTGTTCCAGATCATGGGCGTGATGCCCATCCACCGGAACCCGCCGGTGAAGAACCTGCCGCGCACGGGCTACTCCTGGAGCTCCAAGCAGGTGATGTGGGCCATCTTCATCTACAGCTGCCAGACGACGGTGGTGGTGCTGGTGCTGCGCGAGCGGGTGAAGAAGTTCGTGACCAGCCCGGACAAGCGCTTCGACGAGGCCATCTACAACGTGATCTTCATCAGCCTGCTGTTCACCAACTTCCTGCTGCCGGTCGCCAGCTGGCGGCACGGACCTCAGGTGGCCATCTTCAAGAACATGTGGACCAACTACCAGTACAAGTTCTTCAAGACGACGGGCAGCCCCATCGTGTTCCCCAACCTCTATCCGCTCACCTGGTCGCTGTGCATCTTCTCCTGGGTCCTGTCCATCGCCATCAATCTCTCGCAGTACTTCCTCCAGCCGGACTTCCGGCTGTGGTACACCTTCGCCTACTATCCCATCATCGCGATGCTGAACTGCTTCTGCAGCCTGTGGTACATCAACTGCAATGCCTTCGGCACCGCCAGCCGCGCCCTCTCCGACGCCCTGCAGACCACCATTCGCGGCGAGAAGCCCGCCCAGAAGCTGACGGAGTACCGCCACCTCTGGGTCGATCTCAGCCACATGATGCAGCAGCTGGGGCGCGCCTACTCGAACATGTACGGCATGTACTGTCTGGTGATCTTCTTCACCACGATCATCGCCACCTACGGCAGCATCAGCGAGATCATGGACCATGGGGCCACCTACAAGGAGGTGGGTCTCTTCGTGATCGTCTTCTACTGCATGGGCCTGCTCTACATCATCTGCAACGAGGCCCACTACGCCTCGCGCAAGGTCGGCCTCGACTTCCAGACGAAGCTCCTCAACATCAATCTGACGTCCGTGGACGCGGCCACCCAGAAGGAGGTCGAGATGCTCCTGGTGGCCATCAACAAGAATCCGCCCATCATGAACCTCGACGGCTATGCGAACATCAACCGGGAGCTCATCACCACCAACATATCCTTCATGGCCACGTACCTGGTGGTGCTCCTCCAGTTCAAGATCACAGAACAGAGACGCACTCAATCGCAGGCTGCTTAGATTTTAGCAAGAAATAATAGAAATACTAGTTCTACATTATTAAATACGATTCAATTAGGATTTATTAGGATCTAATGTAGCTGTAATATGCCCTATTGAAAGCTTCATCCATGCGCTTGATGGGGGATTTCTGATGGGATTTCATCATGGTTTTTCCTCACTTTTCTTTGCAGCTTAATTGCAGTAGGAATCACATATTACAAAACCCAACTCAAGTGCTCTGGTATGTGCAGCAAAACCCGAACATGCCTGCAGGAGAAATCGCAGGCATACGGGACTAGTGGTGGCAAAAAGGGTCCGACGATATTTGTGCTTCGTTGCTGCCACCTCTATTGACAATCAAAAGCAGCTGTTCTACAAAACACAATTTGGGGGCCAGATGCACAAATATACCAAAACAAGAGATTTTCTAATTAACCCCAGTGGTGACCCCAAGGTGACGTATTCTCCAGATCTTTGTGGCTCTCGTGATGAATCTTTGTACTGACTTTTAATTCATATAAACTTAATCCCATTTGAAATTCTCCGTTTTTGTCAAACCTTTCGGGCGCCGTTCGAGTGAAAATGTGTCATCGGCGAAAGAATGACTACAGCGGCAACACATATCTGGGCCTCCAGCTGGGGACCCAGCGATTCAGGGCCGTGATTCTGGACGCTCAAATGAAGGTCAGGTACACGGCACAAATAATCTACGACGTGGATCTGCCGGAGTTCAAGACATCGAGTGGAGCCCTCGCCGATTCGAATCAAGACGAGGGCCTTGCTAATCCCGTGATGTGGGTCAAGGCTCTGGACATGTTGCTGAACTGTCTGAGCGGTCAGGGGGCGGATCTGCACTCGGTGGCGGCCATCGGGGGAGCGGCTCTGCAGCACGGATGCATCTTCTGGTCGGACATCGGACTGCGGCGCCTGTGCAACATAAATCCGTGCCTGCGGCTCCACGAGCAACTCAATGCCGCTGCCTTCGAGCTGGTGCGCACGCCCATCTGGATGGACAGCTCGGCGGTCATGCAGGCCTTCGAGATGGAACAGAAGCTGGGCGGCGCCTCCAACCTGGCGGCCATCACGGGGTCGCGGGGATACGCCCGGTGCTCTGGGCCGCAGATCCGCAAGGTCTACCAGGAGTGTCCGGAGCACTACGAGCGCACGCCGAGAATTTCGCTGGTGAGCAGCTTCCTCTGCTCGCTGCTGGTGGGCGGCGTGGCCTCCATTGAGTTCTGCGACGGGTCGAGCATGAACCTGCTCTGCATCACCAACCGGAGGTGGTGCACGAAGTGCCTGGATGCGTGTGCGCCCGACCTGGCCAGGCGGCTGATGAAACCCATCGCTCCGTCGCGTCTCCAGGGACGTGTGGCCGACTACTACGTGAAGCGCTGGAACTTCCGGCCCGACTGCATGGTGGTGCCGGCCATGGGCATCGCCCAGTCCAGCTTCGTGGGCATGCTGCTGGAGACGAACTTGGTTGTGCTCACGCTGGACACCAGCGACACCATGATGACGAACCTGGGCGACAAGCACCGCGAAATGGACGAGGGCCACGTGCTGTGCCACCCCACCATTCCCGACGAGTACAACGGCCTGCTCTTCTTCCGCAACGCCTCGCAGATCAGGCAGACCTTCTGCGACCAGCTGGCCGGCGGCAGCTGGGAGCTCTTCAACAAGATGCTCGACTCCACGCCCATGGGCAACGACGGCAACATCGCCCTGCACTTCCACTACAGAGAGTTCATGCCCGAGGCCAAGGGAACGCTGCGCTGGACTGCCGATCTGGACCCGACGACGGACGGGGCTGTCCACGGCATCGAGCAGTTCGACCGGCCCGAGACGGAGGCTCGCGCCCTCATCGAGGGCCAGCTGATGCATCACCGAGCCGTGGCGCAGGACCTCAACTTCAAGTTCGGCCCCAACACCAGGGTCGTCGTGGCGGGTGCTGACTCGAAAAACCGCAGCATCCTGCAGATCGTGGCCGACGTCTTCAATGCCCCCGTCTACGAGAAGCTCGGTCCCGGGGCCTGCCTCCTCGGCTGCGCCTACCGCGCCCGCTACGCCTTCTACGAGCATCGTGAGGCCAACTGCAGCTGCCGCCGCTGCCTCAAAAACCAGCCGCCCAGGCAGAGCTTTGGGGAATTCTTCAGCACTCTGCCCAAGGACCTGCGTCTGGCGGCAAAGCCCCGTCACGGCTGCGAGAACGTCTACGCCCCACTAATCCTGCGCTGCATGACCATGTGCCAGCTGCTGGCGGCCAGCACAAGCATACACGAGAGCCGCGTAGTCCACCAGACGTGATTCGCTCCAAAATTATTATCGAAATTGTCCAAAATATATGTACAGCTTATATTTTAAATATTTGACAATGCGAGTCCTACATACAGCCCGCTTTACGGCCGTAAAGCTGCTCTCTTCGCTGGCGTCAAACAAGGCCTTTGCTAGAAGTCAGCATCCCAGCCGGAGAGCTCGTCCGGTGGCTCGTTGAGGTCACAGGGGAAGCGATCGAAGTAGCGCACGTCCGTGGCATGGGCGATGGGCCGGACGAAGGGCGGTATCAGCAGCTGGCTGGCCAGCCCATCCCAGTCGAAGCCAAGGAACCACCTGGAGGAAAGACGATACAAAAGATGATCGCGGAACATCGTTGGAGACTCACTTGTGCTTCTTGATGTCCTGTATGCCGCCCGTCTGGTAGCCCAATCGCTCCGAGGGCACATCGCGGCAGAGGCGCTTGATCAGCTGCACGGCCCAGCGGGAGATGTGCTTGGGGAAGTCGATCATGTCAATGCCCTTGAGGATGAGGTTGTACGTCTGCATGGGATCCGAGGCACTAAACGGAGGACTGGAAAAGAGGCGGCAAAGAAAAGGTTGATGCTATCCGTGCTATCCCCTGCTATAACTTACGTTCCATTGAGCAGCTCGTGGATCAGGATGCCCAAAGCCCAGTAGTCGACGGCGCGGTCGTGGCCCTTGTTGAGTATAATCTCGGGCGCCACGTACTCTGGTGTGCCGCAGAAGGTCCACGTCTTGGCGCTGGTGCCGATTTGCTTGGCAAAGCCAAAGTCCACCAGCTTCACGTAGCCGCGCTCGTCCAGCATCAGGTTCTCGGGCTTGAGGTCGCGGTAGATGATGCCGCGGGCATGGAGGTACTCGAAGGCCTGCAGCACACAGCCGATAATGAACTGGGCGGCGTTGTCATCGAAGGAGCCACGGTCCCGCAGCATGGTCCAGATCTCGCCGCCCATGCAGGCCTCCAGCAGCATGTAGACGTACTTCTCGTCCCGGAAGGTGCGATGCAGGCGACAGATGAACGGACAGTGCGAGCTGAGCATGATGTGGCGCTCGCTGAAGATGTGCTCCTCCTGCTTGGTGTCCACGATGTGCCGCTTCTTCAGGCACTTCAGGGCGAAGGTGTCCACGCGGCCCTGGTGGTGCGCCTTGACCAGCTCCACGCGTCCGAAGCCCCCGATGCCCAAAGTGCTGACCACCTCGAGATCGGTGAGCTTCAGGTCGGGGAACTCCTGCTGCAGCGCCGGCGCCTGTGCGCCGGGCACCTCGTGGCTGTGGGCGGCTGCCTTCATGGCCAGCATGCGGCTCTCGTCCCCGTAGTCCTTCTCCTTCAGCTCGCACAGGTCCCCGATCAGACGCTTGAACGAGTCCCTGTCCAGGGAGAGGCACTCCACGCCGGGCGACAGCGCTATGATGTTCGCCGTCCGCTTGTCCTCGTTGATGAGCGCCTGCTCGCCGAAGTAGTCGCCGCGGGCGAGGGTGCGCAGCTCCGTCTCCTCCAGGGCGTTGGGCGTCAGCTTCTGGGTGACCTGCACGTTGCCCTGCGAGATCAGGAAGAAGCTGTCGCCGGCGGTGCCCTGGCGGATGATGTACGTGCCGGCGGCGTAGAACTCCAGCTCGAGGACGTCGGCGATCTTGGCCAGCAGCTCCTCGCTGAGATTCCGCAGCAGCGGCACCGAGCGCAGAAAGTTGACGCTGTTCTCGATCCGCTGCAGGCCCGTGCGCATCATGATCTGCTGGAAGACGCGCCGGTCCAGGACCCACACTCGAGATTCGATCAGCACCCGGATGGAGGCGGTGCGCGTGCAGTTGTAGAGGATGGCCAGCTCCCCGAAGGCCTTGCCCGGCCCCATCTTGTCCAGCACCTTGCCGTTCTGCATCACCGCAAACTCCCCGGCGGCGGACACGTACAGGTGGGCCCCCACCTCGCCCTCGCGGATCACAAACTCTCCGGCCGCTATGCTCTTGGAGTACATCGAGTCCACCAGCTCCCGCACCTGCGAGGCGTCTATGTTCTTGAGGAAGTCGTTGTCCATGATGGCATCTTTGATCTGCTGCTTATCGCTGGAGGAAAGACAGATCAGGGGATTACTTCGATTCGTCGATGAATCTGTGTCTTGGACCCACCTGAAATCCTTTTCGTATTTGGGAATCGGTACGCTGTAGGAATGCTGCATGGATTGGACGCAACTCTCGGCGGAGACGCCCTGCTTCTTGATAGCCGCCGGCAGGGGCTTCGGACGCATCTCAGGCGTCGCTGCTGTCGTTCCTGTTGCCGTTGCTGCTGGAGTTGTGCCTGTGGCTGAGGCTCTGGCTGTTGCTGGACCCAAAGACAGAGCCTCCATGGCATACTCTGGGCTGCTGGGCAGCACCATGCCACAGGAGGTGCAGAGGTGTGGATTCGTTTGGCTGCTGGTCACCTCCCCGCACTGCTCGGGCAGGGAGTAGAGCTTCGTCTTGGTGGGGGACTGCTGCCGCTCGTTCCGGGTGACATTCAGATAGTTGGTGGTCTGCTGGAGCACGCTCTGGATGGATACACAAAGAGGCGACAATTGGAAAGCGTTGCCTAATCAATTCCCCCATTCCCATTCCCATTCTCATTTCGAGGCAATTGAGTGGCCAATCAATGGGCAACGCGTGATGCACAGATTTCTCCCAATGCCAATGCCGGAAACTCAATTAGGAGACTCCTCACCCGGTGACCCACCGTTGAGTATCTGAGTGTCTCAGTGTGGCATTTCACGTGCTTTGAATCGATGACAGAGTGCCCCATGACGAATGCGAATGCAGAGATGAGAACTGGGCCGCAAGTGGGTGTGTGATGGGTGGGTGGGTGGTTGGGTGCGAGTGCGTGTGTTGTCCTTATCACAGTCCGCAAATAGAATGCAAAACTTCCACGCCGAAATCAGTGACCCAAAAAAAAACAGAACAGAACGGGGCATAGATAATGCCCAGGTCCGAGGCGCCTCCAGGCCCGGTTCCACCTCGTCGCAGGGCAAACAAGATAAGCCCTGGCATTGGCCTCCCTACCCTAGCCTACCCTACCCCCTCCTGGCATTGTTTTCCAAATTATTTGCATAGAAATTAGCATTTCAAAACGCTCTTCTCTGTACGGCTCTCGATTCTCTTTCGAGCTAAAGGCGCGCGCGTGCTGCCCTCCGTCCACGGCTACGTATTTGTTTGCCCAAAGCAAACCCCAAGATCTGATGCTCTGAGGAGTCTGCTGGCTGGCTGCTGGCTGCTAGCTGCTGGCTGCTGGAGGTGATCCGGCAATTAGCGACGCACAGTCGACCGACTCGACTCGACTCGGTGTCTGATATGAGAGAGCGGACGGACCGAAAGAGATTTAATTCAATTCTCTTTGGCTTTTGTGTGGCGACTGAGACAGAGAGATGTGCTATCTGCTATCTGCTTGCTGGAATCTCGAATCTTTACAAATCAAAGTCGTTTCATGTCTCTACGAATCTCGAAATCTCGCCCAGAAGTGCTAATCACTTGGCTCAATAAATCTGCTTTACAATTCAAATAGAGATCCGAGCGGAAGAGACGGAAGATGGGGAAGCTCTGCTAGAATCAAACGAGAGGTTCAAGTGCACACAATTTAAAAGATAGAAACGCAAACCGAGAACCCAGCACAGAGTGTATCTGGCAGATACCATTGCCATTGCCATGCGGTTATGTGTGGGGTAGGGTTTTCAGCATAGGGCATTGAGCATGGGGTGTATCTGATATCTCGGCAGAATACTGCTTCTGTTGCTTCTGCTTCTGCTGCTGCTGCTTCTGCTTCTGCTTCTCCTCCTCCATCTCCTCCTCTAGTATCTCCTCTATCAAAAGATAACAACGTGCGACGCAATTGATAGGAGTGTGAGCGTATTTGCAGATACTTTTGTATCTCTGCGATACACAAAGCGTATTCGAAATTAGTCCGAAAAACAGACCGAGCCGGGGACCAACACAATTGTTTGTCGCTGGCCGCAGTCCGCTCGCCCTACCGCCTTATCAGACGAAACAGAGCAAACACAGGGCCCAAAACCAAACAAAAGCGATGCCAAAGGCAGCAGACAGCTAACGATGGATGGACTGGATGACTCTATACTGGATGACTGGATAACTGGATGACTGACTCGCTCTCTCACCTTTAGCTTGTGGATTTCCCGGTGCAGCTTGACCAGCTCGCTCTCCCGATTGCGCACCATCTCCTTGAGGGACTGCACGTCCTTGTGCAGACTCTGGACAATCGCCTCGCGCTCCCGATCATCCATTGGCCGGGCCATTGTGGATCAGCAGCAGCAGCAGCAACAATAATGGGTAACAAGGTTAGTCAGAGGTCTGTCTGTCTCTGTCTCTGTCTGTGCTTCTGTCGAGGTGCTTCTATGGGGTATCCCATTCAGACGGCGGCTAATGATGATTCGTACTGCTCTACGGCTCTACTTTTCCGTTCCGTTCCGTTCTGTTCAGAGGTTCGCCTCGCTTTGAATCGTTTGCTTGCGGGTCCGCTTTCGGCCAGCGACTGGCGGCTAGCGGCGATCAACGCGGCGTATACGTGATTTGCAAAAGAAGAGAACGGCAACGGCCCAAGAGAGACGCACAGAAGAGCGAGAGAAGCGAAAGAGCTCGATCCAAGAGCAACAGAGGAAAGTCTGAGAAAAGCTGTGATCGAGGGGGGGGGGGGCACCTTGGCTTTGGCTTACCCTCGCCCAAATATACCTTGCACCAAAATGCACACAAAAGGCGAGCGTAATTTGATGATGACATCTAACGCGGCGACATTCACGCAGCACAGAGAGCTGTGCTAAAAATGAAAATGGAAAATGGCAGCTAGTGGATATGAAAACGAAAGGAAGAGCCAGCCAGAGCCAGCCAGCGTCTGGCCACAAAGATTTTCTGGTCTTGTTGCATTGTTTTTCCCCGCTGGACGGACTGGACGGACGGCGCATAAACCAGTGTGGAATAAAGTTGCTTTTCACACAGACATAATAGAATTATAGTGGCAGAGCCAGTGGCCGATGCGATGCTGGTTTTCGCTGTCTGCTAAAAACGACCAAGGACGCCAAGGACACGGATACGGGACACGGACTGTGGCACAGGAACGGGCACTACTCTGATTTCGCTGACGGCAATGGCATGGCATGGAAGCAGAAGCAGCGGCATCAGCGGCTTCCGCTTGTCGGTGGCCCACATTTAATGGAGGAGCAGCAGCAGCAGCAGCCGTGTGCTCTGCTCCGACAGTGATGTATCTGTGTGTGTGGCCCTGGGAGGAGGAGGGGGGAAGTGTGCGTGCGTGCGGCAAAAATGCGAGAACGTTTCACACGGGCAACGTTACAACCAGCTCTTCTCCTCTCACTAAGAGAGACTGAGCGACAGCGAGACATCGAAAGCAAAAGGATTAGCCAGGGACAGCGCGGGACACATGCGGCATGCGGCATATGCGCAATGATGCAGCAAATGATCTATTAAAGCCAAAACCCAACTCGTGCGAAAGTCGTGAAAGTGGAGTGGAAGATAAATTAATGCCAGGGCATGTCAAAGCGGAGAGGTGAGGCCCAGAGACGGCTCAGAACTTGTGACGAGCGCCGGAAATTATCTGCAGGGGGGGGCTCTTCCTCACGAATGACCCCCAGGATGCAGCCACCGAAGACCACAGGCCAAAGAGCAGCGAACAGAGAGCAGAGGGAAGAGCAGGGAAGTGGAGACCATGAGTGGAACGTCAATCCATCAGAGACACAACTAATTAATGGACGCTAATTTTAGATGGAGTGGCTGGAGGGGAGGGGGGCTCCACGGGGAGTTTATCGTAAAAGTTTGTCGCGCATTAAATGCACAATCTGAAACTCTGGAAAATCAAGTTTACGAGCTTCAGCGCTTTGACAGCAAAAGAAAATTAAAATAAATGAACTACTTTGATCCACAAGGGGAGGGGTTGGGGTTGGGGTTGTAGTACAAGGATTAGCCAATCACTCAGGACGTGGGGGCCAGAGGGGGGGCACCGGCTGACAAAAGACAATCAGGCTAACAGGATTTGTGGCCTGCCAATATTTGCATAATAAATATCGCATGTCACAGATTTCACAGCGGTGATTACAAATGCCAGGAGCCATCACAGCCAAGGGCCACAGGATGCCAGGATGCCACTCCTTCTATCCTGCATTCCTTCTGTGCCTGTGCCAGTGTCTGTCAGTGCCAATACCAATACCAATGCCAGAAGTGTCACGGAATCCGGTGACGGCGCCATAAAAAAGCCATAGCCATAGCACTGGGGAGCTGGGAGCTGCCAGTGGAACAAAAGGAAAAGCCAGGACAAATGCGATGGTAGCGCACATAAAAAATAAGAACAAATCAAGTGGCAATCTAGGGTTATGAGCGGGTTTTCACCTCACTCCTCCACACACCGCCCCCTCATATGCTCATATGTATGTAAATGGGGGGGGCTTTAGGTTGGCTTTGGGCATGGGCATATAGTATCAACGTGTCAACATACAAGATGGGAAAAGGACAGAGAACAGTGACAACACCACAACAGACCTGAACAAACCCAATTTTCAAGAGATATCTACGAAGAATAGTCGAGACAATGCCACGAAGGATTTCATGGGGCATGGGCTGTTGCTGTTTCAAATCCAGGGCTAAAACCCAGCCCCCCCCTGCCAACCATTTCCGTTGTGATTTGTGAGGACATACGCACACACACACACACACACACACAGACCCCTCTTGGGGCCTCTCGTATCTTATCATCTTATCAACACAACATAACATTTCGTTCGTGTAGTTATTCAATTAAAATGGAGCCCCTCTGCTCTACACCCTACACCATACTCCAACATCTACATCTACATCCGTCGTTCGGTTCGACTCCGAGCGAAAGTGTACGCTGGGGATTAATTCGAGCGGACAGCGGACATTGGACATTGGACAACGGTGAACCAGGTGGACCAGGTGAACCAGGTGGATCCTCCCTCCGCCATTATTCCAACCGATTTTGGCTTTGACCAGAGCTTGGCCCCATGACCCCGTCATCACCTGCCCGCGCCATGGGCTAAAGGCTCCATTCATTTTCGTGGGCTTTTGTTTGGTTTCTGCTCGCATTCGTATCTCTGTTATTGCCCTGCTGCTACCCTGTAAGCACTGTGGGGTGGGGGGTATATCAGTTCACAGACACGGCCCTCTTTCGGGTGGTTTACAGGTACTCCCCCAGGTCGACTACCACTCGAAATCTCCCCCCTTTGTTGTATTTTGTTCGTTTTTTGTCTGCTTTATCCCCGAGAAAGATAAATGTAACATGTTTGCTTTGGCACAAAACAAAAAAACCAAACCCAACCACCATGCCCATTGCCACCAGCCCCTCCCAATCCCCCTCCCCCGCCCCATACTTGTAACAGACAATGCATCATGTCCATGTGCCAGCGGAATTATTCCATGGACAGTACAGGAAAAGCATTTCCCTTCGCTTTCGTTTCGTTGTTGGTGGCTAATTTTCGGCTGATTTCTGGGGGCGGGAGGGGAGGGCTACTGCCTCATCAGTTATGCACTCTCCGGAGCACTCTTCCTTCCTTCCGTCCCACCTGTCACACATACTCGTACATATCTCCAGAGGCAGTAATACCAACTCTTATGCATAAGAAAATCTTGTAAGGACTGGAACCAAATGGAACTTTTTGCTTGGCCAAAAAACTTTTTCACTTTTCCCCCATAATAAAAAGTGCTTGAAGGAAATGTGTTTCCAAGATGCAATCTGCCTCGGCCACACCCCCCCACTACACTTCGTTTCCCCCCTCTATGTACTCCCCTTCTTGATGCATAGTTGGCGTGTGCTTTCTTAGCCTTTTTCCTCCTCCATGATGGCCAAGGAAAAGGCACTCAAATTTGATGTACCCTTTGGAAGAGGGCATTGGGATTTTCAACAACACTTTTTGAAGGCATTAAGCATACGCGACTAGGAGGGGAGGCGTGCCTGTTCTTTGACTAGAAGAAAACCCCAATCCGTTGAGAGGATATCCCATGAGAATGTTCCTGATCGCGATCCTCGAGGGTATTTCAAGCTTCGCCTACCAGAGGCCTGCCGTTTCCTTCATGTTGCAGATAAATTTAGATTTTCCGAGTGGTTGAGGGGGGAGCAGGGGCAGTGGCATGGCTGGTGTATGGGGCAAGAAGTTGATGATGCCGCCTGCCGCCTGTGCGTGTTTCTGAAGTTTTGCAAATTGCAAACACACACACTCACACACACACACACACACATTCATCGGCGGACAATGATAGATTAGCCGGAGAGTGGGTCCCGCATCTTCACCCCGCTCTCGCTCCCTCTCCCCCCTTGGCCCTTTGGCCATGCGCTTGGCTTGGGTAAAACTTCAATTGGCAGTGCCCAACATTTCTTACAACAAAATTAAACTGTAATTGAAAAAGTCAATTAAAAACTTTCACATTTTGTTCTCAATGAACGCAGTTCACTCGCCACGGCCACGGCCACTGCCACGCCTCCTCCACGCCTGCATTCCCCCACAAATGATATTTTTGCAGCAGCAGGACATAACGCCTGCGGGCATGCAACGGAGAATGAAATCAAAAAAAAAAAAAAAACGAAGGAAACGAAACGAAAACGAATGAAAAGTTTACGCCTTTCATTGCATGCCCCACCCATACCGCCACCCGCCATCTTATCAGGGACTCAGACCCGAGTCGAGCAGCCAAGTGTCAATTAGCGTACAGTTTTCCAGTGTCCTCTGCATCGTGTGGCCATCTCAGCGAACAATACCTGTCCACCCGCAGGACAATCTGCGAGGAAACTGTGTCCTGCAAAAATGATAATTAAGAAAGCGCCGATCAAAAGAGGAGGCCGCACAGGAGCAGCAGACATGTTGCTGCTGTCGAAGGACGAAACTTTCCAATGCAACAACAGGGAAGGCAGGAAACTCAAGGATGGACTGAGAGTCAACAATTGGTGATGAAGTGATGGCATCAACAGTTTATAGCCCATTCTCAAAGAGGATCCATCTTATGGTTGCACAAGATGGAGAAGCCCAGAGAAGTCCTTTGTGATGCTGATTGTTTTGCAGATAGGAACTCCAGGAAATTCCAGGGCCACCTGAGTAGCTGAGAGTTGGCTATGTTCTTCCATAGACAATGTGCAATAGAAAACTGCTGAACATTTAGCTCTCAGCTCTCAAATGTCTAACCATACATAGTCCACTCCCAGCCTATTTATAGACCGACATCCCAGATTAGTTTTTCGGCCAATTCAAGCCTCAAAATTCATAAATGAATTCAGCCAAACGAATTTGAACGGAAAATGCTTTTGGGGCTGCCGACACGTGTTGGCTGGACGGCACGAGGGAAACACAGAAGCAACAAAAATACAATGAAATGGAAATATTTCGGCAGTAATTGGGGAAATTGTTTTCCCTTTGTGTGTGTGGCACAACGAATGGGGAACGCCCTGCCGAAAACTCTTTCACTTCTCCGGGGCAGCACGCACCAAACGCGTTCATTAGAGCCTGAGAGCCGGAGACATAGATGGATCTGTGTCCAACAGGAAGTGTACCCTATATATTGTCCTGTCCTGTCCTGTCCTGTCCTGTCACATTCTGTGCCCCCCATTGGGCGCCAGGGTAGGGCCTTTTATTTAAAAATGCAACAAGCAGCGTCGGACAAAGTTTTTTGTCGGTTTCTGCTTTTTGTTTCTGCTGTGAGAAAGAGAGAGCGTGGCTAGAGGGGTGCGGTAGAGTGGGGGGAGGCGCAAATCGATAGAAGCAAACAAAAAGCGTTTGCCCGGACCCAAAGAATGATGGTGGAAAGGGGTGGTGGTGGGGGATGTGGGGAGTGGGCCGTGGATGAGGCAGCCAAAAATGCCAAACAAATTGATTGGAATCGAAAACGAGAACGAAACGTAAACGAAAACGATTCAAATGATTGACTGACCGACTGGCTGACTGATGGTCTGATGTGTGCTCCGATGGCCGTCTGATGGACGGACGATGGACAAAAATATGATGGCTTATGGTGAGAGGTGCCGCATGCAGCAGCTGGGGCAAGCGACACTAGAGATGAGACCTGACTTTGATTGCATGTTGCACAAAAGCCACGCCACGGCTTGGACTGTTTTGGGGCTGTTTGGACTGTTTGGACTGTACTCTCACTCGGTTCGGCTTTCCACCTGAAAGCCTGGAAATTGGAAAACATTTTAGCTCGGACTTTAATTTGATTGCTGGTCTCATGAATGCCATTTGCCGTTCGCTATTTTGATGAATGCAATTACGCAACGAACGAATCCAACGAATGCAACGGAGCTGCAATGCAAATTTGTGTGTGTTGTGTGTTGCACGGCGATTGTTGTTCTCTGATACCCTCGCAACTTGGGCAGAAAACAAAGGGTATATTCGTGACACAGCCATTGGAGGGGAACTACTGATCTCACGGGGGCTTGTCCCTAGGCCGAGTGCAAGTAAGTCCATGGATATTCCCAGAACTATTCAATATCTCACAGTTTAGCTACCCTGAGGATGTGCAATGAATGGATTTGTTCAGCTGTTGTAAACTGATAGCGTTATGCCTTCTGAAATTTATAGAAATAAGATTACACTTGCAAAATCTGTAATCATGTTTCATTGTGAACTGAGATTATTGTCAAAATTGAGTTCTGATTTCTGAATGTAACACAAAGCAAAAACCCAGAGTCCAGGAGCATTTGTAGTCTTAAAAGTCAAACAACAATCAGTAAAAATTAGAAATTCGGTACGAATTATTTCTATTGCGACTGTAATTGTTGACTATTTCCATAAATTAACAATGGACGATAACCTGGTATCTTTGCTGCCGATTGTAATCGCTATTTTGCGTAACAAGCCCCATCACAGTAAGTAAACCAAGGGATATACATACTCATCAGAGCAGAGTACAAAGTAAATCCTCTCACTCGCAGGCGCCTCTTTGGATGAACTATGCGATGACATTGACGCATATCCTGACTTGTCTGAAGACATGATGTCCCACATTTGCTTATTTGACACCACCAAGGACGCTTTAAAGTTTGCCATGGATTTGGGCATCGATATGGGGATTTTATTCTATTTTGACGGGATACTCTGTATTCCTATCAAGCTTTCATCGAACGTGGAGCCTCTGTTCGAAATCGATAAGATTCTGGACAACAACGAGGACTGAGGATCGGCGACTGACAGGAACGGTTGGTATTCATACAACCCACAGACCATTGATCCACTAACAACCCACCATCGTAGCAGGGCAAGCCCAGTGGACAGTGAACGTGGCCCAAACCCGGGCTACGATCATTGCAGGAGGCGCCAGGCACAAAACTAGGAAATGAAACTGAAACCAATCACCACAGACCCAACAAAACAATCAGTTCAATTTTAAGATTTTTCCACAACACATTATTCCTCATTTCCTGCATCTGAATTGCAGACTTATAATGGCTAGTCCCTTTTTACACATTCACATAAACATACATACATACATACATACATACATACATACATATGTATATCATTCTTTACAACTGATTTGAACAATAGATCGTAGAAAACAGATCGCATTCCTTTCATATTAATACACAACTTAGAGGCAGGGATTACATGGATAGCAACAAGAAACTGGAAAGTAACTTTGTAGATCGAACAGTTTAGGGGCTTGTGCTCGGATTTTAATTCCCTCTATACATACATATGTATGTATGTATGTACATCAGAGGCCAGCAGCAAAGCAATAGACTTGCCAGAAGTGAGTGCTAGGTGAAGACTTAAATCAAGGGCAGGCGGGCCGAACTGGCCGAGCCCTAATGCTAGCGAGCGAGCAATGAAAATTCCAGCGGGATAGCGGGGTATCCTATAGTCGTTAGAGAGCTATTGCTGTTTTTGCTGCTCAGTCATTGGAAATGCATTTGGCATTATTTGCTGGCCATTGCCCGGAGGAGACATCCGCCTCCATTCAAATCGAATGCGACGGTACGATGGTAGGGTGCTACCAGGGATGGTCGGGTGGCATAGAATTGAATGTGTTTGGGGTGCCTCGAATGGAATTGATTGTATACGAAAGTGCACAGCCCCCCCACAGCCGCTCGCTAGTTCATCCTGCATCCTGTATCCTGTTTTGGGGGGGGACGGACAGACAGACACAATAGGCGAAGGTAGTAGCGGGGAGGAGGGAGCCTACACAAAGCCTCCTCGCTGCATCGATGAATCGACAACTCAACGTGTTTATTCACTGCATTTCCTGTTGATATTCAACAAATGTCGTCCCCGTCATAGAGGGGGTCCTGCTTCTGCTCCAGCTCCTGGAGGAAACAGGAAGCGCATTTGCAGAGCTTTGGCAGAGCAAACGACGGAGACGGCGAAGGCGATGGGAACGACGGGAAGCCCCTGAAGCAGTTGAAGCATTGATTTTTGCACTTATTGTTGGCAACCAAGCACCCAACCACCCCCAAACCCCCCTCTGGCCATACTGCTTTTCCGCTCTTTTTTTTTATTTAAAGTTTAACCTGTTTGCCCGAAATATTTAAAACAATCGCCAGTTGGCCAGCTGGCGCTTCGCCTGGCTGCAGCTTTTCCATTCGAAAAGTTTGTGTTGTTCTCCGCTGAAAACCAGCAGCGGCAGCAGGAAAGCAGCACCCACCCAGAGACCCACCCACTCCAGAAACCCCCCAAGGCCAGTGCTCCAGTGCTCCAGCCATTGTGTGGTTGAGAAACCGAATTTAATTCTCATAAATATATTTCCCCTTCTTTAAGAATACTTTTTAAGCTGCATCGACGACCGACGACGACCGACGACGACGACTTGCTCTGTGGTCCGAGAAACATGCTGTTGCCCAGTGCCAAAGCCACGCCCACCTTGCAACAGCAGCAGCAACAGCAGCAGCCACAGCAACAGCAGGAGCAGGAGCAGCCGTATCAGCATCAAGTGCGTCAGAGAAACATAAAAAAATATAAACTAAAAATGTTTTATGCATGAGCAAACCACAACAAAGCGCGTAAATGTCATTTCCTTTTGACTAAAAGGATACTTTGAAATTGAAATTGTGGTATTTTTAACACACACAAATACACACCCACACACACACATACACATCGACACTCCAGGCACAATGCCACAACAGGGTGCAGCCCCACAGTTAGTGCTCTAGCTCCTGCTCCTGCGGGGCGTCAGCAATGCCTTTGTCAGAGTTGCCCCTACTGCTCCTCCCCCTGGCTGGCATTGTCCTTCTCCTGTAGCTGGTGGTTGCATTGTGCGGCGATCGAGCGTTTTGAGTGGCAGCCCTCAAAGTCCGGCCTCCGCATGTGAGCAGCCACAGCCCCAGCCACATGGAAGTGGGCAATGGGGGTCGGGAAGTGGGTGAAAATGTCTCAATAAAGGGAAGAACTTTCCCCAGGCCAAACGATGATGCTGATGACAATGTTGCAGCATCGTACAAATAGCATACTTTGCCACTAATTAGGCGACTGACAAATGGAGGGCAGGGCAGGGCAGGACAGGAACAGGAGACAGGCAGGAGACACACACTCCTGGACTTCTGGTCATCTTCTTAATGAGACGTGATCAACCAGTACATTAGAAACCATTAGGGAAAAGGTGTGTGCGAATGTTTGTAGGCTCTTTGGATGAATCCCAAGACCATCTGAATCTCAATCCTCTGACCCTCCTTCAAAGCTTTCTCTTGGCCATGAAGTAGGGCTACTTGTTTGCTCCCCCCAATCATTGTGCAAGTGACAACGAGGACTAAGGACTCGAAGAACTAAACATCTGTGTGTGTTCGAGGAGTGAATGCATTTTCCAACTGACTGCACACTCACTCACTGGAGGAGGAGAAAAGTTGTGCGTGCCACAGGCAGATTTTCACGCCCTCCCTCGTCCTGGGCCCCTCCTCTGTCTTCCTGGGGCTTCCCCTCTTGCCAATTATCGGCGTTTTGCATTGTGGCAGCCGTCGGGGCACGAGAGGCATGAATTATTATGTCGGAAAACTTTCGAGCATAGAACTACGAGCACGACTCGAGTTCTTCCGTTGAGCTCTTGACTTGGCATTGAGTTGGTTTCGGTTTTTACTCCTCCGGGGATTCCAGGATTTGCTGCTGCTGCTGCTGAAATATTCATGCGTGTGGCGACAATTACGCCAAAATTCTCACAAAAAAAACAGTCGAGAGTCCTGGAGGCGATGGTGGCTTTTGCATTGTTTGTAGTTCTGCATTTGCATCGTCAATGAAGAGAAGGCACTCCGTAAATTGGCCTAACCGCAGACCCCTGCACACATAGAGACAGAGAGAGACAGCGAGAGAGAGAGAGAGAGAGACAGAGAGAGAGACACACAGAGAGGGGGAAGAGCTATCAACAAATGGCGTCCGTGGATGGGCGGCGGCCATTCGCCGCAGGCTGCGCGCGCCAAGAAAAACTTTTACGACGCTTTCCCAATGAGCGATCCAAAAGTTTTCTTTACGACAATAAACGGAAACGCGGGGGATGGGTGGGAGAGTGAGGGGAGGCATATGAAAATGAGGGACGACGACAAAGTTCAATTATGGTCAACAAATTGTTTCGCAATTTCAAAACACACACACATTTTCATAGTTTCTGTCCCAAGGGGAAGGACGAGGAACTGCACAGCCACCCACCGCCTCCTGCTGCTGCTTCCCTACTCCCCACTTTTCCTTCCTTGATTTTACCCTGCCGGAAAGCGGCCTGGCAACATTTTCCAGCCGCAAAAGTATGCACACAGCACAAGATTTTAATCGTGATTTGCGCATACTGCGGAAAATTGAATTTTCAAGTAACCGAAAAGTTGCCTCAAGACTGAGAAGGGTGGGGGCAGTGGGGTGGCAGTGGGGGGTATGCTAAGAGCAGTGGATTACTCAATCTGAAGCAACAAATTAGTGTGCGTGTGCGAGGAGGGGGGGGGGGGCATCAAGAGAGAAAGAGACAAACGAGTTACAGTCTCATCTTTGATTGAGTTCAATTCCCAAAGGATTAAAGAGATGCAATGACAGAAAGCATGAAGCTCTCACCTTTTGATTGCAAACGGAAGCTAATCACCAGAATCACATGTAAATGTAGATGTATGTAGATGTAGATGTCACTCCCACACCAAAGAGAATACGAATAGTGCCTAAGACGAGACACTTTCAACAGCCACCTCTGAACAAATCATATACCAAATAAATCGATGCCAGCTTAAATATTATCCAATGTTATTTCAAAAGTAAAAATTCCATCGCTTGGGGCAAGAGTTTTTGCATACCAAGCGTTTATCCATAAATAATGTTCGTGCATTGTTTTTAGGGTCATCAAAATTTAAACAGAGCTCCAGGGCCAGCACAAAACTCAGCCTAAAATAATCCTGAACCATTGAAATTTATACATATATGGTCTTTACTCCTACCAAACCATCTCCTGAAGTGCAATCCCAGAGACATGGACTGATCGTGAGATTGGTATACCATTTTGATCCTCAACTGAAATCAATTGATTCCATTCTAGAGTTTAAAGTGTGAGTAGCCATTTCTACTTCCAGTAAAGATCAGGAATACTACGTGTATCCATTTCTCACACTCCCCTCATCTCTCTCTCTCTCTCTCTCTCTGTTTGCTAATGGGAATCCTTCCATGACAGTTCGAAGCAGTCGCTGATTGCAGCTCTCCTCCAGGCAGCAGTCATCTGCTATAGTCCGCTTGGCATTAGGCAGTCCGTATTGTCCGACTAACTATTTGCTCCGACTTAATTATGGACAACAGGAGGAGAGAAGGACAAGAGCAGGACAAGAGCAGGACGAGAGCAGAAAGGGGAGAAGCAGCAACAGCCCAAGTAACAGGGAAACAGGGAAACATGGAAACAGTCGGAGCTTACATCTGTAAGTCCTGGCGTGCCTTGGAATAATCTGTTTGGCAGACAGCAGCCGCGCTTTGCCCATCCATCGCACTCCCTCTCTCTCCCTTGCCCCAACTGTTTGAAGATGCAACAACCTTCACTTGCAACAGTTTTCTCTGCTGTGTTTCCATTACTGTTTCTCTGGTTGTTCACTTTCTATTATTATTTTTAGAGAACACGTTTTTAATTTCATTTGAAATTCATGAGCTGCATCCAACTCCTAATGGAGGGGCATGGGGCATGCCCCACACCACACCAGACCACCGCCGCTAAAGTTGCAATTGAATTCGCGTCTCGACAGCCAAATAGCTTTATTCCGGTCTGGCGCAAAATTCAATTTGGAAAGCTCTTTTAATATGCGACGTCTTAGGCATCATTGTCTCTTCTCTCTCTTTCGAGGGGCTCCTAAGCGGATTTCCTCGTTGTTTCTTCTGTTTCTTCTTCTTCCGCCTGCTTCCGTCCATGGGAACGTGGAATGCCATTCCTGGTATTGGCCTCGAAAGACGAAACAAGCGAATGGCAGAGGCACAGGCTTGGCAGTTTTTAATTTAATATTCATAAGCAGCAGTTAATGAAAAACACTTCAAGTCATCAGAGGGGTTCAGAGGGGGGGGGGGGGGGGGGGCTTTTAGGGGCATGTGCTTGTGTGTGTGTATGTGGTGGGTAGGGGGGTTATTGGAAGGGCAGGGGCAGGGTAATATCATGCGATATTGCGTTGTTATAATAAAATGTCAAATATGTTTGACGCAATTTAACCGCAACACAATCTCACCAACTCCGGCACCGAAATGCGCCACTCGACGACGCTTAAGGACACTTGGGGCGGCCATTGAAGGTGGGATGGGTTGGGTGGATACAGGACACGGACAGCAGCAGCAGCAACAACAACAGGGAGATGAACAGGAAGGAGAATGGCCGCTGCCGACATGGCAGGTAAAATGGCAATTCCTGGCCTCAGATTCCCACTGATTCCCTCTGTTGCTGTTGCTGTTGCTGCCGCCTTTTGTTGGTGTTGGTATTGTTATTAGCATAAAATGTGTGTACGTGTACGTGTACGAGAGCCCCACGTGGGCCCCCCTTCACCTCGCCACAATGAATGAAGGGCAATCTTAAAGAGCCAGAGACCAGGCCATGCCACTAACCCAATCAAAACGAGTACAAAGAGAAGGAGGGGAAGGTGGAGACGAGGAGGGGCAGTCGAGGTTAGGGCAGGGTCAGAGTCAGAGTCAATCTATTGATTTTCCTGCAGCACAGTACAGCAGCACACTTTTCACCTTCCCCAATCGGTAGACAAAAGCGATGCACGCCATTTGTTGTGGCACGAATGAGATATCGCAGAGCAATCCCCCAGCCCCTCTCCATGTGTGTGTGTGTGTGAAAGGATGAGAGAATACAGAGAGAGAAAGGGAGGAGAGGAGGGGAGGACGAGGTAGAGGACCTTGTCCCCATCATCCCCATTCATTCCAGTCAAGCAGCAAAACAGTCAATAAAAGTCCACTTACATTTCTGCCGACATCTCAATTATTTTCCTTTCTCTTCTCCGGACCGGACCCCACACACACACACAGCAGCATTGAAGGTGGAGAGGGAGACCCTTCATCTAGGACCTAGGACACTTCCACTTCCACCGAAGGTCTCTGCGGACTTGCCACTGGCTTTGACATCGAAAAACGTTCGATGGGCGTTGATAATTCAAAAATTAAGAGGCAGGCAAAAAGCGTTTAAATATTTCATAAATTCCTGGGAGACAAATCAAAGCCATGGATGTTAGATATGATTGGGTATTAATTAATTAGCGTAGAAGGAGTAGAAGGAGGAGAAAGCACCTACCGACTATTAAATAGCTCCCCAGCGACAGGAAGAATCGTGACAGAATGGCAATGGGGGATGCGGAATGGGGAAGGGGACCCTGAATTGGGCCCTAATTGCCGTAAATGAAGGTAGAGGAGACACTTTGTCTGCTTTACTGCCTTACTTTATGTTCAATCTTGATTGAGCCTTATGGTTTATCTATTAAGAAGTGATTGAAGGCAATGACAAGCGTAGGAATCAATGGAAATTCCTATCGGATCAACCCTTTTTCGGCTCAGACAAGATTACGCCTCCTCGAAGGATCAGTCGCATTCACTGGGTTCTGTCTATCAAAGAGGTCTCTCCTTTATGGGTCTGGCTGGAAACTGCTCCCCCGAGGACCACCAATTAAGCAAAAGAAAAACAGGCAAACATTAGAAGGAAAATCGGTATATTTTTTGTGAAGTTTTTCCGAAAAACACTCGAAATGAACAAACCCATTTGACCAAAAACCCAACTTAAGTTGATTACGCTCCAAGGGTCCGGCGGAACGGAAACCAAAGACAAGTGGAGAGGCTGAGACGAAAGCGGGGAGGTGGAGACGGCGGAGAACCCACAACAACAATGGCAAGCAATTCATTCGCGGATTTCTTTCGGCTCTTTTTCGTAGCGGATAAAGCGAGAGCACGAGATGGATGGACGGATGGGCGGAAGGATGGAAGGATGGTGGGGGGAATCCTGTCAAGCTGGCATAATCTGCGCTCCGTTTGCTTATTTGCATAAAATAATTGAAAGGCGAAATTTAAAAGAATCAACAAAGGCGCCAAAGCAGCGCCCAAGCACACGCTCAGGCTCAGGCTCAAGTCCAGGCCCAGGACGAAACGCACTTGAGAAAAATCCCCAGAAAAAGGAGGACCAACGAGAGAGATTGAGAGAGCAATGAGAGAGAGATTGGGATGAACAAAGGCAGGGTCCCAGCAGGAAAGGCTGAATGAAGGACGCAGAGGCGCACGGTCAAGTGAGCGCCAGATTGCGCCCCAAAGAGTGCACTAATTACTGGTGTTGCAAGGCCCCCGAGGAGGCTCCCCAAGGAGGCATCTCTCCATGCACTCTCAATGGCATGGAGTGGTCTGGTCGCCATTTTTGCTGTTTGTTTAATTGGGTTTTCGGCTGCCGCGAGAACTTTGTTTTCACTCTCTCTCAATGGGAATCGATTGTTGCCTTTTGCTGATTGACTAATTGCCACCAGGCTGCAGGACCAAAAGAGGAGCAGCGGAGCAGGATGCCGAAGCCGTTGCCGACAAGTGTCGTGGCAAATCATTCACTTATTCAATTTGCAAATGATGCGAATTCGATCTGGCTCTGGCAATTAGCAGTTCCATACAGCAAAAGCAGCCGAAGGACATGCCCCACAGAAAACTCAATTGCTGATGCAATCTTTCGAGTCGAGTTCCGAGTTCAATTGAATGGAATTAAATGGTGCATGCCACATGCCAGGGGAGGGGGTGAGGGTAATAATAACCTGACTACACGTGTCCATCCAACGCTCGTTATGTCCAACGATGTTCGATAATTGAGTTACCTCTGGGTGCGGGCATTGGCATTGGCATTGGCATTGGGCATTCCCTCTGACTGTTTGCAATCCATGACATAACCTCCCTCCCCCCTCCTGCTCCCCCTGCTGCTATGATGGCTCTTAATTGACAGACGACATATTTAAATGGAATCCTCGCTGACGGACATCGCACTGAGAGAGACTCTTCCTGATTTCATAGCCACGTCCAAAGCTCCCTTCACAATTGTCGTTTCATCAACTTAATTGAATTTGCCTTTCGACAACAGAAGCAGCAGAGGCAGAGGCAGAGGCATCAGCGCCAGCAGCAGCACCAGCAGCAGATCCCGAAGCCAGATCCAGGACGGTGTCAGGTGTTGGTATTGGGTATTGCTTACTCAGCCATCGAGCAGCAGGCGGAGCCGGAGACCCAGGCGGAAACCTTTGTAATTTAAATTCCCTGTCAGGAGGGATTCACTGACACCGCTCTCTCCACACTCCACCAGCTACAGGCGCCAGCATAGGCTTCCAGTCTCTTCTCCGAAAATAAACGCCAGGTAAACGACATAACGCATACTTTTTTAATTATGCAAAGAGCCTGGGAGACCAGGAGACGGGGAGCCAGGGAGGAGTCTCCGGGAGGCGCTGATTGATTGCCGACAAGCAACGGCACCGACGAAACAATTGATGACGACTACCAGGAGAGACCATGGAGGAAGAGGAGCAGAGAGTGCCTCAGCCGGAAATCTGGCCAAGCTTCGCTAATGGCTTCCATCAGCAGCTGTAAAGGGCTGCTGCTGCTTCTGCTGCTGTCGCTGGAACTATCGATGCCACAATGGCGGTTCGCACTTTTCAGTAAACGAGAAACGCTGTCCATTAAACTTATTTCAAGGGGGGTGCGGACCCAACTCACCCCTCTCCTCCTTCTTAAGCTTCGACAGTGGTCCGGTCCAAGACTTTCCGCTAATGGCCCTGTCCTGAAATTTAACGAGGAAACTCCGCCACGAGCGACAGACCACAGGAATGGTCTCGCCTTTTAAGGGGAACGCAACGAATGAATGTTCCTTTGTAATCGGTCCTAATGGGGGGAATGGGGGAGGGGTACGTTGCTGCAGATTGGCAGTATCGCTTTACTTTACAGCCAGCGGAGGAGATTCACTTGATTATAAATACGTATTCCATTTCATAAAGCATAAAACTTTCGCTGAAAGGAGTCTCCATTTCATCGTATTTATTTTCCAGCGTTTTCCGTGTGAATGCTCGCATCCATTTGACTGTCCGTTACTCACTTTTGCTCTCTTTCTCTCTTGGAATAATCTTCTACTGGATTCATGTGAGTTTTCAACTTTAACATTCATCCAATCTACTCAAGGATGTCGTCCTGCCCCGTGCTCCGTGCTCCGTGCCCCACTGCTTGGCTTTGCCCCTTTTGCGCTGGTAAATGCAATCGAACGGAATTCGATTTGCCGCGAGCACTTCGCCAGGTCCTTCCGCCAGCCTTCCTTTTGGGGCTTCCGCCCCGACTGCCGGCAAGTTTCGAATTTCCTGCCGCTTCAATAATAAGCGGCACTCCATCTCCGAATGATGCATGGTGATGGGGCATGGGGCATGCGGCATGGGCATCAGGGCCGTCCTAAAGGTTATCGCATTGCGTGCAAGAGAGTCCTTAGTCCTCGGCCCTCGCCATGGCAGGAGGCTAGACGCGAGCGAACCTTGGCTTCCAAAGTCCGCACACATCGCTGCACATTTATTTCCGGCAAATTAGGCTCAGCACGGTCGCCGGCTCGTCCCGGCTTTGTCTTGGGAATCCCCCACGACGATGCCTACGCATCTTGCAAGCCGCTTTTCGATTCAAAGTTGACGTTGCTCATACGCCCCGACGACCCGGAGGGCAGCATCCATCCCCCCACGCGTTGTCAATGCGAAAAACATGAAAATGATAACGGACAATTTATTGAAGCGAACACACAGACAGACACGGAGAGGGCTAGCGATACGGCATGGAGTCGGACGCTGAAAAGTAGACAACACATCCTTACAATGTCCTGTGTCCAGAGTCCTACCGAATGGGAATGCTCATGATTATTATGATTGGTCGACGATTCCCGGCCACTGGGTCCCCTCCATCCCCTGTCTTTCCCGCATCTTCCCATAGCCCGCATCCGCAGCATCTGGTGGAAGGAGGATGTTTATTTATTGCTCGCTTCTCTGCGATTGTGATTGTATTTTCGTTTCTTTTCGGGTATTCATACTGCTGCGAATCTGAATCCGAGCTGAAATCCATTCCATTATCCGCACACACTATCAACCCATTGCTCGCCCCCCACCACAGGCCAGCCCACCCCAGGCGCCCCCCCTTTGACAAATATGCATCTACTTTGCATGTTTTTTGATTTCTTACCCTCTGGGGCTCCTGCTGCTTGGGCGTCTGTCTGGGAGCCAGAGTACTCTGTAGTCGACCCTCTGCCGTGCCTCATTTGCCAGGTGCGTCGCCTCGTCCGTGTCCCATCGTGGCCTCTCCCTTCAACAGCTTAGCAGCAGCCCCGTGTCAATGGCTGGGTGCGTGAGAATTTGTTGCCTTGCGAGCTTACGAGGGCGAGCAGCAGCAAACAGAGGCAGCAGCAGCAGCAGAAACACAGGAGCAGAGTCAGCGGCAGAAGGCTGTGACAGGTGGCGGCGGCGGCTCACCTGGAGCCACATACATCACGAAGCCCCTGCTTGGCTCTGCTCCGCTTCAGGCCATGTTTAGTAGACAGTTTTATTTACGCTGATGGCCATAAATATTTGAATTACAATATAATATTTAAGCCCAAAGCCAGCCCAGCTCCGTCCCAGATGCGGATACGGATGCGGATGCGGAAGGCTGGATGGAGGTGGTTGGAGGTGGAGTCTGATGTCGGTTGTGGGATGTGGGGTGAAAGATTTATGGCTGCCGCAAATCTACGCCAGCCACTTAATGCATTTTAATTTATTAAGCTGTCAATCTGCCAGAGCCTCCATCCAGGGCATCCCTATCCATCCATCCCCATTCGGTTCCACCTGCAACCACGCCGTCCTTCCGTCCTTCCGTCCGTCCGTCCGTCACGTGTGCGGCATAAGCGTAGAGTTATGTGATTTCGTTATCCGCAACCTGGACATGATTGGAATCCCAGTGGAGTGGTTTACATTCCGATAAAAGAGAGAGAACAAACGCTGCACCTGTTGAGGCGTACATTTATCGACTCTTTTTGAACAGTGTTTAGCCCCCAACCCCCTCCCCGAGTGATCCGTGGCATCTTGAGTTGTTGTCGACACTGGCCTGACACTTTGTCGCCTGTTGTCTGTCACGTGTCAGGGAGGGGTGGGAGGGGAAATGGTCCCCGAAATGACCAATTTCAATTAGAGCTGCAGGAATGGCATGCCGCCTACTACACCGATAAGCACTCGGATGTGCCGGAACAATCATCATTCACACAGACACGGAAATGCTGGCTGCTGCTGCTGCTGCTGGTGAATGCTGAGCTGCTGGATGGATGGTGACTCCTGTTTAAATATGAGCAACAGATTAAAACTTAATTTAAAGTTGACCCTGTCCGGGTTTCGTGTTTCCACTTCAGGTTTAATTAATATGTTAAGCCCGTAAAAGCCTCATCGGTAAACTAAAACCCAGGCAGAGCCAAACCCCGTCTGTCTGCTGTCGGCTGTCGTCTTGTTTGCTTTTTGTTTTGTTGTTTCCGGAGCTTAAACAAACAAAAGGGTTTTCGAAGAACACACACACACACACACACGCACTCTCCGGGCGGGCATACCCGGAGAACTGTGACGCTCTTCTGCTCAGAGCGTCTCGCATAATGGGTATTACACATGTGTACATACATATGTATGTATGTACATGTTACATGCCACTGACTCTGGCTGTGCATATCAATTGTGTGCAAAGATTGTAGAATACATACAAATATGTAGGTATGAAGTACTTATGTACATTACATCTTTGTGCACGGTACGTTGGTTAATCTGTGCAATTCCCGGGAAAAATCGCATCGAGCAACCGCCATGGCGAGCAATCCAATTCGTAGCGCTGCTCCCGTTGCCGTTTCTGTCGTCTGGCATTGTCTCTAATGCGTGCTTAAAGCGCATTTCAACAAAAACACATGTGCACACACTGGCAGTGGCACTGGCACGGCACTTACTAGCACCTACCATTTCTCCACTCCCCTCTCCCTCTGTCCGCTATGGATGCACAAAGCGTGCAACACTCGACGCGCTGTAATTTGACGGCGACAAGTATGCAACAGAAAATTTTAAATGCATTTCACGCACTGCGGCTGACGTTCCGTTCCACATGCAGCACCGCCCCAACACCGCAATGGCTGCGCTGCTGCTGCAAGTGTCGTCAAGTGATGCGTCTGCCAGTGTGGACACGGGGCGTGGCTGCCAGGTCCTCCGCCCCATTTTAGGCATTACCACATTTTCCTCGTACAGCGTCAAATTTCAACATTTCGCCAATTTGCACGCACGTTGATTCAATTAAACAGGCAACGCACGAGCGTCCTTTGTTCCACCTTTTTATCTGGCCATGCAGCCCCCTCACCACGCCTCCTGCTTATCATGCAAATGGAGCAGCAGCAATTTGTGCTGCTTCCCCACTCGCCGGATAGTCGAGTGATTTATCTAATTGCCATCTCGATTCTAGAATGAAATGTACTGGACAGGTGACACGAATTCTTTTCAAACTTAGATGAAACTTTTTTGCTGTCCGTTGGGCAAAAAATCGAAATAAGATCATTAACCCCTTTAGCCCTACTATATAAAAATAGTGCATAAATGTATCGCCAGGAATAATACCAAATATACGGGCACTTAAAAAGTACGTAGATCGACGCACGGGATACGATATGGCGCATACTCTTCGAAAAAATCTCGGTTCACTTTAAATACGAAAAAGTTTGGTGGAAAACTGCTTGACACGGATTCTTTTCAAATTAGATAAAACTTTTTTGCTGTTCCTTGGCCAGAATATCGAAATAAGATCATTAACCCCTTTAGCCCTACTATATAAAAATAGTGCATAAATGTATCGCCAGGAATAATACCAAGTATACGGGCACTTAAAAAGTACGTCGATCGACGCGCGGGATACGAAATGGCGCATCCTCTTCGAAAAAACCTCGTTCACTTTCAATACGAAAAACGTTTGTTGGAGAGCAGCTTGACACGAATTCTTTTCAAACTTAGATGAAACTTTTTTGCTGTCCGTTGGCTAGAATATCGAAATAAGATCATTAACCCCTGTAGCCCTACTATATAAAAATAGTGCATAAATGTATCGCCAGGAATAATACCAAATATATGGGCACTTAAAAAGTACGTAGATCGACGCGCGGGATACGAAATGGCGCATCCTCTTCGAAAAAACCTCGTTCACTTTCAATACGAAAAACGTTTGTTGGAGAGCAGCTTGACACGAATTCTTTTCAAACTTAGATGAAACTTTTTTGCTGTCCGTTGGCTAGAATATCGAAATAAGATCATTAACCCCTTCAGCCCTACTATATAAAAATAGTGCATAAATGTATCGCCAGGAATAATACCAAATATATGGGCACTTAAAAAGTACGTAGATCGACGCGCGGGATACGAAATTGCGCATCCTCTTCGAAATAACCTCGTTTCACTTTCAATACGAAAAACGTTTGTTGGAGATCAGCTTGACACGAATTCTTTTCAAACTTAGATGAAACTTTTTTGCTGTCCGTCGGGCAGAACATCGAAATAAGATCATTAACCCCTTTAGCCCTACTATATAAAAATAGTGCATAAATGTATCGCCAGGAATAATACCAAGTATACGGGCACTTAAAAAGTACGTCGATCCACGCGCGGGATACGAAATGGCGCATCCTCTTCGAAAAAACCTCGTTCACTTTCAATACGAAAAACGTTTGTTGGAGAGCAGCTTGACGCGAATTCTTTTCAAACTTAGATGAAACTTTTTTGCTGTCCGTTGGCTAGAATATCGAAATAAGATCATTAACCCCTTCAGCCCTACTATATAAAAATAGTGCATAAATGTATCGCCAGGAATAATACCAAATATATGGGCACTTAAGAAGTACGTAGATCGACGCGCGGGATACGAAATTGTGCATCCTCTTCGAAAAAACCTCGTTTCACTTTCAATACGGAAAACGTTTGTTGGAGAGCAGCTTGACACGAATTCTTTTCAAACTTAGATGAAACTTTTTTGCTGTCCGTTGGCCAGAATATCGAAATAAGATCATTAACCCCTTTAGCCCTACTATATAAAAATAGTGCATAAATGTATCGCCAGGAATAATACCAAATATATGGGCACTTAAAAAGTACGTAGATCGACGCGCGGGATACGAAATTGCGCATCCTCTTCGAAAAAACCTCGTTTCACTTTCAATACGGAAAACGTTTGTTGGAGAGCAGCTTGACACGAATTCTTTTCAAACTTAGATGAAACTTTTTTGCTGTCCGTCGGGCAGAACATCGAAATAAGATCATTAACCCGTTTAGCCCTACTATATAAAAATAGTGCATAAATGTATCGCCAGGAATAATACCAAGTATACGGGCATTTAAAAAGTACGTCGATCGACGCGCGGGATACGAAATGGCATATCCTCTTCGAAAAAACCTCGTTCACTTTCAATACGAAAAACGTTTGTTGGAGAGCAGCTTGACACGAATTCTTTTCAAACTTAGATGAAACTTTTTTGCTGTACGTTGGCCAGAACATCGAAATAAGATCATTAACCCGTTTAGCCCTACTATATAAAAATAGTGCATAAATGTATCGCCAGGAATAATACCAAGTATACGGGCACTTAAAAAGTACGTCGATCGACGCGCGGGATACGAAATGGCGCATCCTCTTCGAAAAAACCTCGTTCACTTTAAATACGAAAAACGTTTGTTGGAGAGCAGCTTGACACGAATTCTTTTCAAACTTAGATGAAACTTTTTTGCTGTCCGTTGGCCAGAATATCGAAATAAGATCATTAACCCCTTTAGCCCTACTATATAAAAATAGTGCATAAATGTATCGCCAGGAATAATACCAAATATATGGGCACTTAAAAAGTACGTCGATCGACGCGCGGGATACGAAATAACGCATCCTCTTCGAAAAAACCTCGTTCACTTTCAATACGAAAAACGTTTGTTGGAGAGCAGCTTGACACGAATTCTTTTCAAACTTAGATGAAACTTTTTTGCTGTCCGTCGGGCAGAACATCGAAATAAGATCATTAACCCGTTTAGCCCTACTATATAAAAATAGTGCATAAATGTATCGCCAGGAATAATACCAAGTATACGGGCACTTAAAAAGTACGTCGATCGACGCGCGGGATACGAAATGGCATATCCTCTTCGAAAAAACCTCGTTCACTTTCAATACGAAAAACGTTTGTTGGAGAGCAGCTTGACACGAATTCTTTTCAAACTTAGATGAAACTTTTTTGCTGTCCGTCGGGCAGAACATCGAAATAAGATCATTAACCCATTTAGCCCTACTATATAAAAATAGTGCATAAATGTATCGCCAGGAATAATACCAAGTATACGGGCACTTAAAAAGTACGTCGATCGACGCGCGGGATACGAAATGGCATATCCTCTTCGAAAAAACCTCGTTCACTTTCAATACGAAAAACGTTTGTTGGAGAGCAGCTTGACACGAATTCTTTTCAAACTTAGATGAAACTTTTTTGCTGTCCGTTGGCTAGAATATCGAAATAAGATCATTAACCCCTGTAGCCCTACTATATAAAAATAGTGCATAAATCTATCGCCAGGAATAATACCAAATATATGGGCACTTAAAAAGTACGTAGATCGACGCGCGGGATACGAAATGGCGCATCCTCTTCGAAAAAACCTCGTTCACTTTCAATACGAAAAACGTTTGTTGGAGAGCAGCTTGACACGAATTCTTTTCAAACTTAGATGAAACTTTTTTGCTGTCCGTTGGCTAGAATATCGAAATAAGATCATTAACCCCTTCAGCCCTACTATATAAAAATAGTGCATAAATGTATCGCCAGGAATAATACCAAATATATGGGCACTTAAAAAGTACGTAGATCGACGCGCGGGATATGAAATTGCGCATCCTCTTCGAAATAACCTCGTTTCACTTTCAATACCAAAAACGTTTGTTGGAGAGCAGCTTGACACGAATTCTTTTCAAACTTAGATGAAACTTTTTTGCTGTCCGTCGGGCAGAACATTGAAATAAGATCATTAACCCGTTTAGCCCTACTATATAAAAATAGTGCATAAATGTATCGCCAGGAATAATACCAAGTATACGGGCACTTAAAAAGTACGTCGATCGACGCGCGGGATACGAAATGGCATATCCTCTTCGAAAAAACCTCGTTCACTTTCAATACGAAAAACGTTTGTTGGAGAGCAGCTTGACACGAATTCTTTTCAAACTTAGATGAAACTTTTTTGCTGTCCGTTGGGCAGAACATCGAAATAAGATCATTAACCCGTTTAGCCCTACTATATAAAAATAGTGCATAAATGTATCGCCAGGAATAATACCAAGTATACGGGCACTTAAAAAGTACGTCGATCGACGCGCGGGATACGAAATGGCATATCCTCTTCGAAAAAACCTCGCTCACTTTCAATACGAAAAACGTTTGTTGGAGAGCAGCTTGACACGAATTCTTTTCAAACTTAGATGAAACTTTTTTGCTGTCCGTTGGCCAGAATATCGAAATAAGATCATTAACCCCTTTAGCCCTACTATATAAAAATAGTGCATAAATGTATCGCCAGGAATAATACCATATATATGGGCACTTAAAAAGTACGTAGATCGACGCGCGGGATACGAAATTGCGCATCCTCTTCGAAAAAACCTCGTTTCACTTTCAATATGGAAAACGTTTGTTGGAGAGCAGCTTGACACGAATTCTTTTCAAACTTAGATGAAACTTTTTTGCTGTCCGTCGGGCAGAACATCGAAATAAGATCATTAACCCCTTTAGCCCTACTATATAAAAATAGTGCATAAATGTATCGCCAGGAATAATACCAAGTATACGGGCACTTAAAAAGTACGTCGATCGACGCGCGGGATACGAAATGGCGCATCCTCTTCGAAAAAACCTCGTTCACTTTCAATACGAAAAACGTTTGTTGGAGAGCAGCTTGACACGAATTCTTTTCAAACTTAGATGAAACTTTTTTGCTGTCCGTTGGCCAGAATATCGAAATAAGATCATTAACCCCTTTAGCCCTACTATATAAAAATAGTGCATAAATGTATCGCCAGGAATAATAGCAAATATATGGCCACTTAAAAAGTACGTAGATCGACGCGCGGGATACGAAATTGCGCATCCTCTTCGAAAAAACCTCGTTCACTTTCAATACGAAAAACGTTTGTTGGAGAGCAGCTTGACACGAATTCTTTTCAAACTTAGATGAAACTTTTTTGCTGTCCGTTGGCCAGAATATCGAAATAAGATCATTAACCCCTTTAGCCCTACTATATAAAAATAGTGCATAAATGTATCGCCAGGAATAATACCAAATATATGGGCACTTAAAAAGTACGTAGATCGACGCGCGGGATACGAAATTGCGCATCCTCTTCGAAAAAACCTCGTTTCACTTTCAATACGGAAAACGTTTGTTGGAGAGCAGCTTGACACGAATTCTTTTCAAACTTAGATGAAACTTTTTTGCTGTCCGTCGGGCAGAACATCGAAATAAGATCATTAACCCCTTTAGCCCTACTATATAAAAATAGTGCATAAAGGTATCGCCAGGAATAATACCAAGTATACGGGCACTTAAAAAGTACGTCGATCGACGCGCGGGATACGAAATGGCGCATCCTCTTCGAAAAAACCTCGTTCACTTTCAATACGAAAAACGTTTGTTGGAGAGCAGCTTGACACGAATTCTTTTCAAACTTAGATGAAACTTTTTTGCTGTCCGTTGGCCAGAATATCGAAATAAGATCATTAACCCCTTTAGCCCTACTATATAAAAATAGTGCATAAATGTATCGCCAGGAATAATACCAAATATATGGGCACTTAAAAAGTACGTAGATCGACGCGCGGGATACGAAATTGCGCATCCTCTTCGAAAAAACCTCGTTTCACTTTCAATACGAAAAACGTTTGTTGGAGAGCAGCTTGACACGAATTCTTTTCAAACTTAGATGAAACTTTTTTGCTGTTCGTCGGGCAGAACATCGAAATAAGATCATTAACCCCTTTAGCCCTACTATATAAAAATAGTGCATAAATGTATCGCCAGGAATAATACCAAATATATGGGCACTTAAAAAGTACGTAGATCGACGCGCGGGATACGAAATTGCGCATCCTCTTCGAAAAAACCTCGTTTCACTTTCAATACGGAAAACGTTTGTTGGAGAGCAGCTTGACACGAATTCTTTTCAAACTTAGATGAAACTTTTTTGCTGTCCGTCGGGCAGAACATCGAAATAAGATCATTAACCCCTTTAGCCCTACTATATAAAAATAGTGCATAAATGTATCGCCAGGAATAATACCAAGTATACGGGCACTTAAAAAGTACGTCGATCGACGCGCGGGATACGAAATGGCGCATCCTCTTCGAAAAAACCTCGTTCACTTTCAATACGAAAAACGTTTGTTGGAGAGCAGCTTGACACGAATTCTTTTCAAACTTAGATGAAACTTTTTTGCTGTCCGTTGGCCAGAATATCGAAATAAGATCATTAACCCCTTTAGCCCTACTATATAAAAATAGTGCATAAATGTATCGCCAGGAATAATACCAAATATATGGGCACTTAAAAAGTACGTAGATCGACGCGCGGGATACAAAATTGCGCATCCTCTTCGAAAAAACCTCGTTTCACTTTCAATACGAAAAACGTTTGTTGGAGAGCAGCTTGACACGAATTCTTTTCAAACTTAGATGAAACTTTTTTGCTGTCCGTTGGCCAGAATATCGAAATAAGATCATTAACCCCTTTAGCCCTACTATATAAAAATAGTGCATAAATGTATCGCCAGGAATAATACCAAATATATGGGCACTTAAAAAGTACGTAGATCGACGCGCGGGATACGAAATTGCGCATCCTCTTCGAAAAAACCTCGTTTCACTTTCAATACGGAAAACGTTTGTTGGAGAGCAGCTTGACACGAATTCTTTTCAAACTTAGATGAAACTTTTTTGCTGTCCGTCGGGCAGAACATCGAAATAAGATCATTAACCCCTTTAGCCCTACTATATAAAAATAGTGCATAAATGTATCGCCAGGAATAATACCAAGTATACGGGCACTTAAAAAGTACGTCGATCGACGCGCGGGATACGAAATGGCGCATCCTCTTCGAAAAAACCTCGTTCACTTTCAATACGAAAAACGTTTGTTGGAGAGCAGCTTGACACGAATTCTTTTCAAACTTAGATGAAACTTTTTTGCTGTCCGTTGGCCAGAATATCGAAATAAGATCATTAACCCCTTTAGCCCTACTATATAAAAATAGTGCATTAATGTATCGCCAGGAATAATACCAAATATATGGGCACTTAAAAAGTACGTAGATCGACGCGCGGGATACGAAATTGCGCATCCTCTTCGAAAAAACCTCGTTTCACTTTCAATACGGAAAACGTTTGTTGGAGAGCAGCTTGACACGAATTCTTTTCAAACTTAGATGAAACTTTTTTGCTGTCCGTTGGCCAGAATATCGAAATAAGATCATTAACCCCTTTAGCCCTACTATATAAAAATAGTGCATAAATGTATCGCCAGGAATAATACCAAATATATGGGCACTTAAAAAGTACGTAGATCGACGCGCGGGATACGAAATGGCGCATCCTCTTCGAAAAAACCTCGTTCACTTTCAATACGAAAAACGTTTGTTGGAGAGCAGCTTGACACGAATTCTTTTCAAACTTAGATGAAACTTTTTTGCTGTCCGTTGGCCAGAATATCGAAATAAGATCATTAACCCGTTTAGCCCGTTTAAAAAGTACGTCGATCAACGCGCGGGATACGAAATGGCGCATCCTCTTCGAAAAAACCTCGTTCACTTTCAATACGAAAAACGTTTGTTGGAGAGCAGCTTGACACGAATTCTTTTCAAACTTAGATGAAACTTTTTGGCTGTCCGTCGGGCAGAACATCGAAATAAGATCATTAACCCCTTTAGCCCTACTATATAAAAATAGTGCATAAATGTATCGCCAGGAATAATACCAAGTATACGGGCACTTAAAAAGTACGTCGATCGACGCGCGGGATACGAAATGGCGCATCCTCTTCGAAAAAACCTCGTTCACTTTCAATACGAAAAACGTTTGTTGGAGAGCAGCTTGACACGAATTCTTTTCAAACTTAGATGAAACTTTTTTGCTGTCCGTTGGCTAGAATATCGAAATAAGATCATTAACCCCTTCAGCCCTACTATATAAAAATAGTGCATAAATGTATCGCCAGGAATAATACCAAATATATGGGCACTTAAAAAGTACGTAGATCGACGCGCGGGATACGAAATTGCGCATCCTCTTCGAAAAAACCTCGTTCACTTTCAATACGAAAAACGTTTGTTGGAGAGCAGCTTGACACGAATTCTTTTCAAACTTAGATGAAACTTTTTTGCTGTCCGTTGGCCAGAATATCGAAATAAGATCATTAACCCCTGTAGCCCTACTATATAAAAATAGTGCATAAATGTATCGCCAGGAATAATACCAAGTATACGGGCACTTAAAAAGTACGTCGATCGACGCGCGGGATACGAAATGGCATATCCTCTTCGAAAAAAACCTCGTTCACTTTCAATACGAGAAACGTTTGTTGGAGAGCAGCTTGACACGAATTCTTTTCAAACTTAGATGAAACTTTTTTGCTGTCCGTCGGGCAAAACATCGAAATAAGATCATTAACCCGTTTAGCCCTACTATATAAAAATAGTGCATAAATGTATCGCCAGGAATAATACCAAGTATACGGGCACTTAAAAAGTACGTCGATCGACGCGCGGGATACGAAATGGCGCATCCTCTTCGAAAAAACCTCGTTCACTTTCAATACGAAAAACGTTTGTTGGAGAGCAGCTTGACACGAATTCTTTTCAAACTTAGATGAAACTTTTTTGCTGTCCGTTGGCCAGAATATCGAAATAAGATCATTAACCCCTTTAGCCCTACTATATAAAAATAGTGCATAAATGTATCGCCAGGAATAATACCAAATATATGGGCACTTAAAAAGTACGTCGATCGACGCGCGGGATACGAAATGGCATATCCTCTTCGAAAAAACCTCGTTCACTTTCAATACGAAAAACGTTTGTTGGAGAGCAGCTTGACACGAATTCTTTTCAAACTTAGATGAAACTTTTTTGCTGTCCGTTGGCTAGAATATCGAAATAAGATCATTAACCCCTTCAGCCCTACTATATAAAAATAGTGCATAAATGTATCGCCAGGAATAATACCAAATATATGGGCACTTAAAAAGTACGTAGATCGACGCGCGGGATACGAAATTGCGCATCCTCTTCGAAAAAACCTCGTTCACTTTCAATACGAAAAACGTTTGTTGGAGAGCAGCTTGACACGAATTCTTTTCAAACTTAGATGAAACTTTTTTGCTGTCCGTTGGCCAGAATATCGAAATAAGATCATTAACCCCTGTAGCCCTACTATATAAAAATAGTGCATAAATGTATCGCCAGGAATAATACCAAATATATGGGCACTTAAAAAGTACGTAGATCGACGCGCGGGATACGAAATGGCGCATCCTCTTCGAAAAAACCTCGTTCACTTTCAATACGAAAAACGTTTGTTGGAGAGCAGCTTGACACGAATTCTTTTCAAACTTAGATGAAACTTTTTTGCTGTCCGTTGGCTAGAATATCGAAATAAGATCATTAACCCCTTCAGCCCTACTATATAAAAATAGTGCATAAATGTATCGCCAGGAATAATACCAAATATATGGGCACTTAAAAAGTACGTAGATCGACGCGCGGGATACGAAATTGCGCATCCTCTTCGAAAAAACCTCGTTTCACTTTCAATACGAAAAACGTTTGTTGGAGATCAGCTTGACACGAATTCTTGTCAAACTTAAATTAAACTTTTTTGCTGTCCGTCGGGCAGAACATCGAAATAAGATCATTAACCCCTTTAGCCCTACTATATAAAAATAGTGCATAAATGTATCGCCAGGAATAATACCAAGTATACGGGCACTTAATAAGTACGTCGATCGACGCGCGGGATACGAAATGGCGCATCCTCTTCGAAAAAATCTCGTTCACTTTCAATACGAAAAACGTTTGTTGGAGAGCAGCTTGACACGAATTCTTTTCAAACTTAGATGAAACTTTTTTGCTGTCCGTTGGCCAGAATATCGAAATAAGATCATTAACCCCTTTAGCCCTACTATATAAAAATAGTGCATAAATGTATCGCCAGGAATAATACCAAATATATGGGCACTTAAAAAGTACGTAGATCGACGCGCGGGATACGAAATTGCGCATCCTCTTCGAAAAAACCTCGTTCACTTTCAATACGAAAAACGTTTGTTGGAGAGCAGCTTGACACGAATTCTTTTCAAACTTAGATGAAACTTTTTTGCTGTCCGTCGGGCAGAACATCGAAATAAGATCATTAACCCGTTTAGCATTACTATATAAAAATAGTGCATAAATGTATCGCCAGGAATAATACCAAGTATACGGGCACTTAAAAAGTACGTCGATCGACGCGCGGGATACGAAATGGCATATCCTCTTCGAAAAAACCTCGTTCACTTTCAATACGAAAAACGTTTGTTGGAGAGCAGCTTGACACGAATTCTTTTCAAACTTAGATGAAACTTTTTTGCTGTCCGTTGGCTAGAATATCGAAATAAGATCATTAACCCCTTCAGCCCTACTATATAAAAATAGTGCATAAATGTATCGCCAGGAATAATACCAAATATATGGGCACTTAAAAAGTACGTAGATCGACGCGCGGGATACGAAATTGCGCATCCTCTTTGAAATAACCTTTCACTTTCAATACGAAAAACGTTTGTTGGAGATCAGCTTGACACGAATTCTTTTCAAACTTAAATGAAACTTTTTTGCTGTCCGTCGGGCAGAACATCGAAATAAGATCATTAACCCCTTTAGCCCTACTATATAAAAATAGTGCATAAATGTATCGCCAGGAATAATACCAAGTATACGGGCACTTAAAAAGTACGTCGATCGACGCGCGGGATACGAAATGGCGCATCCTCTTCGAAAAAACCTCGTTCACTTTCAATACGAAAAACGTTTGTTGGAGAGCAGCTTGACACGAATTCTTTTCAAACTTAGATGAAACTTTTTTGCTGTCCGTTGGCCAGAATATCGAAATAAGATCATTAACCCCTTTAGCCCTACTATATAAAAATAGTGCATAAATGTATCGCCAGGAATAATAGCAAATATATGGCCACTTAAAAAGTACGTAGATCGACGCGCGGGATACGAAATTGCGCATCCTCTTCGAAAAAACCTCGTTTCACTTTCAATACGAAAAACGTTTGTTGGAGAGCAGCTTGACACGAATTGTTTTCAAACTTAGATGAAACTTTTTTGCTGTCCGTTGGCCAGAATATCGAAATAAGATCATTAACCCCTTTAGCCCTACTATATAAAAATAGTGCATAAATGTATCGCCAGGAATAATACCAAATATATGGGCACTTAAAAAGTACGTAGATCGACGCGCGGGATACGAAATTGCGCATCCTCTTCGAAAAAACCTCGTTTCACTTTCAATACGGAAAACGTTTGTTGGAGAGCAGCTTGACACGAATTCTTTTCAAACTTAGATGAAACTTTTTTGCTGTCCGTCGGGCAGAACATCGAAATATGATCATTAACCCCTTTAGCCCTACTATATAAAAATAGTGCATAAATGTATCGCCAGGAATAATACCAAGTATACGGGCACTTAAAAAGTACGTCGATCGACGCGCGGGATACGAAATGGCGCATCCTCTTCGAAAAAACCTCGTTCACTTTCAATACGAAAAACGTTTGTTGGAGAGCAGCTTGACACGAATTCATTTCAAACTTAGATGAAACTTTTTTGCTGTCCGTTGGCCAGAATATCGAAATAAGATCATTAACCCCTTTAGCCCTACTATATAAAAATAGTGCATAAATGTATCGCCAGGAATAATACCAAATATATGGGCACTTAAAAAGTACGTAGATCGACGCGCGGGATACGAAATTGTGCATCCTCTTCGAAAAAACCTCGTTTCACTTTCAATACGGAAAACGTTTGTTGGAGAGCAGCTTGACACGAATTCTTTTCAAACTTAGATGAAACTTTTTTGCTGTCCGTCGGGCAGAACATCGAAATATGATCATTAACCCCTTTAGCCCTACTATATAAAAATAGTGCATAAATGTATCGCCAGGAATAATACCAAATATATGGGCACTTAAAAAGTACGTAGATCGACGCGCGGGATACGAAATTGCGCATCCTCTTCGAAAAAACCTCGTTTCACTTTCAATACGGAAAACGTTTGTTGGAGAGCAGCTTGACACGAATTCTTTTCAAACTTAGATGAATCTTTTTTGCTGTCCGTTGGCCAGAATATCGAAATAAGATCATTAACCCCTTTAGCCCTACTATATAAAAATAGTGCATAAATGTATCGCCAGGAATAATACCAAATATATGGGCACTTAAAAAGTACGTAGATCTACGCGCGGTATACGAAATTGCGCATCCTCTTCGAAAAAACCTCGTTTCACTTTCAATACGAAAAACGTTTGTTGGAGAGCAGCTTGACACGAATTCTTTTCAAACTTAGATGAAACTTTTTTGCTGTCCGTCGGGCAGAACATCGAAATAAGATCATTAACCCCTTTAGCCCTACTATATAAAAATAGTGCATAAATGTATCGCCAGGAATAATACCAAGTATACGGGCACTTAAAAAGTACGTCGATCGACGCGCGGGATACGAAATGGCGCATCCTCTTCGAAAAAACCTCGTTCACTTTCAATACGAAAAACGTTTGTTGGAGAGCAGCTTGACACGAATTCTTTTCAAACTTAGATGAAACTTTTTTGCTGTCCGTTGGCCAGAATATCGAAATAAGATCATTAACCCCTTTAGCCCTACTATATAAAAATAGTGCATAAATGTATCGCCAGGAATAATACCAAATATATGGGCACTTAAAAAGTACGTAGATCGACGCGCGGGATACGAAATTGCGCATCCTCTTCGAAAAAACCTCGTTTCACTTTCAATACGAAAAACGTTTGTTGGAGAGCAGCTTGACACGAATTCTTTTCAAACTTAGATGAAACTTTTTTGCTGTCCGTTGGCCAGAATATCGAAATAAGATCATTAACCCCTTTAGCCCTACTATATAAAAATAGTGCATAAATGTATCGCCAGGAATAATACCAAATATATGGGCACTTAAAAAGTACGTAGATCGACGCGCGGGATACGAAATGGCGCATCCTCTTCGAAAAAACCTCGTTTCACTTTCAATACGGAAAACGTTTGTTGGAGAGCAGCTTGACACGAATTCTTTTCAAACTTAGATGAAACTTTTTTGCTGTCCGTCGGGCAGAACATCGAAATAAGATCATTAACCCCTTTAGCCCTACTATATAAAAATAGTGCATAAATGTATCGCCAGGAATAATACCACATATATGGGCACTTAAAAAGTACGTAGATCGACGCGCGGGATACGAAATTGCGCATCCTCTTCGAAAAAACCTCGTTTCACTTTCAATACGGAAAACGTTTGTTGGAGAGCAGCTTGACACGAATTCTTTTCAAACTTAGATGAAACTTTTTTGCTGTCCGTCGGGCAGAACATCGAAATAAGATCATTAACCCCTTTAGCCCTACTATATAAAAATAGTGCATAAATGTATCGCCAGGAATAATACCAAGTATACGGGCACTTAAAAAGTACGTCGATCGACGCGCGGGATACGAAATGGCGCATCCTCTTCGAAAAAGCCTCGTTCACTTTCAATACGAAAAACGTTTGTTGGAGAGCAGCTTGACACGAATTCTTTTCAAACTTAGATGAAACTTTTTTGCTGTCCGTTGGCCAGAATATCGAAATAAGATCATTAACCCCTTTAGCCCTACTATATAAAAATAGTGCATAAATGTATCGCCAGGAATAATACCAAAAAAAATGTGCACTTAAAAAGTACGTAGATCGACGCACGGGATCATACGAAATGGCGCGTCCCGTTCGAAAAAACTGCGTTTCACTTTAAATACGAAAAAAGTTTGGTGGAAAACTGCTTCTTAAAGTTTAATTCTTTCTGCCAAGAACATCCAACCCAAACGAACCTCCCAGACAGCCTTCTCAAGCGTTTTTCCATAGTGTGAAAGAATATTAAAATCGCATCTGACTTGAGATATTTCCCCCTTTTATAAAGCCATTAGGAGACTATCTTTTGTCTTTTGAAAGCTGTGTCCTGCTGTACCGTGTCCTGCTGTCCCCTTTCCTGTGTCCTGTGTCGACCAAACATTTTAACACTTTAATCATTGAAATGCAAATTTTGTGCAGAAACTTGAGGAAGACATGCGTCAAGCGCAAAGCACATGTTAACATGTCCCACGCCCCCACAGCACGCCCACACACACTCGGCCACTGGGCCAGGACTACTTCTGGTGGTCCCTGGCAAAGGTAGAGCGCCAGCTGGGACCGAGTATTTAACATATTCGAGCCTGAAACTAAGAACGCATTTAAATTCAGCCTACTCCGGTTCTGTTATTTTTTTTTTTGGGGCGGGCAATGGAAATGAAAAAGCAGAGGGGCGAATAAATTAACTTGAAAAATCGTATTTATATTCGGTAGTAGTGGCCTTTCGGGTCACAAATGCTCGCGGCAAAAGCGAAATGTTTCCTTTATTGCACGTAAATAAAGTCATAAAGTCATCATTACAACCGCGCCAACAAGAGCCTGGGCCAGGGGAACCAGAAGCATCTCCATCCAGCATCATCCGGTAGCAGCCCGGGAGTCGCTGTCGATGTCGCGCGTTGTCATGTCAGAAAGAACAAAGGACGAACTTTTGTGGCCGCGATAAAAATTCGCAAATGTGCACAAATTACTTAAAACATATTAAAAACTGAACTGCGTTCGCCATCAACAATTTGTGCAAAAGGTTGCACAAATTAAAACCTCCCCCTGGAGGAGGCATGGAGATGGCGCCCAAGATGAAAGGGAATTCCTGGGCTAAAACTTTTTGCGTCCAAGGTGAGGTTTCATGCATCACTTTTATGCGTACATGTAGAAATCCGTGTAGGCGATATCTGACATGAAAATGCCGTTGAGCTAATATTTGAATTCCCCGCCCATGGGCAGCACTGGCAACATGCAAGTGCTGCGAAAATACAAATTTTCTGCAATTTGGTCACATCACACATGTTTTGCGAAATATTAAACGTCTCATCAATAAAAAACAATAAATTCATCGAGATGCACTGACCGATGCATACATGGGTGTCTGGGGTGTCTGTGGAGCTTTGTTAATTCTTTTTATTAGCGAGAAACGGATGTTTAAATTAATACCCTGCTTAGGTCACACACCTTGTTCATCTGTTTACTATTTTTGAGTAGATTTTTTCACCGTTTTTTTAAAATATATTCTAGTATTTTCCAGTATTTAAGAAAACGCGTTATAGACCAATTCTCCAATGTGGATATTCCTGATCGTTTGCCATCAATAAATTTATTACCAATGCTTTAAAATGAATTCGTTAAAAATTAAATTTTTGGTTTATTCCTTATTTATCCCCTACCTCTTCTCTACAGCCTTTATTCATTTCATTATGTCCTCATTGCAAAAATCTCCTTATAGCTTAATTGGATTTTTTTTTTTAACACTGTTTTTATCGTACTCATACACAGTCACACACACAACCTCAGTTTTAGGTGCATTTCATTTAAAACTCTATGGACTGTAAAAAATACCATGAAATACTTTTCTAGCATATATCGGCGTTTTTGCTTAGTGAACTGAATACTACTTTAATAATCTAAAACGGACGCAGGGTATTGAAAAATCTGTTACGGCTAGCCATCCCAGAGATGGGCTTTCTAAGCCCTTCCTAAGAATAAGTGCTTCCTAAGCTTTCAGGTCGCATTGCATTGATAAGCAATCAGTATAGTATGTTGGTTGAAGGTGTGTCGATCTGAACCGGTTTTGAGTTCTGAAATTAGAATCTTCGAGACGATCAGAAAGCTCCCAACGTCGGGTAGAACATTTGCAGCGGAATTATATTTTTTTATAATTATTTTTGTTTTTTTAATAACGCAATATGGATCCATCGGAAATTAATCAAAATTACGAGTATAATGAACATGAGATAGAGGAAATAGATTTTCCGCACGAATATGCATATGATAACGAAAACGATCCTCACGTAGTGCCAAGTAAAATTTCCGAGAGTGCGACTGACTCAATGCCTTGTATTCTTAACTTACTTGGACGGAGACCGACAACAAACTGCCCCCCCTGGCCACACTCCGCCAAAACACTGACAAATAGAAAACGATTGTACACTTTCGTTCCGGTGAACAGCAAAAAACGCTTGAAGCTGTGGCAGGATGCTTTTAACGTAATATTTAAAGCCGGATTTTGTAAATTTGCTTATTCTTATTATTTTTTCAGATAAATAATAGCCAAAAGGCGACTCCGGCAAAAATCGATCGCATCGCCTATATCATATTACCTTGCGGACATCAGACTTCACATTCCTTAGATCCCAGCACGGACACCAAGTGTCCGAGATGCCACCGACCCATCAAAAAGATCCGTCCAATACAGGCTACGATTTAGGAATTTTTTGTTATATAACATATAAAACCAGACATTTAAAAATCAGTAAAAGTCATACATAATATACATATTTTTGTTTATTTTCTTATCAGAGAAGTGCATACAAACAAACACGTACACACTTGCAATGTTTCAATGTGTTAGGGCACAAAGTCTATTAATAACAGGAGAGGCGGGAACCAAATCCATCGAACCTGAAACCTAGCTTTCAAAAAATTAATATTTGTGTCGATATATTTTGAGGTCAGACCAGATATTTTATTGGAACTTTCTGGATTCTGTGAGAGGATTTTTGGGTTCAACAAATTTTTCATCCGAACAATTTCAAAGATTATATGTATATTTTCCACTTTTTCCTCCGCGATATATTTTACGCGCCAAAATTTAAATTATAATCTGATAGTTTTTGTTGCTAGAGTGGTGATGGTAAACACGGCAGGCGAACAGGGCTGGGAAATCGATATCCGCAGCGTACACCAAACATCGATGTATCGATGGTAGCATATCGATCTTCTTCCACCTCTACCCGACTCGTGCTGCTGATTTTTAAATAATAAATTAAATTTTATTAATTAAAACCGACTCGAACCATGGCTTCCATACTGCGGACGGGGAAATTGTTGCGCTACTTTGCGGGCTTCACCCGGAATGTCCTGGTCAGTTCAGTGCGCGAGAACGAGGCGAGCAATCTGCTGACAAATGCGCCCTGCATTTGCGGCCAGTTCCAGAGGTAGGTGCCGGCCCATTCATTACGCAATAACACAAGAATTTCATGAAAATCTAAAATGGGAAAGTTGAAGAATATCAAGGGGCACCAAGACGGGGTCCTTTAACCAAGAATACCTTGATATATTCATTCAAAAAAGATTGTTCAATAATTTACATAACCTCGATCTGATCTGGAACATTCGCTTGTGTTTTCGTCACAGTGGCTTCGCTACCAATGCCGCCGCCAAGGCGGAGCTAAATCTCGACAAGCAGATCCGTCGCCTGGACCAGGATGTGCGACGCATTGGTCGTATCTCGCGGCGGGATCTGGAGGAAATCCTCGATGAGATACGCACACACCGCACGGCGACCAGTTCGCAGTCCTTGATGGTCATACGATGCTGTGGGAACCTGGTGCCCGAGGAGTTGCCCGAGGTGCGCACAGCCCTGGTGCAGGAGATCTGGAAGACTTTGAATGCCCTCAATGTGCCCATGGACATCTCCCACTACAATGCGCTGCTGCGCGTGTACCTGGAGAACGAGCATGCCTTTGCGCCCACCGATTTTCTCGCCGAGATCGAGGCCAAGGGCATCGAACCGAACCGAGTGACGTATCAGCGGCTGATTGCTCGCTATTGCCAGCAGGGCGACATCGAGGGTGCCACCAGAATCTTGGAGTATATGCGGGGCAAGAGTCTGCCGGTGAATGAGAATGTCTTCAATTCTTTGATCCTGGGACATTCGCAGGTGAGTGAAGTGGAGTTGATTCATAGATGGAACCAGTTTATATTCCCCCCTGTATGTAGGCCAACGATTTGGAGTCTGCCAAGGGCATTCTGGCGGTGATGAAGCAAGCCGGCCTAGAACCCAGTGCCGACACTTATACGACGCTGCTGTGCGCCTTTGCCCGTCATGGGGATCTGGCTGCTTTGCAGGAGACCCTCACGGAATGCGACCAGAAAGAGATCATCTTGCAGGACAAGGATCTGTTGGACACTGTGTACACCCTGGCGGTGAACGGCAATGGCGACAAGGTGGATGAGCTGCTCTCCAAGTTACACATCTCGCCGGGCTTCAATCAGGATGCCGTCAACGTGATACTGCGCCTCGTGAACAAGGGCCACGAAGAGGTGGGTTTGCAGATCCTGCGCGTGATGCCACGATCGAATCGCGTGAATGGCGAGCCCGTGGATGTGGGCGCCTTCTTTATCCGCCAAATGGTGAAGGCCAATCGCCCGGTGGAGAAGATTCTGACCATCTGCAAGACCCTCCAGGCAGAGGGACTCAATCCCAAGGCCTTGTCCATTGCCACGGAGGCGGGTCTCACCAATGGCGTCGTGAACAATGCCCTGCCGCTGCTCAAGGAGATGAAGAATGCCGGTTTGCCCATCCGCCAGCACTACTTCTGGCCCCTCATCTGCTCGGTGGAGTCAAATCAGGTGCTGGAGATTGTTCGTCGCATGCAGCAGGAGTTTGCAGTGCCCCCCAACTCGGAAACAATCAGGGATTATGTGATACCCAGCTTAAAGGAAAAGAACTGGGAGCGTGTCATCACTGCCTTGAGGGATGCTGGTGTCTCCAATTCCACAGCTGTCACCTCTGCTGTTTATGCCGCTCTGATGACGCATCAGATTGCAGATGCCGCCAAGATCATGGAACAGAACAGGGCCCACTATGTCCCGATGCTCTTCAGGCAGCCCTTGATCCTCGCCCTAGGCCACACGAATGATTACGCTTCCTTTATCCGCTGCGTGAGGCAGATCCATGAGGGATTGCACCAGCGTACTGCTGGCAAAGAGGAGGAGGTCGAACAGGGCGAGGGAGAAGCAGCGGCAGCTACGGAGAAGACCACACCCGATGTGGTGGGTGGCATAGTCCAGGAGGCAAGCAAATACTTCCGTCGGGATCGTGTGGTCACGCTGGAGAAGATCCTCCAGGGACTAGTCAAGCAGGGTCTGTCCATCAGCAGCGCAAAGGCTACACAGCTCTCGGACCAACTGGGTGCCGACATGACGCCCAAAATTTCCGAATTGCTGGGAAAACTAAGCTCAGGAGAGCTGGAGCCGACGCCTCTGCCGAGCAGCGGCAAGCGAGCATTGGTTTCCCTGTCCATCGATGGTGAGTGATTGAAACATACATTCCTTTTTTGTTTCTCTTTTTAACAACCGAAATCTCCCACCCCCAGAATTGGAGCGCTTCATTGTCAATGTGGAAGCCAAGGGCGAGAATGCAAACAACATCAAAAGGCAGCTCCTAAATGCCTGTTTCCGTTCCCAAAACATTGAAAAGACCCTGCAGGTCATTGAAAAATTGGAAACGGAAAAGTACCAGATCCCCTTGGGCATCCATGCGCAGCTGGTGGATCTGTACACGCACCACAAGCGCAGCTCTGACGCTCTCGATGCCTACACGAAGCTGAGGGCGAAGGAGCCCACATTCCAGTTGGATAACCTGAAGACAGTGCGCCTGGCGGATCTGCTGCTGCAGGAGGAGCGTGAGGAGGAGGCCTTTAAGCTGCTCGCGGATAACAAGAAGGACGCACCCATCAGCGAAACCGAAGGAAGCTTCAATTATGTGAGCACCGTGTGGCGTGTGCTCAATGCCATCGCCGAGGCCGGGCAGCCGGAGAAGCTGCGTCGCTTGTTCGATGCTCTGTTGGCCGACAACTATATTGTACCCACAAATATCCTGCTGGGACCTTTAATCAAGGTGCATCTGGTGAAGGACGACATCCCGAAGGCCATTGAAACGTTCGAGGAGATCTGCAAGAAGTACAAGGTTACGCCCTGGAAGAATGAGCTCTCGTGCCGCCTCATCCAAAAGGAGGATGCCGTCAATCTGCAGCGCCTGACCGATCTGAGCACAGGCATCCATGGCGAGGTCAACAGCTTGTACGATCTGGTCTTCTCCTTTGTGGAATGCGGTCGCGTGCGTCAGGCCAGAAAGATCCTGGAGACACCAGGACTGCGCACACGCCCCCAGAGGATCAGCAGTGCCTGCGATCGCTATCGGAATGAGGGTCTGCTGCAGCCCCTCGAGGGTCTCATTGAAGCCACCAAGGATCTGGGACACATCGACCGAAACAAGATCTATTACACGCTTTTGCTGAGCTACGACAAGGCCGATGAGGCTGAAAAGGCTCTTGGACTGTGGACCAAAATGCAGGAGGAGGCACTGACACCCACAGATGCATTCCTCTTGAAGCTCGCGGAGATTCTGAGGCGCAAGAACATTGATGTGCCGTTTGTGGTGCCCGAAACGCAGCAGCAATCGAGAAGGAGCAGGGCGGCCAAAAATCAAGAGCAAACCAAGACAGATGCGTCCAAGGAGGAGTCCTTGGCCGTCAAGAAAGAGCCGCCGACCCCAAAGAAGGAGCCAGCCACAACAAAACCGGAGGCTGCTGTGAAGCCCATCTCCCACAAGGCTGGCTTCCGCAAGGCACTGCTGTCCAACGATGCTGATGCGGCCATCAGCCACAAACAGCAGCTGGCAGCCAGCGACAAGATTAACGTTCTGGACACTTCCCGACTTATTGAGCTTCTGGTGCGCGACGATCGCCTGGCCGAGGCCACCAAATACGTAGAGGAAGTCCTGGCTGATGGCCTCCACCCTCACGTGAAGATCTTCAGATTCTATTTGAACAAAATTGCCGCTGCCGGGGATCTGGAAACCCTGCAGAAGATTGGCAAGCAGCTGAACGAAGAGCAGAAGCGCATGGTGTCGTTTGACAATCGTTTCTGCCACGCAAATATTGTGGCCGGCAAGGCCGAGCCGTTCCTCAAGCAATTGAGCGCCGAGATAGACACCGCCAAGACGCCCGAGGAGGCGGCCAAGCAGGCGGAGAAGTTCCCCCGAGGCGGGGCCGTTGGCATACTCGACAAGCATCCAGAATTGGTGCCGCAATGTAAGTGCAGTGGAGATCGTTGAGGAAGGATTTATCCCTATTTAAATCTCGGTTTTCTTTTGTACAGATCAAGCGCTGGCGGAGAAATTTGCCGCCCACAATCAATTGGGGCCCATGAATGTGCTGTGGATGCATTTGATATCCAGCGGCCAGGAGGCTGCCTCCAAGGAGATCTGGGACAAGCATCTGTCGCAGCTGCCGCGTCTGATGTTCCAGCGCGTGTTGCAGACTGCCCGCGAACAGCAGGACGAGAAGCTGGCCACGTCGGTGATCTCGCAGCTGAGGGATAGCAAAATATCCGAAGGTGCCATTGGCAATGCCTACTCCTGTCTGATCGACATCCAGACGACCAAGGGAAACCACGAAAAGGCTCTGGATGTGCTCTCCAATGCCGTGAAGGATGTGTCGCTGGAGAACATCAATCGCACGGCCCTGCTGAGGCTCAAGCAGGCTGTCGAGGAGAAGGATCTGAAATTCCCCTATTCTATACCCGAGAAGCGGCTGTCCAAGGTTGATTCCTCCTCGTCCTCATCTTCCTCGTCGGACAGCAGCGACGATGATGTGTCGCCGAAGATACCCGAAACTGTGCCACCCAAACCGGGAAACCAAGTCTAGATCGGGTCTAGAGCAGCCTTAAACCTATTGTAATTAATTTTATTTTAAGTATTTACTGTGGATAAATTGCTAATTGATTGTAAACTAAAGAAATATATAATTAGTTTTCGTTGTTGCAAGTCTGCTAGTGTTTATTCTTTTTATTGTATTAGGAATTTTTGAAATATAAGAATGTTCAAGGAATATACAATATTTTGGTATTAAATAACCATTTTTGTAAGTCGCTGATAATGCTACTTTGAAGAATATCCTTTGGATGAGATATATATTTATAGAAAGCTTTTATTTGAATCGCGAGGAAGGCTGTTAAATTGATATTTGATAGATCAATCTTTAGATTTAGGATTATATGCTATTGCATATCTGCATCGTTCAGACAAAAGAGGTATTTAAATGGAATAAATGGGTTTGTTCTTGGGTAAACCTGGATGGTCTGTGAAGATGCAGAATTCCAGACTATCCTCAATAGATAATGGAATCTTTAAGTTTATCTGAAATATTAGGAATATTTGTTCTGCATTGGTTTTCTAAAAAATTTCTTTTATATATCAGTCTCATATATTCGAAAATACAGATCTAGTAGTCGTTGATTTAAACGTATGACTTCTGAAAATCAATTTACAAACAATTTTCTTTAATCTTCAATATTTTAACTAAAATAAGATTTTGAGACAAAAAAGCTAAAATAATCAAGAAAGAATACAAAGAAAGGTAATGAAATACAAATATTAACATTTTTTCATTATAAATAATTACAGTTTCACCCATTTGAAGCGTGTTCATTTTTTGAGCTACCTACAGGATTATACCAAGATTTCAGGACAAAAATTATAAAGATTCGTCTTTATTAATTTTTAATCCAATTATAAGCATTTATTTAATTAACTTCAGTAGCGCCAATTTTTTTAACTACCCACGGAACCGTACAGCCGGAGCTAGCACGTGGAACCAAAGGTAAGTTCATTTGCGCATTGGGGGTGTATCTCTCGATATCAATTCAATCGTCAATGAAAATACATAGAAATAGTCTCCATTGGTTTGAAATAAAGAAAATCTGCACTTTATATCTGCCACAAACATATCCATATGAATTTATTAATATTTTCGTCAGAAAAGCTTTTACAAATATATCTATCAAAGTATTTGATCAATATTTATATATTCTGAAGAACATAATCGGCGCTTTGATGTTTTCGATGTTTTTTAGACTTTTGCCAATTAATTTGTCAGTTAAAATTATGCGGTTAGTGTCATAGATCAAAACATATTTAAAGATAATTTTTCATTACGTAAATATGCAATATTGTTCATTTGGAATACGGATGGGTTGATACATGCATACAAATTGCATTTAAAACAAATAAAACCATGCTAATTAAAACATGTGGTTACACACATACACGCATTTCGTTTTAATCCAAGGTTTTTTGCCAATAATTTACTGGAAAACTCTTTAAAGCATTTTTTCGTTAATTTCAAATTAATACTTACGTTTGAATTATCTATCCATAGCATAACTTCACACTTTGTTCACTTTTTTTTCCACCAATAATGTTCTCCTTTTTGAATTTTTTTGAAACTCAACCGAATTTTTTTGTATGGGCCAGCAAGAACAATGCGACATTGTCCCACAACATTTTCACAGCATAGCAACATTTTCGTACCCCTTAGGACATAGATATTATAGAATTTAGGAAAAGTTTGTTTTACTAGGCACCAATTATTGCAGAAACTAGTAAGTCTCTATCTCAGAAAATTTTACAGCTTTTGGTCTTTTTATAAAGACTGAAAATGGGTATCGGGATCGCTTTGTTAATAAGAATAAATTCATCAAATGCATTATTGGGTCAAAAAATGTAGATATGTGCAAAATGCACTATTAATTACGTTTGAAAGCAGCTAGGAACAAATAATTGTAACATTAATTAAATGAAAAATTATGGACATGATTACGTAGAGAATGCCCTGTTAAAAGTCCAATCTTATGTTAAATTGTCAAGCCCTGTCAAGTCCTGTTCAAGCCCTGTTAACGTTAAAATATACGCCCATACCACCAGTTAAGTTTCATGCTCACTTACGTTTTCTTACGTCGCATTTCATGCTCACTTAAGCTTTATACTTTGGCTTTAACGTTATTTTATAAACAATCCAACCAAACGGAGTCCTTAAAATTAGCCAGTCTGTAGAAAATTGATTCATCAATGGTATAAAATTATGTGCTCAAGCCTGAGGGTCCTAGTTAGCTTGTAATATGAAACGGAATATCAAAATCGAGGAATATGATTTTCGTTGGTTTTTTTTGTCATGGTTTATTTTCAAAATTACCGCCATATCACCAAATATAATTTGTTATCGATGTTTTGTTGCATGATCCTTCGAACTCATACCGTGAGAGTAAAAGAGAGTAAGAGCTCATACATTACCACGAAAATGAGTAAAAGAGCGCGTTTAGTGTCGAACCGATCGGTTCGACACAACTTTTTGTTTCGAGCTTGGGTTGAGCCAAAAAAGGTATGGACAACGGGTAAATTCAGCCAAGGGAAATTCCATGGATCGCACGATTTTCACCTTACCCGAATTTTTCCCCGATAGGACGTGTGGGCGCTAGCGCCCACAAGTCATGTAAATCAGGTGGGGTAGATTTTACCTTGCAGGACTGGCATTTTCTGGGCCGTCTTGCCTGTTGTCCATACCCGTGTTTTTCCGCAGATCCCCAGAAATTCCCCAGGGAAAATATTATAAACTTCCCAGGACGGCGAGGATTTTTTAGAGCGGGCGGATTTGAAATGAGCAAGGGAGTTGCTAATATAATGGATAAATTGCTGAAATTAAAGTAAATTGTTTCATGGTAGATCAGTTATTCGATTATGTTATCTTTTTACTATAATTTATGGGTTTCCTTCCAAGAAGTAGCCCCAACACTTTATAGCGCAAATTATAGTGAACAAATAAACAATAGCCCCCAAAACAACTAACTTCGACACGAGCGTTACAGAGCGTTGCCCACCAGCCATTGCAAAATTGTTAAATCTATTATTTGCGGCCATAAACAGCAATATTATATTAAACGGAATATCAAATTGGAAAAAATGTTCCACCAGAGCCGATTAAAATCATTTCGATTTAGGGGTGTATGGCAAAAAAATCGATGTTTGAAAAAACTATCGATGTCTGCAGTTACGACCCTAACATCGATTATATCGATGTTAACATCGATGTTTCTCCACCTCTATGCCAACGTTTTGCCTGTCAAATTTTCACAAATTTTCACATTTTCCACTGCAATTAAGGCCTCTCACTCAAAATGGGGGAAAGCGATGCAGAAAGTGATTCGAGCAGTGGCTCCAGCAGCAGCAGTGGCTCCTCGAGCAGTTCCTCCAGCAGTGGCAGCAGCAGTGACTCCAAAAGTGATGCTGGCAGCCGTCTGGTGAGCGGGCAGGAGGAAAATGAAGAAGAGCGTGGACAGAAGGCAAAAGTGACGCCGGCAAAAGTATCAAAAAATGATTCCCCCGCCGTTGAGGAGCCGCCACAACGGAATGAGGAGAAAGAAAAGAAAGTGCTACAAATAGACGAAAAGGTTGCTTCGCCAAAAGAGGAGCAGAAACAGCAGCAGCAGCAAACCGCAGAAGTAGAGCCGGAAAAACAAGCAAATGTTGACTCGCTCACAGCTGCTGCTGTTGACACGTCTGTGGCTGTGGATGGCGTAGAAAATGTAGAGGCAGCGCCGCCAGCAGAAGCAGCAGAAAAAGAAGAGGAAGCTATAACAAAATCAAGTGAAGCGGAAACAGAAACCGAAACAGCTGCTGCCCCGCAACAACCTTTGGATGCCCCAACAACTGTGACTAATTCCGATGAGAAACCGCAGCCAGAGGCAGCGGAGGCACCTGATAAAGATCATTCCGTGACCACCAATGGAGCGGACAAAGCAGAAGCAACAGCAGCTACCAGTCCATCGAATCACATCGAAGAGGGCGAAATAACTGATGTAAGTTTTGATCAAACACAAACCACTGAACCAAGAAACTCACGGCAATCCCTTCCCCAGAAGGACGACGACGATGATGTGCCGCCGACTGTGCCTGCGAGTGGGACTGTGCCTGTGCCTGTGCCCAAGCAGCAGCTGGCCAGTGAAGTGCGCAAACGTAGTCGCAGTGGCGATGAGAAGAGCCGTAATCGACGACGCAGTCCCAGCCGCAGTCGCCGTCGCACACGCACCCGGACACGCACAAGCAGTCGCAGTAAGAGCCCGAAGCGTCGCCGCTCCAACTCCTTGGAGCGGAGACGTCGCGAGCGTCAGAAGCGGCACGAGGAGCGCGATAAACGCGACGAGGAGCGAACCAGGGATCGCGAAGACAGGCGTCGAAAAGAAAAGTCACGCAGCAGCCGGCGCGATGATTCCCGCGAGAGATCCAGGCGGAGGTCCAGCGACAAGCAACGCTCCAGCTCGAGTGGCGGCTCCAAGAGGGCAGGTTCGACAATCGCCGACAATGCCACGGTCACAAATCCCACGGCCAAGATCACCGAACGCCAGCGTCGCACTGTGGATGTGCTGACATCGCGCACCGGAGGCGCCTACATTCCGCCAGCGAAGCTCCGGCTGCTGCAGGAGGGGATCACGGACAAGGCATCAGCTGCGTATCAGCGCATCGCCTGGGAGGCGCTCAAGAAGTCCATTCACGGGTACATCAACAAGGTGAATGTCACGAATATCGCCATCATCACGCGGGAACTGCTGCGGGAGAACATTGTTCGTGGACGGGGCCTGCTCTCGAGGAGCATCATCCAGGCCCAGGCAGCCTCGCCCACCTTCACGCACGTTTATGCCGCCCTGGTGGCCATTATCAATTCGAAATTCCCGAATATCGGCGAGCTGCTGCTCAAGCGTCTGGTCATTCAGTTCCGTCGTGCCTTTCGGCGCAACGACAAGCTTGTCTGCCTGTCCTCCACTCGGTTCATTGCTCATCTGGTGAATCAGCGTGTGGCCCACGAAATCCTGGCCCTGGAGATTCTCACGCTTCTGGTGGAGACGCCCACCGATGATTCCGTGGAGGTGGCCATTGCCTTCCTCAAGGAGTGCGGCATGAAACTGACGGAGGTCTCGTCCAAGGGCATTGGGGCCATCTTCGAGATGCTGCGAAACATCCTGCACGAGGGGAAGCTGGACAAGCGAGTGCAGTACATGATCGAGGTGCTGTTTCAAGTGCGCAAAGATGGCTTCAAGGATCATCTTGCCATTGTGAGTGAACTAGAGCTGGTCGAAGAGGACGAGCAATTTACGCATCTCATGATGCTGGACGAGGCCACCGAAACGGAGGATATACTGAGTGAGTAATCCTGAGTTAATCCTTTGCTAATCTCTTTCTAATGTTCCCCGGGTATTAATCCTTGCAGATGTCTTCAAATTTGACGATAACTTTGCCGAGAACGAGGACAAATACAAGGGTCTGAGTGCCGAAATCCTGGGCAGCGATGATGGCAGCGGTTCGGGCTCTGGTGGTTCTGGCTCCGATTCCGACAGCGATTCGGATGGCGAAATCGATTCGGATGCCGATAATGGCAAGAAGACCGATGCCGGTGATATTATAGACAACACCGAAACGAATCTGATTGCCCTGCGGCGCACCATCTATCTGACGATCAACTCGAGTTTGGACTACGAGGAGTGCGCCCACAAGCTGATGAAAATGGAGCTGAAGCCGGGGCAGGAGGTGGAGCTGTGCCACATGTTTCTCGACTGCTGCGCCGAGCAGCGGACCTACGAGAAGTTCTACGGCCTGTTGGCGCAGCGATTCTGCAACATCAATCGCATCTATATCCCTCCGTTCGAGGAGATCTTCAAGGACACATACCAGACGACACATCGCCTGGACACGAACCGGTTGCGGAACGTGAGCAAGTTCTTTGCCCATCTGCTCTTCACCGATTCCATCAGCTGGGATGTCTTGGAGTGTGTCCTGCTGAACGAGGACGATACCACCTCATCCAGTCGCATTTTCATCAAGATTCTGTTCCAGGAGCTCGCCGAATACATGGGACTGGGCAAACTCAATTCCAAGCTCAAAGAGGAGGTGCTGGTGGAGAGCCTGGCGGGTCTCTTCCCCAAAGACAATCCCCGGAACACACGATTCTCCATCAATTTCTTCACGTCTATTGGTTTGGGTGGGCTCACCGATGATCTGCGACGCTTCCTGAAGACAGCACCCAAGGCAGTGCCCGCAATCAATTCAGAGCTCCTGTCCACCGGCGGTAATCCATTCCGAGAGCCAGGATCTGCCCCAGCATCGGCGGCAGCAGCCCTCATAGCTGTGGCTTCCAATTCCTCCGAGGCTTCGTCGTCCAGTTCCAGCAGCGGCGACAGCAGTTCCAGCGAGGATGAGGAGGAGCAAAAGTCGAGCACCAGCGACGAGGACAGCGACAGTGAATCCTCCAGCTCCGAGTCCGAGCCACAGCGAAAGCGCAAACGCAAAGAGAAGCGCAAGAAGAAACCCAAAAAGCAGCGAAAATCTGAGCTCAAAAAGACCAAGGATAAAAAAGACAGAAAGAAGAAATCCAAAAAGGAGAAAAGAGAAAATAAAGAGAAGGAAAAGGAGAGGGAGCGCGAGGAGAAAAAGAAGCGCGAAAAGGAGAAGAAAAAGGTCGCCAAAAAGAAGTCGAAACGCAAGCGCAAACACCAGGAGAGCTCCAGTTCCAGCAGCAGCTCTGAGAGCAGTAAGGCCTCCTCCACCTCCTCCTCTGCTGCCTCCAGCAGCGACAACGACGACAGCGATGGCCAGCCCCAGCCAAAGATCCAGCGCCAGGAACAGCAGATCGGCAGAATTCCCAACCACAACAACAAATTTAGGACCCAAAGGGAAGACAGTGATGGCTTCAGCCTAGAGGGACCACCCATAGGGCGCCTGGAACAGGAGCGTCCACCACATTACCATCCTCATCAGGTCAATGGAAATGGTGCCAGGAAGCGGGAGCCATCATTTTCCTCCGGACACGGGGAAAGACACCCCGCGGAGCGGCGAGGGGCACGAGATGCCCGACGTGGAGAATCCCGAGGTCTTCGTGGGGACTCTGGTGGACGTCGAGGTGGACCAGACAGCCGACGAGGAGAATCCCATGGCCGCCAAAGCGAGCGAGCAGATCAGCGTGGTGGCCTCGGCAGTGATCGTGATCGGCAACGTGACAGAGGAGACCGTGATCAGGAAAGGAACAGAGAACGTGAGCGGGAACGGGACCGTCGTGACCGTGATCGGGATCGGGATCAGCCACGTAATCGTGAACGCTCCCGAGAACAGGATCGCACCAGGAAACCAGAACGAGAACGCAGCTCCCACAAGCGCGTGTCCAAGGGACGAGGATAGGTTGATGTTGATATTTAGACTGTAACGACAACCAATTTCACCCACATGCAAAATATTTTTTTCTATAGATATTTTTATGTAAACTGTGTACAAAGAACCGACTTAAGTTGCTATAACAATTGTAAATGTCCTAAAAACAAAACTGCAAAAATAAACAAATTTTATTACACGATTTCTCGGCAGTTTTTTGTTTGCTGTTAAATAAATAATTACATTTTGAAATACAAAAGAAAGATGGCCGCACTCAACGGTTGCGCCGCTGCTACCTAGCGTGAACGGCGATTGCACACAGCTGTTTTATTTTCTGTGAGAGCAACTCTGAACTACGCCGCAAAGCAACTCTGAAAAGGGTTGCCAAATGTGCGGTCCAAGTGCCGAAAATTTTGGGCTGGCAACTCCCTTTTCGCATAAGTGTCGTCTGGCGTGAACACGCGGATTTCACTTGGTGGATTTTCAAATTGATAAATAAGGTAATTATAAGTGCCATCCGGTGAAATAAATATGTGGGAAATGCTAATAAATGTACCCCGAACATTATGCAGCTGAAAACAAAATGACCAAGAAGCGCCGTAACGGAGGGCGGAACAAGCACAACCGCGGCCATGTGAAGCCCGTGCGCTGCACCAACTGTGCCCGCTGCGTGCCCAAGGACAAGGCGATCAAGAAGTTCGTCATCCGCAACATTGTGGAGGCGGCTGCCGTGCGCGACATCACCGAGGCCAGCATCTGGGACTCGTACGTGCTCCCCAAACTCTACGCCAAATTGCACTACTGCGTCTCGTGCGCAATTCACTCCAAGGTGGTGCGCAATCGTTCCCGTGAGGCCCGTCGCATCCGTACGCCGCCACTCCGCTCCTTCCCCAAGGACATGGCCCGCAACAACCAGAATAGGAAGTAAACTTTTCAACTAACTGGTGAATCCGGGATGCTTATGCTACACACCACCAACAACAACAGCAACCAGCAGCAGCAACAACAGTGAAAATCAACTAGAATCCATCAGATCTTTAAACTAGAACAAGTTTTTCGATATGGCACTGGTCTAACCGGCGAGAAGCAGACGAAATATAAGCATTCAGTTTTTACATTACACCCGAATATCAATATACATTTTAGTGGTTATATGTGGGAGAAACACATAGAGACAGAGAGAGAGTGGAGCGGCTTGGATGCCGCTTCTCATATGCATATCCAACAGCGGCAGCATCACCTGTTTCCTGAACGGATGCGCGGCGTAGTCAGTCATCTGTGATATCTCATTTCCGGCACTTGTTCTCCCTACGTTCCCTTCAGTGAAGCAGAGCCGAGCAGAGCAAGAGGTGAATGAGCAGCAGTTTTCATTTCATTACTTTCTGGTGACTGTTTTTCCTTGCTTTATGCCTTTAAGTAGTTGCCTTTGTACTAGAATTTGGAATAGTAGTGGCTGCAAGTTAGAATTTGCATGTTCTGTCTGCCTGCACCTTGTAACTTTTACGTCTGCCTGGACTAACCCCTTATGTAGACGACTCTTGAAGACCTTACTATTCCCTATTTAGAACGTAATTACTATTCTTGGCTGAATATTTCTGTTTTTCATACTTGTTCGTAGTTCATTATCTCACTTTTGCTTTCTTCTGCTATTTCTGCTCCAAATTGGCGGGAATTTTGTGATATGCCGCCAATTTAGCATCTCTTGTGCCAAGGTGGAAAACCGAAATGGAATCAATTATGGAACAAATCTGCCTGCAATTCTTATAAGGAAAACGCATAAGATAGGCCGGGCGAACCGGCTTATGTGGCATCGAGACGTGGGCTATAATGGTAGGCCGCAGAAAAAAGAAAACAAAAACAAAGTTAATGTAGAAAACGTGTAAATCTGCTTTAGTTCGGTAAACGGCCACTCTGAAGTTCTGAACGGGACGTGGCGCCACTGAACGGTGTAAGTAATACGTGTTTTTTGTGAACTACATGTATCTAAGTTTTATTGGCACGTGTGTCTGGCTATATATGAATGACAATTTTTATAAACTCTTGATCCGACTAGTAATTTCAAACCTAGTGCTGAATGAAATTCAAAATAATTATGAATTGTGGTAATAGATAATCGTTACGCCACTGTGGATGTACAAAGTGATGTATATGTATACTCTATGTAGTATACATGTATAATAGTGGTAGGTTGATGAGGAGACTCGACTTCAGTTGCACCCTTTACCGCACATTCAGTGTTAGATATAGAAAAACTTACTGTTCTGCTTACACTTCCTAAATGGTTTTCCCTGATAATTATGTTTCTGGATAAGTTACATTAGTCTATGTATGTTTATATATAGGTAAGGTGGAATTTCACAACAGTTTTCATTGTACGTCTGTGTATTGTCATTGAGGTCCACAGTTTTTAGATGATATATTACTTTGTAAATCTTTCAACCTATTCCTTGACCTCTCAAACGCTTCCTATGTGCCCAGATACCCTAGAAAATTCAATGAGTTACAGGGCATGCCCATGCAATACTGTTTTTTGTTGGCATAAATTACAGAGACGTGAGCGCAAAGGCAAATGAGTTAGTGGGGGTGGGATGGCCCTTTCAATGGGTGGGGGTCACAAGCGTGTGTGTGTGTGTGTGCATTTCCTTTTCCTGTTTACCCCTTCTTTGCCCAACCCCCTCTTTCTTCGAGCCTTCGAGGAGTTTTTGCTTCTTTTCCGCTTGTTCAGCAGCAGGCAGGCAGGGCTGGGCCAGTGTTCCAGGCGCTGAATTATTGTTTTCGTTTTGCTGTGCAAATAAAACGTAGACATACTCGTAAGCAGCAGCCGTTGATCATTTAGCATAAATTAAATAGAAAGAACGAAGGGCTGAGGGAAAGGTCACACACAAGGGTTAATGAAAGAAAGGAGTTACAGATTCGAGACAAAAAACGACGACAGACTTTACTCAACAACCAACAATTTTGCGATACATCATGCATATGAAGTGAGGCACCTTTTAATCCCCTACATTCTTCGTATTATCTTGCTCCAATTCCAGACCCAGAACTCCCCGAAGCTTCCCCTCGAAGACCCCCGAGTAGACATCGGTCCAGAGATTTGCTAGCGGCGGCTCAGCATCCTTGCGTGCCGCACGGATGGCCATCTCTATCTCGAGACGGATCCCTTGATTAATCTCCTGGATCTCGTCCGGAGAGAGGATGTGTTGGTCCAAGCAGAGCTCTCGGAAGCCCTGGATCGGATCGTGTTGCCTGCGAAACTTCTGGATTTCCTCGCGTGTGCGGTAGCTGGTGCCCGGATCGGACATAGAGTGTCCCACATAGCGATACGTGCAGAGCTCCAGGAGGATGGGACCCTTGTTCAGAGCATGCTTGATGGCAAAGTCCGTGGCACTGCGCACGGCCAGCACATCTTGGCCATCCACCCAGACACCAGGCATGAGATCTCCACGCGTGTAGTAATCGCTGTTCGCGGCAGCCCTCTTCGAGCTGGTGCCCATGCCGTAGTTGTTGTTCTCGCAGACGAAGATCATCGGCAGCTTCCACAGCAGGGCCATGTTGAAGGACTCAAAGACCTGGCCCTGATTGGCGGCCCCATCGCCGTAGAGGGCCAGACTGACGCCTCCATCCTGCAGATACTGGCTCGAGAGGGCCACGCCAGCGCCCACGGGCACCTGGTCGCCGACAATCCCAGTGCCGCCGTAGAAGTTCCGTCCGTACATGTGCATGGAGCCGCCCTTGCCGCCGGAACAGCCACTCAGGCGACCTGTCAGCTCCGCCAGTACGCCCCTAGCGGACACGCCCATCATGTAGGCCCATCCGTGGACACGGTAGCCGGTAATGAGCTTATCCTTGCTCCGCATCGCTGCTCGAATGCCCACGGCGCAGGCCTCCTGCCCTGTATACAGGTGGCAGAAGCCGCGCACCAATCGCTCCTTGTAGAGCCTCGAGGCAGCCGCTTCCAGGAGCCGCACGGTCGCCAGTTGGCGGTAGTACTCCATGGCCTGGGACTTCCTAATGGCCACCACCCGTTCGGGTCCTTCTTCGAGGCGATGCAACTTGAAGTCCTTCGCAAGCTGCACCACACGATATTCGTTCCCAAGTTCCAGCTGCCGGGGATGGGGTTCCCTCGGTTCTTCTTGGGTGTTGCCTCCACATGGCGACGGCACCTGAGTGGAGGAACATCGCACCAGCAGACGATTCACCAGGCGGCTGGGAATTTTGTTCGCTAGCTTGAACATTGAAAAACGATTATTTTAAATGTTTTGAAATCGTTCGGAAAATGAGTAGGAGAGCCTACTAGGGGGTAGAGTTTTGGAGATCAATCGGAATATACTTTGTAAGAGATACAAATGAAGATTGTAAACCCGAATGAGTAGATCACTTCCTCATAGTTGGAATGTACTATATACCCCCAAAATCACCCAACCATTGGGTGATGCATTATAATAATTTGTACTGCGCATCTGCCAGAAAGATTTACCCAAACAATGTTATGATTTGTAAAGAAAATTGTACAACTTTTCGCGGGGATTTCCATTTCGTCTAGATAGAGTGTATAAACCTGAAGATATATACACCCAAAGTTTAAGTTTTATATAAATTTAAATACCTTTCAACTTTGCCATTTTTTGTGCATTTTTTTTGTATTGATTATCCTACCATTTCTATTGTCACGCGTGCTACAAATAACCGTGGATATAGTAAAAAATATACCTACTCTTTTTTCACATCCATTTGAATCCCATTTCAATGGCTGTAACAGACACATGTACTATATACCGTTCAATTGTTTCACCGTTCAATGTATTTCATTGTCGGGCTGATAACCTTTTGCACTTGGACACTTTTTGCCCACTTTCATTTTGCACACACAATTGTCCCTTTGTCTCTGTCTCTCCGTCTCTCTCTCTCTCTGTCTGTCTATCGATTCCACTCGGTAGCCGCCTTTCATGAGTTCTCATGCTATATTTTTACTTTAATTTCCGCTATATTTTGTCCCACCTCCCATTCACTTACGATTCCAATATCCTTTTTTTCTCCTCCTCTCGTTCTTTTTATACATTTTTTTCCGTTGCGAGTACCTAATGCCAGGGCCAGAACAAAACACTTTCACTGTCCCCACCCCCCACACAGATACATACATACCTACATATTTTTTTGCTGCTGCTGCTGGAAACTCTGTGAATCGTAAATAAAAACGTTAAATGTTTTTTTAACGTGCGCCACTTAACACTCGGTACAATTTAAAGGCAATTGGGCACACCAGAAAACAGCAACACAACAGAGGAGGAGTGGGGGCCAGGAGCAGGAGCATCCACACAACAGAAGCAGGACCGGCAGGAGCAGCATCAACAATGGCCGCAAAAAGTCAAGCAATGCACATATGTACATACATACATATGTATCTCTCCTTGTTTATATGTATAAAGAAATGTGTATGACATATAAATGGTATATTTCATAGCATTCTGTTTACCCATATAGAGGTATACCTTTAAGGGTATTTTAGGCACAATAATGTCTATTTGAAATAAGCTAAAATAAAACTCAAGGTACTCATAGACTGTAATAGATATTGTTATACTTTTAAGTAAATATTTTTGTATATTATTGTAAAATTTAATCATGACTGTACGCAGAAGAGGTGGCGCCTGTCCGAGTACCAGCTATCTTCATGTCGAGGCACGTGTGCCTCGAAAGAAAAAATTTAAAGTATTCCTTCTAGTCGCAGTAAAGAATATTTACAATAGAAATATTTAATATAATTTATTAAATATTACATAAATAATACATTACAAATAATACATAAAAAGAATATAAGAACAAACCCTTGTGTAAGCCATGATTACCTTCTAGAAATATGTATGTATTCTTTTTAGAATATTATTACAGGGTATCCCTGCTCTCCATACAAGATATACCTATATATTTCTAGCATCGCCTGATATCCCCAATATTCTTTTTTTGGGTTCTCATTTTGTCATTTCTCTTTCTGTTTTGTTTTATTATTATTATTTGAGCTTTTTGTTAGCTGCCTCGTAATTTAATATAGATTTTTGTACACACCCCCCGTACCCCCCACCCGCTCCGAATCTGGCCTCCTGCACGACTGGTACTCGCTCATTTTTTATGTTTCAAACAATAAATTGTCAATTGATTTTCGGTCTCCTATTTATGGGTCTGCCATATATTTACCTACTTTTTTCCATCTTCTCTTCTCGCTTTCTTGTTGGGTGGAAATGAGGGACAGACAGACGGTCTTACATCATGTTTCTTGTAGCCTGATTCCTTGTCAAACAAATCGTAAAAATGTGAAATTATTTTTATTTATATTTCGAATTTTCTTGTACGTATTTCAATAATGGAAATGAGAAAAAGTGCACAAAAACTGGAGAAAATTAAACAATTTTTTATGTGGCAGAATATCAAAGTGATGTGACGCTTGCACGCTTCCTGCGGGGCACACACACACACACACACACACATGTATGGTAAATGTATATGTAATACTCATAAAAATTGTTTGCATTGAAAAGGAAAAGCATAAACATATACTATACACAATATATATATCCGCGACCTGCCACTCCCCACACAGTTGAGTGTTTATTTTGTGATTGATAAAAATACAGAGTCCGAAGGCGAGGGAGGGTTGGGGGATGGAGACTTTTGAATAGTCGATGGGTGTTATTATTTTTATTGTCAATGACAGCTGCGGGCTTTTTTCATTTGTCCTTACCCCCCGTCACCACCACCACCTTTTCCCCTCCCTTGTACTTGTGGCCTTGGGTCCTGTTCTCGATTCTCGTTTGATGATGGGAAACGTGGCATGTGTCCGCTGATCAGAATGGAATGAAAAGAATAACAGCAAAAGATACACATATGTTTATATGCATATGAAAATTAACCCCTTTATTTATAATTGATTGGGAAAGTGGTTGGAGGAGGTGTCTGCCGTAAGTGACACTAGGCTGAGGTTTATTCAAAGGAAAATAATATATTCGAAAGGCCATCAAAGTACTTAAAGGATGATGCATGGATGTATTCACCATCACTAGGTTAAAGGTGGGGTTAAACAGGTGTGGGAGGTCAATATATCTAGACCTATCTACGATATTTCTTTAAAATATTCAAAACTGATTGATTCTGGCATAAATCAACTGCTTTTGAGATTTCTTAGGGGACTGCACTGCTTGTCATTGGTAAATTACACTGCTTGCGTTTAAAAGTGTCAAAAGTGGCAAACACCACATCAACAGTGTTGTAAAATGTACAAAATTGTAAGAATAGTTGTAGGAAAATGAAGCTAGTCTTCCTTTAATCATATTTTCTTGATAAATCGAATGCTTTTCAGTTGTAAAATTAACTTCTTAACCATTACCCAATTAAATCGTTTAAGAGCAGTCTATTACAAACCAAAAGTGTTGTAAAATTGTCAGCCTTCTTTAAGCACCAAGTGGATTATCAAACATGAACCTGGGATAGTGTTTCCCCTCCCACACCCTAAGTAGGTTCCACCTCGCACTATTAATCCATTTAATCAGTGGATGGCTCAAGGGTTATCCACTCCTTCAAGCAACTCCCTCTACTGCTTGCCACTCCTTTGGCACATCCTTTGATCAATTGGGTTTCTGGCACTCGAACTTTTGCCATATTTGTTTTATCCATCACCTGCAAAAAAAGGGGAAAGAAGGAAAACAACAGAAGAAAATGAACTCATTTGTTGCCCCACTTGCCAAATGGAACCCAATTCATTCTCATCCAAATGGTGGGGCAGGCGGCAGGACCTTTCCTCCACTCCGCCAGTTCTTCATTCGTTTCAATACAATTAAATTTCCACGCTGCTTGATTTTGAACGCATGACGCATTTTAATTATTTTCAATGAGAGAATGCTTTATGAAATTCGCCAGCGACCCAATTGCTCAACATTCACAGAGAGGAGAGGCGGAGAGAGGTCCCTTTTCTACCTTCGCTGTAACTCCTCTAGGATCTGCCTTTATCCTTTCCGCTCTCGATATGTGTGTGTGCCTGTGTGTGTGTGTGTGTGGCAAGCGGAAGTGCAGCAAGAGGCAAAGACAGTGGAAACGAAAATGAATGTCATTCATTCGGGTAGAGTCCTTCGGGACAGTCCTGCATGCAATTAAGTCAGCCCCTCCCTCCCTCTGTTCAGCCACCTGTGTAAGAGAGAGGAGGAGGCGGAAGAGAAGAGGAGTAGCTCCCACTGAATTGCAGGCTGGTCTTCAGGTTAATTACAATCTACATTGTTTATCGGCCCATTCTTTCCTTACCGAATCCCCTGGCGGTTTAATAGGATTTTTTAAATGTTTCTCTTTCCCTGCCAGCGAGAGAGAGAGAGTCCTTTTTTCTTTGCTTAATTATGCGCACAAATTTTTAAAAAAATAATTGTTCGAGGTTAATTAATAATTCAGCAAATTCACTGCAGAAGTTTTTCCAGCTGCAGCAGCAGCAGTAGCAGCACCCCCTCTTTCCCTCTCTCTCTCTTTCTCTCCTGTGTCCTGTGCCCCGTGCACTTTTAATGGACTGCAAAGGACTCTGCCCCAAGCAGACTTGCTAATGGCCGAGGCTTTCTTCTCTCTCGTTTTATTTTCCCCTGACTTTTTGCTCCTTTATTGAAGTCTAGTCTGAGGTCTGGTCCTGGTCGGGACATCATCTGCATAATTCTTCATTAACGCGAACTTAATGCGTTTATGGTTAACGCAGACAACGCGCAAATGATGTTTCATAATTCAATTATCAAGGGGCGCGCGCGCGTAAACGGGGGCACAATGTGGTGGCCACGGTTACGGGGTTTTACGGGTTTACCGGGTTTTACGGGGGCTCTACCAGTTTACGGTTCTTAAAGGTGAAAGTGTTGTTGGGGTTGGGGTTGGGGTTGGGGTCGGTCGAGCCATCAATGGGGCATCAATGTGTTGTTAATTGCAAAATTTGCAACTGTTTGAGTTGAAACCAGGTTAAAAAGTTGGAGAAGGGTTGGTTAAGCCGAGTAAACGGAGAGGGGAATAGCAAAATGTCAGCTTTAGTCAGTAGCTAGTATCCTAATGTCGCTTCACGTGTGCCTTTACTTGACTTATACTTTGATGGCCTCACAAAAAACATCTGCCTAAAAATCCACCATAAATCTGTTTGCCATTTCTCTTGAATAAATTGCATTTAATATAATTTCCCATCACTTAAGTAACTCGTTCGCCATTGCTGCCCCCCACCCCCACTAAATAGGGGAAATCCCCAAATGGCCTGATAAGAATTTCATTTCCTATGCTATTCACACGCGTCCACCGCTTGGCCCTCTCCTATCGCCCCTCTCTCGGCCTCCAGTCATAAAAATTGATACGCACAATCAGAAACCCTTTTTTCTCTTCTGCGTAAAGGACCCTTTTCGAGTGGGCCCGAACTTTAAGGCCGAAACATAAACAAGTTAGTCAAATAAAACATTTTGTTTTTAATAAAAAGCCAAACAAACAGAGAAAAAAAATAAAGAGTAAATGGATCAAAGTAAAAATTCCCAGGAACATATTACACATCGGAAGAGGAGTGTGTGTGTGGTTGTGCCATGTGTGTACTGGGTGTGTGTGTGTGTGTACTGGTTGTGTGTGTGTGTGTGCCGGGTGTATGTGTGTGAGCTTAACCCAAATTATCCATAGCCCGTGGCCAACAAAAAGAAGAGACCGACTTTCACTTACGATTGCGTATACGCAATGTTGTGTTAGAGCCATTTTTTTGCTTTCAAAAACAAAACAGAGGGTAGGGGAACACGGAGAGGAGTAGAAATCATGACATGTTTCGGGCCCCGGCCTCGAAATCATTTATTGCTGTCCACTTGGTTTCAGTTCTGTGTTTTTTCTGCCGCTGCTCCTCCTGTTATTATTATCTCATGAATGCTAAATGCCCCAAGAGAGAGGCAGAGAGAGTGAGAGAGAGAGAGAGATAAATATGATATGGGGGAACATTGTGGCAAGAAGCCCTTTGTGCCTTAAGTCATGGGCATGCACTGAGAGAAGTACGGGATGATTGTAAATGGGGGATTTTTTAGAGATTATTTTCAGGAGATAAATAATGTCAAATCAGGTGGGCAGCTATTTAGAGTCTCTAGGGGATATAGCCAGTAAATGTTCTATACTTTCCATTACCTTTGGCAGTTTCTGTTCCTAGCCAACACTTAAAATATAATTAATACCTTTATCTACGCCGTTTTAGGGTGGCTTTTATTATAAAAAGTCTAAAGTTCAATTTCTTCTGGCCTACCAATAATACAAAGCGATTCGTCTTGCTGTATTAGCTTTAAATACTTGCTCAAACGTTTTCCAACACTCTTTTAAACAAACCAACACTAAATTGCCAGAGTACATTCCAGGGAGGGTAACAGAGAATTTGTATTATTATATTTCGAAAGATTTAACCTTTCAATTTCAGTTTCATTCAGATTAACTCTTGCTTATTAAATATTTATTACAAAATTATTACCCATTCTTTTGTTGCAGTGCATAACTATAAAGTACAATGTACATATGCAAAAGAGTCCGCCGTGATATCTTCTACAATTTATCATACGGCAAAACTGAGTTGTGCGTGTTCCCAGGCTTCGTTCGCCCTCTCCCTCTCTCTGCGTGTGGGGTTTTCCGGTACGAGACATTATAGTCATCATTATCATCAGTATCTTCATCATCGGAATCATCATCATGATGATGATGATGATGCCACTTGGATATCTTGTGGCTTAGCCTGACCCATTATCCCACTTATGCACATTGAAGGCATTCAGTCAGTCAGTCAGTCAGTCAGCCAGTCAGTCGTCTGCCTTCCTGCTGGGTCTTCCACGACTCTGAGTCTCGTTTTGGGATTGCGCACGAGTTGAGCAGAGGCCCATCCCTCTCTCTCTGTCTCTCCTGCAGAGAGCCACAGATCCTGCGGAGTCCTATATGTGTCTGTAGCCTTTCCGTGTCATTGTAATGGCGGCACATCCGTTGCAAGTAAATGCCATTTGTCGAAATAAATTTCCGTTTTATTTAAATCCACGCACAGTCGGAGGCAGAGCCACAGTCATAGCCAGAGTCTGGTGGGGTGGAGGTTTTAGGGGGTGCTAGAAAAGGGGGGTGGGGGGTGATACACACACACATGGACAAAGCGAGGCTTAAGTGTGTATTTTATTATTATTTCGACTGCCTGATGACATTTGTTGGTGCTCTCTGCCAGCTGCCAAAAACCGGATGTCCTTCGGTGCACGTATGTATATACCTCTGTTTCCGGCCCCCTTTCCCATTGTACCATCATACCCCAGCCACACGCTGATGTACCCTGCAACCATCTGAAGTGTCCTGTTGCTCTCCCTGCGCTGTACCCTCCTTACTGCTCCTTTCTAACACCCTCTCTTTGTGCCGCCCGTTGGCTTTTGATTGCCGCATTGCGTATGTTCATTTGTATTTTGTATTTGTCCTCTATCTAACCATCTAACCAGCTATCTATCTATCTATCTATTGGACTCACTTTAACATTCCCTGTCGCTGTCGGAAAAGGTGCATTTAATAGAAGGTGTGGCATTGGCCTCTCAATAGAGGCCTTTCCCTGGCCATGCCCAACCTTCCAGTTATTAGACTTTGCTCTATCCCTCTCTCTCTCTCTCTTTATATCCTGCCCCCCCTCCCTTGTAGGTTCTACAACAAGTGTTGCCTGCATTCTGTTTAGCATTTCGTCAGCTGCAAATCATTTGCCAGCATTAAATGTTGCCCCAAAAAGCGCCTCTAACCCCAGGCTGCTCTCAAACGGCCTTTGGCCATGTGCCTCCCAAATCACCACCCTCCGCCATGCCACTCCTATCAAAACGCCACCCTCCTACGTTCCACTCCCCTATGTCATTATTTATGAGATATTTGCTTCATTCCATGTCCAGCATTTATTCGTTTTTGGTAGTTTATTGTGTACAAGCGTTGGTCGATGGGAGAGAGGAATGTTTTTCTATGCCATAGAATGGGAGAATACTTTAAATTCTGTTTCGAATTACAATACAATTTGTTTAAACTAAATTTCAAAACATATTTACATGCCTTTTGAATTTCTGGTATTTTTTGAAGAATTTTAGTGTTCTACTAGTAAATTGGTACGTAATTTGTTCGGGGCAGATCCCCCCAAATAACAGTCATTGGCCTTCGGCCACCTGCATACTATTTCCATTGTTACATATTGCTCTCGCCGTTTGGATATCACTAAATAAAGAACTAATGAAATAGTTATTCGGCCGATCCGAGATAAATACCATTATCCCCACAAAATTATTGTCTATATTTTGTAAACATTTTTTTGGCATTTATCTAAAAAAAAGAAAGGGTTTTTCCATGGTTTCTCTTATAATTTTCTGGAAAAGATATATTATTTATATATATATTATTATGTTTTTTTTATTATTATTATTTATCCATATATTAAATGTAATTGTAATTGTAAATGTAATTTTTATTCCACATTTAACAATATTTCCCATTGAAAGTTTCTACAGTTCTAAAGATAATCAATAAGAATAAGCCTCATAGGGTTTTCAGGGTCGCATACGAATATCAAATATGTTTGAGGCATATGTAGAAAGCGTACCCTGTAAACACAGTTAAACGCACCAGGAATCAATCTAGCAAGAGAGCTTTGCCCGCTTAGAGATAATTTATCCAACACGCATACCATTCCATTGGCTTCCCTTTAATGAAATACAAAACCCACGGCGCACCCCAGGCCTCCGCCTCCTAACCAAAACTCGAACTCATCTCTGGCTCTGCCCCATCCACATTGTCTGCCCTGATGTTCCGGCGTTTCGCTATATGTACATACATATATTCATTTGCATATATGGAAATGACAAAAACATGGCCGAAAAATTGAATTGAACTTGTGTCCCGTGTCCGTGCCCCGTGCCCCGTGTCCGTGTCCCATGTCCCGTCCATATCCGATGTCCAATGTCCGTGTCAGTCGGTCAATCAGCGGGAAGAGCTCTGCCGCTCGTGTTGTCGGGCGACCCTTTCTCTTTAGCAATATGTTGGTTTTTGTTTAATGGGGCACCCGCCTGGAGGTCACACAATCCCCTCCACCCGCTCCACCACTCATCGTTTCGCATCGCTCCAAATGAGTGACCAAACACTTTGAGGGAGCCCCGGGCAACCATACCATACCATACCATTCCATTTGCCATTGGTTGTTCCTGCTCCTGGCTCCAGCTCCTGCTCCTGTTGATTCCGATGTTGATGATGATGATGATGATGGAACCTGAATCCCGAAACCAGAAAACCCTTTTCTGACATTTAATGTTAAATGCTTCGTTATTATTGTGATATGATGCATGCCCCTGCCGCAGGGGCAACCTTTCCCGAACTATGTCAAGCAGCGTTTTCCATTTCCCTCTGAAATGTTGTTTTGCTGTTTTCGTTTTAAATGTTTAAAATTTTAATGAGCGGGCCAGCATTTAATTTTGAATGCCCTGCAAACACATGTTCATTAAGAGCCCCAAAAACTTTAAATTTAAATTCCCCCTAAAATGTTTCCTTAAAGTTTTCGGATAGAATTTGTGGGAATTTTCTTTGGGCACACTTCAAATAATGAGCCCTTAATTTGCCGCACAAATTTCGGTACGAGAAATGGAAACTTTTGTGCACTTTTTTGCGAGTATTTGTTGGGGGCCAACGCCAATCATTACGCCCGATTAGCTCCTCCGATTCGTTGCCTTTCTCTTGCTTTCTTTTTGGTGATTGATTTGAAATTGGTTGGCGCTGATTTCACACAATCTATCTCAACTTTCTATGAGCGGAGAGGCATTCACTTTGTTGGAAAATAATTACGAAACGAAAAGGCAAAGACTTTCGCCGGGATTAAAAATAGGCAGTGTTTAATTGGGCGTTCATGATTTGCGGCTCCTGCCGCTCCTGTCATAAAAGGCTCCTGTCGGCAATGAAATCATCATGTGTGATGGCAGATAAAAGCTGTTGACTAGATAATGCCCATTGACTGGTTGATTTAAGGTTACATGTGGGACGGGGGGTCCTCTAAACAATGAAAGAAGATTCTATACCACTCTTAAGCTTAGACGAATTGCTCTCATTGACTCTTTGGAAGCTGCACCTCCATGGTTTAGAATTAGAGATCACCCATACAGTTCTATGCTGTCTGCAGCGGCGTTTTACGCGCTGTCTCGCTCGCACGAAGTCGAGAGCGCTCACGGTACTGAAAATATCATCAAATCATCATCAATTCAATAATTCAATGATCGGTTTAAAGTTCCACAATGTCAAGCTTCTCAGGATCGCACATATTAAGGGTTGTTCGACTACACATCATCCCCATCCCAATTGAAATAAAGCTTATGCCCTGTGGTCTTTGATGTCATCCGCAGCCAAACCGAATGCGATTAGCCTCGTTTAGTCTTTAGTCTAAGAACTGCCAGAGCTATCACTGTCATCTGTCATGGCCAAGAGAAGGATGAAGGGGTTTCTGCTGGTGCGGGGGAGGGCGGAAAAACGAGAGTCACGAGTGGCCTGTGTGCATTCACTCAAAAATGCAAATTAGCTTGTGAAACTTTAGGCTTAAACCTGGCCTACTCTTTTGTGGGTTATTCCCATTCTCACACAGACATACACACGGGGATGAGGACGAGAACGTGGAGGAGAACGAGTATATTTGGGTTAATGAATAGACAAACTTTCGACAACCTCAATGGCCCAAAGTTGTGCTGGGCCCCCGAAGATCCAAGACCCAAGACCCAGAGACCAACTACCTATGATGATGGCGACATTTCTCAAGGAATCGCGCCACTGCACAGCCAGGACACTCACAGCCAGACATATGTGTGTGTGTCTGTGTCGGTGTGTTTGTGTGTGTGTGTGGAAAGGCAAATGCAATTCAAGAGCTGGAGGGGGAGGCGGATAAGGCTCTGGGGCTAAAAGGATATCTAAGTGAACCTGAAGGTGGACTTGGTTGGTCCTTGTCGTGGCATTATCAAGTGAAATATGTGAAAGCCAGGAGAAAGGCAAGCAGCAAGCAGCCAAGCCAAGGAAAAGCAGCAGAAAAATGGTGAAAACTTGTGTGTTTGACTTGCAGCTTTCTCCTGGCTTACTCGGTCGGGGGGTGGCGGGTCGACGGGTTGCTGGGCGGCAGCAGGGGTTCCACAAACTTTTGAATATTTCATCATTTTTCGGTTGCAAGGTAGCAGCGTCTCTAAGCCTATTAAGGACATCAAACAAACATTTTGCAAAATTAAATGGCCATGCAAGGCAAGCACATGTGCTCTCCTCCATCCTCCATCCGCCATCCTTCGTCCTGCATCCTCCATCCTTTGTGTAACTTTGCACAAAATATTTCAGATATTATGTCACACTTAAGGGACGTTCTGTGGATCCTCCATTTATGACGACCGCACAAGACGCACGACACACCCACCATTGCTGGCCCTGGTCCTGCCTCTGCCCCTGCCCCTGCCCCCTCGGGGACCTCCTTCAACGGAAGGGCAAAGAAAATGCAAAACATTTTCAAATATTTATGAGCTATTAACACTTGGGAAAATCTCTTAAGAAGCTGCTCTGCGGCCAGTTTTTTAGTCCTGGAATGGGTCCGTCTTCCTTGCGGTCAAATTTTCAAATTATTTATTGTCTCTTCATGGCTTTTCCGGTTATTTCGGTTTTAATGGCATCTCTTAATGCTCCACTTGCCACTTGCTATGTGGTCTGTGTGTGTGTGTGTGTGATGTGTGTGACTGCTGTGTGTGTTTTTCCAAGTCCAAGTTCATTAATCTGTTGTTAAATCATAAAACTATCTATTCTGGATATGTGAAAATTGTTTAATTCTGGGATATTTTTGGCTACATTTGCAAATATATTTATGGGTTGGCTGCTAGATTTAATACTAGATACTAGATTATTTAGTAATAGATTTTTGACATTTTGTTTGAATTTTGTAATTATTTTGCAGTAAAGATGAGAGGTGCGGCTGAGGCAGAGCGCTCCCAGGGGTCTGCAGGCATAGAAAAGCTTTTAAAACATCAAGAAAGACCCCTGACATATGTACATACATACATATATGGGTCCGTCGTAGTTAGGCCTTTGTATTTATAATACTTTTATTTTATTTCGAAATTTTCTAATATTTACTTATCCTTTAAGACATGTCAGAATTGAAAAAAATGAAGTTCTCCTGCCAAGGTAAGTTAACATTATTGTTAATACTGATATATTGTACTAAAATATATTTTTAAATTTACAGACAAAGAAAACGAGTGCAAAAAATGCGCCAAAATGGAGGAGCTAATGAACAAAATGGAGGAGAAATTAACTCAAAAACTGGAGTTTGTGGTGGGCGAAGTGACAGAACTCAAAGTGATGATGGGACAGCTTCTGCATCCGGGCTCTGTGCAGCAAGACTTAAAAAATATTTTTATAGACGAGGTTGGTTTCCAATGCAATGTGGACGGGGTGCTTGGGAAAAAATGCTTAAAGTCCCTTGAGCATTTCTACACCGCGATCATCGGTAAGTAATAATGCAAAATCCAATTTTAAGTAACAATATTTAAATTATATTTTTAATTATATTTTCAGCATCAATTGAATTGGAGGAGCGAGGACCGGGGATCATCCATCTTCGCCGTGCTTTACATTTACAAAAAAAGAAAACGAATTATCGCCAAAAACAATAAAAATAAATAGATATTAAGTTGTAGATTTAAGACATGAAGGCATTTTTTTTTGTTTTATTATATTTATTATTTTTTATTATTTTATTTTAAGTTGCAGATTTAAGTCATGAAGGCATTTTTTTTTGTTTTATTATATTTATAATTTTTTTTTATTTTATTTTATTATATTTTTTTGTTTGCGTTATTTTTTTCTTGTTTTTAGTTGTAAATAATATAAATAGAAAATGAAAAAAAAAGTTTTTTATTGAGCCTATACCATTTTCCTAGCCCAGCCGTGGTTTAGTCCACTTGGGCCAGGATAGATGGACGAGAGAGCGGCAGCTACCGTGCATAAGCAAATGTGATTAACAATCTATGTATGTCTGTCTATGATTCAATGTTTTAGCGACTAAATATTGGGCTATAGGCTATAATAGGTCCAAATAGGTCTCATCTAATGGTAAAAACCACAGCGAAGCTCAAGAAATGTACCGAAATGAATCTTTAGAATACTTGTTCAAGCTTTCGGAACTTCAACTTCACATCCCGAGATCTCCTCTTGCGTGAAATCGAGGTGAAGGCTACCCCTTGATGGTAAATCCCTCCGCCTATAAAGGTTTACTTTTTGGCAAGCGAAAACTACTTTCCCCCATAACAGTTTATCAGGATATTGACAATATTCTCCATAGCCCCACACAATATATGTATATAGATAGGTGTATATAAATGTACATATTTGTGATTTCATTCATTAAACTCGATTCTTGGCTGGCCAAAAAGTTTCCGTTTTGTACCCATTGAAAACCCATTGAACTTTATGGAAAACCCAAAAATCAATGTATAACTGCCCGACCGTCCCGTCCATATGGATATCCATGCACTTTCAATGGTTCGCTTCGCTCTGGTTACTGGCAGGGGGTGGCAGGGGATGGCAGTGGGTGGTGAAAATAAAAGAAAATTCTGGAATAAAGTTAGCTAAAATGCGGTCAATGAACACATATATGTGTGGCACAAACTGAACAACATCGCTACCATCCAGGAACAAGGAAAACAAACAAAAGTCATGGCAGTTATGGCGACAAAAGACAGCAGAAAACAGCATAGAGGTTCGGTTTTTGGTATGGTAGGGGTAGATACTCTTGCAGATGTATCAGTGATATATCGATATTGATCGTTTGGTGGCTATGGATAGCATTTATCGCCCTTTATCGCTTGTAATACTATAGGGATATCGATCTTATGTAAGTCATTGGAAACGTCCATTTTATCGTTGATTTATCGAACTTTTGAGTGAATTTGTGTAGAATTGAACTGCTTAGATTTATCGTTAGCGATATATAATATGGATAATTTATTGATATCGATCTTGCGTGAGCTTTTTCATCATTTTATTTATCATTAGCGATTTCGTGAAACTTTTTTGATCGTTTTTTGTATAGGTTTCTCTTTTTTCTCATCATTATCATTTTCGATTACAATTTTTCACTGCTTTATTTATCGATTTATCTTCCAGTATGCATGATTTTCCATTTCCTTCAGACAAATCGTATTAGCGGACTTCCAGTGGAGTTCCAGGGCCAGGTTCTGGCATCATTATACCCTCTGTAAGAGTATTCCAAGAAAAACCCCCCTAGAAATAGTCGCGCGAGAGGAGAGGCCTGGACAGGACTCTGAACACTGCAAGACCTTTGCCTAAAATGCTGTTTATCTTGTCGGGCCCATGAATGCGACGCCGCTAGAGCCTGTGAGGAGGGAGATTGCAAGGGGAGGGGAGGGGATAGTAGTAGTAGTAGCAGGGATGCCAGCACCCAGCCGAGTGCCAAGTGCCAAGAATTCTGCAGGATAGCGGTCCTTTTAGGTTTACTGGCGTCGGAGTCGCCCAGCCGCTTGCTAACGACGCAGGAGAGAGAGGGAGAGAGAGCGGCAAAGGAAGAGCGAGACCAGCAAATGAAGTAGCCAGCCAACAGGCGGCTCCAGGACGCAGGCAAACGTTCTGTGACAGCACGAAGGACACAAAGCAGGAGGACTAAAAAGAAAGTTTGGGGCGCACATTTTTGTGGTCGAGCAAATTTTTGGGGCTTCGATGATGAAATTTGGCTGCCAAATAGGTTACAAGCAATTTCTGTTCTCTCGTACTCGTACTCTCTGATTCCAAGTCCAAGTCCGGGTCCAAGTCCGGGTCCGAGTCCTGCTCCGGGGTCGAGACCAGTTTATGGAGCTGTGTTTTCTTTCTGTTTCTGGTATTTTTTGGCCAGCGCATTTTCCCCTCCCCCCAGTCTACATAGCATTTTCCAGTTTCTTTGGTTTCGCTTTATTTTTTGTTAGCCAGTAAATGAAACGGAAATATGTTTTGTGGGCCCGCTGCACATGGCAAACAAACAACTTTTGGTAGGGGTAGAAACTTCAGGCTAGAAGGCAGGGGGTGTATTGGGGTGCAGTGGGGTGGTGTGCGGTCTGACTGCCAAGTTTCCTTGAAAAATCTTTAAGGAATGGCCAACTAGTTGGGCAGTAAGCGGCTTAACGAAATCATCTGACCTGAAAGAAGGTAAATCAACAGAGAAATCAAGGCGCACACAAAAGGGGTTGTTCCGCCCCAGCGACGATTGCAGCTTTAAGAAATCGAATTTCAAATGAAAAAAATAACTGGCATTTGAAAGTTGTACAATGGGTTCAAGGATGCTTTCTGCTCCACTATTTAATGGGGATTTAAATTCTTTAAAGGTTTTGATCACTCATCGTCGAATGAATGCTTTCCTGCGGCATGTTTGTTTTTTTTTAAAGAAATATTTAAGAAATGTTATGGAATTAGTTAAAAGTTATACATATTAATATGCTTATATGATATCTAACTTTTTTTAAGAATTTAGAGATGGGTAAAATCATAAATAAACCCATACAAAAAGCAGTAGGAATGTTCCAAGGTATTATAGGGGATAGGAAGATATGTGGAAGCGCCTTTTTTCCTAGATAAGTCTTACTGGGAGACAAGGAGAGAGAAAGAGCGAAAGGGAGAAAGATCAATAGATGTGGTGCTCTATCTCTGGCTGTATATTTTAAGTATTTCTATACATATGTACATATGGATGTATTCATGTATATCTACCATTAATAGGCATACATTATGGAAGTACCCAGGTTTTCCAAGTTTCCTTAAAGCTACCCCACCAATATCTAAATATTTACAATAGAAACCCAGAAATACTCAAGAATCCCAGGGTATCCATATTTCTTTGCAGTTTGATCTCCTCTTTGGCTTTCCATTTGGCATAGAAATGTGTACTCGTATCTCAAACAGAGGAAAAAACCGAACCACTTTTAGGATATTCACAAATTTATAATTTCTATTAGTGCGAAAAAGTTTTGCCCCGACAGTTCGTAAAAATGCAGGCCGGAAAAACTGACATTTGCTGACTGCACTTAGTCTAATTTAACCACTAAACAAACACACACACACACACAGCCAGAGATACACACAAATACAGCCACACATTCTGTCAGTCATTTGGCAACCCTGGCCAACCATTGTCACAACATTTCTGCATAGTAGAGTCCTTTTCCTGCTCTATCTCTCTCTCTGTCTCTCTCTCACTTTGGCAGCAATTTAAAGTCAGGCCGGAAAAACCAAAATTACCACAGAATGTTTACATTTATATGAAAATTCATTTGATTTTCTAACCAAAAACGAAACGAACAGAACAGAAAGCCAGTGTTGTGCAGGGTGGTGCTGGGGGTGAATGGGGCTGGTTGGGGGTTGAAATCATTGGCCGATTATTTTGCAGGAAATTAAAAACCACAAATCTAAAATGTTTGAAATATCCGGTGGAACAATTAATTCATTAATGAACAACACGGAAAATCGACAGGGAGAAAATGTTGCACATGGCAATGGAAAACGGAAGTGAAATCTGGCTGTATAATATATGTAAACACACCTATACATATATATGTATATATATCTGTTTCTGGTTTATAAAATGCATCATCCGATAAGCGTGTGGGTGGGTGGTGGTGTGAGTGGGGCGGGGTGGGGGGTATGGTATATGCGTATGTAGATTCTCTGATTCGATCCGTTGTCCCTTGTGCATTATTAATTTAAATATTGTTTCATACATATGTATGTATGTCATACATATGTAAAAACCCATCTGACTGCATATTGATGCACTTTTAAATGCAATTCCCCCTGTCCCCTTCCCTCCGAGCCACCGACCATTCCCCATTCCGCATTCTGACATTTGATTAAGCAAAAATGTAATGCAATTTAGTGCTCCAGACGAGGCCAGATGCTGCCATGCTTTATTTTTGTTGTATTTTTATATAATGAATGTTTTTTTTTGTGTTTTTGGCTGTACTCTTACAGTCGGAGTACATTGAATTTGGGTTGAAAAAGGAATTCTGTAATTTAATATGTTAAAATAACATAACATAACATGTTAACATTAATATGTTAACTTGAAATGTTAGCATAATTAAACCAGCACCCGTACTTTGCCCCCTTCTCTTTACCTCAACTCCCACTCCATTGCACTCCCCCTCCCATTTAACCCGGTGCCGAAAAACCACAAACGCTTGCTCTTGATTTTTGCGTCAGCAGCGGCTGTAGTAAAAGAACCGAAATATTCGGTCTTATCTTTTGCATCTTTGACATCGAGAAGGTAGAGGCGAAGAAGGAGAGCGTGAAATGCCCGAGTAACTACGCCGACTGCGCTGCACCTACGCAGCGCGCGCTGCAATCCTCTCACCAATATTTCCCTTTCACTCCTACCAACAGGTGACACAAGCGTACTCTTTTGATCTCCCTCTGCTACTGCAAAGCAGCAGTTATAAGCGATTAGCAAAAGAAGCTGATGAGAGAGTGGAAGCGAGGACAATTATGAAAAGAGCGTAGGGGAGCATAGAATAAACACATTTGCACCGCTGCATAGAGCGCGCTCTCTCACTTAAATTTTTTCACCGGTCAAAGCTCCGCGTTTCAAATCGCAAAAATCGGGAAAATTGTGAAAAACCCAATGGGTAAACTGTGGAAAAGGTGTATAGTGAAGTGTACATATGGACATACATATGTACATACATATACATAAAGTGCAGAGTGAAAAGTGATCAAATCTAAGGCGTTTTACATATCTGACTCTCTCTTGTGTTGTGTGTTTACACGAACTTGCGCCCCCTAGTGCCACGCCTTAGATTAATAGTCCCAGTGCTTGTGCGCCTATTGGTAATTATTTATTGCGTTTCGTTTACGTTTTCGGTGCGTTTTCGTCGTAGCTATCGCGCGAAAGAAAAGAGGGAATATGTAACGGGTAAGCGAATTCTGTTTCTCTTTAGTGTTTTTACTTTTTTCTTCAATGATTTTAAGAGTATATATTTTAAGAGTGCATACATGTACATGAACACCTTCCTGGTTTTTAGGAAAGAGCATCAAAGAGTCCCATTGAGTGCAATTCAAGAGTATCTCCAACTTCAGACTAAAAACACGGCTGTCTGTCATTTTTTGTGGGAATAAATTAAGCCCAGCCCGCGTTATCCTCTCGCATTGTTTACGGTTATAATTTTTGCCTGATGTTCGTCTGACAAATTGTGTGGGGGCGGTGGGGGGGAATGGTGATCCATTGAAATGTTAACGCTTCAATTGGCATTTGGTTTGACAAATAAAAAATTAATTGCCCATTAATGCAGCGAATGCGCGAATGAATGGCGGAATAAAAAATCGAATCGAATCGAAACGAAATGAAATGAAATAATAAATGAATAAACAATAGACACTCAATACTCAATACTCAAATACACTCTATATTCTCCATTCTCCATTCATATATTTATGTATGCATAGTGAAAGGCTTATCTCGTAATAATTTCTCGTAATAATCAATAGAACTGTCGCCGTAATCAAAGCTGTGTGTGCGTTAATTGCTTCATTCATTGTCAATATGTTATTAATTAATTAAATATTATTTCAAGCCTTGTTCCCGTTATCCGTTCATTGATCGAAATCAATTAAACATTATTAAAGATGATGGGGTCAAAAGGGGTACAGAGGCCATCACAGGATACTCGTTATATAATTGCGGCTGTTAATGGGTATTTAATGGACAATGTAAACAACGTGGACGATGAAAGGAGAAGAGTGAAAGTAATGTGAAAGGATTAACGAGAAATAGGAAGCAAATGAAAGCCATGCCGATTGAGCGGATTTCTGAAGAGAAACGTAAAGAAACGGGGCAGACAATATAGGAAATAATATACAAAAATTGGGTTAATAATTCTCAGTAATTTAGCCGATCGGTTTAAAGGCTGATACCCTTGGAAAAACCACCTTTCAACATTGTATTCACTTTTCAGTCACCTTTTCGAGCACCCAATACAAAATCCCCAAATCATATGGCAGCAGCTACTCAAAGCCCCATTCATTCTCTAACCAAAACCAAAACTCAATTCCCACAAATTCAATTCCAAGTCACAGAAACACAAAACACCAACAGAAAACCCCAACCGATGCCCGATGCCTGGCACATATCCTGGAAAGTGTCCAACGACAAGGAGAAGAGCTGCCAGGAATAGTAAAGCTCTGAATTTTATATGCTGACGTCTGATTATCGACACGCTGCTCCCCCTCCTGCTGCTCCAGCCCGACTCGTCCTTCTCCGACTTTCCTCCCGATTCCAAGTCGGAGTAAAAAGTGCTGCTGCCATGTGGCTGTGGAATGCCTGGCGCCTGGCGAAGAAAGGAAATCCAAAGATGCCAAACATTTTGTATGGCTGGGCAGAAAAAGAAAGAGAAAGAGAGAGCAAAAGGATGAGGTCCTGCGACCTGTGATTGTGTGTAGACCGAGCTGTGTGTATGGCCGTTTTGCTTGACAGTCATTTCCAATAACTTCATTTTTCCGTTGTTGAGCAGAGATTGTGTTGCAGATTGCAACCAAGGAGCCAGGTCCTGTCCCGTCCCGTCCCGTCCCATGTCCTGTCCCGTCCTGTCCTGTCATGTGACTGCCACAACAGCAGCAGAAACCACAAACAAGAAAAAGCATTGCATTGATAAGGCCAGAAATCAGGTCACAAATGTGAGGTCCTCCCTGTGCGAGTATGAAAACGTATTCGTATTTTGCTTTGTTTGCCACAAAAATGTCCCCCTTCCCCCCCTTTCCCCCTTTGTTGCTCTGTTTTGTGTCTAAAAACTGCTCAAACTGTCAAAAAATAGCTGGTCCTGTAGAGCTCCTGCATGGGGTTTTTTTCTAGTGGCTGCTTTTGATATTGTAATTAAATGTTGTACAAAATATGTTTTCAAATGTATTTTTAGAGTTGGGAAATGTTTTTCTGAGGCATTTTCATTGTTTATGCGCTGCTGCCTTCCACTGCCTTCCACTGCCTCCATCAGTTATCCTTCCAAACGTTATTCCATCTCCTGTCCAGACCCCTACTAATTGCATTCAACGCCCAAAAGAAAATAAACACAAAAAAACTTCATGACAAATGCATAAAAAATGTTTATAAAAAATTGCTAAAAAAAAATCCCACCTGGCTTTTACCGTTTGTCATAATATTTTTGGGGAACTTTGGTGTCCTACCCATCGAAAATCTCTCTCTGTCTGGCCCCTTGCCCTCTGAAATATATCCCTCTGTCTTCCTCTCTCTATCTCCCTCCCTCTCTCTCTCTCTCTCGTTGCCCCTTTTATTTATAGAAAATACATTTTTGTTTCATGTTTGCATATCGCCCGCCAAAAATATTCTGCATTGACATGCATTTTGGCTTACAAACAAAAGCTGGCTAGGATCCTGTTCCTGTCCCGTCCTGTTCCACTCCCTCTCCTCCCCTCATCTCTGATCCGAAAAGGCAAAACAATATTCTGACATTCAATTCGACATTTGTTTTCGGGATGCTCCTGCATTTGCTCTTGATATACGCTTTCAGAGGGTATTCTAATATTAAGGAAGGTCCTGCCATGGGAAAAGGAAAGTTGTTGAGGAAAAAGTGCTGAAAATATACTAAAAATCCCTTTCTAAGTCACGCTGAGAGAACGGAGAGCGTTTGGCGTGCGTTTCCTTCTCTGTGGCTATAAGCAGGAATCACTCTTTAAAGGGTATCAAATGCTGCGACTCCAAGGAGCTCTTTTGTACCCTGCTGTTGATGCAATTCTAAGCGCAGACGCCACCGGATGTTGCATGCCAATTTTTGTTTTGTTTGTGGCAATTGCATGAGAAGAAGAGCTGTGGCATCTACGGTTTCCACTAGGAGGGTGTCGATGGGCGGATGGGTGGTTGGCTGGTCGGTACCGCTTTCAGATAATTTATTTTGGCATCGCCCTCGACGGTAGCTGTTGCTGCTGCTGCTTGTATTTATGGGATTTGCGTGTGAAATGTTCGGTTCTTTTTTCCCCGATTCCAGCACAAAGAAAAACATGGAAAAAGAATCACAAATAAATAAATAAATATAAGGAGAGAAAGAGAGAATTTAAGGCGGAAAGGCAAGGGTTTAAATTTGAGATTTTTCTTTTGTTCCCTTTCCTTTTTGTATCTCCTTCTTTTTGTCTGTTTTTCCTTTCAAGGTTACAATTTAGAGAGCGAATATCTGACTGGATTACAAAACATTTTCCCCACCCAAAACGACACGTAATCGATGAGAGATTGTAAAATATGTGGACTAAGGGTGGTAAGGGGCTGAGGGGTGGTAATCAGTCTCAGAATTGGTTTAGGGAAGGTGCAGAAAAGGGTAGGAACAAATGGAAGCCATTTCCAAGGTAAACGCATTTCAGTTTTAATTTAACTTAATTTGGGGAAAACTTCTGTCGAAGGGTGCCCTACCCTCGATTTATTTATAAATATTTGAAGATATTTTTAGGGGTGCTCCGAGGGGAGCGAAGAGGGGAAACATCTCACCTTTTAAGGATCCATCTTGTCGTTTCTTTTTCAGAAGATTTCCCCCATTTTCCATCACCGCTTTTCCACACCTCCCCTCCCCCCGCGCTTCCCCATTCAATTGCAAATCACGCAACATTTTAAACATTTGTAAAAACAGTTTTATGAGGTGGGGGGGCTGGGAAGGTGGATGGGGTAGATGGGGGGGCGTAAAACTTTTCTTTCAGCAAAAAAAGAAAAGAAATACGAAATTTTCTTTCCAGTTGAATGATGAGACATCAATCACGAAAGCAGCGTCCCAAAAATACAACTTGCAACGCAAATGTCAAATTCCACTCCCCCCCCCAGTGCCTGCCCTCAACCCCTGCCACTGCCACTGCCCTTGCCACGCCTTTTCTTAAAGTTTTGTTAGCATTTTCTCTCGATTTTTCCTTGCTGTTTTTTTCTCTTCTTTTTTTATTGTTGTTGGGGGATCGCTGGCATTCTTCCATTTACCTGCAACATTTTCTAATGACATCAAATGCGTGTGTGCGTGTGTGTGTGTGTGTGTGCTGCTTGTTGCTTGTTTGTTCGTTCAGCGAGCATTAAGATTGATTAGTTTTTCCGCACTTTAGTGCAAAGTTTTTCCCCGTCTTTGAACGTTGGAGTTTTTCCTCTGTAATTTCCACCCATCATTTACATAAATTTCCGTGTCTGTAACTGCGACTCTGTCTGGTGTGTGTGTGTCTGTGTCGAGTGCCTGCTAAATAGTTGAATAATTTGTTTTTAATAACAAGAAAATAGAAAGAAAATAGAAAATAGTTCCCCCTAAACGAGAACGAGAGCGCAAACGAAAACGTTTCATCATTCATCTCGAGAGATAATTGTTTGAACTCGAGAGGCAGTTGGCACGGCACAACTTAATGACTTTCGAGTGCGAGAGCAACATTTGTTGCACGCTTCTTTGTCCCTTTCTCTCTCTCTCTCTCTCTCCCCCTCTAATGATGGCCAGGATGATATTTAATAAACACCAAAAGTCCCTGGAGGAGACCCAAACAGTTGTTGTACTCACATTTGTGGCCCAGTTATTAAATTGTCTTCTGTCTTTGTCTTCCCATTAAATGGGTCTCGTGCCTTTGAGCGGGGCTTCCCTTCCTTTTTAAGTACTCTCCTTCGGACACTTGTGTAATTATTATAGCCAGAATGAAGAATAAAAGTTTTCCAACATATTTGGGCTTCCTGGCTGACTTTCTCTTCCACTGTGGCTTAGTTTCGGGTGTGTATTGAAATCTCTCTTCCAGTGTGACTTAGTTTTAAGTGAGTACTGTCTTCTCTCTCCCACTAAGGCTTAGTTTCGGGTGTATATTGTAGTCTCTCTCCCACAGTGGCTTAGTTTCAAGTATGTACTGTTCTCTCTCTTCCAGTGAGACCTAGTTTTATGCAAGTACTGCCTTCTCTCTCCCACTATGACTTAGTTTTCGTCTGTGTGTTTGCCATTGAGCAAAGTTCTGAAGTTTTTAAGCAGTGAAAAATGTAATTAAGGAAAGAAATTTTATGAAATGTTTAGTCCACATTTTAGAAGAATTTTTATATTATTTTAATTTTATGTAATGCAAAGTTTATTCCTCGCTTTAAATGCATTTTGATACAATTTCAATTTTTAAGAGCTTTCCCATAAACCCATTTAAGTACATTAAAACCATAATAAATTTCCAATAGTTTCCCATAATTCGTATAATTCCGCAAATATCTGACAGCTATTGTGCCAATTATGTTTGTTTTATAATTAACTCTGGCTATCTCCTGCTATTATCTGGCTTAGAGGCCTCGCAAAATAATTGTTTTCATGAACTCTTCATTGAATTCGGATTGCCATATTTTAGCCACACATCTCGCTGGCCCAGTTTTTCCATTTAGTTGGGGAAATTCGGCAAAAGTTTTTCCCCCTAAAGAGGGTGAGGGAAAACTCTCTCTCTCGCTCGCTCGCTTTATGCCTGTACGAGTGTGTGGCACTAACGAAATTAATTAATAAATCGAATCTAATGTCGAACAAATTGAATCACATCGATTGCATTTACAAGTGTGCAACACACGCCATGTGTGCAACACTTGGGGCAACACAACATTTTATCCACACAGAAAATATGGGTGAAAGTAAGCGAGAGAGTGAATAGACTGGGAGGTACCTTATACATATATTTGAAATATTTGATTCTTAAATAAGTTTTAATATGAAAAGTCTAGATTTTTTATGATTTTCGAAGTGGGTCACAGGAGGTGGATAAACAGGATGATGGTTGGATGATTCCTCCAAACAATTTGGAACCTTTTCTCTACTATTATATAAGTTTGGGTAAGCAGTGCTACGTCCTGACAGGGTTTATTGGGGACTATAACCATTTTTTCTTAATTTTTTAATGAAATTAAAATTTCCCAGAACAAGCGAAACGGCTGAAATATTTTTATTAAAATTTGTTTAAAATTATATTTAAAATATTTTGTAAATAAAAAAGAAGGCAGTTTTTGGTACGTAAAAAATTTTTTAAATAATTTATATATTTAAAAAAAATTATTTTAATTAAAGAATAAAAAAAGGCTAGGTTTAAGTAGGCATATTATTTTTAAAATAATTTATATATTTCAAAAAATATTTTTAATACAAATGCAAATTTCTTTTGAAGAACGAGAGTGTTGAAATATTTATTAAAATATTTATTAAAATATTTCTAAAAATATTTTGTAAATAAAGAATACTAAAAAACTTTTTTTTAGTACGTAAAGTCGAACATTTCCGCGAAAATAATATACCCCCTGTACCCCCTGTAATCTGTACGAACTGCTTATAAAAAACCGAAGAAAATTTGAGGGGAAAAATCTGCAATGCTTTACGCTCAAATGAGTTACAACAAAAAACAGCAAAAACACCAAAAAACAATGGAAATACAAACACCCCGCGGTAGTAAGGAAAATTTATGTGTAGAGGGGATCCATAGCCATCCGTAGTCATCCATCCTCATCCCTTCAGTAAAATTAAAATTCGCGCGAAAACATTTTATGGTCAGACATAAAAACCAGAGAGAGAGAGACAGAGAAGGAAGAGAGAGCGGCGAAAGTGCTGGGAAAATTGCAACTATGGAGCGCAGCTAATTTGCCCGTCAAATCAAAGAAACATTTTCGCTGTGAATTTTCTTTTGTGCTTTTATTGCCCCCCCACGCCACCCCCTACTATCGGGAGAATCATTTGCTCTGGGGAGAAATCAAGGAGCGGACGGTACGTGACGGTCTCCTCCTGGCATACGAAATCAATTTCCTTTCCTTGCCCCGAAATCGATTTGAGTTTGGTTAACCTGCCAAAGTTTTCTTTTTGTCGTGTTGAAAACTTTTCTGTGCCACGATTGAAACAAACAAATTTTAACAGGATTATCTACCGTAGGTGTCGTAGAAGGGGTGGGGTGGGGTGGGGTGGGGGAGGGGAGGAACCGAACAATTTTGTCCTCGACTGTCGAAACGAGGAGAAACTTTTTGGCGCTTCTGTTGTTTGGCTTCGTTTCCTGTGTCCCTGTGTCCTTGTGTCCTTGTGTTTCGGTGTCCCTGTGTCCCTTTACACGCTCAAATAAATCAAAAATATGTTTTATATATTGTTGGGGTACTCTACGAAAGGAGGGCGTATTTGTTTTTGGGAGGTTTTTGGCAGGCAGAGAAAAAAGAGAGAGTTGATATTCAGAAAACTCTGTTTTATTTGATGATATTTTATTTATTTATTTTATTAACAATTATCTGCTAATAATGGAATAAATATATTAAAATTAATGGGGCTATTCACGATCGAAGATATTGGTTATATTGGGTGATAAGATAAGATTAGCAGCCATAGCATAAAAGATCGCTTACACATCTCGCTCTTCCAAATGCATAGAGAGAGAGAGCGAGAGAGAAGAGTATAGGAAAAAAACTGAAGAATGAAGTTCGCAATAAAGTTTAAATGTGGAACAGAGCACCTACAGGTTTTAGAGATTTCTACAGAATTTATTATAAATGTTTTTGTAAAAATATGTAAAATCCAATAAAAAAAGTGCAGTAAAAATCGGTTTGCGACTATATATATATGTTATATACATATAATTGATACAAAATAATCATCATCATCATCATTCGAATGAATCTTTCACAGAAACTATTGATCCGTAAGGGTATTAATATCGTCGTACCCTGAAAACCCTGTATCCTGCCATATTGCTCCTCCTATGAGGAGGAACCCTTGTTTGTACTTGTTTTATTTTCTGGTTGCTGGTTTTTGGCGGGGCAGCCACTTGTGTGGCTTATTTGTTACCTAATCAAATTGAGAGCAGAACGAGCGATCCATAAAGATAGAAGGAGAGAGACGGAGAGGTAGAAAGAGCAAATAATATTACGCATACGCCACCATTGCTGTCTTTCCCTCTCTGTTGACCAAAACTCATTTGTTTGGCTTTTACCAGCGCAAAAAAAAGAGTTTCTTTTTTACTTTTGTTTGCCTCCACCCACCCTCGGCGCCCCGTGCCCCGTGCCCCATACCCCCGTAGTTCTTGTTGTTTCTGTGTCCCGTTTTATTGGGGTATCTGTGTCAGGGCTGGACAACAATTAGGTGGCATGGGGCGCCCCTGGCTCGTGGCTACTGGGAAAATATCAACATGAATACAAAACGAGCAAATTAGCAGCATTTTCTTCTTGGTCTGTCATCATCATCATCAGCCTCATCAGCCGCCTCTCAGCCGCTCTTAGCCTCTCTCTGCCTATCTCTCTGCTTCTCTCTCTCAGCCTCTCTCTCTCTTAGCCTCTTCATTGTTTTCATTTGCCTTTTGGGGTTACAACTTAATTTTCCGTTCACTGGAAAAGAAAGAAAAGTAAACCAAACCAGGACACCACTAATAATAGATGACGACAACAGGGTTTTTGAGTTGTGCTCTTAAGGAAGAGGTATTTGGGCAACGAGAAGAAGTTGGTAGGAATCGGAATTGGAAAGAACTTCGGTTTGGAAATCGTTAGCAAAGTATAGAGGATCTGGAGAGGCGAATGAGAATCATTCATGAGAAAGAAAGTATCTGGTGGAACCCTATTTAAACTCAGTACTCCAAAGAAACTAGGGGAGTCACACTTTATTCTCTCTCTCTCCCAGTGTGTCTGAGTGCCGTGTAAAGGTATTCCCGCTGTCTGTTTAAGGAAGTAGCCCTGCACTATCATATCATTTTCTTCTGTTCCTATTTCACGCTTTGTTTGGGCCTTTGTTTCTCTTTTTTGTCGAATCATAATTTGTGATGCATTCTCCCTTAATCGACCTACTTGTTGCCAGAAAACAAAGCACAGAATGGGTGGAAAATCTGTGATTTGCCAAAGGAAAACTCTTGGAAAATTCATTCAGAAAACAAGCACAAGGCCAATGGGTTTTTTGGGTCATTTCTAAAAGGCTTTTGTCTAGCCCGAAGGCGAAGGCCTAGCCCTCTCCTGCAATCATCGATGAAATTTTTGGTAGTTTTTCAGACCCTTTGTTTTCATTATTCATTATTTATGAATAGCCATTCATTCAAGACATTTTTAACCTCATGAATATTCTACACGTAGTATCTCCTGACCTTTTGTCTCTCTACACCCAGACAGTGTGTGTGTGTGTGTGTGTGTGCAATTGAATACTTGGCTTTCAGAATGCAATTAAAATGTTCAGCCAAGCCCAAGCCTCAGCCTCAGCCTCCTCCTTCGTCTTCTTCGTCCGCCTGGAAGCCAATGAACTTTGGAACTGAATATTTGGAACCGAGCTGAAAAACTACTTCATAAGCAGCCGAAAAGGCGGAGGGCGGATGAGGAGGACCAGAGATGATGCCTGTTGATGATTTATGAGAGTTTTCCTCCATCCCCCCTTCGCGCCATGGGCTTTGGGGAAAATTAAGTAAAAATCTACACAGAAAATACACACCAGAAAATATGCAGCGTAGAAATTCCATAAACACATAAAACTGACAGGATTTTTGCGAAAAGGGGTTGGATGTCCTTTCTACTCTTTGCACTGAGAAAAAAAGTATGGCTTGTAAAGGCCTCAAGGAAGTGTTTCTCTATCAGCATGCTTTGCTTCTCTCTTTCAGTGTGGCTTAGCAGTGGAGGAGGGTATCTTGATGTTGATAATATTGACAGAAAAGCCAGATCCATAGAGAGCAAGAGACACAGCAGCGAGAGATACAGCAGCGAGAGGAAAGCAGATTGTGTCTCTCTCACTCTCTCTTCCAGCGCGGCTTAGTAGGTACCTCAAGGGTATCTTGAAGCTGAACCACTTGTGTCTCCGCATAAAATAGCGGGCAGAGCCTGAGCAAGGATTCATAGCCACATAGCAAAGAGCACTCTCTCTTCCAGTGTGGCTTAACACCTTTCGTTATATAGGACGAAATATACCCTAATTTTCCCCCAGTGGATATAAATATAGAGTCAAAGAAAAAAAGGGCAAAAGAAGGGCCAACTGCAATTGCATTTTGCACGTCTTCTAGTCGGTGGGAAATTATGAAAAGCCGCTTTCCCACCGCAGGGGGAGGGGTAGGGGGGGTCAGAGCGCCTCCTTCGCTCTGGCTGTTTGTGAAAAATGACGAAGCACAGACAGTGACTGCAAAATGTATATCTACTACTAAAAGGCAGTGAATTTTCTTCATGAATATCATCTGACGATGGCGGGAAAATTAGGGCGTGATGGTGGATAGGGGGGCGTGGGGCTAAAGGACAGTTGTGGAAGGCTTAAGTTAAAATGAGACACGCGATGCGATGAAAGGAAGGCAGAAGGTTGTGCAGGACATCATAGCAGGACGGACGAGCGGACGTGAGGACGAACGGACCAAGAGACGGATGGAGGATTCCACTGGCTCGGGCGTTGGGGATAGAAGTCTGCGATGGAGTCTGGAGGCCATGCGGTCGGCATAATAAATAATGACCGGCATTCCTTTGTTGTAATTGAAAATGTTGGTCATTCCCAGAGGCAGAGGCACCACCAGTACCAGCACCAGTACCAGCACCAGTGCCAGTGCCAGTCCGTGGGGCAGTCCACGAGGCAGAGGCGGAGACAGGGGGCAGAGACAGAGGCTGAGCAGCCACGGAGCTCAAGCGCGGAGCTGCCTTAAAGCAAAAATGATTGCCATACTTTGGTGCAGTTTGGTCCAAAAGCAATGCAGTCCAGTGGTGGTGGTGGTGGCAGCCAGCTATGGAGGAGGAGGTGGTCTGTGGGTGGGTGGGGGCAGTGCCAGTCCTTCACGTACTTTTTGAAAATTCAAAACAGGCGCCATCCGTGTTGGCATTAGCCAGGAAACTGAAACGATTCTCCCCCTCCGCCGCTCCCACTGCTGCTGCTGACGCTGACGCTGATTGGTGGCTTAAATGATTGGGGGTGTCCATGCGGCAGAGGCAGAGGAAATACTGGACTTGCCTCAGGATCATGCATAATTATGCAGGCGGCACGGCTCTCTCTGTCGTCGCGCATTAAAAATGAGCCCCCCCCCCCTCCCTCCACGGGGCAACACTTGTTCCAATGCCTGAAATTGATATTGGTTATGCTGTAGGGGGATGGGCGGATTGGCACTGGGATTGGGATGAGGGATTACGGAATAAATAGAGAGATAGAGAGGGAGAGAGAGAGGGCTTGAGAGGAGTAGATAGATTTCATCGATTGATAGATTGCACTCAAATTGAAAATGTTTACTGCGTTTCGCTCCGTTTATTGATTGGTCTTTGGCCAGGGACCAAGTAAATTTGATTGATTGATTGACTGATAGGGTTATGGTTTGATATACGGGAATGCTGGCTTAATTAGGCTCAGATTAACACTAGGTTTTGCGGATATTTTGCAGTATGCAGTATATATACAGCTTGTTGCATACAGCCAATTTCATACACCCAAGCAGCTTATTACATACATCTATGATAATACATACACAGCTAATTGCATGCATCCATTCGGATACTTTTCGAAACTACGCAAGAAAATACCGTAAAAAGACAGCTTATTACATACAATTATGATATTAAACAGCTAATTCCATACAACGATTCAGAGAACGAGTGAGTTTTCCGTTTTTGTTCTTCCAAAATTGGGAAAAAATTCTTCCGTAATTAATTTCAAAATAAATTCAGTTTCAGTTCCATCAGCTCTCTCTCTCTCTCTCTCGTGCTCCACCATTTTGAAATTTAAATAAACATTAAGACAGAAGACTGAAGACAGAAATGTCCGTCATTGATTTTGGCCCACTGTCAACGCCAACAGTTGCCTCCAAGCAGCAAAATGATTGATCGACATTTGTTACCTGCAGACAACTCCACACTCTGCCACACCAGCCACTCTGCCACAGCAGAGTGCCTTGAGGCATGGCAGCCTAGGCTGGCATCAAGTGTCCTCTTGGTGTGTGTCCAGAGATCCCTGGGCAATCCAATCTACGAGGAGATTCTTTGCATAGCATCTTGAAAATCAAATAAACCTTTGGCTAATTGTGTTTGTAATCAACTAAATGACAGACATTTGGCTTTTACGATGGCTGAATACATGGCTAATAAGTGGAAGGAGTCTCTCGACCTGGACACCAGACAGCAAATACAGGACTCGAAGGCATCTTGACCCTAAACAGAGAAAGACTCTCCCACACTGTCTCCCCCTCTTCCCAGGAAGCATATAATTAATGACGGAAAAAAATTCGAGGACGAGTGCGAGGGGTGGAAAAAGAAAGGAAGGAAAATTTACATCCCACAGAAAAGTCAACAAAACAAAGGGCAGATTTTCGTTTCCTTCTCTTTTTTCGGGTTTCCTTGAGACGTAAACACACCTTCTGCCTCGGTCCCCTCCCCCGCTCCTCCAGTGTGGCTGGCTATCATCGTCTTGGCCGCTTTGTCATCATTTCATTACCCAGCAGAAAGTTGCTCTCTCTCCCTCTCCTGTTGGCCTCTTGGTTTTTGATAATTTGTCTTCCAGGTGCGCCTTGAAATTTGTCAACAATTTGGCCAACGAAACTTGTGATTCTTTTGGCCATAGTCCCCCGCACACCCTCCTCCTCCCTCTTCGCTCTGCCAGCAACAAAGTGGCTTCTATTAGTGATAAAAATAGTCGCCAGGCTGCAGGCAAAGCGCGGGGGCAGGACACAGGCAGAGACTGAGGCAGGTCGCAGGCACAAATGAAGGCAGGTTGCAAGGACAAATGGGGGCAGATTCTTGGCTAGAATGAGGGCCGGAATCGGAGTCATTGCCAGGAGTCCAGCAGATGTCGCCTGATGACTCAGCAGCTGCTCTAATGGCCGAAAACGATTGCCTCTTGGCCCAGAGAAAAAAATCCATGAAAATTTATTGAGATTTTAAATCAGAATCCAGATATCCAGAGATCGAAATATGCAGCATTTTGAGAGTAAATTTCAGTTGAAGAGTCCGCTATGCGCGGAGTCTCTAATAAAGTAAATTGATGGCCAAAACATAAAGACCAGGCCACAGGGCACAACACCATTTGCTTGCCACACTCCTTAACCCATTGTTTTCCCTTCATTTGCAAAGAGTTTTCTATGCAGACATTAAATTATAACTGAAATGTTTTGATGGAAATGGTTTTGTGCTGCAAATAAAACAAGTTGAAGATGTGCCTTGTGGAATGTCTGGTGCTGGGACTGTTCAAGGTTTGTGGATTTGTGAAATGCCTTCTGTTATAGCCATTTGGTTGCGGAATTTTATTTGGTTTTAATTGAAGTAAGAAGTTTCAAATGACAGTGGGTTCTTCATCGTTTAGATTTTAAGAAACTTACACTAATTTCGGTAAAAATGCATTCCTAAATCCAGTTTGTAGGGAAATATCGTTCGAGGCACACGTTCCGCGACTTAAAGATATCCTTTAGTCGGTTTAGTTTCGTGTATTTAGAGGAGAAGAACTTCCCATAGCTCACATGGACCTATTAAAAATTCAAAGGCGTATCTGGATGGGTATATGGGTGTTTTCGCCATCAGAAGTCTCACTGGGACAGTGCTAGAGGTGGAGAAAGATAGGAAAATAGAGAGAAAACAAACCTCTCATTGAATACTGCTAAGCCACACTGGAACAGAAAAAGACAGTGGCTCATTCTGCTTTCACCATAAAAATGTTTTCGAATTTAATGTACTTTTTCCATGTCTTCTATAAATACTACCAATCCAAGTCCAATTTAAATGTCTCTCCCTCATTAATTCATTTCGTCGAAATGCCATTCCATTCCAGATTCCGGGCCACTCCCCCCCCCATTCAGAGGCAAATCCGGTGGCTGTTCACTTCATTATTTCCATACAAATTGGTGAGTTTTTTTCTGTATTCTAATATTTTGCGCTGCATTAGACACACAAGTCCATTGGTAGACCAGAAACACACGAATTTAAATTTAAATGTGAATTTAATTAAAACCACACAAGAAAAACAAAAACAAAAAACAAAAAAACCAGTGACAGCCACAGTAAAAAAAACCAATTTTGCCACAAATAAAAATAACTATAGAAAAACACACACACACACACACACACACACACACGCACATGCACATAAATCGAATGATTATTTCGTATAATATTTGTGGATAGAAAAGTCAGTGTAATGACATATGCAAATATCCCATTTTTATCGAATTATATAAAAAAAAAAAGACTCTCATATGGAAAATAAATTACGAAAATTATGTGCATTATAGTAGGTGATATTATAAATGGCTGCTGCCATTGGGTGGGAGATTATAGATATATCCACTCGTACTACATACAGCAGCGTTCATGAAAATAGCAGTGATGCACGTCACCACCTTCAAACTCGTTTCAGAGATATTTCTAGTCTTTCAAATTTAGCGAATGATACTTTTTTAGAAAGCCTAGAGTGTAAGCCTTATAATCTTGAAGAAATTTCATTACATTTGCGTTCCAACTTCTTGTTTTTCATTACCTTAGACAATCGTTGGTTGGTTCAGAAGAGTTTGAAGGAGTTGACGTGCAGCACTGCTATTTCCATGAACGCAGTTGTATATTATATGAAATTAATGCGGCATAATGACAGCTCTGAATGGATACAAAAAAATACAGGTCTCCCCTACCCCTTCTCCCCCCTACAGGCTATAATTGGTTTAGGGTTATAAAACCATTTGAGGAATCCAATTAGTGAAAGGTTATGGATGAGTGACGGCATGGATAATTGCTGGAGAATCTTTTTAACTTGGCAAGCATTTTCATACATTAAACCACCACCACCACCCCCACCCCTATCTCTTCGCTCTCTATTTCTAATTTCTTTCATTATCTGGCTTTCATTATCATTTGCACTTATTTCTACCGTTCCTTTCCTTCATTTCCTTCCATAGTAGAGGTTGACATATGTGTGACAGGACTTGTTGAATCTGCATCCTTTTTGTGGCGTCAAGAGTGTGTGGGGTAAAAATTGTGTCAATTTCCTGTCTGGGCCTCTGCCCCTGCCGCTGGCTTCCTGCTCGCTGCTCTGCCTCACACAATTCGCCTAATTGAAGTCTTTTCACGCAACCCAACACTCACGTAGAATCGGTGGGAGGAACCAGGGGGGGAGTAGGGAGCAGGAGCAGGAGCAGGGGAGGTAGCTTCATCATTATCCTCAATGAGGGTTTTTCGGGTTCCTACGAAAATGTAATATTTGCAGCTGATGTAGATAAATGCGTAGACTTCGTGTTTCAATTAAAGTGATTGAAGTGCCACCCCCCGCGCCCCATGTCTCGTCCCTCGTGCCCCATGCCCCGTCAACGTGTGTGTCTTTCTCTTCCCTCTGCTGTCTGCGTCGTCTGGACTCCCTCTGGAGTCGTCTTGCCCCGACAAGGTGCAAAATGTTTTAGCTGACAAAAAGTTAGTCCACCAATTTCAATGCCATTTAAACTTTGGCCAACAGATGTTGCTGCTGCCTGTCGCTGCCTTTCTGTCGCTGTCGCTGTTTCTGCCTGCAAATTAATAAGCCAAGTTCTCGTCTCTCTTTTTGCTTTGCCTGGATCCAAGATCAATCTAAATTTGCTTAAAACTTTCATCTAATAGTTGTGTCGAAACTAAGGCTAAAGTCGAGTCGACGCTGAAGTGCACACATAACCATCCATCAATGCGCAGAGTGTAGACACTACACTCAGAGAAAAGGGGGCAGAAGAAGAGGAAACACTTCCATGTTTAGGGAAATGAGTAAGAACTGCTAAGCCACTCTGGAAAAGAGAACAAGTAGTAACCAAAACTAGCAGAAATGTCGTCAAGCGAGAATAGCCGAAGATATCCCTAAACTGCTAAGCCACACTGGGAGAGAGATTGCTGAAATCAAGCGACAAGCTGTTTTTATTGATGTTGAACCTTCAATGGTGTTTTTTTTTCTATTCCTAAAACTGGTAGTTTTTTTATTAGTTTGGTTTTTCTCCGTGTACAAATCTTATATTTTCTTTTCTTTTCCTTTTAATGAAGTTTTCATCAGGCGAAAGTTTTCGTTTGTTAAGTTTTCCATATCTTATCGGCAATTGCTAAAAAGGAAAATTAACTTTTGGCCAAGTTTTTCTTTGTTGCTCAATTGATTGTCATTTTGAGGTTACGGCTACGGCTACGACTACGGCTACGGTTACGGATGGAGGTCAATGCGGGCTTGGGTCTGGTGTTTGGAATGTTGCCTCTGTCTCTCTCTTGCGCTCTCCCTCTCTCTCTTTTGCTCTCTCTGTGAAAGTCATTTCCATCTGGCATTTGGCATTGCGAAAACATTTGCATGCGAAATGCATCTTGAAAATGTGCACCTTTTGCGCGGAATACTCCATCTTTCGGGAGGGGAGGCGGAAGGGTAGGGGGTTGGCTTTTCAACCTTCTGCAGTGGGACGTTGGGGGAGGGGTCTCTCGGGGTGCGTTGTCGCCTTCATTGCAGTCGTCGTTGTTGTTGTCGTGCTCTTGGTTGTCGTTGTCATTATTACCCTGCTGCTGTCATCATGCATCAAGTGTCGTTGTCACTCTCTGTCCTGCTCTATCTCTCTCTGTCTCTTGCTCTCTGTCTGTCTTTCATTCTATGTAGCCTTACCGCTTTCCTTCACCCCTCCCCCACCCGCTGTTATAAATGAGCCAATGCTTTTTCCTCTCTCGTATTTTCAGTTTTCACAGAATTTGTTTTTTATTTTTATTTATTTTTTCTTGATGTTTGTTGTACTCCTCGAAGGAGAGGGTATTACGACTTTCAGCAGAAGTTTGCACTGAAAAGCGTCCCTGTTCTTTTAGAGTACATATGTACATCATCATACTTCTTCCGGATCAACAATCGTTTGGTATTTTTCTTTATTTATTAGAATTGACCAGGACTTTCAAGAATCATAAAAATGGAATGCACAAAGCCTTTACTGTCCTTACATCATGATATCTATTACTCACTTTCAACTGCTAGGCAGCACTGTGAAAGACAGAGCATGCAAAATTGCAATCGCTAGGCAGTCGCTAGGTGGCAGTCGCTAGGGTTATTATTTATTAATCTTTGCAATTTCTTTATTAAATTATTAAATCAAAATCAAATTATAGCTTTTTACGAGTATTATATAGAAGTATCGGTTCAAAGACGAAATAATGTGGAAAAAAAACATATTTTGTTTTGTGGTTTTGGTAATATTAAGTTAAAGAACTCTTAGATGACGCATGCCATACCAATATGTAGATCTCTCATTATATTTCTTGGACTCTCTCTCATTTGTCCCTTGGGACTGGGAAACCGGACATACAATTATCAGATTAAACCATTATCAGTCGATGGCATAAATTAGAGTCTTTTTCCTAAATATAATTCCATAAAATCGCCCAACTTTCTATATAATATTGAAGCCATTTCTCTCTTCGATCTTTCAGGGTATCCAAAAATTCGTGGAATTTTCACCTTTACCTTTTTTTCCTGTTTGTTTTTTGTGTTGTGTTTTGTTGCGCTTGAAAAACTTTGCACATAATAATAAAATGGCTGTTGGCTGTGGAGGAGAGTGAGGCGTGTTTTAGGAGTCGCTCGCTCGCGCCTTTTGCTTATGCAATAGAAAATGTAACAGCAGCAGCAGTAGCAGTGCTGTATGTGTGTGTGTGTGTGTTTGTTGGTCGCAGCTGTTGTTGCTCTGATAAGCAGAAAGCCACGCCGCTTGTTGAGGTCGTCGCTGTTGCTTCAATGTTGTACTGCCGCTGCCGCTGCTGCTGTTTCTGTCATCCCGTCAGTGCTCGCTCGCTCTTCCCCGTGGCTTTAAAAACAGTTTTCGTGGGCAAAACGCTGGCAAATGTTGTGGCAGGCAGGTGAAGTACGTGAGTTGTGTGTGTGTGCGGAAGCCGATGATATGTTGCGACACTCTCTTTCCTTTTCACTTTGCCAAATGGATTATAATTCAGGCAAAAAGATTGCTTTGTATCTTAATGTACAATACTTTTGGAGAAACACTGGCAGAGGTACAAACCCTCACCCCCCGCTCCCTTCATTTCCTGGTTCTTGTTGGGAACCTGTAGATTTGTTAGCCCAAGTCTTTGACTTTCGCAGAATTCTTTAAAGCACTTTTTGAAACTTCAAACAGGAGTCTTCTTCTTTGATATCCCATAATCAAGGCTTAGAAGGAGTTTAGAATACTCGTGTAAATGTATGTCAAGAGCCAAGAGGACTGAGTTTCTGAATCCACAATTGTTTGTATCTTGGTGTCGAGCTACGAAATAGAGCTTAAAGTATACAAATTCTCCAAAAAAAGTTGGTTTAGGCCCAAGAACGTGTCAAGAAAATTATAACAATTCTCCTGTCACACACTCTGTCTTTCTCTCTCTCTCTCTCTCTCTTACAGCGCGGCTTAGTCAAAGCCTCAACAATAACCGCTAAAGTTCAAGTACTTGTAGATGTGTTAGTTGCACCCTTTAAAGGCCTCTTGTTTCCGTGCTTAAGACGGAATTCGGCCTCGAATGCTTGCACTTTCCAAGGCTGCAACTACGATTATCTGATAGTTGCACGCATATCTTCTTCATCCAAGTATTCACCGCTGCAACAATTGCTGGCCCCAAATCAAATGAAATATCTCAAAGCACTGGAGAAAGGCATCTCCTGAACTGCAGCCACGAATCTCCTCTGCAGCTGCGACTCTCCTCTGCAGCTTGGACTCTCCCCTGCAGCTTGGACTCTCCTCTGCAGCCAGGATTCGCCCTCCTCTTAACTTACAGATTGAATGGCTTTCCTTGTGTCTTGCTTCTGGTTAAATTGTGTCGAAAAGTGCTTTTAATTTTGCGAAACAATTTGCAGAGCTCTCCTCAATGGAAATGGATGATCCCAATGTCTGCTCTCATTCTGGGGCCTTTGGCTGATATTTGCTTGAAGGCCTCTGCTTTTCACACAAATATTTGCTTTGTGTCACATTTTTTTTGCACAGCTCTCGCTCTCGCTCTCTCTTTCCCTCTGTGCTGCCTCTCCTCTCTCTTGCTGCTGCAAATAGTTTGCCTCAGGGCGATTGCTTGTCGGTTGGATGTCGATTGTGGATGCTGCTGCTGCTGCTCCGTCTCCTCCTCCTCCTCCTCCTCCCTCTCCATCTCCATCTCCTCTTGCTGCTTGTCGTCGGCACATTTACCTTTTTTAAATTGAAAATAAATTAGAATCTGGCTACGTATTTCGCACCGATTTGTGTTGTTAAGTGATAACAGGGGACTGACTGTGTGGATGTGCGGATGGATGGATGGGATGTCTACCACGTGGCACCCCAGACACGCACAAGCAGACAGCAATGAGGCAGGGAGGCAGGCAGGGAGGCAGGGGCGAAGCACATGCCTGCGGGGCAGCAACATGTGTTGTATTACATTTCCATTTATGATGTGTGGCAAAGGAAGAGACAGGGGGAGAGGGAGAGAGAACTCTCAGTGGAGGAGTCTCCTTCGAGTCCAATTTTAGAATGTGAAAAGAAAATGGTCTATGAAAAGCACTGAGGGAAGACTGGGCGGAAGACTGGTGGTCTGGGGGGGGAGTGGAAGAATTCTAAGAGAAATGCAGGTGAAAATATGAGAAATGTTCATTACATTTGGCAAATATTTGCACGGCTATGGGCCCAGGTACAGGTCTTAGGTCCAGGACCTGTTTGTTGGTTTTTCGATTTTTCTGCATTTTATGGGAGGGGCGGGGATCACCCCTCCCCCGCCTGTTTTTCATTCGACGGCTATTTGGAGCAGGAGCCATCTTCTATGGCTTTGGGGCAACTAGGTTGCATGCAACAAGGTGTATTAAAAACGGGGTATGGTACGGCTCCTTGGGGATGCAATTTGAAATCGTACTGCCTAAAGGTATGCAACGCTTTTCGATGCCACTATTTTTCAGTCTTCAGATACTGCTGTCCGAAAGTATGCTGCAATTTTGGATATTGATTGCAGAGGCTCTCAAACGGTGGAGCTCACCATTTCGTACACTGCCCAAAGGTATGCTGCAGTTTTTCATAACGATTGCAGTGGCTCTCCAACCTGTCGGTTTCACTCCTGTACTCCTCTTGCCACACGTCACCTTTAATGTTGCCTTACCTTGCATTGACACATTCCCCCTCCACAGTTCAGTCTCCTCTGGTCTTTGATGCCACCCCACCCTATTTTTGCTGTTTCCAGGTCTCTTTCGTGTTGCATGTTTGATTAAACGCATTTGTTGCTTTTTGACGCGCTTTGTTTGTTGTTTGTTTGTTGATGCAGGCCCTGCAGAAAAGTAAACCAAAGGAGTGATGCAGCAAACAGGAAAATGAGGGCGGGGAGGGGGGTGTACTAGCCATGGTTTATTTTAATTGAAAGTGTCGTACGGTTCGTGCTATATTTGCTAGTTTGTATTTGTTAGTTAGTTTTCATGAATTTGTACCTACAAATTGTTTTAATGTTACGAGATTTGTTTGCTGTAGATTTACGGAATTTATCAATATCTCCTTGGGGATTGATTTGATATTTAAAGGACAAATATGAATGTTTTTACCGATCTGGAGATGGATTTGTTTTTATTATACAGGAATTTTTGCAACCAGCCCCAAAAGTATGCAACATTTCGGCTCTCAACCGGTTTAATGAGAATTTCTTTGTGCAGCCCAAAAGTAGGCCAACTTTTTGAGTACGAATCAGCAGCAAGTGAAAATTATGAATCAACAGGTGTGTGGTGGTGGAGAGGGTAGTTGGGGCGGAGGAGGTGCCACATTTTCCCATTGAGACGAGCTGCGAGCATTCTCTAGACGAGGACCTCGACCCACAGCCAGCGGATACGACTCCAGAGACGCAGAAAGAGCTAAGAATGAGCTCATCGGGTGGTTGTGGCTTAAATCAATACCAAAAGGATCAGTATTCTGCGACCGCTGCCGTCAAACTCCCCAAAAGGTCAGTCCGCTGTAGGTACAGTCGTGAGGAACGAATTTGAACGATAGTACAGGTGTTGCCTGTAGCTAAAAACAGATTACATTCCATTTTGAATCTTCCTTTTCCCATCAAACTTTTACTAGCTCTCAAACATTAATGGAAGTCCTTCTCCAAGGACAGATTGCCACAGAGGAAGAGAAAGAGGCAACAGTTGTATCCGTCCAATGGCTCTGAAGGAGGAAAACCCCCTCTTAAGAGCTCAAAACATTAAACTGTCGAGTGACTGCAGACTACAGAAACTTTGGTGTTTATTCAAACTCTTTTGGTGGAAAAATGTACAAGTAATTTTTAATAGACTTGCAACGCTTGGACGCATAATGTTGGCCTCCAACTTTCAGCCAGCACACACACACACACACACACACACGCACGCACAAGAACACGCACACTCGCACACAGGAAAAAATAGTTGAGGTACGAGCGAGAGAGACAGAGAGAGGTTGAAGTTTTTAATACAACTCGAAAGTTGCATTTGCATGACTTAGGGAAAAGTTTTTGTTAGACCCCCCCCCGTAACCCCTGAACCCCCCCACCCCCTCCCCTGAACGATCTCTGGCTCTCCCTCTGGCTTCGACTTTCGGGCCAAATAAACAATTTTTCAATGAGGGAAATTCTTTTCTGCTCTCTGCCAAAATGCAAAAATCTTTATAAATATTCAAATTCTTTTTCGAGAAAATGCAGCAGCACCAGGAGCAGCAGGACTCTGACTTTCTTATAAACTTTATATATTTTACAGGACTTGCGATGTTTATTTTAATTCTCGCACTCTTTCTCTCTCTCTCTCTCTGTCTCTCTGTCTCTCTCTTGCTGAAATACGAAAAATTATTATATCAAAATAGTCAACAATGGAACAGACAAACGGACGAAGGAAACTTCTGGCACAAAGTTTTTCTTGGCAATTGAAAAGCCAACTCCAATGGCAAACCCATACGGCAGATACTCTACCATTCTGACAGTCCCCCTCTCTCTATCTCTCTCACTCTCTCTGTCTCTTTCTGTGTCTGTGTGTGTGTGTGTGTTATTTTTGTGTTAGCTGCAAGTGCTGGGCAAATATCTTTTTGTGTGGCACGTCTGTGACTGTGTGTGGGAGGGTCGGAAGCCAGGGTTGAGGTCAACAGAAAGTCCAAATCGTTGTTGCAGGTGCAACGTTAGCTGCTGCTGCATTTTCGTTGGAGTTTTTTCAGCATGGACACTTAATCATGTTGGAAATTGTTTGGGAAATGTTTTTGGGGAATGTTTTTGGGGGGAAGAGCTTCTGGTTGATTCTCTGATTTGAGTGGAAAAACGCATTGGAATTCGACAGAAAATATACAAAGAATTCAATGGAATTGTGAAAGATTTTGAAATGTTATATTCACTCGATTATTTATCATTTGTGTTTGTTTTTGGGAGAAGATAAAGATGTTTTTTGTAACTATTAAAAAGTGATTGGATTGGAATCATTATTTCACATTTTAAAATACACTTTTTTATTTATTTGATATTTTTGATATATTTTATTTTATTGAAATATTTTATATATTTTTTTATTTATTTTATTGAATGTATTTATTATTTTTTTTTATTATTGAATTAGTATTTGAATATATATATTTTTTTTTATTATTTAAATGTATTTTTTTTAATATTTTTTTATATTATTGATTTTAATTTTATTTATTTTTTATTATATTTTTTACTACCTATATTTTTTTATAATATTGAATATATTTATTTATTTATTATTTTTTTTTTTATTTGAATATATTCATTATTATATTATTTATTTTTATTTTATTTATTTGTATTTCATTATGTGAATATATTTATCATTATTTTATTTATTTTTTTATTATATTTTTTACTACCTATATTTTTGTATAATATTGAATATATTTATTTATTTATTTATTTTTTATTTGAATATATTCATTATTATATTATTTATTTTTATTTTATTTATTTGTATTTCATTATGTGAATATATTTATTATTATTTTATTTATTTTTTATTATATTTTTTACTACCTATTTTTTTTTTTATTTGAATTAATTCATTATTATATTATTTATTTTTATTTTATTATATTTATTATTATATTATTTATTTTATTTTATTATTATTTGGATTATTGAATAGTTTTTAATTTAAATGAAATATTCCTTTAAAGTTTCCCCGTAAAATACTCGTGCATAACCCGCATGAATGCCATGAATATCATGAATATACTCATGTGAATATCATAATTTGTTTAAATCCAAAATCAACATTCAAGGCCTCTCCGCCTGCAATCTGCCACTGCCACTGCCACTGTGGTTACCACACCCCCACACCCCCGTCGCGTGCCATAGCACTTACAGCTTGTGGCAAGCCAGTCTGTGGCGGGTGGGTGGCAACCACCTGTCGCGAGCGGAACCCCAATAAATAAGTCCCAGACACTCGCAGACACAGAGGGAAAGTGAAGCAAAGTGGGAGGCAGCGAGGGGTGGGGCCCAGGCCCTGGCTGAGGCACATTTTAATAACTTTTTGACGCGCTCTCTTCTAACAAATATATTTACATACATGTGCATGGGCGGCGGCCACGCCCACTTTAGCCAGGCGTAGGCGCGAGCGCTCGCTTTGCGTTTCATGTTATTGAAGTCGTAAATAAAAAGGTTTGCCGCTGCCGCCTCGCAGCGCCCGAATGTATGCTACATTAAATTGCGGTTGGCGTGTAAATAAGATTTCGTGTTAAGTTGCACGAAAGATGCTGCCTCTGCTACCGCTGCTGCCGCTGCCGGTGCTGCTGCTGCCTGCCTCAAATTTAATTAAAAATGTGAAAGTGTGTGCGTACGTGTGGGTGTGAGTGGGTGTGTGTGTGGCAGGCAGACAGAGCGTGAGGCGGGGTAGATTGGGGCACACTGTGATGTAAATAGATATATTCGTTATGGAGACTATGGCATACCTGATAATCGGATTTATTCTGCGGAACGCTACCATTTCCCATTTATATCCGTTCAAGACAGCAAAGAAAGAGAATGAGAGGAAATTCCATTATTTAATAAACAGTTCTAACAATTATAAGCCGCATATCTACAAAAATTGTGGATGCCACAGGCCCAATTGCTGTCTCCCTCTTTGGAAGTATTTCCTTAAGACGATTCATTCCCTCTACAAGTGCTTCTTCTACATCCTATATCTACATCTACATCTACATACCGAAACATAGACTTTTGCCTATATACCCCTCCATCTTGCACAATCCACAGGGTATCAGAGTATATGTATGCCAGACACATGTGTAGCACCCCAAACCGGAACCCGAATGTGATTCAATAACGATTATAACTTAATTAAAATCAATTCCATTCAAGTTTTAGCCTTTGGTTCGTCTTCTGTTCTGTTCCGTTACTCTTTTCTTTGGCCTTTCACTGGCTTTTGATGATTTGATTTGCCTGGGAAAGCCACTTAAAGTTATTTATTTAATTTTAGAGCCAACTGCAAGACAAGGCAACTTTTCGCTTTGGCCTCAGCTCTCGTTGTTGTTGTTGTTTCTGTGCCTGCAGTAAACCGTTTTTAGCCAAATTAATTTATAAGGCTCTGTATATGCAAGGACACTCGACAACCGAGAACCGAGAACCAAGTCTCCAGTTCAGAGTCGAGTTGTGTCTCTTCTGGGGTCTCTGTGTGCCGCACAATTGGCTTAAATTGTTCATGAAATGCAATGAAATGAAGTAAGGAAAAGTCATTTTAATATTGCGGCATTGCGGCCCAGAGACACAGAAACGGGTCAAGGATGCGGCAGCCTAGAAGAGGACCACCGACCACCTCGTTGACAAGGCCTAGACTTTATCTCTCTCGCTCTCGCTCGTTCGTTCTCGCTTGTTCGCTCTCGCTCGTTCACTCTCTGTGGCTCTTCCTCGCTCCCTCCCTCTCTGGATTTGCAATTAATGTTGCCTTCAACTTTGGACCGGCAACTCCCACAGCCTTTTGCAACCTCTCTGCCAGCCGCGCCTCCCACATTGCAAATTTGCTTAAATGAAAGTGCGAGAGCGCGAATTTAATTAGAATCTGCTTCTGGACTGCTCCACTGGCTATGGCTATCAGCTGGATCTGTTGCCTCTTGGCCTTTGCCTTCCTTTTTGCTCAATTACTTTCTTTTTTTTTCTCAATTACTTGGATGCCACGTGATGCTTGTTGGGTGTTGCCTCTGCCTCTCTGTTGCAAGTGAACTTAATGCAAACTTAACCAAATTAGTTGAATCAACTAAATGGGGCATTGGGAGGAAGCTTAAGCTCTGGGAAGATGATCTTTAATCGGGAGAAAAAGAGAGACTTTTCTGGCACCTTTCTTTCCATTTAAAAACAACTTAACAAATTATTCAACAATTACTGGCTTAAGCTCTGGATGGAATGTAAAACCATTTGGCATTGACAGGTGCAACACACACGCACACGCACACACATACACAGGCACACACTCACCTTTCACTGCCCCACCCACACCACATTCCAAACGCATCAATCAAGCCACAGTGGAGCATCAGCACACCCAAACCAAGTGCACAATCCAGAGCCAGAACCAGAGCCAGTGGCAGTGGCAGAGGCAGAGCCAGTGCTTCCGTTAACCTTCAGAGAAATCAACCACAAATTGGTTCTGGCAATCGATGGCTAATCGAAGGATGCCCTCACGCCTGTGTGTCCTCTGTGTGTGCTGTGTGCAAGAGAGTCCTGTGCTGAAGTGTCAATGCCAACAGCAGCAACAGCAGCAACAGCAACAACAGCAACAGCGTTTCATAAAGCTCTGCCACAAACACACACACACACACACACACACTTACACTGCCATTCTCTCTCTCCCTCACTCTCTCTCTATGAGAATTTGATTTAAGGCCAAACTAGCAAGCAAAAAAAAGAACGCGACTGAAACATACACCCACACAGACACATACACAGACACACAACCACACAGATGAAGGGGATGCAAGTGGGTCTCCCGTCAAAGTCAGTCAAAGCAGAATGAAGGCAAAACCTTTAGTCAAGTTTGAAAGATTGATTAGTTTTTAACAACTTGTGACTGGAGGCAAGGGTGTGGCTATGAAGGGTCTCTCTCTCTCTCCGACTCGGTTTGGGTTATGACTAGGACTAGAGCTATAGCTATAGCTACAGCTACAGCTACTGTAGAAGGATGAGCTAAGCACGTGCACGGAATTAACACACAGGCCAAAGGACGGACACAGAGGACACGAAACAAGGATCGAAGTTTGGCAACAGGAGACTGGGGGCACAGCAATTAGCCAGAGACCGAGACAGAGCCCAAAACAGAACCCAAAACTAGGGAACCGCAGTCCCAAGCTATCCCCATTCGCATTCCCATTTCCGTTCCCATTTTGATTTCCACTTTAAATTCTATAAAATACTTTCTTTGTTTCTACTTGGACCTTTGCCACACTTTCACTCCTATGTATGTTCAATGCATGCTTTATGGAGCTGCATGCCACTGACTGCTGCTGCATGCGGAATCACATTTGATATTTGCATACGAAATGTACGAGTATTTGCGCTCCACGAAGCACAACAATAAACATTGTAAATATATACTAGCTACTATATATATTTCTACCTCTCTCTCTCACTCCCTCTCTCTCTCTGTTTTCTACATTTTCTGTTGCATCTTATTTATTTTTCTTTTGCACCCACAATCGTGTTGCAACTGCCACAGCCACAGCCACAGATCGTTGCGTGCCTTTGCTGCTGCTGCTGGTGTTAGTTTTTATTATTATGGCATATATTATTCAATTCTCGTTACCCCTCGACCCACCAGCCACGACCCACGACCCATGACACCAGACGCACTTTACGTTTTTCTTGCATTTTCTATATATTTTTGATAGGCACTTTTTTGCGCAGTACGGGAAATGTTTTAGAGGGAAATGCTCCACTCATAGAAAATACATTTGTCCCATTGAAATCGAAAATAATTGGAGAAATTACTGAAGCTGGCAAGCAATCAGTTGGCCACTCGCAGGACCGATGCACCCGTTCCCCATCCTTCATAGTGTGCTTCTGCTCATAAGTGTTTCGACTTTTCTTTTAAGGTCCAAGCACATGTAGTCTCTGAAGAATTCTCTTGGCTTCAGTTCCCGGCTCCGGATGGTGTCTTCCAGACGTTGGAAGTATCTGGGCGGTAATTCCTTGCGGAAATCTGTCCAACTGTGTACCTGAAAGTTAAAGGTCAATCCTTCCGCTTTGGCTGTCTGGAGTCCCGAGATAGTCCGAGGTACAGTTGTGCTCACAGGTTCCTACCATGACACGCTTACACACGCACACCTTAAGGTCTAAACAGATGTACTCTTTGATATGTGACAGATGTTTCAGAGAACCTTATGTTCTTGCCACTATTAGTCATAATGTTTTGTTTCTGTAGTAAACCATTACTAAAAACAATCTCCAAAGGGGCCAAAGCCAACTGCACTTTATCTCCAGCTGCGCTGCTTTACTGCACTATTCGCACTCGCATTACGATGCACCGACAACAGTGCTACGTCGAGTATGCATTATTTTTGTCATATTCATAAAATTTTATGAGCAGAAAAAACGTGAGTGTGTGTGTGCGTGTGTTACCCCCCACCGCTGCTGCTGCTGTCGTTCAAAAACAGTTGTGTAAATATAATAAAACCAAAAGAAAAGTCAATGAAAACGAGCGGCTTATTGAAGATATTAAATATATATTTCTATAAATATTTAAGTGCCACCATTCAAAGTTGATCTTTTATTATTGTTTTTGTTTTTGTTTCCATTTCTGTTTTTTGGGATCAGAGTGGCACAATGGCACAGTTTTCACAGGGCAATTGGCAACGGTTTTGGCTTGGCTTTGAGACTATGTACGTCTTTGGCTCTGTCTCTGGGTCCTGGCTCTGTCTCTGGATGGCCAAAAGGATGTTCTGTCCGGGGTTCGCATTGGGAATTGTTCAGTGAGCCGCTAAACATGCCAAACAATTGCTGAGAGTCGCAAATTGAATAGATATGAGACTCGATGCGACTCGACATGAATTTGTATGTAGTTTTCGATGCTTATGGCAGATAAAGAAATCTGGCAGCAGCAGCAGCAGAAGCATTCCCCCCCCCCCCACAAAAAATTCTGTTGCCAAAGCCGAATGCGCGATTGTCAGTTCTGGGCTCTCGCGCTGTCTCTCGCTGGCTGTCTGTCCGTCTGCCCGTCTGTCTGTGCATATCCTTGAAATAACAAGTTTAAAGGCATGCGCCATATCCTCGTGCAAGGATATCTGAGTCCCTATATGGCTGCCTCAATGGGGAGACGGACGGAGAGACACTGTTGGGTGGCTGGCTATGTGGGTGGCGCTGATTGAGGGATTGAGCGTAAAAATCGAAAACAGCGGCGGCAATTTTCACGTTTTTCACGCATGCCACTTTTGCTTTTCCCCGCCACCACCCACTCCCCCACCCTTCTTCTCTTTTTAATACTCTCTCCTTTCTGTATGTGGCATTAACACTCGGATGCGGATGCGCGTACTCGTAGCGAACGGGGCGCCCCAAAACGATGCTCCCCTTTATGCATTTAGCATGTGCCACATATCTGAAGAGATTATCCACAATATCAAAGGAAAATCGTCGGAGGAGGGAATCCTTACAATTGGAGATTAGTTTGTTAGGCCATGGAATGGCACAGAGGGGAGTATGGTCATGGAGGGAAGAACTTAAAGACTTGAAGGGAGATTTGAATTTGAAAGGGAGATCCACTTGAAGAGTGGAAGGTAGAGGTAGTGAAAACAGATGTAAAAATCTGATATAAACATTTAAGAAGAGCGGCAAAGGCCGCGGCTCGCAACGTTCCCCCTCGTTACTTTTTTTAGCATTTTCGAAATATTTTGAAACATTTGGAGAAAATATTTGTTGTTTCTCATTAGAGAAGACATCAGATGGATCATGGCTCTCATTCTACACCGCTAACTTTCTCTCCCAGTGAGACTTGTAATCAAAAAATACGTTATTTTCCTTCCCACGATCGATCCTTGGATCTTGGTACCATGATGTCGAGGCTCGGGTACCAGGATTTTCCAAATTTTCGACTTTTTGACTTTAACTATATGCAATCCATTACTTTTTCGTCAGACAGTAAACTTAACAAAATTCAGAAGCGATTCTTTGAGAAAAAGCTGAGATTTCTGTGGGAAATGTTTGCGGCTTTGTGTCTGTCTGTAGAATGTTTCACTGTATCTTCACTTTCTAGGTTTTTTCAACAATTTATTTTCCGTTTTCTAGCAACTGCAATTCTCCAGTTTTAGGTAAAGGGTTTTCCACGTAACTGATTCCTCGACCATGACCAGAGCAAACACTATTCGTAGTTTATTTTTGTATCCCTGCAGTACTTGTATTCTCTTATTTTCATTATTTTCTTTTATTCTTTGTTTATTTTTCTTTATTTTACCACCACCACACTTTTCGTTTCTTTATTCGTTTTCTTTTTATTCGAAAACAAAAATTACATTTCGTTACCGTTCGGTTCTCTCGATGGTTATTCCGGGTTGGGCTATGGGGATGGGTTTTCGAAGGGGGGTGCGGGTGTGGGTGGCGGTTCTGCTTGGTGTGGATTGGGATGTGCGGTATTCGAATATTGACAGACAATATTTTTGGGCGACTATGAGGAAAGGGGGCGGAAAAGAACCCGCGTGGCATATTTTTTTGGGGGCTCTCTACTCGCGCGCGTGGATCCATCCTCTGTGTGTGTCCTGCATCCTGTATATGTGTGTGTTTGTGTGTGTGTATCTGTGTCTGTGTGCGGATGATGCACGTTGTAAAACTACAGTCAACGTTGGAGGAGCATGAAATCAATTTGATGCACGCTGCTTGGTTAAGCGTTTTCAATGCAATTTTTATTGGCAACTGTTTCGCTGCTGCACCAATGCTGCACCGCATCTCTCTCTTTCTCTCTCACTCTGCCCCTGCTGCTGCCTGCATTTTATTTTTCCCACACCCCTACAATTCTGCCACAGTTTTCTCCTCCCTCCTCTCACGCCCCCGCCCAACACATACTCTCAGATGTTGCCAGCAAATGAAATAAAATCAAAGTATCCTTGCAATTGCGTCAATTGTGTGTGTGTGTGTGCCACGAACCTCATTCCATCTTGCCACATGGCTCGTTCCTGCCACCTCCTTAGCAACGACGAGGCGGAGCGAGGCGCAGCGACTTGCAGCGACTTAATTTCAAAAGCTGTTACGGCAATCAACGCAGCTGCCAGGAGGACGAGGAGCGGGAGCAGGATGCCCAGGATGCCCCGCAGATAGATGGGCTTTCAATAACGTCTGAAGGGGGGGCAGGGGCAGGGGCAGGGTAGGGCTTTAAGTTGACTCTGCGCCTCTCTCTCTGGTGTCCTTTATTGATCGGATTGGCTTTAATTGGAACATTTTATTAGTCCTATAGATTCAGGGATGCATGGAGGAGTATGGATTTGTGTTTTAAACTTGGGAAAGTTCAATCCCGCGAACTTTATTGGCTGGAAAATTATTTTGATGTTCTTTAGCATCGAATTTTCGATGTGTCTTAGTCGTGGAACACAGCTTATTGCGTACACCTAGCGACACACACATGCAAGGAAACAGCTAATTTCATATAAACACTCAGCTTATTGCATACAGACCATTTCTCAGGAGTGATAGCTGCACTGAAAACACCTATTGGGGTATTGTTGGTGGATATTTAACCCTATTTGCCATGCTGATCTTTAACCCCACATAACCTACTCGTGCATCCGCGTTCATATATCCAATTTGTAGCCACACTTTTCCTTTTTGTGCCACTTGTGCCACACGCCAATTGTTTGAGGTTTCCGGCTTGTGCCCGTGTCCATCAATCAACTGGAAAATGCAATGCCACACAGACAGAGACACACAGAGCGAGCATCCGTCCTCCCACAGGAGCATATTAGTAACCCTGTCTAACTGTCAACCTCTGCCATCTCTTTCCAACACTCTTTCGCGCTCTTCATTTCCACCTCTTTCTGCTCTCTCTCTCTCTTTCCATCTCTTTTCGTCATTGAGCCATCGCGTTGCCAATTTTCAAATCAAGCAATTTTCGCTTTTGAGTAAAATATATATCCATGACACTATATCAAGCGTCAGACCAAACGAACCGCAACCTCAACAAAGATATTCCAACACCCCCCTCTACCCCCTCTGTCTCCAGCCACACACCCGCCCCTTGCTATCCTCCGCCCTTTCTTTTAAAATCAAATGACAGTTGTAGTTGTAGTTTGAGGTTCCAGCAGGCACTTTGTTCTTCCTTCCTTCCTTTCATCCTTCCACCAGGTGTAAATTATAACGCGCTGCTGCCAGTAGCAGATCCAAAACTGCCACGCCCCCACTATATAGAGAAAGACAGAGGGACAGAGCGACAGAGAGAGTGGAGTACGGTGTACGCCCTTGTTGTTTTTGGCCAGGTAAAAAGCCATCGAGAACGTCACACAAAAAATGACACTTAGCGACACCATGATGCTGATTTATGGCTTAGGCAATGAGAATTTATTGACTTGGCAGCGGCAGCGACGGCGGCAGCGGCGGCGGGGTCAACGGCGACATTTGAACCCCCGTGTAATGCCAGGTATAACCACTACCTTCCCTTCCTCCCATAATCCTACTCCCTCTCTCTCTCTCTCTGAAGAACATTACAACTGATTTAGTGGCTAAGGGGAGACACCTTTAAAGGGCTAATCGAAAGATGTAAGGGTTCGCGAATGCCTTAGGGGGCTTAGAGATGAAAGCCTTAAAGGTAAAGCTACAGCTATTCGATTCCTATTTCTTTATATAATATATGTATATAGCTACATAATAGTCTGGTGATTTGTGGCAACGACTGATTTGTCGCAGCTGTTGAATAAACGCGCAGCATCTTGCTTGCGGATAACATCAACTTCAAACAGAACTGCAGATCCTCAAGTTCAAGGAAGCCCCAAGCCTACATTGCAGATACTTCCGAGATATACTCACAGATACGTTGCGATACGGACAAATGTACAACACCGCCATGCCTCTGGATCATCAGGTTGTAGATGGGAACAGTATTGATATCGTCCGCGGTGGGGCTCTCAAATCATCCATAGAAAGGGAAATCAAATACTGCATTATATGTACATATGTATATATCTTATGTAATGTGGTTAACTCGTCTTTGTATATAGTAAAATCTAAGGGAGATCCAGTGATCTCAGGGGTACTGCCTGCCCTTTCCCATAAGGTTAGTCTTTGGAGTACATATGTATGTATGTATGTATATATTAGGATGGTATTTCAATGTGATTATTGTAGTATAAGTCTAGTATTCTTATGAGTATGTCTTATATATTTTTTAGAAATTTCTTCTGCTACTTTTTGTTGGTATTATTTCTATATTTTTCTATATCTGTGTATATATTTACTGAATTTGATTGATTTTGCAAATGTTTTTTTGCTACTTGCTATTTTTTCTACTACTGCTTACTTTTAGTATTTTTCTGGTATTTATGTGGACTTTATTTCTTTGCCAACTGCACTTCAGTTTCCGTCGCTTTCCGCGCTTTAAGAAAGCACATCCTTAAGTGCCTGTAAAAAAGAATAAAACTTTCCAAAAGTCACTGCACAAAATGGTAAATTTTGCTATTTATATTTGTGCTCATCTCTCGCCCGCTCTCTTGCTCTCTCTCTCTCTCTCTCTCTCTCTCTCTCTCCTCACCGAAAAAGCAACAATGAAAGCGAACTGGAAATGGAAATGATTTGCAACAACCTTTTGTTTCTGTCTCCGTCTGTTTCGCCCCCTGTTTCTCTTTGGCGGCACTTTCTCCTTTTTCTCCTTGCTCTGCCTCGAAACGTGACAAAATTAAACCAATAAAATGGATGAAATACAAGAAAAGAAATCTGCCCCCTGAAGGAGTACATGAATGCAGGGGGAAAGAAGAAAGGGAAACTCGAAGGAAACTGAGGGAAAACGATGGGAGACTAAGGGAATAAGAGGAGGGGGGAGCGATGGGAGAGTAAGAAAAAGTAGTGGCAAGAGTGTGGATACCCTATCTCTCTTACAGTGTGGGTTAGCAGTATTCATTACTTATTCTCTATTGTATAACAACTTTAGTTATAAAAATAGGGTAAATATTCCCGAAATATACCTTTTCCTGAGCCCTCTTCCCGTCACTCAGTCAACACAATAAAAAAACACTCGTAAAAATCATTCCGTTCCAGATAGTTTCGATATCTATTCAAAATTTTACAATATCCCTAGTGCGGGGGCGCAGGAATCAGCAACTGATCGAACCGGCCATTCCCGTCTAATTCGTGGACGCAATGCCCAGCTTCAGGTGCCGTTTGGCGGGGGCAGGCAGCTCCTCCTGGTACGCGGCTGAGGGATGGTCTACGGGTGTGTGTGTGCGTTAGAGTTGGATCACCCGTAAGGAAGCGCACTGTACGTACCAGTGAGATGTGGTTTTTGTAGGCCAGCTAACGGGAGCAAAAATGGGGCTATCTGAAGACGAAGGCCTGCCCGATGGACGAGCAGAAAAGCCAAGCGGAAGCCACGACACATCCTTCACCCAAACCACTGGAGCTTCCTCGGATCTAGCCACTTCTCCAGCGGAGCGCCCCCGAACGAGGGAGTTCAATTTTGACTGCCGAAATTTTTTGTACAAATAAACTATATTTTGATACTAATTTCAATGACTATAGATCCTGAGATTTCCCATTCTTTCCTTTTGCAAATCCCTTGAAAAATTCTAGATGCCTTTTAGAAGAGAAAAAGCCACAGCAGACGGCAGGAGGCAGGCAGGCAGGCAGGCAGGCAGGAGGCAGCTGGGAGTACAATGAGTGTAGCATAGTTTTCTGCGTGGCAGCATTCCGGTTACCTTTCGCTTTTCTTTACGTGGCACACCGTAATGCTCCAGATACTCTCTGCCCCAGCCCCAGCCTCTGCCCCCTCTCATGGAAGTTGAACGGACCCCAACAAAGCGGCAGCCTTCGCCTTGGCACACATTTCAGGAACACATCTCCCGCCCCGCGCCCCTCCCCGCCGTCATTGTTTGCCTGAGCGGCCGTGTGTATGATGTGGAAATTAAATACTTTGCTTGAAATGTTACACGTTGACGGAATGGTGGGGCAGGGGCATGGGCAGGGGCAGGGGAAGAGACTGTGTGACTGACAGACGGGACGGTCGGGCGGACGGACGGACAGCCAGGACCCTGACAGGCAGCGAGGCAGCAACTTGTTAGCGATGCTCCTTCCCCTCCCGTTCGCCTTTTGGCTGTTGTTGCCTCGTTTTCGCTTTTCCTTTTCGCATTTCGTTTAAATTGTGCAACATTTCCGAGATGCAAAGATGCCGCCTGCCTCAGCCGCATGCTTCTGCCGCCTGCCGTCGAGTAATTAAAATGCAAAGCAAAGTGCAGCAATTGAAGCCTAATTATAATGGCAGCAGCAGCCAGTGGCAGCCAGCAGCCAGAACAACGCTCGGGAAATCAACAAACAACTAAATGGGCAAATGGAAAAACAGCTAACAAAATGGTTAGCCCCAAAACTGTGCCCCCGGACAGTATCTTGGCACATTTCAAGGCGGCTACCAACGCAGATTGCCAGACATTGAGAATTTCTTAACGTTTTCAATTTCCGCATCAAAGCCGCAACAAGAGGGACAGAGACAGAGAGAGAGAGAGAGAGAGGGAGAGAGAGTGGGAGAGAGGAAAAAGTGTTGCAGCTGAAAATTGAATGTCACTCGTCGTGGAAATGGCCACAGACCCCAAAAACATTCTAAAAGCTTTGACCTCAATCCGTGGGATACACTGAGAGATTAATTATAGATATAATTACACAAAATACACTGCGATAAACGAAAACATAGCGATAACATATCGATAGCCATAAAAGGTAAAAGATTTCATGGATAAAATATTATAAATTGAATAAAATAAATCCTAATAAATAATCTATAGTATATGTAAACATTTCCTCAGTTTTTCCAGGTGTAAGCCCCATAAACATGATCTAGATTTATCCACTTCTAAATTCACGTTTACCGCAGGTGCAGGACATGCAGGACACACATGCATATCTCTCGACTGCAGTTCATTACAAAAATATTTGCCAACTCAAAAATGTAAATAATTTTCGCTGCTCTTGAATAATATTACGTGTATAATAGACACGCAAATACACTGCGAAAAATAGCTCACAAAAAATATGTACATGAGTGAAAGAACCACAAATATGCGGTGGGTATTGTGGCGGCGGGACTGAAATATATTTTTGGTGGATAAATATTTAAAATGTGTCATGAGAGGCACGAGGCAGAGGGAACATTTCAGCAGGGGGATGGGTGACAGAGGAGTTTGATTTTCGGTGGGACAGTGGGGTAGCAAAAAGTGGATTTGGCTACAAATATTTCGAGTATTTTTTGGGAATATTTAAAGGTCTGTGACGTGCACAAAATATGGTTAAATGTTCCAAAAATTCTGATATTTCCATCACCTATTTATAAAGAATAAATAATACCCCTACTCAAAGACATACTCCAAGTCTTGATCAACAATCAAATACATCATTCATTTATTCATTCATATTCACACTCTCTCCTTCTCTGTCTCCCTCTCTCTCTTTATCTTCTCTCTCTAACCGAGTGACTGCCTGACTGACCGATGGAACAGGACAGGTGCTAAAACCCAAACGCCAAAAGTTTATTTGATGCCCCCCCAAAAAAATATTTCGGTTTCCCTTTCTTTGCCTTTCACTCTTTCCCTCTTTCTCTCTGTCTCTCTCTTTATCCTGTATTTTCATATAAAAAGAATCCTGCTGGAGAAAGTTTCTTCGACTTGTTGCACAAGCAAGGACTTGTTGTAGCCAGGACTTGCGTGTGATTTTTCTGTGGCCCGAACCTTAATTAATTGTGTCTCTCTACCAAAAATGTACATATATATGTATATATTTTTATGCTGTTGAAAACCACACAAATAACTCCAAGGGAGCGGGAGGGAGCGGGAGGTGGCGCTGAGATATAATTAAGTATGCGTCCTGTTGCCCTTTGAGCCATCCGTCGCGACCGAACGCCCACTCAAACGCACAAAAGTTTGTTGTTTCTTTTTTTTTGTTTTTTTTTGCATTCCCTGTCCATTTTCCATCATTTTCCCTCTCTTGTTTTGCTCTTTTTTTGGTTGTGGTTCTTGTTATGTTTTTCGCTTTTCCGCTTTGTTTTTGTTGTTTTTTCTTTTTGTAGTATTTTGTTGTATTTTCAAGTTTTAATTTACGCATTTTCGTGGCAATCAAGCGTAATTGCAGCAGTGGGGTTTTCATGAAAAATGTTCGCTCCCTCTCTCTCTCTCGCTCGCTTGCTCGCTGGACAGAACAGGAAAACTTTGGCTAATTTACATGGAATTGGAGTGGCATGGCATAGTGGGTGGCATGAGCATAAGGTGGGGTGGGGTGGAGGAGTTTCCTCTGTTGTGTTTTCCTTTGAGTTTTCAACTTTTCCGCGTTGATATTTTATCTGGTTTCTAGCTGCTGCTATTCCTGCCTTGCTCTGCTATCTCTTTGGCAATTTTAAAATTAAGCCAGGACCTGTTGCTACTTACAAAACGTCTGGCAAATAAGTAGAACACACACACATAGGCAGCACCTCAGAGTGGCACATTATAAAAGGACATGCAGGGAAAAGCACAGTTGTTGTGGCACAGTTCCTTCATGTGACACCCCGGGATTCTCTCTGTAGCCTTAAGAGATTATTTCTGTTCGAAATGTTTCAAAATATTTTAGTTTTTGTTTAGATTTCAACGCGGATTTTCGACTGTTTCCTCGCCTAAAGCCTTTAAAATTCAGACGAATTGTCGCTCTCTTAAAAGCTCCGCACTCGAAGAGAGCATACCATCCACAAGGGTTTTCTTTGCTCAATGCTTTCGCTCTCTTAATGTGGCTCCTTTATTCAGCAAAGGGGAAGCTTTGTGGATGCTAAAGCTTCTTAGATAAGAAACAGCTGATTTGAGGGAAAGCTTTTGTCTGAGTTACGATTTTTGAATATTTTTGGAGTGAAAGATTGACTTAAGTGAGAAAATGGTTTTCATTTTCTTTGCTTTGGAGAGCAGAAAAGAACAACTAAGAAAAATCTAAAAACTAAACTAAAAAAAAATAAAACTTTTAATGTAGAAAAATTTGAAAATTATACAAAATTTATAAAATTATAGAAAAACGAAGAGAAATATCTTTTGTAATGAACATTTAATGGTGAATTTTACATATTACAAGTTTCTCTTTAGTTTCTAAAAGAAATTGTATGCCACTTTGGGACAGTTCTATTAGAACCATGAAAACTTATGACATTTTTCAAAGATATATGCACTAAAAAGTATACCCAGAAGTGTTCCTATAGAAGCTCTCAGACGCACCAGATCGTCCCAGTTCCATTACCAGTACCAGTCGAGTTTCTTCTTTCCGACTCTTATCCGCTTTAGCTGTTCCATTCCACATTCCATTTCTGCACTATTTAGTGGAAGTTCATCATTCCACATTCCAAACTTCATTAAAACAAAGTATATCAATGGAAAATTCAATGAAAAACAAAAGAGTTTCATTTATTCAACCATATACCGTTATTCCTTTTGCCGTATTTACACTTTTAAACAATATTATATTTTCCTTTCCCCTTTGCTTCGTCTAGCTTTTGATTTAATTTTTCCATTTTCTCGTTCCTTTTCAATCCTTCAATTGTTACTTCTTTCTTTCACTTGAGGAAACTCCCAGGTAACGGAACATCTGCTACAAGAAAAACTACAAGCCACAACTTTTGTGTTGTATATTTTGCAGGATATTTTGTTTATTTCCACCTCCAATCTCTACCTCTCTCTCTCTCTCTCTCTCTCTCTCTCTCTCACTCTGTCCCTCTGTCTCTCCCTCTCTCTTGATTGCAGATTTTCTCTCCCTGTTGTTGCTTGAGTTTGCTTGGCTCTTGATTTTGGATTTTTGTTTGATTTCTATTTGAGTTTTCTACTGCTTTTCCGCTCCCCTTTCCCCCCACCTCCCTTGCTGCTGCTTCTACCTGGCACCCTGTGTGTTTATTTAATGACTGTTGTTGTGGTTTTACTAGATGTTCTTACAGGGGAAATACCCTGCTTCAAAAGGGTAATACGATGACTAAGGAAGTTCAGGACAACCCAGAAAAGGAACGAACTTTGAGTTTCCACAGGAAAAGGCAAGTAAATGCAAGAAAATGTAATATTTGTAGCTGCAATGAACAAAACACGTGTTTCTCTCTCTCTTCCAGTGTGGTTTAGCAGTTGAGGGTGAAAACATGGCATCTATAGATCTAGAAGGGTATTCGCTGCTTCGTTATGTCCTTTCCTTTCTTGTTAATATTGTTCCAAGGAATGTGAAAAGTTTTTGCGTCTTATTGTTGTTGTCATAGTCGGGTAGTCGGAAAATGTATGCAGATTGAGGGAAAACTACAATTTGGCCAAGTCAGATATGGAATAAACGAGTTTTATGGAAATAAAGGAGTTTCCAGAGGAGTTTCTAAAGGGAGTTACTACAGGAGTTTCCAGAGGAGCTTCTGCCAGGAGTAATGCCTGCATTTTGGGTCTAGTTAATGGACCATAAACTTGGGCATCCATCCTCCTCATGGAGATACGCAGACGTTGGATTTGTAATTGAATCAACGACTGGGACATTGTTTATTAATATCCAATTATAGGGCAAAACTAGAGGCAAACCTGAGCTGAATTTTGAACTGATTTACACGGATACCAGGATACACGGAATACAAGGACACACGATTACGGAGTGCTCATAGTTGGCCGATTGCAAATGGCAAACTAATTAAGCGAAATTAATGCAAAGAGCCGCGCCACGGCCCTGCACCATGCGGCACTGTGAGGCATCGTACGCCCCATTCTAAGCCGGATTACATAATTAACGAAATACCTTGCGGCTGGCTGGCTGGCTGTCTGTCTGTCTGTCCTTTTCACGTGAGCGTAGTGGATATATGTGGATTCCAGGTGAATGGAGCATAATGGAGGGGCCTCCGCTTACGAGAGGGAGAGCAACGGAAGTCCTGTGCTTAAATGGAAACTCTGATTGAAAATCTAATGAATAGTTATAGAGTGGAGAGTGTAGAGGTGACTAAAAGATTCTGGAATGCCAAAGTTGGGTACAATTAATTGAATAAGAATTTAATTCGACATTTAAAATGGAAAGCGTGCGATGTGAATGATGTATTGAAGGCAGTTTGATTGGCATATACGGAAGGAGGGATATATAGAGGAAGGAATATATGTACATGGAATGTACCCTTAGTTCTTCTTCTGCTTGGGCTTCTTGGGCCCCTGAAAGTTGTCACTCCATTCGGAAAGGATGCATTAAGTGGTGCCTGGCGGCACTCCACTGCTAGGACTACAATCAAACGCCTCGTTTCCTTCCTTCGATGCCTTGATGGCTTAGAGCCCCATAGATTCGTACTGCTTTTGTTATAGGTACTTAAATTAAGTATGTAGTGATTATGGCTTTGGTCTTGGGCTAGAACAAGGCTTGGGTCTAGGATAGAGGTCTGACGAGCTGTTTTTTTGGGGGAAAAACATCAGTGATATCAATTCCGTATTTTTTTGCGTTTTATTTGTATATTATTATTATTTTTACCTATTTTTATTATTTCTTATTTATATTTTTTGTATTTTTTTTTGTATATTTTTTGTAAATTCTTTATATTTTTTTTTTATATTTTTTTTATAGTTTTCTGTATATTTTGTTGTATATTTTTTAAATTTTCTTGTAGATTTTTTTTATATTTTTTGTAGAATTTTTGTATATTTTTTTAATATTTTTCTGTATATTTTTTTATATTTTTTGTTTACATCGTACATACATTTGTACTATGGTTAATAGAATTCTTTGGCCTTTTATTTGGTATCATATCTAGGATTAACTTTCCAGAAAGATCTCTGCCCCCAAGGCCGATTCTAGATCTTGGCATTGGCCTATAGAAGTGTTCACTCCATCACTCGAACACTTCGGCCTGGTCAGACCTGATTAAACATGTTGTAAAATACTGCAACCTTCAAAAAAACACCACTATTCATACACATTTTAATAAGTCTTACCTTTCTCCCAGCAAAACATATATACATATATATAATACATGATAATATTTCCCTCTGTTAAAAGAATGAAAATAACACCCCACGCTTTTATTTCAAGTGCATTGTAACATTCGCTCGCAGAATGTTTTATTACAATTTTCCTCCAATTTCCATTCCCCTCCGTGTGTTTTTTTTCGTTTCAAGTCAGTTTCGATGTACAGCCTTTGGCATACAACAACAGCAAAAAATCTGCAAAATTGTATTTTACTTTTAAACTGTCTGTTCGCCAAAAAAAGCTCACAAAAAATAGCAGATATATGTATGTATATAACTACTGTCCCTAAAAGAAAGATTTTTCGCTGAGTTTTTTTTTGGTCTAATGTAAAAATGGGACGGAACGCTTCGGGTAACGCGCAGATTTTGAGCTTTATAAATTGAAATGTCAGAAAAAGTTGAGAGAGAGAGAGAGAAAGAGACAGAGAGAGCGGTATGCGATATCCAAACTAGGGAGCAGTCCTTTAGCCTGAGCGGATGACAGACTGACTGACTGACTGACGGACTGACTGACAAGCAGCCACAGCCAGATACTCCTCCAGCTCCCTGACGAGCTGCAGCTCCAGCTCCAGCTCCAGCTCCGGCTCCGGCTCTGGTTTCACAGTCAGTCAGAGGGAAAAGCCAAGTCAACTGCAAAATCTTGTTGTTTGCCTTCCTTTTTGTTCCGTTGGGTATTAAATATATATTAAACATATAAATTGCATTCCGTCTGTGAATAATGAGACATGATTATCGCTGTTGTTAGAGGTCCTTAGATGTTAGACTTAGACGGGATTTTGTAGATAATTTAGTGTAATTTGAGATGTCATATTCGTCCTCAGGCGACTGGCAGCAGGACTCCAAGCAGCACTCAGAAATATTTAAGATTTAATTTTGCACATAATAACTAAATTTGTAAAAAAAAAAAAATTTTGTAATGGAATAATCAAAGAGATATCTGTGGAAATAGAAAAAATCTCTTAAAGCTTTCCAAAAAGTTAATGGAACTCTACTTCAAAAAGAGACTTTATTGATGGTATATCTACATCTTAATCTACATCTACGTTGGACATATTTCGTTTAATTTTTCTTTAAAAAGCAGTGGAACAAACCTGTAGGAGTTTCCTTGGGCCCGTCCTTCGGTAGATGGCAAAATCGAAGCTCTGAAGTAACGATATATCTGTGGATATATAGCCCCAGCTATCCCATCGAATTTTCCCATCGGTAAAACACTCATGGAGCCATTCAGGTCTATAAGAAATGCATTGATTTCGTTTATAGCTAGTTTCGGATCATTTTTGTTGATATTTTGTTGTAGTTAAACATTTCTCTGTAAACAGAAAGCATTTCCACCGATGAATACTGTGAATGGCAAAAGTGAATGCCGCTTAAATGCCTGTCGTGTAACAGCAGGCTTACAGCTATTGCAATTTTCATTGTCCTGAAGTCGTTCAGTATCTGAAGTGGAGTATTTATTCCCCATTCAAAAGGCTAATAAAGATGCCTGCCGCAAACAATTGAAATTTCAATTGTCGTTATTCTGACATTTCATTAAACATTCAGAATGCATGCAGAACGCCTTGCAGTATGCAACGACTCGGCTCCAAGGCACGGCATACACACACACACACATGCTGCAACATTGGTAATTAAACAAATAAAGTTCTATAAAGTACGAGTAGCTGTGTGCATCTCAAGAGTTATTATCCGAACAAACATGAGGAGGGTGGGGCTTTTCGGGGGGTGCAGTGTGCGATGTGTTTGCTGTTGCAGACACATGTTGCATTGACATGCCATTGGGGCTGCTGACTGTTTGAAATTAAGTATACGCCTGCGAGGCCACTGTCAAGAGCCAAAAGGAAATGAAACCAAAGAACAACAAGCAATGTCTGGTCTTCAAAAATATGGAAGGGGTTTCCTTGGTTTTTCCTCAATTTAAGGTACAGAAAACACAGCCATTGATATTCTTGAATATTCTTTCATTCATTCTTAAATGAAAATGCTGTCCTGAACTTCTATTTTTTCAATGGTTGGGTTATGGTTTGGGTAAAGGCGTAAGAAAAGGTTTTCTTGGAATATTCTCAAAGGGGTTTCTTGGAAAATTCATCTTGCCAATTACTGTCGACCTTCTCGTTACGCTGAATAGTCTTTTGTAGGGTCTTATCTTGCGTAAGCCCTCCCCACTTCTTGCCCCTCTTGTTGTACCTGTACCTTGCGACTCGCTTTATCCAGAAGTACTGGGGAGAAATACTGGGGAGTACTCGTATGAGATGCTAATTAGCTGCTGGTCTGCCTCCTAGGATGCTTCATGCCTCATCCCGAACTGGTAACTGAATATTTCAACTGGAGTCGTTTCGGGGCAGCCCCTACACCTTAACTCATAAATTTCCAAAAGATAGAATACCCTTTCTCGTATTGGTAAAGAATTTTATTCAAAAAAGTTTTCATGGTTCGCGCTTAACTTTACAATATAGTACAAATGATAGCTTATAGAATACTCGAGTACGGAAAATCAATCATCATCATGAAAATACATAATTAATTAATGCACTTAACTTAATCAATTATCCATTAATATATAGGTAATTATAATTGCGTAAATTGCATTAAATAATAATAACATTAATCGCCAGTTGTGTGTGTTGAATGTTGAATGTTGAATGCAAAATGGAAAATGGAGAAACGAATGCAAAATCGAGACAAAAAGAAATCCATGAATTTATGTTTTAATCCAAAATATTCTTTTGCCGGGAGATTTTATTTTTCGAAAAGTGTTAAATGCTTTGCTCTGGCTTTTAATTTTGTATACAAAAAAAAGTGGCATAGAAATAATTTAGGGGTTCTCTCGTTTTGGGGGGTTTTCCTTAATTTTCTTTTTGCATTAATTTATTCTTCATTTTTGTATGTGTGTGTGTGTATTTTTTGTTTGCCTTAAATTTACATTTTTTTTAGCTTAGATGCGAGACATTTATGTAAATAATTGAGATTTTTCAAAATGCTTTTCTCTTGCCTATTTTATTATTTTTTTATTTTTTATTTATTATTTTTATGTAAATTTTATTTATATTTATTTTTTGTTGTTTTTTTTTGTTTTTCTTTTGCAAATTTTATTTCCTGTTGTAAATTTGATTTAATTTATTTGTGGGCGGGGTTAACCATACATATATTGAGAAGGGGGGCGTTGAGGGCGTGTCTTGTGTCAAGGTTTTCTGTGCAGAGATTCATTAATTTTGTAATGCTTTTTTTTTGTATTTTTTTGTTGTTTTTTTTTTTTGTAGTTTTACATTTCTTTAGATTTATTTAGTACACACATTCGACGAAGTTTTTGAAAAACCACTTTATAATTTATTTATAATTTTTTAATTTTAATTATTTTTTAATTTTTAAAGTGGTTTATGTTGTATGTTGCATTGGGTTGTGTTTTTTTTGTGTGTTGTATGTTTGCTGCTTTTTGTGCTTCATTTTCTTTTAAATGTTTTGTTTTTCAGCCTCCCAGGGGCAAGATTTTTACGGCTAGAGATTACTTTTTGCCATCTTCTGTGGCTGTTGCTGTGGCTGTTGCTGCGGGCTTTTGCACATAGACTATTTCTGCGTATTCCGTGGAATTTTTACCAGTTCCTTCGATGCCAGGTGTTGTGGCGGCAGCAGGTCCTGCTGCAGGTGTTGCTGTTGCTGCTGCTGTTGTTGCTGTCTCATTCGCTGGCTTTAGTACAAGTTCAGCATAGACGAGTTGTTTGTCTTGCTGGGGAGAGGTTTTGGTAATACAAAAAACAAAGATTAGTTTACATTCATTAAATATTTATTAGTATTTGAAGCAGAAATTCATATGGGAATCGTTTTTTATTGTTTTTGGGGTGTTTATTGCAATACCTTTTCTTTTTTTCATGTTTTTTTGTTCTTTACTTAAAAGTCCACACTGGTGATGTGCTCTGCCAAACTATAGCCTTTGTTTTGCATACGATATATATACACAAAGAGTTGTACGAATATATAGTTTTTACAATATATAGTTTATGCATGCGTAGAGAGCGTAAGAAAATAGCAAAGAAAATTGGTTTTGAAATAGCAAAAAGTAAATTAATACAAAAGTAATTTTTCGTAGCCAAAAGCGCAATTTTTGCTATTTAAGCTATAGATACAACTCGCTCACACACACTCGTACACACAAGCACACATTAGAAAGTGAAAGAGAGGAATATTTAAGCAGTGGGATCAAGAAAGAGGGAAATATTTGGGAAGGGGGGCTCGAAGATTCGTAGACATTTCTTTGGTTCTTGGTTATACCTTTGGTTCATTGTCATTGCCATCGATGGCATTGCTCTCCGGTGTCTCCTGCTCATTGGCCAGGGTCAAGGCCGCCTCGGCTGTGGTCTCCACATCCTTGTCCTTGCTCTTCCTGGCATCCTTCTCATGGAAACGCTTTAATATGGCCACCGCAAAGGCTGGCAAGCTCTTGGCCTTCTTCTGCTGCTGCTGCTGCTGCTGGGGCTGCTGCTGTTGCTCCTGTGCTGTCTCCTGCTCGTTGCTGTTGTTGGCCGATGACTCCTCTGTGGCCGACACGCCCATGCCACTGCCGCCCATTGTTGTGGTGGCTGCCGTTGTGGCCGTAGCGGTTGAGGTGGCCTTAATGTCGGCGCTTTCGGTGTCGCTGCTGTTTGTTTTTTTTTGTTGTTTTTTTTGTTGGTGGGTTTGAAGGATGGGTTTATGATTTCGTTGGTGACATGAGAGTTTTGTGGGGTTTCTGTTTTTGTTTTTTATCTACTTAAGCTGCTGTTATACGACAGGGTTTTCACAGACGGTTTTTAAGTGTCGGTTTTGTATGACATTCCCAGATTTTTATAGAGAATTATCGCACTTTGAATAAAAGATACGAATATGTCAGAACCAAATGATGGGAAAAAACTGATAGAGTTCTTTTTTGCGTTTATATGTGACTGCCAAAACGTTTCCGAGGAAGATTTTATGTTTTTTACGTATAAAAGTGAACGGCTATAGCATTTCGATGCAAGAAACCGATGGGAGAGTATCAATTCTTGCACATTTTCTGGCATTATTTGTTCCTTCCAAAAAGTGTCGGTGAAAAACGCATCGTGTAACACCAGCTTTTTATTAATGTATCAAAATATGTCAGTTTTTTTTGCTGTGCAGTCAAAAGAGTGGCCCAAAAGAGTGTCTGTGTGTGTGTGTGTTCGAGGTTAGTCGTGTGGGTGTGTGTGGGGGGGTTGAAGCTCTATCTTTTCTGGTAGTTAGTGGCATAAGAACTGGTGTAGTTTATGTTTTTGGTAATTGTTATAGCTACAGTAAACGTTTAACCCTTATGACCAAATAATTGTGTTAGCGGCAAAAGCGAGTACGATTTTTGTAGAATTTTTGTTTCAATTGATTCTTTAACTTTGGGGTTGTTAGTCCCCTGACAACAGCTTTAACTATAAGAAAGTTTGGCTGTAAAGTATCTATACGTTCCAGCACAAGTATCTTTGTATCTTTCTATCTCAAAAGCAGCTTTCATCGGCATGTTTTTCCTGGAATAATTAAAAGGGGTCTTCTGGTGTGACTTTGACCTTGCCTAACAATATTATTCCAAATTTATCCTAAATTCGACCTTTAAATTGAATAAACTTGTGCCTTATAGCAACTCTACAACTCTCTCTCCCTCTCTCTTTCTCTCTTGCTCTCTCAATCTCTGTTAACGGGATAAATTGAGCGCATAAATTGCTTTCATTTCGCTGGAATGGTTTTTCATCTATATTCTATAAATATTTTTGCCTCATTTGAATGTCTGCCTGGTGTCTGGGCGGCTCAACAAGTACTGCTGTGTGTATGTGTGTATCTGTGAGATACTGTGTGTTTATTTGTTTCGTGTATCTGTGTGTGTGTATGTGTGCATGTTAGGTCTCTCTCAATACGCTTATGAATGTGTGTTTTCCATGCCATTCTATGGATGGATGGATAGATGCGTGGCTGGACGGTTTGTTGGGGGTATTATTGTTATGGAAAATGCAAAATTGTTAGGAGAGAGCTAGAGAATTTCCCTTTATAGGCGCAAGTATTGTTAGAATATTTCCCTTTTTCCCAGCAGGGGCTCCAAATGGGCTTTACATTCATTCCAGAATAATGCATTTCACACTCTGACACACACACTCGCAAAACATTCGAAAAACCATAGGAAAAACCATAGGAAAATCCAACATTTGTCTCCGATTTTTTAACAATTTGTTTTATTGTTGTTAATTTATTAAATATATAAGGTATAAAAAAAGGAAATTTAACTTTTATCGAAAGTTCCTACATTCTACAGCTTAGCTCTTTTTTTAATTAAAAATTAAACATTTTTCTCCACTTAAAATGAACCAAAACAAAAGCTAAAAATTATAATTAATATTTGCTCTTACAGTGAACACTCTGCACATGACTTTTACAGTACTAACTACTAGTACTAGTACGAGTAACTATCGTAAATACTTATGTTGTCATGCAATCGGCTTTTCGATGATACAATGATACGATTATTCGATAATAACTTAATTTCATGCCTACAACAAAATGTTCATGCTGTATGAATCTGTTTCTGTATCTGTATCTGTATCTTTGTTTTGTTGTTCGTTTTGCAATGTGTGAAAAGAGGCTGTCATGGCTCTTAAAGCCTACACTTGGAGACAGTTTTGTAGCGGAAATTGGGGAAAATAACTGGTAAGAATAACGGAAAAACTGGGAGGAGTAAATCTAAGGCACTTAGATCTGGGTTAATGTTAAAGCCACTAAAATGAACTGAAAATTTTCTTTTTCAATGAAATTTCGTATTAATCTAGAGGTTTACTGGAGGGTTAATTCAACCAGGAGAACACTGGAGTCATACTTTGAAAGAAATTAAGGCATTTAGTGACTTTTGAAATCCCATATCATGGGAAAGATACATTTTTTAGTTCTTTTATTAAGGATTTGTATCTTTAGAATGGATTTCTCGGTACATAGAGCTCTGATCTTTGATTTTGACTAAAATTTCAATCTCAAATTCAGACGATTTCGTAGGGTTCCAAAGAATCTCAGGGGCATCCCTGCTGACTATACTACACTGTTACAAAACTGCTCCAATCTCTAATCCTTAGACCGCATTTCCTGTACGTCGTAGCGTAGCAGGAGAAAATAAATAAATATGACACACAATGACGCACACACAGACAATCATTGCATTCTCAGATTTCCGTTTCCTGTGGCAGCTTTGGCGTCGCCATTGTCGTTGTCGTTGTCGTTGCTGTTGGCGTCTCTGTTGGTGTTGCAAGCACTTTCTTTTGTGGCTTTGGTGGCGTGGCTGGTGCCGCCTTGCCACGTCCCGACAGCAGCATTGCCTGCTTCTCGAGCAGCTCCAGCTTATCCTTTGGCAGCCAACGGGAGAAACGCGACTCGGGTATGCCCAATTGGTTGCCCTTCTGCAGGAGATCCGAGTTTTCGACGGGGGCCAGGGGCTCCGCCTCGGAGCTGGCCGAGCTGCGGGAGTTGCGACCGCCGGCCTGGCTCATCAGGACACTGCGCAGTGGTCGGGTGGTGGGATTATAGACGCTGCTCTCGCGATCAGTGCCGTACTCGAAGGAATCATCCTCATCGTTATGAAGACGCCTCTCCACGGACATTCGCTCATGGGAAGTGCCATTGCCGTTGGCTTCTTTGAGTTTGCTGGCCCCCAGCAGGGTGATGCCATTGGGGGTCTCTAGGAGGGCTACGTTCTGGCCATGCTGCTGGCCCAGTTCGAGCTGCTTTTCGTTCTGCCCGTCGCTGTGCGGTGCAACGAAAGTTTCAGAAATATCGGGGGGGGAGGAACACACACACCACGCAGTGGGGGATTTATATTTTTGTGGAATTTGTTTGACAGTTTGTTGTTGTCGGGATTGTTGTTGTTGTTTGTTGTTGTCCATATGAAAGTAGTATAAAAGAAGAAGACAAAACATGGCAAGAAGTTTTTTTCGGTTGGTTTTTTTTCGCTTTTTTTAGATGATGCATTAGCAAAGTGACTCTAAAACTCTATGTTGCTTTTTGTTGGAATGACGAGTGGTACAGCAGCGAGACATTTTTTGACATTGTTGGTTTTAGTTGATGAGTGAGACAGAGACAGGTTTATATGAGGTTTAGAGAGTGGGCGGAGGAGGGGTAGAGAGAGAAAAACAGACAGAGCGAGTGGGCGAGACAGAGATATAGAGAGAGCGAACGAACGAACGAGTTTGTGTTTGGCTAACTAGCGAGTGGAGGCAAACGAACAAGCGAGAGCGAGCTAGCGAGCATAGGAGCGTGTGACAGCACAAGACGAGCGAGTGAATGTGTGTGGTTCTTTTTTCTTTTTAGTGTATGATTGTGGGCGTGTGTGATGTGGCATGTGTGTGTGATAGCGTGAAAAACGGAATTTCTTCTAATTTCTAAGGAGTTTTTTTGTGCTAATTTTCTGAAATTTGTTTATTGTAGTTTGTCTATAAACAAAGACAAAAAATGACTCCGAAAATGTACCAAATATGTGAGAGTAAGGAATTATGGGGTTTCGACAATTTTTTGTTAATTTTTGAGATTTTTTTGATATATTGAGCACAAGACAGAGAGCACTGCAATGAGTTAATCCTTTTTCGAGGTGTTTTCGATCATATCCTGGGGTGTTAAGCATGCCATGGGGTGTTCTATGCCATGCCCAAGCAATGCTTTTTGTTATTGGATTCTGAGGACCGAAACAGACAGACTCAGCTGCCCAAGGCACTGACGACGCCGATTGGGTAGACGCTTTTTTCGGGGCAGCTTAATTATTCTATAATCTTTCTGCAATTTTCGAATGAAATCAAATCGTTTCGAGAGACTTTTCCAATGTTTGAGTGTGAGTGTGCGTTTGTGTATGTGTGTGGTTGTGTATGTATGCATGTACTTAGGCTAAGTATTTTTTGGTAGCTAAAAGAAATGATCTATGAACTAACCTAATAGATGTACTATATGATGATATACGAGTATGAGAGAGGAGCTGCTTCTATAGAGATGATTGATTGATGGATTGCTTGATTGGTTACGGTAAATACTTGAAAATTAAAGCCACTCGAGAGACGCATGCAAATAGACAAACAAACACACATCCGAACTACGCAAGATACAAGATACATATTTGATTGATTGATTGATTGGTTGATTGATTAATGGTTACATAAAGATAATGGGGTATCGAAAATTAACATAGAAAGCAAATACCAGCAGATACCGTCTTAGTTGGGGGATTAGTTGTGGTTCAATGTATGGCCTGGACCCCGTTTCTTGCACTTTGCACTTTTGACATATGTTTTTGTTAGCTGAATGGAGGAGGGTTTACTGTACTTACGTTTCGTTTGTGGGCGTCTTGATTGATTTACCTGTGAAAGGGAAATTCAAGAGAAATTCGTTTTATATTATATGTTTTCTTTATAAGTTTGATTTCTTTCGAGATGATTAATGAAAGATGATTGAAAAGAGATAGAGTGTGTGTGTGTGTGTGAAAGTTGCAACATCATCTTCATTCAGCTACATTCCCCAAAAACACTTCATAATTGTTTCTATTTTTTAACTTTTTAAATATATATATATTTCGTTTTTGTTTTTCTCTTTACAAATTACTAAAATTACAAAAAGAACAGCAGAAAAATTCAAAAAATAAAATTACAATTAAAGTCGAATATTTTCTACAAGCCAAGTTGGAAAAAAAAATGCAAAATGCTGGCAGGTTTTGAGCTTAAATAAATACATGGACAAAAATCAATATTCGAAAATACAAAATATTTTACAAAAATTAAACAATTTTGTACCTACATATATATTCATATATTTTTATATTTTTTAGATATTCGAGACGGAAGTGGAAATTTGAGATTCACTTAAAAAATACTTGGCCCAAGGTAAGGTTTTATTTTTGTGTTCCTTTTTTGAGATTTTCTTTTTCGTTATATTTGAGAGCAAAAAGTGTTTTATTCATTTCCCATTGGCTTAGAGCTAAGGGGGGCGGGGGCTAAAGGGCTAACTGGCCAAAATGTGGGAGGAGCAGCTCCCAGCGGAGTCCTAGACAGATGTGTTTGGTGGCTTGGGGGCCTCCACTCCTGTGCCAGCGCCGTTCAGATGCGTCTGGCTGCCGTTGCCGGCGGCTATCACTGCCGCCGCTGTGGCCGCAGCGGTTTTCTTCAGATCCGCCTTCTTCTGGGCCTCCAGCTTATCCGTCACGGGGGGCGTGGCCTCCTCCGATTGCTGCGTGGTATCGATGTGCTCGTCGCCATTATCCTGGCCGTCGAGCTCCTCCTCGTCGTTGAATGCCGGATGGATCTGGGCCTCCGAATCGGGACTGATGTCCGTGTTGAGGGTGGCGCCTGCAAAGAGCAACAACAACAAGAACTAACATTTAGCTTCGAGTGTGAGAGAGTGAAAGAGCCGACACACAGGTAGAGAGAGAGAGACAGAGAGAGAGCGAGCGAGAGAGGTTGTCGCTCGAAGAAGAAGCCAAATTTCCACAAAGTTTTTCTGTTTTTTTTTGTTAGTCCATTTACCAAAAGAAAAGCGGAAAATACAGATTAAAGATAGGTTTTTAGAGATTTATAAACACGAAAAGCAAATAACAAATTTTTAAATATAATTTTTGGTATTTTTTGGTACATTTTTTGTAGTTTTTTGAAACCAATTCTTGTTTTTGATGTTAGCTCTTCTTGTTGTTGCCATTTTGTAGACTCTTTTTGTTTGGAGAGTTTTACAATTTGTGTGTAGAGATATACGAGTACTTATACTAGATTTATGTAAGTTTTTTGTTATAATTTTTAAACCTATTTCCACTTTTATTTCATTTATTATTGTTTTTTATGAAGGGAGATACAATTCTTAGACATTTTTGCTCATTTTCAATATTTTATAACAAATTATTAATTTTTGTTTCAGGGGAATATATTTTTTGCTAAACAAATTCTAAAGTTCCAATTCATTGTTTAAGTTTTTTTTTTTTACAATTTTAATACACATTTATTTTCTTTTTGTTTATATTATTTTCTGTAAATATTTCCTGGTATTTATATATGATTTAAATATTCTTTTTTTTTGCCCCCTAAACCCCTCTCATTTGCTCATCTTCCAGCTTTAGTTTTATCCCCAAATACTAAATATTTCTTTTACAGATAATACTTTAGTTTGGAATTTTGTTTTTCTTTAATTTTCATTCTCTCATGTCTTCACATGGTATTTTTCCCCCCCTGCAATTCAGCGTCTTGCTCTGTGAGGTTTTTCCTGCCATATTTTTCTAGTGAAAACTTGCCCCGTTTTGTGGGAAAAAGTCAAGTGAAACATTTTTTTAATTAGTTGAGTTTTTAGGGCTGCCTGCTGCTGCTCCTTGCTGCTCCTTTCTGGTGGGTTAACGCTAATTAAAATTTAAAAGCCGCACAATGTGTTGAAAGTTAACAGCCAAGCGGCTTGTGGCATGCCCCACACACACACACACATATGTACGTGCGTGGCAGGAGATGTATTGCGGAATGAGTGGATGAATGAATGAATGAATAAGTGGTGGGTGGTGGTTGGTGGTTGGGAGTGAGTGTTTCTAGGGAAGACCTAAAGCCAGAAATTATTGTTAGCAAAGCTGATGATGAGGCAAATGATGATGATGATGCTGATTGCTGAAGGCCAATGATGATGATGATGTTGCATGTTGCACCCGCACACACGATATAAGCAGATATAAATGTGAATGGAGAGAGTGATGGAGGATTGGGACTTACCGCCGAAGCACCATCTGCCTGTGGCACGGGCAAACAGAACGAGGAGTACGACCAGAACCAGTACAGCGACGGCCACAACGATACCGACAATGGCAGCCACGTCCAGACTATTGCTGGGCGGCTTGCTCGAGGAACTGATGCGCACTTGGTAGTCCGTCAGACCGAGCTCGTTGGTGGCACGCAGATTGTAGATTTTGGTCGTATCCTCCAGCGTCAGTCCGGCGATGGCCAGCGTCACATTGTACTCATCGTTGCCCAGATACTGCGGCTCATAGGCCGAATAGCGGCCCTCGGTGCGGCCCTGCGACACCACCAGTCCCTCAATGGTCCACTCAATCCTGGGCAAAGGACTGGCCCGGATTGTGATATTAACAATGGCAGTATGATCCAAGTACAAGCCATACACGGAGGCCTCTGGCTGATGGACAGGAGCATCTAAAAGAGACAGATTCAGAGATTGCTTTAATAAGGAAAAGGGTTTCCCTAAGGGGAGGGGGGAGTGGGGCTACTCACATCGCACATTGATGATGTAGGCCGCCTCCTGGGGGGGCACTGTCTCGCGATCTGTCTGATGGTGGGAACGGCAGACCAGTTTCCTGTTGCTATCCTCGGGCGACAAGTGCCATTGGATTTCCTGCACGGAGGTGGACAGCTCCACATTGTCGTTGGTCGGCGTCGAGATGATCTCCAGCTGGCTGGTCCGCTTATTGGCGGGCATGTTGTCAATGTACCAGGAAATGTTTGCGGGCGGACGGCCATCGCGCACGCTGCAACGGGCACTGAACTGGGTTCCCTCGGCGAAGTAGCCCTCGCGATTCGGCTTGGAGAGCAGTTCGATTATGGGCTGCTGGGGACGCACTAAAAAAAGGGGAGAAGGTTTTGATTAGAATTGGAAGACAGAGAGATGGAGGTAAAGTTGCAACGACCGAGGGGAGCTTCTACATGACGCGTGAGATGTGCAGGGAGCCGCAAATAGCTATAGATACACTTTCAGACCGATGAAAACTGCTGCATGACGCGTTAAAGGCAATTCGGGGCTTGAAATGGAAAACCGAAGAGACATGTTGGATGACGTGTGAGACGTGTGGATCATCAATAGTTATTCATTGCATGGGAAATATCTGGGAGATACAATTCCAGACCGATGGGAGCTGCGGCATGACAAATGAATCTTTCCCCTACAGACTCTCTAAACTTTTGAGATACTTACATGCCACCACCAGATCTATGGTGCCCGATAGCTCCTCTCCCTCGACGCCCAGACTGCACTTGACCTGGCCATTGTTGCTGGCCTTGACCCGCTCGATGGTCACACCGCATTGGCCGGCCTGCAGACCGGCGCCGTAGTACGTGAATCCTGGTGTCTTGCTCCATTCCGGTGACAGGTTGAGGACCTTCTGTTCGCCCGGGATCTCGATGCGGCAGTAGTTGATGGTCCGTCCGTAGCGGCAGAGCAGCTCTGTGCGATCGCCCTCGTTGAGGAGGGCGGTGTTGGGCTCCACGTTCACCTGGCCGGCAGTGAGCGCATCTGTAAGATACAAGACAAAGGCGAAAAAATATGAGATTATTATTGTGTAATGCATAAAAGTATCTGGTGGCAAAACGAGTGGTAAATGAGAAGAGATGTATCTCTGTGTTTTTTTTTTTGTAGCTGTATCTCAGTGTTTCTTTGTTAAGTATCTCTATCTGGTGTCGCATAACTCGAGTTTCAGCGGTGATGGCACGTTCCCCGGGTCTCTGCTCGAGCCACGCTCTGGGGTCTGGGGTCTGAGATCTGAGGTCTGTTTCCTAATGTCTCGGCAATCAAACGAAATGACTCTCGTATTTAGCAGCCAAAGCACCTGCACGTTTTTGCATCTTTAAGATACGCATCATACCCCCTACCGCCCATGTCATTCCATTCTCAACAATGCGGCTGCATTTTCTCATTAAGTTTCAATTAAGATATTCGTACTTTTTTTTTTGTTTTCATCTTCTGTTCGACATTTTTTCCCACTCTCATTGCTGCGGTGGCGGCAAAAACTTTTCCACCCAGCAGCAGCAGCGTCGCTGCAGCAATGGCATTTGCAAAAACTTCTTCAAGCTGCAAGATGGGGGAGGGGCAGGGAGGGGAGTCCGGGCAGAGTGGCATTTTCCAAGCATTTTGCAAGCATTTTCTATTTGCCAATTAAGACATTTGAGTAATTTTCCAAGTATTAAACGTTTAGAGAACAGAAGAACAGAAGTTTCCTCCACTGTTTGTCTGGCTTCTGGTTTCTGGCTTCTGGCCGGGGGGAGGAGGTAAGACAATGGAGAAAACACAGGAGCAAACGTTTTCCCCGGCTTTAATTAATAATGAAATTTTGAGTTGGCTTTGGGATTTAGGATTTGGGATTCGGGATTCAAATGTTTAAGTGTTTTCTGAGAGGTATTTTCCAGGCTTCTTTTTTAATGTTTTCTCTTTCATTTTTGGGGATTTTCTGTGTCTAAATTAAAGCTCGGAAAAACGTTTTAGTTTGAGCTTTGATTCCAGGAAATTTTCCATTTTGGGGTTTCATTTCAGGCAAATGCTGTTGAGGTTTTACCTTGAGAGTTTTCTATTTATTTCTGGGAAATGCTAACAACGGAAATTCCTTACTAAGTTTTAAATTTAGTAATGGAAGAAAAGATGATTGCTTTTTCTCAAATTGGAATGGAATTTTCACTTAATTAGAGGTAGATTTTAGAGGTTTTCTTCCGCCAACTATCTCCTCTATCTCCTCTAAGAATTTCCCAGAATATCATCATATTTTCTCGTGGGATTCTCATCTCAAGAAAGTACACCTGAGGTTGAGGCATTCCCTGAACGCTTTTCCCAGATGTTTCCTTTTGTTTTAGACCGCAAATTTCCCTTCATGTTCCTGCATTGCTTTCAACAATTTGGAATAACATTTGGCCAAAGGCTTTTCCGAAACGGTAGCTCGATTGATCGATTGATCGATTGACTTGTTGTTCTTTTGCGGCAAGACACTTTGGCAAATTGCTTGCACATTTCCAGCAGATTTTCCTCCACTCGGCTCCTCCAATCGAACTAATTTTCTGTAAATGAAAGCCGCCCGCAATTTTGCAAAATGTGGCATAAACATGAGGCGGCAGCAGCCAACAGCCACCAGCTGCAGCAACAAGCACTCCTCAGAGGAAACTCCACTAAGGAGTAGCGGGAGGTGGCCGCCTCCCCCTCCTCCTCCGGTTGCAGCTGCAGCTGCAGCCTGCACGCAAAAGCGAATTGATTTCTTTTCGATTCGGTTCCGTTGCGCTTTTTTTGTTGCCTTTTGACGGCCTGGTTCGAATGTCTGGGACCAATGGATGGCTGGCTGGTCGGATGGCTGGCCTGGCCTGGCCTGGCCTGACCGACTGGATGGCTGAGTGAAGTTTTGTTTGGTCAGCCGGAAACGGTATGAAAATCAACAGCCATAAGATGGCAGGGCTGCCTGCTGCCTGCCTGCCAATCCATTGCCAATCCCGACCCGACGTCTTTTCGGTTATTTGCATTTCGCTTCTCTTTTCAGTCTCTCGCCAGTCCTTGCCAGTCTTTTCGGTCTTTATAAAGCGGGTCATGCAGCTGCTGTTGTAATCTGAAACTCTAGTTCTTTTTTTTTATGCGGACCGCCCCTGAATTGTCGCCTCAACTTTTGACAATTGAGTTGTGAGAGATTTCTGTCCCATTTTTTTTACTCTGGTATTTTTTTATATTTTTTTTTGCATTCACACTCGAATTTGTAGCGCAATGAAACCACTTAGAGATGTGGCAAAAGCAAAAAGTAAAAAGCGAAAGCAAAAGCAAAAAGCTAGAGGACGCCGACGCGGACGCGGACATGGACCACCGCATAAACTAAATCCCTTGTGGCAAGGGGAATGCAATGAAGAAGTTTCGCCGCTGCTGCAGCTTGGAATTTCAAGAGTCAGCTGAAAATCGTTTCACACCCTCAACACACAAAAACCGAGGCAAATAAACAAGAGGGACGGAAGGCTATAGGAGATGTTAGGGCTACAGGGATACCCTCTGCTGCAGCAGACAATAGCTGACTATGAAAGTTGTTTGATTTGGAGGATTTTTGAGAGATGGTTAGACAATAATATTTTTTATAGCTCTCTTAAAGTTAGGTACGAATATCTTTTCAAGTTGGCTTTCATATTTATCCGATTTTGATGAAACTTTGAGAATACGTAGCGATTAGCTTTATATATAACTCCACCAAATATGAAAATAATATCTCTGAAAATAGGGAGACCACAGGATTTTCTGTATGCCAAACTTTTTTCTAATAATAATTATAGATAATTCTATTAAATTATTTTAAATTCAAATTAAAAACCTGTTATAAATTTTTTAAATTTTTTTAAAGGTTTTTGTATCTTCTGAAACCCAATCTACCCCAAAGAATGCTACCCCTTTGAAGGGGTATTAAAATCGAAAAGTGCCACAGTAAAAGAAGTCGCTGGTGATGCGGGGGGCAATGCAACAAACTGTGGTGCGCGGATTAAAAAAAAGGGAAAAGCTGAAGTTGAAGTTGAAGCTGAAACTGGACAATGTCACATTCTGATTCACACACACACACATAACACACACAGACACGCACACACGCAGAGCAATGAAAACAAACGCTGGAACGAAACGATGGTAACATTCGAGACGTTGTGTCGACATACGTTCCAGCAGCGATCCTCCCCCGCACACACACACTGACCTACCCCTCTGCTGCTGCCCCTCTGCTGCTGCTCCTCTGCTGCTCCCCCTGATGCTCTCTCTGCTGCCCCTCAGCTACTCCCTCCTGTGGTGTATATTCAGGGCAAATCTATTTTTTATCCATATCCCATGTCCCATGGATGGTCCCTCTTTCCCCTCCTGCTGCTTCTCCTCTCCTCCCAGTGCCAGGGATATTTATTTATTTAGCTTTGTTTTTTTTTCTCTTTTTTTTCTTTTTTTTTTTCTTAAAAGCGAAATATTTGGTGGAACATGGTCATCCTCTTGGGGAGTTCTGTTGCTGTTGCTGCTGCTGCTGTCCCCCCTCCCCCGTCTCTGCCTCTCCCATAGTGCCTTTCCAGTGCTTTATTTGATGCCATGTCTGCAGTTTTGCAGCTTTCGCCTTGCGGGCATGAACTGTTGTCCAGTTCAGTGGTCATGCCTCAACGGAAACGTTGCCACCGAACTCCCACCCCCCTGCCCCTCTGCCACAAACTTGAAGTGTTTTTGTTGCTGTTGCTGCTGCCGCTGCTCGTGTGTGGCCATAGAAATCATTTCACTTCACTTTTTTTCCCCTCTATAAATTGTACAAATAGATTTAATTTAATGCCTTCCTTTTTGCCCGAAAACCCTCAATAAAAATCAACTTTGCTTTGCCATCGAGTAAATATCTAACAATCTGGACACGCCTTCCGCCCTTCCCCCTCCCCCCTCAATCGCTCCCGCTCTGTGTGTGTGTTTGTGTGTGGCTATTGTTTCCATTTTGGCCACGTTAGCGTCTTTTAGGTGGAACGTGATTTTTACTTAAAATTTTCGGGGTGTATGTTCGAGTATTTTGATTTTTCAATGGGATGTTCTGGTTTTCGGTTGGTTCCTTTGGGTTCCCTATGCCTACAGTGGGCTCAACGATAGGATTAAGTGTTAAAAATGGAGAAATGGTAGAACTGGTGGCTTCATGGAAGCATTATGGTATGTTTTTTATGTAGAAGTAATCGATTATTAAGCAACTATGGTTTTAAACTGATTTCGAGTTCAACACGATCAGAAAATTTGATGTTTGTCCATTTCGATATGAATCGATAATTAGATAACAGCTTAGATTCGATTTGTTGGCTTACTTTTTGTATTTTAAAGTCAATCAATGGATGTAAAGAAATAAATTATCGCGTTTTTCTTCTAAAATCGATCATTACATGAAAATCGATAACTATCGATTTTTTTAAACTATAATTCGATTAAAACTTAGAGGTTCTTAGCATACCTCCATAAAACGAAAAAAGAAAATAATGAAAATAATCGATAAATATCGATTACCATTAAATCGATAAATATTTGGATACTTTTTCTTAGAATTTCAAAGAAAAGAATTTCAAGAAAAAATCGATAATGACTTGATTTTTATCGTTTGATCAATTCAGGCTCATAAATGGCATTCTGTTGATCATATCTACGATTTATTTCATCCGTTTAGACCTCTAAAATATCATTTTCCATTTAATTCCTCTTAAACAACTTTTACGTTCCCATTTTTCTTTCATTTTCTGACATTTCTTGAAATTCTTTCCATAGTCCCTGCCAAAGAGCTTCCCTCTGGAGCGCATCGAATGAATGGAGAGGAGCAAGAGGCCAAGAGAAAGGCGCACACAGCACATGTAGCACATGTCTGACGTCTGACGTCTGGTGGCTGCTGCTGTGCTGCTGCTTTGCTGCTGCTGTTGCCGAAAATCGGTATGCAATTTCAGCAAAATGAAAAGGAAAATCAAACACACACCACGCACCGCACCACCCAACAATACACCACACCGTACAGCACGCCATATGAGGTCTCAATATGGATTGTATTCCATTTTCTTGGGTAATTTTCATTTTATCAGCATCGATTTATCAGGTTTTCTTTTTTTTTCAGCTTTTTTTAGGCAGGCCAGAGAGCAATTGGAGAGCGATAATTATTACTGATTTATGACGGAACAGAAACTGGATTTTTTCCTTATATTTTGTTGGGTTTCTGAACAATATCTGTGTATCTTTTTCCTACCTTTTTCGTGGCTATTAATAATGATTGGGTTGCATTGGCGTGTCGCGGCCTTTTACTTTTGACCAAAGAAGCAATTTTCTATTATTTATAGGCGGAGTGGAGGGGAGGGCGCCTTAATGAATCATGTTTTTTGTGTACAAAATTTATTAAGTTTTGGCAGGAAAAACATGAAAGGAAAGTTCAATGCGGTGAAAAAAGTGAACGTGACATTTGCCACACGTGGCAAAAACGGAGAAACAGAAACAGACAGACAGACAGAGGGACAGACAGGTGCCGTCTGGCGAAAGTTTTTGCCTCCTCGGCAAGGGCTCTCCATCTCCATCTGTGGATGGCAGCACTTTAATCGCTTCAAGGAGAGTTTTTTAGCCATGCATTTGCCTGGAGAGAAAGTTGTGGAGGAGGGCCAAGGCAGCGCACGATTGGAGCCGCACTCCCTGGGAGATTATACGCTCCAGCCATGGATTATAGTACGGCACATAACTGAAGAGCATGGGCTCCTGATCGGAGCAATTGACGCTGCCCAGAGCCAGGCCATAGAGACGACCGTTGCAGAAGACGGGGCCACCGATGTCGGACATGCAACTGACTGTAGCATCCACGTTCTTCAAGCACATCAAAGAATCACTATCTTCATGGGCATTCCTTTGAAGACCGTTGGGTTTGAGGCACTCTTTGAAGGGTCGTATTTCCACATTAACCACCAGCAAGGGATCGGTTTTCATATAGCGTCGCTAAGGAATAGATAACAGATCTTAGATGGCAGATTTATTTTAGAGATACAGAGACATACACCATCTTTGTGGGTCCAACCAATCGTTAAGCAATCATGGCCCACATCCAGTTCGTCTGTGCCGAGACCGACACTCACCAAATGATGGCCCCTGAACCAGATATTTCTCCTCACTTTGATCACACCCAAATCGTCCTGTTTGTTCCTTTCGTACAGAGGATACACCAGCATGGAGTCGATGCGCAGCAACTGCTCGCGTTTGTCGCGGGCCTCGAGATGGGGAGAGCAAAAGGCCAGGAGAATGCGGCGGGCATTCATCAAGAGACCATCGCGACTAAGGAGAAGGATAGTTAAGGATGGTATTTGGTATCCAAAAGAGATCTCTCTCTCTCTCTCCTCACTTGGTGATGCAGTGTGCAGAAGTGAGGACCAGCCGCTTCGAGATGATGGCCCCAGAACAGAAGTGATTATCACCTGGTCTTTCCACATATCTCTGGGATCGTAGGGAGACCAAATGTGAGGTCAAATGGTGGTATGAGAGATCAGGTTCTTCGCTACAGATTGCCAGCAAAGGCAGAAGAAATAAGAGATATTCAGGCCACATTTTGGAAGAACAGAATTTGATTTTCCTTTAGGGAAAAGTTAGTCAGTGATTGCTTGGATGTGTACTAAGGGAATTTATAGATTTTATCAATCAAAATCATTGAAATTCCTTCTTCTTTGAAATTCCTCATCAATTTCCTTTTCCTCCTTTGAATCTCTAGAATTCCTTTCGCCTCAGCTCGAGCTGCACTTAAGTTCTCTTAATCACTGCTACTAAGTGCTGTCCTCTTTAAAATTATTAACATACATTCAATGCATTATTTGGGCTCCATTCACAGGGCAAATAAACGACTGAATGCCACATGCCACACATGCTGTTGAGCTATTTAACCCATAGACAGGATTTATGAACAGGACAACAAACAACTTGTTCTTCGCCAGGACAGCAGACAGGCAGACAGCAAACAGATTCCCCATTCTGTCAGTTAATTATTGCCCAAAACGGAGACAAAGAGCCAGGACCCAAGATCTGCCTCAGCTTGATTCGGAATCGGCATCGCTCTTGGAGTCCCTCCTTCTTCTCTCTCTCTCACTCTCTCTCTCTCGTTTCTCCTAGTAGTCCTTGCATTTGGCACTTTACTTTTCGATGAGAGCGCTTATAAGCGTCTTATTGTAATTACCTGACAATGCACTCGACTGGCAGGGCAGATGGCAGAGGGGGGGAGGGAGATAGGAGTGCAAACAGTTTGCATATTCAAGCACATTCAAGAGAGCAAGAAAGGGAGACATAGAGGGGGGAGAGAGTGGATGCAAATGCTTATTAAAGTCCAAGAAATATTATCATAATTAATGCCCTAAAACCCAGACCACAGAAACAGAACAAGACGAAGTCTACGAATGCTTCCCTCTGGAAAATTATGCAGTTTCCACTTCCAAATACATATATTATATGCTGTAGAGAGGGAGAGAGAGAGAGAGAGCAACCTTTGGACATGTGATAAATATTGCGGTTCCATTTCTCCATTTCTCATAAATTCAACAAAATCAGAGCCACAGCCACAGCCACTGCACTCTTGGCAATTTATTAAATATATCCATGCGCCTGCAACATGTTTTCTGCCTCGCAAAATTAATTTGTGGTCCAGCACTGGTTCGCTCTCTCCCTCTGACCGTCTGCCCCTCACCCTCTCTCTTACTCTCTCTCTGCGTGCTTGTCCCTTAACCCTTTAAGAAGCTTATACAAATTGTGTGACGATGACAGGCAATGTCGCTGCCAAAGAGTAAAATACACGACGAATAACATATTCCAGACGGTATGGAACGGAATGGAATGGTGTGGTCTCTCCCTTTCCCGCCCTGCCCTTCCCTTCCCATTCCTTTCTTCTAATTTAATGCATAAAAAGAAACGCACACGCAAGCTCAAAATGTGAGCACCAGACGTGGAAAAAATAAGTTCAGCGAGGATCTGGCGGTAGGAGAGTCGACTTAAGGGATACCCTGTACCAAGTTAGGGAAAGAAATGCTTAAAAATTTAAGAGAGGATAGGCAGATACTTCAAAAGTTATAGAAATATTGTGGAATGAGGTTGTTTTGGGAAGATGGTCTGAAAAATGTACATTTTTTTTAGTGAGAGAGCTCTTTAGGAGCCCTAGGCTTATATTTTCTCAAAGAACTAACCTTTATCTGCTAGTCTCTAAAAAATCAGAACAATCGATTGATTACTTTAGGCACAGTAACGAAAACAGTGTTCGCCCTCTCCCAGTGTGGCTAAGCATTAGCATTTTTTAGCACAAGCTCTCGCCTAGTGAGAATTTTACTTGAAAATACTTTAATATTTCGTAGTTTATCTTGGAAAACGATCGATTTTCTCTATACCAAATCCTTTCCTAGATATCTTTCCATCCCCACCTTAACCCTTGTCGTGCATAACCTCTAAACACCTCGCAGAACATTAAGTTAACCCAAACAGACACTCTGCGGGTGGGAAAACCCTGTGGTACACAGCCTTCGCCTTCTGCTCGTGCCACACCGCACCGCAAGAGGAGTATAAATTAACATAATTTTCATATACACGCGCCACACGCGCGCCCCACGCGCGCCCCCATACGTTGGGGCCACACCTAAAACCTAGCCAAAGGATCCAACGCCCCCGTTGAATGTTTTAGAAGGCGGCAAAGGAAACCCACAAAAGACATATGAATTTCTTGAGCGTAAAGTGCAAAAAAAATATCAAAGAACTCTTCCAGCCACCTCTGTCTCTCTCTCGCAGTGTGGCTTAGCTTAGACAATGACAGCGGCGGCAGCCCACACGAATGACAGTTATTAATATACAGGAGAAAATGTGTCTGGGAGTGTGGGAGTGGGAGGCGGGCATGAAATTGCTGCCTACTTTCTGGCTTTCGGGCTGGATGGCCGCCAAGTGTCGCCAGCGATTTGCAACAACATTTATCATCCAGCGACGGCAAGCCACAAAAAATTATGCAGACAAACCTGCAGAATCAGAATCAGAAACTGAAATCAGAAACAGAATCAGAAATCAGCATCAGCCGAAAGGTAGATAAAAGTCAAGGCTATGGATGGAACGATGAGCCAAGGAGGGGGACTGCCAGACATCCTAGACGCCAAAAAAGATGTCTGGGAATGGGGTTTTAATTGTTTTTTTCCCGTCTTCTCCTTTGGCGCGTTGACAGTCGCCTTGCCACAGGATGTGGCAGCAGGAGGGAGACTTGTCTTTTGGTCTACAAAATAAATTGATCTGTGGTTTTCGGTCTCATAATTTATGTGCTATTTTTCGGGCACTCCGGATAGGAGGGGGATGGGGAGCTGCTCTCTATGTCTCGTGGAAAATTTGACAAATGGCTGCGAAATCACAAAATGGCGTCCATGTCGCCACTCGCCCTTCCCTCTGTTCGTGCCACACAAATAACAATGCGTCCTTGTAAATGTTAACGAAATTGACATTAATTTTATGTGCTGCTCCGCCAACAAAATCAATTAATTATTGTTGTTGTGCCACAGAGGAAAATACGACAATATATATTGTATGTATTTATGGTAGATAAAGGGAGGGGGGAGGCAGCTGGGAGGGGGACTCGGGCTATTCGTATTGATCCCTATTGGTGTTGACAGCAGGAGAGTGGCTGGGGGCAAGAACTGTCTGCCGACTGCCGAAGAGACTTTAATTGCTGGGAAAAGCTTAAAGGTGACAGGAAAATGCAGGGAAATGCTATGTGGACACACCTGCTCTTGCCACATCTACATCTATATCCCCCCTGATAATATTTGCAACATATTAATCGTAATCGTAATTCATTCATCAATTTATTTGCAAATTAATTGAAAGCTCTCGCAGGACATTCCCGTTTCCCGGATTCGCGATTTCTTCCGCTTCGATGATCCGCGCAATTAACGCTGACAAAATCCAATGTGACATTCGTTCAGGCCTCAGTCTGCCCCATGAATGCCCCATATGCAAATGCACCCCTACTGTTTAATGGCATAATTAATATGCGAAAACTAATTTGTATGCTAAATATGTGGCATTTTTTTTGCCTTATTTTTTATTTGCAATTTGTTTTCTTTTTTTGCATGCAATGTGTCATCATTGCGTTATGTACTCTCGTTCTGTTAACGGTTTTTTGTTAACGGTTTTGCGTGTCTTTGAACTCTCTTTAAACTTTTTAGGGAGGGGTCGCCTCCGTCTCTATCTCTGACTCAGCAGCGACTTGTTGCTGACCCACAAAAATGTGTGTGTGTGTGTGTGTGTGCGAGAGAGCAACGTTCTTTGGAATCCATTATTTCTGCTGCTAATTGTTTCTGTCTCTCTCTCTTTCTATCTCTCTCTCACTCTCTTGCTTTGTGGTGGCCAACGTGTTTGGCACATTTGAAATTCTTTGCTAATTTAAGCACAAAATATTGTTCGCTGACAATTGCAGAAAATATTGTTTCTAGGAAAAGAAACTTTCGCACAAAAATGGAAAACTTTTCAGCAAAAAGTTTTGGACTTTAAGATTTTTGAGTTTTCAGAGGGTAGAAGGCTTTGAAGGGAAGAGAAAATAAGGGTATTTATAAACCATAAAAGGGCCTAAAGAGATGGTAGATGGGTATGTTTCGAGGTAAAGATCTGAGAAGCCATAGGAGATCTTTAATTCTAACTCCGAGAGAACTCAAAGAGAATATATATAATTCCAAGAGAATATATATATGTATAATTCAATGAAGTGAATGAATTCTTCTAGCATTGCTTCAGAAACTATACAAAGATCATAGGAAAAGTATCTCAAAGGTAGCCAAGTCTTTGCCACAATCAAAGGGGGTTTTTCCTGCATCTTTTCCTTTAGCAATTGATAGATCTGTAAGATTATCTAATGATTTGGTAACTTATACCCAAAGCAGACCCTTGTTTCATAATTTTCTTGTACCATAATCATGTATAACCATGTTTCTGTGTTTCGATGCATCCAAAACTATTTATTTATATTTTCCTCCGAGTTTAGAAAGAGTATCTTCAAGATTTGCTTACTCTTTTCTTTGACTTTCAGTTTTTGTTTGTTAATTGCATTTTGTGCTTTGTTTGCATTTTGGTTTAAAGTTAAAGTTGAAAAAGCATTGAATAGATTTTTGGCAATTAAGCGCTTTTAAACAAACAAAAAACAATACAAAAAACAAACAGAAAACTGAAAAACTAAAAACTGAATGCAACATTTTGTTCATCACGAAAACTTCAAGCCACCAAACGAGTTGCCACGTCCCTGACATGCAAATGTGGTCTCATGTGTGTGTCTGTGTGTGTGTGTGATGCAACGTGGAAAACGTGTTTTTCCAATAGACAAAGCGACGGTCTCAAGGCTGAGAGTGTGGCTCCATAGATGCACAGGTCTAGTGGTCCATTGGTCTGAGAAACAACCTGTCTTTCGAGCCACAAGGCTAGCCAGTAGTTCCCATGATTTCCACTATATTTCTATCGTACTTTTCTGCTGTACTTTTCTGCTGTGGGTGGGATTGGCCGCCGATTAACAATCGCTTTAACACTCTGATTAACTGTCAGGCCCAGCTTTATTTTTGTTGCACAATCTTTTTCTCATTTTGTAAATCATTGGAATATCTGTTTTCATTTTGTTTCCATTTTTGTTTTTGTTCCCCGGATAATACCATAAATATTTAAATAACAAACCGCAGAGCAACAACAGCAAACAAAATCATTTCCCTGGTAATTAAAGTTTATTAAAAATACTTTCATATTAACTGTGTAAATATTTTACACAAAAACAAACAACAAACAAACAGAAACAAACACAAAAAACAATATATATTTAATGCAGTTGGTTTTTTCTTTTTTACCTCTTTTTATTTTGTTATTAATACGAATTGACAGAATGACAGAGAGACAGATTGCCCGAGTGGTCGCTCGGCGAATGAATTATAAGCCTCGGGGGTGCATTTATTTATTTATAAGCTCTGTGGCTGTGTGTGTGTGTGTGTTGACATTATCTCTAACCAAATAACCAAAATGATAATTCCCCACACACAGAACCAAAAATCAGTCACTCGCCAGGGAGAAATGTGGGGCGAAAATACTTTTAGGGTGTTCCGAAAAGGGTTAGCTCTTGCCAGGCAGAGGATTTCAATACAGTACCGATGCACCCGTTCCCTCATAGAATACAAGGAGAGATTTCCAGAAGTTTCCCCTGTTGAAATTCCCAGCCAGAACACTGCCCCTCTCTGTCTCCAAGAAGCCTTCCAAGTTCTCCTCTCTCTTTCTCTCTCTCTCCCTTTCTCTGGCTACAACTTTGAAATAATTTTACCTGGATAATTTATCATAACAATGGGTCTCAGAGGGGAAGAGTGGGAGTGGTCTCGGAGTAGAAGTGAGGATGACATAAAGGCGGTTGAGGGAGCGCCTTCACCTTTTGTTAAAGCTGTAATTAAAAGGTTATCTCTGCTTCTCACTTTTACTCTCATTCTCACAAGCGCCCAAGCGCCCCTCTCCTCTCCTCCCCTCTGTTGGGGGGGTCAAGGGTCAGGCATTGCCTAATTCTTGAGGCGACGACAAATGTGTTTTTGGATGCCAAAAGGCCAGAGAGACACACAGCAGAGGAGGAGGCCACTGGGGGCAGGGCGGGGGTTAAGTTTAAGCCTCGTTGCGCCCATTTAACCTCTGTGTGCAGTCTGTGGGGGGCAGGGAAGGCTGGGCGGTGTGACTGGAGCTGGGTGTGTCCACAGGCAAACATAATTGAAGTCATAAATAACGAATTATGTTGTGAAAGTTGAGCCCAGCCAGAGTCAGGCAGCAGTAGAAAAGTGGCTCTGCTTTTCTGGCTTTGCTGCCTTTTCCTTCTTTGGATTTCACACTTTTTTGCATAATTATGACAACCCTGGCTGCGTTTAACAGAAACACAGAGCAGGGGCGAGGGCACAACCCTACTTTGAGGACGAAGGACTAAGGAGACACTGAGGTTGAGGCTGAGACTGAGGTGCGTGTGGGAGTTCCTTCCGTGTTCCTTCTGGCTAATTATGCACAAGCCAAAAGATTTATTATGATGGAATAACTTTCGCCCAGCAAAAGGAGAGACAGGTGTGTGGAAAGAGGGGTTGGTGGGTGGCGGGGGGGAGTGTTTTCCCCTCTAATTAAAAGCTTCAACGCTTTGGCGAACAGTTTTAATAAATTTTATGATTTTGTTTGACAAGCCTTCAAGGCCTTTGGCGGTGCTTCCTGTTTTAGCTTTTTTGTCACTGGAAAATAGTTGCTGGATGGTAAGCAAGGGAAGTTTGGGGGAGGGTTGGGGGTCTTAACTTTTCCTGCATCTCCGTTTGTTGTTGTTGTCCCAAACAGAAGCTCCACTGAGGCAAAGTGTTTTTAATTAATGGACGCTGATGATGATGCTGCTGCTTCCTCTGTTTGCAGCCCATTGAATGCCAATAAAAGTGCATTAAATTGCAATTATGTTGCAGTTGCAAGTGGCAACTGGCATTGGCAGTGGCACGGGCAGTGGCACGGGCTGTGGCAGAGACAATACTTTTCCCGAGAATTCCCCATACTGATAAATGACCGCTGCAACGCGCTGCTTGCCTGCTGCTGCGGGGCATATTACGTCCTGGTGGGGGGCGGGAACGGAGGCGGGAGCTCTGCTGTTTGCTCTCATAAACGGTTTTTCCTCCGAACGTGTTTCCCTTTTTGTTTTCTTTTTTAATTAAAACAAAGTCAACTCATAAACGAGAGAGAGAGAGAGCAGTGGAAAGGAGTGGAAGTGGGAGTGGCAGTGTGGGAGTGGCTGTGTCACCACAAACGGCAAAAGTGCATTAAAAATGCATTTCCATATTGGTTATATATTTGTTGTTGTTCTTTGATGTTCGAAGGAAAGGGCAGATCCTGGTTTCTAGGGAGATTTCCCTTTGAGGGGAAATTCTTTGTTCATTTCAGCGCGAAAATGTAATTGATTTTTGACGGTAAATATTAAAGGAGTGGTTGATAAGTCTACTTAAAGTATATGCATACATATTGCATTCTCTGAGTATTTTTATGGAAATTGTAAGATTTTTCTGTACATTTTTATTTTTTTATGTATTTCTATCGGTTTACGGAAGAAAAATAATCGGAAGCCTCACTGGGAGAGCGCAAGCGGTGTAAAGATAGAGACAGAGCGAGAGAAATAGGTGTTAAGGTCACCCTTTACTGCTAAGCCACATTGGGAGAGGGAGTTATTACACTCTCTTTGAGAATTGAACGAAAAAATAGTAATTTTCGACTGGTAGGCCGCACTGCGAGAGAGAGAACTCCATTCTCAACTGCTAAGCAGCCCAGTTCTGCTGAGAGAAAACCATACTTGTTAGCTAAGTCACACTGGGAGAGAGGGAGGAAGAAAGAGCTGTCGTTATGACATTATGAAAGTTTGCGTTTTCCGACAGGCGAAAACATCATTTAATAGCCAAGAAAACTTTGGTTCTCCTCTCAATTCCACTCCCACTTTCCTCTATTCTTTTACCATAAACTTTCTCTACTTTCTTCCACTTTTTGGCTTCCAATCCCCATGTCGTGTGCATCTCCTTCTTACATTTCATTCTCTTTCCTTTCTGTTCTCTCTCTTTGTCAACATTTTGCTAATAATTAATTGCAGGACATTTGTTGATGTACGTTTTTGTCATGTCTCCCCCTCCCCCGCCCGCTGCCGCTGCCAATGCCATTGCCATTTCCGCTATCGTTTATCTGAAGGCAGAGATTTTCCAGAGATCCCAGCAGCACGAACACGTTTAAATGAAAAGTTGCCTGGCTGAAAGTAAACCGAATTACAGATATTTCCAACCGAAATGTCATTAAGGGCAAGACGAGGAGAGGGACGAGGAGAGGGACGAGGAGGGACGAGACGGAGGTGAAGCAGGACCACGTCTCCTACCTGGCAGATCTGGAGCTCTGGAGTTTTGCTCATTTGCGTTGATTTCGAGCGGAAAACGTTTGTCGCCAAATTTCATTTCATTTCATTCCCACAGCACGCCCTTCGATTGACATTAATTAATGATTGTTTCGAGTAGGAGTCGAATGCTGTGATGCTGTGATGCCGTAATGCCGTAATGCTGTAGCATTGATTTACGTTGTCATCGATTCTCTCTCGGTCACATTATTATGCTGGCGAAAACCAGCACAAGTCCAAGCCAAGTCCAATGAGGAGCGGCCTCGTCTCCCTTGACAACGAGCCAGAGAATTGTTCTGGACGGGGGTGTTAATGATGATGAGCCTCTGTCCTTAGTCCTCAGACTGGGATAACTACTCCTCCTCCTCCTCCTCCTGCTGCCCGCTGCCCGCTCAATCCTAAATCCCAATTGTGGTCTCGTCCGACTGGCAGCTTCGTGCCAAGTTTCAGTAATTATACAGGCACCCCCACCCTCGGTTTTGCAATGGGAAATCGGAGTCTGGACTCGGAATCGAAATCGGACTTGGATTCAAAGTCAGAGGCAATATTTAATTATGGTTTTCGGGTGCAGGAGGAAGAGGAGTGCTCTTGGGGACTTTGTGGCTTTTCCTTTTGGTGGTTTCGATGGGTGGCGGCAGGGACGGAGGTGCCGTTATCAATCAAATGGCAATTTGGTGATTAGCATTTAACCACGGAACAGCACACCACTTGACGCCGACACGACAATTGAAAAGTCACCAAGTCTCACCTCAAAGCAATTCCATTAAAATGCCAGTGAACTATTAATCTGCTAAAAGCCGCAGGACAACGTCGGGGTCACCACCTCCCAGGAACCTGCCTGCCTGCCTCCCTATCCTAGGGAATACTCTCGCTACTTGCTCTCCAGATTGAGATTTCTATACGATTTTATTGCTTCGATTAGCTAATCAGATCAGAGAGAGAGAGGAGCACCAGCAAAACATTGTTTATTCTTTTGCATATTTCATGACCTTTGACACACACACACACTGCTATGGGGGATCCCCAAAGAAGAAATCTCTGCTTTCAGCAGCAAATCCTGCGAGGATTTCCCTGAGCTGACTTGCATTTCTATGCAGGAGGACCTCCACTTCCTTGGGGGTATAATAAATGTCAGTTCTTGTTGGATTTTCACTTAACTTTTGCTCGCGTTCCTTGAGGTAAAGATTGGGTTTGAGTTTGCTTTTTCCTGGATTAATTCTACACTTTTTACAGATTCCATAGAAGAAAAGTTCTTAGAGTTTTCCCCCTGCTTTTTCCGAGGGTGTGAAAATGCATTTCCAACCAAAAAATTTGCATAATTTCATATTAAACTCGAAACGAAGTGCGTTTTCATTGAACAATTGCTTTTCTTTCGGGAAAGCGTCTGTCGCCAGCTGTGCACACAAGTGTCGCGTCTCGCCAGGAGGGCCAGGAGGGTGTCGCTTGGGGTGGGGTGTGGTGTGGGGTGTGTCCCTCTCTGATTGAAGCAATGCAGTGCCCTGCAGGGGGTTGCAGATGTGGCAGGATTGGATAAGGGATAATTCCACCCTAATTATGTCACGATCTTTTGCCGCGGGGAAGCGGCTGAAATTGGAGTGTTCAACGAATTATGTCATCAGTGGGAAATCGAAATGGAAATGGAAAAACTCCTGTCAACCTTTTTGGTCATTTGGAAATTGAGATGTCAAGACGGGGGCTACTTTCGGTTGGGATTTGCGGGCCACAAAACAATGAATGAGGCCAAAAGTGTGGCCCGAGGAAAAGTGCCAGCTGTTGCCGGTCTGCGAAAGGAAAATTGCCAGCAAAAAAAAGCAAACAGGTGTGGGCCTGGGAACGTAAGATGAAGACACTGAGGAAAACAAAGTGTGGCCGAAAGAAAAGTCCACAGAAATGGGAGATCTTAAAGCATAAATTGTAAAAAATATCTTTAAATTGGAAATTTATTCCCACATTCTTTCAGGAATGTAACGCCTGGTCTCCCCATGGTTTTTTTCAGTGTACGCAGTGTATTTTTCTTTCATCTTGCTCCTTCCTCCATCTACTGTTTCTCTTGCATTGGAAATTGCATTTTCAGCTAATGTCTGGGGTCTGTCGTCTGGGGTCTGTCGTCCGCTGTGCCGCTTCTGTTTCAATTACAACACTTTTCGACAATGACAGTTAATGACTTTAACTCGATGTTAGCCACGTACTACTCTACCCCCACACTTTTTGGATTTGTGTATCTGTATCTTCTTTGCTACAGTTACAATATCCCACAGTAGTCCGTCTGTCCGCCCGCACAACACACACAAAATTGGAACATTTGCCGAAAATCTTTCCCTCATTTGGCAGCAGCGTGAAAATTGAAAATTTGATTAAATAGCAGCGAGAAGCGAGAGGAGAAGGGGATTGGGGAGATGTGGCATGCTTAAATAGAGGGGGAATGAGGGCGCTTAAATAGTGGGAGGTGGAGGGGCGTGTGGGTTTGGTTTTCCATTAAAATAAGCTGACAATGGAAAAGCAAAATTAAGTGAAGTGTTAATGAGATTAGACGTAAAGCGCGCTCTCTCCATATGTATCTACATATGTATGTATATGTGTGTCTCTGATTGTACGGGGTATATGATATCCTTATATGCTGTAATTGTATGCTATGTTTTGGCTAGCGGAATGAGTAAAGTGTTTTCCATTAAAGACAGTTTTTGAGTACTGTATTTAAAGGGGGACTGGGGAGAGATTTTGCAGAAAGATAAGTTATGAGAGGGGGGTTTTAAGTATGGTGTTCGATTAGAGGGGAATGATATATGTTAATGGTCTGAGGATATATTACAGGGTAGGCATTAAGATACGTAAATGGATGGATCTTTAGCTATGGTATCTTAATGTCGTGGCACGAATGCCTTCAGCTTCAGTTATGACGGCACTTAAGATACTTCCAGTCATTGTTGCATCTATATAGAGTACATACATATGTATATTCATATATTCTTTCCTCTACCCCTTCAAATCGATCAATCTTCTTGGTAAAGAGTCATATATAGGTTTATCCATCATTAAGAGTATTTCCATCATCATTTGATCACCTTTTGCGCCTAAACTTGTTTTCTATTAGGCATAGAACCATGCTTATCATCATCATCAATCATATATGAGTTATATAAAACCTTTTTTGCTCATAGTTATCACTGGATATAGAACCTCTCCCATTTCCTATAGAATTCAGAAGATCAGCTCTTCCATCAATCAAATTTCAGCAACTTAGAGCTCTTCCCCCCCTTTCCGATTTGGCTCTAGTTTGCTAAGGTTCATCCCTAAATTCTTTTGATCTCGCAAATTCTAGTACCTTTCGCACTTGATGGCCGGCAATAAGTCTCTTGACTGACCCTCAAGTGACCTCATAAGCCTAATCCGAACGAACGAACCAACCCTCCCAAATGAGCCCGAGGTAGCGCCTGTCAATTAGCGCCCTGAACAACTGCCAATTGCTGTCAAGCATTCATTCATTCATTCATTCATTCATTCATTGAACATTGAATGGTGAATAGTGAATGAATAATAACAGTCAAGCTGTGATTGCTAATCCTTCTCCCCCTCCCCCGTAGAGAGAGAGAGAGAGGATTACCCAGAACTAGAGTTTAGTACCTGAAAGCCAAACTGATCTCTGGCTTGTGTTTGGGCCAAAAAATGGAACATATGTAACTGCCAGGGCAGACCATTGTGTAAACTGTATAATAAATGTACCCATAGATGTACATATATTCGTACCGGTCTATGCCATTGTCCTACGACTACATTTGTCTATTTGCCAGGCGGATTTTCGGACAGGAAAAGTGCCAGGTATCCACCCGATTTCAATGTTTCCTGATTTCCGCTCTCCCTCTCTCTCTCTCTGTAGCACTCTTTAGCACTCTCTCTCTCTCTCTCTCGCTGGCACTCTCTCTCCATTGCGTAGTTGATTTATTATTAAATCCTTACATGGTTATTAGTTTTCTTCTTTTGTTGTTGCTTTTGCTGTTGCAGAGGTAATAATTTCCTAAAATTTCGTATATATATGCACCCCTGTGGATCTACACACACACACACGAAAAAAAGAAAAAGTAAAACGAAGCAGGAAAAAGGGGGAACAGCCGCTGCTTCCTTTTTGCACATTTCAACGCGCCAACATTTGATTTATATACATTTTATTATTATATTTGCTCTTGGGTCGATGCCGATGCCTGCCGCCGCCTCCTGCCGCTACCCTTAAAGAATACATCCTTACCCTGTGCCTGTCCCTCCCCTTCCTCTGCCTTGCCCCTCTGCTGTTCTGCTAATGAATTCAAATGTGCGCGTAATTGAGTTATTAAAATTTCAGAGAATGTTCGGCGGAACGGAAGGTAACGGTACCCGGGATGGGACCCTTTTTTTTTGGGATAGAAAGGAATTTTTCATTTTTGATTTTCGGGTAATACTTGAGAGGCGTTCATGTGTGTAGATTTATGTTTGATTTTGATTTAGATTTACTTTAGAGATAATGCAAAATTTTAATATATTTTTTTTTAGTTTAATTTATGGCCAAGTGCAATGCAATTTATCTTTTTTGAAAACAGCGACAGGACAGCGACAGGGACATGATTTTTCGCTTAAGGATTTTGTGAATTGAAGAAAGGGTGAAAAGAGGAATCAAAAGGGAATAGAAAGAGTATAAAGAAAGATTAGGGGGAGTTTTGAGTTGAGGTATTGTAATGGTTGGATTGTTTTGTAGTCGGTTTTACAGATTTGTAGTTACTGATATTTTTCTTAATCAAGAAATGCTAGGAATTACTCATCTCCCAGCACTTGAAACCCTTGAAATCGGAAGATCTTCGCATACGGAACCAATATCTAAAGAATTTCTTCAAAGAATACTCTAAAAGTCCTTTAAGAGTTGCTTTTAGATACTCAAAAGAATCATTGGATATCTCTGAATGAATAAATTTTAGATATAAACCTTTTCCTTCTCTCATAAGCCGCATATCTCCAAATCACTTTCCCTTACCAAAAATCAAAAGAATCATTGGATATCTCTGAATGAATAAATTTTAGATATAAACCTTTTCCTTCTCTCATAAGCCGCATATCTCCAAATCACTTTCCCTTACCAAAAATCAACTCCCATTAAAATTTTCCACACTTAATAAAGCAAAACCTTTGCCTGCCTGTAAAATAATATGAAACTGCATTTAAAAACCAGTTTTTCGACCTATTCAAAACCGTAACCGTAAGCTCTCTTTAGCTGTCCGTTATTTTCTCTCTCTCTCTCTCTCTGTTCCTGCAATTCCCGTGAACAATTGCCACACCATTGACTCCTCCATTGACTCCATTGAGGGCTGAGCTCTTGGCTCAAATAATACCACAGGCAATAATTCCCCTTAAATACGACCACCGCTTAAATTATGCATCAATCGATGAGCTCTCAAACACCCCCCGCCACCCCACTCTCCGACCCACCAATAAAACGAAAAAACCCCAAAACCATTTGTGAATCCCCCAACAAAAAATAAAAGCCCAAAAACTAGACCCAAAAGTGAAAAATGTTTCGTTAGCGCCACAAATATGTGAAAATGACTCTTTCATTTTTTCGCTTTTCATACACATTTTCACATATCGAAGAGGCACGGCACGAATCGTGGGTATTTGGGGGAACCACGAGTGATATTTGTACTCTATTTTTGAAGAGGGTATTATGGTTTGGAGGAGTGTTTTGGACGAGCAAAGAATGGGGGGGGTTTTTTGAGCCTGTGGAATATATATTTTCTAGAAATCTATTTCTGGTTCTTAGGGATTGTTATGTCTCAAAAACTAGTATACAAATCGAAACTCTGAAACGTATTTCATCTTAATATTAGAATTATTTTCAAATACTAGAAAATATAAGAAAATTCTATCCTTGTTTCTAAATTTCTTCTAAATTTATCTGCTTCTTGTTTGCTTTCTTGTTCGCATATCTCGCTGTCTGTCTCTCTCCCAGTGTGGCTGATCAACCTGTAACCTGTAAAGAGTATCCCTAGTTTCGTTCTCTCTCATCCATAATTTTTCCTTTCAGTTTTCTGTTTCTCTGCTTGTTGTTGCCACAAATTTTGTTCAGCTTTTCCTGTGTTTTCTGTTTTTCTCTGTTTTTCCTGTTTGGTTTTTGGCAATTTTTTATGGGCCATTTAAAGAGCGCCCTGGGAATGCCGTCGGCCATTGCGATTGCCACGGGGGTTGTGGGGGGACGGAGGGGGATTATTCGTGTGCCGCGTGAATGGAGGCGGCACAAACAAATATTAACCTTTTTTTCACGTCGCGCGCTGCAAATATTTTGCAATCAAAAGGGGGGTTGCACTCGACGCGGGGTTAAATCTATATAATAATTTCGCGTGCTCTTGATTTTCACGGCACTTCTAATTCTCAAGTGCCTGGCAGGCAGGCAGGAGGCGGCAGGCAGGGCAGGCAGGAAAGGGGCTGGGCAGGGTGTGTGCTGTATGATGTGTGTGTGTGTGTGTCTGCCGTATATTAATACCCATAATTTGGCTTAATAGTTTTTGCAATTACCCGAAAAAGGGTTCCGCAAATAACCCTCTCTCTCTCTCTAGGAAAAGAGCCCTTGATGCAGGGTCCGGAAGTGCCATTGGAGTGCCAGGAGTTGGGTTAAGGAAGAGGAAGCGGCAGTGGCAGTGGCAGTGGGAAGCGGGAAGTGGGCTGTGGAAGTGGCCGCCTGTTTATGCGTGAAATTTGCCCTGGCGTCAGAACATTTATCAAACAGATGAGAGAGAGAGAGAGGGGGAGAACGGGGTAGAGTGCCATTCAAAAGGGAATTTCATGGGTAAGGGCCCGGCACTCATGTCTATCATGAATTATATTATAGCAAAACGATTGCTATTCTACGATTGTGTCCTGGGTAATTATGCGATTTCTATGGCCAAACAGCTGCCTGAATAAAATAATTGAAAGGTTAAGCTATGATCAAGGCAGGCGGGAGGTTGGAATTAAAAATTAGTAGAGGCTTATCTGAACTAAAGAAAATATTTGTGGGATTTAATTGGAAAGAAAAATACAGGAAAAAAATTGAATATTATGGATTAGAGAGGGGGAAATAAATCTCCAATTAAAAGGCAATATTTGGAGGGAATGAATTATAATTTTTGGGATTTTTAATAGTCCGTTTTTGTATAATAAATAATAAATATATTATGGAGTCTCTAAAGACTTTTAATTTTTATTTTTTTTTGCGATCCGATCTTTTTATAGCTACAATAAAGGAATATAAGTTTACCAGCCTGAAGGAAGCCTCTTTTACGCGCTCTGTTCCTAAACTGTCTCTGTTTCTCTAACACAGTGTTGCTTAGCACTTAAGGGTGAGTTTTCAAGACCAGCAAATACTCAAAAAGAGAGTATCAATACCATCTTATTCTTTCTCCCTCTCCCTCAATCTCCAGCGCTATCTTTCTTGCAGCGCCCTATTTTTCTCTCCATTTGTCGACTATTTTTTGTCGTCAGATTTTCTTTCATCTCTCAACTTCAAGAACCAAATTCATGTCCTGTCCTTAAGGCAACACTTTATTCCTCAGGCAAAACCTTGAGCTATGGCCCTTAATCATTGAATTTAGCTTTCAGATATTTCCTTCTTGCTGCTTTCCATCTTTTACCAGACTTTTCGTTTCTGATCTTTCTTCACTTGTTTTCCCTCATAACTGGGACACATTTGGAGGATGGAGGAAAACTTTCAAGCAGTCTGAAAATGGTACTCATATTTAGTAAACGTTTATCTTGTTCATTGATTTCCCCCCACTTTTCCTTATGCCACATGGAAACCAAGTCAAAAGACACTCGACAGCTCGACTCTTTCCGTGCTCTGCTCTGCTCTGGTTTATTGTAAACTGTTTCAAGTGCCACTCGACTTGCCCCTGCCTCTCCTCTGTGCAGCCCACACAGATGCCACACAGTCCACACAATTTATGTAGATTTCAAGTGGCAAAATTGTATTTGCATTTGAACTTTTTTAGACCACAAGAGCGAAGCCCTTTGTGCCCCTGAAAGACCCCGAAGGAGTGCGAGTGGGCCTCCAAAAGGGCCACTTACTGATTGCTTATTAATTGAACAAATTCATTACGAGGTCTCCGCTCTCCGCTCGACGCTTTGCCCCCCGCTGCCCCTGCCCTTTGCTGACTTGACTTGACATTTCTCCAGTTTTCAGTTTCCATTTTCCAGCTTTGTTTTTGTTGTCGTTGCTTGGCTGTTGTTTTGGCCTTTTGAAGTGCCCTCAGACTTAATATATTTTTTTGTTCGTTTGTGTACTCACAGAAAACAGAAAACAGAATACGGAATACATAATACAAACTTCTTTGAACTTTTGCCCTCTCCAGAAAAGAGTCATTGATTTTGAAGTGTGTAATTACCTGGAAATAAAAGAGCGAGGGGGAAAATGTTAGCCGGAATTTTAAGATGTATGCGGAGGGGAAATATTTGCTTGGAAATTTAATAAAAAATATAGAAATCTTGTATTTACTATTATATTATTATACTTTAATTTTTAAATAATATTTAAAGTTTTATTTGTATTTTCTGCGTTGCTTTTGCTCTCATGGATTCTCGAGTAAAGAAAATATATTTTGGGCATATAAGAACTCGAGTGTTTGAAAGAAAAAACGCCTGTCTAGACTTTGGTTTCACGCTGAAGTACATATATGAACGAACCTTCAAGGATAGTACAGGCAGGCTGCTCCCTGCATTCCCTATATCCTGCACGAGTACAACCCCAAAAAAGGGGAGTGTGAATCTTCCTCTCGGCTCTCTGCTCCCTCATGGGTCATATACATTGAGGCTTATTACACTAATTACTGTGAGGCGGCGGAGGGGAGGCACCGCCGAAAAATACAAAACTTTTTTGCCTTTGCGGTTGGGCCAGGGCCTGGGAATGAGCTACAGGCCACAGTTACAGTTACAGGATACCAGAGATAGAGATACGAGTTACGTTTCGGTTAATGGCTTTCAGGGGAATCGGGCATCGCCTGGCACATCGCGCACATCGCGTGCTGTAATACAATTTTGTCGAGTTAGTGCCGCGGACGATGCGGACGCGGATGCGGACGCGAGAGATCCTCTCTCTCTCATGGCTTATGCATAAATAGCTGAGTAAATAGTGCAAAATTTTATTCTATGCTCTTAATTTTATTTTTTATTTGCTGTTTTTTTGGTATTTTGTTTTCATATAAAATAAAACTCGGCGGGCGAGTGCGACATTCTTTACGAAACGGAGAACGGAATGGCAGTCCTGGGTGCATTGGGATGGGCTGAGGGGCAGGGGTAGGGGCAGGGCAGAGGGAGTACTGTATATGCAAAGCTAACGCCATTGCGGAATTTTTATTGCCCTTCCGCTGCTGCTGCTACTGCTGCTGTCAGAGCAGAGAGGGGAGAGAGAGGGGCGGAGTACACACACCTTACACTCGCATGCACACACCCATAGCCACAGCCATTGCCATTCCCATACCGAAAAGGTTTAAAGTGCCATCATGAAATATTTCATGTACAAACAAAAATAAAAGAACAACAAGAGAGAGCAGAGGAAATGGGTGTTACGGCTAAGGGATATCCTGGATATGGTATATGTTTAATTTGAGAATATTCAGAGAACGATTAACGATATATTGAAAAGAATAGTTCTTTAAGCTGTCCAGAAGAATGTAGTCTGAACTTTTGTTACCATGCTCTATTTATATTATATTTTCAGTGTGTTGTGATCATCCGATCAAGACCATTTTGGGTATCTAGGTGGACAATAGCTAAGGCTTTAAGCATATGAAATATAAGGTATATATCTGTACAATTTTGGATACCACATAACTTTCAGAGAAAGAGAATAATCTGTAAGAAAATTCCCATTAAAAATCCAAGTCCTCTAAAACGTAGTCTCTTCTATTTGTGGGCTTTGCGATTATAGATGGATCACGGATCTGCACTCTACATCCATGGATATACAGCCTGGATCTACGCCTCATCGTTACATATGTATATCTCCACAAATCCATGACACCATACCCAAAAGCGAGGAATCCCTACCAGGTAGGAAAATGAGAAATGAAATGAAACAAAAGCAAGCGCTGCGAATGCATATCCCATTCACAGAGTGTGGAAATTCCAACAATGCCACCAACCGTTGCACAAATGGCGCCGCACAGTCAACTATTCATGTCTGTCCTGCCTCCGTCTGCCCCCCCGTCCGTCTGTCTTTGTGTCCCCGGGTTGATTTTCATTACAAATTACGTTTATTTACCATTTAAGCCAAAAAGCAGAGAGCACCCACAATAAATAGGCAAATATTTTCAGCCAAAAATTTATTTCATTTTCGTTTCTATTTTTTCAATCTCCTCTTCTTTGCTGGGGTTTTGTTTTAATGAAGTGCTAATAAAGTCCTGCGATAAAGATAGTTTTTTAACGAAGGATATATCCATTATCCATAACTGTTGTGTTTTTCTTTCTTTTTGCTTTCCTTCTCTATATTTTTCCTATTTTTTTCCGCTTTCCGCCGAACGAAACGAAACGATTTCTGTCAATTGAAATAGTTTTTGGTTGGGCGGCAGGGGGGCTGTGCGGGGCTGGCGGGGGCTCCCCCGAAATCTATTCGCATGTTCGAATAGAATTTTAAATAGCTGTTGAATGGCTGTTGACAGCTGGGTTAGAGCGGGGGGTGGGGAGGGACTGGAACTTGTGTGGCATGTGTGTGGCATGGAGGTGACATGTTGTGTCGTCGTATCCCAGGGGGGGGTTGTGCTGCCGTCTGTTTTTCGTGGCGCTAAACTGTTGAGCGCATGCAATTGATGGAAGCATTTTAATGGGGGAATGCTTTTCCAAAGGATGCCAATTATTGCCTGTAAATGCAAGGACTCTTAGGCTTATGGGAATTTCTCAGAGTTCCTTCTTTGAATTTCACTTTTCTTGGCACGTTTCAAGTATTCTTTTTCCAGTTTGAAGCCCAAATTGCTTGCCATAAAACGATTTTCACAAGAAAGCAACCTAATTGCCACACCTAATGGATTCCTAGAGCCAGCCTAGAGCCTCATCTAACCGCAAAACCCCCCTCCCTCTGCCCCACCCAGCCACATTTTAGCCTAAAGCACTCTCTCTCTCTCTTTGGGAAAGGCTTTCCTTTTGTTTTGTGCGGTGCCTAGGATTTACTTTTACGTGTGTGGAAAATGGTGTGTGGTGTGTGGTGCGGTGCAACCAATAAATTTCCATTTGCTGTGTGTGTCGGCATAAATCAAAAATGGCCGTCTGTAACGCTCTGTGTGTGACCCATGACCCGCAACCAAAGCGAATGTAACACACAAAAATATGCCAAACATTTAACATGAAAAATGCTATGTGTCTGTGTCTGTGCGTTGAACAAACATATGTATTAGAAAAAAAACCAACCCCCAACCCCCGGCACTGACAAAATTAAATTTCCAAAGCATTTCCTTGGCTTTTCCCTCCATTTTTTACCTATTCCCAAAAAACGGGGTTGGCAAAAGGTGCGCCATGGCCCTGAATGGCGGACGGCGTGCAACATCCTAATCGCATCCGAAAACTTGGGGGTTGAATGTTTACCCACCCCGCCTGATACGTGCACATCCAAAGGATATGGCAATGTCGCTATCGGTTTATTAAATTTCGCCAGGCTCTAATGAAATTTGCGCTTACCAAATTGCGTTTACCATTTTCAGGAAGAGGGCGCCCAACACGACGAAGCGACCAAGCGACCAACCGACCACCAACCTGTCCTGTGTGCTGGGTTGGATCTGCGGCTTTAGGGTTGGAATCTGACGTTATCTAAACATCATCATCATCCAGGAGGGGGAAGGGACGTGGGGGGGAATCATCATCAGCAATCAGCAAACATCAGCGTTTCCACCCATTGGCCATTGGCTGTTGGGCTTCTGGGCTGTTGCTGAAGGAAGCCCGAAATGTTTCAGAAACTTCTGCAAGGGGCAAATGTTGCTGCAACTACTCCAAATGTTGCCAAATTGCAAATGTTTCTGCAACTTCTCTAATGGGACATGTTGCTACAACCTTTTGGGAGGAGAAATGTTGCTGCAGCTCATCTGCTGTGAGACATGTTGCTGGTATGTTGCTGTTATGTTGCTGCAACTTCCAAGGCAGTAATTCTGTTGCCAAACAATGTTTACTGCTTTTACTGCCCGCAACATTCTGCCCGCAACTTTGGCGCAAAGTTTTCCATTTAATTCCGAATTCTGTTGCAAATGCAAATGCAGTTTTCCACACACACATAAATTCTCACACGCGTCTTTCCTTCGACCGATGCCAAAAAAAATAATAATGCCATGCCAGAGCCGCAGGGCAATAAACAAGAACAAAATACAAAAAAAAAATGAAGTAAATGAAGTGCATTTGGGGAGGGGAGTGCACTGAGAGAAAATTATGGATGTTCTTTAGGTTTCATGCTAAGAAAAATATTTTAGGTCGAAGCTGGCAAAATATTTTAACAGTCTTCTTCACTTATGGGGTTATAATATTTTTCAATGTCTATAATTGATGATTTGGTAGATGATCCATAACAAATATATGCCTATATATATCTATAAAAATATATAAATGCAATATAAATACTTCCATAATTTTTTTAGATTTTAAAATATTTTTTTTAAAGGAAATGAAATTAAAAAATTAAATTGACCCTACAAAAAATTATATTTAAATTCCGAAAAATCCTTGCCATAGATCTCTGCTGACTTCTGCTCTCTTTTTGTTCCGGTTCTCCTCTTTCTCCTACTTTTTCTCGCAGTGTACAATTTGTGCAAATACCAACACTGGGGACACACATAAATCTCTATCTGACTCTCTGCGTTTTTTGGCCCAGTAGACAACTTTTGTAATTATTCAAATGTCTGAAAGTAACTCCATTTCTGAATCCCCCAAGCCACGGAGGGGTGGGGTGCGGGGTGCTCAGGTGTCCAACAGCTTAGTGCCGTCGCCCGAACTTTTTACTTGCGGTGCGGTGTGGTGCGGTGGGGTGGGGGGTTGCTCTGTGCTTAATTTAATTATAGATGAAAACTTTAAAATTTTCTGTCATGCTCCCCCCCCTTCAAAAATTGGCTAAAATGTACGTGTATCGGGTCTTTGCAACATGCAACCATTTGCCCTTCCCCCTTCCTCCTGCTCCTCCTCTATCACTCAACTGAAATTAGTTTACTGACATTTTGCAGAGGAAATATTTTTACAAGTTTCCTTCATGTTTCTGTCTCTCTCGCTCTCTTTCTCTGTGGCAGTTTTCTCTCTAAGTGAATTAAGATGCCAGCAAACTTTGGTGTTAGAAAACGGCTTAAGGGGCAAGAGAGGCAACCGAGGGGAAAGCACCTGGAAAACCTGCACTGCACTGGGAAAGCTCTCTCTACACCTGGGGCACTTATTTTCCTATTTATTTGTTTTAAAACTTGACAAGAAATTAGTTAAAATTACAAAAAGGAAATGGGCTTAAAGATTGAGCCAAATGGGAAAGCTTAGACCCCCGAATAATCTTCTTTGGCTTGTCTCTAGAACACATACCAAGGCTTTGTTTATGGCCTATATTTATGGCTTTGCCCCCGCATAAAAGTCCCATAACAATTAACAATCATCTATTAAGAGTATTTCTCTCCTTATTAAGGCCCAGTCGCAGAGAAAAGGCAATCAAGTTGTCAGCAATCACGCACCGGCAATTATCATAAAGATATTAAACTAACATTTTCAATTGGACTGGCGATGGCGATGGGTTTTGGTTAAACGTAGCGATACGAAACTCATTTGCAAGAGCCACACGTGCCACGTGCCACTCTGCCTGCCACACAGTGTTCGGCAGTTGCCACAACTCTGCCTATCATTGGCCTTTAGGCCATGTTTGGCACTCCGCACCGAAACTCCATTTGTTTGTGGCAGATTTATGCTTTGATTTAATTAAAACGCAAAATTTAAATTCTCATGCGAACATTTTGCGAATTTTGATTACATTTTTGGGAGGGTTGGGGTGGTGTGTGGGAGGGTTAAAACTTATCATTAGGGAAAGGGAAGCCACTGTTCTTACATGTTGTAGTTTATGCAAATATCATTGGGGCACACAGTTGTGTGTGTGTGTGTGTGTGTGTGGAAAGTTCTGTTCTGTTTCGTTCCGTTTTGCATTTGAATTAGGGCTATAAAGCAGTCAACTAATTTCATTTACTTTTGCCCACAAAATCCCACAATTTGCCTTATAATTGTCATTATATTCTGTTATTGTCAGACGAAACAGACAGACAGAGACAGAAAGAGCACAAGAGAGTGAGAGAGAAGTTTCTGTTTTGTGGTTTAACATTTCCATCCATTATTTGCCACACTAAACAAAGGACGGAATTTACTGTGAAATTATTTAAAAGGATTACACATGTATTTAAAAGATTTTCCTGTGACAAAATCCAAAGCAATTATAGCAAAATATCCATCAAATGCAGCACTAAGTTTTTCCCCAAAGAGGGGTATGAAGTGTATGGGGCATGGCACGATTTTGGTAACAAAATTGATTTTAATTGATGAGAAATTTGTTTTATTCATTCATTTTGATCACTTTTTTCACATTGATTGAAGTTTGATGGCCTTTGGGCTTGGGAATAGTTTTTCTGCCACTTTTTATTGGCTTTAATTAAATGAGGGAAATTCTTTTAGAGTTTGTTTTAATGCAATTAGAATTTTCCACATTTTTTTGGCAGCTTAAAATATACAAAATATATTCTAAAAATTCAGATTAAATCAATTAAAACACTAAGATGTGTCACGCCATACAACATTTTCAGCTCGATATTTTCGGTCAGGAATTTTACTGAATTCCTGACTGAGAACCAGAGAGACAGCTAGACAGAGAGCGGTCTAGTGGCAAATGCTGTGTACGTGAGGCTGAGCTTTAAGTATATATAGAATCTTGATCTGCCTAAGCTTAAGTTTTTTCTATATATTTATAGTTTATTTTCCCTGAAAGTTTCCCTTTAATTTCCTTAAGCCTATTCTGGCTACAGACAATGAACAACAATAATCAATCGATGGATAAACTTGTTAAATCAAAAACCAATTATGAATGAAATTCTGGCACAGAGAGCAAAAATTGAAGAGAAAAATGGCACAAAAGAGCGGCATTATTTTTCGCCCTCATTTAATACTGCGTTGTAATTTTCCAGGCCATTTTCTTTGTACGTTTTTGTGGCTGTTCACATTTTCATTTACATTCGTTTTTCTCGCTTTTCTTTTTGGTGTTTGGTGTTCAATGGAAATGGAAATGGCAATGCATTTAATAAAATATTTTCCATGCTCTTTCCCGGTTTCTGGCTCCGCGAAGCTCCTCTCCTCCTGTTGTCCTGCTGCTGTGTAGAATGAAAAGTGGAAAGCCGCTTGCCCGTGCGTACGCCTTTTGTTCTGCTGTGTGGAAATTTATTGATATCTGTATGTTGGAAAAATGTTGAGCACTCATTCTGCTGCCGCTGCTGCTGCTTCTGCTGCTGCAATTGAAATGAGGAGTCAACGCCAACGTCGAGCCATCGCCATCGCCATCGCCAGTGTTGAATTCCGTCGAAAAGCGCCTGTTGTTTGTTGGGATTACAGGCACACACATCCTGAGGGATGCGGGGGGAAACAGCAGCAGCAGTATCCTGGGATCCCATAGTCCCGTGTAAGTCCCCAAGTTAATTCTTAAATAACAAGAGGCCTGCCTGCCTGCCTCCAAAACGACTTTAAGCCTCTGTTTTTTTCTGTTTTCAAGTTTTTTGCTGCTGTGCGTGCCACAAAAACAAAAAAAGAGTTGAGAGTCGTGTCGTGTTATATGGGAATTTGCATATTGTGTGGAGCATTGAACTCGAAATGGGAATGGGAATGGGATTGGGTTCCTGGATATTGTGTGGGTAGTTTTCCCGTCTCCCCGGTTAGTGTTCTTCCATGTAATCGTCATCGTCATTCGCTGCTGCTGTCATGCGTCTGTGGGGAGCTCTGTGGCTCTAGCTCTGGCTCTGACTCTGGGCTCTCACTCTGGGCTCTGGTTGTGGGTGGAGTGAACACGTCTCAAATGACGTTCGTTCCATTCGTTTTGTTTGCCCAACTGATGGACAAGTGTCATGAACAGCTAGAACGGGGGATTGGCCACCAGCATATCATACATAGTCGTCTATAACCAACAATATTTATACTTTTACAATGGTTTACACACTCGATGGGGTATATTAGGCTCAAGCAACAGCCAGAAAGAATTATTTTGGTTTTTATAAAGTACTGTATATAACTTAGTCTTATTTAGAGCCTTATAATGTCCGTCTTTCTAAGGAAAACAAGTTGCCAGGCATGACTGACTCTAAAGCTTACATTTTTCTTGCTTTATCTCTCACAGTGTGACTTAGCAGTTGCCAAAAAGTATGCCCACAACCTTAAAGATGAAATTGATAAAATATATGTGTATATACATAATATAGCCAGTTAAATCTCTAAAATGTTCTCTAAGTCGCTAAAACAGTCTTAAACTCAATTGAATAACTCAATCCCATAGTTTCCAGGTAATCAATGACTCCTAAAGGGTATCAAACACTTCGTCATGGAACTTCTTAGGTCCTCCTTTATTTTTTTAGGTGCGTCATGCACTAAATTTGATTAATTCAAGAGGCGTACGTACAGCCAGCGATAGAGCCAGACCCATGGTCAGTAGTGCTGTTTGAAATGTAATCGAAGACTTTAGAAATTCAGGGCGAAGCTCGAGAGAAATTTGTGAAAAATTCTACCAACTTTTTTAGCTCTCACCCTCTCTGCCCCTCTCTATCTCTCTCTCTTGCTTGCTCGTTCTCTATCGATGAAGTTTCTCTGGCTAATGAAAACCTCGACTCTCCCGTTCGCTTAGACCGGACAAAATCAGACATTGGCGCAACGGGAGATGAATTGATTTTAAATCAATATTGACAGATGACACTGACAACAGCAGCAGCAGCATCGGAGCAGCGGCAGTGGAAGTGGAAGCAGCAGCAGCATCAGTGGACAGCAAATGGTTTGCAAAACTGCAGAGCGAGGATGAAGGTTCGAGGTTCTAGGATTCAAGGGAGGGTGTGTGCAATGTTGCAACATGTTAACGCTGCTGCCTGACTGCCTGCTGCTCTCAAGTGGAAGCAACGTCAGGAAAAATGCTGCTGCTGCTGCTGCTGGCTCAGCAGGAGTTCCACTCGGAGATTAGAGACTGGGTAAATGAGGGAAGGACGACGAAACCGAAGATAAACTGTCAACGCAACTATTTAGTAAAAGAGAGTAAGGGCAAAGGGGGTTATGCTACAGGGGGGGAGGGGGTGGCGTCTAGTGTAATTATATATGTGGTGGGATGTGTGGCACGATATGTGGTAAAATCTGTAAGTGATATATGTACCTAAACGATGCGAATCGATGGCAAAAATAGTTGAGATTGCAATTGGTGGGGGTAAACGGAGCAGACAGCCGCTTGAAAGGAGTCTACACTGAGAGAAACAAGGAGCTCTAAGGGTAGATTAAGAAGACGAAGGGTACAATAAGTCTAAAGCCTCTATAATTGTATCCCTGTATCGTTGATTCATATCTTTCTAGTATTGTCATTAAGGATCTAACTATTTTCCCCGTCTTCCTTCGATGCCTTCATGAGGGGACGTCCATATCTCACCCCCCGGGAGGGTTGCGGCTAACCGCAGCTCAACCGCAAGGCCCGCATCTATAACCGTAAACCTTTTTCTACCTAAAAAGGACACCCCAGACAAGAGAAAGAGCTGCGGCATGGCTGGCCATCAACAATTGCAAGTCAATAAATGTCACCGAGGACGCCAAGGACTCTGTTTCGAGTCTTAATTGAATGAATGTCGGGATATAATCAAGATCTTCTCCCCCCTTCGAGCAGATAGGGGCTGTTGAGTTACCGACTTCATTATCTGGGTTCTTGGCTCTTAATTAAACGAAAACGGAAATGGAAAATGAAAAATGAAAAACTATGTCAAGGTTCACAGCGAAGTGTGAAAGTCTTGCATAACTACAGAGCGATGAAAGATGGGAAAAACCAAGTTGGGGAAAAAAACTGTTGCACAATTTGCAATTGCCACCTGCAGCAGGCGGCATGCAGCATGAGCCATGAGAGACCCAAAAGCCGTGAGAGAGTGTAACTCCCAGCAATTTGGAAAATTGTATCTGCCAGATAAGAGCAGAGCAAGGCACCACACCGAAAGATGGAAGAGCAAAAGGCAGCGAAAAGCAAAGACTGCACTGCACTTTTTCTTTCATTCCTGGGTTTTCCTTTCCTTTCCATTTGCTTGCGGTCGGTCTCTGTCTTTGTAAATGAAACGCAGTCTTTGTGTTGCCGTCTGCCTCTTGCTGCTGCTGCTTCCATGTGGCTGCTGCTGTCTTGGCCTGGCCTAAACCCCTTGGGCCTGCTGTCAGTGGATGCCATCGCATAATCACAATAGACAAACGCCCGACAGGCAATCTCTTTAAGACATCAGACATCTCTCTCTCTCTCCCAGACAGACGGCCCGGCCTCCACTCTGCCGCCTCCTACAACAACAACAACAAATAACTGATTGCAATTGCCGACTTTTGTCATTCAAATGGTAGTTTTTCCCGCCGTTACATTTTCCCCTCCCTTGTCCTGTAAAGTTTTCTCACATTTTCCCGCCCCCCACCCCGAACATTGCGGAGCGTCAGCTCTTTTTCGCTTTTTCGGCGCTTAATGCCAGCGAATATTCATATTCATATTCATTTATCTCATGGCGATGGCTGCTGGTTTTTCTCTCTCTCTCTCTCTCTTTCTTTCAACTTTTACGAGTGCGACTATACGAGTATATTAATCAATATATTGTATATTGTATATGGTGGTATATCGAATTTTTTTTTTGCCAGGAAAGTTGTAAAATTGTTGGCCATCGTCGAATGCTTTCAATTTAATTAATGTTTTTTACCAACGAAAAGTTTCGGCGTCATTTTTTTTCTCCATACACTATATTAAAGGTTCCACAGAGCGCGAGAGAGTTCATCAGCCCTTGCCCTCAGACAGTGTTGATTAATGTAGTTTGGTATTGGGGCGAAAAAAATTGTTAACTTTGTAAAGTCAATTCTGCATTTGTTGACTTTACTTTTGATTGGGAAATTGTTTTATGGGTCTATAAATATAGGGAAATGCCCTTTCAAATGTGAGAACAGTGTTGGCTAACTATTATTGGATAAAGGTAAAAATTTATGTGGGATCAAATTGGATAATTCCATTTTTTAGGCTGTTCTAAGCGAAAGCCGTGTTGAACAGACCCACAAAATGTAAACAGTGACGAAGTTAGTGTTGTGTAACGCCTACAAGCACTTGAATTGATCATTAAAGTAACTTTTGGTGTGCTGCACAACACTTTTAAAGCAAACTAAAGTCAAAGTTAATTGATTTATTCCTCAAATAGTGAACAAAAGAGTGGAGTGATGTAAAAGTGATTCCCTTATGGGGTTGGATGATTAACTTATAAAATGATTCCGAAACCGACCCTTCCTGCTGCTATTTTCATCCTTTTCGCCTTTTCGAACCCTCAAACAAGACAGCTGCTGCTGCTGCCGCTGCTGTCTTTTCTTGTTAACTTCCCCAAATGCCCATCAAATGTTGATTTAGCCACGGTTTTATCTCACTCAAGCGTTGATAATGCGATGCGAATAAGCCATATACATACATAGATACATATGTATGTACATGCGAGTATATTGCTAATTAAACAAAGGGCAGCAGCAGCAGCAGGAAGATAGATAGTTGAAGGGGAGGTTGGGTGGGGGTTACAAATTAACATATGCCTAACGCTGGGACACGCGATATTGCCTGTCTGTTTGCCTGAAAAAAAAAAATGAAACTGGTTCCCTTTCGCTTCGCTTCCGATGCTCCGACCCTCTCCGTCTCAGGGAATGTTTGTGCAAAGTATTTAGTGCAGCAATTGAGCCGGAAATAAAAAACAAGAATAACAATGGCAGTGGCACACACACATACACAAACACACACACACACACAAGAAAAGGCCATAAGGTTTGCCTTCATTTCATGCCAGAGCGGACATCCGAGAGTGGGATATAAATTTCCCTGCCACTTTGCCATTCCAAGACGGGGTTCTCTTGGGCTTCTTCTTTGGGCTTCTTTTGGGCCTCTTTTGGGGTTTTGGCCAATTAAAATCGAAAGAAAGCAAATGCGTATTTCGATTTTTGTCTCATTTTAAGCTGTTTTCCATTTGCCATTTTCTGTATTTTGTATTTTCTGTATGTGTGCTGCGTGGGTGGGTTGGGGGATTGAGAGTCAATTAAAATCGGTTGACAGTTTTCCGCAGTTGCCTTCGGACATTCCGGGGAATCTCTCTAGAGCTTTGTGCACCCCCAACCGCCCCAACCCGCCAACAACAAAAAAGGGTTCACTGCTTTGCCTAAATTAAACTTTTCTCTGCTGCTTGTAGTCTGAATATTGGGTAATTCTTTATTGTACACTTTAATCAAGGGTATAATGGTTTTGGGATGGGATTTGTAAGGGAGAAAATGAAGAGGGATCTATGGAGCTGGAGAACTGCATTTTCCAAAAGTTTCTATATTCAGTTTCTATTATGACAGATTTTAACCGAATAATATACCTATCAAAATATCAGAGATTGGACCACTATATCGTATGGGTTTCGATAGAAGGAACAGCTTTTTGTGAAGCAGAGATGTGTTGTTTCAATCAAGCATTGAAAAGATACTTATTTTTCAAAGCTAAGTCACACTGGGAGAGAGAAAACGAAGCATTTAAGATATTGGAGCAGTGAGAATAGCAAAAAGTAGGTAAAAATTATAGAATAATTAAGAATAAAGTTCTATGGCAGAAATTAATGGTCGAAAAGCAAGAATTTCCAACCCAAGCTATTCTGTTCTGAAAGATAATGGTATGGTATAATGATATGGACGATATGGACGTACTTTCGTATGCAAAATCTAATCTCTACAATCCCATATTCATCGATCTGTAAGAGCATCTACTTTCTCGCCTTCACTGCTAACATTTTCTCACTTGTTTTTCATTTTCGGCAAATAAATAAAATGTTTGTAAAAGTTTTGCTATTTGAGTTGTGTTGTTGTCATGGGGAATACTTCTCCCCCTCTCTCTCTCCCTCTTGTTCCCTCTTTCTTCTCTCTCTGGGAGGGAAGAACTGACCGTGGCAGCAAAAGTTTGTGCCCAGCATTAAGCCGGGGCATAATTAAAATTTTCCGTGCTGCGTGCCTGGGTGTAAGCCTCGGGCCAGATTATGGCCAAGTTTTTTGCGAGTGTGCGAGAGCGGGAGAGCTGAACTTTTGGCTATTGGCTTTGTTTGCCCCGTTGATTGATGGTAAATAAGTAGGGGACCACGCCCCCGACTCCCTCTCTGCCTCCCACAATCCTTTTTTTGAATGGAAATTCTATGGATGTTTCTTGGGGCTGGAGGCGAAAGCCTTTCACGGCTTTAAAGATTACATTGTTGCCAAGGCCTTTTAATGGAATGAAACTAATCGAATTTGCGAGTACTTTTTGCCACCTTTCCAACTGTTTTTCTGTTTCGCTTTCCACCTGTTTCGCTTACCACCTTTCCACCTTGTTTTATTGGCCAATTGAGCATTTCGTTTTCCTGCCTTTTGTTTTTTGTTGTTGTTTTTTTATGGCAAATTTCATTTCAATAAAAGTCACATTAATTTCATTTATTTGCCTGTGTAATTTTTTCCATTTCTTTTGCATTCTCTGTGCTCTGGGGGGTGCAGAGCCCTGCACCTGTCTGTGGCCATGATCCAGCTGTCTGTCTGTCAAACACTTCCCCTCCCCCTCCCCTGGACCTTCCTCCGTTCATCCCTACTGGCCCTGCCCCTTGTCGTCTCGTTTCAATTAACTCTCAAGGATTATTTTATTATGTCAATCAATTTCCGTAACTAAAAAGTCACCCAGGAAGCCAGAGAGTGTATCGCCTGGTACACCGCCCCCTGTCCCGCCCCCTGGGGAGTATTTTATTTGCACTATTTGCAGTTTATTCTCCTTTTTTTTTATTCCTGTATTTTTTCAATTCCCTTTTTTTTTATGCTATTCACCTTTTAATTATGGGACGATGCTGCATTTGAAGCGGGGATTTAATTAAAACTTCAATTTAATCGATGGAACTCTTTATTGGATGAATGTTTAGTAGGTGGAGAGCAGGAGGGGGTAGGGGTAGTTGATAGTCCCTGCCTGGTGGTAGTTGGATCCTTGTTAATTGGATCACTAAACTCTTTGATTGTTCGAGTCATTTGGATTGCTTTTATGGCATACAAATATACAACTCGTTATCGTCATCGTAATCGTAATCGTGTCAATGGATTGGCAATCGATTGACGGGTTAAGTGGTTGATGGGAAAGGTCAGTGCTTCAACTGAGTGAAGGGGAGTGGTCTTAAAGGTCATCACGAGACAGGAAGGAGTGATGGGTGTTCTGGGAATGTGATACGTTTACTTCTAGCTGAAATAGGGGTGTATCTGAAGGGTTAGATATGTTCTAAAAAGATTGAACTTTAGAAACATTAAAATTTATATTTTTTTTAATTTTTAATTTTCATTTTTTCCCAATTTAAAAAATTCCTTAAATTTCTTCTTTTCCTACCCAAAAATGTCTGCCATATTTCCAAGAAAATTTACCCAAAAATAATTGGCATTTAATATACATATTTCTGGTGCCCACTTTTACCCCTCTGTCCCCTCTCTTGCCATCAAGAAATATTTTCTCTACGCAGAAAATAAAATCAAAATCTTTGCCATAAATCATGGCCATAGAAAACCCAAGAGAGAGCGAGAGAGAGAAAGAGAAGGTCGAGGGGAAAGCTGGGTAGTAAAAGATTGTCTCTCTAGCAATTATTAATGTTCATGTGTGTGTGCGTGTGTGTATGTGTTTGGGGGGGGCGTGTGTCTATTTCTGTAGGCGGTTTTCCGCCTGTCAATTTTATTTGTGTGTTGTACAAGGAGTCTGTACAAGTGTTTGATCTACAGCTTCGGGCACAACAAAGAACCAATAAAATGACTAGAAAGCCAATTAAAGATAACAAGAGAGAAGAGACGGGCAAAGGCATTAGCATAACCACAAGGAAAACTGTAGAGAGAAGAAAACTCTAGAGAGGAAAAGAGTCGCCCACAAGCCAATGGGAAATAAATGTTGCATAAAGAACAAACAATTGTTGACGGCAATCAATCAGCAGAGTTAAACGCTTCCCGGGGAGAGGAGTCGGAGAGGCCAGCAAGAAAAAAGTCAAATGATTGACTGAGGAATGCCAAAAGGGTGCAACCACCCACCCACCCAGCACACCCACCCACCCGTAATCCAGAAGGAAGGAAGGAAGTACTACGAGCTCCAGGACTTGCATGAATGCAGGTCCATAACTTTACAAGACATGGAGGGGGGGAAACGAAAGGCATTTGAAATGAAGAGCATGTGAGGCTCAGTCGAGGGGGGTGTGGGTGTGGGGGGTGTGTACGGAATAAACTCCAAGTAAGAAGTGGCGTACGGAATAAACTCCGTTAGGTAAAGGGGTAGGCGAGAGGGGTGTTGCGGGTGGTTCTGCTTAGAGTGCTGCGCCCTAAGCCGACAAGTCCGACTGCAGGCATTTCTAGGAGCTCTAGGAATGGAATGCAAAAGCAAAAGCAAAAAAAAAGTGGAATGCCAGAAGCAATGGCATTGAAAGAGCATTTGAATGCGGCAGAGGCACAAAAAAAAGGAGGAATAGAAAGTGGCAAAGGGAGAGGCAGAGGGAGAGGAGAAAGGGCTGGATTCGAATGCAACAAAAGGAGAAGAAAAAAAAAGGGGGAAAAAAGCCCAAGCCCAAGTGCATGAAAATGAAAGATGAATGGAAATCAGAACACACAGAGAGAGAGGCAGAGGCAGTGGTAGAGGCCGAGGCCGAGGCAGAGACATTTTCAGCTTTAATCGAGCGTGTTAGAAGATGTGGGCCCCCGCACCCCCAAGGCTGTTAGAGAGGGGCCGGGGGGAGGGGCAAGTGTAACTGCAAGGCGATTTCTTTTGTAGAATTATTGACTCGGATAACAGGGGGATAGAGGAGGCGCATACAAGTGTTGTCTGGGGAAGAGAGGATAGAGAAGTGGAGAGACTATTGTACACCTCAAGCTTAACCAGAAATTCATGTCTGTTGAATGGAGAGAGAGAGAGAGAGATCACTGATAGAGAGACAGGCAAATGGAATGCTTTGTCCCTGAAAGGTAGACAACAACAAAACAGCTTAGAAAAAAGAGAGAAAAAAATAGGAACCACAACAATTGTTTGAAATGATTTTTCTTTATTTGAATTTAGGAATTCCACTTGAAAAAATATTCCCAAAAAAACAAAACAAAACCAGAGAAGATTTCGCATTGCAGATTGTGCGATAGAAAGGAGAGGGTACGAGATGGGAGATGGGAGATACGAGAGTATTCTTCTTCTGGTTTAGGAGCTGGTTATTGAAGGAGGGCAAACCCCATAAACAGATCGTTAAACGTTCAAGCAAATTGCTGGCACGCCCGAAACGGGTTTTCAGCCAAAGGCAGGGAGAACCATGGAAGGGGGGAGAGAAAGGGTCTCGTATCTCCAATGGGTAGATACTACATCAAGATGACAACCCACAACGATGACGATGACGCTAATGTTGCGTTGCATGCAACATCTGCAGCAACAGCAGCAGCACTAGAGGTATGGGGGAGAAAGACAATGCCAGCCACGCCCCCTAATGGCCTGGCCATAAAAAGCTCATCAACGTCATCGTTCCTGCAACGTTGTCGCTGGCCCTCGCCAACAAATGTTGCACAATGCTGCTGTTGCTGCTGCAACAAGCAAAGAAATTTGATAAAAATTACACACAGGGAAAAAGGTAAGGGAGAGGAGAAGCGAAGAAAAGACAGACACAAAACAAATTTCTGAAGAGCCAACGATTATTTAAAGTGCAGTCAGGCAACAAATGATAATGGTAACCGGCAACGGCAGCGGCAGCAGCAGCAGCCAACAATAAGCAACAATCAGTGGCAGCAGCAGCGGCAACGACCAACATTTGATGTCCAACAAATGGCCGCAAGATATGCCCGTGACCGGCAAAAGTCATGGAAAAGCCAAAGGAAAATTTAATAATAATACCAGCAACGGACAGCGGACAGCAGACAGCGGCAGAGACATGCATATAGAAGGTAGTCGTCTCGTGTATAAGTAAATATATATATAAATATATGTATATGCGAGTGTAACCTATACAAAATGAAAATCTGCTGGAAATGCTTCCTGTAACAGCGGCATCAAACGATGTTGCAGCACCGCAGTTTCAAAGGGGTTTTGAAAGGGAATACTCGTATACTCTGTAAAGCTACTCTGTAAAGGGTTAGATGGTTTTTAGATGGATCAAATGCAAGGAGCTTTAAATGGGGAAAAGAAGGTATATGTTTGATGGATAAGACACAAAATCTATGGAATTGGTATTAAGTCTTAGTCTTAAGAACTGAAAGATCTTTGAGACTCTGTCTGATATTCCATCGTCTATGGGTTTCCCTCTCAAAATATCTTTTGGATGAGGAGGCGACTTCTGCTTTCTAGGGACACTTTTTATAACATAAATTTTGGACTTGCTTCCACAAGAAGCTCTCAAGGTATGAGTATCGTTGATTTTCCTTTCATAGATATAATTCCTTAATATATTATTTAGATATTTTTTATTACAATTTCTTTAATTTATTACAGCCTGCTCTACAGATGAAAGATATAGATAAAAGCCATGTAAAAACCATGTAAGTTGTCGAAACTTTTGTTATATTTCCTACACCAAAACATTCCCCATAGAAATATTACCCCTAAAACATGTATATTCCCTTAAAGGAAAGTAAACCTTCTGTAACAAACTGTATCAACTTTTCCGCATACATTTTCCCTACCTTTTCAGGGTATTCCCATAGGGATTGCATTTCTTAACAAATTCATGAAAAATCCTCTTCATTTTCATGGCTGCACTGCCGCCCGCCGAAAACGTTTCCCATTTTCATTGACTATTTGATAATGACTGCAATAAGTGCCAGGAGTTTTTCCTCTCTCTCTCTCTCTCTGTTTTTTTTTCCATGGCTATTATTTAAAAGTGTTATTGTATATCGTTGGATGGTTTTTCCGCCATGCAATTAACACGATTTTTTCGGAGCCATCATCGTCCCACTGGGAAAACACAGTTGACCATTTAAGAGAAAGGTCTCCCCCTCTGCCCCCCTACCCGCTCATCCCCCCTCCCCCTTAACCCGCTCAACATGTGTGTTCCTGTTTTGGTTTTGGGGATGGGGCGGGGCCATAAATCAAACCCCGATCTAGGGATTGCTGGATTGCATGTTGGCCAGCCACAAAACACACAAAAATTCAAGAGAGAGAGAGAAATATTTAACTAATTAGTGCCATAAATCTGTACGAAATATGGCCCCAAAAGTCAGTTCGAAATAAGGCATTAATAACTCAATTGGTGACCCCGAACGCAAAGCTCCCCGAAAAAAGGGGTTGCCCGACCGTAATTTTCTTTTGTGAATAGAACAAAATCAAAGCCTGGGAAAAGCCTTTCATTGTTCGCGCAGTATCAATGTTTGACAGCCCAGGCACAGACACTCCACACAGAAAGGAAGGAGCGTCCAGAGTGAGGAAGAGGGGGAGAGGTGACCCAAATTGTACGCTTTTGATGGACAAGACATTTATGACGCCTGCCTTTGGGTGGGAAGAGGGAGGCAAGGGGGTTGGTGCTATGGTTATGGCCATGCGGCATGGCATGAAGTTTGGCCCCAGACAAATGGCAGACACACATTTGCATGCAACACAATGGAGCCGCCGATTGCACAGCCGAAACAAACCCTGGAGCAAAGCAAAGTCATGGCCTGCAATGGATTGGAACTGTCTGCATTTGCTTATAAGCGGAATACGAAATACGAGAAGAAAATGTAAAAGTTGAATGGGGAGAATGTCTTGTGGTCGAAGATTGGAATACACTTAAAGGTGGTTTCGATTGAAGAGATTCGAAAGAAGAGATGTGTGCTTAAAACGAAACAACTCTAGAATGAATGAGGATAATGAACTACCAACTTTTCCAGTATCTATTGTAAGTTATAACCTTTATCCTCTCTAGAAACTTCTCTCAATAGTCCCTAAACCCTCTTAGAGTGAGTGTATTTCCAGTCTCAACAAAAGATACAAAGATACAAATGGGAAAAAACTGCATTGCCGGGCGCACGTGAATTTCATTTTTATTGCATATTTAAATTTGAAAGTTTTGGCCTCGGACAAATAAATGCATATAAATTATAAACGCCAGTTGAGTGCCAGTCAAATGCAGTTTTTGGTGCCTCCTTCTTTTCTTTTCTTTTTTTTCTTTCTTTTTTTTTCTTTCTCCCAATTTGATTTTTCTTATTAATTTACGAGTTCCATTGCTAAAGACCTCATTAAAGTGAAAGTCAATTTGTTTTTTTTTTTTTGTTTTTTTTTGATTGGAGGTTGTTTTTTCTATCGTTTTTCTTTGTCTTTCTTTGGTGTGTGTTGTCTTTTCTTTTTTGGCTTTTTTTTGAAGCTTCTAATATTTCCGTAGCTCTCGCGTTTCGAGCTTAATTTATGACCACACATTTTTCTTGTAGATTTTTATTTTTTCTACTTTTTTTCCTTGCCTTTATTGTTATTATTTTGCTGCTGTTTATTTAACTGCGTGTCTGGGCTGCAAGCAACTTTAATTAATGACTAGTGCAAATGCCAAGAGGGGCGGAGGGGGCGGGTGTTTAATTAATTTAATTTTTGTTTTTGTTTGACTTGACTTTTTTTTCGTAGCCTTTTTCTATTATTTTCTATCGTTTTTGTTGTTGTTGTTCGGTAATTTATCATTGCTTAACCATTTTTATGGGTTTTATGGGCAAGACAGTTTTCTGATAGAGTTTTAGGATGCATGAAGTTAAGGGAAACTTCTTCAGGGTAGGATTTTTAGGGAATTTTTAGGAGTTTCTAAGAAATTTAATATCCAGTAAAATCGTATCTACTTGCTGGCTTCCTGACGGAGTTCTTCCGCATTTTTAAAAGATGGAGAGAGTCGAGCAATATGTATATATATTACATCATTTTCCGGTATAGATCTCGGAGATACAGTCAATATATGCCCTAAATAGAAAGATCTTTCAGGCTACTGTAGCCAAAAGCCGAACTTAAATACTTCCCTTGCAGTATCCCCAAGAACTATCTGACATATATCAACAATCCCTCTGTAATCTCTGCCCTCGGCACTTCCCCTAAAACTTTCCCAAAAAACTTCAATAAAAGGCAATCTCCAGTGTTTTTTAATTGCGTTAAACGAGTGAAGAGTTTGCTTCACGGAGGAAAAGTCAAACCGAAAACCGAGTTTGCGACCGCGACCGCTTCCATGCCATGCCATGCCATGCCCTGCCCTGCACCATTTTGTGGCATATATACACCTAACTGCCACTGCCACTACGGCTGCCTCTTGGCTTCCGCTAAACTTGGTTCAAACAAAGGGAATTAAACGTTTTGCCGAGCGGAGATCTAGATCTGGCGGACCCCGAAAAAGGAATGTAAAAATGTTTAGAAAATACAAAAATGTAGCCAGCGACTGGCGACAGGCGACAGAGAGCCTCCCGGAATGGAATCCAATAAACTGCAATTGTGTGCAAGAGAGTGTAGGAGGGTGGGTGGTGGTGTGGTGGTGTGGGAGTGTGGCAGATGGAGTGTGCCCCCACTATCCACTCTCTGGACGGGGGAAAGTGGCCTGAGAGCCTGGCGCAGGTTCCTGGCTGGCTAAGTGGTCAGTCGAGACCTAGAACCGACAGAGAGACAGAGATAGAGAGAGAGACTACGAGAAAAAACATGGCTGTCAGCGAATGGCAGTTAACTTGGTCAAGTGAAGAGCTGCAACCGCTGCCGCTGCCGGTCCGACTGCCGCTGCTGCGGCTGCTGCTGCCATGGAATGTGAAAGCCATCGTCATCATCATCATCATCATTCGAGCCACACAATCATGGCCAAAGTTGTTGGAACTGCTGTAGCAGCCTGTAGTTGGTAACAGAACTGGAGAGGAGAACTCTCTGAGATCTGAGAATGCGTGTCAGAGCAGTTGGCACGTTTCTGTGTCAGACATTGGCCAAACGCAGGCCAGTCCCATATGAAGCTTCGAATGCGCCATTTTTACGGTCAAGCATGACCAAAAGACGGCATCACATGAAGAATACGACGACAGGGGGACAGCTGTATCTAATAGAGCTGCAAACCCCTGAAAAAACGGCCAGGGTTCGGTTCGGGTTCCGAACCCTATGTTGAAAATTCGCAGAGGTTCCATAACCGGGTTTTGAATATTTTGGAACCTCGGGTTCGGTTCCAAACCCGGGTTCGTAGAGTAAAATAAATGAAAAAATAAAGAGCATCCATGTTTTATACAATAGAATCATTTTATTTTACTGCATGCGTTGCATTTCAAAGGTATTAATAACAAAAAAACAAATAATAATAAATCATTTTATTTTACTGCATTCGTTGCATTTTAAAGCTATTTAAATTTAACTTAGTTCAAACCATTTTTTATACATATAAATCATTTATAAATCATATTCAATTTAAGTTTATTAGCATAATATCCTCCAAGAGGTTTTCATCAATTGATGCCCTTTTGTCCGACAACACAAATTTGAGGGAGGAAAATGCTCTCTCTACAGAAGTTTGAGTTGCCGGAACCGCCAAAACAACCATTGCAACTTTTTTCAAATCAGTTTGGCTGTAATTTTCCCAAAACTTTAAAACGTCTGCATGGGGATGCATTCGAGGAATTTCTTCAAAAGATTTATTGAAGGTAGAAATGAATTTTTTCGTTGTGGCTTGGTTTCCCACAATGCTTTTCATAAAAGTCTCCTCCTCACAATCTGAAGTAGAATCATTTACTGCTGAAATGTTAAGACTTTCGTCAAAAGATTGCAATCGGCTGTTTAACTGGCTTATATGTTGTCTTGCAGCCTTTTTTTCCTCACAACTAAGTAGCGCTTGATAGCGGGGGTCTAAATATACTGCAGTTATAATGGGAATTACATTTAAAATTGCTGACCTCTTTTCAAGACATTTAGCCAGAATTGATGAATGTTGTGCAGTAGTCTTTTTTAGATTAGATTTGCAGGAGAACCATGCATAAAAAAAGTCACTTGACAACAACTTAGCATTTTGCAATTTCAATGAAGTTTTATAAATTGGTAGAAGTAAACTGCAAATATTTTCCACGGTCTTCCATTCAGATGATTTTAATTGCAATTCTTTTAAATTACTCTTTACACAGAACTCTTTTAGAGTTAGTAATCGCTCGCACATTTGAAACGTGGAATTCCATCGAGTGGCGCAGTCTAAAAATGGTTTTTTTAAATTTTCCAGGCGTAAAAGATTAATTATTGTAACCGTGCGCAATTTTTTACAAACATATCTTATTCGCGAAATGTCAACCTTGACTTCTTTAAAAAAATCGTTGACGACAAGGTTTAAAGTGTGCGCAGCACACCGAACAGTTATTATTCCCTCATCTATCTCATCAACGTTATCCAAAATATTTGTACCTTCCGGTACACACTCACAAGCTGCGTCGCCGTTAGAATCGTCGTTGTCCAAATCCGCCCTACATTGTTCATCCAGAAGCTCGCTGGCCCTAACCATATTTGCTCCATTATCGATAGTGATCGTGTAAATTTGCTGGAGCGATAAATTATAGCTGTCAAGGACCTCCTTAATTATGTTCGTCAGGTTCGAGCTGGTCTGCTGCACGTGAACCTCCTTCATAGCAAGCGAATAAATTTGAAGTTCTCCTCCATAAAATAGTTGACAATTGATGCCGACAATAGAGCGTTCCAAACGGCTTACGCAGTCGACTTTAACCGACACCAATCTAAAAAAAATTAAGGAAAATTTTAAAAAATAAACAACAATACTTTAGTTGCATGTGCTATACAACATATGTACACATAGCACATATGTACATATACCAAAGTTAATATAAGCCCTAAGATGTGTCACTCCATACAACATTTTCAGCTCGATTTTATCGGCGTGGAGTTCCGCGCAATCTTCACTGATACGAGAGAGACAGAGAGCGTTCTAGTGACAAACGCTCTGTGCGTGAGGTAGAGGACACGTACACACACATGTGTATTTGCCAGAGCTCGCAAATGACAGTTGATCGTTTTTTCTTATGTGCTCAGTTTCGTAACATAACCGAAAAGATTTTGCAGACACGATCTCGCTCTGAGCGGCTCTCTTTGTTTTGCTTTGAAACGGTTTTGGTCAAACGCTTTGCATTGACTCATTTTTGTGACGCTCTCAAATGAGTGTCGCGTAAAGAGTAATACGATTTTCGCTTACCCAAAGACTCTCAGCAAAAGACAGTTTGACTAAAAAACTCAACAGAAATGTTCTTTGCCTTCGTGTGCATGTAAATACATGCATACGTACATGCATATAAATGTAAAAGAGAACGCAACAATCGCGTGTGTTTACCCATACATACGCAAAAGACAATTTGCTTCATTTAACTCAACCAAACGATCAGTGAGTGACTTGAGCGAAACGAAAACAGAAAAAACTGTCTCGCTCAGAGCGCGAGCGAGCTAAGCCAGACGCGACAAAGACAGTTTCTGTCTGAGTCTTTTTTATTGTGTGAGTGAAAGACACTTATTTGCAGGCAACGAAAAAGTGTCAACAGTTTTTTGCGAGCTCTAGTATTTGCAGTTCTGTGCGTACGCACACTTGTACGCAAGCTCATTCTATGTTTAAATCCGCAAGAGCACTTGAGTTCGTGCGAGCGAGACAGCGCGTATTTTGTCTCTCACTACATACAAAACAGAATTGTATGAGTGTTACACATCTTAGTATTTATATTGTCTTTTAACATGCACATAAACAAATTTTGGTTAATTAAAAACTCACTTACCGATTGGATAAAATTTCTTTAATATTCTCTCGAATAGATTTTGCTTTAGATTGAACGAGGCTTTGAATATTTTGCCGATTTATTGTTAAAGGCTTTGGAAATGCCTTGCATATTGGATCTAAAATTTTTTTAAACCCAGAATCTTCCAGTATTTTTAGTGGGCGCCCATTTTTGGTGACCAGCTCAACACATGCATTTGTTATCTCATCTTTAGATAACTTCACTTTTAAGTTGGAGTCTTCAAAAAATTTGCTGATCGGTGGCTGTTGCTGTTTTTTGTTCATTTTTTCACTTTCGGTAAGCTGCTTGTAAACATCAGAGTGCTTGCGTTCAACGTGTTTTTTTAAGTTAGTGGCATGTCGGCCAACTAATTTTACACTACAGTTTTTACACTGGCTTACTTTAGTCTGATCATTATAATCGAAAAAATCTCGTATGGAACTCATTGTCAAACAACCTTCACTTCTCTAATGCCAAAAATAATGCAAACCAGATTGCTACATGCGCAAGCTGTCCCGTTACAACGGCACTGGCGCCATTCGAAGAGTTGCCACCATATGACGTTTTTCTTACATAAATTTGAGCCATACAAATGATACACAAAACAAGTAAATTTCACGATTTTTGGCAACCCTAAAAAAAAACACAATGATGTGCACAGTGGGCGGTTGCATCCAAAAACACAAAAAAAATGTTAGTAATTTGTAATTGAATCAGGATTTGGAATATTTTATTTAGTTATTGGTTGCTATAGTGAAATAAATCAAAATGGCTATGAACTAAGTATTATTAAAAAATTATATAGAATTTATAAGCTGTCCCACTGTCACACGCTTTTCTTGTGACTGAGGATAGATAAAATAAGAAGCTGTCCGTTAAAAGCAGACGGAATATAACTCAAAAGGGAGACGAGACAACATCGCTTCATTGCGACTCATACATGCATACATACATATATACATATAAATACGTATGCATTGTGTGTATATGATGCGATCGTATGCTAAAGTAATGGGTGATTTCTTCGCCAGCGGCGTCGTCAACAACCAATACACACAAGCAGCCCTACAATATGTACACACATTCAGTTAAAGATCAGCCTCACGTACAGAACGTGTGTCACTAAAGCTCTCTCTGTCTCTCCGTATATCTGTCTCTCTCTTTTTCAAGTTGGAATATTTGTTAATTCCAGCCAGTCAGGAATCGATCTGAAAATTTTGTATGGCGCGGCATATCTTAGTGTTTATATTGTCTGTGCTCCCACCCACCCTGCCAATTTTTCACATCATGAGCCATACATGACGATCGGATACATATTTCATATTTATATTTTCTTGGACCGAACCCTTAAATAAAAACGGAACCGGTTCGGTTCGCGGTTCCGAGACATTTCTTGGGTTCGGTTCAGGGTTCGGTTCGACATAGCAAAGAACCCGCAGAGAACCGGTTCCACGGGGTTCGGTTCCGGACCGGTTTACAGCTCTGGTATCTATACATATACATACATTGAGTTTCACAGAGTATCATTTGGAGAGGGTATAAGGAATCATCGGGTTGGCTTGTGAGCAGAAATTAAATGCCATTATCGAGGCAAACTAAACTAATTTCCAGGGTATCTGCATCTTCGATTGGCCAGTTCTTAGTAGCTACTTTTTCCTGTTTCTAATTTCATTTCATTCATTGCCAGAGACCTGAAAAACTTAGTTTCTGGTTACCATTTTTATGGCCATACCATTCTTGGCCTCATTTTAATTGCAAACACAGACAGAGGGCGACAGAGAGAGGTGGAAATAGAGAATGAAGAGTGTGAAAGGTAGGGGGGCGGACGGGGGGTAAAGATAGAGATGCTGATAGAGAGTGAAAGAGAGACACTCCACAGATTGCACTTCTGAATGCAAGTCCATCGCGTCATCCTCATCGTCGCCTCGACATCGTCGTTGTCTGAGAGAATGGTTTTTCTATTTTTATGCCACTTTGGAGCTTTGGGCACCTCCACTGCCACTCCTCTTCCCCACTCCTCCTGGGCCACTCCGCCTGCCTCTTCGTTTCCGCCTCTCCTGTTTCTCCACTCTCTTCACGGCCTTTTGGTAGTAATTCGCTTAACGCCGCTAGGTGCAGCTCCTCCTCTTGGTGCTGCTGCTGTTATGGCCCCTTGTTGACCCAATTGTCCAGAAATGGCTTCAAGTGCAGAACTGTCCGGACTCCCAGATTGCAAAGGGGGGGACTCCGAGGGGAGCCTCTGCTCCCTGCTCTGCTCTTCTGCTCTGGAAGTTCCGTTCCGCCTTTTCTCCTTTTGGGATTTTTACTTCTCCTTCTACTGGTTTCTTTTTTTCGCTTTCTGTTTAATTGTCGGCGCGAAAGATTTTTCTTTGTATTTGCGAATTTTCACTTTTACTCTGGTCCTGAATTTTCACCCCCCTCCAGCTGCTGCTGCTCTCCTCCGTCCTGCAGCTACTCTTGCTCCCCTTTGCCGTAGTTTTTCCCTCCCTTTTTCCTGCCATTTTCTTTGCGCTGCGAATTTTTGATTTCCGTGCGACGTGGCAAACATTTTCCGTTTTTTTTTTTCGACTTTCGCCAGTTTGCGGCGAACAAATGTTTGAGTTTTAGTGCGTGGATTATCGCATTGACAGTTTTCTTAATTGAATGGAAAATTGTTGAACTTACAAGAAGCCTTGGGTGACCCGGGGGGCCTGGTTTTTGATGGAAAATTGGCTAACCGAAGGATGAAACATACCTGTAATTAAAACAAGAAGAATTGTGGGTTTAGTTTAAGTGATTAAGGATATATTTTGATTGTTTTTGGTTTGAATGATACATAAGCCTTTAAGTAGATTAAATATAAATGAAAGGTAGAAAATACACAACAAATTCTTAAGATTCTTATGAAATTATTATGTGGTTTTCTCTGTCTTTCAATTAAGACAAAAATATGTTTGAAAAATACAAAAGCAAAACATTTTTCAAAGTAGAAAATTCCTCAAGCAAATTCCTCTGCAAAATTGAGACAAAATTTCTTTCTGCCTCATCATCCATTTGCTCTTTCCATTTTTCCAGCATTTATCCCACATCATAATTGTTTGGATTTTAATTAAAATCATTACCCAGACTATTAACTATTGCAATAACAATTACAATTGCAATTACGCCCTCTACCATCTCTTATTTGATTTTTTCTTGGTTTTGTTTGTTCAATCGCTCAGTCATGGGGCAAGGCTCCGCGTCTCATGCCACAAACTTAAAGCAATTTCTTTAGTTTCATGTGTTATTCATTTGGAATACAGCACTCCCCTCCCCTCGCAGAGAACTCTCTCATAGACACAGCCTCAGAGTCTCCCACGATTCTCCTCCTCCTAGCAGCTCCATGAATAAATAAATAAGAAGCAAAAAACATGCTGTGCTGCTGGGCTGCTGTGCTGCTGTGCTGCCATGAGGCATCGCAGTGTAAAAACAAACTTTGCTCGTGTCAAAGCAACTTATTTTTCTATGCAAAAATGCTGGCGGCGGCGGGTGCTTTCTCCCCCTTCTCTCCTTCATCCTCCTTGGAGGAGGAGGAGGCGACAGTCCTCGGAGAGCATTTATTTACTTAATATTGTGTACATCACACATACGCCCCATTAGACAACTCTCGAAACAGAGCGCACACAATAAACACATTGTGCTATTGCTTTTCCGCGAAGTAAAGAACACAGCAGCAGCAACAACAAAAATAAAATATAAAAAATAAAGTGTGTGCCACAGGTGGTTAATATGGCAACTTTCACACTTAACGTCATATGCATTCGCAGCCAACCCTCCTGCGCCGCAGCCATGCCCCATCCCACTTGCCACCCGAAACGATTTGAGCACCCGCTTTTGCTTTTGCCGTTTGTTATGCCATAATTTACATACATTATGCATGTTCTCTCGCTCTGCTCTGCCACGCATCGCATCTGTATCTGTAGCTGTGTTTGTATCTCTATCGCTCAGGTACATTGAACCTGCAATGATTGCAGACTATGATAGAAAAAAAGATACACTCGAGGGGGCTCGGGGTTTGGTTACTCTGAAAGAGGGATTGCTCCAGGTGTATGCTAGATACATAAATATGTGTGGCATGGGATATTTCGATATCGATACGAGTATTCTTGGGGGGATACGAGTGGAATCCATGGGAAAATAGTCGTATTTTAAATTGTATTCTATTTGTATTATCTAATATCTTACAATCCCTGTAAAAAATACTAGATATAATACTAAATAATAATACAAAAATACTATATAATTCTAAGTTTAAAAATCTAGGAATCTAAATAATACTAAAAATACTATAAAAATACTAGATCATTCCATATAATTTAAAAAAGTATTATATATTACTAAATAATTGCATACAAAAAACTGCATAAAATAAAAATACTAAATAATATAACAAAATTCTACAAAAGTACTAAAAATCAGAGCTGTAAACCGGTCCGGAACCGAACCCCGTGGAACCGGTTCTCTGCGGGTTCTTTGCTATGTCGAACCGAACCCTGAACCGAACCCAAGAAATGTCTCGGAACCGCGAACCGAACCGGTTCCGTTTTTATTTAAGGGTTCGGTCCAAGAAAATATAAATATGAAATATGTATCCGATCGTCATGTATGGCTCATGATGTGAAAAATTGGCAGGGTGGGTGGGAGCACAGACAATATAAACACTAAGATATGCCGCGCCATACAAAATTTTCAGATCGATTCCTGACTGGCTGGAATTAACAAATATTCCAACTTGAAAAAGAGAGAGACAGATATACGGAGAGACAGAGAGAGCTTTAGTGACACACGTTCTGTACGTGAGGCTGATCTTTAACTGAATGTGTGTACATATTGTAGGGCTGCTTGTGTGTATTGGTTGTTGACGACGCCGCTGGCGAAGAAATCACCCATTACTTTAGCATACGATCGCATCATATACACACAATGCATACGTATTTATATGTATATATGTATGTATGCATGTATGAGTCGCAATGAAGCGATGTTGTCTCGTCTCCCTTTTGAGTTATATTCCGTCTGCTTTTAACGGACAGCTTCTTATTTTATCTATCCTCAGTCACAAGAAAAGCGTGTGACAGTGGGACAGCTTATAAATTCTATATAATTTTTTAATAATACTTAGTTCATAGCCATTTTGATTTATTTCACTATAGCAACCAATAACTAAATAAAATATTCCAAATCCTGATTCAATTACAAATTACTAACATTTTTTTTGTGTTTTTGGATGCAACCGCCCACTGTGCACATCATTGTGTTTTTTTTTAGGGTTGCCAAAAATCGTGAAATTTACTTGTTTTGTGTATCATTTGTATGGCTCAAATTTATGTAAGAAAAACGTCATATGGTGGCAACTCTTCGAATGGCGCCAGTGCCGTTGTAACGGGACAGCTTGCGCATGTAGCAATCTGGTTTGCATTATTTTTGGCATTAGAGAAGTGAAGGTTGTTTGACAATGAGTTCCATACGAGATTTTTTCGATTATAATGATCAGACTAAAGTAAGCCAGTGTAAAAACTGTAGTGTAAAATTAGTTGGCCGACATGCCACTAACTTAAAAAAACACGTTGAACGCAAGCACTCTGATGTTTACAAGCAGCTTACCGAAAGTGAAAAAATGAACAAAAAACAGCAACAGCCACCGATCAGCAAATTTTTTGAAGACTCCAACTTAAAAGTGAAGTTATCTAAAGATGAGATAACAAATGCATGTGTTGAGCTGGTCACCAAAAATGGGCGCCCACTAAAAATACTGGAAGATTCTGGGTTTAAAAAAATTTTAGATCCAATATGCAAGGCATTTCCAAAGCCTTTAACAATAAATCGGCAAAATATTCAAAGCCTCGTTCAATCTAAAGCAAAATCTATTCGAGAGAATATTAAAGAAATTTTATCCAATCGGTAAGTGAGTTTTTAATTAACCAAAATTTGTTTATGTGCATGTTAAAAGACAATATAAATACTAAGATGTGTAACACTCATACAATTCTGTTTTGTATGTAGTGAGAGACAAAATACGCGCTGTCTCGCTCGCACGAACTCAAGTGCTCTTGCGGATTTAAACATAGAATGAGCTTGCGTACAAGTGTGCGTACGCACAGAACTGCAAATACTAGAGCTCGCAAAAAACTGTTGACACTTTTTCGTTGCCTGCAAATAAGTGTCTTTCACTCACACAATAAAAAAGACTCAGACAGAAACTGTCTTTGTCGCGTCTGGCTTAGCTCGCTCGCGCTCTGAGCGAGACAGTTTTTTCTGTTTTCGTTTCGCTCAAGTCACTCACTGATCGTTTGGTTGAGTTAAATGAAGCAAATTGTCTTTTGCGTATGTATGGGTAAACACACGCGATTGTTGCGTTCTCTTTTACATTTATATGCATGTACGTATGCATGTATTTACATGCACACGAAGGCAAAGAACATTTCTGTTGAGTTTTTTAGTCAAACTGTCTTTTGCTGAGAGTCTTTGGGTAAGCGAAAATCGTATTACTCTTTACGCGACACTCATTTGAGAGCGTCACAAAAATGAGTCAATGCAAAGCGTTTGACCAAAACCGTTTCAAAGCAAAACAAAGAGAGCCGCTCAGAGCGAGATCGTGTCTGCAAAATCTTTTCGGTTATGTTACGAAACTGAGCACATAAGAAAAAACGATCAACGATCAAACGATTGCGAGCTCTGGCAAATACACATGTGTGTGTATGTGTCCTCTACCTCACGCACAGACCGTTTGTCACTAGAACGCTCTCTGTCTCTCTCGTATCAGTGAAGATTGCGCGGAACTCCACGCCGATAAAATCGAGCTGAAAATGTTGTATGGAGTGACACATCTTAGGGCTTATATTAACTTTGGTATATGTACATATGTGCTATGTGTACATATGTTGTATAGCACATGCAACTAAAGTATTGTTGTTTAATTATTAAAATTTTCCTAAATTTTTTTTGATTGGTGTCGGTTAAAGTCGACTGCGTAAGCCGTTTGGAACGTTCTATTGTCGGCATCAATTGTCAACTATTTTATGGAGGAGAACTTCAAATTTATACGCTTGCTATGAAGGAGGTTCACGTGCAGCAGACCAGCTCGAACCTGACGAACATAATTAAGGAGGTCCTTGACAGCTATAATTTATCGCTCCAGCAAATTTACACGATCACTATCGATAATGGAGCAAATATGGTTAGGGCCAGCGAGCTTCTGGATGAACAATGTAGGGCGGATTTGGACAACGACGATTCTAACGGCGACGCAGCTTGTGAGTGTATACCGGAAGGTAAAAATATTTTGGATAACGTTGATGAGATAGATGAGGGAATAATAACTGTTCGGTGTGCTGCGCACACTTTAAACCTTGTCGTCAACGATTTTTTTAAAGAAGTCAAGGTTGACATTTCGCGAATAAGATATGTTTGTAAAAAATTGCGCACGGCTACAATAATTAATCTTTTACGCCTGGAAAATTTAAAAAAAACCATTTTTAGACTGCGCCACTCGATGGAATTCCACGTTTCAAATGTGCGAGCGATTACTAACTCTAAAAGAGTTCTGTGTAAAGAGTAATTTAAAAGAATTGCAATTAAAATCATCTGAATGGAAGACCGTGGAAAATATTTGCAGTTTACTGCTACCAATTTATAAAACTTCATTGAAATTGCAAAATGCTAAGTTGTTGTCAAGTGACTTTTTTTATGCATGGTTCTCCTGCAAATCTAATCTAAAAAAGACTACTGCACAACAATAATCAATTCTGGCTAAATGTCTTGAAAAGAGGTCAGCAATTTTAAATGTAATTCCCATTATAACTGCAGTATATTTAGACCCCCGCTATCAAGCGCTACTTAGTTGTGAGGAAAAAAAGGCTGCAAGACAACATATAAGCCAGTTAAACAGCCGATTGCAATCTTTTGACGAAAGTCTTAACGTTTCAGCAGTAAATGATTCTACTTCAGATTGTGAGGAGGAGACTTTTATGAAAAGCATTGTGGGAAACCAAGCCACAACGAAAAAATTCATTTCTACCTTCAATAAATCTTTAGAAGAAATTCCTCGAATGCATCCCCATGCAGACGTTTTAAAGTTTTGGGAAAATTACAGCCAAACTGCCTCCCTCAAATTTGTGTTGTCGGACAAAAGGGCATCAATTGATGAAAACCTCTTGGAGGATATTATGCTAATAAACTTAAACTGAATATGATTTATAAATGATTTATATGTATAAAAAATGGTTTGAACTATGGTAAATTTAAATAGCTTTAAAATGCAACGAATGCAGTAAAATAAAATGATTTATTATTATTTGTTTTTTTGTTATTAATACCTTTGAAATGCAACGCATGCAGTAAAATAAAATGATTCTATTGTATAAAACATGGATGCTCTTTATTTTTTCATTTATTTTACTCTACGAACCCGGGTTTGGAACCGAACCCGAGGTTCCAAAATATTCAAAACCCGGTTATGGAACCTCTGCGAATTTTCAACATAGGGTTCGGAACCCGAACCGAACCCTGGCCGTTTTTTCAGGGGTTTGCAGCTCTGCTAAAAATATTTAATTATTATAAAAAAATATTAAAATACAACGCGAGTACGGTTTCTGCAGGAATTTAGTTTTCATATATGGATCCTTAAAAAAATTATCCGTATACTCTATAGACTTGATGCTGATAGCATAATATTTCTTCACAAATACCAGGTAATACTAAATAATTCTAAAGAATAATGTACTTCATAATACTGCAACATCTGCACAGAATCACAATACCCCTAAAAAAAAGGGTATCTCATCAAACAACAACAACAACAAAAAATGGAGGGGAGTACCACAAAAACCAGAAGCTGTAAAGGGTGTTGCCACCGTAGGGCATAGTCTTTGCTAGGGCATATGTAGGTGGGGCTGGGTATAGGGGGGCCTCCCGAAGCTTTGGTGTTTTGGCCAGGGCTACATAATATACGGGTTACATGCAAAAACAAACAAAGTTCTTTGGCAGCAGGCATGACAACAGGCAAACATCCAAACATCCGAACATCCCAACACAACTGAACAACCGAACAACCGAACATCGGCAACTGTTGCTAGTTTCCGGCTTCCTGTAGCGATGACAAATTTTTGTGCCAACCAGCCAAAGTATTTTTTTCTTTTTTTTTTGCATTTTCTGTTCAGCTCTGTTTTGCTTTTTTTGTTAGCATTGAATGAGCAAGGATTTTCAGAATTGGCAGTTGAGCTTTGCTGTTTTTCCTCCCCCCTGTAGACCCCTTTTTTTTGGACTATGAGTGGGGTTTTACATGCATTTTTCGTATGGAGGTAACGTATGCACATTTATGGAAATTTTAGCTGTGGAATGTGGTTTAATTAAGAGTTGTGCTGACGCCGAGGAATTATTAATATCAAATGTTGACAAAGTTGGGTTTTATTGCGGGATTGAAATTAATAAAAAAACTCATTCGAGCTGAAGCTGATGGAAAGATAATATTAATTGCGGAATGAAATGATTTCTGGTGAGCATCAGGTGATTAAGGGATGAAAGGAGATATAGGAAATCGAAAGTTGATAAATGAAAGAACATAAAAGTTTTGTTTGGAAAAATCGTAGGTAGCTGTGGAAAATGTGTATCGAAACTTCCTTGTATACTATACATTTCTCATATATTCAGTTGTCGTTTGTAGTTTGCAGTGAACACACAAAATTTTAGAAATCAGTAATTTAAAATTCAAAATTCAGAAACATCTACATCGACATCTCTTGGTGTCTTTTTGTTTGGCAAAATCGTAGGTAGCTGTGGAAAATGTGTATCGAACAACTTCCTTGTATACTATACATTTCTCAAATATTCAGTTGTCGTTTGTAGTTTGCAGTGAACACACAAAATTTTAGAAATCAGTAATTCAAAATTCAAAATTCAGAAACATCTACATCGACATCTCTTGGTGTCGTTTTGTTTGGAAAAATCGTAGGTAGCTGTGGAAAATGTGTATCGAACAACTTCCTTGTATACTATACATTTCTCATATATTCAGTTGTCGTTTGTAGTTTGCAGTGAACACACAAAATTTTAGAAATCGGTAATTCAAAATTCAGAAATATCTACATCGACATCTCTTGGTGTCGTTTTGTTTGGAAAAATCGTAGGTAGCTGTGGAAAATGTGTATCGAACAACTTCCTTGTATACTATACATTTCTCATATATTCAGTTGTCGTTTGTAGTTTGCAGTGAACACACAAAATTTTAGAAATCGGTAATTCAAAATTCAGAAATATCTACATCGACATCTCTTGGTGTCGTTTTGTTTGGAAAAATCGTAGGTAGCTGTGGAAAATGTGTATCGAACAACTTCCTTGTATACTATACATTTCTCATATATTCAGTTGTCGTTTGTAGTTTGCAGTGAACACACAAAATTTTAGAAATCAGAATTCAAATTCAGAAACATCTACGTCAACATCTCTTGGTGTCGTTTTGTTTGGAAAAATCGTAGGTAGCTGTGGAAAATGTGTATCGAACAACTTCCTTGTATACTATACATTTCTCATATATTCAGTTGTCGTTTGTAGTTTGCAGTGAACACACAAAATTTTAGAAATCAGCAATTCAAAATTCAAAATTCAGAAACATCTACATCGACATCTCTTGGTGTCGTTTTGTTTGGAAAAATCGTAGGTAGCTGTGGAAAATGTGTATCGAACAACTTCCTTGTATACTATACATTTCTCATATATTCAGTTGTCGTTTGTAGTTTGCAGTGAACACACACAATTTTAGAAATCAGCAATTCAAAATTCAAAATTCAGAAACATCTACATCGACATCTCTTGGTGTCGTTTTGTTTGGAAAAATCGTAGGTAGCTGTGGAAAATGTGTATCGAACAACTTCCTTGTATACTATACATTTCTCATATATTCAGTTGTCGTTTGTAGTTTGCAGTGAACACACAAAATTTTAGAAATCAGAATTCAAATTCAGAAACATCTACGTCAACATCTCTTGGTGTCGTTTTGTTTGGAAAAATCGTAGGTAGCTGTGGAAAATGTGTATCGAACAACTTCCTTGTATACTATACATTTCTCATATATTCAGTTGTCGTTTGTAGTTTGCAGTGAACACACAAAATTTTAGAAATCAGCAATTCAAAATTCAAAATTCAGAAACATCTACATCGACATCTCTTGGTGTCGTTTTGTTTGGAAAAATCGTAGGTAGCTGTGGAAAATGTGTATCGAAACTTCCTTGTATACTATACATTTCTCATATATTCAGTTGTCGTTTGTAGTTTGCAGTGAACACACACAATTTTAGAAATCGGTAATTCAAAATTCAGAAACATCTACATCGACATCTCTTGGTGTCGTTTTGTTTGGAAAAATCGTAGGTAGCTGTGGAAAATGTGTATCGAACAACTTCCTTGTATACTATACATTTCTCATATATTCAGTTGTCGTTTGTAGTTTGCAGTGAACACACAAAATTTTAGAAATCGGTAATTCAAAATTCAAAATTCAGAAACATCTACATCGACATCTCTTGTTGTCGTTTTGTTTGGAAAAATCGTAGGTAGCTGTGGAAAATGTGTATCGAAACTTCCTTGTATACTATACATTTCTCATATATTCAGTTGTCGTTTGTAGTTTGCAGTGAACACACAAAATTTTAGAAATCAGCAATTCAAAATTCAAAATTCAGAAACATCTACATCGACATCTCTTGGTGTCGTTTTGTTTGGAAAAATCGTAGGTAGCTGTGGAAAATGTGTATCGAAACTTCCTTGTATACTATACATTTCTCATATATTCAGTTGTCGTTTGTAGTTTGCAGTGAACACACAAAATTTTAGTATTCAGTAATTCAAAATTCAAAATTCAGAAACATCTACATCGACATCTCTTGGTGTCGTTTTGTTTGGAAAAATCGTAGGTAGCTGTGGAAAATGTGTATCGAACAACTTCCTTGTATACTATACATTTCTCATATATTCAGTTGTCGTTTGTAGTTTGCAGTGAACACACAAAATTTTAGAAATCAGTAATTCAAAATTCAAAATTCAGAAACATCTACATCGACATCTCTTGGTGTCGTTTTGTTTGGCAAAATCGTAGGTAGCTGTGGAAAATGTGTATCGAACAACTTCCTTGTATACTATACATTTCTCATATATTCAGGTGTCGTTTGTAGTTTGCAGTGAACACACAAAATTTAGAAATCAGAAATTCAAAATTCAGAAACATCTAAATCTACATAGGCATCTATTGGTGTCGTTGTTCAACTTCCTTGTATACTATACATTTCAGTTTTCGTTTGTAATTTGCAGTAATTCAAAATTCATGGACTGGACTGGCTACCACTGCGGACTTTGATCTACTGCGCCGCTTGACCTGAGCCTAATGCTGTTTCAATGTGTGCTTCATCTGGCCCATCGAGTCCTTATACTCTTTGCTTTTCTCCTGGACGTACATCCTGTCGCTGTCGCCGTTTGCAGGGTCGCCTGGTAGCGCTGCTTGGAAGACTAAAGAGCCGCCTGATGATCAGTTTGCAGAACAGCCAGCTTATCCTGCCAGTACTTCTCTACGTCCCTGAACTCAACTTTTCCCGACTCGCAAGCCTGCGTTACGGTCTTCGTCGTTCTTCGCTCTGAGGCAATGTTGGTATATTCATCGTCAAAGCCGTACTTATGCTCGTCAATGAGTCGCCCCTTTTGAGGCATTTGCGCAGTAAGGCAGCTAGTTCGTCGTTCTTGGCGTTGACAATGCTCTCGCTCCTTGCCCGCTCCGCGATAGCGGTACACTGCAGCCTGTCGATGTCCTTCAGAGGCTCCTTGAGCGAAGAAACAAATAAAAATTATACAACCATACCCGCTGCCGGAGAATCGCACAGTCGCTACAACCGATTGGACGGTCAGCGCTTCCACAGCTACAACCAACCATTGCTTTCACCAAATTGATGCTCGTCAACAGTTTGGCGTTCATCTTGTGGAATAGGTTCCTGCCTTTGGGGAAGTAGATGTTCCAGCCACAAGATCGGCACTTACTGTTCATCTTGATGAATTTAAAATATATATATTTTTTACTCAGACGTATTTTTTAACGGGTGGGTTTGCCATGGGCTGCCATGCTATATCGGTCAGCTGGGTCGCACAATAGATTAGATTCCCCAGGCCAGTCGCACCTCGCTTTCGCGGGGTGGTGGTGGGGTTTCGCGTCTACGAGCTTTTTATTTTGTTTTATACATTATCTAGTTGCATATTTACAAAATTATTTAAAATGCAATTCTAATTTTGTTTCCCGAACGGAAATTTGGAAATAAAATATTTTTAGATTCGATGTGTATATGGAGATTTTTCATTTTTCCAATTTTCTACCACTTTCACTAACGCCTCTTTTCCCCATAGCTTTTCCATACACAGTGGCATTTTCCTGGAGAAGATTCCCCCAATTTGCTGCTCCCCAAAGCATACAAATTATTTAGGCAATTTCCCGACTGCGACTGCGAGTCTCTGCTGGCCTGAGACTGTGTCCTGTCTCCAAAGCACAGCTCAATTGTGAAGTTATACACATCCCTCTACTTTCTCCTTTCGCATCCTGCCATTCCATTCACATGCTGGCGGCTGGCGGCTGGCGCTGGTGCTTTGCATTGGGAATCTACTTTAAATAATGAAGCTATTTTCGCGTTCAATTCCCATACGCAGCCAATCACTTCAGTCAGTCGCTGAACAAAGGGCCAACTCGAACAAAGACCAACTCTCCCGACTGCAGATGCGAGTGCGGGAAAACTTTAGACTAAATCAATAAAAAAGAAAACCAAGTGAAGGAAAGAAATCCTGCAGCGGCAGCAGAAGCGGAGGCGGTAGCGGCAGCGGCAGGAGTGCGGGCGTATTATCCTTTGGGAGCGGCAGCATCTCTATCTCCATTGCCATCGCAGCGGCAGCATCTTCATAATCGCCATCATCATCGTTTGCCATGGACATTCTCAGTGGCGGCAGGCAGTCCCTTTCTGCCACAGCCAGGGCCACTGCCACTGCCACTCGCACAGCCATAACGTGTCCTGAACACGTCTCGCGCATCAAGTGCGGGCTGGCCGTGTGGCAGCAGGAGATGGGAATCTGGGGAGGCTTATCGGCATGCTTGGCATTCATAAGATCTCTGGAATCGAAAGCTATAGCCAAATCGCAGAGCTACTTACGGAAGCCAGCAGCGGCAGCAGCATCGAAGCGGCAACAATGCCGCTGCCAAGACACTGCCAAAGAGGCGGCGGCGACACCAGCAATATGCTCGACGCACATATTACCTGTCTTTTGTTCGCTTCCTTTTTTGTGTTGCAGGTCGGAATGGAAATGCTTTTGGCACGACAGGGTTTTCAATAAACTCCCTCAAGCGTGTGCATTAAGTGCAGCGCAAGGGAAGCCCAGACACGGGCACGGGCACAGGCACAGGAACCGACACAGTCCCGGCTCAGACCCATCCCCAAGACCCCAAGTCAATGTGTTCTCACTCTGTGACCCTCTGTCTCGCTCTTCCTCTTCCCTTCTTAGTGTCTTTGTGCGTGCTTTGCGGCACAGTGGTGTGGCACAAGGGGAAAAAGGTGTGAAAATGTGTTTTGAAGGGGTGCGGCAGCAATAGTGTGCAGAAAGGTGTTAGAGGGGAGGCAGAGAGGATTACCAGAGGTAAAGGAAATTAAACGAAAAGATGTGGTCTGAAATGTGTAAGGAAAAGGGTATTCAAAGAGTATACACTAAAATACAGATCTTGGAACACCTATTTATATCATTCACAGATTGGATGTGCGTTTTTTTGGCTAATATTTGATCTATGGATCTTTTAAAACAGTTCCTATCATTTCCTTCGTTTCTGAGAAGGAAATCATAACTACTTTTTCATTCAAAACTTCGAAGAGTATGAAAAACTACTTGGAAAACTGCCATGAATGAAGGGTTTCTGTCTGTTCTCCACCTGTGTGATACATCGATTCAATCGCAATAGAGTTAGTAGATTTCCCTATCTCATTCCTTTCTCTTCCTCTACCCATCGTATAGATATATGATCGTCATGCTTTCGTTTATCCCCAAACCAATTACAACCTTTTCGTGCATTCTCTAACCACTGTGCATGCATCATTGGCCGCCGCATTTGTGGTAGCCGCAAATTCTTATTTGTTTCTTTCATTTTCCGGCCCTGAGGGTGCCCCCCCCCTGCGCCGCAGGGCAATTTGCATGGCTTGAAATTCGAATTTGAAATGGAAAAGTAAATCGTGTAATGTGCCTGCAAGAAATTGCCTAATGCCTCAGCAGGGCATAGCAGGAGGCACACACACAGAGGGAGAGAGAGAGTGTGAGAGAGTGTGAGGGAGAGATTGGGTGGGTCTTTGGGGCTGACAGGCAATTCCAGGCCGCAAAAGTGCAGAGTGCGGAGAGTGCGGAGTGCGGAGTGCGGAAAAACCTTTAACCAGAAGCAACGACTCTCAGGCATATGGGACCCTAAAGAAAGGAGGAGGAAAATCAGCCAAGACCCAGAGCACAGAGCACAGAACAGAGAACAGAGAACCGCGTAACGAGGAGAACGTGAGCCCTGGGTGCACTGGCCATTTATGACGACGTCGAAAACGATGGAGACTCTGACTCTCACTCCGGTCTCCCAGCTCTGCCGACGATGACGATGGCGATGAAGGCATTGCCACTTGTTGTAGTTGTTGCTGTCGACGGCGGTGGTGGTGGTGCATGCAACGACAGCAGCAGCAGGTGGTGCATGTGGCTCTTGATTGCATGTTGCATAGACGACAGAACGGACGGAAAGCAAGGGGGAGGAGGGCAGGGCTATGTGGTGGGTATGGACTTTCTCAAGGGGTTGCCTTCGTGTTGATCTTAAACTTAGATAAATAAACTTCAACTTCAGGGTACAAAAATGAGATGGAAAAACGGACAAAAAAAGCGGGCAAACATTTTTTAAAGCCATGTCCCTGGTTGCATGGTTGCTGGTTGCTGGTTGCATGGTTCCCTCCTCCTCTTACTCGGATGAAATGCACATTTTTGTGCAAGGTTTTAACACGTTGTTCGGGTCGAACAAAAGCCGAATAATGCCAACAAAAACATACAACAAAACGGGGCGACAACAAAGCCAAGAAATATTGTGGATTTTGGTATGCGGGCAGAAGCAGGAGATACTCTTAAGGCCAAGCACTAGATCGATGGTATATAGATTATAGATATTCGGGGGATTTTTGTATAATATTTTGGGAGTTTCTTGTGTGAAAATATATCAGGCTTTCGAGAAAGATTTTCTTAGAGAAAGTTTTGTCCTTAAAGATTATTTTATAGATGCATTTTTGGCATGGAAATATCAGAATTAGGAGCATATTTTTAAATATTTTCTGGAATGGATATTTTATTTAATATTTTTTGTGAACTATTATGAGATTTATTATATATTTAGAAAAAAAACTTTTGTAATATTTAGAAAAATTAATTGCTGTCTCAGAGACTTCTTTTTTGACTATTTATTTCTGTGAAAACTCTCTTAAATTTATCTATATCAATAGTTCATTGAATACTGCTTAGTAATCCTTCTATTATGCTTCCAATTCATAGTACCCCTTCGGGAGAAAGTGTATTAAAATCCGTTTTGGATTCTTTCACTCCTCCATTGTCCACTCACGAACGAGAGAAGGCAGCCAGCAGCAGCAGCCGTTCCACTGGCTTCAATGAAATGGAGCATTGAAGCGTGGACTGCCTGCTGCCTGCTGTTGGTGCAACTGTTCCCCTTCTACCTCCTCCTTTAGCTCCTGGTGCTGCTGCTCCTCCATCTCTGCTCCCTTGGCACAATGAGAAGGAGATTGTTGTGCCCAGCCATGTGACAATTGTCAATGTGAGACCATAATTTAAGGCTTTAACGCTGCGGCGACAGCAAGAAGACAGCAAGGCAGGAGGGGTAGAGAGAGGGAACACTGGACATGCTCTCTCTCTGTCTATCTCTGTCTCTCTGTCTGTGTGTAAAATGTAATCAAGCGACTTTCCAGAAAGCAGCAGCAAAAATATAAAAATATATATATATTCCGAAAAAGTTCAATTTTTTGTGCATAAAAATTAAAAGAGAAGCAAATGTGCCGCTTCCTACTGCTGCCCCTCCCCCTCCCGCCCTCTCCTTCTACTCTGGCAAATGCATTTTACAGTCTGTTCAATATTTCCAGTTTTCTTTCGTTTTTCTGTGGATTTTTCTCTCTTTTTCGTTTGTCACATTGCGCATACGTCACGTAGGCCCCATCCATCCACAGCTTTTTGGCACTACTTCAGTTATTCACTGGAGAGAGAGAACGAGGAACAAGATTGAAGAAGCGTAAGGGGGGAGGGTAGTGCCTCGGGGGGGATGGGGAATGCCATGCCTTATTGTTTCGTACTTCGGCGACAGCCTCAAGCAAAATTATACGCATGAGCGCCACGGAAATGGCAAAAACTCTGCAACAAACAACAACAAAAACAATGAAAGGCAGTGCCAAAAAAAGGGGGTAGGGGGCCCCCACTCCACCAACAAAAGGTAGCAACAAAATTGAAAGCAGCACCAAAAAGTGTGGCCAAAGGGAATGGCAAGAGGGAGGGCGGAAGGCGAGCAACTCTGTGGAGGGAAAAAGTGCAGCATTGCATGTCTCTAAATGGGAAAACAAAAGCAAATCATTTCCACCTGATGCCACGCCCCAACCCAAAAACACTTGTGGGCTGAAAAGGAGGGGGAGGGAGGATAGGAGGAGGAATATAGTTCCGTTGTCGTAAAAGTTGGTAGGAAATCAAAAAAGAGAGAGAGAGAGACGGATATTTTTTGTTGTCATGATGATCATGTGCTGGGCAGAGAGGGGGGGGGATTCAAGAGTAGATGAAATAATGGCACACCATCGGACATGGGACATGGACACAGAATGCAGGTGGATTTTGGGATCTGATTGAAAGGAATTTTAGGAGAGCAAATGGAATGTAATGGAAAATCTACATAGGATCCGCAGGGGAGGTATTCTAATGGTTACGGTTATCATAAGCGACGACATGTTAGCTCTTGAAGGAAAGAAAGTATCTAAATCCGTGGAGGATATATGTGGTTTATGGAAAACATAGATTTACAGGTATATCTAAGAGAATATCAATCCTAAAGCTACATGAAAGTGATAAGAGTATTCCCAGAAGTATTTCCATGAAATTTTTGACTTTTCAGCAAAAAAAAAATTGTGGAAATAACATAAGATATATCTCATAAATGTATCTAGATGTTTTACATATATTCCGAAAGGCTCAGACATATTTGTATCATCCTGAAGTATTATTCTCGGACTTTGAATATTTTTACAGATTTTTGTTATTTTACCACTGAATCGAATCAATTTCTGGCATATCTTTTCTCTCTAAAATCTTTGTAGATCCATAGATAAACACCCTTTAAGCCCGTAAAGAAACTTCCCATTATCTTTACCCCCTTTAGTCACCCTTCAAACCTAAGACTCATGTTGTTCCAGGTCATCGCCTATTCGACTCTTCGTTTGGTCTCAGTTTTAATGGTCGCTGTTTATGCTTTTGTATGCTGGCCAGAAATGGAACGCGGATTAGCCTGTGCCATGGCCAAACATTGAGAGAGATATGAGTGAGAGAGGGAGAGGATAAACAAAGAGATGGAGAGATGGGGGAAAGGCCAACATCAGCAGAGATAGGGACAGAGATAGAGATAGACAGAGTGCACTGCTCGCTCTCGTGTGTTTTCCTAATAGTAAAAGCCAACAAAACGAATGCAAAGTGACCCCGAAAATGGCAGGCAGTGGTGTTTGCATGTCTGTCTGCCACGTCTGTCTGTCGTGTCCGTCGTGTCTATATGGCCAATGGCCAAATGCGGTTCCGAAAACCAAAAACCCTTTCACTTTGATATGGCAGCAGTCTCTCCCTCTTTCTCTGTGAGGCTCCGGTCACTGCTGCCAAACGGCTGGACAGGATTAGTGCCACTTACTGATGCAGTTGCAGTTGCAGCAGTTGCGGCAGTTGCAGGCAGTTGTAGCTGTGGCAATATCATAAAAAGCAACAGCTAAATGCCATAAAACTGACGCCAAGATAAGGCCCAAGCCCATGACAGGCCATGGGATTAGTGCAAGAGAGAGAGGAGGGGAGCAGGAGAGGGCAGGATGAGACTTCTGGCTCAGGTCTTATCTATGGCCAGATGTGAAAGCTAAGCCCGGCTTTCAGCCAAAGCCACAGACACAGACAGGCTCTCATCCCCTCATCCGATGCTCAGTGAGCTCATAAATTAATTGCCAACCGGAGAGCCAGTCGAGTGTCCGAGTGTCCAAGAGTCCAAGAGTCCAAGAGCCGTCTCTCGCTGCATAATTGATGTTAGCTTTCCATTTTAGTTGACAGCCTTTTCCAGTTTTCCAGTTATCCAAGCCGCCAAAGTGCGTTGCACTCCCACTGAAGGAGGGGATGGATCTACGGGAGGGTAGTGCTGCTGCTGCCGGTCGGTCAATCCTAATTGAAGTGCGAACCCGCGAGTTTTTTTGCTCCACTCAACGGGTTGTCCATCATCTCTCTCCTGGCCGCTGTTTTCCCACAAATTGACAGTAATTAGATTGATTGCGGCATCACCTGGCTGGCGGTGGCTACATGCAAATTGCATGCTCACCAGAGACGCCTCCCTGCTGCGGCTCCGACAGGGGGCACACAGCAGTGGCAGTGATTAATTCATCTGGCGAAAGTATTTTTCGCTTTTCAGTTGACAAGTTTTTTATTATCACTCTTTATAACCATAGAAGAGGGTTTTGTGGAGATGGACTTACTTTTGGGTATATAATTTATGGTATTTTCTGTTGAAATGACAATCAAAGGATGTCTGAATCTTCATGGTTCTTGGAGATATTACCATAAACCTCTACACAATGATTTCAGTCACTTTTTTACAACTAAATAACGAAATTGATCAGGATTGAACTTCGTTTTCCTCAGATGTCTTTCTGTTTTGGATTGAACACGTTGATCCCTCCTTCTCTTGAGAATATTCACTCAATTTGGCTACTTCTGGGGCAAACCTAACCCTAAACTTTTGATCTTTATAAGTCATTGGCTCTTAAAGATATTCCTACCAACTTTTCTACTATGATTAAGAGAACATTTTTACACCTACCACATGTTCTATGGTTACAGGGTATCTAACACTTCAGACCTCAAAATGCAATCCCCTTTTTCCATAGAAATTAATAAAATTCACAAAATGTATTTGTATTATTTTTGTTTGGTTTTCATTAATAGGGGAAGTTTTTTTTTGTTTTTTTGTGCCACAAATGTATCTGTATCTGTGGCTGTGACTGTGTGACTGTGGGGAAGGTGAAAGTCGTTGACAATTTTTGTCTGGCACTGGCAGAGTGGAACTGCGTTTGTCGGTTGCTTTTAATTGGCATTTAATTGTTTATTAATAATTTTAAACTGTCATCGGAAATATGTATGTGCCCCCCGGCGGCCGGCAATGAAAATGTTTGCTATTTGTGGCATTTGCCAGTTTTTATTGTGGATTCAATTAATTAAAAACCAATGGACTGACCGACTGATGGACTTGAACTACATATTTTCCAGCCAGGTCAAAGCACATACACATTCAGAAATGTGTAGCATTTCATGCGAAAAATGTGAAAAGAATATACAATAAAAATAAATAAAATAATGCGAAATATCTAGAGAGCAACTTGGAAGTGAGTTTTGGATTCTGTGAGAGCTGAAATGCAACTGCAAAATACAGCAAAATATTGCAAATAATCCAAAATGTTTTAAAAATATATTTAAAAATATTTACGGCTTATAAAAGGTCTTCCTCTTATTGAAAATATTAGACAAAATCTAATCATAGGAATCTTGTCATAGTTTGTGCCCGCATGCTAATGAAAACCTCCATGAAAAGTCGACGATTTCTCAGATGAATCATTGAATCTATCTGTGACTCATTCAGTCGAGTATTCAACAATACAAGAGTACGAGTCTCACTGTGATAGAGCTAGCGTTTCAGCAGCCTTTACTGCTCAGCCGATCTATAAGAGAAACCACCAAATGTATTCCTTTCCCTTTTATAATCCCAAAGCTTCTACCCATCAAAAGTATACCCCGTAATCCATCTTTAAGTTGCCTAATCTTACACTTTTCTTGAATTATCATCACACACTGCAATCAAGCCCATTCCCTGTCCCCCTGCCGCTGTGCCCCTCAATTACCGACAATTGTTTGCAATTTAAAAGTGAAACAAATTCGAAACCGGATATTGCCCAAAATTCATAAATTTCGACCCAAAAAGTCATTATCTGACATCAAACCGCAGTGCAGTGGCCACCGGGGAGGTGGTTTTCGGTGGAGCAACAATCAGCAGCCAAAAATCAAGGGGCATTAGGGGGTGGGGAGGGGAGGGGAGCAGGAGCCAGCCCCTGGACTAATTACATGGACACCAAGTTGGGGACGAGAGTCCCGGCCAAACCACTTGGCCCATAGCCAGTCGCCAGGCCAGTGGCCAGTCATGGAAAATTGCCATCAAATGAAAGAAAAACTAGAGTTAATTGTGCCCGTAGATAGCACGTTGTAGCTGCCACAAGGGGCAGTGTACGGGTGGGGGCGGGGGTGGTTGTTGGTTAAATTTGTGTGTGTGTGTGGCAAATGTTTCATGTAAATCGCAGCTTGGCAAATAAATCGAGGGAGAGACAACAGTCAAACATCAAGTCATCAGCCAAACAGCATTCCAAGCCGAGGGTTTTGATCAGACTGGAGTCTCAGATATGCACTGAGAGAAGAAGGGGGTGGGTTTTTGATGGGAGATACATATGTGAGGAGAGAGATCTCTGGCTTCTGTTTTACCTTCGTTACTGCTACACAACAGAGAGAGATACTTGAAGGTACCATGATGTCGCGGCACGTGATGTGTAATTTTGCTGAGTGTAGCCCAAAATGTGGAACAGGCGCCGTCTAGCATTTGCTTGCCTCTTGGTTGGCCCCCAAAGCCTGCACCACCACAACAGCCTGCTACAACATATAGCCACATCTTAGCCCCCGCCGAATCTCTCCCCCAATCTCTTGCCCCAGGGGGAGGTAGAGGGGATGGCGCCTCCATATATGCAGCAAGCCCGCAAACCAGCAGAGCCAGAGCCGAAGCCGAAGCCAAAGCTGAAGTCAACATGCATAAGCATAAGATAGTCATCATCGAGCGCATGGCGAGCGCATTAATGACTGCCTAAAGAGAGGGCCACAACGGAGAGGGGGAGGCAGAGGGGCAGAGTACACACTTGCATTGGGGGTCTGTAAGATAGTGGTGGTGGTGCGGTGAGGCATGCCTCACATGGCGGAGGCCAGGAGGAGGCAAGGCAACAATTGTTGTGGCTTTGCATTTGCGGCGCAATTTATATGCAAGCGATTGCAATGCGTGCACAAAACGCATACAAATGTAATTTGCAACGCGCGCGCGGATTCCTCATGCTCTTGCCCCAAATGCAAACAAGGGGCAGATAGAGGGGGGCGGGGGCAAGCAGCCGCTGCAGACAAGGCGCATATGAAATCAGTAGCAAAACACACACACACACACACACAGCCATGCCATGGAGCGGCGGTGGTGGTGGGTGCATGGCGGCTCATTTTGGTGAATAATTGAGACAATTACGCATATGCCCTCCCCCAACCCCCACCCACATGTGGCAGGCCCTGCTGCAGCCTAAAGCGTGCCGTGCCCCATTCAGACAGAGATCTAGGCAATTTGTATTTCAAGTGGCATTAAAAAATATATATGTATATACATATATTTAAACATATGCGGATTACATGGGAAATAGGCATAATTATGCTCTTGCATACGAAAACAGGCCACACATTTGTTATGCAAAGGAGAAAACAGGAGTCTAAACGTGCAGCCAGGCGGGCATTAGGCAAGGCATTAGAGAGATGCATAGATGCCATTGAAAGCAGCTCCCACTCCTCCAAGTTGTTGAATAAAAACTAGAGGAAATAGAGAGAAAAAGCTGGGAATTTAAAGTGCTCTAAAGGAGAGATATATTAATATATATTCCCTAAATATATTTAGGGAATGATCTCAGATTTTATAGGGGATAAAGGTTTACTTGTCTAAAATGTTATAGGTTTTTAATGAGTATAATATCATAAAAAGAATAGGCCAAACTCTCCTTTAAATTGTTTCATTTTAGACCCAGAATATCCATCAAAAACTATACAAATCGAATGACTTCAAAGGCCTAAATAATTCGAACAAATTCCCTGCCAATCTCTCTCTCTCTCTCTCTCCCAGTGTGACTTAGCAGCTGGTAAGAGGCTGTACCAGGTATCTTAATGTCAAGCCCCCAAAGCCTTTCCATTGCTCTCTCGCATTGTTGCTTAGCAGCTGGTAACAAGCAGTAACAGGTATCCTGATGTCGAGGCCCTTGTTGCCTTTCCATCTGGTATTTACATTTTATTTTTTGTACAAATGAAAACCTTTTTCTGTACTTATATTTTCTATAAAATATTCCCTTTGAAAATAATATATTTTCTGCCAATTAATAGTATGAAAATCCCATCCCACAGCTTGTTACTTTCGTAACCTAATCCCTTGCCGCTTTCAATGAAAAACTGTTAAGAATTTTCTGAATTTTTCGAACACTTATTGCTGTCCGACATGTCCGAGGCCTCCGCCGTAAGCCTCCAGTAATCCCCGACAGAAAGACAGAAGCACAGACAGAGGCAGAGGCGGGCGGACACGGAGTCTGAGTCACTTGAAAAGTATTTATTCTGCTTGTTGTCTGGCCTCTGCCTCAGCTCTGCCACAGCCTCAGCTCTGCCACAGCCTCAGCTCTGCTCGACTCTGCTCTGGATCTTCATATTCATTTAAATTTTTGAACCAAACCAAACCCCCTCCCTCCCTCTCTTCTGTAGCTGGTGCTTCCCTGCTGCTGCTTCTGCTGCTGCTTCTGCTGCTGCTGCTGCTGGTAAAAAGTTCAAGTGGCAAGTTCCCTTTTCTGGGGGCATGAACTCATCAATTGAGCATGGAAATAGTTGGGCCTCCTCCTCTGTAATTTGTATGGGGCGGCCGCCGCAGCAATAAATTGACTTTGATGGGCCATTCCATATTAATTTTATTATTAATTCCTTCTATTTTTGGTAATCAAAGCCAAGTAGTCCGCTGGTCCGCTAGATGGGATGGACGGACGGTGCCTTGTTCGATGGGCGGCATCGTAAAAAATATACGACTACGACCCGGGGTATGGGAGGGGCAAGAGAGTACGAGTGAGGGTACGAGTTTATGCAAAATTAATCATTAAATGCAACTCCAGGGTAAAAGTATTTTAAGTGAGTTAATTGTCGAGCCACGCGTAGCAGCAAAAAACAAGAGAGACGGAACTAGACCAGAGGAGTATAGGCCCAAGAGATACCCATTACCCAGGAATCGCCTCTGAAAGTATTTGTGGCTTGGAAAATGTACGAATAGGTGTTGCGTGTCTTCCAGACCCTCTGTGAGAGAGAAGTTTTGCTGATGGAAACCGTTTTTTGACTGCTTTAAACCTTCGATAAGGTTTCTTTTTGAAGGAAATAGAGGATCGTTAGTTCCCTTCTATTTAATGAGGCTGTAAAGAAGGGAGTTTTGCATCAGAGGCCGAATTTTTCAATAGATTTTTGAGGGAACTTCTTTAGTTTTTATAAAAATTATCTAGGACTTGTTGTCTTATCATTTCTTCGCCTACAATATACCCCCCATTGATACCCCCTAGATATCCTGTATATAGAAAAAACTTTAGTGCACAAACGAGGCCATAAGTTATGCCATTTTGCGTTGGCAGTTAGCCCTCTCTTTTTTCCAACTGGAAAAGTTACAAAAAATTACAGGAAAATGTTGTTAATTACGTTTTCATACACAAAACAGCGGCAGCAACAAGAAAAGCAACCTGCAACAGGAGCAGCAAGAGGGCAGATGCAGGGGGGCAGGGAGGCAGTGGCAGTAATTTGTGTGCCGAGCCCTTGTGCGAACAACACAGTCTGTGCAAAAAGCCTGCGCACGTCCAGCACTTGTCCAGCAGCAAATGTTAAAAATGCAACAGGAATGAAAACAGAAAACAGAAAAAAAAAATTGCTAAAACTGTGGGAACAATGTTTCACTTGTGCCGCCTGTGCCACATGTCTGTGTGCCACAAAACACGAATTGCCATTTAACTGGCATCTCCATATACATACATCCTGTATCCTGTAGCTGTAGCTGTATCTATGGCAGGCCTCTCTCTGGAGAGAAAGAGATACAAATGCAGTTACGGTTGTACAATTGGAAGGTGGTTTAGGGCATGTTTGGCATACTAAAATTTGTAGCTAATTAAGGCAGAGGACTGCCTATGTAGAAGCTGTGTAGAATGTGCAGATATGTAGAAGAATGGAAGTCTGAATGGCAGGGAGTCATTTCGGGTTAAGATTTTGTGGCCAGAAACCTGAGGGCTTCAGGGGTCTATCTTTTGTCCCCTTGCAGTATCCAAACCTTTCAAAAATTCCCCATTTATGATACCCGAAAAGGGTTCCAACTTGAGTGCCTTTTGCAGCTCCTTTTGTGGTTTCATTCTTGAATAAATCATTGGCATGGAAAATGCACAAAATTTCCTTTAATGAGTTTACCCCTTCCCCCACCCAAAAGTGCGGGAAAAGTGTGCGAAACTCATCAAGAAATTCTCTTAAAAATTGATTAAGACTCGTGTCTGTGCTTCAGAAAGTTTTCAATGAACTTTTGCCAAGTGCGTTTGTTGTTGTTGTTGCTGTATCTTTTGTTGTTGTATCTTCAATTGTATCTGTATCTGTTGTTGTTGTTGTTGTTGTTGTATCTAGTATTTCCTGTTGTTCGTTCTGCTGCTTCCATTTATGCGAATAATTTTTGTGTTCTTTTTTCAAGCAATTCGCTTCTAATTGCTGGTAATTGTCTCTACTTGCCCCAAACGACGAGCAGCACTAGCACTGGCACTACTGCCACTCATTGGGGCAACAGCTGCGAGACCCAGAGACCCACAAAACTCTGAACAAAAGCAGCAAAAGCAGCAACAAAATGGCAACAAAAAGTAGCATGTAATAGCAAATTATGTTGCAATTACAAAAGCAACGTTGAAGCAAAGCGAAACAACGATGGAAAACTGAGGAAAAAGTTGGGAAAAAACAAAGCAAAGCACACAGCAAACATATGTAGAAAGAGATCTATGCTACCTCTCCCTCCCACTCTCTCTCTCTCTCTAGCTCTAGTTCCATGTGTAATTGTTTCTTTTTATCTGCTTTTTGTGGCAAAAGATACGCAAACACGAACACACGTAAAAATTACGGAAAAATACAAGAAAAACACAGAGCAAAAAAAGAGCTTGAAAATTGCAGGAAATTGTCAGGTCTTTTTTGGGTGAGTCTCTAAGCATTTTGGTTCCACCTTGAATACAGATTTAATTGCTTGAAAAAAATACACAAACAAAGAGAGAGAGGTAGAGAGTGGGAGGGGGAGAGACGAGATGCCTACTCACAAATAATTCAAGTCAAACAATTTAATTTATGTCAATTAAAATGAAGAGAAAAAGTGTCAAAGCGACCAAGAGATGACACAAACAAAGATAGATCGGGCTGGGAATCGGACGGAACCAGTTCTAATCTGCTCAGAACCACTGGGAGAGAGCAAAGAGCAAGGCTTGAGCGGCAGATGCCGTCACTGGGAACTTTTGTTTCACTTCTTCTGTTTTTTTTCTACTTGATTTTGACCTTCAAAAACAACTCCCCCACCCTGGGAGAGAGTCATTTCTCTTTTTATCTTTTATTTATTAAATATTTTAACCTCTGAATCAACTGTAGCCAAACTTTCACTTCAAATTCACATAAAAAACGAATTGCAGAAAAGCTCAAGGAAATGGAAATGGGAAAAACCTTTCATAATTTTTAGTTCTAGCCACCGCTTCTTCTTTTCTTCTCCTCTCTCACGTTTTTTGTGTATTTTTCCTTATAATTAATTCAGTTTCAGTTTCGGTTTTCTTTTTTTCTTCTGTTTTTCCTTCCGTTTTTCACATAATTATTATACAGAAATTTGTATGGTTTTTCGTACTGTTTTTCCCCCTAAAACAATTAACTTTTTGTGCAGTTGAGAAAAAATCAACATTATTTGCATGAAAATTTGTGAGTTAAGGTTAAGTAAGGGGTATACGAAAAAATAAAGGGAAATATTTGAATGATTGACCGAAAATAAACATAAATAAAAAACTTGCATGTGGATACTGGATACTGGAAACTGGATGGATACTGGATTTTGGGTTCTGTTTATGTGGGAAATTCAAGTTTTGGAAAAACATTTGCAGCTGCAGATACGAGTATCTGCATCGTATGATGTTGTGTTATTCTTTGCCCAATATTTTGGGAGATGAGAAGGCAATATTTGTGTGGGTTTTTTAGATTCCATGAGGCATTGACTTCATTTCACATAAGTAGCTGTATTGTAGCTATGGGAATGGCTGCAGAGTCATGAGAAGATCTTTCAACGAACCCTAACGGTGGCTCAAGAAACCACATATCATGGTTGTTAATTGGGAGGTTTTACTGTATTTGTTTACTTAAGATTTTATGGGAATTATAATTTTAAGGGTTTTTCATTGAAGAAAAGGCATAAAAAAATATTTAAAAAATAGTTTGAAATATTTTAAAGATATTTCGATTACTTTTAGATATTTTTAAGTATCTACTGGCACTTTTCATGCCTAAGATACCACTTTAAGCTACCCAACTCTTCAGCTTTTTGCACTTTTACCCAACCATCACTCATCTCTCTTTTTATTGAATACTTTTTCCATTCAATCTGGCAATTTTTTTGGTTGATTGATTCGATGTCATTCATTCATTGCTTTAACATCGAATCTCTCTCTGCTGAAGCGCAAGGCTAATGAATGCCTTAACCCATTTCAATCAACGCCTTGTCAAATCAAAACGGAAATATTTTATAAACATTTTCATTACATAAACGAAAGAGAAAGAAAGAGAGAAACGAAGAAGAGCGAGAACAAATCGAATAAACAATCGCAGTAAAGAGGAAGAGAATGGAAATGAAGTGGAGACAAACCGCAGATGCCATAAGAATTAAAGGAAATTAAATTGAAGGGTATTTTCCCTGGCATTGTGTTGCACCTACACACATATGCATAGCAATGCTCGTTGCTCTGGATGTTGCATGTTTCTTGTCAGTCGTCATTGATGGATAAACAAAAGGGAGCGAGGCTGCGAGGGTGCGAGGGAGGCAATGCAAAACCAGAAGCGAAGCCGATAGAGTTTCTGTGGCAGCCACAGAAAAGGGACAGGAACTGCCACAGCGACAAAGATGCACATATAAACAAAAAGAACAAACAAACAGCAGCACACTGCCTGCCACACTGCGCTGCGCTGCCTTCCACACTGCCACTTGAGAGAAAGGCACTTGTGTGCTGCCGCTGTCGCTGCCGCTGCTGCCACACATGCCAAATGAAACATGCCACAGAATCAGGGCGAGTAGTGAGGGGTGGGGTGGGTGGGTGCCACGTCTAGAAAGAGAGGATGTGCTGCCACATAGGGAACGGAATGCAATGAGAATAGATGGAAGAAATGTGGCACACGGAATGATAGCTAACGATTGGAGAATGTCGAACAGTTGAAGGGAGGAAGCGAAAGAGTCATAGATAAGAGATGGGGCGTGGATATCTCACAGAAACAATTGTCACAATTGCCACGCCCCGCATTAGAGATTTATGCAATGCCAACGCCCCTTAAAAACAGAAGAGACACAGAAACAAAGTCAAGTCTCGCCCTAGTAGATGACTAATTAGTAGAGCTATGAATTGCTGCAGCCACAGATGTACATATGTATGTATCTGGCAGATGCAATCCCCTCGGTAAAGCTGCAGCACTTGTCTGGGATGTGAAGTGCCAGTTCCAGGGCCACAGATGTACCTTCCCATTCCAAACAAACGACCGACAATTGGCATTCCTCAAGAACACTTCTTTTTCTTCGGAAGCAGAAGCTTTGTTGCTCTGGTGTTCCATTTCCCTATAAATATTGATTCGGAAAATTAAACAGGGTTCACCCCGATTGGAAAATGCAATCAAAATACAAGAATAATAAAGAAGAACAATGAAAAACAATGAGGAACAATGATGGGGGGCAGAGGCACAAAGGGCTGTGCCAGACTGCCACACAAAAGACTGCAAGATGGGAACTCTCTGCCGCTGAAGTGTTTACAGAATCTACAGATCTATAAGCAGAGCAGATCTGTAAAGAGAGAAGAAAGAGAGCTTAAATGGCTCCACGATAAGTAGGGGGAGTACCACTCGAGGCAAAACTGCGTCTGGCATTTGAAATACTTCGATTTTCCATAGTTTTCTTTTTTGTTTGGGCTATTTATAGGAAAAGGCCTGGGGCATGTGCCCCATGGGATGGCTGCATGCTACAGAGATTATCGTTGGTAAAGTGTTGGGATCAATCATGACAAATGATTACAGAGGAGACGATTGGAGGGGTGTGATGAAAAATACTTATGAAATGTTTAAAGAATATTTAGGAAATGTAATAATTGATGGGTATTTAAGAGGACTCTCAATTGGGGGACTTAATTTTCACTATGAAATCCATAGAAAAGATCAAACTATGATCACAATGGTGCAACACAGCCTTAAAGCAATACAAAAAATATTTATCATAATGCATTTAGCGCTTTTGAGGGTATACGCGTGTTTTTAGCGTTTAAAACCGCGTGATCTTCACAAGGAGGCGTTTATGCTGCTTTGCTTGGAGACGATTAAAAACGCTTTGAACACAGTTGATCGCGTTTTTAATAGCTTTCATTTGCGCGTTTTAAAACGCGTAGAAAACCTTTTACGCGGTTTTAACAGCACTCTAGTTAATGTTGAGCAGCCAGATTGTTAGGGGCTATGTTAGGCGCCTATTACTGCTGCAATGACTCTTCCTAGCTCTGTCTCTGTCAGAGCCAAATGGTATACCCAAATAAACACACATTTTCCACTAATTTCCATCCCCAAAACAATTTTCTAGCACTATTTAAACGCCGCTTAAACTTTGATTGGCTTTAAGAGCCGCATAACATTGAAGAGCCGGCATAATAAACCCGATTTGAATGCAGAAATCTCTGCATATTCCCCGTGACCTGTGACCCGTGTGACCACTAACCCAATAAAAATTAAAGCAAATAATTCCGAAATTCCCTGCCCGCCCGCCACACACGACTTTTGTTACTCTAATATTTATACACTGTACTCTGGACTCTTTTTTTCTGGTGAAATTTCTGAATCTGAATTTGAATTTTCTGGTATTTATTTCCATGTTTTCTGTGTGTGTTTTCCTGTGTGTTTGGTCTGGTTGGTCTCTCTGGTTGGTAGCATTTGGATTTTTATGTGTTTTTAATAGGAAATAAAAATGAAATCATGTGTGCAACAGATTGTGGTACGTCCACCCCGTCCCCCACCCCAGCCACAAAAACCCAACTGGGATTCTAAATCTCTCTATTGCGAATACACTCGTATTTTGCGGATTTGTTTTCGGACTCCATCGATAGAGGTGGGTGATGGGTGGTGGGGATGGAGATGTCACACACCAACGAAAAAAAGCAAAACATTTACGGATTTTGGTTTTGGAGCCGCAAAACATTTGATTCCATTTGGTTGCAAGTCAATTGATTTGTCATGACCAAAAGCCCACCGTCCACGCCCACAAATCAGGGCGCTACCACCCACAAACCACCCACAGACCACCCACCGAATACCAGCTCTTAACCCCAATCTATAACCACAATTGCTATACATTCGAAATTCAATTAGTTTGACTTTAGTTTGTAACGCTCCGATATATTTTGCCATTTGCCAGAACTTTAATTGAATTTGGACAGGGGTTGTCCCCCCTACGCCCTTTTCCCTTCCCCCTTTTCCCTGTGCCTTTCCCAATAACAATGAAATTGCACAATATTTTCGGTTAAAGTTTTAGCTGCCACGCCCCCCTCAGAGCCCGAAAAAGGTACTTAAACGGTATCACAAAAATACAACGAAAAAAAAAAATGTATGTAGGTACGAAAAACCGCAGAGCAAAAACGAAATGAAACGTAAAGAAAAACGAAAACAAAAGCCGGAAAACAATTTGATGAAAGCGCACCAGGGAAACAGTAGAGCGTGAAGAGAGCCGCTGCGGGTCTAAAGGGGAGGTGGGAAATTGCCAGGAAAAACTATGGCTAGGCAAAAGGCGGGCGCTGGGGCTGTGGCAGGGGCTGGGGCGGGGGGGAAAATTCATGAAGTTCATGCGAGGCCAATGACATTTGGTGTAGTTTTTACTTGATTGCAGGTTGATTCGTAAACGTAATCGGATTGCAATTGGCTCTGCCCTCCGCCCGCCGTCCTCCTGGCTGTGCCTGTCCCTGGCACTTGTTTCCAGAACACGTGCTCTAAGAGGGAGGGGGAGGGGTGTTTTTGATTGTCCGGATACTACGGATACTCCGTATTGGAGTGCAATCATTACCCCCAGCCACACACATTCGATTGCTTGGAAGTTTCTCCTGGCCCTGGCCATAGCCCCCGGGGAGGTGTTAATTGCACCTCAACCTAGCGTAGCCTGTTCCTTGCCTTTCGTTTTTCGTGTTAATGAAAATCACTGGAAAAACCTTACGATTTTTATGACTTGTCTGCCACGAACACGCCTTTCCTTAATTATGGGCGTGTGTCTGTGTGCATTTTGTTATTGTTTCCGACACCCCAGAACCATTTTCGAACCATCCTCGAAGAAGAGGGAGAGTTTCGTTAGAGTTTTGTTTAGATTTCTCACTCTTCAATGCCGCCTACGCCTCTCGCCTGCGACTCTCTAAACAAATGGCATTGCCAGAGGTAAACAGGAGTTGCGTTTCAATGCCAGAGGTTCCTCCTAGTCGAGGGCAACGGCTGTCAACAGATGAGCTATTCGGAGCAGGAAATGCTTCAAGAAAGCGAAAAGATAATCACTACCTTGCCATTGAACCAGCACCAAAGAGAGCTCTCTCTCTTGCGTTCCTCTGCCAAACATTCCGCTATGCTATGGCACTTCTGTGCCATTCTCAAACGTTCCCCATGCGTTCAGCGATGCAACAGCTGTCAACAGCCGTACATTTGAGGCTGTCAACGCCTAAACAATCTTTGAAATTAAATATGAAAATAACCAAAAAAAATGTAACAAAAAAGCAAGAAAAAATGGAGAGGAGAAAACAAAAGAAAAGAAGAGTTGTAAACGAAAGAAAAACGTTTTTCCACGCTTTTGTTTACACTCTGCTTCCGCTTTTTTTTTTGTTTTTTTGAGGCCTCCTCTTTTCTATTTACAAATTGTGACAGCGACTTTCTTTTTTTGTTGTCGGTCGGTCTGTCTGTCTGTCGCTCGGTTTGTTTGCGCTTCATGGTTCGTGGTGTCGTTTCTTCTTCCACTCGAAGACCCCGACGATGACATTTTCAAGAAGGTGATAATTCTCTTTTAATAGTTTTTCCGGCAGCCCGAACAAGTGACATTTATCGGTGGCTCCCGTGCTCCCGATGCTCGATGCTCGGGGTGACGTGCCTGGCATTCAAAATGCCCTGCCCTACCCCGCCCTGCCCACAGAACTTTCGCTAGATTTTAGGAGAGGGAACTTACGTGCGATCGATCGATCGTATGGGGGTTCATTGCCTCAAGAGGCAGAGGGCGTGGTATGTGGATCATTTTTGGTTGAGGCTTACCTGGAAGAAAAAGAGGAAATATATGAGAATTAGTTTGGGGAATTTAAAGAGAGATTGCTATAGAAATATTTCAGTCATTTAAAGAACGATTTTGAGCAGAAGAAATTGTGGAGAATTTCTCTACAATATATATGAAAAAATACTAATTATATTCTGAATTGTTTTAGGAAAAGACTTCCCCCAAATCTTAGCAATTTAAGCACAAAACTCTTTAAACAAATCTTTCATTTATCCATTAATTCATTCATTCATTCGTCTCCTCCCCAAAATCAAAGAAAATTCACGTGTCAGCGCATAATTTTCTCTTCAATTTTATTTCACTTTAAATGTCTGTCACTAATCCATCCAATAGATCCCCCAGCCGCCCACTCCCTGGCCTGTGAAAATGTGCCGCCTAGAAATTTTCAATTCGCCAGGCTCTCTGCCGCATTTGCAGTTGGAGGGAAAACCATCGTCACGGGCAGACAGAGGCAGCCGCTTTTTGGCCAAAACCAACCACACAAAACACACAGCTGCAAGGAGGAAAATCTCGGGAAAATCGAAGCCCGAAAGCGGTACAGCACAGCAGTTAGATTAGAGAGGGGGGGAGACAGAGAGGCAGAGGAGGGGCTCGTACTCTCTGGTGAATCATTTTCAATTAGTGTGAATCGTCGTGGGGCAGGGCAGGGGCGGACGTAGTACTCGTTTTAGAAGTGACTCACACGACAGCAGCAGCCGCTGCTGCGATTCATTCATAAAAACACAAATGTATTCAATGTCAGCGATTGAAAAACTCAGACGAACACTCATTTCCAGAGAATTGCAATTATTTTGCACTTAGGATCGTCGTCCCAGGGCGCCAGTCAACCGGTGGGTCTTATGTCATTTTGGGGGCTTTTCTTGTTGCCTTTTTTTAATGTTGCCCCACAGCTGTGGCACAATAATTATTGTACGTACAGCCCCAAACACCGAAAACCGCTAATTTGCCTAACGACCGCATTTTATTCATGGACTACGACTGGACTCTACCTATTTTTTATGCTGTGTATTTTTATAGGCGTGACAGACTGGAAAGGAAAGGCAGCAGAGAACGGTAGTTGTAGAATACGGAGAACCACTTCTGGGCCTAAATTGGACTCGACTCGAGTCGGAATCGGTTGCAGTTCCAGTTGCAGGTTCCAGTTGTTGCTGTTGCCGCTTTATCGCTGACACAAAAGGCCCAGCCAGTCGCTTGACCCAGTCGTCGTCGTCGTCGTCGTACCCGGCACAAGGCACACATACAAAAGTGGGTCGATTCGTGAGTACCCCACAACGAATGTACGAGTGTATGAGTATTTGTAGTCTTTGAAGCTGTTCTTGTTGCGAAAAAACGATTTACAGCTGCAGTTTGCTGGGGTTTACGATACTCTTTTTGGATGAAAGTGCAGGCATTAAGGTTTTCCGATGAGGTTCGGAAGAAGGTGGGATTTACAGGCAGGAGAAGATATTTAAGTGTCACTCAATCCTTTTCAGAGACCTTTAACATAGCTCTGGGCTTAATAGGCATGCAAACCCCTAAGTTAGGATCACTATATCATCAAGAAATGTGTTGAAAACCATCTTGATCTAGAAAAAGCTGAAGAATTTCGAGGGAAAGTCTATAGAAACGATGGAAACAAAAGCTTCATATATTTCCCCAATATTTAATCTGAAAATTTAAACAAATTTGTATCTAATATCTTTCTTCTTTCTTCAAGAGTATCTCCCACTTCGATACATAAACTGTATCCGCTTTTTTCTGCATTTCCAAGTGGTTCTTGTTCGTGAATTTCTGTTGTTATTTCTGCTGCAGCTTCTGGTGTTGTTTGCTACTTTTTTTCCCCCCTTCTCGCTGCCCCTGCCCCTTGCTGCTGCCTCGTAATGTTGCTTTTGTCACTTTCAGTGCGATTACTGCTGCAGCACTGCCCCTGGATGAGTCGCCTAAGTGCAACACCAAATTGAATTTAGACACTTTAGACGGCAAGGCAGGGTCGGGTCAGTTCCACCAGTTTCCCAGATCCCCCAGTTTCAGTTCACAGTTCCCAGTTCCACTTGGCCTTTCACTTTATCCGGATTTAAGTTAGTTAGGCGACAAACTTGTAAACCATTTACAGAGTCATCTGTTCCTAGTGTTGTCTGGTGGCCTGCTGCCTGCTGCCTGTTGCAACTTGTGGAGTGCAGAACACAGAGAGCAGAACAGAACACAGATTGAAATGCAGTTAAGCCAAACGAGAAACGAGATTGCACAAGCAAGAGGAAGGGGCTTGGGCTTGGGCTTGGGCCTGGGCATGGCAACAGTTTCTGATCAACCTTGAAATGAGGCTGAGAGCTAAGAGCCGAGAGGCGGCTGCAGCACAAGCCTGTAATTAAGCCAAGAGCGGGACAGGGGGCGGGGGGCTTGGACTAGATTTCTTAGGCACTTGGGAGTGCAGCACTTGGCAATCAAACGGAAAACTTTAAGGCAAATTGAATTATGCTTCGTTTTAGGGGGAAAATTATAGTTTTGATAAGAATATATTTGAAACCCAATGGGAAAAGAGCTTGGGAAATGAAATTAAAGGCCTGATAAGTTTTACAGCTAATTTCTAAGAGAAAAACATTAATGAAATCTAACAAAATGGCAGAGAGAAGAAAAATATAAGTATTACACCCATGAGGTTGTAAGAACAGGAAATACTTTGATTCCCAGGAATTTTTGGAACCAATACTTTAATCCCATGAAAGATGATAGAAAGAAAGACTCAAACCATCGCCATTTCCCACTGAAGTTCCTCGAAATTAGATCTCTCTCTCGGAGTCTCCAGTTCTCACACTTTAAACCAGAAACATGACGAATTTTCATTTTCAACGCCCTTCAAAAAAACATCACCGGAAGCGGAGAGAGAGAGAGAGACTTTCACCCAAAAGCCACCGCCAAATGAAATGAAATATTCTCATATTTCTCGCTTTTTTTTGGCCAATGCCCTTTCCATCTTTCTAATTTCCGCATTTAATTTAGTAATTAAAAGTCAAGAGAGCCAGAAAAAAAAGGCGAGAAAAAAGCGATAATTAAACAAACAGCAGCAACAACTTTCACCCTGAAAGGCGAGTGTTTACTACAGTGTCTGCGAAAAGTTTTCACGATCATCATAACATTTTAAAGCATACATTTTAAAGTAAAGTTTTACACTCCCTGGGGGTGTGGCAGGGGCAGAGGCAGGGTGGAAACAGAAGTAATTAAAATGTTTGCCAACTAAATAAATAGAAAATAAAGTGAAAACAGGAAAAAAACAAAAACCGAATTGGAATTGATTATGAATATCATTTGTTCTATTAACTGTACTAAAGTCCTGTGTGCAAATTTGATTGCTGTTATCATAGTTATAATAATTATTATTATTTTATGCTTGTAATATGATAAAAACATCCTCCCGCCCCCCCCCCTCCAGCGGCTGTAGGGATGCCCCTTCAGGGATGCATAATGCATATTTAAGTGAAAAATGATTTTCATAATTAAATTATGTGTGGAAATTCCACACACACACACACACACACACACGCGAAAATCATTCTAGATTTACCTCAATAATTAGATTTTCCGCAATTGTTACTAAATTACGGACAATATGATAATGAAAAATGTCACGGAAAAATAGCAAAAATATGTTTATGGATTTTGTGCTTAATTGAAGCATCAATAAAAGTCATCAAAGTGTGGGGGAGGGGGTGTGGCAACCCTTTGGGTTATTATACCTACATTAATGTCAGAGAATTGGAGGGAATAGAAATTTAATTTAATTTTTTTATTGATTTTTTTGGAGGGCTTACAGGAAGTTTAGAAACTATTTTTCTATCGACATTTTTCCCTTACAATGGATTGCTATGGATTATCCATAAAAGTCTTCAGTAATAGGAACTTTTCTATTTCCAAATACAAAATATCATCAGTAAATAATTTTCCATAAATTTCATAATAGTTTCAAAGCTTTTTTGAGGCCTTCTATCATTTCTTAATCTTAGAATTAAGTGTTCTAAATATATTCTTATCAATGTTATGACAAAACAAAAGACTTGTGCTCTTATCTACAGGCCACTGCCTCAACAAAAAGAAGAGAAAGACAAACTTAACTTGACCATAATATTTAATTGCCTTTAGCCCTGTCCGCCTGTCTGTGCCCCTTAAGCTGTTTTCTTGCCACAACTACGGCACGAGTATAATGCTCTCCTGTTCATCCATCATTCAAAAGTTTGCCATAGTTTCCCTAGGATTTTCCTTCCTCTCCTTGAACGACAAACTTGAACTTTTTCTTCTGCTTTTCTTCCATTGTTGTTGTTATTTTTTGTGTTTATCATTTGTGTGTCTGTGTGTTTGTGTGTGTCTGTGTTTGGCCTCCCGAAGAAGTTTTTCATTTAGTTGCGTTGCCAGGGCCAAAAAACTGGGCAAGTGGCAAATAAAAAATGGAATTTATACAAAAGCCAAGTCGCTGACTGATAAATCCCGCAGAAAACACCACAGACAGAGGCCCCCTCCCCTCTCCCCCCTCTAGGCCACTATCCGTGGCTGCTATCGGTGGGGTGTTGGGCGAAGAAAATATTCATTTCCAGCGATAAGTTAACAGGCGTGACTAAGCCCACAAGGGGGGCGGAGGGGGACTGGAGGGTGCACAATGGCAGGAGGATGATAGTACGCGACTAGTACAAACAACTTTCAGCTGCTGTTTGTCCCCTCTCTCTGCTCTCTCTCTTGTCTCTTCCTTCTCTCTCTTGCTCTTTCTTGGCAAGCCCTTTTTCTGCAAGTTTTATTTTCGTTTTTTATTCACAACAAAATTAAATGCCATAAAGTGAAAAACTTTTGCTGTCTGACTCACGCACTCGCTCACGCTCACTTAGAAAGTAATTACGTATAACAAAAATATAGCCTAAAAAAAAAAACATCATCTAATAGAAATACTCACAGAGAAAGGCAGCAAACAGAGAGAGTGAGAGTGGGTTGGGGTGGGGTGTGGAAACTCCCCAGAGAAGTGCGTGAGTTGTGAAATTTATTTAAATTTAATTTTAATTCTATGTACTTTTTGTACCTTTTTTCTACCCCCCCCCCCCCCCTTTACCCCCTTTCCCCCGTTGGCTACAAAGAGAGCGACAGGCTGGAAGGCAGGCAGTTTTATGGCCAAAGCTTTTCACTTTTAGGGTCTAATGAAGGGGGTCTGTGGGTTGGGGGGTTGTGGGGCTATTGGTTTAGTCACGCACGACGTATAAATAGGCCGTTTTGGCTTTTTTCTTTGGCTTTTAGGCCTTTTTACAACCGTTTTTACAGGGTATTTGGGAGGGTTAAGAGTGTGTGATAAAACCAAGTGAAGGCATAGCTTAGAGGTTGGATAAATTTTAGATGTTTTCTAGCAATAGGCGGATATTTGGTGCTAGAAAAGATTTCTTGTTTAGAAGATACTTTTTGGTGGGTTATACATATAATTTGTGTATGCAGAGATACTCGTAGATGGTTCACCATCTGGATTTCTTCCACTTCGAACTCCATTAGTTTAGAAGCTTCAAGATATACCATATATTCCACCCAAAGATCTTTTTATTCCAAAAACATTTAATATTCCTTTATTCATAGAGTTCTTTGAATAGTTTTCGTGTGCAAAGTCGAATCACTACCTGGTGACCCCGACGTTTTATTAGTTGCCCTGAACCGCCGCTAAGCAGAACACTACCAAAAGAAAACTAGGCAACCCGCAGTCGTAATGCATTCCTTCTACCTTCTTTCCATTTCAAAGAACTTGTGAAATCCTTTTTAAATGTCAAACACTCCACTCGTAGATCCAATCAAATCGAATTATCATCGTGGAAGGACTTCCCCTGCTGGCTGCCCGCTGGCTGTCATAATTTTCGAACTGCATTCAAATTGACATGTTAATATGCAAACATCAATCCTAATCTCGGTCGAGGCGACTCGAATCGAGTCATTCACTCAATCTTGTTGGTTGTCCGCCTAATGAACAAGAGATTGACAATGCTAGAAACCAAACCCAAAGCCAGAGCCATTGTCCGCATTGTCCGCCTTGTCTGCTGGCCAATAAATGAGTAAATGGCACAGGAAGGCAGGGAGAGAGCGGGAGAGCCATAAAGGGGCAAAGGGAAGAACAGTGTGGCCATGTGGCATGTGGTGGTATGGTGCACTGGAGTATCTGTGGCAGCTGACAACTGTTTTGTTGCACGAACATGCTGGACATTTATCAAATTAAACAGTTTTCAGTGAGATGGCAGAGATTGGCCAGCAAATTGGAGCAGCAACAGCAACAGGAACAAGGCAAATGTTTGCCCATGTCCAAGGTGTAGAAACACCCAGGAAAACCCTCTAGTCCTGCAGCCAAGTGCTAAATTGTCTATTTTTGTAGGTGCTAGGATGGCACGGGGGTGATTCTCCAACCTCAACATCCGGTAAAACCAACAATGGACGTATAACGAGCCTCGTGTCATGCTCCTGTCCCTGTCCATGTCCCAGGCTCTATAATTGCCTTGGCAAAACAAATTTAGACATACATTTATGGTGTACACTGTCCACACACACCAACACCAACAGGAGGACAGGGTGTGGTTCATTAGCACCCCCCCATCCCCCACCCGCAAGGGTCTCTTAATTATACGATACACGGGGTCTGGTCCCCGGTCCGGTCATAGACGTCGCCGTCGGACAAGTGCGTGCAAATATTGGACTCTCACGGCGGTACGACGATCTCTCGCTCTATGCCACGCCCAAGGTTCTGCTTAAAAATAGGTCATAGCCTCTGGAACCTGAAACGAAACTGTCAATTACCAAGCCAACAGCCAGGCCAACAGCCAGGCCAATAGCCTCCCAAAAGACCTTTTTTCCAGCTCGTTTTTCGGTTCGGTTTTTCACATATCTTTTTTCGTTTTTCTTTCTTTTCGTTTCTTTTTTTTCCATCAAAAGTCAAACAGCAAGAAGCAAACCACACGAAAAAAAAAAAAAAAGTTGAGCAAATACAACGTGCTGGCAATACAAATATAAAATAATTAACTTTAACAATTCGCTCTCCCTCACACACACAGAGAGACGCACACTGGTGGCTACAGTCTCTGCCAGCAGTCGACCAACACCCCATTGAATAAACAATCAAAAAAAAACGATGACGAGAAATGAGCAACAGCATAAAAGAGAAGAGGGGAGAGAGGGGGGAACCAATGTAGAACAGAGAACCACAAAAAGGCAACAAAATCAAGAGAAAACACCAACAACAAAAAGCATAATAACAGTTAAAAATATTAACACATACACACAGATACAGATACGCCAGGCATTGCGCATGTGTGCGTGCTTTGGTTTTTACGCTTGAAAGAGACCAAAAACAGCCAGAAGCAGCAACAGAGAGAGGGAGAGAGACAGAGAGAGAGCAAGAGACCATTTGTGGCAAATCAGTGAAAAAAAAATGTGGGAGCATGTTAATACCCTGAAGTTACCCCTCTTTTTGGGGATCTATAACTATTTAGGATTTGAAGATCTTGGCATAAAAGTAAATCTATTAATTTGTTTACCCTTGGAAAAGGATAAGTATAATATCCCTGTAAGATCTATAGATCTTACATCATTGTATCGGCAACGTGAAGACTGAAATGCTTGTCTTTTACCGTTTTAATAATGGGAATAATAATTAGGAATATTTTTTGTTGATCTTGGCTTTGAAATGTAACCGATTATAATGGATTTTGTTAAGACAGGAAAATGGGATGTTTATCTCTCTAATAGAGCCAAAGAAGAGCTTCAACTCTTACAAAATTTAGACACCACAGTCCTTTTTCCTTGGGGTATACTTAGTAGAAAGAATAGAGAATAGATTGTAAGTATATTCACATAAAAAGTAATTGTAGTTACTCGATTGGTTATATTTTTATGAATTTTTGAATGGATTGGCGTTAGATCTCTCATACCTAAGATATTGATAGATATCTTAGGAGTCTTTCGTTTATACTTTATAGCCTCCAAAGAAGGAAGCTTCTACCATTGACACACACCTGCGTAGTCCCAGCATACCCCCGCCTTGAGCCATTATCAAGGGGTATGCTCAAAAGAAATACTTGTAGAAATGTTGAGAAATAAAAAAATGTATAAAAATAAAACAGTAGGTAAGTAATAATGAACAAAAATGGAAACTAGTTGGAACAGAGAGTCGACTGAGTCGGACAGGAAAACGAGGGGAGCAGAGCAGAGGAGAAGAGAGAGAGGGAAGCACAAATAAGTAAAACAGAATTGAAACCGGTTTGTGAGCCATTGCCATGCCATGGAGCGGAGCTGCTAGCTGCTGGCCAACAAACAACAAAACAGCTTTGGCTTTGGCTCGGTGTTGTATCCGTGAGATACAAAAATTAAAAAATCAGAAAAGAGAAGAAAAACTTTAGCATTTTAGATATATGGAGAGAGATAGTCGCCGTCGCCGCCGCCCGAAAGACTCTGCCTGTGTTTTTGGTACAAAGCTTTTTTTGGGGTAGGGGCAGGGACAGGGACTGGAGGGGGGACCCGTGTTTTAATACCAAGAAAATGTTATAAGGCCAATGAATTGAATGGCTCTGTTTTGAGGTGAGTCTGAGTGTCTGAACTTTTGTGTGGAGATCTCTGGAGATCTTTGACTGTTACTAGGCCTCATCTCGAGAGAGGTTTGGGAGATGAGAAAAGGTTCTTGGAACAAGATTGTTTTTTTTGGGAGGGAGAAGATGATGAATCGGTTTATATTTGTGCGTCTCAAATTGGTTTTTATGATGGGTTTTTTTTCTTGTATTTTTTATGATTTAATTAGGGTTTTATTTATAATTTTCTTCTCTCTAGAAAAGGAAGCAAAGAATGGGTGCCCCTATTGTTTTGGGAGAGGGTATTACTGATGGAAATGTAATATGTAATGGGGTTTATACTAATCAGTTTTGATTTATGGATTATTCATTTATTTTCTGATTATTTTTTCATCTTTTATCGCCCATTATTCTCTCTCGGTATTCTCCAATTAAATCGTTTGTATTGAGTGCATTATTCTTTTAAAAAATAAATCCAATTATTTCATTCATTAAGCAATGTTTTTATTCATTAATATCGTTGTCTTTGTGCTGCCATATGTTTCATTTCTTTTCGTGCTTTCTTTTTCCCTACTCTTTTTTGCCATTTCCCTTTCACTCTCTCCCCTACTTGCGTTTCATTTAATTGACTATTTATTCATGTATTCACATATGTGAATACATCGTCGATTGCAGTAGTTAAAGCATTGAATTATTATTATTATTTAACAACTGCGTTTTTTTGCTTTTCTTCTCTCTGTTTTTTGTTGCTGTTATTTAACCTAAAAATATGTATTTATAAGTGATGGATTTGTGGGCAATATTTGTATATTCAGGGTTTCATTATCTGTGCACGTGTGTGCGCACAAAATGCATTATGATTTGATATAATTAATAATTATAATGCCGCCACGCACAAAAACATTATTTTCAATTATTTTCTGTACCCCCCCCGAAGAATCCCCCTGGAAAACCTCACCCCCCAAAACCCAAAGCCAATAAGCCATTCCGACTGGCCATCTAACCATCTGTCTGTCAATCCATCCATCTGTCCTTCCATCTGTCTGTCAATTTTGTGTGTTTTAGTCAGTCATGTAAATTTAATTAAAACTGCACATTTAATTAGGGAAAACTGCAATGGAATGCCACGCCCTAAGGCCATCAGACCCCCACCCCCCCCTCTCATTACCGATTATAATTTAATGTTGGATTACAGATACAGATACAGTCTGGTCCAGTACAGTCCAGTCCATCCCTCAATCACTCACTCACTCATTCATGGCACTAGAAAAATCATATTCAAATATTGATTAGTGTACGCCATGAAAATGATAAATGATAGAGCAGATATATGCATAGATATATGTACATATATGCATATATAGGGGGGGTATATCCTATAGAGTTCTCTAGTTATTTTGATGTTTATGAAATTTTAATTGAATTTATGGCCAAAAGATCAGAGCCAGATTGTGTATGGATGTGTATCTGTGTGGGTGTGTGGGTGTCTGTGTGGCAAATTATTTTACATTTCCAATTAGCTAATGTCCAACAATATGCCACTCCGAATCGAATTGCATTCGTTGCACATGCCACTGCCGTTGCCGTTCTATCCCCCCCCCCAACAATCGTGACCCACTAAGAGTCTCTCTCTCTCTCTTTCTCCGCCCTGTGACCATTATCAACCATTGTCTGTGTGCGTGTGTGATAAGGGACTCTCTGTCGTTGTCCCCCGAGCAGCAACCTGACAGCAACATAAACCTTATCTAATCGCCCACACATTTCCCCAAACAGAGAGCCACAGAAACAGAGACGGGACGGAGTAACTTTTGAACTCAATAGAGCAGGTGAATCGGAGCACAGTTCTCTCTCTCTCTCTCTCTGTCTCTCTTTCTCTCTCTGTTTAGATGGAGGTCTTATCTGTACAGTCGAATGATGACCCAAATCAAAGACCCAACTGCAATGAGCGCAAATAAATGCACAAAAAAAGTCTCTAGAATATATGTAGAGTAAGTAAAGTAAAAACCTGACACAATTCCCAAAGAAAGAGACAGACAGAGAGACAGACAGTCAGCGCTTTCGAGAGTCAATCAAGCGAACAGAACAGCTTGTCGAACGAATTAGTCGATTACTATTTATTCGCTTTTTACGAGTACCAGTACGAATACCAGCACGAATAAGCATACGTGTATGTGTGTGTGTGTGTCGTCGACGTTGCTGGTCAAGTAAACAGCTGCATGAGTAATTACTGACTGCCACAGAGCCACAGAGCCACAGACCCACACAGATACTTACTATAGGTTCTGAATCATCCAATCATTCCAACTGTTGCTGTTGCTGTACGGAATAAGTAATTTTTATTTGAAAAAAGAACAGAAAAAAACAATAATAATAATTGCAATTATCTGCGCTACAGTCTTACGTATCTGTGAGATACATCCCCACGTCTGTACACACACATGAGAGTTTCTTCAGCTGTGCGAAACCAATCTGTAAGCTATCTGAGTTTCTGACCGAGGGGCAACGACTTTGTAGGAGAAGGAATCCCTAATGATTTTTGAAAAAGGGGAAAGACTTTGTTGGCGAAGGAATCCCTAAAGATAAGAACTGTTATTGAGGGCAGAATATAAACAAAATATGTATAAATAGGGGGTTTACGGATGACACCAAGATGTAATTCGATCTCTAATGAGTCTGTAGACCTTAAACTGGAATTTATTGAAATATTTCTTATGGATAATGCATAGAAAGAATGATCATAGTCATCGTAGAGGAGAAGAACGATGATAGCTATCAAGATAGATGCTAGTTGGAAGCCTAGATGAGAGACAGAAAGATAGATCATTGATTGGGTAGAGAGAGAGATAGATAGAAAGATAGAAAAGTATATATTCTGTGTTCTAAAGATAAGCGAAGTTCTATTTCTTTTCTAAGAATAATATGGACAGATTGGCAGGCATTTCCCCTAAAGATATACATATACCCAAAAAGTTTCCATTACTAGAATCACAGCTTATACTTTATAGTGACTGATTCCAAGTTCCTTTTCCAAGTTTTAAATTCTGAATCAAACTTCGAATACCCTTAAAAAATAGTTACTTCTTCTTCTTGAAATCATTTGCTGTGTCACTCGTACGTCATTAAGCCCCTATACCGGGGCATTACTTGTGTACACTCTTCAGGCTTTGTGTACCTGTCCTTCCGCTCCTCCTCCTCGTGTGCTTTGTGTCCCCTCCCCATATGAAATTTCTCCTCTCGAAAGCCTCTTCGGACCAAAGTCTGCACACGCTTCATGGAGCGACGCTGGTACGTGCTTATAAAGACAATTCAGTGCCTTCGAATCGATCAAAAAGTTGTGCCCCAGCCCCTCCAATGGGGACTTCAATATGTGTAGTTGTTTGTACGCTTGCAGACAGCCCCGAGAAAACAAAAAAACGCAGCAGCAGCAGCAACAACTGTGGAAACACGAGCAACTTTTCCATAAGCTGCAACTTTTTTCCTTTTACTTTACTTCTTTTATTGTCTTTTCAACTGTTTTCCTCTCTGTCGCTGTCTCTCTGTGAGCTACTTTTCAGCGGGTTTTCCAAAGAGTCAGAGAAGAGGAGTGGCAGGGGCAGGGGGGTAGTATAAATAGGGTAGATCCCCATTATATTTAATTTGCCTGGCATACGCTTTGTCAATATCGCACTTTCGTCTACCCCTTTTTCGCCACGTTCTCTCGCTCTCTCTCTCTGAATATACCCAAATTCCAACATGGCCCAAAGCGTTGCCAACTTCCGGTGCACGCGCAACATTCAGACAAACAGCCACCCAAAACAGACTAACAGACTGGGGGACGGACGGAGAGACGGTGGGACGGTGGGACTGACAGACCCACAGACAAAAGGATGCATGCAAAAGTTGTGTTGTTGACATTGTTCAGTCATTTTTCAGCAAATTAGTCATGAAATTGTGCATTTCTATTTGTCGCACCAAAAACTATACGTATTACGTACATAAATATATATATTATATATACATATATATGCTTATTATTTACAGTGAAGGGTTTGTGGGGAGGTACATGGTTAATGGTTACAGGAGGGTGTTCTGTGGGCTGAAGGGCGAAATGGTTATGGTTACTGCATTTGAGATGCAGAAGGAAGTGTTCTATGTACTTTTATTCTACTAGAATTCGATGTGCTGTAATCTCTACATCTCTCTCCCAGTGTGGCTTAGCAGTAAAGCTTGCATTTTCATGTAGACTTTATTATGTATATTTTTTTGTAATTTTTTAACTATATTTTAGCAACATTTTATGGAAATAAAAATGATATAGAGACTGATATTTCTATCATTAAGAATTCTATAATATTTTTGTATTATAAGAGCTTCTCAGAGACTCTACAATACTGGGTATACAATCTTTGAGGGCTTATAAGTATATCCTTGAGGCTATATCATCATATATTTCCTCACAATCTCCCAAAAATAAATATCCATAAAAGCTAGGCAAAATGTGTTTTATTATAATTTTATTATGGCATAATTATAGCTCCTCCCCCCAACTAATAAATGAAGCCTTCATTAGTATAGAAAATATGTACCGAAAATTCCAAAAATGCCAAAAAAGTTTAATGAAAAGCGAAAAAGCGGAAAAGCAAACTAATTTCGAGAACACAAATCAATAAATTAAGGAAGCAATAGAAGGAGGAGAAAGGAGGAGGAGGAAGTCAGGAAAGAGGAATGATTTAGGGGGGGGAGCTCCAATATTTCGGCAAACAATTAAGCAGCGGAAGACAAAGGAAAACTAAGATGGAAAGAGGAAGGAAATGGCCCCCGTCCCCGCCCCAATCCACTACTTTTGCTCCATTGTTAGTTTTCGGGGGGATACTTGAAAGCTGTTCCTTATTTTGGGAAATTTCCTGCCGCGCGATAAAGGCTGGCCCAAGGACACCGAACATCTAATATTCCTGTTTCAGTTACAGCATCAAATGCGGTAGTTGGCGCTGCTTTTCCTCCTTTTTTTGATGACCAAAATTCTCGACTATTTCTCCTTTTTTTAATGACCAAAATGCACTGTTCTCCCTCTCATTTCTACGCTCTTTTTTCTATCTCTCTGTCTCTCTTGATATATTTTTTTGCTGACCAAAAAGGTAGCGAACCAAAAAGCTAAAATGAAACGATGTTATGAATATGAATGAGAATGAGAGGACAGGACAGTGGGTGCACCCTATATGCTACTCCCATTTACCATTCCCGCTTCCCCTTGCCATTACCATAGGTAGGAAAAAGAGTTGAAAATTATATATATGTCATATGGGTGGTGTACGAAGGGTGGGACTGGGGGTAGGGATTGCCCAAAAAAGAGGATACAGTCACAATTGCAGTTACAGTCACTGCAAAGAGTTAGAAAACATTCATGGGGGCAGGCAGTGTAGGGGGCAGGGGGCAGGCAAACACAGCACGTATTTAATTCAATGCTTGACTCTCTTTCTGTCCTGCCCCCAGAACATGCCTCAATTGGTGGCCATTAAAATGCATAAATGTGGAACCGTTTTTGTCCTCGTTGTCCTCCCAAGAAGATGATGCAGTCATAACTAAATACTTCAGGACTCCAGGACTTTAGGACTTGGCTTGGCATTGCTTTGGGTTCCCATTGGAGCTCCTTTTGGGTTCCCCATTTGAATTACTGTGAATGGTGCCTGCCTCTGCCTGCCTTTCTGCCTTATTTACATGCTGCACATGTGGCAGTGTGGCAGTTCCGTGGCACTTTTTTGTGAGCGAGTATTATGGACGTTGAATGGGTGGCCTCCATGGAGAGTTGTGGTTCAGTTTTGTTCTGAATTGTGGCTAAAGATTGTAGGAGAGTGATGGACTCTGATAAAACGTGAGATTGGTCAGAGATTTCGAATGGAATTCTAGACAAAAATTCGATCTATCTTTGGGCTCAGAGCAGGGATTACATTGTTTCCCCCCTTGGACATATCCCTCCACTTTAATCCCTCCCCATCTTTGCTTTTTCTGCTGTGTAAAAAATTCCTCAAAATCTTTACCCTCTTCAGGGCAGAGCCAAACCTTTTCCAACACAGAATCTCATCCAGTTGGCACATTAAAAATTTATAATTGCAAGACAACAGCCAGACAGAGAGAGAGACAGAGAGACAGAGGGACAGACAGAGAGACAGACAGTCAACCGATGACGATGGCGATGTCTGGCGATGCGTCAGGCCCCATAAAAATGTAAAAGTATTCAGTGTGAAGTGCCCCCAAAGCCCCCCGCGTACCAAAGGGGAGGAGGGTGGGGGTTGAAGCTGCACTGCAACATTTCTTCCTTGTTGCAGGAGCTGGACTTTTTTTTGTGTGCAGTTTTTGCATTTACATTTTCACCGAAAACCTTTTGAAAGGTTGCCGAGAGAGAGAGAGGGAGAGAGAGTCTGAGAGGCTTAGCGAATGCTGAATGAAAATGTTTCTCTGTCTTAAAGTCATGTCATGTGCTTGGGAGCAGGAGGGGGGTGGAAGCCAGAGTCAGAGGGTGGCAGGGGGTGTAATGAGGGGCAGTAATGAGACGGCAGAGCAGAGCAGAGCAGCGAAGCCTGCCCCGTTCCGTGTCTTGTTAATGTTGTTAGGCTTTGGCATAAACCAGCATCTTCTTTTCAGGCTAATGAGAAATCTGTCTCAGTTTCCCAGAGCCCAGAGACCATACTCCCTCTCTCTCTCGCTCTCTTTTGGAGTTTCTGTGGCGTAATAAGAGGAGCAACAGCAGCAGCAGCAGCAGCGGGTACGAAAATAACAAGTAGAGGCATGAAACATTGAAGGATTTTAATTAAATAGGCTGTCAGGGCCTCCCATACGCGCTACAAGGCTTACAAGGCTGGAAGGCTGTTTCTCTCATAGAATTTATATGCCAAAGTCGTGCAGCGCGAAAGAGAGAGAGTGAGAGAGCGAGCGGGAGAGAGATGAAAGTAAGAGCTCTTAATTTCAAGGATGCATAATGTCATAAGCACCCGCCATTCTGATTAACAAAAGAATGCTAGACATTCTCTTAGGAGATATATTGCCTACCATAAGAAAACCCCATTAAAGCCACATAAAAGATGGGAGCTAATCGTTAAGCTTAATGTTTATAGAAAACCAATCAAATTCGTTTTGTAAGCCCATTAAAATCGGCTACCCCTTCCAATCGTAACAAGCCATGAGGCATCTACTCTTGAAGATCTGTTGAACAAGCTTCACTCCTTTCGAATCGCTTGAGCAGCGCCAGAGTTACGATGGTGTGTGGTTGACCTTTTCCATGATGTGGTGTAAGACTGGTGTCAGCGCATGCCAAAAAGGCCACCACTGGCTGTGGCTGTACCAAAAATAAAGGTCACATCACATCACAGCTTCGCTCAGACTCTGAGCATGCGCAATGGCACGGGTCAAAACCGGCGAATATCATGGATATTTCATGGATATTCAATCACGGTTTTCCGGGCAACACTTTCTCCACAAACACACACATTCACGCCCCTCGGGGCTCTCTCTCTCCATCTCTCTCTGTAATGGATGTCTCATCAATCAAGTATGATTTGGATATGCATATGTAGATATTTATTTAGCACTCTTTAGCCTCTGCTCTGGGGCTCAGATGGGGGCTTAAAGGTGAGAACAAGTTTATAGAAAAAGTATTCACACATATAGCAAAAGGTGGTGGGGGGAGGGGGTTCTTAAACGGGCGCGTGATATCATCTGATGAGCGGGTCTTAGCCCTGTTTTCAGCTTTTTCATTCGTATTTCTTACCTGTTAAGATGGCTGCGAATAATACAAAAACGATCCGTGACATGATGTTTGTTGGGGGGTTTTTCGGGGGCGACTTCCTTTGGCTTCCTTCCTTCCTTCCTTATTGGCGCTGTAATCCCAGGTTCTTATTTCTTTTTGCTCTCTCTTTACTTTTCTTCTTTTCGTTTCGACTCGTTTTCGAGGTTCCGTTACCGAAAAGGGCTTTTGGTTTGTTTTTGTTGTTGATGTTTTTTTTTTTTTTGGGAAAAAAAGGGAGAGATTTTTGTTGGTTGTCGGTTACTGCATTCGCTTTAGCTTTTCTTTTTTTTTCTTTTTCATGCATAAAATGTGTCGTTTTAGTGGCGGGGCGGGGATGGGTTGGGGTTGGGGGGCGTACTTTTGGGACTGAGTGTAGTACTTCTCTTTGGCACTTTACGGCCGCTAAGGCTTTTCCTTTGCTCTGTACTATATGTGTATTTTGTATGTGAATGTGTGTGTGTGTGTGTGTGCGTGTGTTTGTGTGTGTGTGTAAATATACTTTTAGCGCGCACTGTCAACACAAAAACTATGGACTTTGGTTTATTGAACTCGTTTCTCGTTTTTTGGAAAAATGATTTCACTTCACAAATATTTTGGAGGCGGTTTTTTTGTACACAGTGAGGGTTAAAAGCACACACTCACACACACACATACACATGCTGTGAATAGATCGTACGAAGCCAATGGAATTGGTCTCCTGCGTAAGCCATAGACGGAAAGGAGACCAATTCCATCGGCTCCGCGGGTCTCGGCTATGCGGATGATACAGTAAACACACTTTAAAACACACACACGTTGATGAACAGTGGGGCTAGTGTACACTGATTGTCAAAAGTACATGTATAGCAGTACAGTAAAGTGCGAAAGAGAAGTCTACGACTCTTATCAGCCAAAAACCAAAAAAAAAGTGCGGGACAGTTTGTCACAGTGAGGGGGAAAGAGCACACGCCGCCTTAGCCAGGTACAGTGGCTCAAAGAAGTACACACGCACACTGCAGTGTACAGTGGCTCAGAGGAGTTAAGCACCTTTACAGTGATTCAAAGAAGTTAACACACACACGAACACACCTTTTGCACACGAGATTGCTGCTGCTGGTGGTGCTTCTGTTGGCGGCTGGCTGTTACAGTGATGGACAGAAGTACACGCACACGAGATTGCTCGACTCACGGACGCCTCACTCACCGTTTGAGCGGCAACAAACGAAATGACGTTATGGATTTGATGACGACGAAAACGCCTTCGGGCACACAGCTACGATAGGAGACGAGGCGAGGCGGCGGAGGCGGCGGCACACCACACACACACACACAGAGACGCACAAGACGAAATGATGATTATATTACAATACCTTCGTATCTAGCGGACACGACGAGGGCGTACTACGTACGAAACACGACGCTAACCGAACGACGAGAGACGTAAATGTGTTCGGTGTGTACGTACCGTACGCGGCTGAATAAATGTGGATGAGCAAAGCAGAGCCGAAGCGAGGCGAACGATACGTTGAATGCAACAGTTAACCGTTGAATGTGACGCTGCCTCAGAATGAAGTTGCCAAACGACGGCCATGGAAGCCCCGGCTTACACACACAGCCACGGCAGCGCACACACGCACACCGATACGAATGTGTAGCAACATCGTATGCGAACGGCGCGCTGCTTGTATGCGTTTCTTACATATGCAGTCGTTGCGACGTCGACTGCGCTGCATTGGCAACATTTGTCTAGGCGGGCCGCTTGGCAACATGCGCACTAAGCTAGCAACATCTGCTGGTGTAGCTCTCGAGCAACATGTTGCTGTGGGAGGAATGGGCGAATGTTGCTGGGCGATTTGTACTGCTTAGGAAAGCCTTTGAGGTACCCTGTAATTTGGGGAGGGATGTGTGAGAGGTTTTTTTGAATGTAAGTCGGTCTGGTAATAAATAATAAATATTTAATATTAATAATAAATATGTAAAACTACATTAAATACTATAGGAATCGGAAAACTGGTTCCTACTTCGAATGCTGATTTTTCTAGTAGTTCAAGGGATAATTCTCCTCAAAATTCTCACCCTATATTCCAGTCGTCTACGAGGGTTCATTGGTTTTGGCCAAGGCCTTGGAATTATACTTGTAAATTATAGTAGGCGGTATCCCCGTAGTCCTATCCTACTCCAACTATAGGGTCATTTCGTTCCGTTTCGTTCTTGATTTGCTCTTGTGTTTTGCTGTTTTGCTGTTGCTTTTGCTGTAAGTTTGATTTGAATTTGTTGGTCTCTGGTGTATTGCCAGATGTAGTTGTACTTCCATTTGTTGTTCCATTTGTTGTTGTTCCTATTATTGTTGCCTGTCGTTTTGGCCAAGTTTGCTTTCGGCCTGTCGCCAAAGCTGCCTCTGCCCGCTGCCCGCTACCCTCTGCCTGCTGCCGGATTTCTGTCTATTTGTCGTTTGATAATCTCTCCCCATCTCGTTCTGCCTTGTGCCTTTTGTTTGCCTGCTGCTGCTGCTGCTGTATGCAACGGGCACACAGAGCCGCAGCACAGAGAGGCAGGAGGAGGGGCAGGGGCAGGGAGTAGCGGAGAAAATCTTTGGCACAGTGGCTCCTCGTTCTGCTGGCTGGGTTCCGGGTTTTGCTTGCCGCAAATATTGAAAGCCGGCCGCCCGCTGTTTGCCATTGTCCCAGATCTCAATAGACAGAGAGAGAGAGAGGGAGAGAGAGGACAGCAGACAGGAGGTTGTACCTGACCCACAATGATTAGAATGATGTAAATTTAATGTCCACATTCCTAACGAAACGAATCGAATCGATTTATGGCGAAAAACAATACAGTGGGACGACAGTGTCTGGAAAAAGAGGAAATTAATATTGGGTATTTATGTAGGGAAAAGGTGTATAAATTGCCGATAGATATTACATCTATTACTCAACTCTCAGGCAGTCTGTGAAGACCTGGAAACCTGCCATGGAACAAGGTTCTGGGGTAATCTAAATAGGGGAAATTCATGGGAGATATCATCAGCTGCCGTCATGAAGGTGGGTTGGAACTTAGCGGATATTTCCCAGATATAGGACTATATTTTAACGATCTCTGCGAATTCTAGGTTCCAAAAGGCCACATCTTTCTAGGGGGTCTTGTATGTAGAGTGAATGGATGATCATACTGACATAATTTTCCAAAATTCTCAACAATTCTGGGCCAAAAACAATTATCTGTACTAGCTATAATAACTGTACCTTATTGATTCCTAGGATACCTTCGATACTGTGACCCATCATAACCCCACCAAAAGATACCACTTCTTCTGCCTCATTATGGCACTCAACCCCGAAGGGGCCCACACAGGAGGAGCCACACGACGATCCACCTACGATTCATTGGCCTTTAATGTATTTACTTCTGCTTTATTACACTGGCAAACCACACGCCTCCTCCAACCACACCGCCCCCCTCTACCCTCTACTAGACCACCATGCCACCCATACCACCCCCTGTGCCTGTGCCTATGCCTATGCCTACCCTGTTGTCTCCTCCTGCTCGCTGGCTATCGTCTGTGTTCCGGCAGCAAATAGTATTATCAAACATTTTAAATTTAATCAAAGCACACATTCAATAAGCTTTGGGCCAACATTTTGTGTACGCCACTCCAATGGACAGCAGAGCAGAGCAGGTACGAGGCAGGCAGGGCCAAGCGCATTGAAAGCATTGATACTCTATCTAATAGGCAGGCAGAAGGAGTTTAGGGACTTTCGGAAGGGGTTTGACCAAATGTTTTGTTTGTTTTGCAAATAAACATTAAAAGTCAATAAAAACTAATTTCCACATAGTTTAGTGCCGATATTGTTTTCTAAATCTCTTGAAAGTTACTGGAATTACTTAATGAAAAGTAAACTTATAAATAACGTAACGATCTGATAGTTCTACCAAAGAAAACACTCAGATGTGTCACTCCATACCATATTTTAAGATCGAGAATTTCAGCCGTGAATTCATTTTAATTCCTCAATGAGAAAGAGCGAGACAGAAAGATACAGATACAGAGAGCTTGTCTTATGTTGAGATTATATTGTCTTTAGTTCTTCCCATTTAGCGGAGTTTTGCCATTTTTTACCCCCACCTCAAAAACCTCTTACCTTCTGTTTTATGTTGAGTAATATTAAGTCATTTTTTGGCTTTATTATAATAATAAATAATACAAAATGTTTTATTAATTCCATTACAGATCCAAGCTGAAGATGTTTTGATCACTTAAAGGTTCTTAAAAACTTCCCTATGAATCTGTTTTTTACCAAAGGTAAGGAGACCTTTGAACATGAAGAGTGAAAAGAGTGTTCTCTTTATCAACAAATGTGTTACTTTATCATTTAATCAGTAGGAATAGTTCTATAATGACGTGACCGATAGCGCCTATTGGAAAATCCACATACATACATATGTACATATTGGGCCTGGTAGGGTTTTCCTTAGGCAGAAATGATTCACTTTTCATTCGTTTTTCTGGCACTCTTTTCAGGCATTGAAGACCATCTGGAAATGCCTCCAGAACATATGTACATAGAACTTGTAGTAGTTTTCCTTTGCAGTTTTCTTTAGGGCATTTCCATAGTCATTCTACGATTACTTTCTACTTTCACCCCTGCTCATTGCACAACCCCCCTCTCTATGACCCTTTCCCTGACTTACTTTTTCCAATTTACGTTTCCCCCCCCCCCCTTCCAATTTTCCGTTTTTTTTTCGCCCTCTTTTGCTTTTGCCTTCAGTTGTGCATTTTGCATGCAATAAAAATATCGCATGCAATAAAGTATGTGTGTTCAGTGTGCAACGCTCTGGAAATTGTAAATTCCATGTTATACGATAGTATGTCTGTGTGTGTGACCAATGGAGAAGAGGGTGGAAAGTGTGATTGGGTGGTGGGGTGAGGGGTTGCTTCAGTAGGGGTACTCCTTCTCTCGTTGCTGAGTTGGTGAGTTGGTGAGAGCGCTGACAGCATGTGTTTATTGCCAGCACAAAATGATGATTACACGTAATGTGTAATGGTCAGAAGAGGAGGGGGGTATGGGATCCAAAGAGTGCAAAATGGGGTAATGCAGAGGAGCAGTAGTACGACAGGAGCAGGAAGTTGTCCGGGCCCAGAGTGTGCGGCGTGTAAAGCCCCGGAAAAGCAGCCGGAATAGCATCCAAGCAGACGGCAAAAAAACAAACAGGCGTCTGACTGCCTGCCTCTCTATCTCTCTGTGCCTCTCTTAGCCTCCCCTGTCGCCTGCCACTCCTACTGCCACTGGCACATCTCCTCCTTGCTTTTTGCCATTTTCCTGCCACTCCTCTCAGCAGCAGCAGCAGCAGCTTTTCTTCTTGCAACTCTATTTTCCATATGTGCTAACAGCAGCCTCCAACCAGCAGGCAACAAACTAAGACAATTTTGCGGTTTCCTTTCAATTTTTCGGCTTGCATTTCCATTTTGCAGTTCTTAAATTTTCCCCAAAGGAAACCCAATTGGCTTCAAGGGGCCATATTTTACAGGACTTTTTCGGGAACGGAACTCTTTCTTTAGGGGCAAAGAAAGTATTCTTCTCAGAGAGAGAATTGGGAAAAGGGCAAAGCTTTCTCTGGGATCGTTCTACGGCTAGGAGCAGCTGAAGTATCTGTCATGATTCTAATGGGTATCCTTCTCTGAAAGGTACCAGAACTTGTTGGCCATCATATAACCAGAAATGAGTCTTGGGTTCTAAAGGAAATACCAGCTATTTTTGGACATACATAGTATGTAACATTGGAACTTAGTGATATCCACTGTTCTTCAATAGAGGCTACTATTTCTACTACTATTTCTTCCACAAAGAACCTCTCGCTGTCCACCGATTGTGAATAAGAAAGTCCTTCTGTTGCCCATCGAAACCTTTTGCCTGCTTAAACTTTAAAACATATTGGACCTTTATACAGAGTCGTCCCCGTCGTCCCACGATGTCAAACCGCCAGTTAAACTCATTAGAATATCATTGCAAGTCATTTCCCTGACATTTTTAGCCCCAAATGAAAACCAGAAACAAACAGAGAAACAAAAACAAAAACAACAAAAAGCCAGAGAACAAACTTAATGAAACGAGAATCGCATAGAAGTCCAGAGATGCCATATAGTGTGAGGGGGAGGATTGTTTTAGGAGGAGACGGGGGGTGTATTTGTGTAGGAGGTGTGTGGGAAGAGGTGTGTGTGTGTGTGTTGGTGTGTGTGTGGGTGCTGATATGTAAAGTATGTGAAGAGCCAAAGAGCCAGGGGGAGATTTTCTATATAAAGTTACCCGAAAAAACATGTAAATTAAGCAGCAGGTGGATGGTGAGAGGGAACTGCACAGAGTTGGAGAACGTAGGAGAATGTCAGAGAGAGGGAGAGAGAGAGAGAGAGAGCGAGGGGTATCGAGGGACCCGGAGAGCATGGATGAGCGAATAAGACCTTGCATTACAATTGAGTTACATTTCAGTTTTCTGCTTTTTGTTGTTGTTGTTTTGCCCCTTATTGCTACGACATAACGAGTGCACGAGGGAGGGGGGAGATGGAGGGGGTGGCGGAGTGGGTGCTATGGCTACCATGGAGTACCAGAGGAGTGGCTGGGGCCAGTGTTAGACCGACTGGACCCCCAATGTTCATATTGTGCGAAACAATGCATTTATATTCGTTTTTCTCCCTCTTTTGTTTTACCTTTTTTCATGCCCTTGCCGGAAAAGGGTATCATAATTTTGCAGAGAGGTTTGCAATGTCCAAAAAGAGAAGAAAGAAAGGATTTCCCATGCCATAATCTTTGGGGGTTCTTGAAGATTGCCTGTGCGGTAGTCTGTTTGGGTTGGAAAAAGAGTTCCCTTAGAGTCTTGAAGTTTGAACTGTGAAACTTAAGCACAGATCGTTTTCCGGTTCCATGGAGGCCTTTAAGAGAGATGGATAGATAGAAACATAGATGGATAGTTCCTTAAGTTCTCCTTACGAGTGATAGATCTCTAATATGTAGATTTCTTAGAACTAAAGATCCCGAAAGAGCACCTGAATCTTCGTTACCAAAAACAATATTTTATGCCTTGTTTTATTTCAACTTTTACATCAAAACACCAAGCAGAGGGAAATGAGTAGGGGGGGTGTCCATTATAGGGGATGCTTACTGCAATTCGAGTGCAGTGAAAGAATGAAATACTACGCTACAGAGGAGGAAGGGGGGCGTCGGGGATCGGTCAGTCAGTCAGTCAGGACGGACGGACGGAGGGAAGGCAGAAGGCAGCAGCTTAACACATTTGACTCGCTTTCAGTCGTTCGTTGCTTTAACCAACTATTGCCACCCCCTCCACACCCATCCCCCTCATGTAGCCCACCCCCCTCTCAGGCATTCCCCTCTTGGGCATCCCTTTTCAATGTCCTTCCCCGTTGGCAGCCCCTGGGCCCTGACGTTGACTGCAGATTAAACGGCGCTTGTAATGAGAATTTCTCTTCTCTCTCTCTCTCACTCCCTCTCGCTCTCTCTCTCTCTCTTTGGTTCTTCAGTTCTGATGAGGATAATGCAGGATGCAGAATGATGTTGCACACAAGACTGGGTGGATGGGTGGACAGAGCGGAGAGCCCTCTGGCAATTTGCATTAAAATCTCCTTTTTTATGCCACCTTTTGTTCCGTGTAGCATCATCATCATCCACATTCGGGTTGCAAGTCAGCAAAAGGTATCGGTGAAAAAATCATGATATATATATTTATTAAAAGTGGAGAAAAGTTTTAGCTGATGCTGCAGCAGCGAGGCGAGGCGTGTGCGTGCAACATGTTGCGGCTGGCTGGCTGCAATAGGGATTCGAGTGAGAGCATAAATTAAAATGTGTCCCCTTCCGCCGAGCCAAGCCAAGCCAAGAGAGAGCTTATGAGTTGTCCTTGCCCCCCCCTTCCCTCATGTTCCCTAAGCGCCAAACTTCTTGCCACCCCTTCGAGTGTGGGGTGTGTGTTGCAACTGCAAACTATTCGCACTCTCAGTGCTGCTACAAATTGAGATTTATGTGTGTGCGAAAGTTGCACACACACAACCTCAGCCAATTGTCTCCCCAGCGAGCGAGAGAGAGGGGAGTCCTTCCCCGTGTCCTTTCCTGCCTCTTTCCCTACTCGTTGTCCCTGCCTCTCCCTATGGATGTGGCCTGGTGACCGTCTGGGAAACTGGGAAACAGGGAAAATGGGAAATGGCAACTGGCAATGGGTTAACAGTTGCCAGCTGTGGTTAAAAAAGTTTGCCAAGTTGTCGCCTCTCCTGCCATTGCAACATTAGCTCAATGAGTGTGTGGCAGTAGGGGCATGGGGCATGGCAGTCCGGGGTTCCTTTCGGTGTCACTTGATGACAAAGTTTTCGTTTAAGGGTTAAGGGTGCACAAGTACTTTTCGTGGGGGGTAGGGGGTATCTTTTGGGGCATCTCCACTCAAAGATACAAATGAATTTTGTGCGGCAAGGCTAATTGAATGAATAAAGTGCATCCTTGGCACAATACCCGTGTGATTGCAGCCCGAGTAATGCCCGAGTAAATGAGTGGCAATTTCGCTATGAATGGCATCCACAGATGGAGTTTATATATTTGAAGTTTGGTGGGTTTCAGGCACTAGATGGGCATCAGACTATCATATAGTCATAGACTGCTCGAAGGATAATCTATGCCTATGCACAAAATCCATCATCAAAGCATTCACAGTATTCCCTTGGGTACATTTGTTGCTGTGGCTGCTGCTACTGTTTGTTGCACCCAACAATGCTGCGGCTGCATTTGTTGCTGGAAACATTTGTTGCTGGCTTGGGGAGTCGCTGGCAGCAAGTCGCTTGGAGTGCTAGTAATGTTGCGCCAGCAACAAATAATAAGTGAGAGAACCTCGTAGGCTCTTTCTCTCTATCTCTCTATTGTGCGTTCCCTCTCTCTTTCTCTCACAAAACTCCATGATCTCTGTCAAAATGCTGCTGATCAGCAACAGCGCTGTTCTCTCTGTGTCTTTTTAAGCTCTCTCTCGCTTTGTCTCTCTCTGCTGCTGCTCTGTTGAAAGCGCTTCATTGCTCTCTGCTGCTCTGTTAAATTAGCTTCCCTCCAAAACTCCAATACCACCAAAGATCTCGACTGTTGAAGCCATATTATTTCCAGTTCTGTTACAGTTTCATTTCCATTTCATTCTGTTAAACTACATCTTTCGCTCTGCCTCTGCCACCACCAAAACGGAGTATCTGTTAAAACTCTTTTATCTGTGCTCTCCAGATCTCTCTCCCTCTCTCGGGCTATGTTATCTTCTCTCTCTGCAGCTGTAGCTGTTTGACTGTTTCATTTCCATTTCATTCTCCTTTGCATGCTCTCTGTCTGTCGCACCCACAGCTAAAAAGATCTCTTCTGTTAGAGCTCTGCTAACACTCACCTGTTAAGCTCTCTCCCCTACACCACTGTTACTAGCCTAAGTTCGTGCTCTCTCCCTCTTTCTGTCTCTGCTTTTAGCCAAGTTAACTTCGCTGTTAAGTCGCTGCCTCTGCTAGCGTTGCTGCCCCCAACCGTCATTTGTGACTGTACCTTTTTTGTTGTACCTGTTGTCTGTCCGACGGTTACAATTTGTTGTTGTTTTTGTTGTTGTTGTTGCTATTGTGATTGCCGTTGCTTGGCTTTTTTGAATGCTCTTTGCGCGCGCTTTTGCCATGTCATGTGTGTGTGTGTGCATCTTGGGTTTTATTTTGTATCTGTATCTTTTGTTTGTTTGTTTGCAATGCTGCTGCTGCTGCAGCCACAGCTACCTCTTGCCACACCAACAACAACAACAAAAAAAAGCCAGCAAACGGTCAGCTCTTTGTTTCCTTACAAAAAAAAAGAGAGAAAGAGATGGAGAGAGAAAAAGAGAGAGAGAGAAAGATAGGTGGAGTTGGAGAAGAATGTGACTTTGGTGTGTTATTTATTCAACGTTTTACTTCCAGTTTACTCTCCTTTTCAACAGCTACGTGCGAGGCTTTTGTATCTGTGTATCTCTGTATCTGCATCTCTGTATCCGTATCTGTGTGTTGGATTAGTTACAGATGCAAAGATACAAAGATACGAATAACTTAAATTAAATTCTCTATAAAAAAGAAATGTTAAATGTTTGAGGCCTGTTTGTTCTCTCAGAAGAGGTCAAACCCTTTGGCTACTACGCGCTCAAGCATCTCGCATCTCTCATCTCTCCACTAAATGCAATCTAATAATTATATAGAAAAAAACAACAGCAAACAGCAGAAAACTTGAGCCAACTCTAACTCTAGCTCCATCTCCCAAGTCCTTCGTGGAAGAGTCTGCACTGTTGATTCAAGGCTAAGGGCAGAGTTAGAGATACAAAGCATAGCGACACACAGAGAGAAAGAGAGAGCGGGAGGGAGATACTCTTAACCTCTAGAGCAAACTCTGGAGAAACTCCACGGCAGAGATGGAGATGGCCAGATAGGAGTCAGGGACCCGAGAGCTCCAGACTGCAGACTGCAGACCCCAGACTCTCAGACCCAAAAACAGAGTCGGAGCCACAAACAGAGTCAGAGGCAGAGCCAGAGCCAGACAGACACTGACATTAACCCGCCAACGCCAGGGTTAAGGCTTGCCCCTGGTCCTCTACCCCTCTCTTTCCCTCTCTCTGCTGGGCATTCAACAATTGCCAGGCCGACACGCCCACATAGACTGTTAACCAAAACTGAGAAATAGAAGAGGGAGTTATACAGGGAAATGAGAAGAACACTGGGGAAAATATGCTACGATCAACGAAAGATACAATTTTTATAAATTTTTAGATACTTTTCTCTTTTCTGGATATCATTTGTATAGGAATTATATCCATCTATTGCTAGAAGAAGTAAAAGGAGGATGGCTCTAAGAGGATCTAATCTAAGAGGACTATTTAGCGATCGTTTTAAAATTATATATAAATTCGAATAAAATGATTAATAACTAAAAAAATATAAAGAAATAACAAAATGCAGCCCCAAACTTGTTCCACATTCAAACACTCTCTTAAACACTCTCTACCCCTTTTTTCTCTCCGTGTAGCCAGGGCACTATTAGGAGTGGGTGCCAGAGCAGAGCACGAGAGGAGAATGGCCTGGCCGGAGCTGTCTGGTGGGAGCTTGGGGCACATCACATCACATGTAAGATGTAAAATGTATCCATCCATACCGCACCCACAGTTCTGACAAGGCATAGGCCAAGCCAACCAGTTGCAGTCTTGCTCCTACTACCAGGCCTGGGGGCATGCCTCATCATCATCATCAGCAGCAGCAGCAGCAGAATGTTTATCTTGTGTTCCTCATGTGGGAGAGGAGACTACTCCAGAGCATCATCATCTTCATCTTCATCATTATCACGCCCATTATCCTCGAGAGAATCATCATGCCAGCGTGCCCATCATCATGCAGCATGCAACCAACTCGTTTTTATCATGCATTTTAATGCGGCCTTTGAAAAGTGAAGTGGAGTGCAACAAGAAGTGGAAAATAACTAAAGTGTCGCCTCCGTTGCAGCACCGCCAAAACGGCCCCACCAAACCCCCAAAAAGACACAGACTCCGGCCGGGGCAGCAGCTACAACTTCAAGACCCCAGGACTCTCCTGCACCAAAGATGGACTCGGACTTGGGCCAGACCCCGAGAAGCATCCTCCCTCCCTCCCTCCTTCCAGGCACCACCAAAGGTCTCTGCTGTGTCTCTTCTGCTGTGTCTTCTGTCTTTTGTCTCTCTAAAAAATATTATAAAACATAACAATAAGAAGGCAAACGCAAGGCAAAGACGCAGGCAAAGGCAGTGTGAAGTTTACTTTGGACTCGGACTCCCTCTACCCACCCCCTTCCTCCATTATGCCCCCCTGAGGCAAGCCGGTTTGTGTCGTCACTAAAAACTCTTTTTTGTACGCATACGAGTAAATGTATCTGTATCTGTGGCTGTGGCTGTGTGTATCTCTCCCCCCCTTGCGCCGGAGGGTCTTTGGGGGATTGGAGAACAGGTTTGCCACCGCCGCCGCCGCCGTTGCCGTTGCATGTGGTATAACCAAAGTCGTCTACTGTTGCAAGTCTCTCTCGCACACACCCAGTTCTACTCTGGCAGCACCATCTTGGACTCATCTTTCTTTGCCCCGTACCCCCTACCCCTACCCCTACCCCCAACCCTCTCTCTTCTCTCTCTCTCTCTCTCTTTGTGGATCTCCCGCTGGTTTTTAAAGCTTCGCTTTCAATGCCTTGGGTTACTGTGTTGCCTGCAACTTCTTCTTGCCACATATTGTCCGGTTTTTGGGTTCCCTCTTGCCGTCCCCTCTTTCCCCCTTCATGTAATTGCTTGGGTAGATTCTGGCCCCCCTCCGCCACTCTCCTCTCCGTAGGTGTCTCATTTCGGTGATGCCTGTGGCGTTTATGGCCGCATTTACAAAATGTTACAGAAATTATTGGGCGACCACCGAAGATATCATCCACCCACAGCCACACAAACACACAGACACATCTGTGGCAGTGGCAGGGAGTACATGTTGCTGGCTGGCTGGCTGGCTGGTGCATGTTGCATGTTGCTGAAGGTAAATGACATGCAAAATGTTGCATAAAGAAGCATGAGATAGGGTTTTGGGTGCCAGGAAATGTTACATCAAGCATAAGAAATTGTATTTATTATATTTCTTGGAATAAAAACAATCAAAATAATGAAGAAAACTTTTTACAGCAAAAGAGAATATCGAATAAATCGCCGGACCTTTCCTTTTACCTTTTCAGATATGCTGTCTGAAAAATGATGTTCCACCGGGAAAGTTTTGGCCCCCTTTGCTGCCACGCCTTTCAATCTCTTTTTTGGTATAGAAAAACTTTGGGCAACCCAAAACACGAGCGGCTAATGTATTGCCTTTGGATCGTAGACCCCTGGACCGGACCCCTGACCAATGGACATGAGCCAGAGCAGAGCAGAGCCCCGCCCCCATCCCCCCGCCCATTCTTGACTCTACCTTATGGCTTTTCGCAACTTTTAATTGGTCTCACGGATTAGCTTCCAGCGGGGATCCTGGCCAGGACAAGACAATAGCTAAAGCAAAGAGGGGGTAGAGAGAGAGAGAGTGGAGAGTCCTGTGGCGGCAGTAAAACTTCAACTTTCACTCTGGCTGTGCCGTGCCGTGCCGTAGACAAAACTACTAAATGTCAAAAGTGTCAAAAATTCTTAGAATTATGTCTGCAGAACATCAAAAGTTGCCAGAAAAGAGTGCTGCTGCTGCCGCTGCTGCAGTTGGAGGCACCTCCCAGAGGTTGGTTGCCAAAGTTGCGGTTCCGTGTTGCCTGTTTTTGAGGGGGAGTGAAGCAGGAGCGGGAAGAGCGCTGCTTACAAGCCACATGTTTTGCTGCTCGTAACATTTTCGACACATTAACGGAGACTGGCAGCAGCAGCAGCAACAGCGGTAGTGGAGAGAGGAGGGGCAAGGAGAGGGTGCTGTGCCTCCATGGAGCCATGGAGCCATGGAGCCATGGATCCAGGTAGCAAAGAGGCAGCTTTCGTCTTTGGAAAAAAACAAGGAACTGCTGACTGGCGGCTCCATGGGATGGATGGTGGATGGCGTCGTGGCTCTGCTCTGCCGCTTGCTTGCCATGCGATATGTGAAATTGAGAACAGTAATGACGTTGTCAACAGAGTGGCAAGCGAAAGAGAGACAGAGAGAGAGAGGAGAAGGAAGAGGCAGAGAGGTAGAGAGGCAGAACCAGAAACAAAAGCCAATCCAAGCCAGAAGACCATACGATACTCGGTAACAGGACGGGGACGAGACCCAAAGAGCTTCAACCAGAGCTCCAGAGCTCTAGAGCTCCGACCCGGCAAATGGTAAATGGTAAATGGCAATGGCAACATGACAACTTGCCGGGTTTCTGGGTTTCAGCTTCATCACGGCCGTCGGGGTGAGGGGTTGCTGCTGCCCCTGCTGCTGCTGTTGGCTGTTTCAATTATCTCGGGTTCGGTGGAAAAAGCAGCGCACGATAAATGAACAGCCACTATGATATGATGGGCGAACAGGGGGTGGGGGCCCTAGATTAAGCCAGGCCTATGCGCCAATGTTGCCAGCAACATAGGCCAAAAACATTGTGGCACAAACAGCAATCGTGGCAACATTGCTGCGAGGCGGAAAATGTGGATCAGCAACACAGCACAGAGAGATATGTTGGGTCTGAAAGTTCTTTAGAAATGATTGTATTTGTATCCTGAAAAGATACTTTTTTGACAGCTACATGGAGGAGAATTCGTGTAGACGTAGTCATGATTAGATAGCTTTAATGTTTGTTTTAGAAATTATGAGAAATCTGGTAGGAGTCCATGTAAACATAGGCCAACAGACCAGATACTACCCATCAGGAGATGGGTTCCGGTTACCGCAGCCATCGTATAAGTTTCAGTAGGATTATTCCTTTCACCTTTTACTATTCATTGAGTACTGCTATAGGAAATCTTAGCGGAATCTTTGGAGAGAATTTTGGAGTAAATTTTGATCACTGGATCAATATATGAAATCCACAAGATTTGATTACTATAGAGGTTCCTCGCCTTACTTAGTTTCTAGAAGCAGCTAGAGCTCCTACTCACTCTCTTCTAGTGTGGCTTAGCAGCAAAGACTGGAATTCATCAATGTAAATGACCCATTAAAATTTTTGTAAAATCTTGAAAAATTCTAAGTATATTAAAAAAAATTCTAAAAAAAATGTCTAAATAATTGTTGTAGTTTATAGATATTCCCTGAATATTTGAATAGTTTTTATTATATTTCTGAACAATCAGAACTCTGGTTTTCTTCATATAATCTACTGCATCTTCGATTCCTAATAAATATCAGATATTACGAAGTAAACAAAAACCCTAAGGACCTCGTACAAAAATTCAATAATATCATTGCATTTCAGGTTTAATATTTTATAGATATTTCCCACATAATATCAATCAACATTTAATGTTTTTCCTTCAATTCAATTTCATTCTTTTCGTTCCTCCTCCTCATAATCCATATATTCTCGGAAAATTCCTTCTCGGTGTAATTTCACACGAAATATCCATAGACTGCTTTGGTTTCATTCATCGATTCATTCAATTATGGGCATCCCTTCGGCTTGTGGGTGGGCCTAGGCATTGGTGGGGTTTCTTTCTACCCCTCTGGCCCCGTTATGCCCCCTTCAGCCCCTTGGGACAATTAGCAAAGCCATAGAACATTGGAGATTGTGTGTTTCGATGTGTGTGTGTGTGTGCTCCGCCTTCGAACGATAGCGGATAGCCATTCCATGGGCCATTGCCTTCCCTTAATTGTTTCCACTCCTTGAGCTATCGACGATTTACATCTGTTTCAATCAATTTCAATGTATCGTATCGTAGTGGCATGTATAGTTATGAGCATACATATCCATATAATACATGTAATACTTATACATATATCCAGCGATCATTCAATGTGCATGCAATGCAGAGATTACGCTCAGCTCTGCTCCGCTCCCATAAGAAGCGCGTGACAAATGCCAGGGGTTGGTTGTTCCCCAGGACTTTCGTCCTGCCTGTCATGCTTGCAACTTGCTGACAATAATCTTTGGCAATTTATTGTATGAAAAAAGAAAGTGGCAGAAGGAGGAGGAGGGACGCGACTCGGACTGGAAGTCGTGTTGGATAATGTCTTGGGGCAAACACGGATTAGATGGTGACAAACCGCCCTGACGGATGGACGGACAGGTCCTGCGGGCAAGTAAGTAAGTAAGTGGCTCCCCAGCCACGCCCCCATTACCATGTATCCCATATCACACCCTAAGGTCGCTAGGGGGTGGGGCAAAGGGTGGGCGGCAAAAACTTCTGATCTATTTGGCAACTGTTGCTGATTATTTATTTGCGCTTTTAGCTTTAGCCGCAAACTGAGATAAATTTTCCACACATCTCCCTTTTTTTTTGCTCGGCTGCTACCCATTAGTTGTGGGGAACCCTATGAGGGGTTAGATGAGAAGTATGTGGCAGATAAGTCTCTGGCTCTAGAAGGAGTAAACCATTCTGCTTGGATGCATTTTTTCTTCATTATTCGATTAAACTTTTATTAATTTTCCGCTTTAGAATTTCAGAAATATATCTAATTAATAGGTATCCCCTAGTCTTAATCCGCCACCTTGTAGTTCCTGCTTGATTTTTCTGTTTGGGGGTGAAGCTGCGATTTTAGTGACACAAATTGTGGCAAGAAGGCAAAACCAGCACCAGAGAGGGAGAATGAGAGCTGAGGAGGCTTGAGAGCGAGAGAGCGAGAGTCCATGTCCATCCATGCTCCCTTTTTGACAAGGGTGGACAATGGCGATTAGCGCCATGGCACTAATGGGGGAAGGAGCTCCCTCCAAGCTCCGGCACAAGGAGTCATGTGTTTGCTCAAAGGCTCTGGCCACAGAGTGTCTATGTGTGTGTGTGTGTTGCAGGATGGTCCTGCTCCTGTTGCTGCTGGTGCTGCTGACTTGCCACTTGTCTTTATTAGTTTTTCCCGTACGAGAGTCTGTCTGCTGGCTGCCATCTCTGCCTCGTCCTTCGTCCTGTCAGCACCAGCACCAAGCACCAAGGATCAGGGTTACTGGTGAGGGTTTTTCGGGTTTCGGTTTGAGCTAAAGTGCATTGGACATGGTCCGGAGGAGGTTGGGCAACGACTTTTGCCACTTGTTTACTCGACTGCTTATGTTATTAGCCCAATGCCACATGCCACATGTTTGCCACACTGGCAGAAAAGTAGTTACATGTCATTAAAGAAGGGATGCCCTTTCTCTCTGTGCACTTTATGCCTCACCCTCTCTCTCTCTCTCTCTGCTGTAGATCTCTGATTTACATAATTACCCAACAAATGAAAAGACACATCATTGCTTATCGAATCTCTGGCTAAAGTGCCGGCCAAAAGTATCTATAAATTTCCCTATCTACGTATCTACGCATCTACGTACAAATCTCTAGCAAGCATGAGGCGAGGGCCAGGCAGCGATCCCTACGAGTGGAATGACCCCTGGAGATGCTCGGACTCGGAGACTGAATGTCATTCAGGTAAAAATTGAATCTGGAATCTGTGTCCAATGGAAATTCTCTCGTTTTCATTTCGTTGTCATTTGATGTCACGCTTCAAGCGTCGGAATTGGGTCTTTCCTTTTGTTGTTGCAGGGGCAGCATCATCATCACGGCAGGGCACAGGTTATTGACTTTTCCCTTTGATTTTTCTCTTGCTTCTGCCTAGATTTTTCTCTCGAGACAATAAATACTTGATGTGTTTTGTGTGTTTCTTGTGTGTGCCACTTGAAGGGGCATAAATTAAAATTCAATAAAAATGTCACAGCAGTACAAACATTTTCCTACACATTTTGACCCTTTTTTCCTTGTATGTGTGTGTGTGTGTGTGTGTGTGTGTGTGGGTCTTGAGTGCTGTGTGTCCAGACAATTGCATTTTGATTTAGAGTGCGGCATTTTTTGAATATATCTTACGAAAATATGTACCATATATGTATATGTATCCTTCTGTGGCCAGCAAAAGGGTTGGAATCGGGGAACTATTAAGGGGGGATGGGATAAGGGGAGGGAATTGGTATGCTTGTATCTTACGATAGTAGTAGGAGTATCTTTGCAGGAGTAGGCTTCTGTATTTGGCCAAAATATTGCTCTTAAATATCGGTTTTCATTTCTAGAGCGGTGTAAATATGGGAAATATTCTAGAAAAAGAATAATCCTGGTCTTAAACAATAAAGCAATTTGTCCTCTTTAAGATATACGTATAATTAGGTATAAAATTATTTGGATAAGTTATATAAATCACATAAATACTGCGTACGAGGGAGTATAAATGTAGAGCCGCGGCCGTTGGCACGATTAATGAAAAGGTGGAGCAAAGTAGCAAAGAGCAATTTTGCCAAAAAATGTGTGCTTGCCAAAGCAAGAAGAGGTCTAATAAGAGAATTTTGAAGTAGTAGAATTAGAAGTAGAGAAAGGCAGATCTTTTCCTTACCCTTTCCATCTTTTTCTTACTTCAAAAACATAATATTACCCAATAAATGAGACAAAAGAATGCCACGAAAATACTTTCCACGGATACTTAAGGAAAAAACTGCACTATGGGATTCCGGCAATAACTGCAATGAATGAAAATGAGCATCCATCAGCACCAAAAAGCATCGCATCCCACAGATACATTTAGAACTCCGGCAATTGCCATGATTATCTCCGTCTGTCTGTCTATCTGCCACAAGTGCTCCGGCTCTGACTCTGACTCATTGTCGGCCATTACCCATCCTTTGTTCGCTTAGATAAACCCCCAATCCCACCCCCGCCAATCTCTCCCTCCTTGTATAGTTAAACCCTGCCGCAACCTTTTGGTGCAAGTGTCGACACCCCAATTGAGCTGTCGCTGGTCTGGTCCTTTGGCTGGTAATGGCTCGGACCTCGGACCTCGGACCGCACTGAAACAATTAGATAACTTTTGCAGCCATGCATTAACAGAAGGACAACAATTTAAATGAGCTGACTTTTGGTGCGGAAGGCAGAAGGAAGGCACGAGGACGGAAGGACACCGACCCAACGTCCTGTACAGGACGCACAGGATGGCTGCTGCTATTGCTACTGGCTGAAGTAACAATAAATTAATTAAAACTTTTTAGCCAATTCAATTTGTGTTGTGTTTTGTCGCCTGCCTGCCTGCCGTCTGGCCAAGAGAGTGGACACGACGACCTCTTACTCCCCTTTTCTGCCCTTTCTCTAAGGAGTTTTCCCCCTTCTCTTTTCTTTTTTTGCAAAGCTTTCCCTTTGAATTATAAATGCACATAAATTGTTGCGTACTACTCGGAGTCGTCGGAGTTCATGCCACAACGAGAGAGAGAGAGAGAGAGAGAGAGAGAGAGAGAGAGAGAGAGAGAGTGGGGTTGCTGCCGCTGCTCTCCGACCCTCTGACACATGAATTTCAAAGTGATCCTCCGCATTTAACAGATTTGAATAGCAATCAAAGTTTTGTTTATATTCAACTTTAGTTTTAGTCGGAAAATTGAATCAAATCAAAATCAAATCTTGAATAATTATGGAGCCTCCTTCCAGGCCGCTCTTCCTGGCTGCTGGCTGTTCCTGCTGTTGCTTCTGGGCAGGATTTTCCAGCGGAACTATAAAAAAACTTTTTATTATCCTCGCCAAAGGACATTACAACTTTGGTGAGCAGAACTTTTGCCGGACACTCGTAGGGCCAGGCAGGACTTTTATGAGGATTTTATGATGCATTATTATTGGTTTTTAATAATCAGCATTTTGCCAAAAGGGAGTTCTAGGGTTTGTGGGTGGGAGGGTCTTCCTTATGGGGGGAATATATGAGGTGAAGCTGGATATATGCAATATGGAAGGGATCTATTTAGCTGGAAGATATTCTTATAGAGTGTACTGAGAGAAAAGTTAAAGAGTAACACAAGATTCCTTCAAATGTATTCCGATAAATCTTTTTCTCCATGCTTTGAAAAGCTGATCTTCGAACAAGTTTCCTCTGGCTAATCTTTAGAAAATAAAGATATAAAATACATCTTAATTTAACCAATTTTGGTTATCATCATTAAGGCCAGAAACCTCTGCTCTCTTCCACAAACTCTCTGAGAAACAACCTCCCTAAAGTAAAACATTTTCCCTTAATAAACCAAAAACCATTTCCTAAGTTAATCAACAAAATTCCTCTATGAAATCCATCATCTGGAAGGAAAAGAGTAATCGCTTTAAGTAAGACCAACCATGACCCAAAACCTGGATACATTACAACCAAAATGCATTCAAAGAAGCCCCCTAAGAAGCCCCTGGTCGACCACAAAGACGAGATCCAATTATTTGGCCAGAAACCGAAACGATAGATAAATAAATAGACAACCGAAAAAGGGCAAGTCTAATAAAGTTGTCGACCCACAGAAGAAGACCCTCAAGGGAAGACCGTGTGAAGTGCGAGCAACACCTGTAAGTGAATGGAAAACCCACCCCCGAATAGTGCCCCGATCTAACGTCTAAGACGTCTACTTAGCCAAGGATATGGCATTGTTCTTGGGCGAGAGAGCGAGTCAATTGCACAATGAAGTTGTTTTGATGAGGATGACGATGATGAGCCCCTGAGGGCGAGGCCAGCTGCTGGCCCCTAAATGTAAAGTGCATTCCGGGGAATGTAAAACTATATTATTAATCAATATTTATGGCAGACAAGCCATCTATCAGTGAAGAGAGGAGAGTGTGGTAGAGAGACCCGAAAAGAACACTGGAAAACCTGTTATATGAGCCACTGTCAGAGCCACAGTCAAAGCCAAGTGCAAAGAGAGACAGAGAAACCATTTCCCAGGTAGACCTCTTGATTCATGCTTGTGTGCACTTTGACCACAAAAAGGTCAAGACGCTGCTCGAAACGACTCCACTACCAAAGATACAGATACAGATACAGTCACCAGCTACAGTGAGGGATGCCAGTGCTGCTCCGTTTTCTGTCTTCTTTTCAAGGTAGTCAAATAAATACACACACACACACACACAACTCGTTCTTTGGGTCTCCTCTGTCTCTCTGTGTCTGTGTGTTGGCCTGTCCAACAGCCCATGACCAAACAGATGAGCAAACGGACAACCGTAAAAGTGTTGCCGCTGCTGCTGCTGCCAGGGAATGGGACTGGCAATGGGACTGGGAATGTACACACTCGTACTCGTATGTAGAGTCATCTTCATGCATAAATAAGCTCAAAGAACCAGGGGGAGGGAGACTGGTGGAACCCAAAGCCAATGTAAAGTGTTCCCCGCATATCAATTTCCATATTAAAATAAGACCAAGACCCAGAACCAGAACCAGACCCCGGACCAAGACCGAGACCTGCTTCGAATGCATGGAAAATATTCTCCTTTGATTTGTTTGTAAAATATATATTTTATTTTCCCACATCATTTGTGACAGCAGGGCCTCCGCCTTTGCCTCTCCTCACTCCCCTCTCTCCTGAGTATCTTTCTAATTGAATGCACAGCACAAGTGAGGTGCGTTTTTTCTCTCTTTCTCTCTTCGATAGAAGGAAAGTCTTTCTTCTGGTTCTAGCTTCCGTCTGACTGCAGTTGGGAATAATTTCATTAAATTTCATGATTTTGCTTCTTTCACTTTTGGGTTGGAATATCTCTCTCTATCCCTCTCTCTGTCTCGCTCTCTGGGAGTCTGTCCCGTAAAAACTATTTGTTGCTTCGAATAATTGATTGTTGGAATCGGAATGTGTTTTGCTTGGGGGGGAAGGGAACGGAGGAAGCTGATTTGGCATAAAGTTTGAACTTAAATCAAGGCGAAGATTGTAGGTCATAGGTTAAGAGAGTTGGCCAACCTCTGCTGACTTTTAAATGTGAAAAATATTCATTGGGTGTTTGATTAGGGACTTCACGAAGTGGTAATGGCTAAGGAAAACTATTTGGTGCCGGAAATTAGTATAATTATTGGATAAATTTCATTGCCGACATTTCGACATTAAAGATATACAAAAAATTTAGAAGAAATTAGCAATGGAAATATAATATATAAAAAATGTAATAATTTTTTGTCTACAAAAAATACAAGCACTTGGAAATATAAAGAATTTGTTAAGAAAATTCGATGGGGTGCAGTTTATTATAAGACAGACTATTAGAGATGTGTTTGGGCTTTCTTTAAGATTGACATTCGAAAACTGTACTAAAAAAAATGATTAATGCCTAAGATACTCACAAATTGGAATTATTTTGGCATAAATTTTTTTTTTTTTATAGTAAAACAGAAAATTAATATTTATTATATTTATATTTAAAAAAAAAGAAAAAATGTATAGAAATCGATGGCCTTTTTAGGTATTTTATAGCTCTAAGGATTCTTAAAAAACACATACATATGTATGTAGCACACAGATCTAATCATTGCCGGAATAGAAGTGCTTTAAGTCGCAGCTCTTAAAAGAGAAATCTTTAAAGAATCTTTATTGAAGGTATGGGAGCAAATATTACTAAAAAAATTTTATTAAATAAATAAACTTCTGCTTTGGCTTTGGTATTCCGAAGAAATGAGCCTCAGTTTTAGCTCCAGCTGAATCCCATTTGTCACATTTACCCGCCATTTTCTCCTCTCCATGTGCCCTCTAAATGTATCCAATTTGTCCCCCAAAAATACCTAAATATTCCCCATTTTGAATCCGTTTGCCATTAGTTTTCGAGTGCAATGCAAATTCGTGGCCCACAATCGGTGGCAGGCCATTGGTGGCAGAGCATTGGTGGCCGTGTAATTAGAGAGCCAAAACCGAAGGGGGGGAGGGGAGGGCAGGCCGCTAGAACATTGACAAATTGAGACCAACGCCATGAGGTCTTTCGTTTTATTAACAGCTGAACGGACCACTAGGGCAGGGGGCAGGTGCAGGGGGCTATCAGACAGGATCGGATCGGTGCCCAAATCCAGAGGCGAAAGCCATGACGAGGAGGCAGGAACGACAGCCTGACTGCCACATGCAACTCAATTAAGTTTGGCTGCAGCGGCGGCGGCGGCGCTTAAATATTCGCTGTTGCATAATTTGCCAGACGCCAGGAGAAGGACGGGGCCGAGAACGGGGACAGGGACGAGGGCGAGGACGAGGGTATGCCAACGGAGTCAACGTTTTATAAAATATATTACGCTGGGCATAATAATTCACGCATGGAACGTAGCAGAAACAGGACATAGAGCTACAGTACAGGACACAGGACACGGGACAGGACATGGGCATAGGAGTCGGTTCTGGGTGCTGGGTGCAGGCTTCAAGCGTTGCGAAAACTAATTAAAACGGAGCTCCAGTACCGGCCACTGCCAATTAATGTGGCTATAACGCCCTTATACCCCCCTCCCCTATCCCCTATCCCCCACTCCCCACTTTCCATTTCCACATGCATGAAACTCCCTTCCATAATAAATAGTTCATTCGAGGGCGTGGCACCTGTAGTTCTACGTGTTACCCCCATACCCCACCCGCTGCTGTTGTCCCTCTTTCGCTCTCTAATTTACATGCGGGGGTCCCTGCTGCTGCCGCCGCTGCCGCCGCTAATTAAAGCGGCAGTCCCTGCCGTCCGTCCGTCCGTTCCCGAAAGAAGCTTTATGACTTTGGCCGTCTGGATGTGTCCGCTGTTTGGTTCGGGCCAGGCCCAAAACCCGAAATAAACCCAATGGTTTTATATTTCAATAGGCCTCTGTCCCGCTCTGACCCGTGCTGCTGCTGCCGCTGCTGCTGCTCTGCTGCTCTGTCCGTTCATCCCGCGACTGCATTTCCGTAATTAATTGTCACCCCACACAAGCACACACATGCACACACACAAGGCTCACACACACTCCCTCTTGGTACGGGGAGAGGCCACAGCGTAACTGGAGAGACACACTGACCCTAATTACGTGTAACGAGTTCATAAATGCTACACGCACCTGCAGACCGCTCGCCTGCCCCTTCCACACTCGCACCTTTACTCCCACTCTTACTTACTCTTATAAACACACACAAACACACACCTCTTCTACCTCTCTCTCTCCTCTTTGGCATCAGGCAACAACGTGGCAACAAATGCTGGGACAAATTCTATTATTACTCTCCACCAAAATGAGACATCACGAAATTGAAGAAGGAATAGAATGGCTTGGAAGTGATAAAGAGGTTCCTATTTTAGTATTTCGTATTGAGAATCGGTAATACTTACTCGTATTGGAATGGAACTTAATAAAACTTAAATCTATTAAGGAATATTAAGGAATCGAGACATTATATGTATAATATGTAAATGAAATTGATAGATACTAGGGCCCTGTCTGAGTGCTTAGTAAACACAAAAATTATTCCAACTACTAGATACTTCGATCTCTTCAGAACCTGTATTTATCTGCTCCAAATGTGTGTGTATACGTTTTTAACTATTTTCAGATCTCTTCCTCAATAGTTGACCCTTGACTTTGATTTTCGATAATTTGATAAATATGCCTGGACACTTTTTTTAATATTTTAAATATTCCTTTAGTATTAATCTATCAATTTGAACTGATATTTTGGAGATGGGAATGCATTGTATGCTTGGAACCATAGATATCTTATGAAGGAATCTTTCTTATGAATCACCTAAGACTAATAGAATAGTCTATGAAATGTTTCTGTCTTCTCCATTTGTTAAACGAAAGCTTCAAGCCTGTATTTAGTGAAAAACATAATTGAAATCCTTTAAAATGAATACGTTTTATCATGCAGGTCTTTCGATATTACGATATACGAACTATGATAAGTCAGACAGTAAGACCAAAGTAAAGACAATATATTATTTATTTATGTAGTTTTTGGTAAGGCATTATCATTGGTTTTTGTTCTTTAAACAAGAAAATATAAAACGCTCCCATATATGTAACTATATTGAGTGGATCTCTAATAGATTGATGGTCTTCTTTGAATATATGGTATAAATTATATATATTGCTTATATTATTGTATATTGTATATATTGTATATTATCTATATATGGGTAGGTAAAAAAATGTAAAATGATAAAAACTTTTGTTTTAAGAAATATTTAAAATTTTCTTTGAATTTTACACATTTTTCCATAATAAATATTACCAAATTTGACCGAAATCTTTCCCCTATATTTTGCTAAAAAAAAAAAACCATACTCTGTTTTCTATGAGCAAGATGTACCTGTACGTATTGTCATCTAAAAAGAGTATCCCTGCTTCGTCCTTGTCCATATCGGATTTCCTTTTTTCGTGTTTGTGGTCTCCTGTTGCGGCTAATTAAAATTAGGAAAACGAAACCTGGACGAGGCGGCATTTGCCATTGTCATTTAGGCGCTGGGATTGTCTGTCTGACTCCACTCCACTACCCCGCCTCCTCCCACCATCATGCCACTGCCCCCGCCACGAGTCCAAGTCCAGCGCCTGCCTGGCTGCCCCATGAATGTGACAGCTGACGTGGCAACTGGCTGTCAGGTGTATTCCTGGGAAATATGTGTGTGTCTTTGGACAGTTTTGTGATTTCACAACTGTTTCATGGTCATGTTCAGTTATGCTCTGCTTTGCCCTCCCCACTCTCTCTATATATCTCTCTCTCTCTCCCTCCCTGTCTCTCTGTCCTCCTTTCATTTCTATTCTGTTTTTTTTTTTTGTCTGTTGGCGGCAGTTAATTAATCTTGTCAGTTGTCACCTGAAGTTTTTGGCTTAGCTCCTGTTTTTGGTAGCTGCTTCTGTTCCCCCACCCACCCACTAATGCCAACTGACGTCATGTCATGGCTCGCACCTTTGTTTTGGGGATGGGACTGGGGGCTGGGGGCTGGGCGCTGTCTCTCCGCAATTGTTTAATTTATGAAAGGGCTCTCCTCCGAAGAGGAGGTTATGTGGGTTAATACTGTTAATAATGGTTGAAAAATGAACTCGCCAGTGACCTTAATGATGGCTCTCACTCCAGAGAGTCACTGCAGAGTAAGTAATTGTGGAATAATTATACGATGTGGAATTGGAATACAAAATTATAGCCTAAGAAAAGCTAGAAGTCAATTATTTGCATTCAAGGAATTGATTGCTATATTTGTTATTTATTCCTTATATTCATATATTTATTAGTTTTCTTAGTGTAATAACATTGATTCTCCTTTCTGATTCTTTATAGATTGTTTATGTATGGATGGATCCTATTCCAAGTGCTTGAACAACACAAATGCCTTCTTCATATGATGAGAATTATTTAAAAGTAAAATTATATTAATCTATTTACCAAATACTGAAACTGTAACTATGAATATACCAAGCCATTAAAGTTTCCAATACTGATTTCTAGAGGATACAAATCTTTATACCAAGCCCTATTTGAGTGCCTTTTTACCCAACATTCACACTTCGATTCACATGTCATTCGTTTCCCATAAAAACCTCATTGTCATACAGAACCATTACAGCGTCATAAAGAGATTCTTTAAAGTGTCATAGTCATAGTTCCCACAGACACTCACCCACGGATGATTATTTCTCATTATCTGGAAATATATCTCTCTGTCCTTCATTCGTACCACATGCAGCACCTACACCCCCTCCTGCTGCTGCTCTGCTGCTGCTGCACAATCTCTGACCAGTTGCAAGCATTATTGATGAGGTTTCCCTTAACGAACTCCCAGACAGCTCAGCTCAGCTTTTCCACAGCCCGAACAGCACGGTGTGGCACGGCACCGACCGTGTGGCACATACTTATCTTTCCACATAAAAGTCACAAAAAGAAATCGCCAGCGTTTTTCAGTTGATTGCGCCGTTGTGGCTGCTGCTGCTGTTGCTGCTGGCTGTTGTTCTTCTTGTTGCACGCTCCTCTCCTCTCCCTGTCTCCCTCTGTCTCTTGCCCCAATGGATGAGTAGTATATGGTATGTTGCAGGTGGCAAAGCATAAAACTTCATTATTGTGTCGTGTCGCTTACGTGCGATACGATGATGGCAATAGAATGCCGTTAACATCTGGCAGTCGCATCAGCGGGAATGATACCGCAAAATAGCAACACCAGCAGCACGAAACAGCGACAGCAGCAACAACACCTGCAACTAGAACAACAACAACAACAACAGCCATAGCAGCATCATTGTGGCAACAACAAAAGCAATATATCATGAGTCCAGCTTTTAGCCAAGCTTTTCATAATCAGTGATGCATTGCCAACAGGCAACAGCCAGCAGCCAACAGCCAGCCAGCCAGCAGCTGACAACCCATGAAGAGAGGAGGATACGAGTACTAGAAGAGAGAGACAGTGGGAGACTAGAAAGGGAGATGGCTGGGAGACAGAGGTGACAGTTCGAGGGGTGTTAGTATACACGAGAAATAAATGTTTGATTTTATATGATTATCTTCAACGAATTAAAATCAGTTCTTAAATTTCGTATTCATCCTAAAAGTATGCTCTAAAAATTGCGTTGCTCATCTAACAAGTTGATCAGCGATCAATGAACTTTATGATGCAATTTTGGCATAAATATAGTCACAATCGCAGAAGGAACCTATTAGTACTCACCATTTCGCCTTGAAATCTCCCAGTCGTAAACCCTACCCCAATTTTTTCTCAGTGTAAGCCTAGAAGGGCGCGAAAAGTGACTGCAATGTGGATGGACACATTGTTGTTGCTGTTGTTGCTGTTGCTCCTCTTCTGTTGCTGACATAAATCCATATTTTGCCAAGCAAATTTCACGATTGGCCAACAACTACAATGGCAACGGACGAATGGACGGACGGAGGTGTGGGCGAGGAGAAAAATCATAGATGGAAAGCTAGGGAAATTGCTAAAAATTTCCAATTAACTTTAAACTTGAAGAAGAAGCGACCGAACGGTCGTTCGATGGTTCAAGTGGATGAATGACACCTTGGACCATGGGATTCCAATGGGATGAATGAAAAACCATTTGCAGGACTATTGAAGATGACACAATATGGCATATTCCAAGGAATCTGGAAGCACTCTCTTTCTCTCGCTCTGCTTTGCTTTGCTGTCTCTTTCTGAGACTGCAGTGTGTCTACGTGTGTGTCCATCATTCTTCATTTAGTGACCCGACACGAGCGAATGATGTCAGCAGCTGCTGCCGCTGCTGCAACTGCGGGCTTTAGCATCCAGCAGCATCGATGTGGCACCTCATGATGAGCATTGCCTTTAATAGAGGGGTGTGTGTGTGACAGAGGGGGGACTGGATGGGGTACTGGGTGTGTGTGTGGCATAGATGATGGCTAGGTGGATGTGCAACGCATGCGGAAAGCAAACAAAGCGCGACAGGCGGACAAACAAACATCCAACTGACAGCAGAAATGCGCCACCGAGACAGATGAATGGTGGATGCAAGGGGGAAGGTAAGGGGTGGCAGGAACCGTTGCAGGAAAGAGTAGGATCCGCAGAACAGAAGGAGTTGGAGTTGGAGCTGGAGCTGGAGGAAGCTACCATCGCACATATACCCGGAGTCAACAGTCAAATGGAGTTTGCGGTTCCAGGACATTGCACCCTGCGGTATTTGCTTTCAATTTTTTCCCTCTTTAAAGTGCAGGATCCATGAGTCAGCTTTGTGGCTGGCAAAATGGTTATCCATCCTCCCCCATCCTTTGAGCAGATGCAGATTCAAAGCCAACACGATTATACACATCATCCCAGGACACAGACGCAGAGTATCCGTACCCTTACCCGTACCCTCACCCTTAGCCAAAGCTTAAAGTGTTGCCTCCTCTAATTACTTAATTACGTGGACTCCGAGTATCTCAGCGGAGGGGATGCTGGTGGGGATGGGATGGTGGCCCCTTTACACCGGACAAAGCCACCGAAAAAGCCACAACTGGTTACACCTGCGGCCGGGACTAATCTATCATGTGCCATAAAGCGCCAAACGGGACGCAGAAGAGGACTTCACTCCTCCGCCACAGGAGTTGCAGTCGGGTCTGCAGCAGGTCGGTCCGGTCCGGTCCGGTTCCTCTTCAGTTCTTATTCCCTTACTTTTCCAGGGGTTTTCCTAGTAGTTTTTTGTGTGTGTGTTTGCCAGCGTTGATAAGCCGCATTGTGTCCGGCGAGTTGCGCACGCGGCTTTTGTGGTCATGGAGAAGGCATTCCTGGCATCCACGTCCACATCCACGGATGAGGCAGAGTCATGTTTATGGCTCTCCGGGGAGCCGTCCTGTGTTTGTGGCACAGTTGTTATTGGCTAAACGAGGTGGCGGCCCTGATCCCCAACGAAGCGTCTAAAAGCCTTTTGTGTCTGTCTAAAGGATGGAAAACGGTACGGTGTGTAAACTGATGTTAGCCAGCAGAGAGAGAGGGAGGAGCAGTGAGAACTGAGAAGTGCTTAAACGGGACAGAAACAGAGGTAAGAGTTATAATGGGATCTATTGCCCGAAAGAGATGGCTAAGTAGAGAAGTCTCTGGATTTTTCATGCTTGTGCCCAAAAGCATGCAATGAAATTTGTTCGACTGGCATGGAATGGAGACATTTTGTTCAGCATACTTTTGAGCGCAACAATTTTTCACTTCACACAAAGAAATTGGCGAAAATAAGTCGATGGAAAACTTTTTAATAAACTATTTTGCAGCGTCGACAGATGGAAGTTTTTTTCTTTTGCTACTTTTTGGTGACTTGCCAGAATCCTTTGCTTCATTTTCTATATGCAGATGTCTGTCTGTACCCCTTGCTTATCTGATTTCCTTCTCTTTTTTTTGTGTGCTGTTCACAGAATGAAATTGTCAACATAATTCGCATTGAGCCATGCATTTCTTGGCAGCAGACAAAAACAAATGTCTAAAAAGAGCTGGGAAGAGAAATCTCCATTCAGCTGAAAGCAAAAATTCCCATAACCTTTCTCTGTCTGTCTCGGTGTCTGTCTCTGTCGGAATGTCGTGTCTGTTTGTCGGTTTTGCTGGTTGCAAGAACAAACAAAAGTTGTAACCGTCAATAATGCAAATTGATAAGAAATCCCAGGGCAGTGGAGAGACGAAGAGCAGCAAACGAAAAACCAATTGGGAAAATTGCTGTTGGGTGGAATATTACAAGAAATGAAATAATAGAAATGAAAGGAACTTTGGAATAATACCCTTTTTTTAAAGGTCGAATAAGATTCCTGCCCATTTGCACGTGCATCCCAAAAGTAGGCAATGTATTGTTACTTTGAAAAGGGATGCACACATTTGTAGCATGCTTTCAAGCGGAGCATTGAATATATTCTGGCCGAAAAGACTTTTTTTGGTTTTTCCTCGCAAGGGGTATCAAAAAATGATTGTCAAAGCACACCAAAAATCACAAAATGAATGAATTATGAAGGGGAAAGGGGAGGTGTTTTGCAAACAATAAAAACAATGAATTTAATGAAAATAATTGAAAATGAAAATACAGGAAAACAGGAATATCCATAGAAATGTGGTTGGGGCTTGTGGCTGTGTGTGAGTGTGGCCGAAAGACTTGGTTAAATACAAGAAAAACAACATGAAAACTACTATATATTTTTTTTATGGAAATTTTGGTGACATTTTCATGTTGGCTTGTACTAAGGAATCGAATGGGTTTTTGTTTTTAGGTAGGAGCATCGGGGGCCGCCGTTCCAGACTTGGCCAGGGCCTCCGCCTTGGGTTGGACGCCGCTCACCGTTTGATAGACGTACGGCTTGAGGGTTCGAGCAGCCGCCGCGGGCAGGGTATCCCTCGCACGGAATGGTCCTGGCTGTTGTTGTAGCAACTGCTGTTGATGTTGCAAGAGACGCTGCTGATGTTGCAGCGAGACGCCTGGCACGATGCGATGCTGGTCACTGAAGAAGGGATGCTTGAGCGCCTCGTCGGCGGAGATGCGCTTCTGGGGATTCAGCTCCAGCAGGCGGGACAGCAGATCGTAGGCATTCGCTGGAAAGATGTCCAGACCCTCGTACGACTCGATCTGGTGGTTGCTGTGGCGGCAGATGCAGTTGTAGGTGGCCTGCTCGCAGCTCTTGCACGCCTCCACGGTGCCGTCGGCCCGGCGATAGCGACGCTGCACTACCGGCGAGAGGAAGTGGTCCGCCATGCGGAAGCGCATGCACAGACGCCGCAGATCCAGGGCGGTCATCTTCTGGGTGAGCAGCACCAGACGGTCCATCATGAAGGCGGTCTTTCGCACCTCGATGTCGCCGAAGACGTTGATGATCTCCGTGAGGGCGGCACAGTCGTTGGGCGCCCTGAAGAAGGGATGCAGCGAGGAGAGGGTGGCCAGCATGATGACGCCCGCCGCCCAGACATCCACGGCAGTGGTCTGCACCGGACACCGCAGCAGCACCTCGGGCGGCCGATAGCCCGGCGTGCCCGCCCGCGAGGCATGCACCTCCTTCTTGTTGGCATTCGTCGGCGACACGTAGTTGTTGGGATCCGCGTTCGGGTTGACGAAGCGCAGGCGATTGATCAGCCGCTGGGTGTCCGCCAGCTGGGCGGCCACCTCCTTCTTGGCCAGGCAGGATACCTGCGCCTCGAAGGGATTGTTGACCGAGTGGTCGACCCCGCTAGCGCCGCCCATGGCTCTAGCGCAGCGCAGCGAGATCTCCTGCTCCTGCTTGTAGGCGAGATACTCCTTGACCTCGTCCTGGGCACTGTTCCCGTCCTGCACCATCAGAGTGCGAGTCGCCTCCATGTCCCGCATGAGGGCCAGCGTGGCGGCGCTGCTCAGCTCGTTCGCCTGCATGATGCTTCCGTTCGCGTCGATCTTCTGGGCCAGTCCGAAGTCGCAGAGCAGGAACTTGCCGGTGCGCCGGTTGTACAAGATGTTGCTCGGCTTCACGTCCCGATGGATCACGCTGAACTTGTGCACGTGCCGCAGGGCTATGAGGAGGTTCCGCATGTAGTTGCGCACCTCCTGCAGGCCCATGGTGCGGTAGATGTCGTGGAAGCGGTCGTGGTTCATGTACGGCATCACGAAGGCCACGTTGTCGTTGTAGCGGACCACGCAGTTGATGCCGATGCAGTTGTCCACGCCCCCGATGCGGAACATGCACTCCAGCTCCCGCAGGATGCGCTCCGGATGGTTGGTGGGGTTGTGGTGCTTGATGGCGAACCGCCGGCGGCTGGTCTCGCTGAGGCAACGCTCCCGCTGCAGGGTGCCCAGCAGGACACTGCTGAAGGTCCCGCTGCCGATGCGACAGTGCACATCGAAGATCTTGCTGATCTCCGGGATGCTCTTCTGCAGCTCTCGCAGGGCCTCCTCGTTCTTGTCGGTCGACTGCTCCTGGCGCGCCTGCATGGCGGCCAGCTCCTTGAGCGCATTCTTGCGCGAAATCTTGGACATCTTGTCCGCCAGATCGTGCTGCACAATGGGGTTGGTCAGGACGCCAGCCAGCGACGGGTTCTTCTTGCACCTGAAGTACCGGTTGATCCTGCCCGTATTGGCATCGGCCAGGTCATCCGATTCCCCAATGAGTTTGGCCTCCGACTCCCTAGCATTGGGTCGCACGCCTTTCTTCTTCTGCTTTTTCTTCACCGGCGATGACGGTGTCGTGGCTGCTGAGACCTTTGGCCCTTTTGGCTCCTTGGGGGATGTGGCGTTGTGCCACGAGGTGTACTGCGGCTTTGTCGGCAACTGCAACTGTCGCTGCTGTTGCTGATGCTGAACCTTTCTGTCCATTTGATCAATTCTTAATTAGGTAAACATCTGAACAATCCATTTACAGGAACAGATCAACACGGACGGCACGGAACGGGACAGACACAAATTTTGGCTTCTATTTTGGGTTGGGGGTTCGATCGCAGCACTTCCAGAATCTCCAGTGCCAATTTAAATATTTCTTTGGTGCTTTCGGGAGCCCCGGTCGAACCTCACCTTGTCGATGGACCGCCTTGAAGACAGAGTAATTTCGGGAGTACTTGGAGGAGTTTCGTGTGTTTTAATTTTGTACTACAAAATATCAACTGACTAAATAGACAAACCACAACTGAGTTGAATTGTTCGTGTTACGCTACGATACACAGGGGGATTTTGACATTGAAAGAATGGCTTGGTTTGATTTGATTTGATTTGAAAAGAGTTGGCAGGGATACTGTAGGGATATCGATAAGTATCGAGAGTCAAAGCTGAGTCTACGAGTGAGCAAAGGAAAGTGGCATTGCGTAGATAACTTCCCTGGAACGACAGCCTGTCTTCGATTTCACTCAGGGGAAAGCTTTGAAAAAATTCGGTAAGAATTAAGAAATAATTAAAGAACCATTTTATAACGATTGTGGATCCATTTGGGAACCATTGAGGGTACTTCTAAGGGAACTAATCATGTAACCTTTGTAGTTATTTTTGCGTATTATTGGCAGGAATTATTAAGGAAATACTACAGAAAAAGGTTGAAAATAAAACACTTTTAAACGCATTAAAACCTTATTTTAAACATAATTTTTTCTAAGCAATTTATCAAGTAGAACTGCGAGAAGTAAGTAGTGTGGGAACTCAAAATCTTTTACAAAATTTACTAATATTTAAAATTATGTATTTTTGTAATTATTTGTATTTTATTTCTTTAAATTTTGTTAATTTTTGTTTATTAAAGGTGTACAGTTTTTTTATTACAAGTATAACAGTGAAATAAAACGCGTTAAAATGGCTTCCTGTTACTGGTAAAACCAACATTTGCCATGGGTTGGCATACAATCAAGGAGCAGGAACAGTATCAATGGGCTTCATTCGATTCGGCTAAAGGATGATTAACATCGGTAAAGGCAGAAGTTATAGGTATCTTCCTATCTTCAGGTCAGACGGGGGTAAACTTCATTCTTAAATCTCTGAAAAAACACTTAAAAGTATTAGATATTAGATGGATATTACCAACCTTAAGTCATGCTTTAACTACCCATGAAATAGTCCCAATTATCCACTCAGCCTTCACAGGAAGAACAGGCTTTAGCCTGAATGTTTAAAGACTGCCAAAACTGCCCTCTAAGACTTTCATTCAATGATTAACCATTACATTACTAATCTCTGTTCTGAATATGTCCTTGAACATCCTTTTATTGTTGTTTTCCTTAATGGAAAAGACACTTAAGTCAGAGTATCATCACGCAGCGCTTCAATCATCTCACCTTTTGACCTTTCGACCATTTGACCAGACTATTCTCTGCTCCCCGCTGCCACAAAATATATTCATGACTCCCAGCGACTCACTTACTCACGACTCCCGAGTAGCTCTATTCATATTTCCCAGTGCTCCTACACCTATATTCGAATCCCGTCATCCTGTCGGATTATCGCAGGAAAAACTTGCAGCAGAAAAAGCGCTACCCCTTACCTACCCTACCCCTCCCCACCGCTGCTTCCAGGGGCTGGTTCCAGCTGGTGTTCCCTGCCAGAGTTTGATTGCCTGTACGGTGTCGCCCTCAAGCGGTGACTCCTTCTTTGTTTTTTCGTTGTTTTTTCTAACGTTTTTTCGCATGCAATTTACCGTTACAGGGCTTGACACTAAAACTGTCCAAGCGCCACGTGAAACACCCCACGCCCCCACCCGCGCTGTGGGGCATGCAAAAAGTCCGTGTCAACATCAGCTGCTTGTCCACTTGTTTTCCACTTGATGCTCGAAGTTTTAGCGCGGCAACAGCTGCCATTGCAGCCATTGTACCTCTATATATAACCCAACCCCCCACCCCCTACTGTCCATAAACTATCCCCACCATAAAATTCCCTTATCCATATCCATGCCCTCGCGGTTGCAACTCGCGGAACTCCTTTTTTTTTCTGCGTGTCGTTTATTAGTTTTTGCAACTGAAACTAAAGTTTTGCTCTGTGCAATGAATACATTACAATATCGTTTCAATACGAAAAGAAAAGAAAGTCTAACACACAAGGTGACCCATAGCTATTACACTTGGAGAAAACAGGGCACACTCACACGCCTAGAACAGTACAGTACCGATGCACCCGTCCCGTTGGTCTAGCGATAAGAATAGAATACAAAATTGTGTCTAGTGAGTCTTGACTTTTCTTTTAAGGTATAAGCAGAAATATTTTTATTCTTTTCAATTTAACGTTTATTTATTTAATTGTTATTTCTCTAAGTGTTCTATTATTAGGATTATTAAATTTCCATAAATCTATGGGGTGGGTGGCAAACAGCTCCCCCCGCAGCGACTGACCCCAATTCGAAAGCAATTTCATTGTCGAAAATCTAAACGAGAATTGAATGTGTTTGCTCATTATTAAACTTCGACCCGATACACCCCTCCCCTACCCCCCCCACCACGAAGAGGTCGATAGGGAGGTTAAAGGCAAAGTAATTGCCAAAAAAACAAAAAGCAAAAGTCGGTAAGGCCGGGAAACTACAATTACCCAAGGCCCTGCCCTTACGCTGTTTTCCGACTTGGGTTTTCCTTTTGGATTATATCGTGCACTCATTCATTGCCGCAGCAGCAGCAGCAGGAGCAGCAGCGGGGGCAGCGGCAGCAGCAGTCAAGTGCAACTGCTGGCCTTTTGAGAACAAAACTCTGCAGCAAAACTATTGTCAATTGCCAGAGTTGCCACGAGAATCGAGAATTCCCTGCACAATGCCCAACAACACTTGAGACTACTTCCGCCAGGGGGAGGAGGGGTGTGAATCCCCCCAAAAACTCTCTCTGGCCAGAGACAACTCCTGGGCCACCACAGAACTTCATCATCATCGTCATCAGCGCATCCGAAAACTCCCTTTGACCGAATTTCCTTGCGGCGCCTTCCGCCAGTGTGAAGCCGTAAAAGCTGCCAACTTTTCCACCAAAGTCTGTTGGGATTAGCCATTCAGAGAGAGTTCGTAGGAGAGAGTCCGGCGGGGAGAGAGTGAGGCGGGGAGAGAGGAGAGGGGCTCTTCCAAACAGGTTAGAAACTAGAAATTAAGCTCGACAAAACGATTTGCTTTGATTGCCGTGTACAAATAGGTTTTTGGCTTGCGAGTTTAAGCTGTTTGAAGATGGCAGAATAATGAGGCTACCTAATGGCCAATATAAAGGAAAGGGAAAAGACCAAGATTATCAGATGTGGCAGACATTGTGGCAGAATCTATTGTATCTTTTGGGTGTTGGAATGAAGGTGGAAATAAGAGTAGTGCAAGAAATTAGAGTTTGAAATGCATTTCTCACATAAAAGAGGGAACAGAAGGTTTGTTTTTATTGTTTTAATGATTCCTTAAGAGTTCTGATAATTATAATATATTTTGATACAAAGAAAGACAATCTTTATACCTAAACATCTTCTATCTGCATCTACATATATCTATATCTACATCTACATTATATTTTATGATTATAAAAGGCAGAGTAAAGCAGATAGAGATTTTGAAACAATTCAAGTCTCTGTTGATTAATATCCTACTTCTATTATGCATATATCATCTTTATCTCTACCAGCCTCCAAAACGGAAGCCCTTTTCGCCTAAGAAAAGCGAACTTTAAATTTCCGTATTCAATAAAAACCTTAAAGTGCGCTCAATGTCCTGTCCCTGTTATATTGATGGCCCTGCTCCTGCTGCTGCTGCCTGCTGCCCCTCCCACCGATAGTCTCTCATATTTCACTTGACTAACTATCCAATTTCAGGCTGGCAGCAATCTAAGCAATTGCCAGGCAACCTCCCCCCCAGTCCCACCCCCCCAAAACATCCACTATAAAGACTCTACCTAGTCCAGGGGTTCCTGCGACCCCTCCGATTGCCGCACACCTCCGGCTCCTTTGTCTTTCAGTTTTCGGGGCAAACAATTTCGCTTACCTCACTCGCAACACGTTGCGGCTGACCAGAGCGGGTGGGTGGGTGGTCGATACCCTTCCAAGTGGCCATGTGGAATGGGGAAACACGAGTTGTAGCCGGGTTTAGACTATAGCAACAGTCTTTCCTTTTGCCTTTCGTCCCCCCACCCTGGAACCTGGAATCTTGCAACACCCGTCTCGTGGCGTGGCGTGGCGTTGCTTGTTGATTGTTTTGCCATTTTGCGGTTGCAATTGATGGCGGGCACAGGTGGTGGACGGGGGTGGGCTGCCACAAATGACCGCAGCGCAACAAAAGGAGGCACGGACTGAGTAGTAGGAGGCAGGAACACGTCGTAGTCTTAAAGCCTACAAAGACCCGTGTCGATGTTCGGAAACATTTTGGCAGTGGCAGAGGTGCAGTGGTAGGGGCAGTGGGGGGAAGTGGTAGGGGCAGTGGTAGTGGGAGTATCGTAACCAAAAAGTAAACCCATAGAAAATGGCCAATGGCCAAGGCATTTCTTTGGCTTTCGTCCTGGATCTGGGTACGTGTCTGTCTGTCCGACGTGTCTGAGTTTGGCTTTGGGCTTGGGTTTTGGGCCTGTGCCGGGTTTTTGTTCTCTTTTGTTAGGTTCTGTCATTGCTATTGCTTCAGTCTTTTGCATACCCTGTAGACAGGGGTTTTTAGATTCCAGAAGTTGTTTGTTGCAGAGAGAAGGAGCACCTTTTGGGGTATAATCTGGAATAGATATGGAAAGAAGTTATTAAAATGGAATATTCGCAGGAGAGATGTAATAGACAGTAGAAGTTACTGAAAGGATAGGCGTGATAAATAGTTTCCGTCAGATCTGAAGGTCTTAAACGAAAAGTTTTGCCTTGGTTTTGCTCAAATATCACAGCTTATAGGCATAATTTTCTCTGAAAATGTATAAATTTGTTTCCAAAACCCATCCCATAGGTAATCGAAGGAGAAAGATTTGAAGAGTATTGAATTCTCATACGAGAGCAGCCCTGATAGGGATCCTTCTCCCAGTGACTCTTTCCCAAAACTTTAGAGGGTATTACCCCCTTCGATCACCAATCAAGGTAGCTTTTCTTTCTTGTTGTTTGTTTGGGTTCCTGCCACTGTCACTGCCGTTGCCGTTGCTGTTGCTTTTCCTGTTGCCTTTGCTGCCGTCAGGCTGAGGTAAGCCGAAGTGCAATTTAATTTCCCCGCTGATGATTGATGCTACCATGTGGAGGCTTCACTCTGCCGTGTGTCCCTGTCCCTGTCCCTGTCCCAGCTGTCCCTGTCCTTCTACGGAGTAGAGGATTATCCACCACAAATAGCTAACAAATTTTGCGCCTGCCAACAGGACAACAGACGCACACAAATTACCAGAGAACACAAAGGAGGAAAAGCAGCAGCAGCAGCAAAGGGAAACTTTCTTTTTTATCGCTGTTCAGGTTAACTTTTAAGCAGACCAACGACCACCGAACCGCCACAAGGACTCCAGCAGGACTCTGGCAGGACATTTGCCAGAGATAAACAGATTTATTGTGCTTAAGGACGCACATTAAACGGGACACCAAAACCGAGTACAAGGACAACGATAAGGAGACAGGATTTGGCAACAGTCAGGGAGGGGGCAGACGGGGGTTGGGGATGGCTGTTTATAGATTTTCGGTGTCCCCAATTAGTGCTCAGGAAGGATCAGCGGTGAAGGAGCGACGGAAATTAGGCGAATAAGAGGTCCAAGGACCAAGGACACCGCTGCAATGCTCTCCCCCCGCCCGCCTTGAATCGGCTGCACTTCTTCGCAAAAGTGTCTACCGTCTGCCGTCTCCTGTCTACGTCTTCGAGTTGTGACAGTTGGCAGGAGCTAAGCAGGATACGGAAGAACCGCAGCGAAAGGATAAGGACACAGCCGAAGGACCCAAAATTAACCACAAATGAAGGCAACCCACGGAACTTTCCACCAAAGGCACTCATCGAAGTGGGGCAGGGCAAGGCAGGGCAGGGCAGGTGGAAAGGCCACGCTGCCACGCTTGGCTGCCCAAGGATTTCAGCGATTCCACGGGGACTTGCCACTTGCCCCCGTCTGCCGCCCACGCCCCCGCCTCTCGTGAATGGTGGCCACAAATGAGCTTAGTTGATGTCGCCATCTACTGCTTTCACTCCTGCTCCTGGTTCTACTCCTCTCCCTCTCCTGGCTCTACTCCTTTGCTACCTACCAACCGTTTATGCGGTGAGTCCTTGGCTTAAGCATGGAATTCCCTTGTTGCTTTCTGTTTTGGCAAATGTTTTGGTTCTTATTGAATTAGCGGAAAGTACGAGTATTAGAAAAGCTTTCCTTGGCGGGGATTAAATGGTAAAGAAAGGGGTTAAGGGGTGTTTTTGAATTGAATACTCGTAAAGCTGCATCATCTATCAGTCTCTTATCTAACAAAGTCGAAGCTAATCTTACTAGAATAAATCTCTCCTAGAAGACGGCATAAACCCCGCTAAACAACTGCATCTTTAACCCGCTTCTACCCCGCTCTCTTCACTAAGTTGTGGCCCTGGGAAAGCCACCTTTAAAGCCACCTTAGCGACCCAACTAATAGCCGCAACGATGCAACGTTGGCGACTTTGTCACACTTCAATGCGCCAAAAGGAAGGGAAAACTAAGAACAACAAGAACAACTATAAGAACAAATAACAGCTGAAAAGTTGTCAAGGAAAACGGGAGGGGGGAGGGAGGAGTGTGGGGTGTGGGGAACTGCAATTTCCACACCAAATCGAAGTTGTGGCTGGATGGCTGGTTGGTTCCTGTTGCTGTTGCTCTTAAGCTTAGTTAAGAAGCACTTTGAAGAGCTTTGGCTAAAGCTGCACAAATGTCCTTGCCGCAGAAAGTCACAGTCGGAGACAGAGTCAGAGTCAGAGAGTGGTCCTCCCCCCCTCCCTGCCTGTCTTCCGATTGGAAATTGTTGCTCCATTGCATTTTATCCTCGTTCCATTGCAAGTTGTCCTCGGAAATTGCTTATTTATTTGGGATTGTTCGGAAAAGCGTGGCGAAAAGTTCAAACATCTAATGGCATAATGCCCAGCGTTTCCCCCTCTCTCTGCTGATCCCTGGCACATCCTTGATGGCAACCTGATGAACAGGTCCTGCTGTCCAGCAGCAGCAGCAGCAGTTTTTTTCTTGCTCCTGGTCACTCGGGGGCAATAAATTTCCATGAAAATTGCTTTGGTTTTCCTCCTGCATTGCCCTGACAGACAACTCTGTCGTTTGTTACTACAAAATTCAATGAATATTTTCTTTGCGGACAGAAAACCAAAAAAAAAAAAACAAGAAAAGCCAAGCAAAACGAAAAAGAAAATGCATTTTCTCCCATGAGATTTAGTTGCTTGCTCGTTGACAAGTGAAAGTGTTCGACACTGAGAAAAAATTACAGTAAAAAGGTGTTAAATTTAGAAGATTTTTTAGCCCAAAAGAAAAGCAGGAAAGGCTTGATTTTGATCACATTATTACAATAATTTTTTGTTAATTTTCCTAGTTTTTCCGAGTGCATTTACTGGGACTACAATGTATTTTGCATGTCCTGCAGTTGCCATAAATTTTCCATGCTTGTCAACTGCTTGTCCCAGGGAAAATTCATTCAATTTTCCCAACCAACCAACGAGAAGCGCCACGTTTCGGCCCTTAAATTCTTAATTGCAGTCGAAAGAAAATGGAAAATCGAAGGACAGAGAGGGGAGAGCAGAGGAGAAGCAGGAGCGAGAAATATTTACACAAATATCAATAACAATAAATTGTATATTTATTGAGGCTCTGGGCAAACGGAGAGGGGAGGGGGACGGGGGACGGGGGGCAGTGTCGGCCACGAAGATACCACACACAAAATACAAATTAATATATTTTCCAACGAAAAACAATTTGCCTTTATAGAAAATTTCTGCCAAGCCCCCACCGAAGCCTCCACAACAATTTGTCTTGCTTAATCTCAGTTCATTAATTTAAAGTGCTACTTTTGCAGCAGGACATGGAGCACCACCGAAGACCCAGGAGGAGCTGTAGTCCTTCTGCCAGATGGACCTTGGTTTTTGGTCAAGGAATGTTACCTCCCCCCAGACCCACGGAAAACATTGTTTAAAACATCTTTTTTGGGGGGCATTTTGAGGTTTGTTTTAGTTCCATTTGGCTAAACATTTGGCAGAAGCCGAAACCGAACCTTGAGCTTCAGGATTAGGGTCAAATTTCTGCTGCTGCCTCTGTGTGGCTGTTTCTGCTGCTGTTGTGTCTTTAATAATTCATGAGCTCATTCTTGTGGCTGACCTTCAAAATTTTTGGGGTCAATTTAACCAGGGACGCTCTTCCCTCCCGAAGCAGCAGCCAGCAGCACCCGCCTTAAGGCCATCTGTCAGCTAAAGACCCAAGCGAAAGTCCAGACCAGTCCAGTTTGACAGACAGAAAGGGGAGAGTGAAGGAGGGAGGATGCTCGCTGGCTGTTGCATTTGTCAAAGGCTGAGACTCTGATTTGATGACGAGGACAAAGGCCAAGGATTGATTGAAGTTGCGGATATACGGATTTCTGATACTAGATAGAGATTTCTGCTACAGGAATCAGACTTGAATGAGAAATATATGAGGGAAAAGAATTGGGTGGAATGATGAAGAATATTTGATTATTTTTGGTAGATAAACTTTGGTGAATATATGGAACATTTCCGTGCAGAAATTGTAGATGCTCTGTGCTTTAAAATATTCAGAATAAATTTCAGAAATATCTAAAAAATATATTGAATTCTTTAGGATGGGATTATGAACCAGCCGATTTACTTGGAGTCGAGGTATACGTTATGCGACACTGCTTCAACTTTAATAGTGTCTAAAAGCCAGGTGTTCAAAGAGCCAATTGACAGTTTTTTGCTCATTCTCTCTATTAAACCGATTGGCGTTGTGCTGGAGGAAAATATTGAATTTAAAGATGGATTATCAAAGAAAAAGTCAGCCAATTTAGCTATTAAATTAAGGCTGTCTGCTCATCTTTCTCCAGTGCTTCTTTGGCCTCATCTTTCTCAGTTTTTTCTCAGCTTTCCACCTCTCTCTCTCTCTCACCCTCACCCTCTATCTCTCTCTGTCTCTGTCTCTTCCTTGGCCATCTCTTAATTTCATCAAATTAAATTGGCTTCTGTGGAAGCTGCTGCTACTGCTACTGCTGGCTGCCTCGGATCCAGCTACACCCCTACCATGCTCCCTTCTAATGGTGAACGCCCTAACACCTGAAGCGCCTCCAGCAAACAATCAACTAAAGCAACAAGCACACACACACACACACACACGCACAGGCACACAGAGGCACACAAGAAGCAACGCACACTAATGCACACCCACGCAAACACCAAGAGAGAGAGAAAGAGGGAGAAAGGGAGGTAGGGGGGTAGGGAGAACACGCTCGAATGAGTCAAAGTCCCAGAGCCCGGCAGGACTCCCGTGTCGGCTACTTTGCAGCTGCCAACGCCTTCAACATTTCACGCTGTAAGACACAGTTCCCCCTTCCCCGCACAGCCACCCTCTACTGTGCTCTCGCCTGTGTGGCACCTCCTGCCTGCCAGCCCCCACCCCCCCTTGTGGAGCTGCCATCACCTGCAGACGACCCCGGGAAACACATTTTTTATGCGTCCTATTTGCAGCTTTCATGCTTCGACTGCGTATTCCAGCCGTCGGCATTTCAACGGCAACGACGGCGACGTCGCGAATGCAAGTTTTTGCTCTTTCTAGAGTACGCGGGGAGGGGGAGGGAAGATGAGGTGTACAGAGGGGAGGTAGAGATGCTCTGGATGAGGGGCAAGGGTTAGTGGCAAGGGGTCGCCTCGGTGTTCATTGCACGACGTTTTTTTGTTAAGTAAATAACCAAAAACTGAAGTGCAGACCGGCAGGCCGTTGAAATTTTTATGCACAACCCAAAAATATAAAAAAAGGAACAAAAAGGAACACAGGAAACAAGGTTGGGTCTTTGGCTGAACGAAGATTTGTATACCCTTCAAGGGAAGAGCCTATAGAAAGATGTCTTGCAAATTGTTCTGGAAATGCCAGACGGATATGACTTTTCACCTCGACTTTTGATGAGGTTCCTGAGTAAATATACCCTTTCTGGCCTTGGCAAATCTCTCCTTCAAGCAGTCATATCCCCCTCCCAGTAAGGGCATCAAAGGGGAGGAGAAAGAGCGAAAAAAGAAACGCATTGCAGTGTGCAAACAAATGCAACTAAACATGAGAATGAGAGAGAGAGAATAGGTGCGAGCGAGGGCAGGTATGGCTGTGTACAGGTGTATGGGTGTGTGTGCATGGACATGTGTGTGTGGGTGTAAAACACATATGAGCGGTGTAGCGTGGGTGTGTGTGGGTTTTGTGGGTGTGTGCATCTATTTGTAAAGTTTCTTTGCCGAAACGCAAGCATTTGCTGCTCTCACTCCTTGTTTTCGCCTCCGCTTTTGCTCCCAAAACGGCGGGAGTTGCTGTTTTGGAATACCCTTACTGGAGAGGGTACTAAGGGTACTGCTTTCTTCTTCGTTTGGTTATAAAGCTGAAGGTCTGGTGGGAAGCTAAGTGGCTGGTGTGTGGGGGGTGAAGTCTTTGAAGAAAGGAGCGTTCCTTTGTGTGAAACGTAGAAAATGTGCAGCCAGGCAGATAATAAGTCATAAGGAAGGTAATTCTTTAAGAAAAGGTGGAATTTCAAATGAATAAATATGGATTTGAAATAGAACAACCAGGTTTTGTTTTCAATCTTATTGTTTTCAGATAAAAGAGAGCTTTAGGGTTCAGCCTGTAAGTATCCATCCATCCATCACCTCTTGAGGCTCTTAGCTTTCTTCAAAAAGAACCCCCTAAAATCACATTTCATATAGAGATCATTGCATTTCAGAGCCAAAAAGTTGAACTTTGCTTCCCTTCAACCTTCAACCTTCCCTTCAAAGAGTATCACTGCTTCCCCCACATTCGCATCGATATTACTTACACTTCTCTCTCTTTTTTTCTGGTTTTGGCTCTGGCGTCGCCAACAGTTTTAAAAAAAACTGCAAGCCACGCCCTACAAGCCCCTGCCACAGCATATCCAGCAGCGGCAGTAGCAGTAGCAGTAGCAGTGGCTGCAGCAACGGTAGCATAAATTTCCATTACCGTTGACAAATATTTACACATCGACCTCAATTCATATTCCTTTTGATGCTGTTGCTTTTAGTTTTCCCAGGAAAACCCCAACCAGCGACCAGCGACCATAGAGAAAGAGAGAGCAGAGAGGAGGGGATGTTCTATGGAATGCAGCATAGAGGGAGAAGGGGGGTGGGTGGTGGGGACGGAATGTGGAGACCCTTTATGCACTTTGTTGCTGCTGTTGCACAGTTGCACAGTTGTAATGCCGCAGCAATCGCCGTTGGCTATTAAAAGCTGCATTTAGCAGTTGTATCTCTACATCTCTGCATCGGTGTATCTGTAGCTGTAACTGTGTATCCCGTATCTGTGTATCTGCATCTGTGTGTGCGTAGCAGTATCTCCATTGCTCTGTTTCTGCTTGGGGCTGTAACACAGTAGGCCTGGCCGTTGGATTCAGTTTTACAAAAACCCAAACACACATTCGAGAGAGAGCGAGCAATCGATTCCGAAACGGACGAACCAACCTGCTACAAAATGTTCCAAATCGTCAGTTACATTTGCCTGGGATTCGTTCTGGCCATCAAGGCGGAGCCATTTAGCCAACGTTTGACCATCTATGCGGATCCGGGACGCATGGAGTGCTTCCACCAGCACGTGGCTGCCACGGAGATCATCAAAATGGACTACCAGGTGATTGCCGGCGGCCATGGGGACACCGATATTAGCTTTACGCTGATGGACCCCCTGCGGAGGATGCTGGGCGTCGACGAGAAGAAGGGCAAGGGCAGCCTGGAGCTGGTGGCCGAGGAGACGGGCGTCTACAAGCTCTGCTTCGACAACACCATCAGCACCTTCAACCAGAAGATCGTCTCCTTCTCGCTGGACGTCTCTCCCGCCGACCACGAGGAGTCCGAGGTGCGGGAGCTGCGCAAGGACATGCTCACCGACTACCAGTTCGAGACGGTCTTCACCGGCCTGAGCGACTACATCAACAAGGTGCAGGTGAACCTGATGCGCGCGCGCCAGACCCAGGACTACATTCGCGCCCACGAGGCACGCGATCGCCGTCTGGCTGAAAGGAACTTCGAGATGGTCAACAACTGGTCCTGGATACAGTTCATAGCCATGATCCTAGTTGGCCTGTTGCAGGTCTTTATGCTGCGCAGCATTTTCAGTACCGAGGGTACGCTCTACAAGCTCTGGCAACGTTTTTAGCCGGGAGTTTTTTTAAGTTTTATGTTTGAATAAATTTATGGATTATCGATAATGGAATTAGCTTTGGAAATGGGACGATAAGTACTAGAGAAAGTGCTACTTGGAAGGGTTTATCTTTCGCTTGAAGGAATGATGGGGATTCTGCAGTGGGAGAATGGATCTCCAGGTACTCTTTGAAGGTTTTACTGGAGATATATCTGATCTGTTCCAAATCAAATGCTTTTTCATGGACTTTAAGGCTCTATCCTTTTACTCCGAGAAAGTAGAAGTACAACTGCATCTAGGACTCCTCTTTGACTACCTTTTATCTATCTATCTTTTATCTAATTGCCCCACTGAATCTTTAACTAATCGCTGAAGCTTTTATCCACGGCCTTAAATGCCTTTCTTGGGGATTCATTCCGGTTTCTTTGAACTAATCTTAGCAGCTTTTACCTGCTTCCTTGGCTTTTGGCCCGTTGATTGTGTGGCTGCTTCTAGCAGCAATTTACACTTCCGTTTCTTCCATTTACCTTTTGCTACCTGCCCTGACCCCCACTTCTGTGGCATGCCCCGCACCGCCCATCGTGTGTTGCAGCATTGTTGGCGTAATTAACGACTGCGGCGGTTCCCGGTTCCCATTGTTTACCCAGCGCCAGCACCAGTTCCAGCTCCCGCTTCGACGCAGTGTTAATTACTCCCTAGCGTCGCACCCTCGGCCACCCCTCTCTCTTACTCATCTGCTGCGCCCCTACATCGTCCTGGGGGGCTTACTGACATAGTGGCTCACTTAGCCTTCGCTTCGAGCTGCCACGCTACTCTCCGGACTCCCCGACTCAGACTCTGACTGCGGCATGGACATGTAAGGGTGAGGCAGTCGCGGAGCGGCGCCACCACCAGCGTTGACAGGGCTCCCTGGCGCCAGTAAAAGGTGCAAATTAAAGCGCCACCTGTGGCCAGCCAAGTGCTTCACTGCATGCACGTATGTGTGTGTGTGTGTGAGTGTGCGTGTGTGTGTCCAAGTGATAATGACACAAAGAAGAAGGTCATGCCAGAAGAACCGAAGCGGGGAATACTCTTATGTGTCTCTTTTCAAGTAAAGGTCTTACTGGAATAGAGCTAGCGGTGCAGGGAGAGAGAGAGGGAGGAGGCATCCTTCCCCCTGCTGAAAGCTTCTCCCAAAAGTGCAAGCTTTTCCTGCGTAGAGTAAAATAAAAATGTCCTTCGTTGGCTTGCAATTATGGCTGACAGACACACCCTGGCACACGAGGACACAAGCGGACACTCGCTGACGTCCTCAGTCCCAAGTCCTTTGATCCCCTGCCACACATGGCATCCATCCATGGAGTTATACCCCGAAAAAACACACGCATACACATGCATACACACGCATATTCCTTGTGTATATTTCTTGGCAATTTAATGCTGCATCCTGGCCGCACTTCAATGGCAGTTTTACTTTACACTTAAGTGGCATTTTAAAGCCTGGCTGGGACATGGAGGATTGGGATTGGGGTAAGGAATGCGATCGTTTATCAGTGCCACACAGGAAATGCTACAGGACTTGGCTTGGGCCCGGCCCATTGGCATTGCTGTTAATTTCATTACACGGACTGCAAATGCTGCACAATCGTAAAAAAAGGACATTTAATTGCAGCCTGGCAAACGATGCAAAGGCGGCAAATGGCGAATGGCGGCGTTGGCCTTTTTAACGATCAAATTATGGCCGGCCGCTGTATTACACGTACAAGAAAAAGGCTGGGAAAAGGCTGGGGAAAGGCTGTGCTCCTCCTCGAGAAGAAGTCACAACGGCAGGACGGAGAGACAGAGCTCTTTCGTCAGATGTAATCCGCATTGTCCAGCTTTTGGGCGCTGTCCTGGCGCCAGCTGTCATCGCCCTGCCGTTCACTGAAATCTCCTTCGATGCTTAATGAGGGGCAGGTCCTTCTGAGGCCAAAAAGGAACAAAAGTATTTAAAGTGTTTGCCTTAAAGTTTATTTTCGAGTGGCAGCAGCAGGAGGCAAGTGCCACAGCCAGAGGCAGAGTCAGAGTCAGAGCCAGAGTTTACCTCAAGCATTAACAGATTAAAGCACAAATATTCGCAAATTGGAAACCTCAACAAACAAAAACAAAAACCATACACACATGATATATGTTTGCCGGGCGTCAATTGACAAAATATTAATGGAAAAGTCAAACAAATAAAATTCAATATTCCCCCAGAGAAAGATAGAGATAGAGCGATAGAGTTAGAGTTAGATAGAGAGAGAGAGGAGTACTCTGTGACTGATAAACCAGAACGAGCCATAAACACAGGAGCTGTGTGTGCCACTGGGGTGCATACAAAAGGCCAAATAGGGGGCCCCCGGGGAGGGTGGGTGGTGCGGTGAGGGGGGAAATGTGCAGCAAGCAGCAATAAGCATTTGAATATAGAATATATTTGGTTTATGCCACAGCACGAGCCCTGAATGGAGATGATGATGACAACAGCAATAGCAATAGCAATAGCAACAGCAACAGCAATGATGGGGCATGCAACGATGTTAAATTAAGTACCTGAGGCTCTCCCTGTCTCTCTCTGTCTCTGTGGCTCTGCGGCTCTATGGCTCTGTGGCTCCATGTGGCTCTGTGGGAGATGGCATACAAAATATGCATAAAATGTAAGGCTTTTCATAAGCATTTCCCTTAGCATTTCGCTCACACATGTCCTTCGCACAAAGGAAATGCATCTAAGGCTGAAAGGTTATTAAAATCGTTTCAATAAATACAAGCACTCTTTTATTCAGGGCGGTAATCAAAGAGTGCTAGTTATAACAGGATACAGAGGTTGTAGATGTAGAGATTTCAGAAACACCTTCAAACACCGTTTTCCAACTGCCTTGAGGTCTTAGGAACCCCCTCAATGCACGCGTAGAGGGCATTCCCCTGGCAAACAATCACCATTATGATGTGGTCGACCACATCAGCGCCCGCTCGCTCATTAGCGTTTCATGAATATGGCGTATGGCATCTGGCATCTGACAACTTGCAACATTGTCTTTGTAATGCAATCACTTTGCTGGTGTGTCAAATGTGGCATGCGGAATTGGATTACGCCGCATCTACGATGCAACAGAGCGCGATGCCTCATTGGGGTTACAGAACAATAGAGCCTGGAAACGACAGGAAATTACGGTTTGGCTTGAGATTAGAGATGAATACAAGATTTAGTCCCACCAGAAGAAAGAGTATCTTCATTTGAAAGTTAAATTCCAAAGAAATTCTAAAAATATGTCACTAAATTATACTCTAATCAATTTTTTAGCAGCAACTAATTTAAGATTCCATTTTATCGCAAAACTCCAGGTAGTGTTCTTTAATCTTTCATCTGGAAAGGTAAGCCATTTGGTATGCAAGAATGAAATTGGGAGGAATGAGGGCAGGAAGGGCAGCCTTCTCCATTATGCATGACAACTGACATATCAAGACATATGCCAGGAGTTGGCACAAGAACCTCCAAGAGACGCACTCGAAGGACTCGCAGGAGCACACACATACTCAGACTCGAACTCGCACTCGTTTGTTCTTTTATTTGAGGGGCGTTTTAATTGCAAACTGGCACACAATGAACACATTTTGGATCCAAGCTGCCTATCGCCTTGGCAGGCCCCTTGATGGTGGCCTTCTATATTGCCTTCTTGGGCCATTAGGGGCGGCGGTCAAGTGGCTCTCCCTCCATCTTGGTGGGAGCCACAATCAAGCGAACAAATTGGGTTACTGCTCAACTGTCTGGTTAATGGCTACAATGACACAATTAATTGCATGTTGGAGGCCATTTACAGCACTGGCGATGCCTCACTGGGCACTGCCACTGCCACTGTGCCACACTGTGGCCCTGCTACTGGCCTCCACTGCCAACATGAATTAAGTTTTGTGCAAAAATTTAATATGCGGTAAATGCTAAAAATAAATTACTAATTAGCTTTCTTGCTGATGACCGGCGTTCAAGGCGACTGCCAGTGACAGGCAACACATTGAGGAAAATTATTCTGGTATTTATTTCGGGCCCTCAAGGCTAACAGAAAGTTTGAAGTGCTTGAATGGCATCGAGGTTTGGAAATTGCTGCAAAATGGCAGCTGAAAAGTCCGTTTGGGCAGTTGAAAGTGTACCTAAAATGCAGAATATTTCGGGGTAATCAAGAGGGGTTTAGTTTAGTTGACTACCATTATGATTTCCTCCCTAAAAAAGGGAATACTTGATGATATATTGAATAAAAGAATTATGTAAAAATCTATTGCAATACCCACACATTGCAATAGGTGACCTATAACCTTATGTCAGTGCAGCCTTGCTTCTCTTCTAGCTGGCGCCTGTAAGTCCTTAGCCCCAAAGGGATCCAAAAGAAGGTATTTCTTATGATGCCATTGTACTATATTGTCACTAGACTTTCGTGAACTTAAAAACAAGACGCTCCAGAGCAGAACGCCTTAAACTACAAAAAGCTTTCGTTTTTCTCTCTCTCTCTCTGTCTCACTTTTGGTTCTCTCTCTTTGAAGGGAAGGAAAACTTTGGGCAGCAGACAAGAGAAGATAGCAGACTGCTTCGCTCTGCTCTGCTCATAACAATGAAACTTTTGCACGCTTTGGCAATTATGTGAGTGGGGCTTACACACACGCAGTAACACGCAGACACACACAGACAGGGAGATACTTACACAGATGCAGCACATACACACATGTGGCATATGGCATATGGGGCACAAACGAATCCTTTGGCAAATTAACCCACTTTTGCAGCCATCCCAAATGTTTTCTTAGCTGCGTCTGTCTGTAGCTCTCTGCACTTGTAAAATTTTCATTTTCAGTCAGTTGTTTTTCAGTTTTTCTTTTCCTTTTTTTTGGGTTTGACTGGAAGTCTCTTACAGGACAAAGGTCCTTCAGCAATTGGGCAAAACTTTTTGTTTAGTTTTCATTGAGCATTTTGCCCGAGAGGAGATCTCTCTTGATGGGAAAACTTCACACTTTCGCATGGCTTTGCACCCCTCGTTTTGGAGGGGGAGGGGGAAAGTGCCTTTCTATGTTGAATGTGGAAGGTTGAGTGAATTTATGTGCCATATTTTTTATATTTACGACTCGCCTCGACTCGACTTGTCCCCAAGCCTGTAATCGGTAAAAATATGCAAAGGAGATGCACGCAAATGCATTTTGAGGAACACACACACACCACACACACACATTTTTCCAGCCATGAATATGCAACTTCCGGTTGGCCACAAAAATTTGCATGTACCACACTCCTGCTACCCCTCCTCTTCCGCCTCTTCGCAGAACCTCAACTGGTGGCTCATTAAAATGCTTTTGACTTTGGCCAAAGCCAAAGCCAAGCTGCTGCTAATGGTACCCCCTCCCCCTTCTTAGCCCCGCTCTGCGACGTGGAAACGCATGAAAAGAAGGCAGTAAAAGTGCATGAGGGATGGCTAATGCGTTGCACTGTCAAAGCTTGCCACAAATTGCAGCAAGCCCCCCCTAGACCGCACTCCTTCTGTTGCAACTCCAAGGAGGACGCCAAGTGACCGAAGCGACCGAAGCGACCAGCGAAGCGCACGACTGAGCTCCAACCAAATTACAATGGCCATAAAAAATGCGTGTCCTGCCGCCTGTCGGTGTGCCACTCAGCTGCAAGTGTGTGTGTGTGTGTGTCTTTGTTAACTCTTTTCCATTTAAAGGCTATTAAAAGTGGTTGAATGTTGTGTCAGAGCCACAGATAATGAGCATGCAAAAACTTGACTCGCGGCTAAGTGAAAATTTCTGTTCAAAGTTTTGCAAAAAAATACAAAAAAAATATAGAAAATAAAAAGCGATAAAGGCTTGCATGGAGAATCGAAGTTGGGGGATACCCTGGGAAGGGCTATGACTTTTAAGGTAGATATAGGGTATAGTTAGTCGATTGGAAGGTACCTTGGGATATACAGTCGAACTGCCATATAGCAAATCTTAACTGGCGAAAAATTCGTATAAATATAAAATAAAATTGAAATGAAATTTTAGCGTTTTGGAAATAAATTAATTACATAGAAAATTTTATCATTTTAAGTGGGATTACCTTAAGACAGAGGGCAGAAACTTTCAACAGAACTTCTTCCAGAACCAATTCTTCCATCGATTCGTGATTTGATATGATGAATAGGATGTGATGTTCGGGATCTCTAGATGTCGAAAACATTGTCAATAGATGCCTATATTACCTGAGAGATACCAAAATCTATAAAGCCCAAATATCATGGAAATTACTGAGTATACAAGAAGTCCAAGTGCCACACATAGTATAGCATTATTTATTAACGAAACAATTTACCAAACAACGTTTATTCGTTAGGGACTTTATCAATTAAATATCTGAAAAATTTGGTAACTTGTTTCGTTTTTTTGGCACTTAAGAAGCCTCGGCTTCAATCTGCAATCTACCTATAAGGCCTACATGGCGTTGTAGCTCTCCAGGCGCATGGCATTGACGGCATTGCTGTTGATCAGAAAGTTCAAGCGCAGTCCGCAGATCTCCACCAGGTTGTTGTGGGCCAGCCGAGTCCTGTGGCCCTGCAGCAGGGGCTTGCCGCTCACAAAGATCGGCCGCTTGCCCTCGTTGGAGATGAAGAAGTCGCCGTTGTCGCGCAGCTTGATGGTGCCCTGCTGGCGCGAGATCTTGGCCGCGTGGCCCTCCAGCGAGAGGTCGACATCCACCGAGAACTCCTTGGCATCGCGGCCGAAGGTGATCTCCTCGTATTGCATCATGTAGCGCACCTGCTGGCCGCACAGGCAGGCAAAGGTGTCGCTGTCCAGCTCCTGGCTGGCGGCATTCGGTCCCAGGGTGGAGTCCACCAGGACGGACAGGCGGGACATCTCGTTCTCCAGCAGACGAACGGAACGCTTGTTGCGGCGATTCTGGAGTTCCAGCTCCTTCTCCAGGGCCTCGTCCAGCGGCTGATCCAGATCCACATCGAAGATGTCCTCCTCGACATCGGAGAAGCTCGGAGGATGCGGATCGGGTCCATCGAGCGGAATCACCTGGTCGGGCAGCAGGAAGTACTTTTGCATGAGCATCCAGTAATCCTGCAGGTCCCTGGCGGTGCGCGAGCGCCAAAAGGAGCCCGAATTCTGGTCGAGCAGCTCCTGGAACTGCTCCAGCGTGGGGCTCTCGGTGCACTTGAAACTGGCCAGCAATGCCTCTTCCTTCTCGCTGAAGATCGCCTTCTTGTGCACGGACTCCACCGTCTCCGGGTGGAGGTTCCCTATGGCCGCCAGGGCCAAACGGGACTGCGACGGGGCGTACATCAGGGCACACCAGCGTTGCTGCACCTCCTGCAGCGTGAAGCTGCACGAGAACTTTGTGGCACTGTGCACAGTGCGCAAGTCGTTGGTCTGCTCCACGCCAATCATCAGCGCCAAGTCGTCGATGGGCTTCCAGCGGCCCATCATGGCCGAAACGCCACTTTTCTTGCAGTTTTTGGCAAACTTAATTTCCTTCTTCCGGCCTTCTTCTTTGGGCACCAAAATGGGCATTGGAATCGAACTTTTCGGACGGAGTCCCATGTCCGGCTTGGGCGCACGATCCATAATGCAAGTTCGCGAAGAGCTGGAGAGATGTTTGTGCAAGTTTTTGACATTATTTTGGATGAATATATGCAATTTTTTGTCATATATTTTATATGGACTTTAACATTTAATTAAAAATCTTTCAAAACATATTTCTTTTTAAGTTAATTCTTAATAAATCGCGGTTTATCGAGGCAAGTTCTTTAAGCGATATTTGGCGCACATATAGCGAACATTTACCACTTACCAGATAGGCGGATGACTCTCCACGTCAGGGATACTTCTCCAAGTGATAAAACGGGGTTCCTTTGCTGCGTTCCGGCTTTAAAAATATTTGATCTAGAAAGAAATTAGGTTGGTTTTTATTTTAGAAGAATTTGCAGAATTTTTTGCAGGTTTTCTGTTGTTCACTTGTGAAATTCCGCTTTGAGAATGATATTTGTTTGGCTGCTGACAGTTTGAATGACTTGGACAGTGTTGCAAAACGCCAAAGTGTGAAATAGACCCTCAAAATAGTGCTGAAAGTGACGCATGTTTGCCTTTAGTGTTGGAAAGCGCTGCAGTGCTGCTTTAATATCGCCCCTGAACCATCCATCATGCCTTTCATTGCCTTTCTAATACCTAATGAAACGTGGCATGGCCCAAAAAGCCTCAAAACTGTGTAAACTACTTTGTAGCACGACAAAAGAAGTTTTCCAACCCACCCCCCGCCTCCCCCTTTGGGAAGGCAGCTATTTAGCGCGCATTTAGCATCCTTCCAGGAACCCACACCGCAACGCAACGCACTGCACCATCCATGTCCAGTCGTGCCACGCCATGCCATGCCTTGCGATTCGAAGAACAAGGACAAACATGGCGGCAAGCCCCGAACTAAGGCGCGGACAATAACGACAGCGACAAGGACAAGGAAACAAGGATGCAGATGCAATGGCAGTCGCAGTCGCCCAGTCGCCCAGTGACAATAATTTAATTTAATGTATTTGCATGCAGTAGCAGCGGCAGTTGCAGCCAAGGAGGATGTTGGGTCCTGTGCCCTGGGCCTGAAGATAACTCACAATTTGTGGCCGCTGCGTGCGCGTTTCTCTCTCGCTCTCCCCCTATGCCTCTCTCTCTCTCTCTCTCTCTCTCTGTCTCGCATCTCTCTGGTTGCAGCCAAAGGCAAAATTTATGGCTCCTTCCGTTTCCCATTGGCCCTGTGCTGCTGCTGCTGTTGCACTGCCGCCGCCGCGGCCGCTTTTCCACGCAGTTAAGATGCGAAAATTCATGCTGAAATTATTAGTGTAAACATTTTGCATTTAATTAATGGTGCGCTCTGGGAAGGAGCATTGCCTGCAGAGGGGGAACAGAGGGAGAGCGGGAGTCGTGTTGACAGGATGCTCTGCGAAAGTATCATTGAAGTTGGAAAGTTTTTGGGTCTACTGCTCTGGCTGTTCGGCTGTAATGCGATAATAATGAGCTGGAAAGTGGCGAAAGGCCCCCAGAGAAAGTATTGACAAAGGAGTATCGTAGGAAAGAACTTATTGAGCATATCATGTGGTATTAAGAATCATTATTTGGGTTACTTAAGAGAGATTTGTATAAGAGATGATAAAAAAGGTTTTTCTTTACTTAAACTTCAATGTACTCACATCCTACATAAAACCTCTCATGTTGATGTCCTTTCTAACACTTTACTAACTTGCAACTCTATTTCCAGAGACTATTCGGAGCTGCAACATAAAGTTGTTCGACAAGTAGGCCCTGCTGTCTCCATTAAACAGAAGAATTTCTGCTTAATACCTCGAGAAAAGCAATTCCAACAGGAGAAAGCAAAGGACATCAGACCGAAATGGCTGCAGCAGCAAAGGAGGATAAGACCTTAGATATACCAGACTGTCTGATCGACTCCAGTGAAGGCCGGACCTATAAGCGTAAACGGTTCTATGGAAAGGGCGGCTTTGGACACTGCTACGAAATCATCGATGTGGAGACCGAGGATCTGTTTGCCTGCAAAATCGTCTCCAAGAAGCTGATGATCAAGCACAGTCAGAGCGAGAAGATCGCCCAGGCGAAGGTCGCCCAGGAGATTAGCATTCATCGGGGCCTGAATCACCCGAACATTGTGAAGTTCCACAGTTCTTTCGAGGATGTCGCATACTCTTACATTGTCCTGGAGCTGTGCGAAAGGCGATCGATGATGGAGCTGCAGAAGCGCCGGAAAACCATCACGGAATTCGAGTGCCGTTACTACATTTTCCAGATCATCCAGGGCGTCAAGTACCTGCACGACAACCGCATTATCCATCGCGACCTGAAGCTGGGAAACCTCTTCCTGAACGATCTGCTGCACGTGAAGATTGGCGACTTTGGCCTGGCCGCACGCATCGACTTCAAGGGCGAACGCCGGATGAGTATGTGCGGCAGCCCCAACTACATTTCCCCCGAGGTCCTCACCAAAAAGGGGCACTCCTTCGAGGTGGACATCTGGTCCATTGGCTGTGTCATGTACACCCTCCTGGTGGGCCGCACCCCATTCGACACCAAAACCCTGAGCGGCACTTATGCGAAGATCAGGAATTGCGAGTACCACTTGCCCAGCAACTTGAGAAAGCCCGCCAAGGACATGCTGGTCTCCATGCTCCAGCAGGACCCCGAGAACCGCCCAGCAGCTGATGAGCTGCTGAACTTCGCCTTCCTGAAGGCCTCAAAGGTGCCAAAGTTCTTGCCACGCTATTGCCTAACGAAACCCCCGCGTTTTGGCCACAGCGATGCCATTCAAGACTCCATTCGCAGCAAGTCACTGAAGGCGATGAGCGGCATTAAGACTGATACCCGCAACGACGGCATCACTGCCTCCTCCAAGGCTGAGGTTTGCCGCCACAACGAAGACTACCGCAATGACATTGAGAACTTGCACCAGCAACTCCAACCTCTGATTAACAAAAAGCCGCGCATAATGCAAGAAAATCTTGCGGATGAGAATATCGTCACAAAAAAATTAGAAAAAGGTTAGAGATGATGTCTGTTAGTTTTTGGAAGATTAGATAATTGGATACCGTCTACCAACCCACCAACGGACTATCACTTTGAAGCAAAATGTCCTCAAGATACCAGCTTTACATCAGTTACCACCGTTTTTTTGGTGTTTATATTTTATTTCTTAATTATTAATAAATGCAGTTATAATAATAAATGCGTTATTTCTAGTCTTTCCAGCTCCTCTCAAGCGTCGAAAAACAAGTGGAAAAATAGCTTAATTATATTCGAACGTCGCGAGGTTCCACCAGAGACCGTAAGTATTATTATAGCAATCTTCGAATTTTAAGCCTTTCTTACTCAACGTCTACTGCTGACACGTGAAGGAAGGCTAGTCCTTAGGTTCCTTTTTAAGCTACCATTCCTACCATTCTTCCTCTTCAGATCTTCATATTGAAATTACTGCTTAATAATTCCAAATAAAATGAAATGAAATATAAAAGTATAATGAAAAGGTAACTAGTTTAAATACTTCTTAAGATTCCTTTCAGTTTGTTTATAATCTTCGAAATTCCCTAATTGTCGGACTATACAACATTCTCTATAGAAAGCAGGCGGATTTTTGCCCCGAAATTAAACATTTAATACCATTTAAGGTTTCGCCTAGAGGCCTACCCCAATAGAAACTCAATGTAAGGCCTTAATCCTCTCCTTTCTGTCCACTCTCTCTCTCTCTCTCTCTCTCCATCTATCTGTATCTTTCTTTACTTATGACCAGGGCATAAATTGTCTGGACATTTTCTAGACATCATAATATAGGGGGCCCATAATAAATATGCGACGGCCAGCACACAAAAAGAACAAACAAACCGAACGAACGAAAATCAAAATAAGCTTTTTGGGGAAAAGTGAAAGGCGGGAGAACTTTAAGCTTTTCCCAGAGAAAGGGAGAGATAGCGATAGTGGGAGAGAGAGTGAGAAGGCAGCACAAATGCGATGTAATGAGCATAAAAATGCTAGCAGAACCACAGAGCTAGGAGAGTGGGAATAAAGGACGAAGTGGGTTATAGTATCGGCCAGTATGGGAGGGGGGAGATCTACTGTATAGGTAAGGGAGAAAGGTAAGGGTAGGGGGTAGAGGCAGAGCTGAGGTGCCAAGACGACCGTAAATCTTTTTGTAGCGCTTTCAAGGTAAAATAACAATTTAAGTTTATTACTGGATAAGAGACGAACCGTAAGAATAAAAAATAAGAAAGAAAAAGACACAAAAGATAGAAGAGGATGACCACAACAACAATGAGTGGGGGGAGGCAACAGGGAGGGAGGAAACACCAACACACACTCGCAGGAAAATCTATGATATATGACAACGAGAGAGAGAGAGAGGGCGCAAGCGAGTGAGTGACAGAGAGGGGAGAGTTTTCAGGACAGCCGAAGGATTTGCTTCTGGGCTAACTTTTGCTTTTATTTCAAGACCAAAAAAAGTTTTGAAAGCAAAAAAAAAGCAGTAGAGAAGAAGGTTCTAGGCGGGAGATACCCTAGAAGATATATTGTACTTATAGAGGGTATATATAATGTTATATAGATGGTATAGATCATCCGATTATCATATGACGCAAATTACTTACTTTTCGACCGCTTTATTGTTTGAATGGATAGATATCCGCTATCTAATGTTCTATCTGCCTAGCCAACATCTCATCCGAGTCCATACACCCCTCGAAGGGCATGGATGATGATGATGATATAAAGAGAGACAGAGGAATGGGAGGAATGTTGAACAAGTCTCCCAGCGCAGCTTTTATGTAGATTGTCACAGTTGTTGGATAGGTTTTTCCCCCATACTTTCCCTTTCCCCACTTTCCTCTTGCCCAAAAATGTTCTTTTATGGCAGCGAGATACAGAATTAACGGACAAAAAACTACTAAGAACTTTTGGCTGTGTCGCACAATCAGTGGAAATAAGTTTGGCTTTTAGTGGGTCTTAAAGCAAGACCCGAATCATTCATCTCTCAGTGGAGAGAAGCCTCCCATCTGGTGGCTTGTTTTCTGGCAGTGTAGGTCAAAGACACCTGTGTGCGTGGGGATGGGTGGGGGTGCGGTGCCCTCTCCTTGGAGTGGGCAAACATGTGCGGCGCCACTTAATGGCCAAAAACAGTTCAAGGAAGTGGCGCTACGGATGCTCTCTGTCTCTGTCCCGACGCTGCCACTCTGACTGAGTGCCGCCCTGGCCATGGCCCACGAACTCGACTCCCCCACTCCCCGCACTCCTCCCCTCTCTTTCTGACAAATCACAATTCGATTGTCTCTACGTGTCACTTACAGGACCTACAGGACCTTTGCGGGGGCTGGGCTGCATTTAGGCAGCAGCAACGTCCTTCCATTACAGAATCAGTGTCTCCATCGCTTTGCTCCTCCCCTCCCCACCCCACCCTCCTTTTTGGCCTGGCAAACAAAGCAGTTAATGGCTTGCAAGTTGAAACAACTGGCAGCAGGAGGGCAGCAGGGAGAATGTGTGTGCAAGCGTGTGTGTGTGTGTGGGTTTCCCTGATTTTTCAGGGCCTTATATCAGTTTTAATGTCCTGGTTCTTGGCCTACCTGCGCACCACTCCCTGTTCGAGTATTCGTGTGGTTTAATTAGCGCTGTCTGCCAGTCAGCCATGTGGACAAATTTCGTACATCGGCCACCGTTGAGCATTTAGGCGAGCTTTTCATTTGTCACAGGATCGAGCGGGAGGAGGAGCAGCAGGGGCAGGGGTCATGGTTCATTGATTGGCTCTCGAAAGTGTGCAAGCGATTAGGTATTTCGTGTCCTTCGATGATGAAGGGATTACAAATTTGTGGGCGAGCAGCGGCCACCACCTGTTATGTGAAAACCCAGCACATAATGGCAGAGTCGGTGGGAAAATGCTGAAAATTATGCACAGCAGAGAGAGAGAGAGAGAGAGAGAGAGAGAGAGTACAGCTTTTTACCAAAATAAATAATAGCCCAGACATTTCAAATATTATAACACAAACAATACCAAACGTTCACCTCCCATGCCACCCCCTTTCAAGTCTTTCAAGTCTAGACGAAAGCTTTTCGGAAAAGCTCTATCTCCTTCGCTCTCCTTTCAGCCGCGCTGAATGTGGACTCTAAGCTGCAGGACCTCGCTCTTTCGCGGCCAAACGTTTCTCTTAAGCGAAAGCTTCCCCCTCGCAAAAGCTGCCACAGGGATGCTGTAATGTAAAGGAGTTCCTGGCATCCTCGTGGCTGCCTTTGGAGCTTCGTTCGTGCCTCTGCTGTCGCTGCTGCTACTGCTGCTGCCACGGCTGCCACTGCCACAGCCACAGTCACTGCCTCGGCTCGTCTCGTCTCGTCCCATGTTGTAGTAGGTTCTGGCCGACTTCGATGGCTGTTGGCCAGTGAGACGGCGTTTCAGTCAAGCTCCAGCATCCGTTCACTGAGGAGCACTTCACTACACGCGCTCTCCGTTCAGCCAAGCGACGCGTCAACGCGTCTTCCAGCCATCCTTTTGGGCCATAGGTGTGTGTGTGTTTGCTCGTGCGTGTGTGTGTGTGACAGTGCGTGTGGCAAATATTCGGGCCCAAGCCGGTGGCAACTTTAAATTGAGGCGCCCCCAGACACAGCAAAAGAAAGGGACGGTTACGGTTACGGTTACGCTAACGGATTGAATAAACACGGAGCCACACGGCTATACGGCCAAAGAGCCAAACAGCCACACGGAGTGCACGGCGGAGTGTAAAAATTGCAGAAACAACACACGAGTTTTAGCCAAAAGAAAACGCAAAAGTAAGCTCCACAGCAAATCATACAACATTTCCGGGAAATTGGAAAGCCACAAAGAAAAACAGAAAAGCAGGAAATAGAATAGAAAAATGTGTGGAAAATCCAGTAGAAAACTCCATTAAGTCAGGCTTACAATTTTTGGAAAGCAAATAGCGAGGACTTTTCTATGGGAATTCTTTGGCACGAAAATCCATCAGTTTTTCGCAGAAAATTTATGAAAATTTCGAGGAAGTTTGTTTAGCATTTCCTCTAACAAAAAACTGATTAAACCGGGTTAGGAATTTTCCTGGAAAACATATCGCCAATGATATCGAGAAAAGTTTCCAATATCCGAAAGTTTTTAGTGGAATTTATGCAACAGAAATTAATGGCTAAATTCCATCAATTTTTGATTTGAAAATGTTTTTCCATCAATTTCTAAACGAGACTTTTGTCGGGATTTTTATGGCTACATTTTAGGTAAAAGTTCGCCCAACATTTTCATTGATAAATTGTGAACAATTTGTGGAACAAAACGGAAACCCATTCGCATTCTCAAGTATCCAAATAGTTGGCATAGTTTTTGGTCTAAACGCCAGTCGCGCGCCAGTCGAGTCCAGTCGATGGCCAGTCCAGTCGAGGGAAAAACATATTGGCAACAATTCAAAACTCAGCAAAGTTCTTTTACCTTTGGCCCAGTGCTGCTGCTGCTGCTGGCTGGTGCTGGCCCGAAACAAACAAACAAACAAACAAACAGTAGGATGACCCGATGGGCCGATGCCTTGGCCAAGCAGCATTTTGGCCAATAAATCATTGAGGGCGAAGCCTTGTGAGGAAGACGAAACTTTAACAGGCTGGCCGACAGTTTTTTGCCCCTGTTTGCAGTGTGGGGGAGGGGGAGCTGGGGCATCCGTAGGAATTAGTTTGGAATATTGTTGGACAACCTGAGACTGGGACTCGGACGTGTATGAGCAATGTGTTTGTCGAACAACCTGACGTGTGAGCAATGTGTTGTCGAAGCTACGAAATTTCTGCCATCCGGAGATGAGTAATATTTGTGCCATGGACAGGGAAATTCGTCGGAAAATGTAGACATGCAAATCGATTCGAATCGAAGTTTGGCATCGACTTTCCTTTTGCATATCCAATTAGATGTTCGGCCAACCTAATCCCGAGTTGATTTGCGGGAATGGCCACGGCACCATCTTCGCCAGATATAAATCAAATCGAAGGACCTCCCCCGATCCCCGCCTAATCGCAGCACATTCACAAAGCCATCTGGACGTGGATTTCCTGTGGAGAGTTTTCTCTGTGGCCCAAGAAAGTGAATGCCAGGCTGAGTTTTTGCCCTGGGTCTCTGTTTGTTTTTCTGTTGAAAATTTCGTTCGACGCTCATCAACTTAAATTGTGGGAAATTAATCAAGTTGAAAAGGTTTCCTCTCTCTCTGCTCTGCTCTGGTCTGCTCTGGTCTGGCGGCGAAGATGCCACAAAAGATTGAGGCCCCAGGTTACTGGGGAGAGGTGTGTGCGGGGGGCCTGGGCGATGGCTCTGCCTTTTGTTTTCGGTTATTGTTATAGGTCTGGCTCTGGCTCTGACTCTGGTCCTGACTCAAGGAACAAGTCAACATGCGAAGGCAGGACGGACCTTTTTTGCTTTGCATTCAAGCGGAAATTAAAGCAACTTTCCAGGGCAAAGCGAAGGCCAAAAGAAAAGCCGAAAGCGTTTTCCCACTCACACTGAGAAAATTGAAATTGTGTGCCTCGAGGACACCCAAAAAAGATACGTGTAACATTTTCCAGCCGCATCGCAGCTCGGAAGGACCTTTAAAGCCAGCCTTAAACGCGCCTTTGGCTGCGGCTCAGCGCTTGGCTGCGTTTCTGTGTTGTACCTTCCATCTTTCTGGGTCAACGCTTGGTTGACATTTTAGCCGCGGAGTAGAGTTCATGGAAAACCCTTTTTTAATTAATACAGTCTGTGCCGCGACACCCCTTTCAGGCACCGCTCAGCCCCCCTCCCCCCTGGAAAACCTCATTAAAATGCGTTCGAAAATGAGAGCCGCAGACTGTGAAAATTTTATGTTTGTGCAGCTCTCGGGCTTCGGCTTCGGCCTCGGCTTTGGCTTTGGCCTGCTCCTCGCGGACTTGTGCGTTTTTTGGGCTTTAAAATGAAATCATAAAACGTCAGTTGATGCATTTTTATTATCATTACGAAGTATCCAAGCCCCCTCCCCACCTCCTGCCACCCTGTCTGTGACCCGCATGGCTCTCAGGTATTTTAATATAATTAATTTAATTAGCGCACTCGCTTTGGCACTCGGAAATATGTCAGCGATTCTGAAAAGCTAATGAAATATGGCCTGCCTGCATGGGCGGCTAATTAGCGATCCAAAGGGGGGTACAGGGGGGGAACTATCTGCCGAAGGAGACAGCCATAATGTGGGTTGAATGGGGGATAAATCATCATCAGACAAGACCACAAATTAGCAAATTGTTTGCTTCCATGAATTATGATTTTATTGAGAATTTCGGTGTGCAAAGAATTATGATTTTATTGCAACAGTTTTGCTAGGAAATTAAAGATAAAATATTCAAATAATTGGCAGCAGCTTGACTTTGATTTCAATTTAATCCATCAACAAAACAGACAACAAAATGATTTATTTCCTAGCACTCAAAGGAAACGACACTTGAGGGAAAATCTAGGGAAAATCTTTCCCATTGACAAAGTATTCCGTTTAATCCCCCATTAGGTTTCTGCCGTTATGCCAGGCCATAAAGAGGCACAAGTGCATATCATAATTTTCCAAATAAACCAATAAACCATTTTCCTTAAACATTCTGTGCTGCCTGCTGCCTGCTGCTTGCTGCTGGAAAAACCATCAAAAATAAATGAAGCATAAATGTTAAAAAAAAACAAACACACACACACAAAAAATGTCGAAGAAAGGACAGGGAATGACAGGGGGGAAAAAGTGATTTAATTTTTGTATAATTTTCTTATTTTTCTGGCGGAAATTTCGAACCATAGAGGGGCGTGGCAGGGGACTGGGAGGATGGCTGGCAAATAGGTTTTTTTTTGCGGGGGAATTAGAAACACGACGAAGCGCCATTTGGTGGCAAAAATAACCGGAAGGAATTATAGCGAGCCTACTGTCGGCCGCTCTCTCTCTCCCTCTCCCTCTCTTTCTGGGGCCTGTTATCCTGCGAAAAAGAGGAAATTAAATGTTTTACTGTCTGCGGTTTGAGATGAGAACACAATTATAATTTCATACAGGCGACAGGCGGCGGTATGAAAATGAAAATACTTGGAATGAAATCAACGAAAATGGGAAACATTTTCTTTTTACAGCGAACACACATATATATTATGTATGTGTGTGTGTGTGTGTGTGTGTGTGCGTTAATGCGGCAGTGTTGCATTTTATGAAGGGAAAAATGTGAAACGTGGAAAGGACTCGATGCTAAGAGGATCAGTCCAGCGGCAGAGAGAGAGAGAGAGCGAAATGTAACAGGCGACAGGAGAGAATGTGAGAAAAGAATGTGGGGGCGCAGAGCCATAACTGTAATGCGGAAGCAGGAAAATTAAGTAAAATGCGAAAAGCGGAAGAACGAGATACAAAAAAAACAGAGAAAAACTGGGAATTAAATTAAAAAGGAAATGAAATGCCCATCAGCTGGAAATGGAAATGGAGCTGATAACAGGACAGGGCGACAGGGGCAAAAGCCCTTGATAGATATTTTCCTTTACTATTAACCCCCTCCAAAGAAAAGAGAAATAAACTTTCTTTTCGTGCAACAAATGAAAGTTCAATAGAAATATTTTCGGGGAAAACTTTAGCTCTTTATACACAGAGAATTCCTCAGTCCAATCTTTTCATCAAGAGATATTTATTTGGCTTTTTTCTCCCTTTTTTCGCAGCATCAACGCCAACCGGAAATCAACTAAATTGTCGTCACTCCAATCAAGTGGAAATTTGATTAAAAGCAAAGGCGAGGGAAAGGAAAACCGAAAGGAAAGAAAGAACAAAAATTTGATAAATTTTTAGCAGAAAAAAGAAAGGCAGAGCCCAGCGAGAGAGAGAGAGGGAGAGAAGGAGAAAGTGCGAGTGGGAGTCTATCAAAAAGGTAGACTGGCTGAAAAAGGAAATCAACACGCACGCACATGAGCGAGCTTCCTGCAAACATTAAAAATCGGAATCGGAATCGGCGAAGCGTAAAACTTTCACAAAAGCTAGAAAAAGGCAACAGCAACCGTTCGAAAGAAAGCAAAAGAAAGGAAACACAATACAAACCGCCATACAAAAGGTGAAACAAAGTGAGAGAACAATAATTTTAGTGCTGAACAAATTAAAAGGGAAGAAAAACTAAACACCGCCACACACAAGGAGCAGCTGACGGCCAGGACAGCGCAGGACAGCACCGGACAGGATACTCTGCTTTATTTTCTCCGAAATTAAGTGCAGATTATCAGAAGATTATATTTTAATAGCATTTCAAGCTGTTGCCTTCCCGCAGCAGCGGCAGCAGCAGGGACAACCCAACCATCCAACCGTCGGGACTTGCTTGGACCCCAAGGAAAAGTGGAAATCTGACCCTGCAACAACCACAACCATTTCGGGAAAGTGCTCATCGTCTGTGTGTGTCTGTGTGTGTGCTACAAGTGCGGCTTATTACATGATTACTGGCCACAGAATTTTTCGTATGCTCGTATAAAGAAAATGTCTAATACAAACATCCAACAACATCCCTGAAGGAGAGATAGAGAAAGAGAGCGTGCAAGAAATTGAAATTAAAAGAGGAATCAAGTGTCGCGTGCGGTGTCCTCGTGTGTGTGTGTGTTTAATATACATATATGTGTGTGTATGATAGTGTCCTTCCTGTGTACTAAAACCAAATATTGGGCAACCGCCTCGTGGACTTTCGCAGCAGCAGCAGCAGCAACCCGTCGGAAGCGCCAGCACAGCAGCAGCAGCAACAACAGCAACAGGTATGTGTGCCAGAGATTTTCTCCGTCTAAACTTATGATCAAAAATTCTATTAGATGTCAGAGGTTTTCCCAGGGAAATTAAGGAAGTTCTAGATGTAGAAAACACTTGCAAATATTTAGTTGTGCTCTTTGGGGAATTCTTGTGGGAATTACTTATAAATCAGGCAGTCTTTACGCTCCTTTTTCTGCACAACTCCAGTGACCTACGTTCCAAATGGTCTCCAACTTTAATGGCCAGCTCTTCCACATTAAAACAATCATAAAACTTGGAAAATCTAACCATTTAAAACACGCTTTCACCGAAAATTTCGCCGCAATCTGCAAGTCATTTGGCGGAGAGGGGAAAAATCTCTTTGGGGTTGCCATCCGTTAGGCACAGATCCACCGAATGGTATCCTCTGCAGTTCGCCCGCCTGTTAATTAATGCCAGTCGAGGCGTTTCCGCTGCAGCATATTTAAAAACGCATTAGGGAAACAGCAGAAGGGGCGGTAGGGGGGTAGGGGGGGATTAAACACCCTTTCACCAGCAGCCGACTGTCATAATTCTAACCGAAGCATTAGGGTCGCCCAAAGAACATTTCTCATACGAGTACGAGTGCGAGTGCGAGTGCGAGTATGAGGCTGGCTTATACAGAGGAGGAAATTCTTATAATCACTTTAAAGGCACACGGAAAGCGCGTTCCGTTCCGTTCTGTTCTGTTCTCTTATGTTCTCCATTTCAGAGAATGGGACTGAGAATGGGAACTGGAAATGGTAGCCTCGCTCTCGTAATGCCATTCATTTTGTGTTGGCGGTTCTGGTATCCTCGTGGCATCCTGGCATCCTGGGGTCCGGCATGTGTTGCTAATTTCATTCCATGGAAGCCGCTCCATGGGCGGAAAATGGGTGCAAAATGGGTGGGTGGGTGTCAAGCAATTGCTGCTTGCCATTAAGTCAGAGAGTCACAGAATGAAACTTTGGTTCACGTTTCGTGGCGGCCAACAGGGACCAGGGACCAAAACGGACCAAAAGAACCCAAGGATCCCACCGTCTCCCCACCTGCAGTATCCGTAATGGTGATGATGCCTGCCTCCTGGTGTCTCCTGCTGCTGCTGTTGTCCATTGTTGTTCCTTGTTTTAATGTTATTTGCCTGGCTCTGGTGGTCTCGTCTTTGGAACGGTACGGCACGCTGGTCTGTGGTCTGCGCTGGTGGAATCTGTCACCATTTTACGTGACAATACAGCTGCAACTTTGTCTCTTTTCATTCAGCTTCGGTCTCAGCCTCAGCCGCAGCCTCAGCTTTGGCCCACAGCCTTGGTGTGTGACTGCGGTAGACCACTGTTGTGGTGGTGGGTCCTGGGCGTTTGGGTTGGCTCAACTGACCCTAAGCCAGCTCTGCTGCTGCTGTTGTCGCATTGCGTGGCTGGCTTGTGCCTTGTGCCCTACCTGTGGCCTTACCTGACAAAACTTGAACACAAAAATTTCATTTAAAAGTTTCGCATCGCCTGCCGTCCCGCTGTCTTCTGCCTTCTTCCATTTGGACCCTCGCCAGATGCTTAAAACTTTCTCCTGGATCAACAGCAACAAGAGGAGGATGATGCTGCTGCAGGGGGGCTAGTGGGCTGGGAGGTGCTGCTGGCAGGACTTTCTTTTATGGCAACTTTAGCAAATGGACATTGAGGTTGTTGTATGACTCTCCCCGTCATAAATATCGCTGGCAATTTCTCCATCCTGAATGACTGAAGGCCTTCTCTCTGGTGACACTCTATTAGCATTAGCCAGGTACAGCATTCAGGTACAGGTACAATTCGTGGTCCTTGGGGCTAGCCATTTGCCTGCCTGCTGCCTGCTGTTGCTGCTGCGGACACTTTTGAATGTGTCCTTTCTTTGAAGTTGCGGAATTTCACTCTGAAAGGATGTCACAACTTGTGCGGGGTCTGCAGATCAAAGTTTCTGCTTAAGGCCAAAGCGAAATAAGCTTATTCCTGGGATTGTTATAATTTAAGCCATGATTACAGCATATGAAATATTTAAGGAATTTCTAGAGGCCATCAGTTGAAAGATTTTCACTTCCGCTGGAAGTTTTAACGAATTTTAGAGATTTTTTAGTGCTGTAGAATTTAGCTAGAATTTTCTAGATTTTTGTATATTTTATTTCGTATTATTTTAGCTATGTATCATGGTGTCGCTGTACGTGTGCCGTTACTCTGCTGCTTGTAACATTTCGTTATGTTTATTTTCATACGCATTGTCCTTTTTGCTGCCCTTCTGTTCTGTGGGTTTTCTGTTGAGGTTCCGTTTTGGTTGCGAAAATTAAATTGGTTTTTCGGTTTCGGTTTCGGTTTCGGTTTGTGCCAAATAAACAGTAAATAGTTGATTGTTAAATGCTGTTTTTCCTCCACTTCCTCCACTGTTGTGTCGTGTTGTGCTGTGCACTTGTTTTCCTACTCAGCTGCATTAAATACGCGTGCATTTCGAGTATTTATTTAACATCTGTTGTACTGTTTTGCTGCTTAACTAATTAAATTACTCAATTGCATAAATTAAAGCCACGATTGAATGGCATTGTCACCCGTCCCCCCTCTCTCTCTCTCTCTCTTTCTCTCTGTGTTTTGTTTGACATTCAAAAGTTAAGTAAATATATCTAAAATTCTTTAGGCATTTAAAGCATTTTAGGGGAAATAATAATAATTGTATTAAAGTTTTTTTGATGTTACATTCTCGATTATAAATTGTGTTAAATTTGATTGGAATTCATCGCATTCCTGCCTATCGGAGAGAGAGTCATGGAAAGTCTCTGTGGGAAAGCATAGCCTCCCCTTTTTTCCCCCCCTTCAACAATTAATCAAAGATGATTTTTAAACCGAATCGTTTTCAATGTTTATTGACTGCCAAACGATGATGACGACGATGCCTGGTGTCTGGGGTACAATTGTAAAAGGACACCCTGGGAAGCACTTGAGGGATAGAGAGAAACAGAGAGAGAGTGGGTAAGAGAGAGAGAGCGAGAGTGGGTGAGAAAGAGCAGCCTTTAAAGCACTGCCGCAGCTTCATGACGCAGTAAACACTTATTAGATGTCACAGGCAAGGAGGCAGGAGTGGCAGGAGGCAGAACACAGGCTCAGGACTCGGGACTCAGGACTCGGCTGGATAGATGGATGGATAGGGACCCGAGGCAATGGAGCGTGCTGCCAAGGAGTATTCAACTAATAAAAATGTCAAAACGCATGAAGTTGATGACAAGTAACGCAGAATGACAGCACAGTCAGCACGAGGCAGTGTGGCAGCAGCCAGCACTAACAGGCATACGCACACAGAATGATCCTTGGGGCAGACGGAGAGAGAGACAAAGAGACAGAGAGGGGGTGTGTGTGTGTGTGTGTGTGTGTGTGTGTGGAAGAAACAACTTGAATTCAAAGCTTGTCGCTTGTCGGATTCGGGCCTTCGATGTCCCAGTGCGGGCAGCAATTTGCCGCACCTGCTGTGTGCCTTGTGCCGTGTGTCCCGTGTGTGTGTGTGTGTGTGTGTGTGTGTGTTGTGGGGCATGGGGCAGGGGGCACCTCCTACTGCTATCCTAGCTTTTCCCTGGCTAAACTTTCACAATTAAAACTTGGCACTTTCCCTCGGTTACTGCGCACGCACGCATCGCCTCGCATCGCATCGCCTGGCATCGCATCCCGTCAATCCCGTCTTTGGCTGGAATCCCCCGCTGTTTGTTTATTGGATTAAGTAGATTTATCATATCAAATGGCAAAAGCTGTCTAAATTTATCCCCCACCAGATCCCACTCCCCCTCTCTTCTCTTTCTTTTTTAATTACACAGTTTTTTTCAGTGCGCTCACGTACCAAAAATATACGCACAAGAAGAAATGGCTGAAGAAATGCGTTTGCCGGCGCAAAAAGTTTTCCTTTTGCTACGTGTCCTGCCAGCAGGCATTTTCAATAAATTTTCCTATGCCTTCGGAATTTATAAAACGGCTGAAAACTTTTGCACTTGGCCTTCGCCTACGAAAGGAAAGGTCAAAGATTCAATTCCATTCAATTCGATTCGATTGTCTCAGCAAATAAATATTTCAGAATTTTTTGTAAAAGATTTTAAGGATTTGCAAATGAAATATGGGATTAAAATCAAAGAAATATGTTTTGGAAATTTTTCTCTTTGATTTCTAAAGCGTAAAGAAACAAATTCAAATAGAAAAGGGATTGAATAGGATTTGAAATGCCATAAATATATATCCCATGACATTTAAAAGCGATTTCCAATTGAGTTCCCCGGCTCTCATATTAATTTGAGTGCCGCCTTTCGCCGCCCCGCCTTTCACTTCTTCTGCTGAAAAGAGCTCAAAATTTCCACGAAACTATTTTGGCTTTCATCTGGCGCGGTCACACGACATCAAACGCACAAACGCACAAACGCACACACACAAAGGCACGGCGAGGACACGCGGCGTATTCGTCATATTAAGTATACGCCCACGAGACGCACGCCCCAGGCCTCTGGCTGCTGGCTCCTGGCCCCCACTCCCGTTTCCATCTGTTATTTAAACAGAACAATTAAAACGATTTTCCCAAGCACACGCTCTGTCTCTCTCTCTCTCTGTCTCTCTCACTCTATTTCTCTCAGTCAAAAAATCCACTCGTCGGCAGTTGTTGCTTTTGTGTTTGTAGACATAACATTCGGCGTGCGGCGTGCGGCGTCGGCATGCGGCATGCGGCGGGGGGGGGAGAAACAAATTGAATGAACACGCGCCCCGAAAAGCGTTTAATAAACACAAAAGAAGCAGCACAGGAACAGAGAAACAGAAACACCACTAGACACAGACACTAGAAACAGACACAGAAACAGAGAGAGAGAGAAACAGAAACAGAAAGAGCTTAGGCTCGAGACAGAGACTGAGTCTCGACTGTGACTGGGTTTTCGGGCAAGGCAGGAGCAGGGCAGGAGCAGGGCTTAATGAAATGTAATGATGAGTGGGCGGCCCAGAGGCGGAACCACACACAAAGAGAGAGAAAGGGGGTGGGAAAGACCGGGACTAGACAGCAGTTTTGATGTAAACTGGAAATGTAACAAATAGCAAAAGTAAACTGTGCGAAAACAACAATGAGATGAAAGGAAAAGTGGGTTTAGTTTGTTGAAGAACGAGTCGTTGGATACCCTTGAAGGTACATGATAATTATTATCTACGGAAAGTGGATGCTAAAATCGAAATACCCTTATCAGAAGTAAGTCATCTTTATAGATTTATGTTATTTATGGAACATATTTGTACATATGTTTATTCCTATTTGTTTTCAAGTGTTTCCTTTGTTTGAAAACAGCAAGAAGTTGAACAAAGTTAATTGAAAACTTGCCACCCCCAAAGGCACCTCCCAAAGGCACTCAAGCAAGAATTAACCTTTAACAAGGGGTACACATATATTTCAATCTAAAACTGAGGATTGTTCATTGATTTTAGTTATATTTTCATTAAGCAGTTAAAGCTCGAGCTTCCCAGACAACTTCTGGGCCAAACGTCGGGGCAAAAAGTGACTCCTACTTAGGGGAGCTCTTCAGTTAAGCAAATTGAATGCCAGGACAATTAGGTTCTCTTTTTTTTGGTGCTCTCTTCGCATCCGGTGACTGCACTAATTTGCATATGAAAAACACATACAGCTGTGCAACAAATTGGAGCGACATTTTTTTATAACCAAAAGGGGGAAATCCGTTTAGAGAAAAAGTCATTACTGAAAGCAGTTCTCTCTCTCTCTCTTTCTGTCTGTCTCTGTATCTTTCTCTCGTGTGTGTGTTCTGTGGCAACAAAAGTTTTATTCCCCCACAAACGAACGGACGTGCATTTCATTAATCCATGCGCTCCCTTTGGCTTTTGTCTGCTCTCTTCTGCCACTCTCTTCCACTCCCTTCTCTTCTCTCTTCTCGGGCAAGTGGAAAATCATTTCAAATGCCATATCAGCATAAAAAATCGTGATTAACGTAAAGTGCTGATTTGTTGGCCATGCGAGGGGGAGTGGCACCACCTCCCAACCCCACCCCACACGCACACAGTTAATGTGGTCGATTGGTTTAATCAGCGGGTCGTATAATTTACATTTACATGGGGATTTCGTTGAGTTATTTCATGCAGCGAATACTCTCATTAAGCAGCTTTAATCAGAGCTGGGAAAACAGTTTATGAATGGAAAGCCAACGGGTTTCATTGCCACAATTTGTTACCACTTACGGCATCCCCTGGTTCTCCCTGGTTCTCTCTTCTCTGTTCTCTGTTCAGCACCTTGTGCAAACTGTTAACGATCTTTAAATGTCAACTGACACACATTCAGTGATGCGATGGGGCTGTGGCTGTGGCAGAGACACAAAGTGTTGCAGGGTGTGTGCCCCTGCGTAATGCCAAAATGTTCCACATACATTTAAGTTAAATGCCAGCCATATACAATCGTCTAGCACACACTACACACTGCCACCCCATCTATCCCCCAGCAGCCACATTGAAATTACGTGACACATTTCTAAGAAAGCAAAACTAATGTCAGCAGGAGCTGCAGGGGCAGAGAGAGCGAGAGAGAGGAAGGAAGGCAAGCAGGGAGGAGACTCCTGGAACGGGTGGAAGAGGTTTTTGGCTTGACAAGTTGGCATCATGGAAAAAAGCTAGCCCAAACACTTTAGATGTCATTGTACCGCATTTAGATTGAGTTGCTCTTCAGCAGCGGCAGAAGCAGCTCGAGTCTTTGGCACAGATGGAAGTCATGGGAAGACATGGGTGGGCTTTCCTTTTAGCTACCTTCGAATGGGGTATGATGATTTGAGTTCCTTTCACAGAGTAACTCCTTGCTTACAGGGTATCTCCGAAAGGTACAACTCTCTCCAGTAGGCCTCTCCCTCTTCCTGGCAAGTATTTCCGTTTGGTTTCTCTAACTGCGCTCTTGTAAATAATTGTCCATGTAAAGTTATACAACATCATCCCGCATCCATTCCGCTCTGACATCTCCCTCTGGGCGGAGGAGCAGCAGCAGGGCTCTCTCCATCTCTCCATGCGTTGTGCATAATTTGAGTGGATTCTAGATGGGATATTCATATGCATATACTCCTCACCCATGAAGGGTACAGAGTCAGGGGAGTCAGGGGTGGTGGCGGGAGTCAAGCGCATTAAACATAAATTTGCAACTGCAGTGTGATAAAATATTTATAAGTCCAAAGGCAAATGTTTAATGGGCAAACATTTTCGGTTGCCAGCTAAATATATCGCTCCATATTTGGCTCCGCAAATGAACAAATATTGATGGCTCGGCTTTGGCTTTGGCTTTGGGAGTGGCTTCTGGCTCCTGGCTCCGGGCTCCTGGCTCCTGGATTGCTGTTGCTGTGAACTAATCATATCGACCACTCTTCCCACCCTCAAAGCCTGTCAACAATATTATCAATTAAATTTATGGGCCCTGTCTAATGAGGCTACCTAACGCTGCTCTATACGCTATATGCCATACGCTGTGTCCATAGAGCACGCGCCTATAGGTGTGTGTGTGTGTTTGTATTGCATTCAAAAATATTGTCAATTTAATCGGCTTAATCGCTTCAAAATTGTGCCATATTGACGCCCATTAGAGAAAGGGCGGGGATTTTGGGAAGTGGATACAATTAGAGCTACAATTTTGGTATATATTTTGCGTACTATTCATCCTTCCATGTACATGTAGTTGGTCTAGATCTACTACTATTCTTTGGGATATATATGTATATATGTATTTAATAAGAAACTTCAGTAAAAATTTCGCTATACTAAGTAAATATTGAACACAGTGGATTTACTGGATGGCTCTACAGAAATATTTTTAATTCAAATATATTCAATATAAATATTAAAATATTAATTATGTGCTTATAGAACTAATTAAAGCAATGAAAATGTGGCTCTACTTGGAGTTACGATATATAGAATAATTACAGTAATATACCACAAAATCCAAGTAGATTTCTTCATTTAAAGAAAAGGTTTTTTGAGTCATCATTCGGTATCCCTTATCGAGATATTCCCCACATGAAATTCTGACTTTGTTGCCCTTATACTGTTTTTCTGTTTAATCTGAATTTAATGAATATTTGATGCTCTATTTTCGAGTTCATTTTCCGTATGGCACCTCCTATTTGCACCCCCTATTTGCACCCACACCCCTGGCCAGAAGTTCACATATTCTCTGGAACAAATTTGCATTTATATATAGCTTGTATTTGGCTCATCATAGTGCCTATTGATTCTAACAAATAAAGCACAAATTGTGCATTTCCGGCACTGCCCGCCTGCTGTGCGGGGACTGTGGGGTGTGTCCTGCACAGGCGAGTTTGTGTGAGCGCACACAGAGATACATAGATATACATATACATATCTGCTGCCATAACTGATTAACGTTGAAATTGTTATCAATTTGTAATTATGTTGCCGCTGCTGTCCAGCAGTGGGCCTTCTGTGCTGTGCCACCCACCCTCCTGCCTCACTCTTTTTCTCTGTGAATTCCTCCTCTTTCCCCGTCTCTCTTTCTCTTTTTGGTGGCACGTCCTGCTGTTGCTGCTGTTGCTGCTGTGGCAGTCTGAAAGTGTTGGCCAGGCACAAAAAGCGTTTGCGGTTGCCAGGGCCTGTTGCGGTTTTTCCACCCACTCTGCCGCAGCGCGGTTGAATTGCAACAGCAACAGCAGCAGCAACAGGAGCGAAGGAATGCACCCAGTGAAAGAGAGAGAGAATGAAAGATATGCCAGGCAGAGGGAGCAGCTGCGGGACACTGTTTTAAGCTTGAAAAGGAGAAACTATAGGAAAACTTAAAGGAGAATATCTTGCATAATATACAGGGCACTCCCCAGTCGACTATCGGCCCTGAAACCACCTTCAAGCACCCCAAAGGCTATAAATTTAAAGCTTAACCAACGAGGACAATGCTTAGAGCACACAGGGCAATGTCCAACCAATTCCGATCCCCAGTGAAATGATAACAGAGACAACAACATTGTGATCAATTTGAGAACTTTCCTAAAGAGATTGCCCCGAGAGAGAACTGAAAGAACTGAGAGACCGGACAAATAAGCAAATCAAAATGATGGCACGAGTGCCAAGAAATCAAATTGAAATTGAAACTAGACAAAGTGCGGGGAGGGCAGGGCAGGGAATAGTAGAAGATGTGTTATACAATATTATCATGCTTATATAATTTGCCACACACACACACAAACATACACAAACAGCACAGAGGGGGACAGAGAGAGAGAGAGAGAGAGAGCAATATAGGAGACATGGAGACACAGCGAGATTGGGAGCACAACACACACATACACACAAGCACACACTAACACACACACATGCGAGAATGCGATAAAGCTCGAGTAACAAAGTTGAATGGCTGTCTCCATGGCAAGAGAAAGTCTGTGCGGGGGGGCAAGCGGGGTGGTACACACTGCCATATCAAAAGTTATTGTGGCAGCCCCCCACCCCACCCCCCCCTTGTCTCTCAATGTGTCTCTGTGTTCGACTGGAGCCAGGGATTATCAAAGTATTAGAAGAGCGTAGAACGAGCTCTCGAGTCGAGTCTCGAGTCTGGAGCCTCGGATTCAGATTCAGATTCAGTTTCAGTTGCTGTTTCAGCTTCATCTTGAGCTTTGACTGTGCTCCAACTTGGCGTAACTTTATGGGGGCGGGGGCCGCCACGTTCCCCCCTCAACGATGTCCTGCTTGCCAAATGCCTTGGGGACTCATATGGCTAGAGCAGGCAGCCAGGCTCGGTTGACGCGTCATAAAATCCCCACCCCACCCCACCCCCGACAGACAGACAGAGAGACAGACAGAAAGACAGAGAAAACATCGAGGAAGCCATCGTGGAAAACGGAAGACGGCAACGCACATGCATAAGTGAAAGACAAAAGACGCCAAAGGACCAGAAAAGACAAAAGCAGAAGAAACACAGACATACACACAGACACAAAAACGAGGACCAGGACTAGCTACCACTTCTGAAAAGGGTAGCAGGATGAGCAGCAGGACAGCACAAGGACCAAGAATTGCAGTTACCAGCGACATGTAAGAATTATTATCTGCTCTTGCACTCACAAGTGGCCCCCAAAGAGAGGGGGAGAGAGGCAGAGGCAGGACCTCCACGAGACAATGAATAATGCCCTTGGAGCGCAATGCGGAAGTGCAGCCAAGCCAAGGATCTGGGATCTAGGTCCTAGTATCCAGGAACCGAATCCAACAGAGTAGGTAAATAAAATAAAGCCATAAAGGAAATATGCTTTTCGTGAACGTTTCAATCGACATAAAATTTTATAACCAGCATTTTATTTTCACTCAGCGAAAATAAACTAAAACCGAAAAAACTTTTCCTTGGCAATTTTCCACAATTCTGCTTTCCTCTCATTCTCTCTCTCCCACTCTCGCTCTCTCTCTCTCTATTTGTGTTTGTGTGCGGTAGAGAGTTGTGCACAAAAATTCTATAAATGTCTATAAACGCATTGAATTTCTGCGGTTCCCGGGCGACGGGGGGGGGGGAAAGGTGGCAAGCGGGGAGGGGAGAGCTGCCTGAGCGGTCGATCTACTAATTTGAAATGTGTTTGCGTTTGTTAGGCAAGTGGGCTGAACCAACCACCCTCTTCTGACCACCCAACCACCCCCCTTTACCGACTGGCGTCGCTGTTTTCAAACTGTTTCCAAAATATGTTATACGTTTGCCGTTTTTGGCATTTTTTGGCCTTTAGCCAAATTACTCGCTGGCTAACCGGGCGTATGCGTAATGTTCGTGGGTGTTGCCTGCCTGCCTTCCTTCCGTCGCGTTTGAAGTGCCTTTGCCCCACGCCCACAAAGTGAACATGCCAAAAATGCCATCAGGCATTTTTCAATATTTGTGCATTCTGATAGTGTGTGTGTGTGTGTGTGTGCTGCTGTGGGTGTGTGTGTGCGGTTGTTGTTGTCGATTCGCTTTCCATGTTTAATGGCCTTCCAATTAAAATATAATCAGTACTCTAATTGAATTGCATTTTATGTGGGTCAGATCGATGAAACGAGAGAGGCAGAGAGGTGGCAGTTTTGCGGTCAGAGAGTGGAGGAGTTTAGGCGGTTCGGACGGTTTAGGATATGGCTAATAAAGGATGTGCATGACATTGATTTGATGCTCATAGTTGGAGGCTGTTTGAGGGAGTTTTGTGTGAAAGATTAAACTAGAAAACGGAAATGATTTATAGATATAGAGTCTCATAGGTTATCCTTTATAAAATCTGAATTTTCAAGCACCCCTTGACTTTCATTTCCTGGCAAATTCTAAATATTTACTCGAACAAACACTCGATACTGCAGCAGCTCGAAATTCCCAGATAAATTCCCGTAAATTCGAAGGATTTATATTTTTGTTTGTTTCCGTAAGTACAATAAACCTTCTCCAACCGAAGCTATTCTTAATCGAAGGACCTCCGTTTAGTGATTGGTTAAAGGACTGGAACTTACGTTTCACTTTCGGCTTGGGCGTGGAGAAGAACGAACGTTTTCTGAAGATATTCAAAGACATCAGTGCCCAAGGTCAACGTCTGGAGGTTCAAGGCATCCAAAATGATGAGTTCTTTCAGTTCTTGAGCCGCCACACCTAAAAGCAGAACAATGTTTCGAGATTTAGTTCATTTTTTAATAAAATTATTTGTTTAGTTTGCAGTTTTTGGGGAAGATTTTACTGGCAGGAATATGGAATATTCTTTGATCCATCAGAGAGCCCTTGCTATGTATTCGCCGGACATGTTTCCTTCATTCCAAAACATATTTCATCTCTAGGACCCTTCTTTGATCAGACCCACTCCAAGTGCCACTCCACTCCCTCTCTTACTCCCTGGAAACATTCAAATCACTGCCACATTATGAGCATCCCGCAAACCGGAAAAAACTGCTCCCCCAATCCCCATCCCATTCCCATTCCCACTTCCATATATATTTATATTTATTTTACTTTTTCGTGTTCATGCTCCTTCCCCCCTCCCCCGAAATGCAAATGAAGTTGTTCTTCTGGTTGTTATTGTTCTATCTTTGTTTTTATTATTTTTGCAATTAAATTTCATTTGTGGAAAGACACAAACACACACAGATACACACAGATACACACAGATAGATGCAGATGCCGCTGGCAAAAAGCAAGAAGCAATTTTCTGAGGGAGAGAAAAGTTGTACCGAAAAAAAGAAAACAGAGGCAAGTCCAAGGAGAGATTGTCTCTTAGGGGAGATGGAGAGATGTTCGGCAGGGGGAGAGAGAGACGAAAAATAATACTGGCGTTGATTTCATTTCGTTTCATTTCTCATCTCAGGCAGCTCTCCATCTCCCACTCTCTCTCTCGCTCACTCTTCTATCCAATTTTCCGACACTTTTCCTGTGTTACTTTCTCCTTTTTTCGCCGCTTTGTTTGTCTACTTGTTAGCAGCCGCCTTGGCATTAACACGTTAAAAACTGGCTTGTCCGCCTCGCCCTGGTGTCCTCTTTCTTTGCTCTACCCTTCCCCTTCCCTTTTCGTGTCCTTTCTTTCACTTTCTCCCGCATTTGCACCCACTCTTTCACTATTTCCGTTTCGTTCTAAGTGAGCCATAAAAAACAAAAATCAACGCTCTTTCCGTCGCCTCGTTATTTGTTTGGCCATGTTTACGGAAATCATTAACATTTCCCCCCCTCGCTCTATCTCTCTCACTCTCTCTGTGGCACGCGTCTCTCTAATGAATTGGAAGTGCCCCACAAAGTAGAGGACTTTCTCGGACTGAAGTGGAAAGCGTAAAATATATATAAAAGTAATTTACAAATTGCCCGATCAAGCAAAGAAAAAAGGTTTGTGATTTTCAATGAATAAAATGATTACTCGGGAGAACTACAGGAAGAGGTACGAGGAAAGCGTAAAGGCAGAACAATAAAGAATACAAATATATATCTTATACTTACTATGGGAACATTATTTTAGCCAAAATGAAACAAACAACCTGTCGGTTGCCTCTCTGAACACTTGGCTATTCATTTTAGATAAAAGTATTGCCTACTTTTAGGATGCATACGAAAATCTGTGAATTTGTTATCCAGGTGTTGAACCACTTGTGCCGCCACACCAAAAGTTTCTCTACACTGAATTTTGTATTTCATTATTTCCCATTTGCATTCATTTGCTGCGCAGATCCCTGATTTCCATTTAAATTAATTTCTTCCTGAACTTTATTACCCTTTTCTTTTTATGCTGAACATTTTCCAAACAATTTCGTATCATTTTCGAATGCATTTCCAGTAAATTAAAATAAATATTAACAAATAATAATACGCATTTTCATTTTCATGCATTTCCCTCCCACATCCATCTGCTAGCTTTTCCGGGAAACAAGTTTAATAAATGAAAAGCTTAATAAATGTGAAAAGTGCGTGTTTTTTTTAGTGATTTATTTCGCGTAGACTTTTAAAAGTGGATAATTGGCTGGCTTTCAGTACCACTTTCACTCCACTTTCTCTCGACCACACTCTGCCCTGTGCTTGGCGTGCATTTTGGCCTGGTTTTCATGCCTCATAACGCAACCCCAATGAGGCTTGGCCCGGCCCCACGGTCCCGTCGCACTGGACCGCACTCTCAGCCAGTGACCCACTCCACGCCCAGCCCCCCCGCCATTCAACTCAACTTAACTTTTCACTTTCAATTTGCCTGGCTCTGCGGCCCATAAAGCGGGGCGTTTATGGCCAACACGCGTGGCCAACACACACACACACATCCACTCTCCTCCCTAAAAAAGGAAAAAAGGAAGGAAAAACTTTCATAATTCATAAGCTGCAGGAAGAAAAATCTACTAAGCATCACGGGGCAACACTTGGATTTTCACTTTCCACATGGAAATCCCCCCCGCCCCGAAGCTGCTTTGTGGGCGGCAGAGGCCACAAATCATGTTTTAACAACTTAATAAGTTTGGCCCACTGCCCAGCAGGCCCAGCACGGGACAAACCAACCACATTTGAATATTGGCCAGAAACAGGAGGAGAGACAAGGAGAGGTTAAGAGTGGGAGAGAGAGACATGTGTCTAACACTGGCCCTTCTCTTGGGGAGTGCTTCACTCCTCCCTCTTGACGAAAAGCGAATGACGTGCGCATTTTCATTTTCCCATCATCAACAGGGGGAAAAAAAATCACATGAATGGATTGGTAACGAAGCTTCAGATACCCTGGACCATCAGGTGACAGATACAAGCGGTAGAGATCCGATTTAAATGGAAAGTGGAATACAAATCCAGGAGAATTACCTCTCAGAATATACCCCTTGCATGCCAAACTATCCGTAATACCCTCTCTCTACCCTCCCAAACAAATGAACAGAAAGATGAGCAGCAGCAGCACCAGGAGGAGGAGGAGCAGCAGGAGGAGCGGAACTGGGAGCAGCGGAAGGAGCAGCAGGACACCACACATACATTTCTCGATGGATGCTTTTTATTTGCTTTGGCTTTTTATGACATTTCAAGGGAAAATTTATATAATAATCATAAAAGCGGGAGAGCATGACCGTTGCGGAAATGCTGCGATTTATTTGTATTTGTAGAGTCTTTTCCGCTTTTCCTCGCTCACTCTCTCCGGGAAATGTATACGCGGGCATGTGGATGTGGGTGTGGGTGTGGATGTGCATGTGTGCGGCGTGTCTCTTTATGGTTTGTGTGTGTTTGTTGGTTTTTTATTTGCAGCCAATTGATTTGACTGGCGGGCAACTGGTCTGAGCGATGATGATGGCTGCTCCTTCCTTCCATTGGGGAGGCCGAAGAGCATCCTGCATGTTCCGGGGATTGTTTTTCGGTGCTCAATGTTTGTGCGGCACATAAAACTGTGGCATCATATTGCTTCTGGTGTTCCGTGCCACTCCTCTTTGGATGCAGGAGTTTTACCATCATTGTTGCTGCTGGTGCTGCCACTGCGGCTCGCTTTATGTGGCACGAATGCTTTTATGACCTCACATGAGTCGGAGGAAAGTTCGGGAGTTCGGCAGCCATCAAATCAGGAAATTGTTGCAATTAAACTGTAAATAATGATGGAGCTAACAATGATTTAGGTGGGGATTTGGACAGGCAATGGGAGTGGCAGATCCCACAGGAACATGCGAACTTCTGGGTGAAAAGAAGTGAAAGGGGAGAGGGGTACTTGAAAGAGATTACTTTGTGCTAAAGCAATCGTGAAAGATGTCTCTGATGGCAGCAGCTGAGGGTACACCATTGATGACTTTGAGAACTATTAAACTATCAATCGACATCTACAGACACTTCCATCGATGTGCACTCATCATTGTGTTCCTTGAGCTATTCATAAGAACCTGATGAATGTATAAGGTTTGAATAGTTCTGAAAGGGACAGACAAAGGGAAACTCTTCCATCAAATATGTCTCTATTTAGCCACCTTTTAGTGCTCTGTTAGCCATAGATTTGTTGTGTCTGTGTGACTTCCATATTCTCTCAATTACGGACTTTGACCACCGTCTGCCCGCCACACCCTCAACCAACCATAAGGCTGCTGCTGCTGTCCGCTGTCCGCTTAACCTTTTATTATGATGCCGCACGTTGCCGTTGCTGTTGCCGTTGCTGGGACAACCAGTGAACCGCAAAAAAGGGCAAAAACCACTCGCTCAAATATTGTGTGCTCAAAGGTTCAGCGATGCTGAAAACATACGGCGGCGGTTGCGGCGGAGAGGCTATCCGGCGGAATAGATGACAGCGGCAACAACAAAAGCAGCAACAGCACTGAAAAATTGCACTGAAAAATTGCTGAAAACTGACATTAATTTTAATGCAATGCAACAACAGAAAAAGTAACAAAAAAACAACAACAACAAAAAGTACAAATATGGCAAAAATTGGTTGCACTTTTTGCCATTTTTCACTTTTTTCTCTCCTTTCTTTTTCTCGTTTTTATTTTTTAATTAAATATTGTTTGCCGGGCATCGCGCAGCATTTTGCATTTTGAAAGGTGAGCACGAAATGTTTATTCTCTCCGCTCTCGGGGTTTTCAATTTTTTATTGTGGTGGCAGCCTTTACCTTGCCAACCCGCCAGGCCCCAACCCACTCCGCCCACTTGTCACTTGAACTGTCAATTACATTTGTGAATGCCCTCTCCCTCCCCATCGCCACCACGAAAACCCTCTCCCCCTGCCGATCCCAATGCCAATCCTGGACCGAGATCCTCATCTGCTGCCCAATACCAATACCAATGCCAATACCAATACCAATGCCACATCCCATATCAAACTCATTTTCATTTTCATGTGCATGCATGCGAAATTTTCCTTCAATTCTTTTATTTCCATTCATCTTTTTCTGGTTCTGGTTCTGGTTCTGCTACTGGCTCTGGGTTTTTTTTTCCACCGCCAGCATCATGGATTTTTCTGTTGCGGCATTTGATTAACATTTAAATTTGCTTTTGGCGTCGCCCCAGACACAGAAGGCGAATGCAATTGACAGTTGGGTTTCGGCTTCGGCTTCGGCTTGGGCCAGCATTTTGATGGTTGGTACATTTTCTTCTCGATTTCTACTTGAATAGACCTCCTGCTCCTCCCAGCTAGTCCTGGTCCTGCTGCTCCTGCTGCTCCTGCTGCTCCTACTGCTCCTGCTGGGTATTATTCTATACCGAGTGGAAATTGTGTGCTTATGACACACAATAATCAATTGTTTTAGCCTTGGCTTCTCGAGTGGATCCCTCCTCACAGTCACAGTCTCCTCTCCCTCTCCCTCTCTCTCTCTCGGACGTGTCCCCAGCAGCACTACGGGTCAAGTCGCTTCACGTTATTGATGGCACCCCCTCCCAGCCCCCTGCAGTTCCATTGTACCACTATATATACATATTTGTATTATATTGCTGCTGCAAATTGTTTATTCTTTATTGAAATGAAATATGGTTCTCCAATTTGCATGCGTTGATTGCTGAAATGAAGTGCTCTTCCGCTCTCCCGCTGCCCTCTCTCCGCTCTCCGAAAACAAATCTAATTTGGCCTCTCAGTGTTGTCTGTCTGTCAGCACGAAATTAAATTCAAATTCAATTGTCCGAGTGGCCAGTGGCCAGAAAAGAGTGTCAGAAATCACGAATATCATTTGATGGGTGTGTAATTAAATTTGTTAGCCTGTCTTAGCCTGTTGGCACTGTAACAGTCAATGGATTGTTCATAATTCCATGGGTGAACATTGCAAACGTGCAAACGTGACAGGAAAGCAGCCCACAAATGGGAGAAATATGTATGTATGGTTTGTAGAGAGTGTTTCCGAATCTTTTTGAATATAAAACATACAAAAATTAGAGAATTGAAAGTAACCCTTTAATCCCAAATAAACCCTTTGGAAGAAAAGATTACGGTTTTATTTTAGTTTCTTACGGAATACTTTTATGTATTTTGTATATATTTTTCTGATATTTCTGTACTTAATTAAAGTACGACTACTATTTTGGAATACCTTTCTCTTATACTCTGAATATTCGTGTATTATCCCCTAAGAAATGTCTCTACCACTAGAAGAACTACCCTTGTGGATCCCTTCTCTTAATCCTACCATGTCTTATTTCCCCTAAGAACCATTTCTTCAGATCCTGTCCCTTTTCGCTCGCGCTGTAACTATCTTTTTGCATTTTGTTCTTACCGAAAACTGCACTCAGCAGCGGTGACTGCACTCAAAATCTCTGTGGGAGATGTTTCCCAAAGTGCGAGTGCGAGTGCGAAAACGAATACAAGTACGAATCCTGGCCAGAATGGCGGCGGGACGGCAGGACGTTAAGTATGTGTTGATTATGGAGCGTGTATGTTATTATTATCGTTGCTGCTGCTGTCGCTGTCGCTGCTTCTGCCTCTGCCTCTGCTGCTGCTGCTGCTGTTGCGGTTAATGGCAGGAGAAGTACGAGCGCGGCGTACGAGTGTGCCAAGGAGGAGCATTACGATGGTGGATGGTGGCTAGAGGAGAGCGGGATGGAGGGGCACAAAAACTTCTAGACCATTTACCATATTCCGTAGTTTTTTATGCAAATATTTAAGAGCATCATCGAAGCGCGGCGAGTGCAAGATTCTTTCAGCTATCTACGGATGTGCATGTATGTAGTGTGTATCTCAGTGTGTGCGTGTGTGCAGCAGTGCGTGTGTATTTGCGTATGCAATAATGTTATATATGCTGAAAGCTGAGTAGGAGTCGAGTCGAGTCCTGAGTGTGGTGTGGAGTGGAGTGGCGGGGGGGAAGGAGTATCGTTCTGTAAGCCATATGTAGATATATGTTTATGTCTGTGCACTACACTCGACGATAAAATCGTCATGTAGTCGTAATGTCTGCATCAAATTGCATTTGCCCAACGCCTCTAGCACGTCGTCGTCGTCGTCGTCGTCGTCGTCGTCACTGCCTCCTTGCCCCATAGAGAGATGCAGAGTTCCTTTTGCAGCGAAAGGGGGCCATATGTGTCGACATCGTCCCCATCCCCGTCGCAGTCCTCCCAGTCGTCTGCGTCGTCGACGCAATGTGTATTTATGCATAGTTTAATGCGGTTCAATGTCTGGTAACGACATCAAAACACAACCAGTACGAGGTGCTGCTGTCAAGCCCCTCCAGCCCCTCCCTGCGCCCTTGTTGGCTGAAGTCATAATCATAATCAGGAATCATAGTCAACAGGCTTCATGTCGCTGGCGGAGGAGTAGGGAGGGGTCTTCTTATAGGGTCTTCGACTGCCACTGCGTCTGAGTTGAATAGATATTTTTATTATTTTCAAATTGAATTCGTATAACGTTACGGCCATAGCAAAAAAAAACCCAACGAACGGAAGCTGGTGGGTGGCTGGAGGGTGTGCGCGGGGGGGGGGGGGGGGGGGGGGGGTGGCACTTCCATTCGAACGTTAACCAAATCCCAATCCGATTTGTTTAAAATATGATTCGGAATTCGAATTTGATTGTTAAGTGCATTCAATGTGCGTATCGATGTGGCGAGGAGTCATGTTATGACAGGAACTGAATCGGGGCTTAAAGGACGAAATATAAACGCTGCAGATTAGGGAGATTACATGGGAATTGGTAGGGATATTCAAGGCGTAAAGGGTAGTAGGAAGCAGAACGTTTAAGTGTCATTAGAGTTCATGGAAGAGGAGTCCCCGTTTACCCCTTAAGTTACTCTATTCCCTAATGAATCTGCTTAAATACTTGGCGGAAAAAACTATAATTTTCCCAAGAAAATGGAGGGGTTTCTCCTGAATGTCCTTCAACTCTTCTTAAGAAAAACTTTACCCCAAAATCTGCTCGAAACAGCTCTTTGTAACTCAAACTTTTAGTTTAGCCAAGATGCGACCTTGCCTGGAGAGATACACAGGATAGATAGAACAACCCACTCCACCCCACTCCTTACCCCACCCAATTCATGTCCTGGCGATGTCTAGAGGCATTTTATCATTCTGCTGATTTGTTTCAAGTACCAGCAGAGAGACTCACTGCTACCCGTATCCGTATTTCTTGCTTTGTTTCTTTCTTTCTGCTGTCCAGAGTGTCCCTGTGTCCAATGACCAGTGTATCCTGTTGTCTGTAGTCTGTATCCTGTGTCGTGTGTCCTCTCTTGTGTCCGGGCACTCGACAACGATTTGAAGATGCAAAAATGTCCATTTAACCGAGATTTATGGCAGCCAGCAGGGTTATTTATGGCAATTTGTTTTATTTACACGATATCTGGCAGTCGCCAGATGGAAACCCACTCCCCCCATCCACTCCCCCCCTCAGCTAGTGGTCCATCACTAAGCACTGGCAAATAAATTTGCACAAATTATTATGGGTCATGGGGATTAAATGCAAACACCAGAAGCCCCCACCCCGAAAAAAGGAGGAGCAGAACTGGAGATGGATAAAAAACTGTTGTGGCTCGTTCAGTGGTGGAAAATGCGAGGAGGGGGGGGAGGGGTGGTAAAATGGTTAAAGGTAAAGCCGCCCGCGGGTCAGTTTATCGCATTTATTGGCGCTCTATATTTTATACATAAATTTCGACGGCCCACGCGCTGCGTTGTGTTGCAGGTGCACCAGCTGCATACACACACAGACACACACACACAGATACACTGCGCACACACACAAACAAATGGAAATGGAATTGGGAAATGGGAAATGGGGAAAAAACGAATACCAAATGCAAATAGCTTAATACAAATTTTTTGGCTGGCAAAACAAGGCTCCACCCGAAACTACACTGTGCAAAAAAGAGAGCAGCAAAAGGTAGAAAAATATGCAATAGTGGAAAATGAAAATTGCTGTACAAAATAACTGGGAAATTGTGATAGAGGCAGGGAAAAATGACTAAACAAATGGAAGTGCATCTCTCGTACCTTTTTTTGGCGGTGTATAAAGATATATCTGTGTGTATATATAGGGAGGGGAGGCGTCTCTCCTGCTGCAGCATAATGAATGCCACATAAATCCCACTGGCTTCGTGCGCTAGATTTCATGGCTATGATTTTGTAATAAAAATGCATTTTTATTACCAAAATAAATTGCATTCCTTTCGTCGTTCGTCCTTTCGTCGCTTGCCTTTTTCCTCCTTCTTGTTGTGTTTTTTTTTTCGTACTCTCCAGCGATGTTTTCTTTGTCAAATTGTTGGGGGGGGGGGGGATAGTGGGCGAGGGACCCTGAGCTCCGGGTTTAAATTCCATCACAAAAAATTGGCTGCCTTAATTGCTTATTAAAATTGGGTTTAAAGGGTGGTGATGAAAGGATAAAAGCCCTGCCAAATAAGCAAATTTTAATTAGTTAATTAAGATTCAATGGCTCAGAAATATTTTGCGACGAGGGGGACTGGGAGGGGGCATTGCTTATTGCTGCTGATTGTCTTCGGGGGTTAATGTCCTGTATGTGTAATGGAAATTTAAGGGGGAAAGGGTGGGAGTACGTATGTGTCGGTTCTCTTAGGAAGAGGTTGAGGGATGGGGAGCCCAAGGAGTTCATTAAGATGCTGAAGAATAACGGCACGAACTGGGAATTTATTGGAGAAGAAAAAATATATTTAGGTATAAAAACATAAAGAAAATTCATGAAAAATTCATAAAAATTATATAATAAATCCAAAAAATTATTCACAAATTATTATCAAACAGAAAAATAGTTTTCAGGTAGAAAACAAACCCCTACAACATTTCAAATTGAGTTCCACGCAAATTCTGTACCACTTTAACTCCCATTTTCGCATCTCCCACATACACATTTTCCTGCCCCGCTGTGAAACTCGCCTCCAACAATCCACAATCAGCCCCAGCTCGTCTCTCCCCCCTCTATTGCATGCCATTTAAATTGATTTAGTACAAAAAGCCGACTGCAGACTACGGAATATTGCGTATACGCGCTGTGAGCCGCTTAGCGAAACAAAACTGTTGCATGCAAAACGGTTTCGTGTCGTAAAAACTGGAAAAAGCCAAGCAACTGCTCGGCAATCAGCCAGCAACAAACAACAAAAAGGATGTAGAGTGGAGAGAGCAGAGCAGGGGAGAGGAGAGGAGAGAGGACAAAACCAAAGAGCAATGCAAATCCAAAATGGCGTCAACTACAAGAGAAGAAGAACAACAACAGCAACAGCAACAGCAACAAATAAAAGCAGAAACAATATCTGGCAACAACAATGTCAAATCCCTTTTTAAAAACTTTTATTGTGCAGTCGGGCGTAAACGAAAATGCCGCTAAAATAAATACAAATACGAAGGAGGCAAACACACACACACACAGAGACATACAGATACACACACACACAGGCATACACAGATACAATATGGCAGCGGGGAAAACTAATATGCTTTAATGGCTTAGGACTTTCAGGACTTTGAATGGCTGCACCCTCTTCCCCGACACGACACGACACGATACGACAGAACAGGACAGGACAGGACTCTCTCTGTGTGGCAGTAGGACAATGTTATCCTTTGGTTCGTCTGCTGCTGCTTCCATTTTGCGTAAACAAGTCAAATGGATAAAAAGCCATGACATACAAGTCCTGAAGTCGTAACGATCTGGCACAAGTCCTACTCCGTCCTCCGTCCTCCGTTCTCCGCCTTCTTACAATACTCGTATGCCTCCTCTCAATGCACTGAAAGAAAAGCATAAATTTCCCCACTCGACAGACCTATAGGAGCAGCAGGATACACCCTATTTTGTTGTGCAGTGTATCATCTCTTTCCATATTTGATTCCTGCTCCTTGGACTGCTTTCGCTGCATATGTTTGGCTGCCTAATGCGCAAAATATTGCGATGATCAATAACAATCGCCTGTCCCCTGCAGCTTCCACTCTCATCCCCCTTACATGGACCACCCCCTGCGCTGTCCCCTCTGGCTGCCATTTACCATTTGTTGTTATCATGTTTGGCGTCATTATTGTTGTAATTTATTTACGCTCCGAACGCTTTTCGCTTTTTCGCTTACGCCTTCGTTCGTTCATGTTTTTTCGTCGCTTTCGACGTTGGCCTTTTGTGCAGCCACTTTTATCATCATTGCCAGCCAGCCAGCCACCCAGCCAGCCAGCGAAAGTTGCGACAAATGTGGCCAGAATGAACGCACACAGATACGCACCCACACATGGATAGGATTGTTCCCCCTCCCATGGCTCACATGTGTGTGTGTTCGTGGTTGCATGTGGCAGACGTCGACTGTGCGTTTGATCTTTCAATTATGGTTTATGCTTCAATGATAATTGAATGTCTAATTTGGGCAGACGCAGACAGGATATGGGATAAATATATATAGCATAGACCTAGGACAAATTAAGAGAGAAACATTAAAGTTTGAAGAGATACAAAATCCATATTTGAAAGACGAATAGCTGAAGAGTACGAAGAAAAGCTAAAGCTATTCCTTCAAGAGATTTAAGAGACATAACTGAAGTGATTTCCATGGTTTTCGATGCGTAGGAATGTTGTCTATAAAAGCAATGGAAAATATGCGAAATCTCTTAGTGTTTTTATGAGAGCAAAAAGCAGGCCTTGAAGAAAATTTAGAAAAATCAAAAATCGGATCAGAAAACAGGCCATGCCTTTGGGATTTAGAAAAACAAAATTATGAAGTACGCAAACAGAAAAACATAAATTCATTCGTTATCGAGTTTCTGGAGAGAACAGACGACAAAAAATCCGTTCAGAACGATTTCTGCTAAACAAAAAATTGTAAAAAAAAGCTTTACTAAAAAAAGTAACAAAATGTTTGACAAACCAGTGAAGAGGAGCGGAAAGGAGAATGCCATGGAGAACATGGACCTGGTGCAGCTGCCTGCGAAACGTGCTGCTCTGGAGGATCGGCAGAACCGCGGATTGAGCTCATTTGCGGCCAGCATGAAGGAAGCCATTGGGCAGGTGCCAGAGAGCGCAGCAATCCAGAAGCCATCGAACAGAACTCAGGCTGCCAAGCGCTGGGACGGCATCGAAGACATCGACGCCAATGACAGGGAGAACCCCGTGCTCGTCTCGGAGTACGTCAACGAGATCTACGACTATCTGTACAGGCTGGAGGTCGAGCAGCCCATCCACAAGGATCACCTGGCCGTGCAGCTGGAGGTCACCCACAAGATGCGCTCCGTGCTGGTCGACTGGATCAACGAGGTGCACCTGTGCCACCAGCTGGCCGACGAGACCTACCAGCTGGCCGTAGCCATCGTCGATCGCTACCTGCAGGCGGTCAGGTCCACGACGCGCGCCAATCTGCAGCTGGTGGGCGTGACGGCCCTCCTCATGGCCACCAAGTACGAGGAGCTGTCCTCGCCGCTCATCAAAGACTTCGTCTACATCACCGACGACGCCTACTCGATCACCCAGATCCGCCTGATGGAGCTGAAGATCCTCAAGGCCATCGACTTCAATCTGTCGCGCCCGCTGCCCATCCACTTCCTGCGGCGCTACTCCAAGGCTGCTGCGTCCGAGGGCGATCACCATGACCTGTCCAGATACTTTGTGGAACTGGCTTCGGTGGACTACGATTGCTGCAGCTACAAGCCATCCGAGATAGCTGCAGCCTCGCTCTTTCTCTCGCTGAACCTGCTCCGTGGCAACGACCAGGCCAACACTGGCCTCAGCGACGATCTCTGGACACAGACGCTGGCCCACTACTCCCGCTACTCGGCCACGCACCTCAGGCCCATCGCTCGACGCATCGCCAAGCTGGCGCGCGATGCACCAGAGGCCAAGCTGACGGCCGTCTACACCAAGTTCAAGGGCCTGAAGTTCATGGACGGGCTGAGCGGCCCCCTGATGGACTCCATTGTGGGCGAGGCCGAGATGCAGTAGTCCCCGACCACCAGAAGCCCCCAAATCTCCACGGAAGTTGTACGCACACATCCATTGCCAATTGCAGGGTATCGAATGGTTCAAGTGCTTTGCACAGTTCATCCACATTGGCGCTGAGTGCTGGCTGGCGGCACAATAAAACCAGAATGTGGGGCAGCAGCAATGTAGCGATCCATTATTTATACCTCTACATCAAATTTAAATGTTTTCATTGCTGTATAGTGTAGTTCTGTTTGTGTTTCATTTATTATAATCCCTCTTCGACAATGCCAAAGGCCTTCTACACTTGAATTTGGTTCGGTGCCTCCACCTCGAGCGCCTGCTTCATTGCTGAGTGGGAGGAATCCCGAACCAGAACCAGGGAAACTCCTGATCCTTCCACCAAAGACACACCTCTAGGGTGAGCAACTGAATGATACTGTGAATGATAGGTGTGAATGTAGTGTGATTGGTCAACGAGCACATCTACTGGCTGAAAATATAAGTTCACTAAAGCAGAGCCAGTGAAGCGAGTGAGCCAGGGGTAGGCTTGCATACATATGTATATGTTTCATAGTGAAAATTACTCTGGCGAATGCTTCTAAGAATATCTTTCTATAAAACCTTTGAAAGATGTTTCTCCCATGTTCTTAGGACTAGCCCAACTCTGGATTTTTCTTTTCCACCAAACTTTCTCCCACAAATTATGCAAGTGAGTGAAAGTCCAGGCGCAAATGCTGCTCCAGCGCCTTCTTCCACTTCTCAAAGATAATAAATTATATCAAAGAAAAGCAACAGAGTGACCCCAACACACACATACAACCAGTGTTGACCTTCTTTAAGAGCTGGCAGCATGTGCTCTATCTCTCTCCCTCGCCCTCTCCCAACCCACCCTTAACCACTCGTGGACCTTACTTAACCCCCTACTACCTACCACTGCTATCGCTGGCATCTGTCATGCATTAATTTGCGCAAATGACAAAAGCATGTTTGCTAATGGAAAACCTGTCTGTCAAATTTGCTTAAGTGAGTAAAATTTATTTTCACCTTTTGCTGGTTTTTTTTCCCCCTCTCTTTCGCTCTCTCTCTCTCTCTTATGCTGTCTATCTCTCCGTCTCTGTCTGATGTCAAATGTGTTTCCTTGTTGGCTCGACATCGGGGTTAATAATGAGCAGACATAATTAGTGGGAAAGTGCAACAAAAGTCGGGTAGAGGATGTGGCAGGCAGGAGGAAGAATTGCAGTTGTGTAGTGAAGGAGTGGGGTGGGGGTAGCGAGGGGTGTGGGGAAGCGGAAGGTGGCAACATTTGCTCGTTTATCATGCGATTGTTGAAGTCGTCTGCATTTGACACTTGCTCTTGCAGCAACAATAAATTTAAAGCCAGACCGAAGTGAGAGCAACAAATTATCCACACGCACACACACTGGCAGACACACACACACACAGGCACTCTGTAGAAACACACACAATTAGTTGGGTTTTCCCTCCACACACACACACACACACACACACACAAAAGAAAATAAAACTTGAAATAAAAACTATGCTCTAGTGATTTATGTTCTGTTCTACCAAAAGTTGCCCCGAAAGAAGAGAAGAGAGTGAATAAGAGATGGAGAGTGGAAAATCCGAAAACGAAAACTATGCTATGCAAAACTTGGAAAACAACTGCCAGAAGAGGAGCACACCCAGCACACCCACACCGACCAAAGCCGCAGCAATAAAAATTGACGTGGGGCAGAAAGGGAGGCCAAGGAAAACCATATCAAGGGAGTCTGCCTATAAGGGATATATATCTGTACATATACGAGTATTGTGGTTGCCACATGTGTCGCGAGGGCCAGGCCACCCCTCCAATCGAAAGTGCCGTAAATTAGGTCAGGCCCGAGCCAAGGAAAGAGCGGAGAAAAGCGAGGAAAAGCGTGGAAAAGCAGTGTAACAGTGTTACCCGCACCCACAAAGCGAAACAAATCGCTGAAGCATACCAAATCATGAGGGTGAAACGTGCACACTTTCCTGGATATATATATATATATACATATATATCTCATGGTATATATCGCAGGATATATCTACTATTTGCCGCAGTGCCTTGTAAAATGTATTTATCAATTTGCAATTGCAAGTTCCGCGAGCAGACAAAAGAGAAATCACAGGAAATTACATTTTATTGGCATGCGGTAAAAAAGAAAGAAGAAAACTCTCTCTCTCTCCCGCTCTGAAGGTGGAAACACTCCGTTTTCTATAGACGACCGACCGACCGACCGACCGTTCATGGCGCACTCCTTTTCCAGGCACTAAATAACTTGAGGCCACCTCTGGGGTTGCCTTTGAGTTTTCTTCGCTCGGAAACTTTACCTTCTTTTGCAGGGCGGAAAAACTTGCAGCTTCCTGTGACTGCCGCCTGTGTTAGCCACGAATTACTTTTTTAGCCATTGCCTGCTGCAGTTTAAAGTTGAGCCAAGTCGTTGAAAAGTTGGCTTTGCGGCCAAAGGCAGCGGCAAGCGGCAACAGCAAGCGGCAACGGCAAGCGGCAAGCGGCAGCTGCAAGGTTTCAAAATAAATGTGCTGTGAAAGTCAATCAAGCGATGCTGCATCGGAGGGCATCTGGAAAGTAGTTGCATTTACATCTTGATTGCAATTGATAGGAGAATCGATAGATAGTCCTCGTCGTCGTCGTCGTCGTCGTCGTCGTGGAGAGTGGAACGAGATGGGATTTCCCATTAAATATTAATCAGGTTGAATGTGGCCAGGCGAAAGGATGTTGAAAGATGCTGCAGGACGGTCTGAAGGCCACTAATTAGGTGGCGGCTGCGGAGGGGAAAGTTCTTGGAGAAATATTGCTATTGCTGGCAACCACATTTTTCATTCTTACACTGCAGTGCACTGAGAAAATTCGATTGTTACTTGAAGGGAAAAATAACTATAGATTGTATAGTATTTTAAATATATTTCCTATATTTATTGGTTATTTAAATATACAATTTTCTTCTTTGAATGAATTATTTCTTGTTCACTTTCTCCGAGTGTATCTTTAAACTCATTTCCATGGTTTTTCCGCTTCACAATTTTATTTTTCCTTTCTTATTTTTGGTTTTCTTATTCTTTCACCTCCATCTTCCATCTTGCTCTGTTCTGGTGTGGCCTTCCTTTTCTCTTTCTCTCATCCATTTCTTGGCCTAAAAAATAATTGCCTACTTTTCGGCGCCACCGAAACTTCATTTGAATGCCGCGGGGTTTCGCGCCTGCCTCCAGGGAATAAGTCTCGCTGGCCACCGCTGTGTCGACTCGCCTACCCTCCGCTATCCACTCCCCTCCCCCTGTTTGCCCCCTCCTGACTGCCGTCCAATTGCGACTGTAAAATTATACAAATTAATTTGGGAGCGACAATTGCGTCGAGTCTCATTTGAGTGGTTGTAGGGGCTCCATAGAGAGAGAGAGAGAGACGGGGGAGGACGATCTGTTCCGGTTGCCACATCCTGTTTGGCGCGGGGCGTGGCAGGCACATTAATTATGCTCAAGTGTCCGCTGGGAGAGCGGCCAACACTTGTTCTATAATGACTTTTGTACAATGCATTGGGGCGTGTTCGGGTTCGGGTTAGGGTTAGAGTTGGGTACGTGCCCTCCCCCCCCCCCCCAAAAAAAGAGTGGGCGGACATCAGGAATTTGATTTGATTTTTGAGCTTTAAAAAAGTGAAAGGATTTCAAGTCACAGGCGACAGAGGACACAGGATAGAGGACAGAGAGAGGCGCAGGATTTATTAGTCCGGCAGCTGCATGGCAATATATCAAAGATTTATGTCAGCATCATCATCCGAAAGAGATGGCATAAACATCAACAGACCGAGAGACAGACAGACAGAGAGACAAACTATAAACACGGGGAAGAAAGTATATAAAAAACACAAAAGAGAAATGCGGGGAAAAACAACTGGCAACTGGCAAATGTTTTCCACCAAATGTACAGGAAAAACAGAAATGAAAAGCAGAAAAAAGGAAACCAAACAGAAATTGGTGAGCGTAAAAATGAAATTGAGCAGCAGGCCCAATGCTTGTATCCTGTCTATGTAACTGTGTGTGTGTGTGTGTGTGTGTTTGTGTGTATATTTGTGGGGAAAAGCAAATGGCAAGCAAATTGTGAAACCTTATCAGTGGAAAGTGGAAAGTGGGACATCAAAAGAGAGAGTGTAGAGTGTGTAAAGCAGTGGACGTGGAAGTGGATAAACCGGTGGGATGGGGAGTGTGGGACATGCAAATGTGTGGCCATGGCCAAGGCTCTCAGCAGCTGCTCTACTTTTGGCCTGATGGAAAAGCAACTAAGAAAAGCAATAAGACGACGCCAGAGCGAAAACTGAAAGACACTCGTATCTGATGCTCGTATTCCAGGAAAAGTCGCTTAAAGTCGGTAATAAAAATTTCAAGATGTTTGAAGATCAAATCATATTTTGGTCGAGGGGAAGTAGATGGAGATTTATATGTGATTGGCATCTTCGCAATCAAAGGACCAAGAGTAACGGCACGAATGGCAACCCATCATCATTTTTGTCATTCAATGAATGACGTTGAATGACAACTAGTGGGAGCAGAACAGACTTGTGGCAGCAACTGTCAGAAAAAGCAAAGGCTGGATGTAGATTGCCACATATATCGATACATATAATATACAATATTCTTCCCCTCGTAGTTTCTTCCTGCAAAATATCTCTTTAATTTCTTTCCCCCAATAATTAATCTTCTTCCCTTCAAGAATACTCCTTAATCTTTTCGTCTGCCTTTCTATAAATTATTTAAATATCTGCTCTTTATTTTTGTATTGATTTATTTTATACACTTTTTTGTATCTTTCTTATTTGTTTTCTTTTTCCATTAATTCCTTTATTTCATGCCTCATTTTCACGCATTTCGTTCGGGGAATTTTCCATATAATTCGTCTGACTCGGCTTTCTTTTATCTTTCTCCGCTCTGCCCCGTCTTTCGCTCACTTTTTGTGCTTTACTTTACCCCCACCTTCTCTCCACCTTCTCCCCCCCCTTCTCTCTCATTTACCGCACTCGAATTTATTTGTTCTCAATTACTCTCACATCTTGAGACCGACCGCCAGCATTTTAAAGCTTAACAACATTTTTCCACCCACTTGCCTTCTGGAAATAATGCCAGCAAATATACCAACGAATATACATAACAATACATAAAAATAAAAATAAAAAACAAATATAAAATAACGAATAACGAATGAAAAGCGAACATTTTTTTGCAGCTCTGCTTTTATTTCAATTTCTCTTTCTTTCTCCTTCTCTCTTCTCTTTCTCTTTGGCCCATTTCTGTGTTCTGTGTGCGATTCGTTATTGTTGTTTTACGCTCTCGCACTGCCGCAATTTTTAGATATTTTTCTCCTCTGCCTCTGCCAAAAAAAAAAGGGAACGCAGTACTGGCCAAAAAACAAAAAGAAAATAGAAATTGTGGCCAGCAAAAAGTTGAAGTTTATTTATTCTGTTCAGAGAGAGAGAGAGAGAGAGCGATGGGAATGGTAGACCGAGAGCCACCTGCACTTTTTCTTTCACGTGCCAACGACCACGAGCCACTTGCCGGAAGGGAGAAGGGAGTACGGAGAAAGGCCAGAAGGGAGACCAGAGACCAGAGAGAAATGGAATGCCTGGACTTTCATTACATAGCCAGAGAAAGCGCAGAAAAGTTTTGTTGGCCTGTGGGCTGCAGGTATTTACATTTAAATGCTGCTTGCGGTCGGTTCGCCATTGCGCCTATTGTTATGCAATGAAAGTTTTGTTCGCACATTGTTCGCCACCCCACCCCACCCCACCAGAGCCCCTCCCCCTCTGCTCTCCTCCCTTAACCTCAATCTCGGTCTCAGTCTCGTTCTCCGTCTCTCTGTTTCTCAATAACAATTTGGAAAAAGCCCAAAGCCAAAGCCAAAGCCCAGGCCCAGCCTCCGGGCACAGACAATTTTCATAAATTTATATCCCACATTGCCCCCGCACTCGTCCCTTTGTATCTCTATCTCTGGTACTATGGATGGTCCTGTGGTCGGTCGGTCGGTCGCATGTGTCTATCTCAGGCCCATTCTTCAGGCGACCTTCAACGTCAACGTTTTTATTATGTTATTGACTTCTAACCACATTTTCACACCAAATAAATATGAGACCACGGGGCCTAGCCTTGCCTTACCACGACTCGTCCTTGACAGCAAAGGACACACTGAACCGAAGAAATGGTGGATACAAAGAGAGACTGCGAGAGAGAGAGAGTGTGAGAAAGCGTTTAGAAAACCCAGTGAACCATAATTTGTTGTCGCTCTCAGGCTATAGTTTTCAGCACCATCAAGATTTCCAATATGGAGCTCAAGGCAGACTAAAGATAAATAGGGCGTACACTGAGCGAAAGCACATGAAATATTTGAGTAGAATTTTTCAAAAAATATCTAATGGATTTAACAATTGGTGGAATGGATGAATATGTAAAAACACTTTGTAAAAAACTCTCAAAAATATATCTATTGCTGTTTTCTCTGTGCATTTAATATGCAGGACAGCTCCTATATATTCTATATATTTTCTGTACAACCATCGCATAAATATAAATTTTATACATATTTTTTTTTGGCTTGTTGTCCCGTTGTCTGGAGGAACGCACAAAAAGTGTTTGCCTTTCGGGCATGGCCCTGGCACTCCCCCTCCAGCGTTCTCGGTGCCTTTTTTGGGGAGAGGATTCTTTCCACTCTTCTCTTCTCTCTTTTTTTTTTGGTTTTCTCTCTTTTTGTGTGTGCTTGCAAAGTGAAATTTATTAGAAACGCAAAATCTGTTTGCAGATTGTGTATAAGATTTGATTATTTATGGTCAGTGTTGTTTGTTGTGGCCGGCACAGGCCGACGAACCAACAGAAGCCAACATTGAAAATTGGCTAACACAACGGGGAGTACAGCGAGGGGGGAGGGGAGAGCTGCAGAGAGAGAGCGCTGAAGATAGCCAGCGACTGGCTTCAGAGTTGATTTATGTAAATTTTCCATACCACCCGAACAATGGCTGAAAACAAAAATATTGTGCAACGAGAAAATATGTAAAAACTAAACAAATTGCCCACGAATATCTTAAATCAATTTCGTGTGGAAAATTCCATTATTAGCCCAAGGCTCTTCTCTCTCTTCCTTAAAGTTCTCTAACTCATTTACCCGAATCCCTCTGTCGTCCGCTCTCGTCCTCTCTCCACTTCGTACTTCGGACTTCCGACTTCAGACAGAACTTTTGCATCCACTAAATTAAACTAGGAAAAATTCCCCAACAGCTCGCAGCACACAGAAAAAACTCTTCAACACAAATTCAACTAATTAACTTAAGGCTCCTCCAAGGATATACCCCCAACCCCAGACCCCAGACCCCAAATCCCTCTCCCTCTGCCCTACTCCACCATCATCAACAACAGGAAAAGCAAATAATTTTCAACAAATTTAACTAACGCCGAAAAAAAACTTTCGCTTGTTGTTGCTTTCAGGCTTAACCCGTAAGGAATCCGGGCAAAAACTCACACAGAGAGGGAGCCTGGAACGGGAACTGGAACTGGAACTAGAGCGTGAGGCTAAACTAAACAGGAGGTAAGTTGAATAAACAACTCGAATCGCAATTAACGCTCAAGGGGTTGCCACATGCCAGATGGCAAATGGCAGATGCGACGGGGGGAGGGGTGGAAAACCAAGGCCTGCGAACCAGCAGCAGCACCTGGGAGATGGGAGATGAGCGAAGGTGAGGCTGGAGAGTGGCACCTGGAATAGAAAAAATGCCTTGCCAAATGGGGATCGCTTTTTTTCGCGGGTGTTCTGGTATTTTTCCTATTTTTTTATACCCTATCTTTGAGGGGATCTGTGATCTTGATCTAGAAGGGTTTCTCTTGATATTTTGGATATTTATCGCTATATCTTTGCATAGGTCCTTGCCTGTTGTAGCTGACAATGGAATAATCCTTCGAAAAAGCAATCTTTGCTTGCTCCAGAAGATCATTTATCCAATGCCCCACAAGCCATAGTTTCAGGCGAGTTTTAATAACTTTTAGTGGCTATTCTACAAAATTTTCAGATTTTCAGATAGATGTAGATGTAGATCAGATGTAGATATCCTACAGATCCCTTTTCAACGATAGATCTCTAAGAGTATCAACCGTTTCGGCCTCTGCAGCCCAGCCTGGCTTTATTTCTCTTTATTTTTTCAGAGTTATTTACATAAAGACTCGCAGCACTTGCGGCAGCGGCTGCGGCTGCGAATGTGAGAGAAAAAACTATGGAGATCCCCACTCGGGGATTGTGGGATTTTGGAATGGGTTGGGTTTTTACTTAAACGAAATACGCGTAACCAAATTTACGTTTTCCATGAATAATGCACCGTCGTGTGTCCTCCAGTGTCCAGGTGCAGGACGACTGCAACTGTTGCTGCCCCTCCCTGCCCCTCCCTGCCGCTGGCTCTCTGACAAACTGTCAATAAGTTTGTTTTAACAGAGGGAACAAAACTTAAACCCAACTACCATTAAGGGGTTAAATAGGAAATTCACTTTTTTCTGCTCTCTGTTTTCTCTGTTTTTTGTTGTACTTTGGCCAAAAGTTTTTTTGGTTTTTTTTTGCGCTGAGTTTTCGTTTTTATTTCGTGCGTCCGCAAATATTGACCGAATTAACAAAAGCTGCAGCAGAAAAAGTTTCACCGCAAACAAAGGGTAGGGCCACCAAAACGGAAGGGAGATCCGGTCACTGTCTCTCTCTCTCCCGCTCTGGCACTCTACCCCTCTCTTTCTTTGCCTCTTCAGCAAGTGGGTTACTTTGGTTTTGGTGGCAAGTGTCAACATGTCTTGGGAACCAAGCCCGAACATGGCGGTGAGCGGGGAAACTTATGACTAAACTGAGAAAATCCATCCCTTTCCCCAAGGACACACACAGGCAAATAAAAGTTAAAGCTGCAGTTTTTGTAGAGGGAAATTTAAGCAGAAATTACTAGATTTTACTCTCTAATGTTTTAATAAAAGATCAAACATTTCGTTTGGATTTTGCCTGCCAACTATTTTGCTGAAATATTTGTACAGACTAAACATCAAAATAGTTTCCATTTGGGCTGGAAAATCTTTGCTGCAAAACAAATGGTTACAAATCCGAAATATTTCAAAACAGCAGCAGAACTGCAAACTGCCACAAAAAACCGAAACTAAAACACAATTTATAGAAACTACATTCTGTGGGGGTGGGTAGTGCGGGTGGGGAGGCTGTTAAAAAATGCGGCCATGTTGAGTATTTGTATTTGGAAATGCCGTGCACGTCCAGCCACAGGGGTACGTGTCTGGTCCATGGGAGGATTGAGGAGCTGCCAACAGAAATCCACACACACCCCTCCCCTCTAGTGGTAGTCCAGTAGGGCAGTGAGGGGAAGGGGTGGGGGGTAGCCGGTTCAGCTTTGACGTTTGTCGGTCGAAATGCTAAAAGCAAAAAGTCATGCAACTAAATCCTGTCGAAAACGCTTTTAAACTCTCAAAGAAAAAGAATAAAAGGATTTGTGCTAAAAAGCAGTACAAAATGTGAAAGTCAGCGAAGAAGCACGGCGGAGGGAGAGGGGGGGCACGGCTGGAGGGGTAGCCTAATGCAAGTGGCTTGCTTAACAAAAATCCTAAATATGTTCGGTTCGGCCACAACGAATTCGGTGGAAAGTATTTTACGCGGCAGCCCAAAAGTAGGCAACACATTTTGTCGTAGGCAGATATGGCTTCTATCTACGGAAATAAATGCTGAAAAATCAAAGGAAAGAAAATTGAGTATAAATATACATTATTTTACTTGTAAAAGATCTCCTTGAATTTCGGTTTTACCCAAAACTCTTCTGTGTCGCATGTAGGGTATCAAATTTTCGTAAAGAAAGCGCAACCTCTGACAGTTGGAGTCTTTGACTGGGGGAGGGGAGCTCTGGAGGGCTCTGACCAAGTCGCCTCTGTGCAAATAAGAACTTATATTGCGTTGAGTCAGCATTAAGTGCAGACTGGCATGCAACATTGCTTCCATGCAACGCTGCAACCTCCCTCCCCGTCCCCATACCCGTCCCCTCTGTGGACTGTCGCCCGTTCAGCGCTGTCAATGACTGTCAGAGGCAGACAAGCAGAAAAGCGAAACACGCCAGAGCCAGCCCCAGTCCCAGTCCCAGCCCCAGCCCCAGAGGCAGGATGATAGGAGGTTATCCAGAGGGAAACCCCAGTACAGGACTCGACTCGACTCGACTCGACTCTGAACTGGTGACATTTCAATTTTCACACACACGCTCTGCGGTTTTCGGTATACGTAAAGGAAAACCAAAGAAAGAAAAAGAAATCAAAAGGAGAGCAAATCGAAGACGCCCGCAAGCCACAAAACGGAAATTAAAATCAAATAAAACTTTAACCTAAACTCCTGCAAAAAAAGAGCAAACTCCGAGAGAGAAACTTGAGACTTGAGCAGAGTGCAAATTAATACAATTACCATTTGGACTCTCCATTTCAATGGCAGCCACATTGCCACCCAATAGATTCCACTGCCATCCCATCCCATCCCATCCAGTGGCAATGCCATTCCTTTTCCTCTCCGGGAGTGGGGAATGTGGTCTAATTAGCCACAGAAATTACTCGGTTAGAAGCGACACCAAAGGGGCGTACTCTGGAATTGATTTGGGAATGGGAATGGTAATGTGAGGGGGAGGCGACTGGTCTGTCGCCTGTGCCTTGGGTCGTCCATTGTGTGGGCGCAAGTTCAAGGTCAGCAGGCGCAAAGGCAATCACTCGACATCCTACTCCATCCCCATGGTTAAGGCTTCTCTCATTAAGGCTCTACCTCTGCCCCACCCCTCGCCTGGCTCCTCTCTGTCGCTCTCTTTCTCTGTTTTCTCTGTTAAAATTGCATGCAAATTTCATAGCTCCGAGGCTCATGGCAGCGACACCAAGGCCTGAGCCCTGGTAGGGCCTCTCGCTTCTGCTCTCACTCCTACCCTCTTCATCTCTTTCATTTGGCCGCCCCCTCGTTGACATTGTAAATAAATGGGTGTGACTGAAAACTGTGTCAAGCTGCAAGTGCAACACCAACAACAACAACAATGGAACAAGCAGGAAATGTGCAAAAATTTGTTTAAATTTTCAACAGCTGAAACACACAACAGAAACAGTTCTCTCTGCCCCTCATTTCTCCTTTCTCTTTCCCTGGTGTGTGCCGCATATGTTGCAGGGTGCAGATGTGGGGCGGGGTGTATGGGTGTGGCATATATATTTTAATACATTGCATTGTTTATGGCGCAATGTGGGTCAAGCAATCGCCTCTCAGAGGCCACAACATATTAAAGAGGCGACGGCATTGAGTTATGGAAAGAAAGGACTTTCTTTTCGAAGGAATTATTTAAGGCAGATTTATGGCGATAAACTGAAGGATAAAATGAAGGAAAAATATGCCATTTTATCGTGTGAAATATAGAGTTCTTAAAGGGGAAAATCTACTCCTCATGGTCTTCAAAATTTCCAAGTAAATTGTTAAAATAATACCAAAAAATATTCTATAAATGCAAGAAAAATCTTGCTTTATCTCTGGGATTATTTCGTTAGAAATTCTATCAACTAAAATGTAATTCGTAATCCCTATTCATGGCTCCATTTAATCTCTAAAAATCTTAATCAAAACCATTAAACCTTAGTCTCTCCTGCTCTCTCTCACTCTCTCTACACTCTCCCTTCTTTTTACTGCACTTTTTTGAGAGCTGACTTGAATAAATCTTAGGAAAGTAGAGCAAACATATTCATATATCAAGGTGCCACATAATTTTTATGCGACCAACAAAAACGGAATATAAAACAAAATGAAAAGCACAGAAAATGCTGAGAAAAATAAGAAAGAGAAGGCAGATACTGAGAGAGCGATACTGAGAGCGAGAGAGCGAGAGAGCGAGAGAGGGCGACTAGAAGTGCAAGTGCGATATAAAAAATCCCACAAGTGCATAAATTTTAAGCAGATTCCAGGGGTTATGATGCTCTGCACCCCCAACACCTTGCCTCGTGCAACGAGCACCGTGCACCCACACACACACACACCTACACATAGATTTAATATGCAGCCTGCAGTTGGAGGCAATGAAACAGCTTGCAACGGTGCAACACGGTGCACAAGTGCAACTGCAACTGCAACTGTATCTGTTTGCAGAGATTTTTGGACAAGTTACGGCTTCTGCTCCACCCCCTCCTCCTCCACCCACCTCCTACTCCTTTTTTATGTCCCTTAACTCTTCCTGCAGCTTCTTCTTTTGCCTTTGCAAGTTGAGATTTCTCTTGGTGGCAAGGAGCTGTGGCACGAGTGCTCTATGTGCAGCATAAAAAACCAAAAAGTGTCACCAGGACGACACCGAAGCTCCTGTTGATGCTCCTTCCACGTCTACTCTGAGTTGGGGTTGTGGTGGTGGAGAACTTTCCTTGGAGCTTGAGCAAATAAAATTTTTGAAGCGCTCGCTGCAGGTGTGCGGCCTGGAGCCTGGAGGTGTTGCGATATGGGGGCATGGCCCAGGCTATTAGCCTGGTTCGCATGCCAACTGAAGTGGCAATAAGTGCCATGCATATTGTCGCCAGCAGCTGCCACTGCCACTGAAGGAGAGGGAGCGAGAGTGGTCTGGTGTGGCAGGGATAGGACAGGAGCTGGTGAATGCAGAAGGCAGCAGGGGACACAACTTGGCTTATTAGAATGACAGTTGTGGGTAGATCTGCTGTGTGGCAGGTGGACAAACACAGAGACAGAGAGACAGAGGGAGAAGAGAGAGGGAGAGAGACAGTGGTTGGGGAAAGACAATACCCAAGACTTTAAGTCCTTCAAGAATGAATTTAAATGACTTCTGGAAATGGAAGAAAACTGTTTAATTCGTATTTCAAATATTGGTTTTTCCTTCCACAAAAACTTCGTCCCTGAATAATGCTCAAAAAACCCCCACACAAAGCAAATCCTTGTTACCCTTTTGCCGCAGAAACTTTCCTTTCGGGCAGGACTGTCACCGCGGTTACAACAACATTTATTTCAACTTCAACTTTATATCAACCATGACTTCTTGAACTTTTTTTCGGTACATGTATATACATACAGTTTTCTAATGGATTTTCCTGAGGTTTAAGGCCGCCGGGTGATTGGCTGGTTACTGCGGGCGGGGGGGGGGGGGGGGGGGGTGACTGTGGCTGCGGCTTCGACTTGGGGCCCTGCCCTGTGTGTGCACTTGACTTGAAGTGGTTTATCCATGTCAACGGCTGTGCTGTGGTGCCTTGTCGCTGGGTTCGGTTCGCATGCAAATTCAGGCCGCGTTCAAAGGTCAACAGAATGCGGCGGGGGCTGCTGCTGCCCCAACAAAAGAGAAAAAAGGTCAAGCAATTAGTGTCACAGGCGATGCCTGACAGACAGCCAGCCAGCCAGCCAGTCAGCCAGACATTTGTTGATGCTTGTTCAGCCTCAACAACGGACAGGACAGGCCAGGACAGGACATTCCAGGACAGAGCAGGACAGTGATAGTCCTTTGGCTGATAAGATAACAGATAAGGGTATTATAACACTGGCATTGCCTGTGACTTTGATTTGTGTTTGCTACACCCCCCGTCTCCTCCCACACATACGACACACAGATGTGGCCAGATAGCTGCGTGTGTGTGCGCCTCAACTCTGACCCTTGGCAATTCCAGAGATGTGAGGACTGGATGGATTTTCCAATCACTTAACTTTTCACAGGCCTGCGGCTCCTGCGGCTCCTGCGGCTGTCTGGGCCTTTAAGATTGGATTAAATGGAATGAAAATATCCGACCCGACCCTCGTGGAATGTATTTACACCTGTACAGTGTACACCTGGCAGACGACCTGGTTTCATTTGTGACACCTTCGTGCACGCTTTCTTTTCCTTCAGCTTTTCGCATGTGAAATTTAATTACGCATACGCTTAGTAAGCCCCGGACATTTGAGTAAATTTTGCAACCCATTCTCTCTCCCTGTGAGTAAACTCTTCATGGAAGAGTTGCACTATCCTAATGAGCATGGCCAAGACACACCCCACCCCCGCACCCGCACACTCATCTATCCCTCAAACACACACACACATGTGTGTACATGTGTTACCCCCCCAAACAGACACCATTACAGGCGTCACAAAGTGTTTTCCAGCTGTCTGGAGTTTCCTATTCCCTGCCACTCGCTCAACGCTCTTAACGAGGGTAGCTCTGGGGAATATTAGACTGTGTGGTGGAGAGTGGGACAGGAAGGGGTATCAAACTCAATGGAAATGAATGTGCTATGCAAAAGGAGAGCTCTCTTTTTTTCGACAAATGACTTCGAGTACAATTTATGACAAGATTTGTGACACTTGACATCAAACAAAATGTCAAAGGAGTAGTTGGTTTTTTTTTCCTAACTTTTCAACCCATTTCGTTTCCATTTCCATTTTTCTCCCGAAATACACATCACTTCTTTGGTCGAGCATTCGCAAGCCTCCTCCATTTCTCTATATGTATCTCTCTCTCTGCTTTTTACGTATTCATTGCGCTCAAGTCTGTGGGTGCTTCCCTAAGTATGTGTGCGTGTGTGTGTCTGTGTGTGTGTGGGTGAGGTTGTAGCCCCTTTTTTTTAGGCTACATTTTATTTTCATTTTATTTTTGGCTCACGAACGCCACTATTTGTTGTAACTGCTGCTGATGCCGCTGCTGCTGGCTCTGCCTGCAGTTAATGTAATATAACCATCATCAGAGAGAGGCTCCTGCTCCTGGCTCTGCTCCTGGGCTGCCTTTAATGGGCTTGGGCGCCCCAAGATATGCTACACTTTTGCTGGCATCGTGACTTGCACGAAAATGAAATGATTTGTATTCGCGCGAAAATAAATTATGTGCAAGTATTTTAAATACGTTCACTGAGAACATTTTTTGCTTTTGCTCCTTCAAAATGAGCGCGCAATTTTTCACCAGCTCTCTCTCAAGGAAAGGAATGGTAATGGAGGAGTGCAGAGAAGTGTGGTGGTGGGGGGGTAGGGGGGTGGAGCAGTGACAGGCGGTGGCCCGTTGTCTATGGCTCCAACATAATGAAAATGTCGAAGTGAAAGTAGTAAAATTTACATAATCTATGCGCAGGAAAAGGAAAATAAATGAGAAAAAATCTCAAGGAACCCCCAACCCAACCCAACCCAACCCCTCCCCCATCCACTTCTTGGCGGAAGATAAACATTTGATTAAGCGTATTATATAAACGGGCAAATAACGAAGAAGAAGGTGCAGAGGAATCCTGCCTCCTTCCACTTGATTGTTGCAACAAACGAGAGAGAGGGAGAGCGAGAGCAAAGTTTATTAGATGCGAGAAATATTAACATGGAACAAAGTGTCCATATCTATGTGAATGCTGTATGGCACTACAGTGTATGTGTGTGTGTGTTCTCTTGGGAGCTCTCTCTTCTCGGGAGAATACACAACTATGCAAATCGACATGAAGCTCTGAAAGGCAGTGAAATGGCAAAGTTGTTGATGCTAAATTAAAATGCATTCTAAATGCAGCCACGACAATGGAAGTTCTTCTGAAGTCAGGCACTAGAGAGACAGAGAAGGAAGGACAGAGCGAGATAGAGAGAGCGATACACAGAGAGGAAGACAGTCAGAATAATACATAGAATTAAGCGGAGAATAATGGAGGAGCAAGAGGAGGAGGAGGACAAGGCAAAGGGAGAATGCCAAAGTGGGCTCGAAATGGGAGTCAGAGTTGTTCTGTTTTACACAAAGAAAGAAAAGGTTTGAAGTGAAACAAAAAAATAAGGAAAAATCTAGCTGAAAGTAGAAGCACTCGATACCCTACCAGAGTAGATTCTTGTACCCCTTGGTGCCCTTTGAACTCTCCTTTAAATCTTAAAATGTATCGAATGAATGTGTCAATTTTGTCACTATTTTCAGATAACATCTCTGCTTTGTCTTACGATCTCCAGAGAGGTTTCCTTTGTGAGGAAATGCTTTTCACATCTCCTCTATTATCACATATCTCTCAGCAATGGTCTGTCAGTCTGTCAGTCAGAGAGATAGAGAGAGAGAGAGTGCGGGGCAAAGAGAGGGCGATAGAGAGCCCTCTTCAACAATGTGAAAGCCAAGATAAGCTCAATAAAAATGTCGCCTTGCCACTTGGCAAATACATTTACATATTGCCACATGTTTCCCCTCTGTGCCCCGCCCCGTGGCCCTCTCTGGCCTTTGTTCACACAAAAGAAGAAAGTGCAACATCAGCGTAAAATGAAATGATAGCCAGACTCCGAGTACGACTACGACTACGATTCCGACTCCCACTCCGACTCCTTGCTTCTCTATATTCAAATGTGCAAAATATTCATTTATATATTTGAGCTCTAGCCCAGGAGGACCTTCCTTCTCCTAGAAGTACGAGTGCGAGTGCGAGTGCTTGTACCTTTGGAAAAACCCCAGAAAAACCAACAACGTGGCAAAGCTCTTGAGAAGAGAAAATGCAAACGTCATCGGCAGCAGCAACAAAAGGTCGGGCGGGGTCGCCGTCCAAGTGAGGTGAACTCTTGTTGCCAGGTCCAGGCTCTTCGGATGCTCAAATTGGTTTAACCTTTCAACTGTCGCATGTTCGGGGAAGACGAAAAAAGGTGCAGAGGCTGAGGCCAAGATTTTGCTGGAATAAAATATTAGGGAAAAGCAAGGCATTTAGTACACGTCGGAGTCGGATGCGGATGCGGAGTCCTCCATGAAATCCCGGACTGGCTGTCTATCACCCAAAACAACATTTAATATTCCCTTTTTCTGTAGCAGTTATTTAAAATTTATGCTGATGTCTCTGGTCTGGTCTGGTCTCCAGGTCTCCTGGTCTCTCTCCTATTAGAGAGCGAGAGCAGGCCACAAATGACACATCCAGAGAAATTTAGAGAGAGAGAGCAAGTGAGAGCGAGAGAGACAGCACTCTCGTGTGTGCTTATGTAAATGTATTTACTCGTCTGCCATTTTGACGCAGTCGCCAGTCACACAATCTGCTACATTTCCATAAATATTTTACAAAATTTACATAAAATGTTAAAGCCAAGCCAAGGCGCAGAAATGCCAAAAAGAACATTGCCACAAGATACAGAGATACATACACGCAACGTGGTGGCATAAGAGTGGGGGGGGAGTGGTGCCACACAGAAGAAAAATTAATTCATGACGACAAAAGTCAATTTTGTAAATCCACAAAACATATGGTGCTGGAAAAAAAGAAAGAACGAAGACAGACAGACAGACAGAGAAACACATTCTCTGTCTCTCATCTACATATATGAAATAATATAAATGTAATGCAAACGATGTGCGGATGTCTCTCCTCCACCTGCCCCCCACACCCAGATAGAGCGAGAGAGAGTCTCTCTCTGCCCCGCTCTAGCCATTGTGTGTGTGGCACGTGGCACAAAATTCAGAGGCATTGGGCCGCATAAAATTGCATTAAAAGCTAATGAGCTTGAAATAAAAGACAATTTGCTTTTGAATTGAAAATGCCTTGGGTCTCCACTCTTTGTCCCCAGAAAGAGAAAGCCATTAAAGGAAATTTTGTGGAAATTACCAAACCAGAAAACACCAAAAGGCAACACCAAAAAGCGACAGTGGAAATTGTCACAAATTCAGATATGGAAATTTATTATTCCCAAGAATCCATCAGTGAAAAGACATTAGAGCGCCGCCCCGTCCTGCTGCTTGTGGTCTACCCCTTGAGTCGTTATGTCTCCAGTGTCAGGGATTCGAATCGATAATGATTCAACCCTCAAGCTGAATCCTTATCTTGGACAGGTACGAACATTGTTTCCCTTTTATTCCGCTCAAAAACCGACTGCCTGTCGTATGATATGCATTCCCACAACCACAGCTAAAAGTCCCTGGCATACTTTCTCCTGATATCCTTGGCAGGGACATAGCATATATCCCTTTCGTTTCCTTTTCGGATTTATGCACCTCTTGCACTGGATATGGTCGTCCAGGACAGATCGTATCAGACGGCAGCCAATCTCCGGGGCCCAAATGCAACAGAAAGCGGGATCCTCTTCTGCCATTAGACGGGGGAGATCAGCGAGGATCCATAGGGAACATGTTTGGACTCACCCACGACACTCAGATCATCTGGAATGCACATCAGATGCGTGGTGTTGATGCGTGCCGCTCCTTTCTTCCTGCCCTTCCAGGCGGCCACATTTTTGGGAGCAGGTCTACAGCTGGTTCCACTCTTCCGAACCGAGCACAAGTCCCCGCAGTCCAGACATATCATATTGTCATATGGATTGTAGGACGATGTGCCCATAACAAAAACAGATATGAAGAGAATAAAGGAAGTCTCCATCAGTTTTGATTGTAAAAAAACTGATTTATTTCATGGCTTGCTTTGTGTAACTATCCACCCACAAGGGAGGCATTCTAATACCCAACAGGACGATGATGATTGCGATGGGGAGGAATCTGTTCAAGAGCCTTCCGTGGGCCGCCCTGCAGGGGCACAGCTCGATCTGGGGAGTGTTTTGGGTCAATGTCTTGCACGAATCACACGATCTCTGAGAGCCACTTCTCCGCTTGATCATTTGGCAGCCCATTTCCGGCGACCAGGTACAGCAGAAGTCCGGATTTTTTTCTGAAATCGTAATATTATTGCTATGTACCTTTTATAAATACCTGCCTGTACCTTTTATAAATACGTCCCTTGGTATGCACTTTGATAGATGGACATAATGATCCATGGTCATGCGGTTAATGTTCACGTTCAAGGACTTTGAATGCGAACCATCGAGTGAAAGGCAGCTGGAGCCAATTGAGCGCACGCCACAGCTTTCACTGCAGTCCACACACTCCAAATCGAGAAACGGATTAAAATCGGGTGCGATGACAGGGCCAAGCAGAATGCCAAAACAGAGGAAAGCAAGCGAAGACATTTTGGATTTGAATTTGATTTATGTTTTTAGTTTTTCGTTTTAAGGTGGAAGGAATTCTCAGGCGATACTTTGTTGTAGAATTAAACGAAATGTTTGGAGTAGCGGAACACGTGCCTCGACCCCTCAATACACGCTACTCAGTCTCTATGAATCATACAGACATGCTTCGGTTTTCGCAAAATGCAAAGAGTGGCGAATGAACTGTCAAATCGCAAAAGTGCGAGCTCCGGTTATCGCAAATAACTAAATTTTTACGATATCGTTTGTTACTAAATTCACGAGAGAATGAAAAAGTGAAGGAATATAGCACAATATAGCAAAAAGTGTTTTGATGTGCTTTTGCATCCTAAAAGTATTCATGTCCTCTATATGTCTGTTCGAAAGACAGGTGTTCAAAGAGCCAAAACAGATGGCAATCTGTTTTGCTGCAATCTAATAGATACGATCATTCTCATCACTCCCCTTTCAAGCCCCAACTAATTACATCAGTCAGTCCTGAATTCCTCTAAGCCATCCTCAGGCTCCTCCACAACCCCCTCCTCGGGGTATATCACATCCTACAAGGCCAGGCCAGGCCATGCCCTGCCATGCAGTTTGCTCAGTTAGCTCGTAAGAACAATTTGCTGGTAAAAAATTTGCAGCCATTGCAGTTAAATGAAGCAACAAAGTGTGCTCCAAGCCAGAGGGCGGTGTGGTGCGGTGTGGTATGTGGTGTGGTGTGGGCGTGGCATTGTGTTGAAGTGCTGTTCAGATTCCTAACCTCATCAATCGTTTACTTTATGGGCGAACGCTTGGCATTTATTGGAGGCTGCCTTCGCAAGCCTTTTGTATATCCTATATCCTGATGTGCAGCTACCACTATCATCCTGCCGCATCATCCTGCCACAGCTCGTAGGAGTAGCACGATGCGTATTCGCCAAAGGATGAGGCAAAATCTCATCAGCAGGGAGTCGGACCCGCCCCCTCTGCCGTCTGTCGCTTTGCATGAGGCCCATCAGAGAGCCCCCTCATCCATGGCCTCTGACTCTTTGAGAGCACCCAACCACCCCAAATCTGGCCGTAGAAAGTAATCTTAATGGCTTTTTTGTTGCAGCAGCAGCAGCAGGAGGAACTTGCCAAAGGACCTGCCAAGTGAGTTGCAGCCGAGACAGCAAAAAAAAAAAAGTAGGGAGAGGATGACAGGGCTGGCTACTGAGAACGAAGCTGGGAATACTCTTTGACTCATTCCATATAGACCTCCTGTCGATTGGTCCTTCCTGTAGCATCCTCCTTGGGCTAAGGCCTGCCCTGACGATCAAAACTTGTTCATTTTATGCGTCGCAAACTTCCGATCAAAAGAGGACTACCCTCCCCTAACGAAATGTGGGCGGTGGGGTAGAAAAAAAGAGGCAGGCCATGAAAATTGCAAAATGCATTCAACGTTCCGGGGGCCAAACGCATAAATTGTAACCCCAACCAGCCGCTGTGCATCGCCACCCCCCACCCCGCCTTGTGCCTTGCGCCTTGTGGTGCCTCCTGTACCGGAGGAACCATCTTAGACAGCCTCCAACTCGTGTGGAGACTCGGTGCGGCGTCTGCGGATTTGAATAGCCAATTTGTTTGGCATTGTTTGCACAGATACCCGTACTGTTTGCGGGGCGGTGGGTGGTGCGGTGCAAAAGGGGTGGGAGGAGAATTTGCATTTCTAAGATAAAATGCAAATATTTCAATTTGTAACTTAAGCAAATTGCCTCAATGAGTGCAGCTGTCAGTCAAGCTCTCTCTCTCTCTCTCTCTGTGTGGCACAAAATACATATACATATGTATATGTATGTATGTATGTATGCCCTTTCTCTGTGTGGACTTGGTCTCCATTCAGGCATAAGCCTTTTTGGCCCATAAAGAACCTTTAAAGTTGATTGGTTTCTGCAATTGACCGTAACACCGAGAGAAAAGACATGAAATTTAGATTTTTGTGCATTTTATTTAGGCAGCAATTAGGCCGGAAAACTGTTGGCCACAGCGGGGGGGAGGGGAAGTCCCTGATGCTGTGAAAGATTTAGCATTTATTTGAGATTTTATTTGTACGAAATTTGCATGCAGTTAATGATGCATTGGATTTAGATGTGTGTTCATTTACTGATGGAGAAATAAACTCAAGAACTCAAATGCTGCAATCGAAGGCTGCTGGAAATTAAGTGCATGCAAGGTAGAAATTATTTCCTTAAAGGACTCGGGATTCTGTGCTAGCAGTGGCACCATCAATGAAGTCGATTGATAGATTAAAACTCTAAGAACCAATCCGTAATCCACTTGATCCACTGCAGTGCACTGTGGCGGACTTTATTATCGCACCATTTTCGCTTTGCCTCTTAATTGCAGAAAGCAACAAATTGCAACAAGTTCGAGTAAATACTGGGGATTGTAATGTTAAGTATTTGTTGACCAGACTTCAGTGTCGGTTCTCGGTTGTCGGTTGTCTGTTGTCGGTGCATCTGCAACAAGAGCAGCAGCAGCAGCAGAAGCAGGAGCAGAAGGAGCTGAAGGACCAGAAGCAGCAGAAGCCTAAGCAAACAAGCAATACAGAAAGTTAGAGAACAAGAAAGGGTACGAGTATGTACCATGTACCAGTGGCTGGAATCGAAGTTGTAGTACCCTAACTATAGCATGTACTATATGTGATTATAAGGCAAAGGAAGGTCCGGCAGATATGGAAGTTCTCTTCTGCAGTTCTCTTCTGTTTTGATCCGAAAGGGATGTCTCTCTCCCACCTGCCCCCTCTCGCTTGCCACGATCAATCTTCTAGAGTATCTGCTGCCTCGACTATTGGGCTATGTGGGCTGCTTTCTCCTGATGGCTGATGTTGCTATTGTTAGCAATAAAGTTGCTCTTCAAGCCCCTCTCCATCTCTCTCTCTCACAGCAGCTTCTGTCCAACTGTCTTATGGGCTTGTGTTCTTGTTACTCTTGCTGTCTGTCTGTCTCTTCGTCTGTCTCTTTCTGTCAGTCAGTCAGAATGTCATTATTGTTGCTGTCGTTTGCTGGTGATGTAGCCGCTGTTGGTTTTCTTGTACAAGCTTCGTGTTGTTTGAACAAAAACTAGGCATGGCACACCCATGGACATTCACATGCCACCCACCACTGCCCCCCACTGGGGCACATGTCGAGCCCCTGAAACACCCTGAAGAAGCAGCAGCAAAGCAGCATCCAAGGCAGCAGCAGCAGCAGAAACAGCAGCAGCAGCAGGCCAAGAGGAATGAATCTCTGTGGCTGCACATTCAAGTGGATGGGTGGAGGGGAGGGATGCGGGCCTGACACTCTTGTTTGCTAACAATGCAATGTATGTCAAGGCGAAATATGTTCATTCAACTCGGCAAACAAAAAACAACAAAACACACACACAAATACAGTAGCAACAGCAACAAGATGAAGCACAAGCAAGTGGCACAGCAGCGACGGCGACAAGGAGGAGCGAGTGAGCAGGGGAGCATCAATAATGGAAGGCCTGGAAAAGCGGGACCCCCAGAGTTGGGGGTGGGGGTGGGGTTGGGGTGCGTGTTCGTTGATTACATAAATGCAATTGAAATGTACAACAAGTACGGGAGGAGGCACTGGAATTGAAATTGAAAATTGCAAATGGCTAAAGGCTGAAACCTGAAGGACGTTGCCATCCACTTGTCCTGATTTTCAGCCAGTAAAACTCTCCAAAAAGATGACCTTCAGAGGGGCACAAACTCTCGAATATGTGGGGGAAATAATACAATTGAGAGCTTGAGAAATGCGTGAATAAATCTGGTTGGAAACGGGTAAGAATGGGACTCCCCTTCGAATCGGGAAAATGCCTAGAAAATGGGCCTAGAATATGGCCCTCATTCCTCCTTCTCTCAGTGGAAACTCTTTACGGTCAAACTTTAATGACAGTAGGCAACCCCTACCCTCCCCTACGCTCCCCTTCACCACTGTTAGCATTCATCAAACATCTTTTTAATTAGTTATTTGCTCCTTTGGTCCTGCGAACAAAAATAACAAGAAATATTACAAAATGAGAGGAAAAGGGAGAAAAAGAATTGCACTTTTGCCTTTTGGAGTCTGTTCTAGCGGCAAAAATTGCATAACAACTGCCATTAAAAGGCAGACAAGCAAATTAAAATGCACACAAAACGGAGGGGGGGAAAAATAACCAAGGAAAAACTCAAAAAGAAAATATATATACAGCAGCAGAAAACAACAACAATGACGATGACGAGGCTGCAAAACAACAAGAAAAAGTTATAAACTTTGTTTAAAAAACAATTACAGGCACTGGGAATAGAAGAAGCAGAACGCCAAAGGATGCACGAGCGGGGGGGAGGGGCAGAAGTGGGGGGGTGGCATAAAGAAAATATTAAAAAAATAAAATATAAACTTTACAGTCAATAAAAAGCGCCGAAAGGCGAAACGCTAAAAGACAAAACTCTTTATGACAAAAGGCAGAAATAATAATAAAGATGCAGAGATGGGAAAACGGGGTGGGTGAGGGGGGGGGGGGGGGGGGGGGGATGCAACCCAGAGCACAGGCGGGGAGGATCAAACAAGGATACCGAACCACACAGATACAGATTCGGATACGGATACAGATACAGATACAGATATGGCTGCAGAGGAGAGGAGCTGCACGGAGAGTGCCCGGCATAGGCACTAAACGGCCACTTAAACGTTAACTTGATTTAGCACCTCGTAACGGAGAGAGCAGCAGAAGGAGCAACAAAAGGCAAAGCGAAACACTGCAAGCTCAAGTGTAGGCGTGGCAGGGCGCTATAAAAACAGATCAGAAGGGAGCACAGAACGAAAAAAGGCAAAGCAGAGCCAACAATCCAAAAGCAGAAGCCATAAGCGAGAAAAAGTGCAATAAAAAAATGGCCAAGCGGCCAGAACGAATGAATGAACGAATGAACAAACGAATAAATGAATGAATATGATAGCTGCTAGCTGATAACCCTGGCAGAAGATTAAGAGACGAGTGCCATAAAATGGGAATGCGAATGCGAATACATATGCGAATTGATATCAAAGGGATTTGATAATTGTCGTGGGATAATCGTAAAAGCAAGAGAGGCAGGAGAACAGAGAGCTGAGAGAGATTTGGGGACTATCCCCATGAATCTCCTATAGATTTAATTGTCATGCCAACTTCATGGAGAGTTGTTAGCTCTGTCTGGAAACCCCATTTAATTTTTACCTTTGCTGGACAGCAAAATGAGGTCTATTATCTCCGGAATTGTGCAACTTTCATTCATTCGCAGAGATCACAAGTTGGGCAGCACTTGATAACAGCCTGCCACCCCCTCCTGCCTGTAATGGAATGGCTGCCATTTGTCTGGGGCGTACAGTAGTTGCGTTGGCCTCCATCTAATTGCATCATTAGTTCTCTGAAATGAATAATTGCATATTCCAGGAGCAGGACCATCCACGGGAGATACTACAGACACCTGTCATAAGTTTTATCACAAGTTTATCGCAAAGTTGTGACAACTGCAACAAAAAGCATTTAAAAGGGAACAGAAACGGAAACAAAACGAGCGACAAAGAAAGAAAAAGAAAAAACACACAGAGGAAGAGAAAGAGAGAGAGAGAGAGAGAGGGAGAGAGAGAAAGGCAGTGAAAAGATGGAGACATATTCATGGCAAAGGCCTGACAGTCCATGAGGGGTTCCTAAATAGAGAGAAGGAGAGCGCAGCGCGTGTGAGAGTGTGGCATGGCAGGAAGGCTAGGGGTGTGTGGGTGTATGGGTCTAGGGGTATGTGGGTTACCCTCGAAAGAAATAATGTCCTGCGGCGGCGTTGGGAAATGAAAACTTCTTTGTAATGTGAATGACTCTCGGCCTTTGCCTCTGCCTTTGCCTCTGCCTTTCCCTTTGCCGGGCAACTTCTCGTTTCTGTTGCCGTTAAGGGTCTTTCCCTTTCCTTGCCTTGCCTCGCCTTTCTTTTGCTTTCTTTTCGGGGAAAAAGTTACGCGAATTGCTTGGAGCTGATGAGTAGTGGCATGTCTCTCTCCGTCTCTCTCTCTCTCTCTCTCTATCCGTCTGTCAGTCAGTCAGTGGTGTGGAGCGTCCGGGGACTAGGGAACTATGCGAGTACGTAAAATGGTAACATGAAAGTGAACGCAAAAAGCGTTTTCCTGGGCAGTAAATTTATCGCCGAAACCACACAAACCGCAGGAAAGCTGAAAGCAGGAGGCAGGACGTAGGTCACAGCAAGGCAAAGGAATTCATCATCATTGCTCATCATCATCATCATCGTGGCAGCAGCCGCACGTAGTTGCAGAGGTGTTGCAGAGGAAGAGGCAGAGACATGGACTGGAGACTCCCTCCAGGATCTCGCGTGGGTCCCAGCGGTGTGCTCGACAGTTGTTTGATGTGGCCTCTCCTCGGGCACGAGGCTGGGGCTGGGGCTGGGACTGAGGCCGAGGATGGATATGTCCTTTATTATATATTTCTTTAACTTTTTCTGTTCGCTGGTCCTGCTATCGTGTCCTGTCGTGCCCTACCGTGGCGTGTCTCTGGGTAAAGTTAATCCTTGGGCATCAATTTCCAGAAATAATTTGAGCAACATCAAAAGTTTTAATATGCCCAATGATAATGGAGGTTCTTGTGCTCCGTCTTTTGCCAGCCGAAAAAAAAACTTTTTTATTGCCTCGGCTGCGTAATTTCTTTGTCATGAGTTATGGCACCCAGCTGGCCGCCATTGGGCGCGACGCGACCTTTGACCCTCGCCACCACCGCCACCGCCACGTACCCTGCGGTCACCGATAGTCATTATACTGTTTATTGAGCACCACACCTGCGGGGCCACGGCGGGGGGTGGCCCCAGGAATGGCCCAAACGACCTGATGAATTGTCCCCATCAGACAATGGTGCACTCAGCAGGCGGTCCCAAACGGGGACTGGGACTACGGCACGGGTACGGCACGGGTACGGGTAGTCCTTTGTGAACTCATTGCGGATTCTGATTGGGAACTGATGAATCGTAATGACTTAATGGCCGAGTCGTTATGTGAAATGAAAGGAAAAGTTTATCTGAAAAATAAAGACATTGGCGCTGGCTTTTCGCAGAAAACTTTCAATCGATTGGAGAAAGGGATTTTCCGAAAATAATTGGGTGGAGGGAGGAAGGTTAAAGGAGCTGCTCATTTCGGTTGGGTTGCAACATTTTTTATGATTTAATAAAGCAAAAAACTGAACAGTTTTCTGATGAAGAATAAAGATTAAATTTATTATCTTTGCTTGAAATATTTTTAAAATATTATTTGATTATTATTTATATTTTATATTAAATTTTATAATATATTATATTATTTTTTTGTGATTTTTAATAGTGGTAGTAATAGGGTGGAAAGGCATTGACATACTCCCCAAAAGAAAAGCATTGCTCATAGTATTTAGTGCTGGCAACTTTGCTTGGCAATACAATAACTACCTTCCAGAACACCCTATGAATAATAAGCCCTATGATAATGATTGTTAAATCGCCCTGCAGTTCCAACTAATACCAATACCAACCAATCTGTCGCTCTGAATAATTCCCCGAAAAACAAACAGCGTTGCCAACGCTGAATCCTATTTGCCGTTCGCTTGGCCTCCTGCAATATCAACAATTAGTCGCATTAACGATGTTTGTGCAATAATCGCTTGGCGCCGTTTCGATCACCATTTTCCAATTTCGCGATTTCTAATCATGGCTAAAACTTCCGCGCTGGCCACCAAATGGAAAAAATGCAAAATCACAGAAGGAAAGACCAGAGAAAGAGAGACAAAGAGAGAGAGTGGGTGGGTGGGGGAAAGGCAATATGCAATCGGCGCCAATAATGCACAGAAACAACAATGCAATGCAATTAGGCGCAGCAGCAGAAACAGCACCAGAATCCAGGACCAAGCACCAGGACCAGGCACCAGGCTCCATAACCAGAACACGGCTCAACCAGAGCTCTCTCTCGGTTCGAGCATCGAACAAGAGAGCAAAATTATGCAACAATACCCCGTACTTCGATGGGGAACAACAACGGACTTACCTCTCCGGTCTATCGGTCTATCGGTCTCCCTCCCCCCCGCCACCCAGGACTTTTACTCTGGCAATTAAACGCATTTGCTTAAAAAACAAATTTTGTGCAACGAAAGGCGAGGACGGCTCGGGACAGGATAGAGGATGCGGCTGAATGCAGTATGCCAATGATGTTGTGCGGGGGAGGGGTAGGGGGAGGGAAAGACAGCAATAAGCGAGGCAAGCAGGTGGTGCACCATGGACAACGGGATGCCTCATTTGTTGCTGCTTTTGGTTACACTGCACAAAAAGGTACAATGGAATTTCAAGGGAATTTCTACGAGCTATTGACTGGTTTACCATTGCATATTTGTTGACAGTTTTTCCATCGGAATTTTGACAGAAATTGTCCCCAAAATATCACTGAAGGAACGAGTAACTTTACTGCTCAACAGATCATATTTCTGTGGATGTTTAACATCCGTTAAAAGACTATATTTACTACCCAACATATGAACTTTTCACCTGTAGATATCATCGTTATTTCTCTCTCTCTCTTTTTTTGCATTTATGCAGTTTCTTGCGGTGTAGCGTGTGGGTGCGGCTGTTCGGCATTGAAACAAGTTTATCAACGTGTGAAAATTGCGAAGCGCAATATGCACAACAACGAAAACAACGACAACAATGATAAGAAGAAGACTACCACGGACATGGCCACTGTCAGGGACAGGGGGACACACAAAGAGAGAGAGAGAGCGAGAGAGGAAGAGGATGCAGATACTCGTACGGGGGACCAGGACATGGCAGGACAGGACGACGCCATGCTGGCCGCATATTCAAATGCAAATCACGCCATCAATATGCAGCGCACACAAACAAACGAACACACGCACACACACAGACCGGGCACTGTGCCGCCCCCTTCTCCCCTCCTCTCTTCTGTTCAATATCGAACCGTTGCATTTTGACAAAATTATCCATGGACGGGGTTAAATTTTGTGGTCATACGACGCTGGGCACCGATGATGCTTCTCTGATGATGCTGCTACTCCCACCAGCCAGCAGCCAGCAGCCACCATGCCACCATGCACCTGCCACCTTGCAGCTGCCACCTTGCAACTGCCACCTGCTGCTCCTCCTGCTGATGATGATGATGATGATGAACTCGATGTCGATGACAGGGCAATCTTTTCTCCTCTCAGCCACCGCTTACACGTGTCACTGGCCGTCGGAGAGGCATTAGAGGGCCACTGGCCATGCCACTGCCACTGGCTCTGGCACTGCTTATGCGACGGCACTAAAAACTTGCAGATTTTTAATTATAATGCCAAATGGATAGGAATTTGAAATTCTGCTGCTCAAAAGTGAAGCAGGGAGAGAGGAGCAAGCAACCCTCGCATCCTGCTGCTGCTGCTGCAGTTGAGTTTGAGGCCTGCCCCTGCCCTGGCCCCTGGCCCCTGCCCTGCCCTGCCTGGTGTTTGTGTTGTCGATGACGATGACGATGCCACTTTGCCCGAGCATCGATTTAAAAGTTTCGCATCTCTAAAAACTCCCCCAACTCCCCCACTCTACACCACTCATCGTCACACTGTGTGCCAGGCAGGGGGGGGGGGAGTAGAAGGGTGCACAAAAATAAGTCACTCACTTAAAAGTTGAGAGAGCGAGCGCCTGCAACGTTGCAAAGTTTGCTCAGGGTCCATGTCTATGTCGATGTCCATGTCCATGTCGATGTTCCATGTCCCTAGCACTGTCCAGCGAATGTCCTGCGACCTCCCATGTCCTGACTGCTGCTGCTGCTGCTGCGTTGCTGGTCAGTTAGTTTCAATTTTAGTTTGTGCAGTTTTTCAGTTTTTGCAGTTTTTAGGGAAGGAGGAAGGACTCTTCACTCCTTTTTTGGGAATGGGAATCAGCAGTGGCCACTGGACGACACTGATTACATGTGACAAGTTAATGAGTTTGCGGGCAAACATGGCTTGTTGAGCAAATAAATTAATTAGCGCTCTAATTGGGTTTTTTTCGCTCCCCCCTCGACCACGATGCCACACTGCACTTTAAATAATCCTATAAATCACATATCAATTATAGCCAACAATTGTCTCTGGTCTGCTCGGTGCTGGTGGAATCATCTCTGCCCCCCTCCTCCCCCTCCCTGCGCCGACTTGAGCAATTTAATTTATGTGCAAAAACATTTCAATTTGATTTCATTTTGGCCAGAGGCACAGACAGTTCTCAGCTCTCACTGTTCTGCCATAAATAAATGTACATTAAAACATTGCAATATGCAATTCGGTGTCGGTTTGGGTTTCGGTTTCAAGGGGAGGGGAGGGTTCGCGGCGGGGTTCATTGAACTGAGATTTCGAAGCAGTGCCAAGCCAGTGCCAGTGCCAGAAATCAGAATTTATGTAGAGTTCTGCTCTGTTCTGTTCTGTCCTGTCCGCTGCCTCTTGCCATTTCACATCATTAAGCGATAATTATTTGGTGCCCGCTCTTGCCACGCCACGCGGATTCTGGCGGAGAGAAATTATTGCATTTGTAACAAGAGGCAGCGCAGCGCCTGCCACTGCCACTGCCACTGAATGATGTAGCGAGGGGCAGCAGATAAAGCAATGCAACTGCAACCGAAATATGAAAGAAATATTGCATTGGTTGCAGGGGGGTGTGCAGGGGGGGAGCACTTTTTAGCCGGAATACAAATTTGATTCAATTTACAATTTTTTTGTGCTTCGGCAAAAGAGAATTTGAAAGCAAGGATTTCGCCGAATGATTGCTAATGGATGGAGGGGAACTTTTGTGATATTTATTGTACGATTTCAACCAGGGAAATCATTATATGGTTTTCATATATTAAAGAGACACAGCCATGGTCGAGAAGTGGAGGTTTTATGTGGTTTAAGCTATCAATCGACTAGTTTTTATGGAATTACAGGTAGTTCCATAAGGAATAATCGGCTTAAGAACCTATATACTTCCTGTAGAACATAAAACCTTGTCTTACGAAATATTATTACCATTTTTAGTTAGTCTTTTCTTGTTGAAAATAGAAGCCAAGTTATGGCTCTTATTGTGTAACCTACAAATAAAATACTGGTAAAAACCTGGACATATATTTCTATTTTGTTCCCTTTTCTAATTCCCAAAATGTCGCATTTCCCTTTAGAATTAATTTTCTCCCCTGAATCACTAGAAAAGTACATTTACGTAAAGAAACCCTGGAAAAGAGACCCTCGGCCTAGCCCTAAGCTCTCCAACGGACCAACAATTGACTTTTAGGCACAAGAGAGAGCGGGAGAGCGAGTGGGAGAGAGAGAACGGGAACCGAACGGAGTGACTGAGCGGCTATTTATTTGTCAATTTGGAAAAGGCTGAAAAGCCTTTCTGGCTGGAAAAGTAAGCAGCAAATAAATATCTTATTTCACAAGAAAATACAGAAAAAAATACAAAATAAATTGAAAGCCAAGGAGGAAGAGGACCCAAAAGGCGAAAGAACCTGGGAAACTGGACAGAGAGAAAAAAATAACAAAATCCCGTAAACACGACATGTCACAAGTTCTGTATGTGTGTGTATGTGTGTGTGTGGGAGGAGGGGGATTCGAAGTTGGTTCCTAATTTAAAGAAAAATCAAACCGAACCGAGAAAATGCGGAGGCAGAAAAGTAAAGGAAAGCAGCTTTTGCCTCTCTGATGAGCAATAGGAAATTTAGCCCGAGAAAAGGAAAATAGGAAGCTAAACCTGACAAAATATTATACGGAAAGACAGAGACAGAGAGAGGAGAGAGAGGTAGATAGACAGAACAGAGATTTCAAGCATTTTGCACATATTGAACAAATATCCTGAATGTGGAACTGGAAGTGGAACTGGATTTCCCCAATGACTTTGTCATTTTTGTATCTCTGTATCGATAGGTTTTTCTTTTGGTTTTTCCTGTTGTTCGGTTGCGGGTCTCCATCTCCGCCTCCATCTCCGCATTTGCATTTGCATTTCAAATTCCATTTGAATGAATTTTCTCTTGGCCTGGCCCCCCCGCTGGCCCCTCCCCCGCACGGATCGCAGTTAATGACAGGAACGACAAAAGCCTTGACCGGCCTGCCGGGTAATCAGATTGGAAGGACGAACGGACAGGAGGCATCTTTTCTGTCCCTAATTAATCTGCTAATGCATATGCATGAGGCCGAGTAACAATTGTGGATTCTGGATTGTGGATTGTGGAGGAGTAATTGAAATTCGGTTAATTGAAGGAAATCAACGGAAAAGAGAGAGAAAAAACAGCTTTTATTCTTTTTTTTTTTTGGGGTCAACAAAACAGAAGCCACAGAAGCATAACAGAGGCGTAGCTTAGAGGGGGGCGGGGTAGGGGACTTGAAAGGAAATCCCCGATTGATTTGCTCTCCTGTTCTTATTTCCTTTACATTTGTGACATTTTCTTTACCGAAATTTTCTTCTGTTTTCTTGGAAAAAAAGCGAAATCCTCCCCTGATTGATTTGCAGATTCTTCAGCGATCTTTGACTCTTCATTCGAAGAAAAATTCTCGAAAACATAAGCAAAATTTCCTCAAACTCAGAGAGCATGGGGCGTGTCTCGATGTACGCCCCTTTTGACACAAGCTTCGAGCATCGTAAAAATATGCAAAACAACATTTTCTGAGGAAGCAGAGAACACACACACACACACACACACACACATTGCTCTCTCTCTCTCTCTCTCTCTGTGTCTCTGTGTCTCTGTCTTTCACTGGCCTTCCTGCTGCCACACTCATTTACATAATTATAAGATAAATAAAAATTTTTCCAGCAATAACAGAGACGTGGTTTTCCTTACCCCCACCCTCGCCCTCCTCCCCTACTAACATCTTTTGTTTCATTTTTTTGATTTCTGGCTGCCAAGGACGACGACGACATCTAACAATTTATGCAAAATAAGGAGGGAAAAGCCACTAGCCGTACAGTAGGCGTACAGTAGGCGTGGCATGGCTGGCATGTCGAAATCGAAAACAAAAGTTTGAAAGTCTGAAACGAGTCGAGAGCAGGAGGGAGGGGGCGGGAGAGGGAGGTGCTGCTGTGTTGAGTGTGTGACAAGCGGATGGGCACTCGCATAATCACAAAAGTGGTGCAAAACAGGAAACAACACTCGGACATTTTGTAAAATTTATCACAAAATGGCTGCCGCTCAGGAGAAGCAGCTACAAGAAATAAGGGACGGGGGATGCGCCTGAAGATCCTGGAAATCTTTCCTACTCGTGCATACTGGTCTTTGCTCTGTAGGGTATAAGAATGCCTTCTCTTTATGGCAAAGACCTTCTCCAAGTCGGAATACCCCCACTCTCTTGCGTTAAGGGTACCTGTAACAAGTAGACATCTAGTGGCCTGCTGACAGTTCGAGCTGCAGTCGCTGTCGCAGTGGCAGTGGCAGTCATTCCTCATGCCACATTCCCCGCTCGGTTGATTTTATTTCATTTTATATTTCATGTGGCAGCTTAAGTGGCCATCGAGTCGAGATCCCCGGCCAAAGGGTTGGGGCAGGACCGCTGCTGGCATTACTTTTGACACTTTGATTGGACTGCGGCCAGGCAGCAGGACGGCAGGACGGCAGAGACAGGAGCGGCAGGAGAAGCTCAGGAGGCGAGGCGGGACAGCAGCAGGACAGGAGCAGGACAGGAGCAGGACAGGATCAGGGAAAACAACTTCAGTTGTCCGCTTTTTTAATTGAAATCAGCAAAGTGCATGGAAAAAAGAAATTGATTTTCCACTTTCCCTCCCCCACCCCCCTCGCTGTCGCTTTGTGCATACATTTGCCACAAAAAGTTGTCAAGCATTGGACGGTGGGGCAGGGGCAAGCAACGACAGAGAGCGACAGAATTGTTGCATAATTGAGTTTATTAAAATTTGAATGGAGAACGTTAAATGTCTTTCCCTTGTTTCATTTACCTTATGAAATTTTAATTTGCAGCTTATGAATATTTCATGCTCTCCAAAATGCTTACACAATTTCCATTTTCCGTTTTTCGGCCAATCCCCCCTGCCCCTCTGCCCCTCGTCGTTGTGGAACATCCGGGGAGGAAAAGGAAAAGGGTCTACTACATAAGGCCAAAAGGAACTTTTGCCCACGACATTGAGGTCAGTTGTCATCCTCTCCACATCCTACACATCCCATCCCATCACCACTTTCTGCGGGGGGAGGGACTGTGCCAGAGTGGCTGAGATTTTGTCAACTTAATTGAGCTAATTGAGGGACTGGAAGATGTGTTGGAGCACAGCTGTCAGATGGAAATTGATGTCGGTTAAGTGATGGAAAACAAGGGAAATTCATTGGGCAGTTTTGCACTCAGAAATATTCCACAAACTGGTTTGATTCGGATCGTATATTGACACCATTTAGCGCTTGCTAAGACTCGATAGTCGACTGCCACTTGCCTTGACCCAAGAAATTCCCATACAACTCAGAACACTCTCTTTATCCTAGTCCCTAGTCCTGTACTAATATTTAGTAATTTACTATAAAAATATATATTTATGAATGGAATACATGGGCCATTGAAGCAAGAAGATGCACAGGCTACCCTCGATCGAAGCATAGCTGCTGGGCTCCAAGGCGGCGTCGCGTACAGTCACCGCGGGGATAGTGCAGGAGATGGAGGTCCTGGCACTAGAGGATGGTGGCAATGCCCCTGGTCCCGTGGTGGCCCACAATTGCATGGGACTGGCGCTGCTGAGGACCACCACGGTGGGCATTGAATGGGCGGATGCCGGGAAGGGCAACAGGGCTGGCCTCTGCGTATGCCTAATGGTGGCTAGTAGGATTGGTGTCTGCATGTCGAGCGGAGGGACCCAGGCTGAAGCCTTCCGAAGTCTTGGAGGCCCAGCAACAGAGCGCAGCTGCTCGGTGGCGGATCTGGACATGTGCTACTGGAATAGCAGAGCGGCGAGAGGCGGAAAGTGACCCAGATGGTTAGGGCCTGGTATCCAAAGCGATTCTGCTTATCCCTTGAGGATCGACTCAAAGAATTGTCACACAAATTCGACATGGAACCTCTTGAGACAAAGGAGGAGAATCACTTGAATGCGATTCCATTTTAAAAGATGCTCTTTAGGGGATTTTCCTGAAACCAAATAACGAGAAATGAAGCTACGTGACTTTAAATTGGTTGTTTGCATCCCTTACCGCTGCTACCAGAAATTTAGTTCATTTCATTTGAAATTTGTTCCTAGTTTGTAAATTTCCAGAAACAGAAACAAGAATTTTGAATTTTTTTATAGAACTTTAGCTAGATGTTGCCTCCACAGTTTTTCGAATGAAACTAACTGTTTCGATTTATGCGACTATGATTATATATTGAACGAATTCTCAAAGCCCCTTGATTTCGAATTTTCATTCAAATTTCTCTTTTTCAAGTTTCTGTCTCGATTTTCAACATTTAAAGGAAAAGGCCGCGGCTCTACTTTCTTTCTACACGGTATGAGTTGGTATATTTGTGAGCTTACTACTTCTGTATATAATTTACATATAAACCGATCAATTTTACTCTGAAGACAAGAATATGGGCAAAGTGAATTCCAAAGAGCGATTGCTGCGCAAGGTGCAGAAGCCCTCGGGCATGTTGGAGTCGTTCAAGGTGGGACTGCAGATCTCGATGAGGATGGCGAGAGCCTCGTGCGGCTGCAGAAGCTTGGATCGGGCCGGGCCCTTGGCAAACTGCTCTGGGGTCATGGTGAGGAAACGTATCTTCTTGAGGGCTTGCCGCAGCAGGGAATCTTTGTCGCCTTCGGGCTGGCCAGATTCGTCGAGAATGCCCGTCTCACTGGCAAACCGCAGCAGGCAGTCGAAGAGCTCCAGCTCAGAGTCGATGTCCAGATGGTTCTGGTCCAGTATGGCCACCAGTGTGGATAGCTCGATGTCCATGAAACTGGGATCCGACAGCACCTCCCTGGTGTTTGTCGCAATCTCGTCCATGCTCCGCCGCATGATGTCCGGCTCATCGAACAGCTTGGCAAACTCGTAGGCGCGACAGGCGTTCTCGGGACTGAGGTAGAGCTTCAGGAAGATGCTGCACTGGGCGACGACATGGGGCAGCATGTACTTCTTGGCCACATAGTAGAGCTCGCAGAGCTTATCGAAGGACCCAATGGTGATGTAGTCCGTGTAGATGTACCTCATCATGTCCTCAAACGCCTCCGGCTGCACATCGGTTATAACAATGGGGTCGGTCTCCTCCCGCAGCTGGCCAAAGAACATGCGCTCGAACACCGGCGATCCCATCGCCAGGAGCAGCTTGTGGCCGGCAATGATGCGGTCATTGGGCGCTGTGCCCACCAGGAAGCTGCAGTCGGACCATTTTTTGGTCTGCAGCAAATACTCGCCGCGATCCTTAACCGCTGTCCGATTGTTCTGCCAGTCGACATCCATGACCAGTTTCCTTTGCCCGACCTTGCGAGCAGACCAAGCAATTCTGTTGCTTAAATTTTAGAAACGTGTGAAAAACTAGAAAAAATATGTACTATATGCTGTCTGTTTCCAATTTTGTTTACATGTGTTTTATACATTTCTACATCGACAACTACATCTACTACGTTTTTTCGTAGAAGTGTGTGCGAGAGAGAGAGGAGGAATGAGCAAGCGCTTGAATGGCGTTGCGTAGGCTCTGAGATTGAATCTGTTCCCTCTCTTCTACAGAAGAGACTTTGTTGCAAGTCTTGAAACCCGGAAGATATTTACATTTGACCTAATAAGAAAGTAAGACTAAAACCGATATATAAAAATATATATAATTTTATATAGCTCTTTCAAAAGCGGATTCGACAGGCCATTGGGTGCTGCGACGGGCTCTGTCTGCCAAGGGCGAGTGGAAGCAAGTGCCCCTTGACTTGCCCCTTGATGCTGCAGCATGGAGAATAGCTAGAGGGGCACCCAGACCATGTGTGAAATGAAAAGTTGAACTGCAATTTGTAGCGAATACATTTTATGACAGCTCGGTCTAAGTTTTCGCCCCCGAACAGAATTTTGCGATATGCTGCTGATACTGCTAACAAATAACAGCTTCAGATGACGTGTAATAGTTTCTAATGGGAAGTACATATGTACATAGTACATAGAATGTGGTACTCGGAAAAATTGCATTAGTTGTGGGCATCAAACCGAATCTGGAATCGAGAACCGATTTTCAGCCTGTACCCCCGCAGTTTCGATGCACTTAAGAATTGAGTTGATTATTATTGCTGTTTATTGCTGATTACATATTATGATCAGCTCAGAATATTACAAACAATAAAAAGGGATTGGGGCGAAGTATTTGCATTTGGCCTCGCAGTCCGCTTTCGTATCGAACCTATTACGGTTCCCCGGACATCCGCCGTAAGTGAACTCCTCACACTCGTTCTTATCGGGATAATACGTAAACTTTGATAAACCGGCCTTGCACAGTCCCACCACTCCCGGCTCTTCACCACAGATCGCTGTAACAAACAGTGGTAACATATTACATGAGTATGATATTGCAATTTTCCCATTCACTCGTTTAACTCACGATCCCACAGGCCAAGAGCAGCCCCAGACCAGGCAAGGATAACGGCTACGATCAAAACTAATTTCATTCTCGTTGCGGATCAGTGGACTGTATCTTCCAGATAATGTAGAGAGACTTGGCTGATTCATTATAGAAGTTATATATACATATAAGGAGAAGGAATTGTGGTACTCGGAATAATTTCATTAGTTCTGGAAAGGGAAACAAACCGAATCTGGAACCGAGAGCCTATATTCATCTAACCATGACCAAAAGAGCCGAACAACTGCAGTATGTGAAATTTCATTGCAATTTCGTTCCACTAAATAAGCTGACATTTTCAATTGAAAATCCATTTATTCGCACAAATTATGATGAACTCATCTGATTTATACAATAATACAAAGGATTACTCCTTGCATTTAGCCTCGCATTCCGCTTTCGTCCAGAAACTATTATCGTTTCCGTGACATCCGCCGTAAAAGAACTCCTCACACTCTTTCCTCTCGGGATAATACGTAAACATATGCAGAAGGGCCCTGCACAGTCCCACCACTCCCGGTTTTTCACCACAGATCGCTGTAACAGACAGTGGGAACATATACATAAGTATAATATTGGGATTTTCTCATTCTCTCGTTAAACTCACGATTCTTCAAGCCAAGAGCAGCCCCAGAGAAGACAATAATAACGGCTACGATCCAAACTAACTTCATTCTCGTTGCGGATTAGTGGACTGTATCTTCCAGATAATTTAGAGAGACTTAGCTGATTCGTTATAGAAATTATATATATGTACATATAAGGAGAAGGAATTGTGGTACTCGAAATAATTGTATTAGTTCTGAAAGGGAATCTGAATCCGAGAACCAATTTTCATTGAACCATGACCAAAAGAGCCTAACCACTGCTGTTTAAGACCCTAATTTGGTCCAAAAATAGTAATGCTGGCATCAGTTGGCCACTTGCAGTACCGATGCACCCGTTCCTTGGGTCTACCGTTTATTGCTGGTTATGAATAACAATAAATTCAGAACATTAAGCAGAGGGATTATTCCTTGCATTTGGCCTCACAGTCCGCTTTCTCCTTGAAAAGATTATCGTTCGTTTCACATCCGCCGTGGTAGAACCCCTCACACTCGTTCTTCTCGAGATGATACGAATAATTATATATATAGGCAGTGCAGTTTCCCACCACCCACGGTTTTTGACCACAGATCGCTGCAAGAGACAGTGAGAACAGATACAGGAGTATGACAATGCGATTTTCCCATTCCCTCGCTAAACTCACGATCCTTCAGGCCAAGAGCAGCCCCAGACAAGGCAAGGATAAAGGCTACGATCAAAATTAACTTCATTCTAGTTGCGGATTAGTGGATCTGTATCTTCCAGGTAACGTGGAGAGACTTAGCTGATTCGTAATAGGAAGTATAGCTACGAGGAGCAGGAATAATTTCATTAGTTCTGGAAAAGGAGTCAAACCGAATCCGTAACCGGAACCAAGAAATGCATGGATTTAATATTCATTAACGAGCACCTGAGAAACCATTACCAAATCCAGGCCGGGGGCACAACAGTTTCAGTTCTCGTTGGCCTTTAATTAAAGGGTAGGGTAGGAACTACTGTCCTCTGCTTTATAAGCCCCTTCCCCTGCCCTTGCCCTTGCCCCTGCCACTGCCCCTGCCCCTACCCCTGCCAGTGCCTTTACTCTAGGGAAGGCACTCGCTCGCTGCTCGATTGAGCAGACAGCGAAACAAACAACTTAAGCTGATATGAAAATTATTTCGCTCTTGTGTCGACAATTAAATGCCACGCCCCCGCGCTGCAGAAGCCCCACGCCACGCCCCCGCCACACAGGCAACCATTTTCCGAAAATATAATTAAAAACGGCTACAGAGTGGCAGTGTGGCAGCGTGGCAGTGTGGCAGTGTGGCGGGAATTGGCAGGAAAGCGGCTGAAAAATCTGTGCATTTAATTGAAACTCGCAGGAGCTGGGCGGCCGCAATCAGCTCTTGGTCCTTCAGCCAGAGCCAGAGCCAGGTCCTTAGTCCCTCAGTCCTTGTTCTTCGGCTCATAAATAAAATATGCCCAAGTGAGCCGGCAAAGAGTTTGTGTCTTAATGCCCTGCTCTGCCTCGGCCTCGACCTCAGCCCGGGCTCTGTCTCCCTGTGGTCTCCGTCTCTGTGTCTGTCGCTGGGCTCCTTGTCAATCATGCTTTTCATCAGCTGCTGCTGTCGCGGATCTGCCATCTCTCCGCCAGCTCTTGTTGATTACAGGACGAGGCCATTTAGCAGGGAGAAGGAAAAGGGATTGCAAAAGGGATTCGTTGGTGGTGGGAGGGGGTGGTGCGGGGGGGGTACAACTGACATATTAATGAAGTTCAGGGAGAACTCTGAACTCTGGAGTTGAACAAGTTGCTGCTGCGGCAACAAGCTGCCTTAAATCAATTCGCGAAAACAATTAAAAACTTGACTTTCGTTGCCAGAGACCTCCCCCAACCACCGACAAGCATTGCGCATACGACATGTGGGCCAAGGCCCAACAAAGTTTGCTCTTCTTTGAAAGAACTCTCACACACGCATAGAAAACAAGAGACAGAAAGGAAGTTGCAAGCAAAGAGGGGAGTGGAGAGTGTAGAGTCTGTCTCTGACTAACAACAAATACAATTCAAGAGGAAAACAGAGAGAAAAAAACAAAGTTCCACTGCGTTTTGCATAATTAATGTTTTAATGTCAATCATACGCACTGTGTGCCGTGAAATATATGCAAACTGATTCCCGCGCGCGTTTTCCAATTTTCCACACAGCCCCCCCATTGTATGGGGGACGAGGAGCAGGGGAGCCTTACAAATGCAGGAATAAAGTTTGAGCTTGTAATTAAATTTGTAAAATTTTAATTTCCAAGCAGAAAATGTCGAGCACAGTCGAGCACTGCATAAATGAGTTTTTCGACAAGTTTTCCACGGCACAATGGCACAACTTTGAACTTTAAGCAGGATTTTCAATACCTTTAATAGGGAAGAACTACAGAAGGTGCGAGCACCCCCGCCATCGCTTTACCCCCCGAAAAATCGTGCAATCAAAACTCTTTACACACCTGCTGCTGCCTTGGCCAGAAAGGTGTGTGTCTGTTAGTCTGTCTGCCTGTCTGCCTGTTGTATTCCATGAGAATTGATTACACACGACACGCCCCTCCCCGCATCGCCCCTGCCCGCCCACGCTCCGCACTAATGTGCAAAAAGCAGGAGCTGCAGGAGATGAAAAATTACAACAAATATCAAACAACAAACAAACACAAAAACAGTGACAATAGCAAATAGTAATGGCATTGCCAGCGGCAACAATAATAGCAGCATCAGCAGCGATGGCAACTCTGGCATCAAACACTTTGGGGAAAGGAGAACAAATCCTGGGGAACAATGTGACAAACGATGTGTGAAAGAGTCTCAGACGCTGAAAGCGCCAAGTGATGAAGCGGGGGGAGCAACGAAAAAATCTAACCACACAATTGTCACAAGGGAGAGAGAGAGACAGCGAAACAGCAGAGAGCGCATTACGTATACGCAACGTTGGATTTGGTCATTTTTCATGGCAAACAAATGGGGAGACAAGAGAGGCAGCTGAAGCAGGAGAGGGGTGCAGAACAGGGGGTGGGGAACGATGACGATGACTACAAATCGTGACAAATTCTTGATGCGGGTTAAGTTACACATTTTTTGCAGGCAGACGGCAGGCAGGCAGGCAGGCAGTCGGGCATCTTCATCCCTCATTCTGGTTGTTGGCCAACAACTTTTTGGCATTTCAGCTTAAAAAACATTCCCGAAAATATTTCTGATGTCTGGCGCATACGCATTTCCAAGGACATGTGGGGATTGCCTGGCCCCTAACCCCCCCGTAACTCCCTTAGCTATTCCTTACTCAATTCCGGGCGACCATTAGCATTCGCCGGGCCATAAAAAATCGAAAGCCAAGATGCCGCGCGACACCCGAAACCCCGAATGGAAAATGAATTTTAAATATTTCACGGATGAATTTCAGCATATTTTCCATTTTCCATTTTCCATTCGCTGTCATCGCTGATGTTTTCTGATGGCTTTCTGGCAATCTTCTCTGGGTGTATGGCTATAAATAACACGGCAATGGCAGTGGCAGTGGCAGTAGCAGTGGCTAGAAGCTCACCTCGACCATTATGGGTACTCCCACCTATCTGTTGGGGGTGTTCGGTGCGAAAGCATATTCAATGACAACATTTTTAATGCAATTTATGGTCGTTAAGGCGACAAAATATAATAAAAATGAATAATATGCCAACTGCTGTGCGGTGCGGTGCTGTGCGGTTCTGTGTGGGTGATGCAACACGTGACAGGGTCCTGCCACAAGACCCGACCCTACCCGACCCGCTCCGACCCACACACATCCAGCAAATTTATGGATGCTGTAAATAAATCGACGCGCCAAATGTGCGAAACAATGCATAACTCAAAGCGAACAGAACGAAACGAAACGCGGGGAAAGACATGTCCAAAATAAATAGCAAAAATATTAAAATATTTATGAAATGTTGGCAGAACCAAAAAAGAGATTCCTAATAGGAATTTCGCCCTAGGGGAGCCTCACAACTCGCCAATGAGATACCGTGTAAATGTACATATGAAACTATGAAAATCAAAGAGCCCTCAAGGAAAAGGAAAAGGCAAAGGAAAAGCCTTTGGCATCACCATCGAGTGCTCTTGGCGACAAAGTCAATCAATAATGCATTCCATTCCCATTCCGTTCCCACTCTTGCTCTTCCGCACTCATAAGATGTAAACCAAACATTATGAATATATGATGATGCCATGTGAGTACGAGTGGAATATCCAAGCACCTGACAGACGGATAGACGGACAGAGAGACAGGTGAGGGCGTGTTGTTGAAGGGCCAAAAAGCTTTCAGCTCCAGCGATAAACAATTCAATTTATCAAACATGAAAGGCATGAACAACTTTCAACGAATCGAACAGAAGATAGCCCTTAATGATGTAGAAGCAATCATCATCTACGCCCTAGAAAAGATATTCTGTATTCCGTTATATTTCAGGGAATATTCTGAGAGCTCTCAAAGAATGGGACTTTTCGAAAAATGTAAGAAAAAGTAATGAATATTTGGGGATATTTTTTGGTTTACTGATTTGCACATTTTTAAATATTTTTAGAATTTTTTGAAATATTACCACACATAAAAAATAGAACAAAAGCTTTTGAAAAACCCTTTGGCGGCGATTATTCCAGGGGGAATGCGCGTAGGATTCTCTGCTGCTGCTGCGGATGCTTGTGAATGTCCTTGAAAGAGTTCCCTGCGTAGAAACTACGGACATACCTACAACTGGGGAGCCGGAAATAGTTGCTAATAGTGAGGCACTAGGATTTGCTTGGGAAGAGCCTGGATACTGAGGATACTCGAATGGAGGGGTTGAAGATAAAGTATTCGAAACTTTAAGCTTTACTTTAATGAGGTTGAACGTGATACAGGTTTTCGAACCAATAAATTCTAAGGCAAACTTTTACATCTAACGTTTGATAACCCATGAGCGATTGCCCTAATGAGACCCACAAACGAAGAAGCAAAAACATTAGAAAAGCAATTTAAGGCTCTTCCTTTTAAGCACTATAATATATAAAATATTATCAAAATTTACAACAGAAGACGAAAAGTCGCCTTGACTTGTCGCTTAAATATGAACCCAAATCCTTTCACATCGAAAACTTATCCCCACCGATGCCATGGGTCACCCACTGTCTCGTGCCTCTCTTTATGCCCACACATCCTTTCAGTTATGTATATCCCACCGCATCCTTTCTGCCTCTCATTACTCCCCGTACGCCGTTTCTACCTCTCATTACTCTCCCCGTACACCATGTATCTGTGTACGTGTACGTGTACCTGTATGCGTGTATGCGTGTATGCGTGCATGAACATTTATATCAATATACACGAAAAAACATTATGACCAAAGGGGAAGGGGCTCATAAAAAATTCAAAACGGCTTAAGTAGCTTCAAAGTACCCAACAAAAAAGAGAAGAAAAAAAGTACAAGAACAACAAGAGCATCGGTAAAAGTGAAAAGTACACAAAAATCGAGGAAAGAAAAGGAGGTGGGCATGGTCGTGGTTTGGCTGACCCGGTGCTAACCCCAAAAGACCAGAATGGACCGACAACCCCCAACCCCCATCCGAAAACCGAGAGCCAAGAGCCGCCTCGACACGCATGTTTATGTGCTTTTTACAGCTGCTCCTGTGCGCTTATCTTTCACCCGAAAACTTTCTCCCAGAGTGCGTGTGCGTGTGTGTTTGCTGGCTGGAAAATGATTTTAAAAATAACTTTTGCGGTCATTTCCACTAAATGTTGAACAGACTCCGACTCAGACTCAGACAGGGGACAAGGGTTAAAAATACTGAATACGCAAGGGTGGGAGTGGCAGTGGGGGGCTGTTTGGTTTTCTGCCTGAGCGGGCAGGCATCTCTCGTCCTCACGCGCTCGACAATTTATTTATAAGTAATTTTCCAGTGTGAAAATCCAGTCAAGCAAACCACCGCCAAAGCACGCATCTAATTTGTTTTGTCCGATTTGAATGCCGGAAACGGAAAACTACACACATACACACACCCCAAACACACACACACACAGCTATACGCATAAAATGTGTCCAGGTTTTCTCCAAGAAAATTGGCAAAAAGTTTCACCTGGATTCCGCCATTCGCCATTTCCCAGCTGCCAAACAGATAAAAACGCACTTTACCAAGGGAAAACCGCTGAAGGGGGCGGAACGGAAAACAGTGGAAAAACTGAAGGAAAACACATGCAAGGTTTTACCTTTCTCTTTTTCTTCTTTTCTCTTTTTGTTGTTGTTGTGTTCTTTTATTATTGTTGAACTTTAACATGGCTACAATATAAATTAAAATGGCAGGCACTCTCCACGCTCCACGCTCCCCCTCCATGGGCCACGAGTGGGTGCTGGTTGCTGGGGTGGGGAGGGGAAGGGCAAGGGACTTTTGGGGGCAATGAAGTTTATGTGCCGCGCACTTTACGCGCAGATCCAGCGACTCCCCCCAGTCCCAGTCTCTGGGCTGTCTCTGAGTTGCACTTTGCCTTCTGGCAGCTGCCATATGAAATTATGTATCCCACACGCACACACCCACACACACAAGCACATATGTGTACCCACAGATACACACACATTGTGTTTGGATTGGTATATGTAGAGCAGAGAGCCTACCACAGACAGAGACAGCTACAGCGACAGGGAGAGAGAGACAGCGACAGCGACAGAGTGGAGTGGCAGGATGTTGAAACAGATTCGACTCTTAATAATTTCCGCACTCGAGTTGATCGAAATCATAAAATTTTATGAGCCTGCCAAGATTCGAGAGTAAGTGGAGCATCGTATCTCGCTCTCCCTCTCTCTCGCTGTCTCGCTTTCTCGCTGTCTCCGTCTAGAGTCTCCTTTCATTGTGGCAAAATGGCTGCCACAGTTCAGTTGCACGGATAGACAGACTGACGGATATAAAGAGGCCGGAAAAAAGGCCAACAATGCGACAGATAGACAGACAGACCGACAGACCGGGGCAGAGGGGCAATCCGGCGGCTGTCAGGGACTTGGAGAACCTTTTTTAAAGCCTGCGGCCAAATGAGCATTAAAGTTGCTCTCTCTTTCGACTGCATGGTTGGTGGAGATACATATACTATATATGATATATGATGGATGATAGGAAGGGAAGAGGTTTTGGCTTTTGCTGGATAAAATAATGAAGAAATAAATGGCATAAGAATGGATCGAATGTAAGATCGTTGACTGCTTGAAAGATTTCCTGCCACATGCCCTTAAATTCTTCTCAATTTCATTTTCCCTCTTGCCAAGATTTCCCTCCTTCTGCTGCTCCTACTACTCCTCCTCCCCGCTCAAAGATTCCCACCCCCTCCTGCTACTCTTACTAAATCTTCTCTCCCCTCAAATCTTTCCCCGATTTGATTTTCGTTAACCATAAAAGTAGAACGAACGCTCAACATTTCAGACTTGGCTTTCATTTTTCATCAAACTCGCATTATAGTCGACAACATTTTCTGTTTTTTTCTGTTTTTTTTTGGCTACAATTTGCCATTACGCCAATTTATGCGCTAAGGGGCAGAGGGAGTGGCAGCGGCAGCTGGGAAATGCTACTACCCCCTGCCTCACCCCCGCGTGCTAAATAATGCACTTGGGAAATTAATTTTCCAGCTTTGGCTGAGCATTGGGGAATCTCCCGAACGAAGGAACGAACGAACGAACGAACGTCTTCAGATGCATTAAGTCATAATTTTCGAGATTCTTTCGAGATTAAGATACAGAGAGAGGGGGGGAAGGGAGCAGAGGGATCCACACGCGGATTGAAGAAAGTTATTCAGAATAAATTAATTTAATTGCTGTTCGACTCGCAGTGGAACAGCGCAAGCTTCAATTAGCTGAAGTCTTTGAAGAGCATCTCATTCTGCCTCTCTTTCCATCCCCCCTTGCACTCACCCCCCTCGCATGCTTGCCCCACTAATTATGTTGTTTGTGCATTGTTTTTGGATAGCAATGCGAGGCAGAGACGCTGCCAAGGCCGAAAGGCTACAAGTTTATGCCATTTCCCAACATGTTTGCTCGGTCTGTTCTCTCTCTCTCTCTCTCTTGTTTGCTCTCGGGACTCCCAGGGTGGCTCCTGCCTGCTGCTGGCGCTGGTGCGTGGCTTGAGGCATATTAACCAGGCCCGCAAATGAAAGGCAGAAAGGCAGCCAAGAAGAACGGCCAACAGTAAAAGCAACAAAAGCCGCCTACAGAGGCGGATAAGTAAACATAAAGCAGCAGCAGCAGCAGCAAAAGCAGAAAGGAAAAGCCGACGAAAAACAAAAGAGAGAAAACGGAAAAGCCATGGCAAAAGCCGTTATGTTTATTATGCCAGGCATGTGAGTTAATTCTTTGAACTGTTGAGGTTGTGCTTGCTCTCTCGCTCTCTCTCTCTCTCTCTCCCTCTGTCTGTTGTTCTCCCAGGAAAAACCACGAATATTCCCGAATATCTCACTCCCGTCTCTCTTGTGTGTTTCCCTCTCTGTCTCTCTCTCTCTCGTTCGAAGGAGAGGACTGTACACTATGCGCTTCAGTTGATCATTATTTTTATTTCAGTCGCGTGCCTGAAACACAAAAATGTTTGATAAAGATGTTGCCTCACAGCACACACATACAAACACATACAGGCACACACTGATACACGTATATGTGTATAGATAAGGTGCCAGAATATCATAGAAGGAGCCAAAGAGCAGAAGGCAGAAGGAAGCTTGTGCCAAAAGTGTTGCATACTTAGAAGGGCCATAATCTGGCTGGGAATGCGAAGAGTGGGAGAGGGAGAATGCGAGGAGAGTAGGTGTGGCATGGTTGTGGGAGTTCAAGATTGTGGCATGTGGAAGTGCATGGGGAACTATTTTAGTTAGTTAGCAAAGTCGAACTACATAAACTTCAAATTTAGTTTTTATTCTTTCAGGGGAGGGAGGGGGAAAAACTTGTGTGAATTTCGAGTGGATTAAACCGAAGGAAATTTGAATGGGAAGCAGAAGAGACGGTAAGCGATAAACACATTGAAGGTTGCAGCATGATTTTGGAAATTTCCTGGGCTTATCCTTGAAGTCGTCTAGCGATAACGCGTCTCTCAATTAGGATAAATCCCTCCCGCTCCTCTCGATTGCTGCATTATACTTCGTTATGCTGAGAACCTAATTACAGCTTCGGCCATAAGACATTACTTCTCATCGAATCCAACGCTCAGGCAGGAGCAACCCTTGGGCTGGTTTTCCACGCTAACGACTGCATCATTAACCCCCATACCAACCCCCCTCGAAGGAGCATCCTCCTCCACTCAAGGAGTATCTCATTATCCAAAAACCAAGTCGAATTATCGACACCAAAACCGTATCGTGGGGGTTGGGTGGGGAAGGGGTGGATACTGAACCGAAAATTCAACTTAAGAGATACATTTAATTTTATTTATAACGCACGCATGGACAGAGGCAGTCCAGGCAGTCCTTGCGGGAGGAGGAAAAGCCACTCGACTGGATCCACCGACTGTTATAAAAGCATAAATATTAATGCACTCACGGGCACAGGCACAGGCACTGGCACTGGCATCGGAATGGGAGAGGATGAGAGCGGATGAGCATGTCCTGAGCACTACCTGGCGCAAACTTATTGGCTTATTAAAGCCTAATGCTCCCCCTTCTACGTGTGTGTGTGTGTGTGTGATAATGGGAGGCAAACAACACCTCAGCCTCAGACAGGACATGGCCCATTTAGGGCCTGCACCTCCTGCCTCCCTCCTCCCTCCTAATTGTCTCACCTTTCCCATGAAGTCAAGTTCAACGCCGCATATTAATGCCAGAATTTCCACGGCAGGCGCCTCCCCCGTCCACCCGACCGCCATTCAATATCCACGTGCCAGGCAGCCTTATAAATATCCGCCCAAGAACGGGAGGCGGCCAGTGGGCTGAAACTTTTTTCCCTGACAAAGTTTCTGTGGGGCCGGGCCTCATGAAATGGTCAAAACTGTTTAAGCCATGGCCAATATTGGGCATTAAGTAGGCTTTGATGAGCAATCCCCATGAATAAGAAAGCAGATGTCCCGCTACGGCCACGGCTCCAGCTCCTCCTTTTGGCTCACTTTTATGATGTTCAAAAAATCAAGCCAATAAAGTCCATGCTCCCAATGTCCCCTCCAACTCCCCCTCCCTTACACCGAGAACTTTTCAACTCAATTTCCTCTCCCTCTTTGGCATTTTTCGCTGTACAATATTTTTGGCATTTTTTAAATATTTATGCTACAACGATGTGCTTAAATTTATGAATTTGCCAAAGTATTTAGTCAATAGCTTAGCGAAAAAAAAGGAAAACGCAGGGAAAACCAGGAAAAACCCGAGGAAAAACAAAAAAGTTTCGGCTCCTGCTGCATATTTTATGCTTCCTGGATGGGGCATGGCGGGCAGGGCAGGACAGGGCAGGACAGGGCAGGGCGTATCCTTATCGATGTAAGTGGGTAATATTTATGAGAGAGAGCGCTAGGCTCCTCCTGAATTTATGTCCAAAGTTTTTCCACATTATGAAATCTTAATGGATGGAAAACTATTTTAGTTTTGCGAGGCCGCCAGGAAGAACCCCTCCTCCTGCACTTTGTCAACCGTTCAATTACTGCCTTCAGCAGCATCGCATTAACGTGGCCAAGCCGATCCAATTCAATTCCAATGCCAATTCGTTTTTCCATTAGCGAATAATAATATTTTTTCAGCCAGAGGTAATTTAATTTGTTTCATCAAATGTCAAAGAGAGACAAGAGACAGAGAGAGCGACAGAGAGAGCCGCCTGCAAATTGTGCATGTAAAACAAACAAATTCAATCCAATTCAATCGCAAGGATACCGAAAAGGAAAGCCTGGCTGAAAGGAAAGCTCAGTTGGAAAACAAAATTCAATTAAATTAATGACGAGGCTTTGATGTTGACACCAAACACAGAAGAAAACACAAAAAACAAATGCGATCCCCAAGCGGAGACCTTTTGCAATTGAAATAATTTAGATGGAGCATCTCTCGCTCTCCCTATATGGAGGGAGCACTCGAAGAGGTGCACATAGAGGAGGTCCTGCTGTCCTGCTGTCCTGCTGCTGCTGCTGCTGCTGCTGCGAGTGTCCATTGTTTCAAGTCCCCAGAACACCGAGAATCCCGAGCCAGAACCTAGAACCCATTTGGTGGAGCTGCTCGGCAATTTCCGCTCCAAATGCTCGCCTCGGCAGGGGAAATTATTAAAAGCGAAAACGGGAGCGCTATTATATTTTTGACACTGATAAATTTACAGAACCAGAGAGAGAGAGAAAGAGAGAGAGAACGAGAGAGAGAGGAGGACCTTGGAGTACTCCTCTAGAATGTGGAGGGACTGGGGGGGGCCCGAGTGGACGACGCCTTCATGGCGGCTAACGGGGAAGTAATATAAATCGGACCCGGGGGATAAATAAGTTTGTGTTAGTTATGACAACCAGTACGTGTGTGTGTGTGTCTGTGTGTGTGCCTGCTGTGTGTGTGTGTGTTTGTGTGTGGTAAATGCATTTCGCTTTGTTTGTGCGGCTTTCGTAATTGTTGTTGGCCAGCATTTCTTTATGGCCAACATAATTATGCAAATTAATATCATGCAAATATGCAGCAGCAGAGCAGCAGAGCAGCATGGAAGCAGTACATCAGTGGAGGGCCAAAAGTTATACACGTATCATCGAAATTTATCTAAAAATTTATTTAAATTAAATTTACTCACAAATTTGTCGAATTAGTTAGCCATCTAAGCAATTTGTTGTCGAATTTGTTGTCGAATTTGTTGTCGAATTTGTTGTCCAATTTGTGATTGTGGCAGCAGCTATGAATGGAGGCAAATAAAATAAGTAAATTAATTAGTAAAAATGGCAAAAAGAAGACTGAAAAATGTTTGGATTTTAGCTAAAGTAAAACGAGAAAATATCAACCAAAGCGGGAATAAAATTATTATTTTTTAGACAAATATTGAATACGGATGAAGAATGGCAAATATTTGGAGAGTAAGCTATTTAGCTTATAGAAGTATTTAAATATTTATTGTTTACATTTTCTAAAGTCAAGACACCTGAAGATATTCTACTGCGGCATTTTTCAATCAGTTTCTTTCGTATAAATTAGAATTCGGCTAAGTATCTCAATGATGGAAACCCTTTACAATAATCATACTACATGCTGTACCATATGGACTATATGTATGGACTGTAGTACATGGAAGATATATATGGAGGATAGTACGGCTGATTGATAGGTAGAATGGAAATCTTCCGTTTCAAACACTTTATTGAACGGAAAGAAGGTGGGAAGGAGGGGAGAACGCTGGGGGGTTGAATGTTATTGATCGGAAGGACATCATATTAAGATGAAGTACTGTTCCATACTGCTAAGCTATAGCTTCAAGTCCCCTTCCAAGAAATTGAATGCAACAAATCATTAACGGATTACTTCCTTTTTCCATTGCAGATCCAAAGCCAGCTGGCAGTCCGTGACACTTTCTGGCAGGAGTCAACGAGAGAGCGAAGGAGGGACAGCTCGAAGGAGGGACAACGCGAAGCAGCGACAGGGCGACAGGGAGCGCAGGAGGTACGTAAATAAGTCAGAATGCACTCGAAACGCATTTGGCCATAAATAAAAATAATAATACCAAACAAAAGCGACCCCAAGATCGACCCACCCCGACCCTCCCACCCGCTGTAAGCCCCGGCCACAAGAGATGCCAAAGCCAAAAGAAAATGACAGGAAAAATAAAAGGAAAAATTAAGTGCTAAACTTTTGGTGCTGACTGTCAGCGGGAGAGAGTGAGAGAGAGAGAGAGAGAGAGGGCGGGGGAGAGTGAGAGGGAGGGAGGAAAGGGTCAGGGCGAAAAACATGCAAAACTCGGACCTCGCTGGCTGTTAGTGAAGCGAAAGCCACGCCCACAGCCAAAAGCTATATATAGAATATATATAAATAGGGAAAATGGAAGGGGGTGGGGTGAAGGGGGGTAGAGAAGAAGGAAGGGCAGTTACCAGAGCGTATCCATGTTAAATTCTTCGAGCAAACGTCGCGCATTGTTTGACTTGAACTATTCTGTAAGTTATTTCTTTATTTTAAGTCACGCGCGGCATTGTGAAGCATTTTTTTATACGCTGAAGCATACCCTGTAGTTGGAGGAGTACCAGGGTAGGTGGGAACAAGGGTAGGTTGGATTCTGCAGACTGCTAAGCACTAATAGCTAGGAGAATACTTCTGTTCAGGCTGATCGGACTTTCAATGGAAATAAGAATGGTATCCAATACTTAGTTCCATAATAGTTTACATATGGTTATCCGCTATCTACATCTACATGTCTTGTTGCTGTATCATTATCAATCGTAGGACAGGAAGACAGCCCGCCTTATGCGCTCTTTCTGGGGGGTGTGGGCGGCCTATCTGCCATCATATTCCCCGCTTTGGGAGCTGCCTACAGCACTGCAGTGTCTGGCATGGGTCAAAGCCTGAGCTGCTGATGAAGTCGCTCATACCAGTGGCCCTTATGACGGGCATCATTGCCATCTACTTGGCTTGGTCGTCTCCTTAATGATCTCGGGCTCCATCAACGAAACATACAGCGTTCAACGGATATATCCACCTCGGTGCAGGACTATCCTTGGGCCTGCCATCGGCATTGCTGGGGATGCAGGGGTCAAGGGTTCGGGATAGCAGCTGTGACTCTTTGTCGGCATGTCACTGATCCTCATCTTTGCGGACTGATGGACTGATGTAGATGTAGTGGATGTAGATTTAGTCCTTTTCATCCCAATAAAAGTATCGAATATTAATAATGAGAAAAGAGATCTAAAAGGAGTACCACAAATGCTAGAGTATCTGTAAACAGAGAACGTTTTCCCCGCCATCTTTAAGTAGTATTACTTTTTAAAAGAATCCATCCGATCTGTCAGTTCTTGAGAAGCCCAAGCATACCCCAAGAATACCCCACTGTAGACCACTGAAAAACGGGTAGCCCATTGTCTAGACACTCGACGAAAAAGCATACTTATTTTATTTACTCTTTTGTTTGTCCCATACACACACACAACCACCGTCACACCCATGAATTACATGTCCTACACATACACATACAACTATATATGTATGTACGCACAATTTTCAAGCGCGACTTTTTGCAAATTTTTAGCCAAAAGCAGGAAACGAAAGGAAACCCTTTCTTTCTTTGGCAACAGAGAGAGAGAGAGAGAGCCGGAGAGGGGGGTAGTGGGGGACATGCTTAAGCTCGGGCTTTATGAGGCCACTAAAAAGGAAGGGGAGGCGAATGGGGAGAAGTGAAGCGAATGCAAGGGCAGGAAGCACTACAGCAATATATTAGAGTGTATGTGTGTGTGTGTTGGTGTGTGTGTTAGTGTGTGTGTGCGGGTATTGCTGGGTGTTAAGTCAGCTAAAAGCCTTTGGTCCAACCACTTGAATTTTCGGATGCAGCGTAACTTTTTAGAAGCGGATGCAAGCAGAATTATGTACCAGAAAGAGATAGAGAGAGACAGAGAGAGAGAAATATGAGGGGAAGTTAGAAATGGGGGATTTACAAAGCCAGATGACACTACTGGGGAGTGCGGGGAGATGGGGGGGTAGGACATGGGGAGGTCTCTGCTCTCGAAAAAGTTTTATGCTAGCACCAAAAGTGCAGTCAACGCACTTTGGGGCCAAGTCGAAAAATATGAGTTGCGAATGGGATTGCTAAATGGCCAGAGGCTGAAACGAACGAGGGAGAGGGGCAGGAGGAGGGGAGGGCTAAGTTGAGGCTGCAAAAGTTTTGCTTTTAATAAATGTGGCAGCTTAGCCCCCAAATGCAACTGACTGGGAAATATATATTTCCCCTCTAATAAGGCCAAATGCAGTGAAAATTTTGTGGAAATTGATTAAATGTTTGCCCTTGAAGGAAGGGTGGAAAAGAGGGTAGTTTTTACAGATTTGTTGGGCAATCCTTAAACCCCTGAAGCACTTGTTGACATATTGAAATATACTCCATTAATTAACTATTTCTTTCCATAGCCAAATGATTGGTATTTTTTTTATATAATTCTCCTGTTTTAGATATGTTTATCTTTAATTTTTTAACATATTTCCCTTCATAAATCATTTGCCTGAATTTTAGTGCTGGATTTTTTCACACCTCTGTGTGTGTAGGCCTGTAAATCCAGTGACATTTAGTTGTTAAATAGCAAAAATTAAACTGGAATTAATTAATTGGCATTGAGAGCATAAATAAAACTGTCAAGTGTTAATTTCAAATTTAAGACCCAAAGACCAAAAGCCCAGCTGTAAACCCAACCATCCGTGCGGCCATAATATTATTTTTTATCCCCTACTTTTTTTTTTGCTACAGATTGTTGCAATATTTGGTTAACTTTACAACCTTTTGATATATGTATATATGTTTTTTTTATTTGTTTAACACATTTTACTATCTATCTATCCTGCTTTCTCCCCTCCCTCTCTGCTTTGTCTCTTTCTAAGTATGGTTTTTTTTTCTGTGCTCTGCTGAAATGATTTATTGCATAAATTTCATTAATTTGCTGCGCTGTCATAAAAACGACAGCAGCGCCCGCCCAAAGAGATGGAAAAAAGTTAAATAAAATAAATTTGATTTGCTCTCATGTATGCATGGTAGTAGCTGTGTGAGTGTACGTGTGTGTGGCTGCGTGTTAAACAAATTTTTATGGGCCACCTATGGGCGGCGCGTATAGACACTCCAAATGGTATTTATGGCCTCTGCGCTCTGCTCCGCCAGAGGAGAACTCATTATACGATCTCCTCGTCCTTTCGTCCGCTCGTCCTTTCTTCCTCTTGTACGACGCGTCGTTTGGCAATTGGAATTTTAAAATATATTTCGTATTTTTTTTATGTGTATTTATTTTACGCTCGCATGTCGCGTCCTCCGGTCTGTGTGGGTGTGGGTGTGTTCTTTACAATGTCAAGAACACATGTTTCAGGGCTTTTGGTTAACGCTACGTGTCAAAAATTAAAAATTACACTCCCTCTCCCCAGTCTCCAGCCTCCAGTTCCTATCCCTGTCCCATCCTGATCTCTTCATCAAGTTGCCCCTAACTCTCTTTCCACTCATTGAAGCATTTCTTCTCCTTCTCCTGCTCCTCCTTCTGTCTCTGTCTTTGCCTCCTCGTGCATATAAATCCATCCCGTAATAGATCGTGTCTAATTTATGAGTTACGCGAGTATTACAACAACTTATTACGAGGCACTCACACTCACACACACATACACACACCCATACATGTACGAGTGTGAGTGTGAGTACGGGTATAGAGAATGAGACACATACGCGCAAATACGTGGGCGCTGCCGAACATTTTGGTTTCTATACCCTTTCAGAGAAGGCTTCTTCGGCTTTTGGGCAGACTTTTGGCAGTAAATTTGTATCCTCTTTAAGTCTGTATATCTATATCTTCTTTGGGCATGTTTTGTTGTACTTCTGTATGAGAATTTCTTAAGGTTAAAGAAGTATTTGCAAGGAACCAAATCATATGAAAGAACTTATCGATCGAATGATCATTTCTATCATTTCTTTTTATTCTGAAGAGAACACAGGTTCGAATTGCTATCACTCAACCTCAGATATTGTCACCACTGTAAACCCATCTGCATATTGATATATTTTAAGAAATATTGTAACTTCTGTGTCTCAAAGAACTTATAGGAAAAATCGTCTGAAAGAAATACCTTTTTGCTCCTAAAAATGAGATACCAAACATCTATAGATATTTCTTAATATTTCAAACCAATTAACTCCTATCGTATGACTATATCTTAGATCCCTTATCATATCTTAGATATGTCTGCCACATCCTTCAGTGTATTTATAGCTTCGTCCTGCAATTCCTTTCCTGTTTTTGGTTTATTTTTTTTGCTGTGTCTTCTTGTCTTCTAATTTACGCCTTGCGTGCTCTTTCGACCAAAACTCTTGGCCCGGGTCGAGCATTTTCCATTAAGTCTGCAGCTGCTTTACTCATAATTCATGCCACCCACATACACACACACACATATACACACACACATACATGCACACAGCAAATACGCACACGAGAGACAGTCACAGATTGGGGCATGTTAATTTGTAGGCCAGTTGCAGGGGCGGAAGTCCTTTTTCGAGGTCTTTAAACGCAAATGAAAGGAAAGCTGAAGCTTTTACTGCCTGACAGGAACGCCATGTATCACTTCAGGATGTCTCACAGGCTCCCCAACCAGCCTCTGCACCCTCTCCAGTCCCCTATCCACCCTAGGCCATCCCCCCCTTTTGGCTCTTTTGTGCGTGTTGCTCTAAATTAGATTTTCATTTGTGCATGTCGTTGTCCTGTGCTCTCCTTGCGGGGGGCGGGCGGGTTGGCTCTAAGCTAGTTATCGGGGCCAGAGGGTCGCCCATTCAGCCTTTACGACTCGGACATAAAACCCTTTTTAGGGACCGGCTGAAGGTCCAATCCCAAAATCAATGGCGAAATTAATTAGTTCCAGTCAAACTGAAACGGAAACGGAAACTGTCATAAACCCAACAGCAAAAAACGAAAGTAGTTTACGGGTATTTGTCGTGTATGTGCGAATGAGTCTTAAACTGAAACTTCCCCAACCAAAAACCAAACCAAAACCAATCCAAAATATGCTGGTAATCCCTGAGATATTTTCGAAAACAATGCAACTCCCTGAGAACTCCCCAGAACTCCCCAGAGTTTTCTCAACTGCCAAAAGAATGCAAAACAATTAACTCATTACGGGCGCTCATTAGGCGGCTACAAGTTGATTAAAGCCTTCGGAAAACTTTTGGCAAGAAAGGAATGTTTGAGGCACAACCCACCCAGTCCCCTCCCCCTACAAACGACAGGCCCCCCCTTGGAGAGACTTGTGACAAGTGAAGTGCCACTCGAAATGTTTGCTGGTGCGTCGACAGGCGACACACAACAACACACAAAAGTTAAGCGGGCGGGGCGACGCGGGGCGGTAAGAAAACTTCTTAAAAATACTTAAGAAGCGATAAATATCCGCAGATACATAACGCACACACACACACACACACACATATACACGATGGCAACGGTTTTGACTCTTGAAACTTTTGCCTTTTGCTTGCTGCCTATTTGTTACTCTTCATTGGTGGCTTCTGCTGCAGGATATATATATATATATATGTATGTATATCCTTGAAATCGGTGAAACTTCCACTTGTTGTTGGCTTTTCTCATTATCTTTTAACGTTATTATTACATGGCTGGGAGCTTAGTCCTCCCCCCTCCTGGCCTGCTTCATGGACAAATTCCTTCTTCCGCTGGATGGCTCCCCGTCTCCCTGCCTCCCCCACTCCCTTTCTGTCTGTTTGCTTGATTATTATATTTGTTCTCTGGCGTTTCGTTTTTGTTTTCGTTTCGCCGTTTCGGCTTTTGCTTATTAAAAAGTTGCCATCGATTATGCGAAAAGTTTGACATCCAAAAATATTAGAAAACAAAATGCCGAACAAATAAACGGTTGCCTAGGCACAGGGGAAAGGCCTTCCAAATGGCCAAATGGCGTCTGCAAAAACTTCGATTGAATGAGAGATCAAAAGTACAATAACTTCTTGCAGCACGTGCCCCCAACGCAGACAGACGAAGGCTGAAGGTGTGGCGGATAATTAGGAAAACCTTTGGGAATGCTAGGAAGAATTTATGGAATTTTTAAAGAGATATTCCTATATCTTTCTGTATCTGTCATGTATTGTCATTCATCAAAAAAGACTGATATTCAGGTCAGTGCCGTGCTTGATGGATTGATTGATTGATGGATTGCTTGCTTGATGTACGCGGAAGTACACACTTCCCATTAGAGGCTACGCTTTTCTTTCTTGCCTCAAGTTTGCCTTGGGAATTTTCGCCTTGGTAAATAAGTAAATATCTCAGCCTACCCCGCCTCCCAGCCTCCGGGGGGGGGAGGCAAACAATGGAATCAATTTAGAATAGACTTTTCAACACACACACAAACACACATATCTAAGTCTAAGCCTAATCTCCCCCACTCTCTCTGTTTCTCTTTGTGTCTCTTTGCAGTTATTATAGAACAAACAACCAGAAGGAGGAGGAGCAGCACCAGACGAAGCATCGACTAAGCCAAGTCTATTAACAGGGCAAACACAAGCCTCTCTCCTCTCTGGCCCGGATGGGAATGTGAGATGTGAAAGCTGGCAATGAGGCGACATCGATGCCAGGAGCAGCAGCAGCAGCAGGAGCAGCAGAAGAGGCCGCTGCCAGGATTGGAATCGAAACAGTTAGCCTGCAAATCGGATTGCGAATCTGCTGTATTGACATAAGGAAATCGTTAGCCGGCTTAGGCCCCCCCTTCGCCGCCTCCGCCCCCCTTTCAGTAGCCCCCGAAAGTGGAGCCGAAATTTAAAATTAAAAATATTGCAGAAAAACCGAATGGAAGGCAGAGTCGGTGGAAATCAAAGACGGGCACACAAAGTGATATGCTAATGCGTTGGATTTAGAGAGAGACAGCAAGAGAGACAGCGACAGAGACAGAGACGGGTCGAGTGTTGGGGCATGAATATTTCATGAGGCCAAAGACGAGAGAGAGACAAGCCAAGAGCCAGCCCCAAGTGATGACAATAAGCTGTGACATGGCGGCAAGTCGCTAGAGACAGAGAGCAGAGCAGAGCAGAGAGAGAGTGAGAATCGGAGAAAGAGTAAGAGAAGAGAAGAGACAACACTTGCCGCTGCGAAGACATGACAGAACTAAGACGAGCTAATGGCCTGGACGCCTCCGTTCCGCGGCTCCACAAGCAGCACTCGGTGCGGCCCCATCCCCTGCTGCACTCGCTGGCGGATCACGGCTGCAACCTGAGCAGCGGCGGCAACAGTGCGGCAAGCACCACCAGCAGCAGCACGGCCACGGCCACCACAGCCCTGGGTGCCAGCAGCAGTGCAGGAGGAGGAGGAGGAGGCGCAGCAGGAGCTCTGGGAAGCACTCAACGCAGTGTGGAGTTCGATGAGCACGATATCTTCTATGTGTCGCCATCGAAGCGAAAAGGGGGACTGGGAGGACTTGGAGGACTCCCTTCGAATGGCTCTCTGGTGGCACTGGCTCCTGCTGGGAGCAGCAACCACAATGTGGTTACCTTCTCCAATTTTGTGAGCGAACAACGGGTGACGCCCGCCTCCTCGCACCGCGGATCGCTGAAGCGCAGCAAGGGGCGCAGCAATCAGTCGCTGTGCAGCTGCGACGCCGGCGACGAGGCGCAGCTCCAGCTGCAGCCGGACGCCGCCGCCAGGCCGCTCTTCGAGTACAGCCTGGAGCGGCGCCGCAAGACACACACATACTCGTGCGAGCAGAACGCACAGATACTCATGAGACTGGAGCGCGAACGGAATCGCAAATTGTCGCTGACTTTGCCCGGATCCGGCAACGAAATGGCAATGGGAACCGTAACCGGAGCATTGGTGGACCTGCAGGTGAGTGTTTCCCACTTTATGTAATTGTAATCGTAATCATGAGCTCCCCCCACGTGGCACGTGGCGCGTGTCTGCAACAGGCAGCATGCCAGGCGGGCAGGGCAGGGGGGCAGGGCAGGCAAATGTGATAAGCAAACAGTTCGCGGCACGTAGAACCGACACTCAACTCACCCGACTGACACCTGCCACCGCTTGCCGCATGCCGCGCGCCGCTTGCCACCTGACAGCTACAGCTAGCTTTGTGTGGGCAACAATTTTCCAGGGCTTTGGGGTAACTACATCTACATCTACATGTTCATGTTTCGCTGGGAGGATATGTAAATTTTGATAGCTCGAGGGGGGACACTGCGCCTTGGGAGGTATAAACCACCTCATCCTCTTCCCAAACGATAACTAAACGAAAACTTATCGTAATCGAGTAACTCGATAACCCCCCGGAACCGCTTATTCGATAACTTTTCTCCAATCGAGTAGGTCTGGAGTCGGTCCCTGCTTTTGGGGCTCATATTCTCCCAGTCTCCCAGTCGAACTCCGATTGTGCTCAAAGCAACAACAAAAACTAGGAGAAAACTGTTTTCCGATACATTTTTTGAAAATTTCCCGATATCACATCGACAACAAATTGTGAATAAAAGTTCGAGAAAGGATTTGGAACTAGAATGGAGAGCATTGTATCGACAGCCACGTTGCTGCAGTCGACGACATCGTTGACCCACCGCAAGAAGACCAAGAAGGTCCGCTTGCCGGGCTTTGATCTGTCGGAGGAGCAGAAGGTCGATATCAAGAAGGCCTTCGATTTGTTCGATACCCAGTGCACCGGCTTTATCGAGGTCAAGGAGTTGCGCGTGGCCATACGCGCGTTGGGCTTTGAGCCGAAGAAGGAGGAGATCAAGATCATGATGGATGACATTGACAAGGACAAGACCGGGCAGATCTCGTTCAACGACTTTCTGTACCTGATGCGCCGCAAGATGGCCGAGAAGGACACCGTGCAGGACATGCTGAAGGCCTTCGCCTTCTTCGACGACGATCGCACCGACCACTGCTCCTTCGACAACCTGAAGCGCGTGGCCAAGACGCTCAAGGAGGACCTCAACGACGAGGAGCTGCAGGAGATGATCGATGAGGCCAACACCAGTGGCGATGGCGAGGTCTCCCGCGAGGAGTTCCTCAACTTCATCAAGAAAACCAATCTGATCTAGTTCCTTCTCACTCACTCTCTTTGAATCTTGTATTGCTTTGCGCGTTTGGGGAAACGACGTTGTTAATGGATAGCACAATTTATTTACCACACATCGTTTCAGGCCGCACACATCATGATTGAACCAACAGAACACTCTATCGATATGCACTCGGATGCACCTAAAGTTGAACATGAAGTTGAAGTCGAAGTTTGGATATGCTTCGGTTAGATCAAAAGCAAAGCAATATAAACTGTAGCTATATACATATACCCCTCGAGTGTTTCCGTTTCCTTCCCAATCAGACGTCCAACATTTATCACAATTAACACACGGGTTGCACACCCCCCCATCACCCCCTTCACCCCATGCAATTACAAAAATGACAACCCCCCAAAACCCACTCTCTCTCTCTCTCGCTCTCTGTGCCACATTCTGTTCTGTTGTGGGTTCCCTTTTTTCCTGCTGTTCCCTTTTTCGGGTGGGTCGCTGTCATGCATAACAAATCTCTTTGACACATTTGATGTATGTATGCCTCTTCCAGGGGGCGGGGGAGGGGCCTGCTGCCTGGCCCACTTTCGAGTCGAGTTTGTTGCAGCAAATTGTGGCTGCAATTTGGTGGCATGCGTGGGTGCACCAGCAGCAGGAAGGGAGTGTGTGGCTCATCCTCTCTGCTGCTGTCGCTGTCGCTGTCTCTGGTTCTCTGGTTCTCTCTGTTCAAATGGCAAACATAATTTAGTAGCAACGTTTGTCGAGTTTTTATTTACGCTATGCGTTACATTTAGCCTCCATTTAGTTGTCCCAAAGACACTCCACAGTCCACACTCCACCCTCTCCCCTCTGCAGTCTGTCTCCAGTCTGGCTTTAAATTTATCAACTTCTTTGCTGGATTGATGGCCGCATAGACCAGAGGATGGATTGACGGATGGCTGACTGGCTGACTGGAGTACACTGAGAGCAGTATTTATGTTTCCCAAATGGGAGAGAGAGTATTAATTGCATTTGTTTCCCATATTTTGATATATTTCCATAACAATTTATTAAAAAAAAGCCCCGTATTTATCCTCTTGTGTACAAATAAATGACCCACACATCAATCTGCTAAATGCGGCGGATAAAACACCAGTCATAAAAAGTCTGGACAGCCCCCGCGACCTGCCCCCCCTCCCTTGTACTTTTCTTCACACGCAGTTTTTATGGCGCAACTTTTACAGCTGCAATAATTAGAAACTTTCCTTTCCTACTTTCTCCAACTTCTCTCGTCTTTCGGCCATCAGATGGTTTTTAAAGCCCTGCCCTTGCCATCGCAAAACGCCGAAATGGCCATTGATAAAGTCGTAAAGTTAAGAGCCTGATGGATAATTACAAATTGGCAGGAATCCCAGAGCCAAAAGGGACAACAAAGAGAGAGAGAGAGTGGGAGTGGGAGAGAGAAAACTAAAACAAACTTGAGTATTTATAAAAGTTTTTGCTTATTGCTTTTGCCAAATCGATTAAATGCGATTGTGTAAGTGCAGGTCTGAGGGGGGGAAGTGGAGAGGAGGCCAAGGGACACGTAGAACTTTGGCTAAAATATAACCAACACTCAATTTTACGAACATTTAACTAAATACCCCCGGACTCTACGAGACTCCACATCGGAGTCGACTCCAAAGAGAGATGTTCGTTCGTAAAAAAAGTTTTCTCGCAAACTACAAAACTGCCATAACTCAACATTACGCCCAGGACACACACACACACACACACATACATAGTTCTCTCTGTGTCTGTGTGTGTGGCATATTCGTGGAAATTTTTGTAACTGTAGCAAGAAATTTCTAGTGGAGAGGCGGAGGGGGAGAACTGGTGGCTGCACGCACATAGACACACATAAATTATGGTAAAAAATTGCACAAAATTGCAGCAAAGTAGACGAAAAATTATTATAAAATGTGCATTATGAAATTTAAAACGAGACAAAGAGCCAAAGCATAATTCAAAAGGGTAAAGCCAAGAGATGAACGCCAGAAGATGGCAGGCAGAGAGGCTGATGAGAGCAGGAGAAGAGGAGAGGAAGATGAGAAGCTGGGAACCCAAAAGAAAAACGGGTAATTTCAGGAGTCGAAGCATTTGATACTCTTTAAGGTATGACACTTCGAAGGTCTTCTACTTCTAGATCCCCTAATACATATATATTTTGAAACCCTGTTTCTATGACAAACAGATTCAAAGATATAGTTTGGGAGGCATCTGATATCTTTCCAGTTCCAGCCTAAAAACTACATTCAATAGAAGGAAATGTTCCACTGATTTCTAACCAAAACATACATTTTTAATGCCAGACCTCCTTCCTTCCCTCTTCGAAGGACCATGCAAAGGGTGACCATGCAAATCTCTTCCCAAATTCATATCACCCTTTCTTTAAAGAGTATAAATAGCGTACCAGATGACAGAATAAAAGGAAGCTGGAATGGAAAAAAGGGGGAAAAATCTCCATGAAAAAATGGAACTCCTGCAAACTGAAGGGAAAACCCCGGCGTAAAAGTCGCATAGAAAAGAAAAAACTTAGGCGATATATCAAGCAATTTAATGCTCAAAAACGCAACGAGAGATGCGGTTCACCAAGAGTCCCCGGCCCCTGCCCCCCCGCCCTGCCCCCAACCGCCAATCCCCTACCATACTGCCACTTGCAACTCTGCTGCCACATAAACATAGCGTCAAATTTGCGGCATAAACGCCAAATAACCATATACTGTTGCATACTTTTTGGCTGCACTGTGCCCCGCACACAGAATTTATTCAACATACACAGACATACATATGTAAGGGATGGGGTAGGGGGATGTGGAAATGGGGATCTTTGCTCCAGTGCGCGTTTAATTAGTGAGTGATTTGCAGTCACAGCAGCTGCAGCTGCAAGCAGAGATGTTCAAGTAACGAACGAGAGGAAAGCTTAAAGGGGATGAATGGAAGAATGGGAGTTGCAAGAGATAAGAGAAGAGAGAGAGAGAGCGAGGGTAGTGCTCCAAGTGCTCCAGGAGGAGTCTGTGTCTGCCTTGGCAATTTGCAGGGATATATTTATACTGTTTAAGTTCTCGTTTAATCCTTTGATAAGCTTTAAACTTAAGAACTTTTATTTAAGGGTATAAAGAGAATGTTTTCGGTTCACCCTGTAAGGGCCACGTAATCAAATAAATATAAACATGGAAATGAAAATTTGCTCCTTACTCCCCACTATCAATGAGTACAGAAATACCTTATGTATGGCCACACTGTCCTTCTTCTATTGTATGGCCACACTGTCCTTCTTCTATTGCATGGGCACACTGTCCAGATAAAAATATAATTCCCAATCAATTCCAGAAATTTTAAATACATTTCCAAAAATTCTCTTAAGAGCAGAGAATCTTCATTCAAAGCCTGTTTTGACCTACTCCACTTATAAATCATTAATTGCTTATCGTTGATGTCATAAAAATTACGAAAACAAAACCATTTTAATATAATTAACCTTGCCACGCACCACCCACTCCCAGCCGTAAGAAAACCACCAGAGAAAACACAGAAAATCACAGAAAATATTGAGGCGAAAAATAAGAAAAGCTGGAAATTGGCTGGACTTAAAATATGCAGCACACGCCGCGGTGGCCGCCGCTAAATATTTGCATAAATTATTTAGAGCTGGCGACAGGCTGGGGCCAGAATGAATGAAGAAAAAAAAGAATTACCAAATGAAAATATGAAAATTTCAATTTCCACTTAAGCAGAGAGGACAGACAGACAGAGACAGGAGGCGGACAGGACATAGACAGGACATGGCCAGGGACATGGACATGGGCAGGGACATGGACATGGGCAGGGACATGGACCGCTCAGGGACAAGACAGAGTAAATAAAAAATAATCAGGAGACACAGACAACAATAACGAGCCGATGGGAGGCGAGGCGATGGGTGGTGTCCCATAAAGCAATCAAAATTCAAAGGAAATTTTTATTAATGGCAATGCAGACGCATAAAAATACACACACACACACACACACAGACAGACACACAGAAGGGGAGCAAAGAAAAGTGGCAGGAAAAACCAGTGGGGGGGAGGGCAGGTAGGGGGCAAGGCAAATCAATGCAAATGTATTTCCCGTAACTGAAATTCAATTTCAAATCCCAGAGCGTGCTTTTCGAGATGCTCCTTCGGATCCTGCTCCTCCAGGAAGAGTGGAGGTGGAGGTGGAAATGGAGGTGGAGTGGTGCTTCGAATGATTATGATGATGATGATGCCCATGCCGATGCCGATGCCGTGCCGATGCTGACCGTAGCAAATTCAATTAGGGGGAGGGAGGGGGTGGGTAGAGTAGGCCATGATGATGCGCACTTCGACTGGCCTCGAACTCCATCCTGGCCGTCCAGGAGTGGAAATTGAGAGAAATTTCGGGGGTGGATAAACCTTTTTCTTGGCCTTTCCACGCACACGCCCATTATGCGAGAGGGGGAGGGGCCAGGGGCCAGGGGCCAGGGAAGGATGTGTCTGCCTCGGTGTCTATGGCATAATTAAATTTTATGTAGCCAGGGGGCACGGACACAGGACGCACAGGACACACAGCACTTCTTGTGTGACTAGTAAATCGCTTTCTTATGAATATTTTGAGGCAACATTTTATGGGGGGCATTGTGCACTGGGCCAAAAGAGAAAGCCTTTCCCAGGGATGTTCGACTCTCTCTCAGTGCTCACCCTTTGTGGGGGGTCACATCCGCCGGAAGCTGCTCATATCTATTGATTTAATGCGATTTCCCCTTTTGTCAGCAGCTTGAATTCTCACTTCCTTTCTCTCTCTTTCTCTCTTTGGCAGTGCGACGATACGCCCAGCTTGTCGGATGTGGACGTCATACCGCCCGTGCCGCCGCCGCCTGCCATGAAGCGGAACGGCAGCATGCGGAGCCTCAGACTCTTGCAACATCTGCAGCAGCAGCAGCAGCAGTTGGCCTCCTCGGGCAGCCACAACAACAATCTGGCCCAGCTGTGCAGCAGCGATCTGCTGCAGGAGTGCACCAAATCGGCCCTGGATGAGTGCACCGCCACACTGCTCAAGTGCACCACCACCACTGGCACTAGCAGCAGCAACAGCAACAGCGGCAGCAGCAGCACACATTGCCACAACAACAACAACAACAATAACAATGCGAAGCCAGATATCTGTCACACGCATAGCCACAGTCACGGCCACAATCATAGCCATAGCCACACTCAGGGCCAAAATCATAGCCAGAGTCTGAGCAAGCCGCAGAGCAAACATGCCCCGAACCCGCCATTCGCTGCCCACGAGGAGGACGAGATTTTCACGCCCCACTCGAAGAAATCGGATCCGAGTCTGTGCTTCCTGCCACCCGTGGCTGGGGCTGGTGCTGGTGCTGGGACTGTGGCTGCTGCAAGTGCAGCCGGAAACGGAAGTGCTGCTGCCGCCTCGAAATACAACACCATCGGACCGAGCAGCGATTATGCCCGACACCTGGCCCACTACAGTCGCTACCTGCAGAAGCAGCACCAGCAGCAGCAGCTGGCCCACTTCCAGCAGCAGCGATGTCGCTGCTTCTCCCAGTCGCTGCTCAACTTCCCCCAGCCCCAGCAGCAGCAGCAGCAGGGGGTCCAGCAAACGCCACTTGCAACACTGCAGCAGCAGCCGGCCATCTTTCACACGAGCAGCATGGACTGGACATTGCCAATTAATAGTCGCAGCTTTGGCAATTTGGTCAACATCGAAGGCAGTGCCATCGGCCTGGGCGGCGTCGGTGTCGGGGGCGGTGGCGGTGGCTGCCGGGTGCCGTATCAGAAAATGCCGCCGCACCAGGGCGCCGGCAGCGGTGGGGCCCTGGCCGCATCCACCTTCACCATGACATCGTTCGACAGCGACATCGGCATCGGAATCGGACTCGGACATGGGCTCAAAGAACGCGAGTCGCAGACATCGCTGCACCAGCAGGCGGCCCAGCCGCACACCCACCCACATTCGCATCCGCACTCGCATCCGCATCATTATCATGCACACCATGCGGTCGTGGGCGGATCCGTGGGCTCCGGCTCCGTCACGCCGCAAAAGCATCACCAGCTGCACTCGAGCGTTACGAGCATCATGCCCTGGAAACACCGACAGTGTCCCAGTCGCGGTTCCTCCAGTTCGGGAACGAATTCATTCCGTAAGTATTCGCGGGGCCAAGGGGGGTTTCAGAGGGATTTTAGGGGGATTTTAAATGGGGATTATTATACCTAGTAGCTATAGAGGGAAGAGGGTATATTCAACGCTTTGACATCCGTACGTCCCCTAACCATATAAAGAAGTGAATATTCAGCTATAGATTTCGAGTTTCCTGTATTCCATGGCATGTCGGGGTCACCTACGAATGTTCGATGAAAGTCATAGCTGCCACAATTCAGAGAATCGTCTATAAAGTGTTTCCCTACTTCTTTACCTACTTTCATAAACATTTCATTAAGTTTTCGGTTAGCTTTTCAAAATTTAAAGCCACAAATGTGCACATTGCTGCCCTTATTCTTCTTTCCCCTCCTTTACAAGTGTTTCCTCGTCTTTCCACCTAAGGCATCTCCCATATAGAGTATTACTTTTGAGTACTGGTCATCTTTTAGTCGCTATGTGCTCCATAGCACTCTGTCCTCCGTCTCTAATCCTTACACTGCGATCTTCTAAACTTTTTCAAACCGAAAATCGCCATTGCACTGCTGACTGCACTTTCCTCGTTCAAACACGCATTCGGCAGAGAGCTTTATGACATTTCTCTGTATCTCCGTCTCGCTATCTCTCTGGCTGTATCTCTGGCTGTATCTGTATCTGTGGACTGCGTTGGCCAGACATCGACATGGCATTGCACTTAATATTCCGCTAACCGTTTGCGCGCCGTGCACCGTGCACCGTGCACCGTGTGGCACGCCCCCTTGGGGGGCAATTCCATTTAGTCGTTAGCCGTTTGATTGCGATTCGTGTAACATGGCTGCTAAATGTTAAACGTTGCCAATGCCCGCGTGACTTTGGTCTCATCATCAGCAGGAGCAGCAGCAGGAGCAGCAGGACAACGTTGTCGTTGTCGCGCTGTCGCTGTTGGTGTCCTCCTCCTCATCATCATCATCATTCTGCTCCTGATGCTCCTGCTGCTGCTGCTACCAGCTACCATTCTCATTCCCTCATCCTCGTCAGTTGTCTCCCTGGCAACTGCAATTCGTTAGCAGTCAAAAACTGCGTAACTGTGGACCGACCGACCCGCCTGTCCTGTCCCATCCTGTCCTTTCCCCTTAAATTTATGCAAATCGTTGATGCGGCTGCTCCCAGCTCCCAGCAGGAGCCAGCAGAAGCTGGAGCTGGAGCTGGAGCAGGAGCCGCCTCCCCAAACTCTTCTCCGATTTACAGTCTATGACTATGGCTTTTCCTCGTTAGGTTTGCACTTGCTTATCGGTAATTCACTTTGGACCCACTCGCACAAGTGCCGGCCACTGTAATCAAATGGATACATCGCCCCACACACAGAGCTTCCCCACTGGCTTCCTCCTGTGGCCATGGCCATGGCTAGTTTTTCGCCTCAGTTGACTTATTTGCTTAGCTTCAGTTTCAGCTGCAGGTCCTGCTCGTCCTGCTCGTCATGCTCCCTATCTGTTTTAGTTGCACAATCAAATTGGGATTGCAATTAGAAATTACAAGCAGTTTGTCATTGATATCCACATAAGTGAAATCATATAATGAGATTTACATTTCCATCGCATTTGGCTTTGCCTTGCCTTGGCTCCGATGTGGGCTTTGTCTCCCAGAAGGGAGGCGGTGGGCAGGGCAAGGCGGAGCTCTAAAGCCCTTCGATGTAATGTGCTCATTTGTAACTGTATTCAGTATCTTATTCAGATTCCGATTCAGATTCAGTCAAGTTTCAGGTTTAATAAGGAATAATCTCTTGATGCAACGATGAATGTATCTGTGTGGCATGCAACTTGTGCGTTGCTAAGCCTGCTTAGGCGATGGCAGACTGCGGCAAGGCTTTCAATATGTGTTAATGCTACTCAATGAATACTCAATGAATGCTACTCATTCTTATGCCTGGAAAGCCATAGATAGAGCTACTAATGTGCTGCAAATTATTACAGGCTCAAGTCCCCTCTCTATGCGCATTGAAAGTTATAGAAGCAAGCAAACCTCAGATTTGGAGATACAATATAAATTCCATTTAGTAATATAGTTGTTGAAATTTCAGGTTTAACCATAATATGATCTGTCTGGCAGCGCTAATGAACGTACATGCATACGAATAGGAGACAAGAAAGATAACAGAGGCTCTCGCTGTTCATTTACAGCCTCTGCTATCTCTCGCTGTTCATGTACAGCCTCTGTTATCTCTCCTATTCGTACGCCATTTACAATAACAGTAATGTTATTAGACCAAATATCAGCGTTCTGGAATCAAATTTGCTATATAGAAAACTTCTCTGAAGTTCGACTCTATCTAAATTGTTCAATAACCAACTCAATCTTCAGTAGATTCCCATAAACCATCAATCAATCCCTCATCTGATACTTTAACCAAAAACTTTACCTTCATCTTTTTGTATGATTCCTGAGCTCCCTAGAGCCAATTAAATTCCACCACACAAGCAATCTTTTTGGCCAATAAAAACCCTTCTTGAATTACAAATATCCCCCTACCCCCAGACCCCACTCCCCACTCCACTGCACTGGCTTTCATTCAGCTAATTTCCTCCACATACGGCAGTACTCGTCCCCCGTACGGAGTAGCCAACAAGTTTTGTCATGCCTGAACGAAGCTGATTTACTGCACTCCAAGCCATGGAATGGAATTTGAGACGAAGACGAAGACCACTAGGAGACTGCCTCTCCCTCACTCTCTTTCTGTTGCTTTCCCTTTGATTCCCCATTTTGTAAACCAAAACCAACTCGGCTGCAATTCAATTTTAAACGTTTAACTAACCATATTTCCTTATTATCGTTTCTTTTCTGCTCCTCCGATGCTGCTGCTCCTCCGATGCTGCTGCTACTACTCCAATGATGATGATGGGAACACACCGCAACTTGATGTCGATGTTGCCTCTGGTCTTCTTTGCTTTCCTGCACGATGCACGATGGTCGTGCACCATTACCATGGTTGTTGTTGCTGCTGCTGCTGCTCATGTTGCTCCTCCTGCTGCTATTGTTGCTGTAATCAATGCCACTGTCACGGCAATTTGCACACACACAAAACTGCAACACAAACCAACGAACGAACGAACAACGAACAATGACGATGATGATGATGATGATGATGATGATGACGACGACGACAACGATGCTACAAACGACTTGGCATTGAACTGCCAATAACAACTACAACAACAACAATGGATTGGGTTGGCTTGTGGATGTGGAATCCTTGGTCATCATGAATGCTGATGATGCCTCCTCCGACTCCCGTGGGTCGCATGGCTCCTCCTGGCTCCTGGCTGTGTGTAGGTTTCGATGCGGCCAAGCATTGGCTGGCTGTGAGCTCCATACTCTTGATAATTGGGGCTGCCAGTGTGGCAGTGCCCCTGGCCCTACGTGTGGCAGCAAGTGAGTATCTAAAACCCAGAGAGAGACAGAGACAGAACGGGAGAGAGATAGCCACCCATGGAGACTGCTCTCCATGGACAATAAATCAATTACCATAACGCATACGACACGTTGCCTCGCACACACTATCTTTGGGTCGAATGCCAGTACGAGAGTGCCATTGCGAGAGAGTGTGTGTGCGAGAGTGTGCTAATGCGTCTCTAACTTAGTTAGAATATGTTGCTGTTGCTGCTGCTTGTAACACATATTCCATCTTCCATATACCCATCCTTCGTCCTGTAGGTGCACCTTTTGAGGAACGCCTACGCGTGGCCGTTCAGCTGCTGGATCAAGTGCCTTTAATCGATGGCCATAACGATTTGCCCTGGAATATCCGCAAGTTCCTGCACAACAAACTGAACGACTTTAAGTGAGTATCCCAAGCCATCCCAGGGGAGAGGGAGGGAGAGGGAGTGGGGTGAAAAAATGCAATTAATTTTTAATACCAATTTGTGTTATTATCCCTGCCCTTGTTCCTGCCTTGGTCCATCCTTAGTTTTGATGAGGATTTGCGCAATGTAATGCCCTGGGGTCGCAGCCACTGGAGTCACACGGACCTCACGCGACTGAAGAAGGGACGCATATCAGCACAGGTAAGCACAGGAGATGCCCAGTCACGCCGCCACCTCCACCTCCACTGACCTCTAACCTCTACAGCCACTAGCTGCTAGCCACTAGCCACTCTCTCACTTGAAATTATTATTGCACGTAACTTAAACTGAAGTTGGCAGGTGGATGGCAGAATACCCTTGCTTTACAGTGGGGTATGCCCACTATGGTCGGTTTTAGAGGGGATTCTCTTTGACACTGAAAGATAATCTTATAATCTCAAAGAGTTCTTTCAGTTTTCGAGGCACTTACAGCCATAAAACCCATAACAGGATGTTACCAGCTGTTAAGGGAGTGTACTAGCAGGCTGTTAACAATGGGTACTAACAGCGATGCTGATCTGTTCGAGAAGTGCGCTGTAACCGGAAGCGACCATAGACTGTTAACAGAGAACAATAACAGGGTGTTAACGCAGAACGATATAAAGCTGTTAATAACAGCTGGTATTAACAGTGTAGCCTGGAAGATGGTGTTAGAAGTGCCTCGAACACTGAAAGAACTCCCCGAACATTATGAGATTATCTTTCAGTATCAAAGGGCATCCCGTCTTCTTCTTTGTTTCTTTTGCGGCATTAAGAAGGAATCTTCGTTAATATTTCATCCCCTGGCAAGTGGTTATCCAGGCAACAGGCGACTTTTGCTTTGAGGCAAGAAAAATATTAATTATGGGCCACTCACGAAGCTCAGCTCCACAGATATGGATGCTCCTCTTGGCCTGGTCCTTGCCTAAGATGATGATGATGAGGTTCTTAATTATTTTTTGCCATGCAACCTGGTTGGGGGTGGGTTTGAGGGGTTGGTGCACGGATATCCACTTGATGCCCTTATTGATTCGTTCACGGCTCGATTACAAGAGAGAGAGAGAGAGAACGGAAGGGCGGAAATTTTTAAGCTTTCCCTTAAGTGGATCAAATGGTAGCGAGCCGCTGATTGGCAGTCATGCCAAATCGTTTAACTAATTGGAAATGGATATTAGACATTGTAATTGACGGGACAGCCAGGTAGCCAAGGGAAACCCAAGGAATCGGAATCGCATTCGGAATGTTTGGGAAGATTAATGAAGGAAACTGCCCGGAAAATAGCGAAAAGTGGAACGTGGAAAAGTCGGAACGATTAACCAGGGCCAAAGTTCATAAATCAATGAACGGGGAAACCGGAAACCGGAAACCAAAAACCACTTGAATATTTCAAATTGTCCAGAGAATTTCCCCCAGCTTTCCCCCCGTTCCGCTTTCCCAGCTTTCCCAGTCGCAGTGGCAGCCGCAAAGACGATTTTTCACGCTCGCCGCGAGAAGAGAGAGAAATGGCTGAGGAAAGGCAAACGGAATGGCAGAGAGCATTCCAGCCGTAATGAAAATTAACTTTTCCAATGCATTTTCCACGTGCCACGCCGCGCCGTAACTCCTCACTCCTATCCTCTGCCGCTGCACTGCCATAAATTCCGCTTGCATTTTTGTTTGCTGTTTGCTGCTCGCTGAAAGCTGAACACTGAACGCTGAACGAGAGGGCTAACAGGTAATTGCAGTTGGCCAACTCTCGACGCAAGTTGCCAACACTGGCAGCCGCAATTTAAAATTATGCAGCACTCAATTTAATTACGCAACCAAATGGCTTCACACAGACCCTGCACCCTGCCACCCTGCCTCTCCCTACCTCCCTTCCTGACTCTTGTAATCACAGAAAGAGCAAGTGCCACAGTGCCACATTGCCACACAGAAGAGTGCAGAGCAGGGCAGAAGGAGGCGTCTGCCAGGACCTTTGGTGGCTTTTATGGTGCACTAAATGTGATGCTTATTAAAACTTAACACTTCCAAACAGCCGCGATATGTTCCCAGTTGATGGCGCACCGCAACGCACCCCCTACCCCACCCCCCACTCTGCTACACTCTTGAGACAGGAAACCTGCAACACCTCCACCCCCTGACGTGCAGTGGCAAACTTCTTGATTCTCATGTTCGATGAGCGTGGCAAGTTATAGAGGCAATTTCTGGTTTCTTCGGTTAGCTAATTGAACTTGTTGACGGAAGAGGCGGAAGCCACCTCCGCCTCCTGCTCCTCCGCCACTTAACCAGGCCGACAGCCGGCACGGCACTCACTGCCGTGTGCAAAATATTGTGCAACTTGCACGCCAGTTAATTGCCACCGAGTGCCACTGCACGGGGCACACTGTCAAGTGTGTGTGTGAGTGTTTCCGGGTCTTTAGGTTCATTTTGGTACCCATTCATTTTCAACATTAACAGCGGGGCACCCGCAAAGATGTTTTCAAGAGCAATTATTTGGATAGATGCATTTTAAATGTAGAGATAATATCTAGATAATTATTTATTTAGATTGTAGCTATAGCAATTGGTGATTAGGAACCTTGGGTATCGTGAGAGCGAGCTCAGAAAGCAGTAACAGTAGCCGGGAGCGACCACAGGCTAATGGAGAGCCATAACAGGATGTTAACGCAGAGAAAGCAGTAGCAGGCTGTTAACGGAGAGCGGTAACAGGCTGTTAAGCATGGGTGGTATTAACAGAGTGGATCGTGGGAGCAAGCTCTGAGCAGCAGTAACAGTGCGCTGTAACTGGGAGCCACTACAGGCTGTTAGCAGTGAACCAGCCATAACAGGAGCTGTTAACGGACACCATGGGTATTAACAGCACTGCTGATCTGTTCGAGCTGTTGCCCTGAAAAAAATAAATTACTCGTTTTCTGTGTACTTTCCACGGTATCCAACGCTTCTATCCCTTAAAGAACATCCCTCCCACCCCACAGAAATGTATGCTCAACCACAATCTGCATAGTTTTTATTGCTTTTGGCTTAATGTGTTGCACAACTCCGATTCGAGAGGAGAGGCGAAGTTCTGCCAACACTCAATTCTCGGCAAACAAGTTAACTCAATAAACTTGGTCTCCGTCTCCACTGGAAAGCGACAAAACAACAACCAGGCTGCAACGAGGAGGCAGGAACAACGTGGCAACTAACTAGTTGACAACATGTTTCAACAATTGTTGCCCGAAATGCCAAACGTGCAGCGAATGCGCCTCAAAACTGAACAACACAATACCAAAAATACCCAAAAAAAGAGAAAAACGAAGAGAAATGGAGACAAAAATGTCGAGAGCCTATCGAGGAGGAGTTTTCCCCTGGGGAGTGAGGGAAATGGAGAGCCGTTTAATAGACAAAGCTGGAAAATCACGTAGATACCATAAAGCAGTCGAAAAAGTCGAAATCTTGTAGAATGGCAACATTTTTTAGACATGCCACAACGGCAGAGGCCTGCCCCCCCCCCAGAAGCCAACATCTGTGCCCGAGGAAAGCCCTGGTTTAGAGACTCTGATGAGTAGCTCAAGGAGAACGGGGCGGGGGGCAGGGGGTCATTGGGTTCACTGCAGGTTGCAGGTAGCATGTAGCAGGTAGCAACATTGTTGAAACATCATGAAGTCCCCGCCCCGAAAAGTTGGCCACTGTTTTTGGGTCCAGGACACGGAAACGTCGTGTTACGGTTGTCCGGCTGCTCGGCCGGCTGCATTTTCTGCCTCTTTTCTCTGCCTTTTCGGGGCACACACACACACAGCCAGGCAGCCTAATGGAAAGTGCACACACACAGGCCGACGACAGTGGTTAGATGCCAAGGACGAGGCAGGCTGGAGTGTGGGAAGCTAGAACGAAGGACGGACGGAACGAACAGCGACTGGCATAGAGCGGATGTGGCCGCAACGAACAGTCGTCGACGACGAGAACGACGACGTTTCTGGCTGTAATCTGGGCCAGGACATGTAGGACACGGACACGGCGGACATGACCACGTTCCCAATGGTTGCATGTCCCCAGCGATACCCTCACAGACGGGGGCACAGCGCTATAGTGCACTATAGGTTCCTTACAGAAGGATTGCTGGAATACCCGTCTCTCCACTTTCATTCCAAGAATCTGCTTCACCTCCTTCTGGTTCGTCCTCCCAGAGAGTATTCCTCCATTCGACTTCCATTTCCATCGCGCCTTTTGTTGCACTGGTGGCAAGGCTTATCTGGCTGCAACGTTGCCTGCAAATTTATATTTACTTTTAAAAAGTATTTAGTGTTGGGTTAGACGTTAGACAGCGGACACAAAGGCGGACGGAAGTGCCCGCTGAACCCCAGAAGGGGCCAATCCCAGGTCCCATGTCCCAGGCTCCAGGTTTTTGTCCGTCTGCCTTGTGTAAATGATTTCGGTTGCAGAGGGGGGGGAGGGGATTTGCTGCATAGCTGTGCTGTTGTGCTGTTGTTGTGCCGTTGGTGGCCAGCCAAGGTGTTGCACTTGCGGCTTTTGCCCAGGGTCCAGCCGCCACAAGCTGCCGGCATTTGCCCTTTCATAATAATTATGGTATGCATTCATTTGCAGAGGCAAACGAAAACAGAGGGGGAGGACAGAAGGAGCTACAGAAGGGGCAGCAGAAGGGACAACCGAAGGGTGCAGGCTGTGTGCAAACAATGCCGCAAGGCAATCAAATCCCAAGGTTTCTTCCTCCGAAGTGGAAATGCATTTTAAATTCATGGCAAACACATTCCTGACATTCCTGACATTCCTGGGATTCATGCTTAAAACTGACACCAAAATTCCAAGGGCTTCGCTCGTGGCAGAGGCACAGGCAGAGGAATGTTGCAACTAATGAAATGGCATTATATTCTATGCAAATATATATTTTAATTAAACGGAATGCGTGAGACAACAATTGCAGGTATTGCAGGGCTTTAAATATTTATTGCGGCTAAAGACTGAATGTTATCTTAGCCTTTTTCTTGGCCAGTCTCAGCTTTCAGCCAACAAAACTTAAGTTGCAATGGCCTTAAGTTTAACACAAGTCGCTTCAGGCAGTCCTTGAATTTAAATACAATATATGTACATTATATATATATTATTTATATGTACAACATAAATCTGCTCAAGGCTCTGGGCTCTGGGTAGCCGCAGGCCCCAGCTGCTGCTCTCTGCTGCTCTCTGCTGCTGCATTCTCTTTAATAAATGAATGTCGTAACAACAACAACAACAGCAGCAGCAGTAACATTAGCCACAAGGTTGCACAAACACACACACACTTGCACACAGGGATGAACAAACACATTCACACGTGCCAGCCATTGCCAACAAATCACGCATACAGCCAAGGAAAACTCCGGTATAGCCACAGCCCCCCTCCCCACCCCCACAGCATCCCCCAGCACCTGAAGCATTCACAATTAACTGGAAGCCAAAATGTTGTCCTTGAGGGAAATGCCACTCCCACTCCCCCTCACTGTTGTTGCCGCCAAACAACTTTAAATATTAATATGCTTTGAGGGGGCGGAGGGGGAGGGGGATGCACAGGCAGCAGGCAGGCAGCAGAATGTTAATGGTGATGCCAACACCCTCCTGGTAGATGCCTCATCCTGATGATGGTGAGACCAAAGGCAATGCCATTGAGACGTTGACAACACTTTGGCGACACAGATAATGACGATGACGATGATGATGATGGTAGTAGGGCAGGTGGGCGTGGCATGTGGCTAATGGCCAAGTGCCAGGACTTAAACACACTTGAAGAGGCTGCTTTGAAAGCAAATACACAAAAGGCAGCAGCCAGGAGCCAGCAGCTAGTCCTGCCGGGTCGCTCCTGCTTTTCTCTTTACTGGAATACAAACAAAGCCAAAGGTACTTTGGCCATTGTAAAGTCATACGAGGATAACACACACACACACATGCACATACACATAAGGCGACCATCAACAGGTGCCGCAGGAGACTTGCCATAAATGAAATATTTTCCTGCTCCCCCCGAGAGCCCAGAACCAAAGCCTCGAAAGAATGCAGCCTCCAAATGGCAAAAGCTGAACAAAGAGCAGAGCAGAGGTAGAAAACACAGAGAGAAAATCCACAGAAAACACAAAGAAAATACACAGGAGCACAAAACGTCGCTTGAGAAACCGCTGCAGCGCGCTGTTTTGGTCTGGTTTGAGGTTAGAAAATTGCTCATACGACCTGTTGTACCTGTTGCCTGTCCTGCTCCCCCCTCCTGCTGCCGTCGCTCAATCAAATGCCAGACGGACATTCAGACAGGACTCATCATCTCTCCAAGCCCTTGCCACCACACTCGACCGCTTTTAATGCCTGCAAAAATGTTTTAAGAGGCTTTTCCCCGACTCTCGCGGAAAAATTAAACAAAACGAAACCAAAGAGAGGAAAAAAGGGCGGTCCAGAGAAATGCAAAGTACGCGTCAAAATAACGCCAACAAAGCGCCGAAAAAAAGCGAGTGGTTTTTCCTGGCCATTCCCTCATTTTTCCACTGTCTGCCTCTAAGAGTCGCCCCCACCCACCCCTCGTCTGCATCTGCGTCTGCGGTAATGTCGAAGTGTCGGGGCGGGGCATGGCGGGGCATTTACTTTATCTGCCTGGCAGCCTGGCGAAATTCAGTTCACAGGGAAATGCCACACAACAAAAAATACGTTTACTGCAAATTGCTTTATTTCGGCGAGGGAATTTCTTTCTTCTTTTTTTTCTCTTTGTTAAGCGAAAGAGTTGGGCTGTGGCTCTAATCGATAAGAGAGTAGGAGATAGGAGATATGAAGGGAATGTACTTGTACCCAAATAGGGTAAGCTGTTGAGAATGGAGATACGAGTGGAGTATCTCTAAGTGGAAGGGGACACTGGAATGTATCTCTAATTAACTAGTGAAGACATTTTCGTGGGATGAAATCATAGATAGACTCTGTATTGTTATAATGTTTCAACCAGTTAGGCTTTTAAGAGGTCTTAATCACCCTTTAACAGGGATATTTATAACTCTTTTTATGCTATTTATTTGGGCTTTATTCTAGTGCTAAAGATTCACTTATATTTAAGGCATTTGTATAGTATAATATTAAACTTTGTAATTTGAAAAAGAATACATGTAAGAGGGGGTGGGGAATGCCGGCCCACTGAAGGAGCTTCGGTTAACAGCAGTAACAACAGTAGCAGCAGAGTAACAGCAGATAAGCAGATCAACAGCAGTAACAGAAGTAGAAAAAAAGTAACAGCAGAATAACAGTAAAAGCAGAACAACAGCAGATCGATATTAACAGATCAACAAAAGTAACAACAGCAGCAGCAAATCAGATCAACAGCAGTAAAAGTAGCAGCAGAGTAACAGCAGAGTAACATCAGCTCAACATCAGTAATAGCAGAGTAACAGCAGCCAAGCAGATCAACAGCAGTAACAGGAGTAGAAGCAGAGTAACAGCAGATCAACAGCAGCAACAACAGTAGCAGCAGAACAGGAGAGCAACAGTAACAGCAGTACCAGCTAAATATTACCTGTTTTTCTCGATTTAATAATATTAATCAACAATACTGAAATAATATCTTATGTACATTGCTTTGTTTTGATTTTATTTAATCAGATTTATTTCTTAATATTTTATTTTGTTTATTTTGCTGGCTGTTTCTAGTTTCTGTTCTTCTTGAAAAACAGCTAATTAAAATTCAGAATTTAACCAAATTAATGTAGTGTGTTTTACACCATTACCAAGGCGTTCCCTGCCATGACGTTCGCATTGTTTTCCCCCGGCAGCTGTTCTTTCTCCCACCCATCAGCATCACCCATCATCGCATCACCCATCATCGCATCATCGTATCATAAGCATACTTGAAATAATCCCCTCACAAAATCCTGCATTCGCTTCAAAATTTCACATTTTCAAAGCTTTCGAATTATTTCTCGTAATTAAGCAAATTACCAGAGGCGGCCATCCCTGCGCTTCCATCATATTTTACACAGTAGCACAGGGCAGGTCCGGAGGAGGCATTAGCATGGCTATCATTTATCGCGCTGCATTTCAGTGTTTCCCCGAGCCCCCATAGATGGGACGATGCACACAGTGGGAACACATTGGGAACTGGCAAAAGGAAGACAGGAAAAGGGACACCTAGACATACATGCCCCGAGTGATATCTGCTGGGCGGGGTGGGGGTTGGGGGGTGTTGAATACACGCAAATGAACGGTAAATGGTAATGAACATAGTCAGGGCATAGTTAGCACTGTTTTTAGTCCATACAATTAACCCGAATTGAACATTGGTCCATGCACTTTGGCCACCTGATAAGCCCCACCCCCCCGAACACCCACCACATCCCCACTCGGAGTCCAGAGTCCAGAGACCAGAGACCCCATCCGGAAGCCCATTCCATGGAGTGTTACGTGTAGCTGTATGCATAAGTGAGTTCTGTCTGAAAACGAAAAGGAGAAACTAAACTAAAAATCAACACTGGGAGAGAGAAGTCCTGCTGCCGGGACCCGTGGGGATTGCTGCTGCATGCAGGTCCAGGTGGATAAACTTTTGCCTGCTGCTGGAAATAAAATTTCCAGTTGTCCTTGTTATTGTTCAGTGTTTATTTGGTTGAGCAGAGAGAGAGAGAGAGATGGCCAGTGCGTCTGTGTGTGTGTGTGTGTGTGTGTGTGTGTTTCCACAAATTTCCTCGTCTGTTGTGCAATTAAAATTGCACAAATGCAGAGGCAACAACCAGGTTGACCCAAGGGGAGCTCTCGTCCAAATCCAATTGCACAACTAACTCGACCAACACTTCAGACCCGCAGACCACCCCCCGCAGACCCCCCAACGCAGACCACCCCCGCACACTCGCCCGCAGTCTCGCCGCACTCTCACCGGCTATGGTAATTGTTTTTCTGTGACTCGTTTATTGAAAAGTTTTACATATTTCATATGCGCATCTCGGATGCTCGGATGCGGCCGAGCCCCGAATTTTCTCTATGAATTACGCCAAACTTTATCATCATCATCATCCCCACAACAGGAACAGGAGAAGGAACAGGAGAAGGACTAGGAGCAGCAGGAGCCTGATGTATGGCCTCCTGCTAAAACAGAACAAATGCACATTTAGAGTGTTCCTTGTTTGGCTTTTAATTTACTGCCTTGAGGCAGGCCCTGGCCTGGCCTGGCCCGGCCTGGACCTCCGAATCGGCCAGGATACGTGCCTGGCCAAAAGACCCAGCGAATGTTCTTTGCTTCTTCCTGGTTTCTGGGCCTCTCACACGAATTTATATTAAAAATTATTTATTACATTCGCCAGGGCTTCTGCTCTGCCACGATTCAGCCTCTTCCCCACTCCCCCCTGCTGTTTTGTGGAGAAGCAAAAAGCCAAAACTTTTTAATTGCTCTTTTTTTGTGTGTTGGTTGTGTTTCCGGAATTGTTTTTTGCCACTTTCCACTCCAAGGAGACACGTACGTGCTTTTATTTCCTTTAATGATATAACGTGATAGAACAGTTTTCCCGTCTCGTCTTTGCCGCGATTTTTTCGCTCTCTGAAGAAGTCGCTGTTTATAGAGGGGATATTCCCGTATATCACTTTTCCGTAATAAGGTGTGCAATTAACAAAAAAGTTTTGGAAAAGAAAAGATGCCGAGGATAATAAATATCTTTGACCTAAGAAGAGAACTTCAGAGTAGGGTTGCTCGTAATTTAGTTTTGATTGTAGATACTACGTATCTTTGTTCAACAGTGGGATAACTACTATAGGTTCTAAAGACTATAAAATACCAAGATATTGCATCAGGAACCACGTTCGATGGCACGTGGAAGACTGGTTCTCTCTTGGGAGTCTCTCTTGCCCCTCGACAAAGACAGTGTACTTTGTAGTTGACTCTTTTGGACCGAAAAGTAAGTCTCAAGAGACTGCGTGTAGGCAGCACTGCAAGTACCGAATTTGCTTCTAGATTAAAAGATATTTTTGAACAGAAACACCAACCAAAGATGCCAGAAACGATAGTAAACAGTATAACCTCTAAGTAAAGCCTACAATATTCCCAGCAATCTATAAATATTCCCCCAAAATATTTCCTTAATGATTTCCCAACTAAAATTCTCCGTAATTTTTCTCCCCTTTTGCAGTTCTGGGCGGCCTATGTGCCCTGCGAGGCCCAGCATCGGGATGCAGTGCAGCTCACTCTGGAGCAGATTGATGTGATCAAGCGCCTCACGGATCGGTACTCCCCGCAGCTAACGACGTGCACTTCGGCGCAGGGTAAGTACATCACACATACGCCGCGTGGGCAGTGCCTAACCCGAAAAAACAAGCATTTCCCCAACCAGACTTTAACCGAAACTTAACGGAAGGGAAAGGAGGGTAGGGGAGGGGAAACTATGCCAGGCATTCGAGTTGTTCGTTTTTCGCTCTTGTGTTTGGTTGGTAGAAAGCTATGCCGGAAAACTTTGACTCGCGAGTCTTTGGCAAAGTTGTTGAAAAGTATCTTGGCCGGCTACCAAAAAGCTGCAGTTGCTGCAACTGTGGCAGTGGCAGTAGCAGCAGTAGAAGGAGTCGTCGCTGTGGCGACGGCGGCCCTTGAGGCAGCTGCTTACCGCGTGCCATATTTTTGCACCATTTCCTTTGATACGCTGCTCTCACCTACATAGTTGCCGCTGCCGCTGCCGCTGCCGCACCGCGCACCAGAGAGGAGAGGAGAGAGGCCTCGTTTAAGCGAAGAAAAACAGTCCATATTTCTTTGTAAGTCGGCCGCAAGAGCAGCCAGAGCGCCACTTGCCAAATAGCAAACAGAACATAGAAAAACGAAGGATAGATTCGGGTGCCGAAACAGTGGATACCCTGAGGGATGCAGCAGTGGCTTGAAGGCCAGCAAAGCAGTTCATCGATAATGGATTGGCCACACATCAGATCAGCAGCAAAGAGAAAGGACTATGATGGACGCTGCATCCACTGTAGACGACTGTGGATCGAAAGTAGCTCTTCTTCTGTCTGTGGAAACATTATACCCTCCCTCCTTAAGGGTATTTGCAGAAGGAAAAGCCGGAGGAAAAGTCTGCTAGCAAAAGCACAGAAATTGCAAGTAGCAACTTCTGACTTATGCTTCGACTCCCCGGCCAGCATTTGTGTTTCGTTTCGTTTCCCTGTTTGTTTTCCGTTTTGCATTTTGATTTGCACTCCCCTCTGCCTCCCCTGCCTCTCCCTTGGCCATTTCGCACTCGACTCTGGGTCGAGTCTTGGCCATATTTTTAGTATTGCAGCTGCATACACAGGAAAACGGGCAAGGCAAAGGAAAACTGAAAGGGAAACTGAAAAAGTGGGAAAAGTGGGAAGCTGGGAAACTGAAAGCATAACCAACAAATCGCTTCCGGCAGTTGCGTTGAAACATTTATGTAGCCGTAAATGGAAATGTCAATAAATCATGGCTAAAGCAAGAACTAGCAAAAGAACTATGAAACAGAAACAGGAAAACTTTTAGCCAGCAAAATATAATACACAGTCGAATCGAGTGAAGAACTACAAAGGAATCCAAAGGATTACGGAGCGGATGAAATGGCACTCCGATGAAAGGTGCCAGGATCCAAGGATGTAGATGTAGATGCAGAGCTTCATCCGACACTCAATCCGACACTCAGACAGACAGACAGTCAGACGGAAAAGTGAACAATTTGCCAATCTTCTGGGACGTCTCTGACGTCTCTTTCGCAGTCAGCATAAAAATTTCTCTTAATTGATGCGGTTTTTTGCTCTTTTTTTCTCTTTTCTTCTTGTGGAAAGGAAATTGGATTGAATGAAGCGAGTGAAGTGGCAAATTGAGCAATAAATTTGATTAAAATTGGAGGACTCTACTAGACTCTGGGAGGGGTAGAAAAAAACAGACAAAAACCATAAAGAAGAGCAGTAGAGAGAGAAGCATGAAAGAATGCTAGAAAAAAAGGCCAACAGATAGAAGAAGTGAAAGGGGAAAGGGGAGACAGCATTGACTTTGGTTTTAATCTACAGATGGATTCAAATTTGCATTTACTCGAGACAATTGGAACATCAATCCGTTACTCTCCCTATCGATGGCCAGAGTTGGCCTTTATCAAGAGACTTTACCATAGAAATCCCCACATATTTACCTCCAATCAAACGCCATCCCCTTTGAGACCCAAAAGCGTAGAAATCAACCAAAGTCAAAGGACCAAAAACTGACCTACGCCGTAAACTGTAAAGAAAGTACAACAAGAGAGTGCGAAAAGAAAGTACAACAGAGTGCCGCATCAGAATAAACAACAACCTGCCTGCCTTTCGTCTGCCTTTGAAATCCCAGCTGCTGTTGAATAAAAAATAAAACCCAACATTTTATTTTAACTACTGCAAATAAATTCACTTGAAATTGTTGTGTGTCCTGTTGTGTGTCCTGTCCGCTTCTCCACGCTCGCTCACATGTCGTGTAAATAAAATGCGAATCCAAGTGACTATTGAGCAAATGCAGCAGGGCGTGCCACACACACACACACACACACACACACACTCCTGATACTCCTTTCCAGCTGCCCCTCTGGGGGGAGGGGCAAAGTGATTGTAAAAAATGCAAACCTAACGAACCGAAACACAACGCGACGAGTGACGTGCCACGTCAGTCACTTCGAATACGAAACCAAGTCCTGTTACTGGTACTGCCACTGCCACTCGTCCTGGTGCTGTGTCCAAGCGGGAGTTGAAGTCCTAGTGGAAGTCCCAAGTCCCAAGTCCTAGTCCCAGTTCTAAACTAAACAAATGAGCGTTACAATTGCGCTCCATAAACCCAAACACCATTCGCTCTCTTCTCTCAGGCGAGAGACACAAAGCCCAACCTCGAAGTATATCCTTGTGGCAGTGTCCTTCCATCTCCTGTCACCTGCCACCTGCCAGCATTCTACTGCTACTTTACATTTGCCTCTCACTCACTCACACACTCCCCACTCCTCTCTTCTCTGCTCTGCTCTGCTCACTCTCCAAATGTGAGAATCGTTTTTATTTGCAATTTTCAATTTTCACCTTCAAAAGTGTAAACTTCAATTTACACTGCCCCACCTCCCCCTCCCCCTCCTGCAACAACCTGCACCGCCATCAAGAGTCCGAGAAAAGGATATTGAGAAAATTGCATTCTGCTGCTGCTGCTGCTGAAGCACCAAAAAAAATAAGGATCGCAGAGAGGTATTTGGTCGCATCAAACTTCCAATGCTCTTTCCTGAAATAGGGGTATAGGGAATACCCCATTGGGGAGGAGATAGAGGAGAGAACATAAGGAACAAGTGGTATCCCTAGAAAACTCTATCGATATTGCAAACGATATGAAATGGAGATCATAATAAAATATATTTTATATGCTAAAGTATTCAAAACATAACAGACAGATTTTATTATGGGAAATAATGAAAAAATATTAGAAATTATTGAAAATTATAGAAAATTCTAGAAAATTATTGGAAATGATTGAAAGTGATTAAAAATTATTGAAAATGACTGTAAATTATGGACGCTGAAAACATAACATAGATTTAATTGTGTGAAAAAATTTAAAAAAAAATGGTGAAAATGATTGAAAATTATGGAAAATTATTGAAAATGACTGAAAATGATTGATAGAAAATTAAAGAATTTTATTGAAAATTATATATGCTAAAGATGTGGTAGTAATGGAAAATTTTTTCACTTAAAAAGTATGAAAGTTAATAAAAGATGGAAATTATGTAGATATATATATATAACCCTAGTAATATAGTTCTGTGTTTCTGTCATATATTCAATATCGATTATTTTACTTACTTTGTGGAATAAGATTTCCGAGGAACTGAATTCAAGTTGCCATCTAAAAGAAAATATAAATTTAAAAAATTAAAAAAAAAAATAATATATAATATATTACAAAATAAATAATAATTATTTTCAGAGTAAGAAAAGCAGAGAATAGTCCGATGTACAGTCCAGTAGGTAGTAGGTAGAGTAGGTAGTAACTCCAGTACAGTCCAGTAGAATGTGCAATCTTTTCGCCTTCCACATTCTTCAACCTTCTTCAATCTTCTTCTGATTGAATGCCACAACTTCTGAGGAATCTTCAGGGTATCTAACCTGCCACTATCCATTGTCATTCAGCATTCCCTGGCCCTTCATTGCAAAGGGTTCCCCTTTTGCAAAGCTTCTTGTGGCACAACCAATACCACTACTGTGTTGCTGTTGCTGTTGCCATTGCTTTTGGTTTATTGCGTCAAGTGGCATTTGGTTGGGATTTTCATTTTGAAATGTATTGGTGCGAGTGGAGAGTGGAGGGGAGTGGAGCAGTCGGGGCAGCAGTTGGGGCAACAGTCTTTGTGTGCTGCTCTATGAGTATTGCCTCAATTCGCATCCGATACATTGGGGCCATCTATTATACATTACGGCTCTGGTCACCAGAAGCAGAACTCCGGTCCGGTCCGGTCCGCTTCGATCCGCTCTGGCCAAAGTCACAGACAATTACATGCAGGACCAAAGAGCGAGCGAGAGAGTCCCGGAATCCCTGGCCCAGAATTGAACTTCAGCTCACGTGGCGCATTTTAGTGCCTTCCAAGTTGCCTTTCGACTTTCGACTGTGCCGCAATGGCAATAGCAGTGGCAGCAGCATCCCAGAGAAATGGCTGGCAAGAAGGATTCCCCAACCCTCCACTCCCCTCCCCTCCTCTTGGTATCGGTCCTGCCCGAACATTTGTTTATTTGCTCCATATTTTAGGGTTTTACGGCAACGACGTTTCCGACATCGACCAGGTTTTTGTGGCAGGTATTTCGGTTTCGACCAAGCAACAATGGAGAGCCCACAGTTAGAGCCAGAGCAAAGAGCCAACATTGGAGCACAATTCCTGCGTTTCCTTGGCCTCCATTGCTTTTGATTTTGCAGAGCTTATTTGCTTATTGCCAGCGGATCCTGCGTTCTGCGTTCTGCGTCCTGTGTCTTGGGAGTACCCGTCCCCCACGTTCCCCCCTTCCCGATTATCGTTTCTCAGTTTGCCATTTGCCGTTCTCCCGCTTTCCTCTTTGTCCCTTCGCCATGTGGAGGGGAAAATTTATTAACCCGATTTCCCTTTTGTGTGCGACACATTCGAAATGTTATCAAAATTGGCTGCCACACACACAAAATGCTTGATTTGAATGGCCTGCAACAAATTATAATCGAGCCCCAGAGTGGGTTCTCCCTTTCTCTCTGGAGAAAAACAAGTTTCCCCAATTATTTGCAGATAAATCGAAAATGGAAATGCTGATACGAGTATCTAAATGGATACACCCCACCCCCCTCCCTCCCTTCAGAATATTTTTTTAATATTCGTAAAAGGTTAGAAGGCCAAAACCAAACCGTATTCATATTCATCAATGACACTCCTCTCCAATGCACTTGAAAAACTCTGGAAAAATGTCAAAGGAAAAGCAAAAGCAAAAGGAAAATGATTATGTGAAGCCATTAAAAGTTTTGGCCAACACATAAAACTTGGCCAAGAAGCGAACTTCAGGCAAACATTGTTCAAGCTTTGATGGCTAAAAACAATAATGAATGAGTGAATGAATGAATGAATGAATGAAGAACGAGCAATGTTCAAGTATTTTGACAAGTGCCTGGCCAACAAAATGGAATAGAATGTCAAGAAACAGATCAAAGCTGTTTTATGTTTCCTGTCTCTGTCTTTGGCCCTGTCTCTGTCTGTAGCACTGTCTCTACTGCTGTCTCTGTCTCTGGTTCTGGCCAAGACAAGCGTAAATATTGCATGGCAGAGCGAAATGTTTTGTTTTACTGGACTGCCACTGGGAATCCTCAAAACAGAAAGGATAAACTGACAGCTGGAGCACCACTGGGATGCTGGGATCTAGAGGGAGACTGGGAGATTGACTGTGAGTAGTGCTCAATGGGGCCAGCCAAGCGAATGACAGACCAAACCCAAAACCAGAAACAACAAATGTTACTTATGGCCCGAAAAACAATGACAAGAGCCAAGTTTTAAGTCTTGAAACCACAACAAAACTTCAACTCCAGCTAAAACTCTCTCTCTTTCTCTTTCTCCTCCCCTCTCCTTTTTGCAGACATCATCGATGCCCACAAGAACCAACAGGTCTGCTCGCTGACTGGCGTCGAGGGCGGCCACTCCCTGGGCGGCTCTTTGGCCGTTCTACGCACCCTCTATGCGATCGGCGTGCGGTACATGACACTCACCTCCACTTGCCACACGCCCTGGGCCGACTCGAGTTATGCGGACGCACCGACCTTCAATATGAAACATGGCGGACTCACCCTCTTCGGGAAGGTAAGTCTCCTCCTCCTACTCGTCTCTTGTTCTTGCTACACCTGATTTAATGCTAATTAGTTGAACGGTCCTCCAGTCGGGTTGGTCCTTGGCAAGGAGCAACCCTCTGTATCCTGTGTGGCCTGTGCCTCTGTCAGTCGACGGCTTACACGGGGATTTGGTCGCTGATGATGCGTCCTTTCGTCCCCGTCCTCGTCCTTCGGCCCCTGCTCAACTTCATTGTAACTACGGTCAACCGCAGTCAACGCTTTGTTAGCCTGGCCATAAACATGTGCAGTGTGTCCCTGCCAGGGGGGATGGGAGGGGGGGTGGGCAGGGCAGGGCAGGGCAGAGCAGTTATGTACTTAAGTGCCCTTTCTGTGGGTGGCACCGTGTGCTTTGTGCCCCCTAAATGGCTGAACAGTTCTCAAATTAGGTGCCTACTACGGTTTACAATTGCCAGGGCGGCGGCGACGGCGGTGGGGGTGGCGGCTTTGCTGCGGGATTTTCGTGTGACCCGAGAACAGGATCATATATATTAAATTAGGGCCAGGAACAGGACCAAGACCAGATCCAACCAGAACTAATGGCCCATAAGCTGCCAGCCGAGGAATACTTGAAACCATTATGGATATTATAAATTGCTCTAAACGGAATTTGTGAGAGTATTTGTGCCCTTCATCGATTCCGAAATGGCTTCAAGTAATTGGAAATTGCTTTAAAGTACAAGCAATAGCCTTGGCCACTTGCTAATCATCTTCAAAGATTCAAACGTATCTGATCTTGAATTTCTATTCGAAAATTCTGCGCGCTATCTGCCTGCGAGGAGGAGGTCATCAAACTTGATGCTGTCAAACATCAAGGCCATGCCATAGAAACGCATTTTAATCAGAATTTTCACCCAACAACAACCCACCAACAGCCTACTGCCTGCCCCAAAGAAACCGCACCACACAAGAGCATTTACAATATTTCCGTTTTCTTCCTCTAAGACTCGGTCCGACTGTGTGTTTACGTATTGCTCTTGTAATTATTTTGAAATTCGAAAATTTCCTCGTCATGATGATGTTCAAACATGATTACAACGCAATCCGATGGTGTGTTTTTATGCCCTCAGAGAGGGTATAACCAAACTGAGGAGCGATTCTGTAAAGAACATACAAGAACATTCAATATTAGCCCCTATTTTACCAGAGTTATACTGTAACTTTACACAAAGCCATTCACAGCAGAGCTAAAGCATTTGTATGTAGATTGTAGATGTAGATGTAGATACAGATGTATAGTGCCTATCTGAAAGAGTATCCCATGTTTCGTTCCCAATTTTCTTGCTTTTTCTTGGGTGTTCTTCATGGCACTTCTTGACGGGCCTCTGGCCGCCGTCCGCTTCCTCTTTGGCTCTTTGGCTCTTGCCTGTTTGGCTGTTTGGCTGTGGGCTAGTGCCAAATGCTATTTACAATGAAAACGCAGCGACAGGCAAAGTGCATGCGGAAATAAAAACACACACACACACACACCTAAAATTTTGTAGCAAAATTGAAAGAATAACAATTTGTAGGAACAACAGAGGGGTGGGGGGGGAAATATCAACAAACAATCTGCTGTGGCTGATGATTCAAGGCAGGAAATGTATGCAAATTTACTGAGGAAATTGTGGGAACATTTTGATTTTGATTTTGATTGCCTATGGCTATAAAAAAATGATATATATTCCTGGTATCTGTTCGCGTCTGTCATCGTTTGGGCCCTGCCAATTAAATATGGAAAATAACAGACCCCGAATTCGGCTCGGCGTCACTTCCTCATTTAACCTGCGGAATTTTCAATTACTCATTCGCATTCGCATTCCCAAAACAATAGATAAATAGATAGATAAATAGATGCCAGGCCAGGCCGAACAAAATACGAAAATGAAAAGTGAAAAAGCAGCCCCTGCGCAGGCGCAAGAGAGAGAGAGAGAGAGCATGGCAAAGAGAGAGGAAAATATAGAGATAGGAAAAGCGAAAAAGGTGAAATCCAAATGGAAATGAAAATCTTTCGCCGCGCCAGTCGAAACGAAACGAAACGAAACGAACAGGCAATGGGAAAATCGAAATTTTCATTCATACTATAAGGTGAATGGGGACAGTGGGACAAGGCATTAGGAAAGTGAAGAAAATACCATGGAAATATATTATTTATTTCATTTGTTTACTAAGATAATAAAAGTAATAATAAATATTAAATAATCGATGGAAAGATATTCTTTTTTTTTAAGCTAATAATAAAATATAATTAAAAACAGGAAAAGCAGGAAAGAAACTGGTTTTAAAAATCTGATAATTTCAGATTATAGTTAACATTAAATGCTATAATTTTAAGGGATATTTCGAGAGATAAAGTATGGAAAAGGACATTCGTAAGGGTTCCCCATCAAGTGGTTGATATATCATTAAGGTATACATATGTATATCTCTTATGCCATGAAATCCCATATTCTATCATGGCTATATTACTTTTTTGGGTCAATCTTTTATCAAGAAATGTCTGCCTTGTTTCGCAGGATACTCCCTATGAACAATAGTCCCTAAACAGACATTCCCAGTGTCCAACTGTTAAGCCCGTGATATACTTTTCCACCACCACCCAACATTCCTTTACCTTTCCCTACCAAATGTTACCACTGTGGTACCCACTTAACGACAGTGAAGTCCGCCCGCGCTTGCTAAAAATACCCGCCGCTGGCACCCACTGAGCGGCAAAAGGCGCCACAGAGACACAGAGTCACATGGGCCATGGTGAAAACGCTCTCTGCTGCTCTGGTCTATGGTCTGGCTCTCTCTAGCTGTCGCTCTCTCGTGGTGTGGTGGGAATGCCATCGGTTGGCGGATGGCGGCTGTGTGGCGATGCGATGCGAGTCGGCTCGGGCCGTGTCTCTGTGGGGGACTGCGGTTCAGTCGACGAACGAAATTGGCCCCAACGACAGGCAGCTGGCAGAGAATTGTGCCGAGAACTGTATTGTGCCTCCTCCGTGGCAGTTGTGAAGTGTAGTGTGTGGAGAACGACGACACAAAGAAAAGCGGAAAACGCAGAAGCAGAAGGAAGGAAGCAGCGGAGAATAGGAGGAATAAAAGCGAAACGAATACACAAAAAAACATATACACAGCGAGCGATACATAGGGAAAATCAAATCGAAATACGAAATTCCTGCTGCTGGCCAAAATATCGTCTAAACGCAGTGCGGAAAAGGTGAACAAAACAGCTAACGATTACCACTAACAGCCTAACGCCTAACAGACTAACAGCCTAACAGCCTAACAGTCGTACTAACACCGAAAGAAAGAAAATGAAAAGCCAAGTGGACTAATCGACTACTTCCTCCTATACGAAAAACACACCACGTACACGCACGCACACACCCACCCATCGCAATCGCCTTGTGATTGATGATGACAACGCAGCAGCTTGTGGCAGGGACAGAGGCAGGAGCAGGGGCAGCAGCAGCAGCAGCGTCACCAGAGACAGCAGCAGCAGCAGAGGCAGCAGAACCTTCTACAGGGAACAACAACGAAGAGGCAGCAGCAGCAGCAGCAGCCATGACAGCAGCCACAACAGCAGCAGCAGCAGGAGGTGGTGGTGGGAAGCAGAGCAAGCACAGGTCGAGGTCATCCGCACGGTACGATGACGTCGAGAAGCAGCAGCGCAAGAGCCGCGCCATTGTCTCCATTCCCAATACGATAAAGCTGTCCATGCTGAACAGCGGACTGCTGTCGTTCGAGAGGATCAAGCTGGAGGCACGGGACGAGAACAACTCGCTGTCGAAGACGATACCCAACGGCCCCATCGACATCCGGCACTTCCTGAAGCTGTGCGACCTGCGGCGCAAGTTCCCGGTGCTGTACAAGCTGGAGTTCCAGACGGCCGCCAAGGTGGAGACGAACACCTGTCGGCATGCGCTGAAGAAGAACAACCAGGAGAAGAACCAGAACCCCAAGTGCATTCCATACGACTACAACAGGGTGGTGCTGGAGAAGGTGGGCGGCCTGCAGGACTCGGACTACGTGAACGCCTCCTACGTGGACAGCCTGCTCAAGCCGAACGCCTACATCGTCACCCAGGGCCCGGTGCTGGAGACGGTGGTCGCCTACTGGCGCATGGTCTGGCAGGAGAACATCAGCGCCATCGTGATGCTCACCAAGACCTTCGACTTCGCCAAGGTGATGTGCCACCAGTACTGGCCGGCCAACATGGAGGTGCACGAGACCTACGGCGACATCCACATCAACATCGTGCGCGAGGAGCAGCTGGCCAACTTCCACATCCGCACCTTCCGGCTGTACAAGAAGAACGAGCAGGGCGAGGTCTGCGACGAGCGGCTGATCCTGCAGTTCCACTATACCGAGTGGTACTCCCACTCGTGCCCCTTCTCCAACGCCCTGCTGGAGTTCCGCCGCAGAGTGCGCCTGGTCGTGGGCAACATCATCAAGGACGAGGACGACATGCGCGGCCCCATCCTGGTGCACTGCAGCGACGGCGGCGGTCGCTCGGGCGTCTACATGTCCATCGACGCCAACCTGGAACTGGCCGAGGAGGAGGAGTGCTTCAACGTCTTTGGCTACCTCAAGAAGCTGCGGCAGTCGCGGAAGGGCCTCGTGGAGAACGTGGAGCAGTACAAGTTCATCTACGACACCCTGGAGGAGCACATCATCTGCGGCAAGACCTGGTTCCCCGTCTCCGAGCTCTCGGACCGCCTCAAGGCCAAGGCCCGCCGCAACTCCGGCACGAAGCTGAACGAGTACCAGATGGAGTACGACCAGATCTGCAAGCAGACGCCGAGGTTCACCATCGGCGACTGTGCCGGCGGCCATCGGGCGGACAACAGGGAGAAGAACCGGGACGTGCTGTGCGTGCCGCCGGACAACTTCCGGCCGTACCTCACCTCCTTCCAGGGCAACGCCTTCACGGACTACATCAACTCGGTGTTCGTCGACGGCTACACGAAGCCGCGCGAGTACATCGTCACCGAGTGGCCCATGAAGCACACCCTGGGCGAGTTCTGGTCGCTGGTCTACGACCAGGAGTGCTCCGCGGTGGTGGTGCTCTGCCAGCCGCCCTCCCAGTCGCAGTCGTACCCCTCCTTCTGGCCGAACAAGTCCAAGATGGAGAAGTACGGCCCCGTGTTCTCCGTGCACTACGTCATGTCGAAGAGCTACACGAACATCAAGCAGTGGGAGTTTAAGATCAACAAGAAGATCGTCTCGCTCACGGAGATGATGGCCGGCGTGAAGGCCCCCACACGAACCGTCCAGCTGTTCCAGCTCACCTGCTGGCCGATGGGCCACAAGGTGCCCAGCTCGACCAACTCCCTGGTGTACCTGATGAACATGGTCGAGATCTGGCGCAACAAGGTCGACTACGGCCCCGTCTGCGTTGTCTCGCCCGATGGGCGCAGTCGGGCCGGTGTCTACTGTGCCGCGAATGCGTGCATCGAGCAGGTCATCCAGCACGGGGAGGTCGATGTCTTTCAGGCGGTCAAGACGGTGCGCCGCCACCGGCCGCAGCTGGTGGAGAACATGACCGAGTACAAGTACTGCTACGACCTGGTCCTGCACTACGTCCTGCACTTCCTCAACAAGAAGGACTGATCGGACGCGAAGGTTCTGCGCGACTTTTGTTATTTTTGGGCGCTCCATCGCCACAGCAGCAGCTGCAGCAGACGGAGAGGGAGCGACCCCCCAGCTCAGGACGATGCTTTAATGGTTAACAATGAGTGGTCCACATTTGATGCCGCCTAGAGAAGGGTTCTCTAGGGCACCGCCTTAAAGCAATAATACTGAGTATTTTGTTGTCCACTGAAACCATTTTGTTAACTCACTTTCTCCGAGCATCGAAATGAAATTTCACGCCCGCCAAGAGAAAAGCGAGTGCACTTTTTACTGGTCCCCGCGAGCCACCCACATGAGTGGCTGGACCATAGAGCAAAAACCTATACACTATATCTACATTTACATATATACTACATACCTACCTACCTACTATCTACATATACTATATACGCCTATTGATCTGAACTGTATGTGCCATTTGTGAAACCCTAGTTATTGTTGTTGTTATCAGAAGGAGGAGAAGGAGAAGAGAATATAACAGAACAGAGAGGAGAGTGATAGATGAGGAGAAGAGAGCAGAGTGATTGAGAAGAAGTGGAGGAAACTATTACGATTACCATTTATATTTATACATCTATAGATTATTATGATTACGTTTACTCTTAAAGAACTTGCTACCTGGGCAATTGTTGATATATATCTAAAAACTACACAAATACCTACACAAACATACATACATACACATATATAGGAATCTATTTATACATATATACAGATACACACAAAGATATACATATATATATATGAATGTTATGTACTGTTGTAAATGGAATGAAAACTGTTGGCGGAACTTTATTTTTTATTCATGTTAAAAAGAGAATATTTATTGCTACCAACACACAGACACAAAAACACACACACACACATCCTCGTACACTGAAAAAGTGAGAAAAACTTCAGGGGAATGAATGAAGAGAAGAGAACCAACTATATTATATACTATATACGATATATATTTATTATTTATTTATTAGAAAACACATAAGCAAGGAAGGATATGTTTTTGTATAATCATTTTCCTGTATTTTCGCATTTATGCACACACACAGACACACACACATACACACAGTGAAACCTACTTACATATATTGTTGTAACTGTAAAGGATTTTATTTTTTTAAATGTGACAAAAAATAGAGCCTGTATTTTTGATCGATTCAATGTCCAATGTCCACACATAGAGAAACATATAGCACAAAAATTGTATGGAATTGGGAGATGGAAGATAGAAGCGAAGAGAAGAGAAGAGAAGCGAAGGTGAAGAGAAGAAAAGGAACCAATAAGAAACAAAATGAAAATAACTTGGAAATTGTTTGTGTTTGTTTTCTATGGGGTTTTGGGTATTCATAGTTTCAGAATGGGAATGTAATGGATTGGATGGATGTTCTCTGGAAATCTGAGAAAATTCGCTGGAAATATTCATCAATGATTAATGTTTCCTTTCTGTATATTCGCTAAACCACAAAAATGTATTTGTATATAATCCATATAATGTCTTAGGTTTGGAATTCTCTCAGATCTCACTTGAGAATAGTTTGGGAAAACTAAGTACTTCAAAGAATTTTCATAGATAGATAAACAATGCCCCAAATGAAACGAATGTGCCATAAAAGTACAGTACAGTGCGTTTCGAAAAGATAAATCAATTGAAAATACAAAAGAAATCTTTAAAAGAATAAACTTTAAACTAATTTTTTATATTTTACATGTGTCTGTAGATGTAGATGAAGATGTCAGTAATTCATTATCTCGATACCTGACAAATATCCATATTTCAATAATTTTTTCTTACATTTGTCAGCACTTTTTTAGAAAAGATAGCTCAAATACTCACATACCTCAGAGAAATCACTTTTTTACTCTTTACTTGAGTACTAAAATGACTATTACAGCCACGTCGCGCACTGTCTATGCCTCATCGGAGATTATACAGATCTCTCTGTTGTACGTACACGTACATTGGCATTCCTCGACAGAGCCATAAATTCGAAATATCAATCAAAATTGAGATCAAAAGGGGCGGAGAGGTAATGGAATGGAAATTGGCAAATGGATTGGCATCGAGATATTCTCTACTATAAACAAAATCCAGACAACAGCCAGAGGGTCGATCCAGCCAGAGGGTCAGAGTGTCAGAGAGGGCCACAGCCATGAGCCATGAGCCATGAGCAACAATTCCATAATATAAACCCTGACCAGATTACGGTTTAATGCGTGCAAATCAAACAGAGGCGTTGTCCATCCATATAGATATGGCACTGCGATAAGGCACGGGCACGGGGGAACACATTGAGTGGGTGGATAGGGGGAGGGGGACTGAGTTGAGTGGCATGGAGTGGTGGAGAGGTTACTATAAAATCGATAAATGACAGCACACTTTGCTTTAGTCAGCAATAAAACCGTACGTAACCGAACGGTCGGCAATAATAGTAAAACTTCGTGGCTCGCAATGACATCAGCACAAAACTGGAGGAATGGTCCGGAAAAGCGGGAAAAGTCCGCGATATGAAATTGAAAAATTGTATAAAAATCTGACCCACTCGGGGAATTTAAGGCCAAGCGAAAATCGATCTGGCAACTGGCAGAAAAGAAAGTTTTTCCACATAACTCATACAGCGGGATTTTCCAGCATTTTCCTCTCTGTCTTTTCAATTGTGGGAAAAACGCTGCATGCAGCGTGCAAATTTTCGGCTGCTGCCACCGAATTTTATGCCAAATACGCCAGACAAATAAACCAATTAGTTTTTTGTTTTTCTGGAAATTTATATTTACGAGCTATTAATACAAAAGGCAGCCAAAACAGCAGCAGCCAAAACAGCCACAGCAAAACAGCGGAATTTTTGGCACACGCAGAGGGGCAGGGAGGGGGAGGGATGAAAGCAGATGCGGGAGGGAGGACAACAATTAAGTTTTAGTTAATTAAAAAGTCAGTGGCAATTAATTTCGGGGCTCTGCCCGAACAATTTATGGCACACACATAAAGTTATGAAAGCGAATCGCAGTGGATTAGCAGAGTGGAATTTTATGGCCAGCAGGATTGGTGGATCGAGAGGAGGGGAGGGGAGATACAAGGACATTTGGCAGAAGGAGGCTTAAAGTGCGTATTACTAAAGCATTAGTGAAAGCAAAGCAGTCATCTGTCAATAAGGAATTAACAACCTGGCAACGCCTAGGTGATATTTTGCAACACTGCATTGTTTAAGTGTTGTAAGTGCCACCAATACGCTACAAAAAGCTGAGAGGCTAAACTACTTGAGTCGTCGATAAATCTGTGGTGTACTTTAAGAGGTTTTCCGCTTAGTGGCTGCTAAACTTCTTGAATAAGAACTTCACATGCGAAATCACTATTTAATGGCAGCCACATTTGCCCCAGAGAGAGAGAGAGACGGAGATAGAGAGAGAGGGCAAAGAGAGCGAGTGTGTCTCTGGTATTGTCTTGCGTTGGGGCTTCGAGTTGTTAGCACACATGTTTACAATAAACCCGGCCAGCCAGGCAGTCAACTGGAGTGCCAACAAACCAAATGGCAGCTGCATAGCCCCAGACATGACAGCCTCTCAGTGTGCGTGTGCGTGTTCGTGTGTGTGTACAACAATAGACATTAAGCAAATGCTAGACACAAATGCATTGCTGCGTGGGAGTACTCTATGGCTCTATGTATAGATGTGAATGGCTGGCAGTCTGAAGGCAAAGACAGTCACTTAGTCAAACGGGCAACCATTTTAATTTGTCAGTCATCCTCAGAGCCAAGTGCAGTGCCTCCTTCTGCATGTGTGTGTGTGTGTGTGTGTGTCTGGGTTCGAACTATTTGTATTGTGTGCATGTCAAAGTCGTCGTGTTAACATTAATTAAATCTATAGCCTGACAAGCACAATACTTCACTTCCCATTGCCATTGTCTTCTGCTGCTGATGCTGTGTGTCTCTCTCTCTCTCTCTCTGTCTCTCTGTATTGAATTATTGGTTTTGATTCGAAATTTTTCATTAACTATTTCCCACTCAAAGTTTATCGGTCTCTCTCTTTCTCCTCTGGGGAATGCCACATACTTGTCATAGCTGTTTAAATATTGCAAAGCTTTTGTTTTAATTGGAATTTGTTACCGCACGCTGAAAAGTACATATGCCAAGTCCCGATATTTCAATGCGATTTTGCAGGCAGTTTCCTTCCATGCAACTGCTGTTTCCATTAATAACTAATGCCGTGCCTCAATCATTCCATTTAAAGATGGCCCAGAGCTGAAGCTTATTTCAAATTAATTGAAAACGAACTGTGAAAAGTGGAGAAAGAGAGGGAAGACTGCCCCTAGCGCAAAGGTAGAACAAAAGTAGCACACAAAAGGCATTTGTTTAATTATTTAAATTTAATTTCATGTCATATCAAATTAGTGCCACTCATTTTCACCCCCAAGCACGTGGAAAGCATGTAAAGGCCGCACCAGAAGGCAGACCCCCCAACCCCCCATCCACCCACACAATTATGCACTGCACACATACATATGTGTGTGTTCCCCTCTCTCTCTCTGTGTGGGTCTGTGTGAAAGGCCAACACTTTTTAACTCATTTCCATTACGTGCCCCAGCCGTTGCCCCAGCCGTTGCCCAGCCGTTGCCCCAGCCGTTGCCAGTGTTCTCTCTCTCTCTCTCTGTTGCTGCAAGGACTCTGGCGTTTATAAATGGCAAAATGTTTATGCATTATGCCACCAACAACATATTATTATTATTCTTATTATAAACTCATTTCGCTGCCCCGTCAATGCTCACGTATGTAGGCTCCAGCAGGGTGGGGGAGGGGCAGAGCTCCCGTATGCGTGACTGAATGCCGACAAGTGTGTGCACAAAGGTGTGTAATAGGCATCACTGGAGAAAGAGAGGGAAAAAGAAAAGGAGCAGGCAGGGGGAGTGGCTGGAATGGAGAGTGAAGGCAACAGCAAACACAAGTAGACGCTGCATAATTGAATTAGCTAAACAACAAAACAAAACCAAATGAGAGAGAGAGACCCGGACCAGGCCAACAAAATGGCTCAAACAAAGGCCAATAATGCAATCTGCAATCTGCAATTGCTGCAGCATGTAGAGGGGGAGTGGCAGGTGGCATGTGGCAGCCACTTTGGGGAGTCTATGGACTGCAGCTCTTTGGGGCAACCGAAACCGAAATAAATCTTTTAAAATGCTTCAAGGCATTCCCAGTTAACTGTTTTCCCACTTTAACTTCGAGTTTCCTGCAATTTCCTTGCTTGAGGTATTTTCTATAAATTTTATTCCCCTAATTAATCAGCAATTTGCATCCAATTTTTGTTTGTAAATTGTAAATTCATTTCCAAATAAATCAATTTCAATTGTCGTTTCCGTAAATAATTTTATTTGATATTTATTTGTTGGAATTGTTGTTGTTTTGTACTCGGCAATTTGTTGTTTATTCATTGCGAACGAGCAAATAATTGTGAATCAACAACAACAATTATAATCAAATATTTATTGATTTTGATTCGCCTAATGGCCATATGCCAGATCTGCCACGAATAATACCAATCGCCACACGGCAGCGGCAGACGGCAGACTGCCGCATGTGGCATGCACCATGCACCTGCACAATACGCACACACAAAAAGCAGTCGCTAGTCACTAATTATGTAATACACAAACCGCACAAAACATTTGCCACCACCAAACGGAAAAGCGGAAGAGCGGCAAAGCGGAAGTTGGGAAATTGCATTCATTATACATTGTACCAGGGGGGATTGTACAGCGGGGAAGGGGGGCGAAAAGCATTGAAAGGTGTGCTTAAAAATGATATATATTTAAATCAAATATTTTCATATTATTTTCATAATTTAAGTGGGAAACACTTTAATTTTCATGCTTCTACTTCCGGTTCAAAGTGCTGTTTTCTATGTAATATTTATCCATGTTTCATCAGAGAAGAATCTAAGTAGAATATATCTTTAGGACGTTTCTTTACTGGTGCAACGACTGCACCCATCAAGTGGCCCTAGCGACCCCAGAAGAAGACTGTTACGTGCGCGGATCCCAGGCAAGAACGCAGCCGACCGACCGAGGAGCGCTGCCGCATAACACGCGACTCGTTAACTGAACTGAGATAGGTGTTGGACTAGTAATTCGAGCAAAAGTATAACCAATCAGACTAAAAGAACTAAACAATTTCTAATTATGAGAAAGATGTGAGAGTTTCAGTAGGGACTAAAAACTAGGAAGGGAGTTAGGAAGGGAAGGAAGGATAGGAATTATCAGTAACGGCTCAACAAGTCAGAGCTATCTACTTCACCCTCGATCAAGTTGTGCCCAAAAATCACACCAAGCATTTTCCTACAATTAGCTAAGCTTACAAGACGGATATGAAATAATTGTTTAAAAAATAGTCCTTTGCAGTAAATAAAGAGAAAATATTATGTTAATATTCCTTTAGATCTAAATAAAGTCTTTAAGAGCCATCATTGCTTCATATTATAACCCCTAAGTCTTCACAATTCCGAAAATAAACCGAATATGATTCAGTACTACATCTCCTTCTAAGATTACCCAAAGCAACACTTGGCTTTATGCTAACCATCTCCACTAAAGATCTCTTAGTCCATAAACCATAGTCTTGAAGATTCAGTCGCCCACTACTCATAACTATTGTACATTTATGTATATGTTTAACCATCCAGTACTAATTCAAAATATAATTATGAGAGATAATCCATAGCCCACACTCTCCTCTCTCCATTCTCTCTTCATAACAGACACAAAGCAGTGGCAGAGCAGGGGAGTGGAGGAGAGGGAAGGAGCGACAGTAGTTGTAGCCCGCAGTGCATACTAAGCTTCAGAAATATTTAATTAAATATTAAACTATAATTTGATTATTTTACACGTAAAGTTTCAAGTTGTTGGGGCGTTGCAGAAATTGTTAATGACATTCAGGTTCAGGTTGTTGTCAGGGAAGAGAGAAGAGAGATTGAGGGGGAGCAGGAGAGGGCTCTAGAAACTTTTTCTCCACTAGTCCAAACTTTTTTGCGGCTTAGTGCTGGTAAGCGTGCGTGGGTGTACGCGTACTGCATGTGCTAGTGCTGTAAAATGCACAAAAGCGTAATTAAATACATAATGAACAAGGGCCAAACAAAATATATAAACAGTGCCACAGCCAGTGGCAGTCCTAGGGGTAGCAGGGGGTAGGGGTTGGGGTTCGCTGCATATCAAATGTGTCTCATCTGTGTAGTGAGTAGTGGGTGGTGGGCTGTTGGGGGTGTAGCAGGGTTGGGAGTGTATTACATACTGAAAAAGCTTTACAAAATTTGTTCAACAACTAAAAGAGTGGGGAGGGGGCAGAGGGGTAGCTGGAGAGGCAGCTCATTATAATGGAACAACAAAAGCGGCAAGCAGCAAGCGGCATGCAGCATGCGGCAAGGAGTTGCTCATTTTTCGTAGTTTATTGTGGAAATGCATCAACGAAATTTGTTAACTCCTGTTTTTGGCTCTCTCGAAATTAACTGAAAATGCAAAAACAAAGAATTGTCTTTGTCTTTTAGTGGCGCTCTCTTTGCTCTCTTCGGGCTGTGGCAAGTTTGCTCTGTGGCATGCCGCACAAACACATAAGCACTTTATTAAATTTACTTAGCAACACTTTTTTGAGAAGATTTCTTAGAGTCCTTAAGCAGTGGTTTAGACTTGCAAAGACACTCAGAGAAACGAGGTAGCAGTTGGGGAAATTAACATTAAAAAATGATAATTTAAAGATCTAATTGTTAAGTTCTTGTCGGCCCTACTTGGACTGGAAATGTGATTGTAAATGTATGACTTGTTTAAGCCCAAACATCGTGGCCAAATCTCTCGTTTTTTTTCGCTCTCTGCACTTATCACACTGGCCACAAATCCTGACCTGGCCTGCTGCTGTCAGTTGCCACTATCCATCATCATCAGGCTCGACTCGGCTCGGCCAGCTGCCTGCATATTTAATGGCCACTCCAAGGAGTCCAAGTCCGAGTCCTGCGGCTGAGACTGAGCCTCGTGCTGCTCCTGCCCCTGCTCGTGATCTCTCTCCCACTTAATTAAAATTACAAAGCTCAGCCCTGGCTCAGGTCTGGCAGCTGCTGTCAAGGAGATGGAAATGGAGACTCTCCCCCCCTTTGTCATGGCCTAAATTGCCAACATGTTTGCCTCACTTATTGTTTGTTGGTTTCCGGGGGGGTTTCGGGGCATATGAAAACACTTTTCGATTTTAATTGAAATTTATTGTATTTGTTGGCTGCAGCATGCAACATAATGCAATTGCAGGCATCGATTACTAAACAGAAGGCTCCTCAGAGACGTTCATTGTGTACATATATCCTGTGATTCGAATCAAGGAGCGATTGGGGATGATTGGGGGCAATTGGGGGCGATTGGGGGCGGGTAGCCGCATGTAATAAACATAAATGATATTCAATTATGTTTACCTATTCGAATATTCAATGAATAATTGTTATTATTTGATGTCGTCCCAAGGGAGGGGCCAAGATATCAAACTCTCAATATACTTCAAGTATTTCTTGGCCTGCATGCACAAATTGGTCAAAAGGGGAATCTAATAAGGTTAAATCACACACACACACACACACACATGGAGGAAAATGAAGTTCTGGTTAAGCAAACCAATTGGAAAAGCAGCAGATGAAAGGAGCAGGAGGGAAAATAGCTTGCATTTGACAGTCTAAAGGATAAATTTAAGAAAATTGCAACAGAATGCAAAGGGAAATGTTTCCAAATTAATCATTTCCAGCAAGACAAGAATTTATCATAGATAGAAATCATTAGAGAGGACAGAGAACTCTCTGCATTAGCTTTGGCTTTGGCTTTCATTACAAATCGATTTTTAATGCATTTTAATATAAATTCCCAGATTTATTTACCCTCAAAGGCCCTCAATGAAAATTCGCTTTAAAATCTTTAAATTAAGTTTTCAAAGGATCAGCTCCTGCCACTGGCAGACCACTGCCGCAAGCCCCCCAACCAAAGGCTGTCCTAACCCATCCTCTCCTCTCCCGTCCTCTCCCTGGGCTCAACTCTAATGAGAATTATGAACCGCGACTAAAGCGTCAAAGGTGAACGAAAGAGAGAGAGAGAGAGAGAGAGCGGGAGAGAGATTTCATGGGAAAAATGTAAATGAAACATATCGTGGATCGAAAAACCAACTGCGAAAAACCAGATGGAAGCACAGGGATATACACTATACACTGTACAGTGTGCACTATACATATACATATGTAGATGTAGATATATGTATGTGTGTAACCCTACTCCCTACACACGTATGCATAAATTTCACGCTCAACTGAATGGCGCTCCCAATGATGGGCTGTAGCGGTGGTTGGGGGGATAGCTGGGAGGGGTGGCTGGGGGGCTGGGGCTGGGGCTTGGGCCATGTCTGGGGTGATGACGATGCTGACTTGTATGTTGTATGCGTAATGTAATATGAGTATGTTCCGCGATGGATGCGGAAATCTGCACAAAGGAGAGCTTTCAAAAACAAGAGACAACGAGAGCGAGAGAGAGAGAGAGAGCGAACGAGAGTGGGTTTTGGGGGTTAGACAGTTAAATAGACAGGCCTGACAGGTTGGTCGGGGGGCGTGCAAAAATTCTGGCAATGCCATCATTAATCTTTATTTGCACCCCCTACCACCGCCCTCCTCCCGCGTTTCTCCAGCATCCCTCGTGGTGGTGGATGCTGCTCCTCCTTCATCCTCCCGACGGACGCGTGAATAATTTAGCTACCTAATAATAAATCATTGCAGCCTGTGCATTAGTTGACTGTCTCTCTCTCTTCTGCCTATCTGTCTCTCTCTATCAACCACACACACACCCACTCACACACACACCTACTTACATGCAGACGACACCCATACAAACAGACAGACAAAGAGACAGACACCAAAGCGGAAGTGCAGAGTTACATGCTTAAATGCTTATCAAATTTTATGCTACGTCCCTCTGTGTAAGCGACTCTCTCTCTCTCTCCCTCTCTCGCTCACTCATCCTGTCAGGACCCTCGCCTCGGCTCCACTAATGAGCATTAATTAATTGCCACGTCTGCAAATGGGCCGAGTGTGCCGCCACGCCCACCTTAAAGCCAACGCGTGGCGCTGTAAAAGGTTTAGTCCTGAATTCAGGAGGTTAATTTTTGCGTATGATTCAATGAAACATTCACTGATGACTGTGTACATATGTGTTCCGGGAAATGATTACTGGGGTTACGGAGTTTTTTTGTGGAATTCTGAATCCTTCCTGGGTTACATACCCAATGACTGTGGGTGGCAGAAAGGCTTAAGTGCCGTCAATGTGTTTGTTTTTGTAAATGATTAAAAATTGGGTAGACTCAAAGGTGGAAGAAAGGTGAATGAATCTGGGACTTAAACCAAACCTTTGGGGAAGGAGAGTCTTCAAAGGTTTATCTATGTGAATGACTCAACATTAGGTATACGGAAGGTAGAGTTTTGGGAGGAGAAAGATGTGAATACCATTGCCGATCAAGTTAAATAATACAAAAGCCATAGAGCGAATATAATCCTAAGATTGAAATGATCGGATGAGATCTAACAATGCAATGATTTGGTTCAAACATGAACACATTATTGTGTCCAAAAATACTGATGTTTGCATTCAATCAGTTGGCCACTCGCAGTACCGATGCACCCGTTCCGTGGGTAATGCTCAACAACTGATTCTCCAAACATCGAGAATCTCTTCTATTAACAGCCATTCCTCACTTGTCAAATCTCTCCAAGAATTCCCCTTCGTTGACAAACTTTTACTCTGGTAACTTTCCTGCCAAAATTGGCAACCATTTGACTCTGTCATCGCCATAGGAAAACCACTTCCTGTGTGTGCGGCGTGGCATGCCACATAATTACCACGGGAGCAGTGTTTTAAACTCTGTTCTGTTGTTTAAAACTCTCTTCATTTTGTTCCCGAAAAAATGTTAGCCACATTATTTGGATTTTTCAATGGAACAAACATTTTGTACATTTTGGTGTTTTACTCGTTTGAAAAAAGGAATTTTCGGCAAACAATAAAAACAATTTGCAGAATTTTCTATGCAACATAATTTGATTACTTTGCCAAATAGAACAAATTGCAGCAGTAAAAACTGACAAAAATGTTTGCTTCATGAAGGATAGGGTGGTAAAGAGGGGTAGAGGGCGGGGGGTAGTGGTAGTATGCTGAAAAATACCTTCAACAGAAGATGGAAATTGCATTTGGCCAGTGAATAGGAATTTTAATTAAACACTGAACGGCAAAGAGGCATCCAAGAGGCATCCCAGGGCCAGAGAGTTCTTCTACTTGCAACAAATTATTGCCTCAAAATTTCTGACAAAAACACGTTGACACCTTGCCCCAATAACAAAACCTGAAAGGAGCATCCAAGGGAAGAGGGGAGGGGTTGCGGTGTGGCAGGGGACGGATGCCATAGAATATGTTAAAATATTTGGACATCCATTTGCAACTTAGTTTGCGTTTTCCGGAGAATGCAATAAAATATTTAAATGCACAATCAATAAACCTCTCCCCTCCCCCACACCCCTTCCCCTAAAAGACATTCAGCTTGGCATTTATTTCCCTTTTCTGTTCATTTATTCGTCTTTTCTCGTCTCTCGTTTTTGTTGTGGAAATTTATATTCTAGAGATCGGAATTGCAGTTTTCGGACTGGTTCTGCGGTCAATGGCAGTGCCAAAATGGCAAATATTTTCAATTAAAAATGTTTCCCCCTACCCCAACCCCTAGTGTCAGTCCCTGTCCCTGTCCCATCCCCCGTGCTGTCCCTTGTGTCGCTTTAATTGTAGTCGTTACCAGGTAGGCCCGACCCCCGATCCCCTGTACGCCCCAAATTGTTGCATAATCGAGTGGGAAAAGTTTCAAATTTTATTGGAATTCGTTTTGTGAGAAATGTGAGGAATACTCCGCCTGTTAAGGATATCCCTGGCATTCGGTATTCCATGTTTGGGGCATCAATTTACAAATTATGCTCGTTCCGATTGTGTGTAATCTGTCAAACGAACTTTCATTTAATTTCTATTTATAGACTCTTGGCTCTGGCTCTTGGCTCTTTCCCTCGGAGAAATCTCCAAACAGGGGGCAAAGGCGATTGGGAAAAACGAAACGGGGAAACGGGGCGAAAAAAACTGGGAGAATACCTGGGATTTAAATGCTATTTACACAGCTTTTGTCTGGCCAATAACATGCGCCAAAAGTAAAGCTCAAATCCAAGCAACAGAACTACAGAGAGGACCCACAGGAGGAGGAGTGGGCAGGGGGCGGGGGGCTGGTGTAGAACTAGAACCGCCTCGTAATGCCCCGAAATAGTGTTGACCCTTTCGCCTTTGTCTGGGGGCACGTATGAAAGGGCTAAAAATGTGACACTAAGGGAATGGCAAGCGAATGGGGTGGGACAGAGGGGGACAGGGGGTGGGTGCTTTGGTTAAGGGCCATACCAAAGCTGGCCGAGATTCAACTGGAAATTGTGCACACCTGTCGACAGACAGACAGACAGATACCCAAGGGGGAGAAGGGGGCAGGGGGATGATAGTCGTGTAGCTATGGGACTGGCAGCAATTCCCGGTTCAGGCCCATGGCAACGTTATTACCTTGACACATGTGTAACGGCTTTGTTTTCCTTACTTTCTTTTTTTTCTCTGTCTGTCGTTCGCTTCTCTCTCGGTGTTTTCCTGTATTCAACAGCAAAAGCGGCTTTTGTTCGGCTCTCTCCCCTGCAGGGAGGGGGCGGGGCTGGGCCTACCTTCTGACCCGTTCACACTCGGAAAAGGCCTAGCGTGTTGCTAATGCATGTTGAGTCGAGCTTAAGACACAATTTCAGTCTGCTGGAAAAGATTTGGGGCCCCACCTTTGATGTTCACCCAAAGGGCAGGAGCATCAGGAAGGAGGCAGGTAGGATGGGAGGAGCTCTAGCTGCCGAAATCCATTTAACAATTTCCTCATTTTCAATCAGGAAAGACAGCAAGAAGGGAATTCGTTGGCTCGGAATGATTAAGCATGGAGTTTGGGGCATACCCTGGAGATATATGGGACACTGTTATGATTGCACACACCCCTAATCCTGTACAGAAACAGAGTACAGAGAGAGAGAGAGCGATCCTGATGAATCTTTGGTTCTCTCTTAACCTGTGAAAAACTTCTCCTGTGATCCCATCAAGAATCTCGTTATATAAGCTCCTAAGTGCACCATCAAAAATCATTCAGACTTCAAACACCAACCGATTTAATGCACTTTTGTGCTAAAAAACTACCGTGGCAAGTCCATTCTTCTCTCTCTCTCTCTCTCGCTCTCTGCCACACACACTAAGCCAAATATTCCCCATGCAGCAGCAGGAGAAGCAGGAGAAGAAAATTGATGAAATTGATTTCCACATTGGCAATTTTCTAAGCGGACTCACGTTTTCACCTGACAACTGCAACCCCGTTGACCTCTTGTCCCCATGGACTCCAATCTGCTTCTCTCTCTCCCTCTCTCTCTCTGTCGCTTTCCCTACACCATAAATACTTTGGCCAAACATTTTGTCATCCATCTTGGACCAAGCCACGTCCAGGTCCCTGTCTATTAGTTGCTCCTGCAGCAGCTCCTTCGCCGTGCGGCCCCTCTGGGCTCAGACGTCGCCATCAACACGGGCATCCATTTCCCAGACTCAGACTTTGCTTCAATCCTGACCAGCAACTGCAGCAGCAGGGGAGTTGCTGCCACGGCACGGGGTTACTGCAAGCCGTGATCCCACTGATTTTTTTGTTGCCTCACGTTTACCTTGTATATTTTTTCGTCTTTTTTGCTGCTTCCTTGACTGTTGCAACAAATTGTGTGCTCTGCAGCAGGAGCAAAAGGTTGCCAGAAGGAATGGGAGTGGCATTGGGGGAGTGGGGGAGTGGCACTAACGACAGTTTATAAAATATTCAACCTGCCTGCCAGACGGCGACGGCGACTGCCTCTGCCTCTGCCTCTGCCACTGCTCTTGGCCTGGTCTGGCCTCGACTGGCTCTTGGCTGCTGGCTGCCTGCTGCCTGTCTTGGTAGCTAAAAGTTTTTAATGAATTTTTCAGCAAGCTAATCGAAGTCAATGTTTGTTGAAAAATGCATTAAATAACGTGGCACGTGTGCTCAACGCGTCGTATGCGCAATGTCCCAATCAATTTGCAATTGAGACCAGCAAAAGACATGTTGACACATCCCCCCAACCTGCCCCCCTGCCCCACTGCTCCTGCCACAGAATTTACCAAGAAATGAAGATTTAATTTGGCTTTCCGTCTGCCAGTTTTCGACTTTTAAATGTCAGCTAGGAAAAGGTCAGAGAGAGTCAGAGGCAGACGGACGGAGATCTGTGCGGCTTCTGTGCCTAACCAGCCATATGAACAGCTCTTCTTTCTCTCTTCCTTTTTCCATCTTTTCTCTCTTCTGCTGCTTATCAAATTTGCAATTCAAATTTCGGAATTTTCTGCTTGGCGGATATGTGAGAATTTTTGTTGTTGGCAAGAGACCAGCAAAGGGTAAGAAGGGTAGGGACAGGGCTAAGGGTTTCTCCCAATGATAAGATAAATATTTTATTGTAAGTGCAGCAGGAAGAAAACTCTTTGGAGTTTTTCGAGTGTGTTTTTCCGCGTTTCAAATTGATTTTTATCTGAGGAAAGCTGCCGCTTGGCAGGCGGACAGGCAGGCAGGAGATCTGACAGGAAAACATCCTGGAAAAAATTGCAAAAATTAAAGTTAAACAGCCGCTGTCCAGGGCGCATGGCGTATGCGTGATTTCAGAGAAAGAGCGATGGCGGAGGGGTGGTAAAAGAGGGTGAATGGGTTAGGCTAGGGTAGAGACTACTTGTAATTAACTTTCTCAAAGGACGATGTTGGGCAGCGCATAACTGAAATATTTATCCAATTAATTTCTACCTTGGTTGCCAAGCAATTTATTGCAACATTTTCATTACACTCCACTGCCACTGCCACATGCCCCATGCCCCTTGCCCCTTGCCTCTGCTACTACTAGTTCGTGGCATATTTTCACTGGTTTGTGTTTGCTTTAGTTCATTGCATCTCTCCTATATCTCATTTTGTTTCTGCTTCTGGGATGCTTCTGGGATGCTTATCTTTGGCTGCTGTTGCACGTTGCACGCTGCTTTCTGCTGCTGCCTTCTGCTGGATGCACCTTGTGCCAGGCAGTGTCCCCGGGGCTGTTATTTCAGTTGCACTTCTCCCACTCTATCTCCCACTTTTCCGTCTTTGATTGCTAACTCCTGGCACTCCTCCGCTCCACTCCTCCGCTTCGCCGCTCCGGTTTCCCTTTAAGTAAGCGCCTCAATTATAGACTCAGACAGAGAGACTGACAGACTGACGAAGGGACTGGCGGACAGCCGGACAGGCGGAGAGACGTCGAGTAATGCGAGCAACTGATGAAAGAGGCAACGCAAGGATTTCTCTGCTATTTCAGGCGTGGCAAGAAAAAAAAGCTCTGGGAAAATGAAGCTGCGGCTGAGCTGCGGACTTATAAGTAGGGGGTTAAGTACCCCGAGGCGAAAGCGAACTTCACTCCCCCTCCCTGTGTATGCTCTGCAATTGAGCTTTGGGTAAATAGTTTGCCTGGTTTCAGTTGGCATTTGATTGGTAATCATGGCCAAAGGCCCCCGCCGGGCATTACAATTGCAAGGTTCGAGATGCAAGTTGCAAGTTGCTAGTTGCAAGATTCAAGGGAATGCGAAAGGGGTTTTTTGCTGGTCTCTAGAATTTCTTTGATGTTCATCTGAAACTTTTACTATTTTTATAGAATTTCTAGTGCATAATATCTTTGACAGGAGATTTCAAATTAAAGAGAGAAGAATTTAAGATGTATAAAAAAAGATTATAATTATAATTTGATCCAAATAAAATGATAATGATATGTAGATATAATATAAATCAAAAAAAATATCCAAAAATTATAAACAATAATAAATAAAATATAAAATATGGTCTTAAGTATGGTTGAAACTCACCCTTCTATTTTAGTTGACTTTTTCTTGTCTTTGCTGCTCTCTTTCAATCTTTCTCGTTCGTTGTCAGCGATAAACGCAAAAAGAAACAACACAAAAGTTCAATAGTACTTTTATTTCCGCTCTTTACTTAGTTCTTGCGGTACATTTTATTGTTCTTCTGACTCGCATTTGATCTCGCGCACTTAACACTCACTCACTTTTTGTCCCTATAGCCTTTATCTTCTTACCGCTCTTTTTATACAAAGTTCTAGCGGGATTATGGCCTCTTATTTTTTCACTCACATTTACACTCACTTTTTGGACTCAGCTGCCATTCCATTGGCATCGCTGATACGCATTGCGCTTTGTATAGCCGCTCTTTCTTCAGTTTCTGCGGTATACTTCATTTTTTTTTTTCACTCACTTTCACTCACTCACTTTTTATTTCACTCACTAAAAAAAACACTCAGCTGCCATTCCATTGGCATCGCTGATACGCATTGCGCTTTGTATAGCCGCTCTTTATTCAGTTTCTGCGGTATACTTCATTTTTTTTTTTCACTCACTTTCACTCACTCACTTTTCATTTCACTCACTAAAAAAAACACTCAGCTGCCATTCCATTGGCATCGCTGATACGCATTGCGCTTTGTATAGCCGCTCTTTATTCAGTTTCTGCGGTATACTTTATTGTTTTTTTTTTTTTACTCACTCACTTTTTATTTCACTCACTAAAAAAAACACTCAGCTGCCATTCCATTGGCATCGCTGATACGCATTGCGCTTTGTATAGCCGCTCTTTATTCAGTTTCTGCGGTATACTTCATTTTTTTTTTTCACTCACTTTCACTCACTCACTTTTTATTTCACTCACTAAAAAAAACACTCAGCTGCCATTCCATTGGCATCGCTGATACGCATTGCGCTTTGTATAGCCGCTCTTTATTCAGTTTCTGCGGTATACTACTTTTTTTTTCACTCACTTTCACTCACTCACTTTTCATTTCACTCACTAAAAAAAACACTCAGCTGCCATTCCATTGGCATCGCTGATACGCATTGCGCTTTGTATAGCCGCTCTTTATTCAGTTTCTGCGGTATACTTTATTGTTTTTTTTTCACTTACTTTCACTCACTCACTTTTCATTTCACTCACTAAAAAAAACACTCAGCTGCCATTACATTGGCATCGCAGATACGCATTGCGCTTTGTATAGCCGCTCTTTATTCAGTTTCTGCGGTATACTTTATTGTTTTTTTTACTCACTTTCACTCACTCACTTTTCATTTCACTCACTAAAAAAAACACTCAGCTGCCATTCCATTGGCATCGCTGATACGCATTGCGCTTTGTATAGCCGCTCTTTATTCAGTTTCTGCGGTATACTTTATTGTTTTTTTTTTTTTACTCACTCACTTTTTATTTCACTCACTAAAAAAAACACTCAGCTGCCATTCCATTGGCATCGCTGATACGCATTGCGCTTTGTATAGCCGCTCTTTATTCAGTTTCTGCGGTATACTTCATTTTTTTTTTTCACTCACTTTCACTCACTCACTTTTTATTTCACTCACTAAAAAAAACACTCAGCTGCCATTCCATTGGCATCGCTGATACGCATTGCGCTTTGTATAGCCGCTCTTTATTCAGTTTCTGCGGTATACTACTTTTTTTTTCACTCACTTTCACTCACTCACTTTTCATTTCACTCACTAAAAAAAACACTCAGCTGCCATTCCATTGGCATCGCTGATACGCATTGCGCTTTGTATAGCCGCTCTTTATTCAGTTTCTGCGGTATACTTCATTTTTTTTTTTCACTCACTTTCACTCACTCACTTTTCATTTCACTCACTAAAAAAAACACTCAGCTGCCATTCCATTGGCATCGCTGATACGCATTGCGCTTTGTATAGCCGCTCTTTATTCAGTTTCTGCGGTATACTTTATTGTTTTTTTTTTTTTACTCACTCACTTTTTATTTCACTCACTAAAAAAAACACTCAGCTGCCATTCCATTGGCATCGCTGATACGCATTGCGCTTTGTATAGCCGCTCTTTATTCAGTTTCTGCGGTATACTTTATAATTTATTTTTTTCCCTCACTTTCACTCACTCACTTTTCATTTCACTCACTAAAAAAAACACTCAGCTGCCATTCCATTGGCATCGCTGCTACGCATTGCGCTTTGTATAGCCGCTCTTTCTTCAGTTTCTGCGGTATACTTTATAATTTATTTTTTTCCCTCACTTTCACTCACTCACTTTTCATTTCACTCACTAAAAACACTCAGCTGCCATTCCATTGGCATCGCTGCTACGCATTGCGCTTTGTATAGCCGCTCTTTCTTCAGTTTCTGCGGTATACTTTATTGTTTACTCTTTTCACTCACTTTTTTTAATTTTCACTCACTTCATTTAGGTTTTGCATTTCAAAATAAAAAAAAACACTCATATGCCGTTCCTTTGGGTTTCCTATTAGCCTTTGCGTTCAATATTGCCGCTTTATTTAGTTATTGCGGTACGCTTTTTTGCATACATCTTATTTCGTACACTTTTTCATACATCTTATTTCGTACACCTTTTTCATACACACCTCAAGACGAACAATTTAATTGATGAGCGCTTCGAACGGACCGGGAGGAACTAAAACCGTAGATTAGATAGAACTCTAGCTGCGTGGGCAGCTTAAAGAAGCTTTCTAGGATCGAGAGAACCAAAGAAGTTAGTTGATGAGAGCGATGCAGCAGAGCAGCGTGGGCAGCAGTTCAAGCTCAGATCTCACACAGAAAACGAGAGCGAAAGCTCCTGCAGGCGATCACAGATAACGAATATAGGTCAAGGGCTCTCGCTCTCTCACCTATTTTATCTTTCCCTACCTACTGCATGGCGGTGTCAATGTAATGCCCTAAAGCTTAATGAGAGAGTTATATTTGATTCCATCTCTTCACTGCTGGCAATGAGAGAAGTGCAATGCCCAGCAGCAGGACAAACAATTAAGAGCGCACCTTTGCTGAGAGGTTTTTGTGTTTTTTGTTGTTTCTTTGGCTACTGATTCTGTGGGGGGAGGGGGGAGGGGGGAGATAGGAGATGATCCACTATAGGCAAACTGTAATAACTCGAAGAGTTCTTATTTTTGATTCTCTCTTCCTACTTCATATGGTGTTAGTACAATGATCTGAAGGAAAAGTAAAGAGCGCAGCAGCTTTTGCATTAGAAGAGCGCTTGTAATTGTTTTTGTCTTTGGCGTATGCATCGTTGTTGTTGCTGACATAAGCCAGCTTGACCATAGAATAAATATCTTAATACAAAGAGTTATATTTGATCCCTTCTCTTTGCAGCTGGTACTAGAAGTAGTGCAGGGCGAACAATTAAGAGCGCACCTTAGCTGAGAGGTTTTTTTGTTTGTTTTTGTTGCTTTGGCTGCTGCTTCTGTTTGGGGAGGGGGGAGATGGGAGCTGATCCACTACAGGCAAACTGTAATAATTTGATGAGTGCTTATTTTTGATTCTCTCTTCCCACTGCATATGGTGTTAGTACAATGCCCTGAAGCGGGGGCGAAAAGTAAAGAGCGCAGCAGTTTTTGCATTATGAGAGTGCTTGTATTTGTTTTTGTCTTTGGCGTATGCATCGTTGTTGTTGTTGCTGCCTACCAATTCTTTGCATGGGTGGAATGGGAGACGCGGAGTGCGGGGATTACGTAAGTCAGCTTGACCATAGAATAAATATCTTAATGCAAAGAGTTTTATTTGATCATCTCTCTTCACTGCAGTTAATGGAAGTTGTGCAGGGCGAACAATTAAGAGCGCACCTTGGCCGAGAGGTTTTTGTGTTTGTTTTTGTTGCTTTGGCTGCTGCTTCTGTATGTGGAGGGGGGCGATGATCAACTACAGGCAAACTGTAATAATCTGAGGAGTTCTTATCTTTGATTCTCTCTACGCACTGCATGTGGCGTGAGTGCTCGAGTGATCTAAAGCGTGGGAGAAAAGTTGAGAGCGCAGCAGCTACGGCAAGAGCGGCATTGTGGGGAGCTTTTGTAGCTGTTGTTTTTTTGTCTTTGCGTTTCGTCTTTCAAATTTCGTTCCCTTTAATGAAACTTTATGGCTGGGCCAATAAATTTTCCCCCCGCCTGATTTTCGGGTCCATTGACACCGAATGAAAACCCTCTGGCCATTTTCATACATCAATTCTTGTTGTTGTTGTTCTTTTTTCAATTTACAAAATAACATTTTCAGTGTCAGCAGAAAGTTGTTTGGCATTTTGCAAAAATTATTAGCCAAAATAATGAGACTCCACGCCCCGAAATTTGCTTACCCGCAAGGCAGCCGCCGCCACCGCCGTCGTCGCTCCTCGCATGTAGCCCCCCTGCCCCGCCCCTGCATTGGGTTTTCGTCTGCCTTCCGTTGTGGCCTCCCACTTGGGCAGAAAACCAGCAATGACCTAATAAATCCGTTTTATGTCTTGGCCCTGGCGCCGCCTTCTTGGCCGGAAATGCCAGCGGCGTCTGTTCGTGGTTATCCCTCGAATACCGCCCATATATATGCCCCTTCCACTCCTCCTCCTGCTGCTGCTCCCCCTTCATCGACATCGACATCCAGTTCGACTCGCTGCCATTTCAATTCATATTCAAATTCAAATTGTAGGCGTGGTCCCCGCCATTTATTGTCTGGGCCATTAGCTGCACTAATGATCCATTCAGCAGGGGCCAAAGAAAAGAAGAAGCGCTCCAAAGGGGAAAAGGGTAGGAAAGAAGCGAGCGAGGAGGAAGCCCCACAGGCGGCGGTATTCAAATACGAGCAGGCGAGTCCTGGGCTGCAGGAGGAGACCCAGACATAGCCATACACAAACAAAGCCAATGCCAATACCAATACAGGATAGAGAGATAGAGAGGAAGATAGACAGTCAGACAGACAGACACATCGGCATTGTCAATATGCTTAATGGATTTTCAAATATTTAAACAACCTCTGGAGAACCCAAGAAGATGGCGGTTTTCCACTGCCACAACCAGAGCCACAACCACTGGCACTTCTCCTCCTTCCAGTACTAGGGACTAGGGATAGGCATGGCTCTGTTCCTGGCTCTGTTTACCCTGAATGCATTCGCAATCGCATTCAGATTCACATTCGCATTTACGCATTCGCCAAACACATATAAATCAAATGTTATTAGTGGCTCAGAGAGTGGGGCTCAGAGAGTGGGGCTCAGAGAGTGGGGCTCAGAGAGTGGGGCTCAGAGAGTGTGGCTCATGGGTGTGCCTCATGGGTGTGGGTCATTGGTTGGTCAGTTCCCGTTCCGGACGGGGGCACTAATGGAATTACAAATTGGATTGGGAATATTCTTCTGTTTGCCAGCCGATAATTGATAATTGATAACTGGGTCAGCAGAACACCAGAGATTGGTGGGTAGGGATCGGGTGGGAGTTCTTTTGTGCCCCTCCCCCGCCAGGGGACTTATCCAGATTAAAAAAGCAAAGCGAGTGCCTGTTCTAAGCGGTAGATCCACCGATTTTAAACTGCATTCTGGCTTGAGGGAATATGCATTTTATTTTATTTCAATTTAAACTTTTAATGAGTTTTTCCATTGTGCCACACACACACACAAACACACACACACCCACTCGTACGTGTGTAAATGCCTGGAAACTTGCTGCGGATTTCGTTGAGAGTTTATTTATTTACAATTCACACTGAAGCGGAGTTTGGGTTTGTCTTTTTTTTTTTGGCACAGATTTGAACCAAAAATTTTAAATTAATTTCGAAAATAAACTCAATTTAAATGCGGCTGGGCTGCTGTTTGTGTCGGGGCTTAAACTAATTGCCACTGCAGCTGCAAATCTCCGGAAATGTTCAGGCAACTCCGCCAAACAAATTCACAAATTTCATATTAAATATTTTTGGCAGCAAAACAATTTCAATTTAATTGCCGTACAAAAATCGTGGAAATATAAATTCCGCAAAGCCCGCCGACGGCTAATCTGCGTGGAATTATTTAAGAGAATAAAAGCAAATGGCAGCAACAAAAGAGAGCGAAAGAGAGCGAAGATCGAGCGCCTCCAGAGTGGTTCCTAACCGCTTTTTTGTGCTTCTGTCAGTCAGTCAATTCTGAGCATTGTGCGAGTGGCAGGCCCTCAATATATCAATATCTCTGTGCCCGAGGCCTGGCCTGACATTAATGAGCAAATGTGAAAAGTTTTCGCAATGCAATTTCTCGGCTGTCACCCAAAAAGAAAATATCCCCGATTGTCATTGTTACACAGCCTCCAGCCCACGGGCTTGCAGCTCTCCTTTTGTCCGGTTTTGTCCTTTTCACAGGACCTCCTACTCGATGTCCAGTTGTGGCATGAAAGGAAAATTTATTTGCACTTAAAAATCATACAAATTTTTGTTTGCAATTGGCAGAGGCTGAGGCCTGGCGGCCACTTTTCATGCAAAGTTTAAGCGTCAGCGAAAAAACCATAAAAGAATACAATTAAAATGGCAATTAAATGCCATGAATGAAACAGAAATACGGAATATAAACATATTCAATTGAATTGATTATAATTATTTATATTTTACGCATTCAGCAGGGGAATATGCTGATGCACTGAGCGAAATTTGAACGCAGCTAGCGATTCAATAAGCCCGCGCTTACTTCAAGTCTCTTTTATTGAATAGTTGGTGTGACCATCTCTAGCTAAATATATAATACCCAAGATAATACTTAAGTTAATACCTAACAAATACCATTTATACCATTAATATGCTTTTCTTTTTCTGCGAGTGTCCATTGAAATGTCATGGATAAATATCAATATAATTATGTGGACAAATTACTTGTATCTGTGGCTATTTGTACGCATGCCAAGTAATTAATCACCCAATGAATTTCGGGTAATTTTAATTTACTGAAATAGCCATGCATCCACCCCTCCCTCCCCCTCTGCCGTGTGACATCTGCTAAACAGTTCAATGAGCACCGGAGAGCACATAAAACTAATTTGCATGGGTGTCTGTCTCTCGTATGTGTCTATGCACCGTTAATTAAGATTTAATGCCCTGCCCTGGCAGTACTTCGATCGGTACCGCCCACACATATAACATATCCCTCTTAGCCCTTTTCTATTTGCCATTTTGTGTACGTAATTAAGCGACAATAAGCATTTAATACACATTTTCTGCACTCGACACACACACTAATACATACGAGTACACACACACACACAAATAGGGAGTTGCAATTAGTTAAGCCTTCGCCGTGCATGTTTACGCTCGCCTTTAATGCCACGCCCATTAAGTACATACTCCGCCCAAAACATACATACACGACATACACACACTGAGAAACAGAAACAACAAATTGTTGGCTAATTTGAGAGGAACCAAAATGTCGCCCCCACCCCCGCCTCCGTTGACATGACAATACGCTTGTACTTTACCCATACACACACATATATACACATTAATGTATCCTGATATGGGCATGAATGTACGCACTTATTGTCGTTCGTATGGGCCTGCAATTAAAAATTATCTGCGAGAAGGCATCGGATATAAAATACACTGTAAATTTGACTTGAAATTAACCCAAAAACAAAGGCGGAGAGCAAGTAAGCTTTAAAGGAGGAAATTTCATTGAAATTACTGCTTGGTTTTTCTTTATAATTTGTGTTAATTTCTACCTCGAAGCGATAACAAAGACAATATAAACACTTTCTCAGTGAGGAATTCTGTAGACTTCCACGCCGAAAAAAACGAGGTGACAATGTAGTATGAAGTGACACATCTTAGTGCTTATATTGTCTTTGGTGATAGTCTCACTACGGATATGGTTGCAATTGATAAACTCCTTAAATTAGGCTTAAGGCTCCAAAGCATGACCTCAGGAGTGGCTTTATCAGCGGCATTTAAAATCGGTATGGTTTATCTACAAAAAGGCTTTCTTTCCGCGAATATTTAATCACAATTCCCTTTAGTTTAATGTCTTTCAGTGTAATAAATTTAGCCCACATAATTTGTGTGGCTGCTCTCCGCATTAAAGGGCAGGAGGAGGCAGGGGGAGGCGACTTGCATCAGATTAGTAATTATGTAGCAAACCCCTGCCCTGCCCCTCCTCCTACCACATTCTCCCACATTTGGAGAGTGGAGCCCATAGATACTCTCAACGAATCCCCATAAATCCGCGCATAAATACAAATTACACAAAAGGCACTCACACACATGGACACACACACACACAGAACGAGCACTGGCACAGCAATATCAATTTACTTTCGGGGGTGGTGGGGGGTGTGCGGATGTCAAAGGTTAAATAAAATCTCATGCATAATGAAACTGTTTTTAGATGTCTTTTGGCTGCCGATGGCGATGCCCTCCGGGCCATTACTTATGTTTTATGACATGCGGGGGCTTAAGGTTTTATATCTTTAAGCATTTGCCTGGGCACTGCCTAAGCACCTCTAAGGTGGGGTCTTAACACTAATTAGCAACTAAGTAATGAACTAACGAACTGGGCCTAAATATTTCCTCTCCTTTGTGATCCTTTCAGACAATCATCCGCGAAATGAATCGACTGGGCATGATGGTCGACCTGTCGCACGTCTCCAAGGGCACCATGCGCGACGCCCTGGAGGTGAGCGAGGCCCCTGTGATATTCTCACACTCCTCCGCCTACGAGCTGTGCAACACGAGCCGCAACGTCCAGGACGACATCCTGCAGTCGCTCGCCAAGAACGGGGGCCTCGTGATGGTCAATTTCTATTCGAAATTCCTCTCCTGCAGCGACAACTCGACCGTGCACGATGCAGTCGGTAAGTTATCGGAAATACTTTACGCCCCCACCCCCATCTATCCATTCCCGTGTACTTTCTCCTCCCTGAGAGTTATCGCTGTGAAATCAATCAGAGCCAGTGCCTTCGTCCGCGGTCCTCGTCATTGTCTTCCGAAGGTCCTCTCCTGATTGTCAGTCCATTGTTCCAGCCAGTTCATTATTGCCTTCTGTTTCTTATGGCTCTGTGCGCTTTCTATTCTGCTATTCTGATTTTTCTGCCATTGCTTTTGACGGGCCATCAAAATGGGTTCCGTAATCACTTCCTGTTCCGTTCCGTTGTCTTGCTACCTCGCCATTCTTTGGCTTTCCATATACATATAGATTTTCGTATACTCTTACAGAGGGTATGCCTAAGAGGGTGTCTAAGATTCACTCACTCTGATTCGTCTCTCAGGGCAGCGAGCCTACTCGGCCTCGGGCAACTGAGTCGGTCCCCAGAATCCAATAACAAAGTATGCTGCATCTGTCGAGGCGCATAAAAGTCTTCTGCTTTGATCCGTTGAGCCCAACAACAAAGTACACAGTCATGGGCGACGCCTACAAGTCGGTCCCAAGATACTGAAACAAAATAAGCGTCTCTGGTGTCATGCTTCTACAGGATTGTACATGCGCCAGGGTATCCAATGCTTCGACCTCAGAATTTACCTCTTCACTCTTGCTTTTTGAATAAGTATAATAATAAACCTGTCTAATGTTCATCCTCCCTCCCTCTCCCTCTATTATTCTTTATCTTTTCATGTCATTGGCCCTTTGTTTTTGGCCGCCTCGTGGACACATTTCAAATTCGCGAAAATTTTAATAACGCTGACTTATGATGACACCAACAACAATGCCAACAATGCTGCCCCCCTCCGATGCTGCCCTCAACAATGGACCCCTTAATGAACTTAACAACAAATGGCAACACACCCCGACCATCCGATATCCTTCTGCTGACCGGACGGACACACACGGACTCTGGACTCTGGACTCTCTTTGGCACACAGCGCATATTAATCACATTAAGCGCGTCGCTGGCATCGATCACGTTGGCCTCGGCGCCGGCTACGACGGCATTAATTAGTAAGTAAAAGTCATTTATTTCACTTAAATTCACATTTTCGTATAGCAGCTCCCCGTCCCCCTCTCCCCCTCCCATATGTATGCTCCTGCAGGTGCTTTCACGCTGTTCGGTTCGGTTCCTTCTTTCCTCTTTTGTTCTCTTGATTCTTTATTTTTTTTTTGTATTTTTTGTGTGTTTTTAAGTTATTAATTGATTATATTTAAGTCCTCGGACTTAACATTGGCATATTGCCAGAGGTGGGGCGAGGGGATGGAAGATGGGAGATGGATGTGGATAGACCGTTATTATTTTACCGCTCATTATGGGCACTTTTCTTTTTTCGCTTGTCCGCTTTTTTGCTTTTTCGCTTCTCCGGCCGCAGCCAACGGCAGCAGCAGCAGCAGCAGCAGCCGGTGCGGTGCAATCTGTTTGCGAGTTTTAAGATAATTTAATGAGCTCTCTCCGGATAATGAGTGGCGGGCGATACAAGATTACCAGTAAACGGATTGAACCTATGGACCAGCCATAAACCGCTTAAAAGAGTTGAGTCGAGCTGAGAACAAAAGAATCCGGTAATACCAAATTGTAAGCAGGGAATCATCATCATGTATAAGCTCTCATTAAAGCTCTCTCCCACTGGCTCTCTTGATGGACAACTTAATTGGCAGGAGAATTGCCTACAAGAGTAGGAATGTATCTCAGGCCATAGGCCATCTGTATTTTACGGATACATCTAGATAGTGCCCCAGATATTTCTTAATATTTTTAACCAAAATTACAAATACTTTAAGTCTCTTATGAGGCCACACCATATGACCCAGTTTCTGGTTCAGGCAACCCATCCACATCGTCAACGTTATCGTAATCGTTATCATCAGCCACATCATTCCTCTCTTCATTATCATTGTGATTATTCTCTTGATGCTGCAAAAGTGCATTTGCATAGATTTCCATTTCATTGCATCGTGGACGACACAATGTAGAAAACAAACAAAATATTGTGGCCCGAAAATGTTGATAAACCAACCAGAGTGTCCCCTCCCTCACTCTCTCTCTCTCTCTCCCTCTCTCTCTGTCTATCTCTGCGTGTTTGTGAATTAAATATTTCGAGTATATGTATGTATGATGGCCTACAACAATGTGCTGTAAGCAGCATCCAATTTGTTGTATGCTGCATATTGCAGGGGGAACCCCAAACACAACAAATGGCTAATGGGGAGGCCAACAAATATTTCGTGTAAATCAATTTCCACTGAAATGAACTTTATTTTGTTTTGGTTTTTGGACAGGGCAACGCGACCGCAAAAATTGGGTAGAAAAAACAAGAAAACTGAAATTGCGTAAATGAATATTTATGAGGCAATTGCCGAGGCGAGGCCTAGCGATGCCGCAGCTAAAATGGAACAAACATGAAAATGAACACGACGATGCCATAATAAATAATCGAAAATTCTATGAAATTACTAAATGTCAAATGGTCTTGCTTCCGGTTCGTGTCAAACCACATACATACGTATGCACACCTGTACACGGACAGAGCCTGGGGGAATACCCCACTGAATGTTCACCTTAAAGCTTCATTGGGTGCCCGTGTCCGTGTCCGTGTCCGTGCCGTTATTCCTCTCTTTTTACAGCATGTGACACAGCTGTCAAAGTTTTTACATTCCAGTTTCGTTTATTTAATTAAATTGCCATTACTTTTACTGATTATTGTGTACAAATATTGTGAATTGAATTTTAAGTTTTCTCCCCGCAAAAGCCACAAATGAGTGCTATTAATTTGGCAACACGCACTGGCAGCCACGACCAAGTCGCATGCCGTATGCCATTGGCCATACAAAAACAATTTGGCCAAAACATTCACATTCACATTCGAATTGAGAGAAAATTCAAAATGGCAAAAGCCAAAAGCCACCCCCACCCCCATCCCCAGAACAGCAGAACAGTCCAAGAGGAAATAGAACATAAATTGTTTTGTGTTCTGCTGTTGTTATGGTTTTATTTTTGAAGAATGCTTCAAAAATATTTTATACAAACGAAATACAGGGTGGTGCAGTGCAGGTTTGTTGAAACAGTGATGAGCAAACATTTCTGTAAAATGTTTATATTTGCCTGATACTCCACATGTGTCGAAAAGTAAAGCCGCGTCCCTTGCCACGGCTCACTATGTTACCGCTCGTTTAAACTCCTTTTGAGCATTCACAAATGGAAAAAAGGATCACGATGATGAACTTGGATTAGACATGTTTCAACTGTGATGAATTATGGTATTCCTATAGCCATAGAATCACTTGGGAATGGATGGTTGCATCACCCTGTAGTTTTATTTGTGGCTCCTTCACACAGAGGAATGCTGTTGTGCTGTCCGTGTCATTTAAATCGTGTTTGGCCTAAACGCCAGCATATAAAAGTAAATTATTATTTATTTGTATAAATGCCTGTTCATAAAATATGATTACCGAGCACTTGAGCGTCCGGCCTGGGCCTGGACCAGGGTCTGGCCCAAGCCTGGCCAGCAGAATGTACAGAATGTATTGTACGTATATTTATTATTTATTTTCCTCTGTGGGTTGTGTTTTCGGTTCATTATTTATTTGTTTCTCCGTGTGTGTCTCTGTGTCTGTATGTGAATGTGACTTGACTTGAATGCTGCTTTATTACCCATAGAGAATGCTGTCCAGGAGCCACATATCTTCGATTCTCGCTTTGTTTTGCCTTTGGCTTGTTTATTCAATTTATATGTTTTATGTCATATATTTTATGGGCTATCGAATATTGAAATAAATTGTGCAGAAATGTTTGAAATATATGTGTGTGTTTGTACTAATCGATCTTTAATCTTGTTTTAGCACACCCAAGGGCCTGGAGGATGTCTCCTCGTATCCCACACTCTTTGCGGAGCTCCTGGGGGGCGGCTGGACAATGGACGAGTTGACGAAGCTGGCGGGTGGCAACTTTCTGCGGGTCATGCAGCAGGTGGAGAAGCTGAGGGACGACAAGAAGACTGCCGGAGTCAAGCCGTTCGAGGATCACCCGAACTTCCGCACCGACGATCCGTACAACTGCACCTCCAGCTAATCGAATAACGGCCACAGGCAACGGCAATCAGAGGTTGTACCAGAGCAGATAAATCCCCCATCCCCCCTGGACCGAAGTCAGGCAGCGAACGAGTAAACCAGTTCTGCCCATTTCTATGTATAGAGGATACAAAACTTAGCATAATCACACAGTCTAGATATACCTACTATATATGTGTATATTTAAGGATATACTAGATGTATAGATAAGATTTCTATAAGCTTTAAATACATAGTTAATGAGCCATTTGTATGCCTGAATATTAGGCAGAAAAAATAATTTCCTCTTTTCCCCTCCCTGTGTAATCGAAACGAATTTCTTTTGATTTTGGTGACAATCTACAGACTGCCAAAAAAACCAAATAAAATATATATTATAAGCCACACAGAGAACCCACGCATATTTCTCCTGTACACTTGTGTTATTTTCTACCCAGAAATAATATATCGAAAGAAAATAGTTCGCCAGAATTTGTTTCAAAAACTCCAAACTGGACCAACAAAAAATCTCATTTCCCATTTCCCTTTTAGCCCCCCAGGTATTTCCATTATTCGATTGATTTACACGAAAACTACATATCAAAGTATGTAATAAATAAACAAATAAAACAAGAAAGAATACCATTAATTATATTTAAAGTAAATGATTTTTTGCATTCGAATTCAATGCAAATATTTGCTAGTGGGAAAGCGTACACTTAAATGAATAAAATAGCATAAAATATTGTATTCAAATATGAAAACAGAAACTTAAATATATTGTACTTTAGTCGCAGCTTCGGGCGAGACATAAATTAAATATTTAGTTAAATTTTTAAGCAGTTGCAGCAGCTGTCAAAGCTCAAACAGAAAGAATGAATAGCGTAATAAATACTAAATTAGTGTTTAAGCCAAGTGTGGCCGTGGCACTACCTGCCGCCGCACAGAAAAAACTGTACATAGATTCCATATGGAATATAGCATTAATATACATATGTATGTCACGATTTCTCCTCCTCATTTTCCCCCAAAGAACACATCGCTCTGTCGTCAGTCTCTCTGTACCTTCTAAAGAAAAACCACATGAAAGAAAATCTAGTAAAATGCTCCTAGCCTAAGTAAACAAATTATACATATACTAAACACTAAACCGAATTATTGCAAGTGTGCCCCAATAATTGTGCATTTTTCTAAACCAAAACCGAAGAAGAATAATAATCTGAAGAAATATATACATAAAGATCTATTGTTACGTTTTTGTACGATTTTGTATGTGTAAATAGCATTTTTACCTATGCTCTCATTTGTATGATCATTATATAGTTTTCTAGCAAAAAACAAACAAAACAATTTAAGCTTAATACCAGTATGGTATCGGATCTGATTCTGATTCTGATCCGGAGAGGAGACAGTTGTTAGTTCATAGATCGCAAGGCGTGGCCGCAAATAAAATATCTGTAAAGTTTATACATATATGAATATGCCTAGATATAGAAATTCAACCGAACTAACGTACAGAAGAAAACCATGCATATACACGCATACATACATATATAATACAGAATCTCAATTCTCCAATCTCAATTCCAAAACGATTAATCTACTCTTTCGTTTGATATTTTTCGTTTTTGTATCCGGATTACACTCAGACACGCATCTGTAAAACCAAATTGTAGTTAAAAACTTGAAAATGGTATAATGTTTAGCAAATAAAACTCAAAGGCAACTGAAATGCAGTAATATAAAACAATTAAAGAAAAATCCAAAACAGTTTTACGCTTTTATTTTCAAAGTTGAGGCCTGGATTTGTACTGGGCGATTGTTGTCTTTGCCCACTAAACCCCCCCCAAATTTAAACAGGTGATCAACTTGAATTGAGCCGCTGAGAATAATAATCTTTTTGTCTCATCGACATATAATATAAGGGTAATGTTTATTGAACTACACTTTTATCTAGGGAAGGAGCTGCGTGTACCTGCGTGTCCGTTTATGTTTATGTGGCATTCTTGAAATACTCCTGCTTGCCGGCCTCGTCCGGTTTCATGCCCTTCGTGCCTTGCTTCCAGTTGACAGGGCAGACCATACCGTACTCATCGCTAAACTGCAAAGCCTGGACCAGACGCAGTGACTCGTCCACACTGCGACCGACACCATTGTCGTTGATCGTGATCTGGCGCACCAGACCCTCGCGATCGATGATGAAGGTGGCCCGCAAGGCCAGGCCCGTCTTCTCGTCCAGCACGCCGTAGTCCTTGGCTATCTTCATGGACTTGTCGGACAACAGGGGTATGTCCAATTCCCCAAGGCCGCCCCGCTTGCGCGGCCCCGCTGAACGCCTGCAATTCGGTGGGGCAGACAAACGAAAAGTCTGCTGGATAGAATACCAGCAGCACATATTTGCCACGCAACTGGCTCAGCGACAGATCCTTAAAGCCTCCGGCTACGACCGCCGTCGATATGAATTCCGGCGCCAATTGTCTCAAACTTAGCATCTTCATTTCGCGGTTTTGTGGGTCTAGTACAAAAATTGTACTAGAAACGGTGTAGATACTAAAACGACGACTAATACTGGAATACTGATAGACTGATCAAAGGCTCTGATTCATTTGTTGCGGCTTACTATGCTGTAGGCAACTTAAAACCTATATCTGCCTTATTTTTACGTAAGCAGGAAGAATAGAATGGATATACAAGAATTTGAAAAGATTATTATTTGGCGCGGTTTAATTCAAGTTGCCCACCAGTTTAAATTTAGGGGGCTTAGTGGGTTAAGTTCGTTTTTGTCCATCGGTATATTTTGCATGCGAAACTGTTTATTTCGGTATATTTATTAGGGTCAGACGGCGACCCACGGTCACACTGGTAGAAAATTATTTGTTAAATTAATTTATTAATTTTAAGAAAAAACAGCCAGTGCATGTGTGCTGCTTCCTTGAGGATCGAACTCCACTGCCACATCGTATGGCCACAGAGAGGAGGGTGGGCGCCGAGCTACTGGGCCTGCAACCGCCTCCCCGAGATGATGCCGACAAGGAGCTATTCCCGGCGCCGCCAAACAGTGTCCTGCGCCGCAGGGCGAGTGAACTAAGTTACAACGAGTTCTTCTGGCAGTACATGCACCACAATTGGCCCGTCATCATTACGGATGTGTCCAGCAACTGGGAATGCCAGCAATGGACCAGCAGCAACGGGGACGACAATGACAATGACAAAGTCAATGCAAATTGCACTAAGAACACTGCCTTGGCGGGGGCTCACATCAATTTTGACTACCTCAGGAGACGCATTGGCGACTGTCCAGTGCCGGTGGCCGACTGCAATGCCACCTACTTCAACAGCCATGCCAAAGTAGAGCTGAATTTTCACGATTACCTGGACCGCTGGCAAGGTCGCATCGAGAGCGAAACGGAGGAAGTGAACAGCAATGTGGCAGGGAAAACGACGGATAATCTCTACCTCAAGGACTGGCATCTGGCTGCCCAAATGCCCGGCTATGACTTCTACAAGGTGCCTAAATACTTTGCCTCCGACTGGCTGAACGAGCAGTTGATTGAACAGAAGCGAGACGACTATCGCTTCGTTTACATGGGACCCAAGGGCTCGTGGTAGCTACAAATACACCTATCACTATACATCCGAAGTAATTAGCCTTTTCGTTTTCAGGACCTCCTTTCATTCGGATGTCTTTGGTTCGTTTAGCTGGTCCACAAATATTGTCGGCCACAAGAGGTGGCTGATTATGCCGCCCGGCGAGGAGCTCAAGCTAAGCGATCGTCTCGGAAACCTGCCCTTCAGCATTAACGAAAAGTTGCTGGACGAGCATAAGGTGCACTACTTTACCATCAATCAGACGGCCAATGAGGCCGTCTTTGTGCCCAGCGGCTGGTACCATCAGGTTTGGAACCTAACGGAGACCATATCGATCAATCACAACTGGTTCAATGCTTGCAATATAGCGATGGTCTGGCGCAACCTGCTCAGCAACCTGAGGGCCGTACAGAAGGAGATCTCCGATTGTCAGCAAATGGATAACTTTGAGGCCCACTGCCAGACAATGCTGCGGGCCAGCTTCGGCATCAACTACCTCGATTTTATAGAACTTCTAGAGTTTATATCCGCACGTCGATTGGCCGCACTCGGGGATAGTTCAACGACCACCAAATTTTTACTTTTTGATACCTATAAAATGAGCGACTACCATGTGCAATACGATCTCGAGTGCTTAAGGAAGCTGCTGGATCTGATGCTGCAGGATTCCAGTGTGCAGCAGAGTCCTGCTCAACTGATGCAACGTTGTCAGCGTTTACTCAGCCAATTGGCGGCATAGAAGTCGTGTCTAGTCAAATAGAATATAAAAATTCGGCTATGCGTATTTTTTTATATATGCGTATACAAAATAGTATAATATTTTAATATCCATGTATACATAAGTGTAATATTTTACCATCATATACATAAATCTATCAGTGTATCTATTCGCCATCGGGCCATGTAAACTCTCCAGTCGTAGGCTTTGTTCTCAGCCAGACGCATTGGTCGATGATCCGGAAGCCCAGCTTGCTGAACATCCCAGCGGATGGCTTGTTGGAGGTGCCAACGAGGGCCATCACATCGTGTCCCTGGCTGGCTAAGCGATGTGAAATCTCCCTGGTTACGAGGCTCCCGAAACCGCGTCGCTTGTGGCTGCTTTTCACCTGAAGGGCACCCAAGTAGCCGCCCTGTAGCCTGAGAGGATGAAGTGAGTATGAGAGATGCATTTTAGGTACAACCTGTATCCTGTATCATTTACCTGATGCACCACGCCACCAATTCCTGGGATTCCTCCGTATACAGACCAGCATTCACGCACATCCGAATTTGCCTTTGGATGAAGTACAGAGAACCCAAGTGATGGTTGGGCCATTCCTCATTGATCAACGGCGCATCAGCCTCACTCAATGATCTCAAAATGAAACCAGCTGGAGGCCTGAAGAAATAAATAGTTTAATGCTACGAGGTGTGCTTCAATCACTTACTCAACCTTCAGCTTCAGGGCATCCTCTGCCTTCATATAGAACAAATCAGTGGGATCCCGGAACTCCAAGTGCAAATCCTTTGACTGAACAACCTTATCCAGCGCTTGTACGTGTCTGGAGGGTATGGAACTGCACTTGAAGCCATACGACCAGTCCAGTAAATCCAGGGCCTGCTGCAGTATGCCATTCGTGTTGTTCAAACTTCCCACAAAAAGTTGATAGCGATCCTAAAGAGAACATCTTTAAAATTTCTATGTTATATGAGAACATCTAACTACAAACCACAATAATAAAGAGCGCATCGTCTCTGGCCTGCTCTCCCTCTAAGGTAAAGAGTTTCAAATTCTTGATTTGTGGATCCGCCTTCAGAAATTCTATAAAATTATCGAGACAATAGTATTCCGCACAGTATTTGGGCCAGTTTTGCTTGTAGAGCATCTGAAAGGCCTCCAGCTCTACCAATCCAATAACTTTTAGTTTAAAACTCATTTCGTTACAGCACACAACCTCTCTCAACCAATAACCAAGCGAAAATGAGATACATATAAATAACTGCGATAATAAGGCTACCTCTAAACAGGCCTCTCTTAAATGTATATGCCTCTCTTTGGCAATCAGTTCTCTCTTAAGTCAATCGTTTAGTTAGTGCCCACAGCAGCAGTTGCCAAGAACGGAAATTGTGTTTAATCTTGTAATATTTTAAAAGCAGCTCTTATCAATAGTTATCACTCTCCCTCTGGCCAAGTAAAGTCTCCTCCTTGGGAAGGTATTGTCGCCAGCCAACGGCACTGATCGATGACCTTGAAGCCCAGTTTCCGGAACAAGCCTGAAGAAGCCTTGTTTCTCGGACAAACTTCGGCTATAACGTCGTAGTCCAGAAGAGCAACGCGTCTGGAATACTCTTTCACCACCACAGCCCCAAAGCCGCGACGTTGGTGCGAATCTTTGACCTGGAGGGCAGCCAGAAATCCATCTTGGGCTCTGTAAAACAATGATATCTCATTATTGAAAGTTGGTGGATCGTTTTGTCTCATTCACCTTATACACCAGGCCACCAGCTCGTGGCTATCCTTCTGGTACAGTCCCACGCTGGTACTCGTCGCGATCTGGCGTTCAATAAAGAACAACGTTCCCGAATGACTCCATTCCCACGAGTTGTCCACCACGTCAGCGTCCTGCTGCGACAACTCTTTCAAATAGAACCCAGAGGGTACACTGGAAAACAGCCAAGATAAGTTCTGTTTTGTCGACCACCATAAAATCATTGCTCACTCCACGTCGAACTGCAGGGCCTCTTTCCTTGGAAGAAAGTACACATTATTGTGCAGATCGAATTTCAATTGAGGCACTCTGGCTTTCACGACTCGAGCAACAACCGCACCATATCTGCTCCGTATGGAGGAGCATTGCATGCCCCCCCACCAGTCCAGCTGGTGTAGGGCCTGCTCCAACAGTTGCTCCGAGTTCTCAGTATCCAAACAACCGACGAAGATCTGATAGCGATCCTGGCAAGTGTTCACATGAGCAGAAATAAGGAAAATACGAAAAATCATCTGGAAAAGTCTATCGGAAGTTTACCACAATCACAAACAGTCCAAGTTCTTGGCTCGACAGGGTGAAAACTTCGACATTCTTGAGATGCGACCGAGTCGTATAGAGACCAATGAAACTGTCCAGACACTGGAACTCCGTACAATACTTTGGTAGGTCGCACGCGAAAAGCTTCTTCAGGTGCTCCAGGTCCTGGAGGCCCGCTTTCTGGAGGGACACCATTCTCACAACTATCCGCAAAATGTAGAGCCCTTCGGGCTTTATATAGCGAAGGTTATCTAACCTTTTTGATCACTTTTCGGAGACAGGTGCAACTTTATGGATGTTTGCTAGGTCTGGTCTTTATCGGCTTTATCAGAGATCATTATTGTTACACGGACGCACTATCTCTATCGCTATTTATTCATTGTTTGGCCAGTCTATCTGGTTGCCCGTTTTGGGTAGGCTCATACTCCAGTAGTAGTGCTCGCCCTGCACCAACGAAAACCGTAGCTTCTCGAACACCCTGCTGGCAGCCGCATTGCTTAAGTTAACAAGAGCCGTTACATCCTGCTGCAGGTCCTTTGCTATGGCCTGGGATATGGCAGCGGCTACAAGCACACCCAGACCGCGACGTTGATGAGACTTACGCACCTCCAGGGCGCCCAGGAAGCCGCTTTGCAGTCTGATTTAGAGAGAATTAATTAGATACTGATGCAATATAATGGGCATTACAATTATAAATTCCTACCTCAAGCACCAGGCACACAGCATACCCGTTTCCTTTTCGTATAGTCCTATATTTGTATTATTTGAAATCAGCAGTTTAATGAGATACAGACTGCCCGGATGACGAGCGGACCACAGATCGTTGACGAGCTCTGCATGCTCCAGCCGCACTTTGTCCAAGTAGAATCCCGTGGGACACTCGATTTCCAGCTTTCTGGCCTCCTGCCAGGATAGATGATACATAATGGTGTTTTTTTCTCGATCCATTCCCACTTGAAGCTCGGCCAGCAGCTCTCTATACACCAGATGATGCTCTTCGTGAATGGCACTCACTTTGTAGCCGCCAGACCAGTCCAGCAGCCTCAGAGCCAGTTCCAGCTGCGGTCTCCGTCTACTCAGGTTACTAAAGAACAGCTGATAGCGATGCTGAAGATGTCAAAAACTGGATTAAACAAATGACAAGAAAGAGAAGGGAATGGAAGGACTTCATCCAAATATTCCCTACCACGACTAGAAAGAATCCATCGGTCTCCCAATCATTGTCCAGCGTGTAGAATGTCAAGTGCTTGATTTCTGGATCATCTTGTAGCCATCGCAAATAGTTATCCAGCCAGAAATATCCCACGCAGTGCCTCGGCCAATGTATCAGATATAGTCGCTGTAGTGCCCTCAGATCCGATATATCCGTAATCTTTGTCAGCCGGTGTTCCATTGCCATGTTTTGTATTATATTGCTTTTGACCGCTTTTTCCATTGCGACTTTCTTTTTATTCGGCTTTTCTTTCAAAACATTTAAGAGCGGATTTATCGATAAGATACGATACTATACGGTCTTACCCTCAATAATATATCGATACCGTCAATCTCAAAACATACCGTGAATATACCGAAAAAAAAACGAACTTAACCCACTAAACGCCCCTCATTGTAAACTGGTGAACAACTTGAATTATGCCGCGCAAAATAATTGTCTTTTTAAATTCTTATTGATCTTATAAGCGATGAGCTATGGACTTTTTGTGAGTTTTTAGATAATTTACACACTTTATTTTGTTTTAGGGAAAGCCATTAACCACGTTCTGTCTCGCTCACTAAAAATGAGAAACTGTGTTTTGCCAATCACATATACATATATTATATTAATTTTTTTTCATTTATTGCTCTTATTGAACCTTTGTTTTCTTGTTTTTCGAGGCTTTCAATATATCCAAAGTTCGCATTAAAAGTCTAACGATCTGCCAGATAGCGAAAAGCGGTATTGCAATGATTGCCAAACAGATCAGGTAAACATCAATGGAGTTGTACACGAACCAATTGATATGCCTGGCCCTGTTCTCGAGGAGTGGGGCGCCACGTGTATCGATGACATGTTCGATCCACCATATGGCCAGCTTCAGGGGGGACTGGGGTCGTTCCCGGAAGACCTTTGCCGAGCGTCGAACATTATCGGAGAACCTGTAAATATTTATGAAGGGAGAATGCGAATATGAGACCAAAGAGATTCTGTTTCTGTTACCCTTTATCGAGTATGGTTTGGAGTCCTTTAGTTATGTGATTCTCATCGAAGTCGCCAAAGTCAACAATGACACCGAAGCCGCGCTGTGCCAAGGAACCGGCATTGAGAAACTGATCCCCGTAGAAGGGCGTCACCAGCATCGGAACGCCACAGTGCACCGCCTCCGTGGTGCCCAGGAGTCCGGCGTGCGAGATGAATGCTTTGACCCTGGGGTGGCAAAGCAGGTCACGTTGCGGCAGCCAGTCGAAGGTAAAAAGATTGCTGGGCTTGTCAGCTGGTGGCAACGGTTTTTCACTCTTCCAGCGCATCAAAAAGGTGTAGTCCTTCATATGGTTAATGCTCTTAAATAGAGCTCGAAGCTTCTTATCCGGCAGAGAATTTGGATCGACCATGGAACCCCAACTGATGTAGATGACACCGGATAGAGAATCCTCTATGATCTTGTTCAGAGCCTGCAAGAAGCACATAGTATATGAGAAATCTTTGGATGGGTTTACCCACCGGCGGCAGGGGTTTCTCGGCTCCTATTTGCAATCCGCCCACTTCCACGACATTGGGAGCATACGGACGAAGACCAGTCAGGGCGTAATGCTGGTTAATCAACATCAGGCTGGTGTTCTTCACAATCTCATTGACGGGCGGCAGTCCGAAACCGAATCTCTGCCTTATCAACTCATCTGTGGATGGTTGGGTAATCCACCTGAGACAGAGAAAGTAGAGGCAGCTGGGAGGGAAGTATGTTTGCTACTCACTCGTACAACATGTTGACTGTATGGAAATGGATGAAATTATTGAGACGATCGACCAGCCCCATCTGATCTGTGTACGTCAGGAAGTTCATGGGCATAATCGGGTTGATGTGGGGCGTACCCATGCGTTTGTAGTGCCAGGGCATGATGGCACAGCTGCTGAGAGCGATCACTGGGGCATTCAGCAGATGCGCCACTGCGGCCATGCAGTCATTAGAGAAATGCTCCAGGATGATCAAGTCGTAGCGCAGTGAGGATCTGAGAAGATCGCCGATCAGAGTCGAGTTCAGGGCCGCTTCGCAGAATACCATGCCCCAGTTGTGCAGCATGAAGTAGGTGGGGATCTTGTAGGGCAGACCCAGGAGCTTCCATTCCGATTTTTCAAATTTCTAGAAGGCGAAACATGTATCTTCCTTTTGATCCTCTCCTCTCTGTACTCGTACCTACTGTCAGATCAATGACGTCCGTCAGCACAGGCGCTTCCTTGAAGACATAGTCCGTGTAGTTAGCCATCGGTTCATCCATCGGAAAGTAGCTATACATGCTGATGTTGTGACCACGGCTGGCCAGATCCACGAATATATGGCGAAAGAACTCAAAGTGGCTCTTACCCGGATGTGCAAACAGACCCAGTATTTCAGCGGCTTCGCTGGGTGCAGGCATCAACAGCAGCACCCCCAGAAATGCCATCGTGGTCCGGTGCCACCTGAAGCCCCACAAAAGATCAAAGTTAACTGAGTGGAAACAAAGACTGGGTCTGAGACACATTTGTATCTGCAGTGGCGGGGGCAGCAGCATGCGGCAGTTGCCTGACTGAACTTGCAGCTTAAATGCTTTTGTCTAAGTATATATGCTAAGATCGTGACCGGAATTTAGCTGGAAATTGTGTTTGCCATTTGGCAGTGGATTTTCCCGACACAAGCGTTTACTACAAAATGTTGCGACCATTAAGAGGTGTCCGCCCAAACGATATAATTATGGGTTTCAAAAAGTTCTTATAGACTTTGTCTGCGAAGTTTATCTTGTAATAGATCACTTTGTCTATGGTAATTGTTTTATCGTAATAGATCTCTGATTTATAGGTTCTAGCTCCTAGCTCTATTTCGTACGAGTATCTAATATGAAAAAGAATAGACTCTGAGGATATCCCTGGAAAAGTGGGGCTATATATAATACTTTGCATGATCAGATCTTGCCACACCCGACAGTTCATTTCGATAATTCCTGCAACTTTGTATATTTTAATGGGAATACAAGTCAGTTTCTTGATTTAAAACTTGATGCATCCAGTTTGTTGACTGAAATGTGACTTCGATTTATGTCCCTGATGATTTAACGACATGTCAGGTATCACTTGGTACTAACGTCTCCGAGTTCCTTTTTCTATCCATGGAGATAGAAGTTGAACTTGTCAAAGCCACGATCCGCGAACAACTGATTGCAAATAACGTTGCAACTGCAACGGCTGGAGCCATGGCTCAGTCGCGAATCAGAGGCTGCCCTCTTGCAGTTTCGCATTTCCAACGGCAACAGACTCTGTATGTATGTACATACATATACACAAATGCATCCAACCTCACCTAACTAACCGTTCCAACACATCGTACTATATGCCGGTGCAATGCCAGTCATGAGCAATTTGCGGTCCGCTATTAGATTGCCTAATCGAGTACTTTGATGGGACGAAGGAGAGAGTTAAAGGGTGATGAATATGTAAATTATATAAACGAAAATATAATTACGATGATATAGTAGGTTTGCCCCCAACTTGAATTGAATAAATGCAATACTAAGTAATAGGAAGATAGAACAATGGGAAATATTCATTAGAATTGTATGCAGAATTAAATGTTGATCAATAATCCATAATGAATAATCGTTAATGAAATGATATTGGGTATTGGTATGGGTTCCAGTTTTGGGTTCTGTTTGTTCGCTTTCCAATTATAATCCGTATAATAACTTTGCAATAATCTTTACATATTCTTTCTAGAAGATGAATGAAAAGGAAAATCTGCTAAATAGTAATCTCTATACATGTAGAATATACCTGAATATTTACCTGTCGATCGTGCAATTCTACATATTTTATCGTGTATTTTTTGCATAACATACTTTCAACCGTCTCTTCATACACCGGAGTCCCAAATATTAGGCACAGACAGCATTAGGTTTTTTTTTTTCCCTCACCCCCCTATAAAGAGAATAAATGTTGATCCTCATGTAAATGAAAGTGAAAAATGAAAATGGATTGGACCCCATCCATAGGCATGGTCCCAGAAAGTGGCAGTGCTGTCCGGTTATAGACCACGGAAGTAAGATCCAGAGGAGGGTCAGGTAAATCACATACACCAAAGGGAGCCGAAGCTGCCAAACGTCGCGGTTAGAGACCGTCCTCGACCAGAATATTAGGCAGGGCAGCGGCAGGCAAATCCAATGCAGGTGCTGGATGCTGAAGATAGAAGAGGGGGGAAGAATTATAGAGCACCGATGCTGGATCAATGATGGACCAAATATATTATAAGCACTAAGATGTCTTGCGCTCATACAATTTTGTTTTGTAGGGAGGGTTGTTTTTTCAAAGAGCGCTATCTTGCTCGCACGAACTCCAGTGCGCTGGCAGATCTAAAAATAGAATGAGCTTGCATGTATGCGTACACACGGAACTCTAAGTACAAATGTGTGTGTACGTGTGCAGAGCAGCCGAAATTGAGACACAAATTTATTTACTGAACCAATTCAAACCAGCAGACCCACAATATGTGCACATCTACAGTTAAAGTACACGCACAGACGGGTTGCGGCTGCGCAGTTATCACTTTTCGTCGTTTGCGCAAATCATAACAAAGCAAGCATGTTCTTATTTGCGAGAACGAGAAATTACGGAACATGCGAATGCGTGCGAAAGAAGATCCAAGAAAAACTGTGTACCATTCGAATGATTTTGTTCTCTGAACAAACATACTGATATACACATATGTACATATATACAAACTCATATACACATACACGTGCGTCTGACCGCTGACGGAATGCATGAACGAAAACAATCAGAATCAGAATCTCTCAATAAAGCTAGATTCCAAAAAAAATATACCAAAAGTGGCTAAAACCGAAAATAATCTACAAATTAGGTAAAACAAAATATAGCCAACAAATTACAAATTCTGGACAATAATTAGTTTTAAGATCACAAGCTGAATTTATTTTACAGAATTATGTAAACTTTTTTCAAATGTGAGCTCCACTTTTGAAAATGCTAGATCTAGCCTGAAATATGCTAAATTGGCAGCAGGCAGCGTCCTATCCCATGTGTATATGTGCATAGCAAAAAGGCCACGGGGCAGCGCAGTCGGCACATACATAGTGTAAAAACTTCGTGTAGCGTCGGCCTTACTGCTCGGGTACCGCGGCGGCAGAGAAAATGTGTCGTATGTCTTCGGGCCTATGCACATGCTGCTTCGGTATTCTGTTCGTCAGCGTTGCGAGAACAGAGATGAATTTTTTTCAGCGCAAATTAAATTGTACACTGACAAAAATGTTCAATGTAATGTGGAACATAATTTTTTCTTTTTAGAAAATATGGATGGCGGGGCGCAATGTTTGATTTGCAAATATGTTGCAAGTTGATGCGCACTATTTTTTATTGAGAGGCACTATGATATTAAGCATTCTCGGTTCAAGGGACTTGTAGGGGCTGAGCGTGCCACGAAATTATTAGAACTGAAAGCGAAATATTTTCTAATATATGTTGCACCCAAAATTGAAACATCACATAGCGCAAAACATTTTTCCTTATCTGGAATCATTTCTTTCAGTGCAAAGCAAGAAACGTTTTGCCTTCGTATTGCTTCGTGTCTCTTGCCTTCGCACACAAACGCACAAAACATGTGAGTGTATTGCGTGCCGACCCCTGCTATAAAAGGTCGAGCGCAGCCGAAGCCCGGCGTTACTATTTTTGAACCATTAACATCTACGCTATCTACGCTGCTTCCATTATTTTCATACGGTTGTAATTGCTGACCTGGCTATATGCTGTATGTAGCATGTCCAGAATCGGAAGTGAATCAGCTTCCACCGCACCCATCATTCCCCTCTGCCTATGGCTCGCTGGACCTTTAAACTGTGCTGTACTTGCGAGTCTATCAGCACACATGTTTTTTTCCCCACTCTCCTCTTAAAAATACCCCGTGCATGGGGCAATGGGGCGTGCATCACCCAATTTTTTACTGCAATCCGGGCAGCGAGGGTTGGGGACGTATTTGTTGTCTTTGTTGCCCGTCTTGATCGCGATGGTCACCACCGTGACTTCTACTCGAGAAAATTGTAACCATTTTGTAAAAATTATTTACAATTTAAAATTAAAAGTTTTTCGTAAAAGACATTTACGCTTTTCATTTTCCGACATCCTCATCTTGTGTAGTGTTAACCGAATGTTTTCGCCATCCTCTAAGGCAACGAGGCGCAACTCATTATAAAAGTTGCGCCAGGTGCTTGGGGATGCGACTCTGCTCAGGGTCTCATTTCTCTCGCTTTATTGCACACATGTTTTTTCCCCAACCCCCTCTTAAAAAACCTCTTGGAACCTCGAAACGCTAGCCCCTGGGGGCAAGAGGCGTCTCTTGATCACCGTCTCCGCTGGAGACATGCTCAGCTCAATCACCATTGGGAGATGATCGGAAGAGAGGTCATTTAGATGGGAGATATGCAACACTTCGTCCCTCATGCCCTTGTAGACCGCGAAGTCAATTGCCGATGGTGTATGCCGATTATTGTAGGGGTAGTGAGTAGGAGATCCAGTGGCCAGGATGTAGGTGGTTGCCTCCGCATTTCACACAAATAAAGTTGCCTCTGCAGTAGTTCTTGGTGTGCCCGATCTTTTGGCACCTGTGACACTGGACGATTGGAGCGGAGTGCCTCTGCAACTCAATGCGCACCCTCTGTCCATCGAAGTTTTTGATTTGCAGTACTTCGGCATTATTTTCAGCCGTTTCCAATTCAACCTTGAACATGTTTATGTTGATTTTTTCATTTTTTATCAGCCGAGTTATGCCACATGAGTATTTGACTTTGTGGCCCATTGAAGCGAGCACTTCCTGGATGTGTTTTTTGTCTGTCGAATGATACAGGTCCCTGATCACGGTTGGCAGATGCAGCCTTTGTAGAGGCTGTCCGGGTTGATTTGGGAGATTTCGTCTGATCAAATCGCTTTGAAGAAGTGGATGAGAGGATGGCTTACCACAGCAACCGGCTGGCCATAGCCATGGCGCATGATCCTTATGAGCCACGACGGCTGGCTCCATCGAGGCAGCGATACGCCACTATGATGGCGCAACTCAATGCAAGCAGCATCAGAAACCAGTCAGAAGTCCAACTGAGAGCTCTCAGGGCACGCCGAGAGAGCTTCCAGGCAAATCCTTTCTCCACGTGCAATACATCCACCAGAGGCAGCGCTCCAATAACGACGCCCAGCGATGACTTCCGAGAGACGGCGGCTCCAACATCCTCAAGTAACTAAAAAACACAAACTTAATCATTATAAATTCACAGACTCCATGCCAGCAAGTGGATACAAACGGACTGCGGTCAAAACTCCAATTTATTTGGAACCGCATCGCAGCCTTGAGTTGTGCCGGCTTGCACATGGCCAAAGTACAGTAGACGGCACGTGCGTCAGCCGACGCCCAGAAGTTTTGAGCCGATATTTGGCAAAAACGCCGATGGATGTCCAGTGCGGATGCTCCTGCAATATATACTTACCAACACAAACCTTCTCCGATCCTGTAGTACACCTGAAAAGAGAAAAGAAAAAGAAAAATTAGTAAATTGGAAAATTAGAAAAATGTAAACAAGCAGCAGCCACATGCTTTGGGTTATCGACTTAGCTGTAAATCGGAGAAATTAGGTATTTTTAAAAATACCAAAGCCATTGTTCTGCCAGAGTTGCTTGTCAAAGTGGTGATTGGAGGCAGATTGGGGTCGTACCTCAAGTCGTCATCATTCGGCTCCATGATTCAGCAAAAAGGAAAAAGAAGAAGAAAATGTGTGGACAATTTCCTTATTTTTCCTTTTTTTCTAATTTACACTACACAGCGCGCCTTTCACAAACATTAAACTTGCGTTAACGCGACTGCAGACGACTTTAAAACTTCTGTCAGAAAGATAGCTGATAAGTAGGGCATATAGTTTGTTAGGTATTAACGTTTTAACTTGGCAGAGAAGACCCTGATGCCAGACTCTGTCAAAAGCTTCCTGGATATCTATATGGATAGACCGCACTGCAATGCCGCTGCGCTTCATAGGATCTGAGAATAAATTGCGAGACACGTCCAATTTGCTGTTCAGCTGAGTGTTGACTTCTAAAGCCAAATTGGTGGTTTGGAATGGCTGAAGCGAAACTGTCTTCTTCGAATAGCCGTTTTAGTATTAGGCGTTCGAGGATTTTGGAGAGACCTGTAAGCAGGCTGATAGGTTTTCCTGGCTTTCTTATCATTGAAATTTTTGCGCATTTCCAGGCCTTTGGGAAGTAGCCGAATTGCAGAGCCGAGTTGTATATCAACATCAATGTTGTCAAAGCCAGGAGCCTTTTTTATTTTGAGCATCTTTATTTCGGATTTGAGTTCCTGGATGGTCACAGGTCTGATTATTTCTGGAGCTTCTACTGAACCGTTACCTTGCAGAACTGTATTGATTTCATCTATGTCTTCAGGAGCTGCCGTGATTTTTGGCGTGAAACGAGCTTCTAAGTGTTGCGCAAAGGCCTCAGCTTTTTCCTCCGTAGTCCTGCACCATGGATCAGCATTTGCCATTGCTCTGAGAGCTTTGTTTTGTATCGTCTGGAGCTTGGCCATTTGCATGTTTGAAGTCAGTGGCCCCCAAACTGGCATGGCATACTGCCATATTGGGGCAACTAGTTGCTTATAAAGGAGTACCTTTAGGTGCAGCGGGAGTTTGCTCCTTCTGCCAATAATCCAATCAAGCTTTTTGATCCGGGTAATAGTTTTGGTGACAACAGCTACTACATGCTTGTTGAAGTTTAGCTTCGTGTCCATTTGAACTCCCAGGTAATGCATGACTGATTTTTTAGTCAGGAGTTGCCCGTCTAACCTTGGGGCTGGTGTCTGTTGCTGCACAGGTGAGAGTGTATGGAGTACATGTGCTGTTTTAGTGAGACTGATGGTTATTCCCCATTTTTTAGCCCAAGACAGTGCATCATCTAGGAGCCGCTCCATGCATTTGTTGGCTTGCTGAGGGTTTTAAGCAGATATAAGATATACCGCATCATCAGCATAAGTTGCCAGCATTTGCGTTGCGTTCGCGTGTCTCAGAGGTTGTGGCATATCAGCTGTGTAAATGTTGTAGAGCACTGGGCCAAGTACGCTTCCTTGTGGGACTCCAGCGGCTACATGTTTTAGGCTTGAGGTGCTGTTGTTGGAACAGGCAACTTTGAAGCTTCTGTCTGCAAGATAGGTCATAGAGTTTATTAGGGATTATTGTTTTGATTTTGCAGAGAAGTCCTTGATGCCAGACTCTGTCAAATGCTTCTTGGATGTCCATGTAGACCGCACTGCAATGCCTCTGCGCTTCATATGATCTGAGTATGAACTGCAAGACCCGTCCAATCTGCCGTTTTTTTTTTTTTTTTTTTTTAAATTGGGATGTCTTTTCTTATGCAACCCAATCCTATCGCCACCTGCATTAGCAGGGGGGAGGGAGGGCTACATAAAAAGAGAACCGTTTTATTTTGTTTTATACTTTTAGTTAGCATATTTTACAAATATCTTCGCGCCGGCTGCCCATCTACATTACATGTAGGTGAAGAGAGGGCTGTACAATTGGCTGGGTAACACTAGTTACAATATTGACTTATTTAGTTTTTAAAGCAGTTATCGATAGTTAGGCAGAGGGCCAGAGTAACGTTGTTTACATCTACCAGATCATGGATGCAGAGATCCTGAAGGAGCAGATCGGGATGGCAATTCTCACGGGCTTCAATGCCTGGTCTGATGCGCTTCATCTCTTTTCCACACCACCCGAGAGGATTAAGAGATTAAGGTGCGTTTTTTTTTAAGTGGTGTCCCCAAGAGGCATAATCCACCTAACTCGTTCATTTTTATGCAAATTAGAAATAGTTTCGGGTCATTGGTGTTACCAATATCGCATATACCCCAACAAATGTTGTTAACAATTGAGTGGGTGGTGCGCCCTTTGCATATAAATGCGCGAATTTCAGCATATGGCTGACTCTGGTGCCAACCTCCAACCCAACCTTTTCCAGAATGTTGCAATTAATATGCTTCATTTGTAAAGGTTCGGAGGACCTGCTGAAATATCCTTGTACCATCCGCGTAAAATTTGCAATTTCCGCTTCGCAAATCTGTTGAATTTTCGCTACCAACGAGGGCTTCACCACATCAAGAAAGTACTTGGAGATTAACTCCAGGTTCTCGTTGTGGTTATCCAGCGTGAAGGCGCATTCGTACATCCTTGCAAACATCTCGGCCGCTACTTTGTGGTGCTTTAGCCACCAACGTGGCACTACGTGCGACACGTCATAAGAAATAGCGGCAGAGATTTTCGCACACATTTTGGCCATTCTGTTGGCTGGGCATCCGTCGGACACCACAGCCACCAAATTGTCCGTCATGTTGCGGGTACGGATTGCGCCTAGCACCTTCTGGACGCCCTCGTTGATCACAATTCTACCCAATACCTCTGTATTGGGCACCTAGAAGATGGAAAAAAAATTATTATTTCAACTAAATTTGAATTTTATTACTACTTACAGCGTGCAGGTACAAGAACTTGAATGCGCTTGCGTCCACCCTCTGAGCCGCAATCGCAAGCACCTTGTAGCACTTGGTGCCTGCCCATTGCAACGTGTCCATTGCAAAATGACATAAACATATTAGCCACAGGATCCCCCACACACTACCCCTCAAATCGACGGCACACACCATCTGCTATTGATTTTGCAGCCTACAAGGGAATAAGGCACAACTTAATCCACATCGAGACATCGTATGATCTAGGATCAGACCACAACATCCAAATCATCAAACTTCTCTTGAGACCGGAATGGGGGACAAAGAAGATTTTGCTACCAAGAAATGCTAGTATCAGAAGCTTTCAATCACACCTAAGCCAACGAATCCACTTAGATACAGAACTTCACAGTGGCGAAGACATAGACGACGCAGTGGCAATTCTTGAAAAGAATATATACACTGCAGCTGAACTGGCTACACAAACCTCTGGAACCCAACATACAATGCATGGACCGCAAAATCTTTATCTTGACTCGCAAACGCTCAAAGCGATCAAGCTTAAAAGAATATTGTGCGGAATTAAACAAAAAGATAGTTGCCCAAATCCCCTAATTGCACACACAATTAACCAACTCACTAACAAAATAAGTAAACGGATCAAGCTATTAAAAGCCAAACGCATGAACAGGCTCCTACAAAATATCGACCCAACTGATAGATACAGTTTTCAAAAACTATGGCGGTTCACCAACGAAGTCAAAAGGCAGCCCACCTCAAACCCTCCGGTCAGAAAACATATGGCAGAAGGACAGCACCCCACCGCTGACCTTTGGTGTAGGTCAACGGAAGAAAAAGCCGAGGCCTTTGCCCAACATCTAGAATCCCGCTTCACACCAAAGTCCACGGCAGCCCTAGAAGATAGAGAAGAAATAAGAGCAATACTACAAGAAAACGACCCAGAAGAATCCACTCACACAATCAGAACAGTGACCATCGAGGAACTTAAAGCAGAAATCATGATGCTCAAAACTAAAAAAGCACCTGGATTTGACAGCATCGACAATAGAGTCATCAAATCTCTGCCAGCATCTGCTCATGATTATCTGCTGCTGATTTATAACTCGGCCCTCCAGTTTGGCTACTTTCCAAAAGCCTGGAAATGTGCTAAAATCACAATGATAAAGAAACCAGGAAAGCCGAGCGATAAGCTTGGCTCATACAGACCCATCAGCCTGCTCACAGGATTATCCAAAATCCTCGAACGCCTAATACTAAAACGGCTATTCGAAGAAGACAGTTTCGCTTCAGCCATTCCAAACCACCAATTTGGCTTTAGAAGTCAACACTCAGCTGAACAGCAAATTGGACGGGTCTCCCAATTTATACTAAGATCGTATGAACAGCAGTTGCACTGTAGCGCGGTATATATGGATATTCAAGAGGCGTTCGACCGAGTCTGGCACCAGGGACTACTCTGCAAATTAAAAATGTTAATACCTCACAAGTTATACACTCTACTCACCAGCTATCTCTCAAACAGAAGCTTTAAAGTTGTCTGTTGCAATAACATCACTTCTAGCCTCAAGTGCATAACTGCTGGGGTCCCACAAGGAAGCGTTCTGGGCCCAGTTCTGTACAACCTCTACACTGCCGACATGCCGCAGCCATCAAGGCATAATAACGCCACCCAAATGCTAGCAACATACGCGGACGATGCAGTATACCTCGTAGCTGCTCAAAATCCAAAGCAAGCCAATGATAAAATCGAACAGCTACTAGCTGATGCACTTTCATGGTCCAAAAAATGGGGGATAACCATTAGTCTTGCCAAAACTGCACACGTACTTCATACATTGTCACCTGGGCAGCAACACACACCAGCACCAAGGCTAGATGGCCAGTTGCTGATTAAAAAATCAGTCATCCCATATTTAGGCATACAAATGGACGCTAAGCTTAACTACAATAAGCACGTAGCAGCTGTGGTCACTAAAATTAGGACCCGACTCAAAAAGCTGGACTGGCTCATCGGCAGAAGGAGCAAACTCCCGCTAATGTTAAAGGTCCTCCTCTATAAGCAGTTAGTTGCCCCAATATGGCAGTACGCCATGCCAGTCTGGGCGCCACTGACCTCTAACATCCAAATCACCAAACTCCAGACTATCCAAAATAAAGCACTCAGGGCAATGACCAATGCACCCTACTACGTGAGCAACAAGACGCTACATACAAATCTGAAAGTATTAACTGTTGATGAAATATATAACAAACTCTGCAAAAACTACTTCGAACGGTTAATGCAGCACACAAATCTACTTGCCTACGACATCGCCACAAATCCATACATCCCAAGAAGACTGGCCAGACCAAGATACACTACTATGATACAGGAGCACAATCCAAGCAGCAACAGAAGTTTGACAGCAATCCAATCAACTATACTGCAAATCCGACGCGAAAACTGGCTACAGAATCCATTCGCAACATTCAATATGGAGCTGAGTCGACGCAGAGACAATGCAGCAACAGCACAACCAAACAGTGTCCCAGTTGAAGAACCTGCCGACAGAAGACAGCAGTCCACAAATCCATTCTTCATGCGCCGCTTCGAACCAAGCAGCCACAGCGCTAACAAAATTACTACTTATGTAATCAATGACTCCAGCGATTAATCCGATGAAAGATGACGGCAGCTCTCAAATCCAGAAGACGGCGATAGCTGCAATTACACAAATAACCATCTTTTATTGCATCTTTCCACAGATAAGAAGTCATAATACTACCGCTCAAATTGACCACATTAAAAATCCACATCCAGAATGACGGCGAAATTGGACCTCGTGCTGCCTCGGCTCAGCTGATGTTGCCCTCCAGTTCCAGACCAGCGCCGCCACTCGCAAGGACTCCAATATGACAACCTGAAAATGCTAAAATTTATCTTCACAAAATACAGAAAATAAATGAAAACTTGCTACTCACAAAATGCTGTAGATGTACTTCATCAAATGCAATTATAAACTGAGACGAGCTGAAATACTTCAAGTTCGCCGTCAAGTCTATAATGCCGACATCCGTTTGGAAATGTTCCAGGTACCTGAAGCGCCTGTAAATTTCCTTGTCCGGGATGGGGGGGGGGTAATCTCCTTTCCGTATGTTCGGAAAATAGGTACCAAATTTGTTGCAGACAGCATTTTCTTTGCCTTACCAATAGTTTCAGTTTACCAATAGTTTCCAATTCAACCTTGAACATGTTTATGTTGATTTTTTCATTTTTTACCAGCCGAGTTATGCCACATGAGTATTTGACTTTGTGGCCCATTGAAGCGAGCACTTCCTGGATGTGTTTTTTGTCTGTCGAATGAATGTCCCTGATCACGGTTGGCAGATGCAGCCTTTGTAGAGGCTGTCCGGGTTGATTTGGGAGATTTCGTCTGATCAAATCGCTTTGAAGAAGTGGCGTTGTTGAGTGCCTCGGGGGTCGCTGGGCGTTTAGAGGACGCGGAGCCCGAAGCGAGCTGATTTTGCTGCTTTATTGGCTGTGGCTGCTGATCCTCGGACAATTCTCCTTGCGGACAACCGTGCACGATTGTTTCAACGAGCCTCTGGCCCTTGCGGTTGAAACACTTGACGCAGACGGTGTCCTTATCGGGATGATATACCACGTATTTCCCAGGTCCGCACTGCTCTTCCATGAACTTACGAAAATCGGGTCCTGCTGATAGGTCTGACGTAGTAGTGGTGATTGGAGGCAGATTGGGGTCGTACCTCAAGTCGTCATCATTCGGCTCCATGATTCAGCAAAAAGGAAAAAGAAGAAGAAAATGTGTGGACAATTTCGTTATTTTTCCTTTTTTTCTAATTTACACTACACAGCGCGCCTTTCACAAACATTAAACTTGCGTTAACGCGACTGCAGACGACTTTAAAACTTCTGTCAGAAAGATAGCTGATAAGTAGGGCATATAGTTTGTTAGGTATTAACGTTTTAACTTGGCAGAGAAGACCCTGATGCCAGACTCTGTCAAAAGCTTCCTGGATATCTATATGGATAGACCGCACTGCAATGCCGCTGCGCTTCATAGGATCTGAGAATAAATTGCGAGACACGTCCAATTTGCTGTTCAGCTGAGTGTTGACTTCTAAAGCCAAATTGGTGGTTTGGAATGGCTGAAGCGAAACTGTCTTCTTCGAATAGCCGTTTTAGTATTAGGCGTTCGAGGATTTTGGAGAGACCTGTAAGCAGGCTGATAGGTTTTCCTGGCTTTCTTATCATTGAAATTTTTGCGCATTTCCAGGCCTTTGGGAAGTAGCCGAATTGCAGAGCCGAGTTGTATATCAACATCAATGTTGTCAAAGCCAGGAGCCTTTTTTATTTTGAGCATCTTTATTTCGGATTTGAGTTCCTGGATGGTCACAGGTCTGATTATTTCTGGAGCTTCTACTGAACCGTTACCTTGCAGAACTGTATTGATTTCATCTATGTCTTCAGGAGCTGCCGTAATTTTTGGCGTGAAACGAGCTTCTAAGTGTTGCGCAAAGGCCTCAGCTTTTTCCTCCGTAGTCCTGCACCATGGATCAGCAGGAGGCTGTTGTCCTTCCACCGTGTGCCTTCTGACTGGCAGATTTGGAATGGGCTGTCTCTTGATTGTGTTTGTGAACAGCCACAGTTTCTGCATACTGTATCTGTCAGTTGAGTCAATGTCTTGTAAGAGTCTGTTCAAGTATTTGTCTTTAGGCAGTTTGATTCGTTTGCTAATTTTGTTTGTAAGTTGGTTTATGGTGCGTACTATGAGTGGGTTGGGGCATCTGTCTTTTTGTTTGATTTTGCAAAGTATCTTTTTAATCATGATAGGTTTTAGGGTTTGCGAGTCAAGGAAGAGGTTTTGCGGTCCGTACGTTGTGTGTTGATGTCTTGTTGATTGTGAGGCCAACTCAGCAGCAATGTGTATATTCTTTTCGAGAATGGCCACAGCATCATCAATGTCATCGTCATTGTGGAGTTCGGTGTCAAGGTGGATTCGTTGATTTAGGTGAGTTTGGAAACTTCTTATGCTTGCATTTCAGGTCTCATGAGGAGATTGACGATTTGAATGTTATGGTCAGACCCTAGGTCATAAGAGGTTTCGACGTGGATTAGGTTGTGTTTAATGCCCCTGTAGACCGCTAAATCTATGGCAGATGGCTTATGTCGACGATTTGAGGGAAAATGAGTGGGGGATCCAGTGGCCAATACATTTAAGGCACTTTCCTGGATACATTTCAGAAGTGTGGCCCCTCTTCTACAGGATCTTGCATTGCCCCACCACTGGCTTTTGGCATTCCAGTCCCCAGCTACAACGAACCTGCTACCCAGAGAGTCAAAGGTTTTTTTGAATTTAGTGTCTGTGATTTCTTGTGCAGGTGGGCAATAAATAGCACCAATGTTTACTGTTATACTTGTTTGTTGGTTTTTTATCTTAGCAGCTACAGTGCACATCTGGATGGAGTTCTCTTTGGTTGGTGGAAGAGAGATGTGTGGGATGCTGCCTTTGATAATAACCGCCGCTCCTCCTCTGCTTCGGTTCGACGGGTGGTTTGCCATATAGACGTGGTAGCCGTCTATACTTAGGTTTGTGTCGTCTATTAGGTGTGACTCTGATACTAGTGGGATGTCAATGTTGTTATCTGCCAGGTAAGTGGTTAGTTCTGGAAGTTTATTTCGTTGCCCTGCAGCATTCCAGAACGCAATTTTTGTTTGCGGGGAATCGCTAAGCATTTGAGGCCTCATTGTCATTTGGTGGTGAGAGCCGTGCCATAAGTTGGTGTAGCGTCGACTCGATCTTGGAGAGCTTAGTTTCAAGGCTTAATTGGGGTTGGGGTTGTGGTTGTGTCCTGTTATTGACTGTCTCATACCTTCGGTCAGTGTGCGCCAGGAGGATAGTGATAAGTTTGTCCATTATTGCATTATTGTTGTTAATGTTATTGCTGCCTTTTAGTCGATTTGTGCTTCTAGTTCTATTCAATCGGCCTGCGCTCTTGGAGCGATTTCGATTTTGGCTGAGGTGTTTTATAAGCTGATCTTGAAGTCTTGCATTTCGCGTCTGACTTTTCTTCGACCTTGATTTTTTTTTGTTTTTTTCTTTATCATTGGCGCACAGTAGATTTGATTCCCCAGGCCAGACGCACCTCGCTTTCGCGGGGTGGTGGTGGGGTTTCGCGTCTACGAGCTTTTTATTTTGTTTTATACATTATCTAGTTGCATATTTACAAAATTATTTACACCAGTTACTTATATCTACATGTCAAATGCTAGATTATCAACTATTGGCAGAACAATGGCTTTGGTAAAAAATACCTTCCTTATCGATAACTTAAAGCTTATGGCTGCTGTTTGTTTTACATCGCCGTATCAATGTTGTCAACGCTGGGCGTTTAAGCTGTTTAGGCTGGTAAGAAGAGATACTTTACTTTTATCTTAGCCATAAGGCCGAGAAGGGATAACTGGAAAGGGCATAACAGCCGCCACACCAAAGGCACGCTGCCAGAACCAGATGGGAATTATACAGACACAAGAAATATCTGTTGCATAACTCAGGACAGGGTACCACCAATTTGGGGGCTCCCGCGTAGAGTTGCAGGGAGAAGTGTTTAAAAATTATAGTTATCGCGTACAAGGAGGAAATGGAGAACGGGAGAGGGGATGCAGGAGGTCATAGGGATAGGTCAGCAGCTATAGGAGAAAGGGGATACTGTCAATAGTCAGGTCTCTGTTGGTTGTGTGATCGCCAAGTACGAACACGCCCACCCTACTATGATCCTTAAGGGCCAATTCAATTTATATTAAGGATCCCTCCAACAGAGCTGTCGGTAGATTACACTGCTACAAGACGATGCTGCATGGTTTCTATTAACGATATTTAGCCTTGATTCATTTCAATACTAATTTTATTTACAAAATCCAAAATAATTCATTTACTGTACGAACCAACCTAACTCTAACTGCACCTAGCATTAAATAATCGGTATAATATATGGATAAAGAATATATATAGGCTTATAAGTTGTAACAGGGAAAGGTTAAGGGGAAATCAATTCATAATAATCGTATAGCTAGGGGTATTAGGATGATAATATTTGATAATAGTAATAATTTAGTGAAATAGTGATAGTGTAATGTTGAAGTGTGCAGCCATGGTGATCATCATCACGCCCGTTGGACGCATCATCAGCTGCAAAGTGGGATCGTTGCAAATGGCAGCGCCAAGCTGGGGCCACAGAACAGCATCAGCATGACTGTGACTGAGGCCAGCCGAGGTCCAGTGCATCGCCACTCTGGATATGGATTTTGGTTCTGCAGCGAAAGTAGAGTGGCTTCATATCTGTGGAAAGATGGAATAAAAAGGTAAAAAGGTTAATTTCAGTCGCCGCCGTCATCTGGATTTTGGAGCTGCCGCCGTCATCTGGATTTTGGAGCTGCCGCCGTCCATCAACAGGATTTCCGCTGGGGTCATCGTTTGCGCTATGGCGACTATATGGATTTTGGAGCTGTCGCCGTCCATCGACTGCATTTCCGTTGGGGTCATCGTTTACTTGCGTATTTGAATTGGCTCTATGGCGACTTAATTCCATGTTGTGTGTTGAAAAAGGATTTCGCAGCCAGTTTTCTCGCCTGACTTGTAGAAAAGTTGCTTGTATGGCTGTCAGGCTTCTGTTACTATTGGGATTGTGTTCCTCGATCATTGCAGCATACCTTGGCCTGGCTAGTCTGCTCGGAACGTAGGGGTGTGTTGCAATTTCACAAGCAAGTAGATTGGTATGTTGCATTAGCCGATCGTAATAGATTTTGCACAGTTTGTTGTACACTTCATCCACAGTTGCTACTTTCAGGTCCGTATGCAGTGTTTTGTTGCTAACATAGTAGGGAGTATTTGTTATTGCTCTAAGAGCTTTGTTTTGGATCGTCTGTAGCTTTGTAATTTGAATGTTTGAGGTCAGTGGCCCTCTCAAGCCCTCTCGGGACACTGGCACGCACCAGAACTGCTGGGGAGCTACCGAAATTGCCAGCCAAATACGTTTGAGATTTCTTGAGCCACAAATTTATTTGCTGAGTGTTGCTTATTGTCGCGACGCACTAATACCCTATAGACAATTAATATAATTTGATGTCATGTCTGATATAAATTTTGCATTTGTACATATTTACATTCGTTCATTATATTCGTTAATAGTACATTAAACAAAATTAGCATATAAAGGATATACAAAATATAAAAATTTTTTATATTTTCGGTATGCGTCATCGGAAAATCAATTCTAAAGTTTTCCCTAAAAAACATTTACGCTTTTCCGTTTCCGACATCCTCATCTTGTAGTGCTTGTAGCAAGCGAATGGGAGATTAAGTTTTTTTGTGGCGCCATCTAGTGGTCAGGAGGCATGGGAGAAAGGAAAGGGGTTTCGCTAACAGGCTCAAATGTCAAGCTTGAGTGGAGGGAGCGTCATCCAAGCCTGTTAGGGGGTTTGCCGCCTGAAAGCCAGCGTCCCTATCGGCAATTCTCTTGAAAGAGTTCGAGAAGCCAGATGTGTCTCGTAGTGGTGCAAAATTATTTGAAAAAAAACTGAATTACGCGGAGAGAAAAAAAAAGAAGATAAATTGTGCGTGGCTGAGTTCTATTCTGGCTGTTTAAGCCCATATTCTTGTTTGGCAGCGCTGAGTCCGTTCCGGGTAAGTGGGAAGGTTGAGAAATATATGACAAAAAAAAAGGGCTCAATGAAATGTTCAAACGCAGTCTTGGCGCTTAATCAAGGGATTCCGAAGAAGCAATCGAGATTGCATTTGTTGCGGACGCAACTTTTTCGGGGAGATCGACGAGCAGCAGCAGCAACGCAACAAAACGAGCGGTTGAAGAATAGTTAATTCGCTTTGGTTGTTGCTAAACTTACGCTCAACCGGCGCTTCGAACGGCGCGAGCGCACAGCGAGCCACCGGAGGAGCGAAGAGCGCAGCTGTTTTAGTTCCCGAGCGACCAAGCACCCGGCGCCGTCGTCGTAGCTTAGGAGCTCGAAAGCCCAAGCGGATTGGATTGTTTTTTTTATAATTTAACCTTTTCCCTGGTCCCGCTGTCCGATCGGCAAGTGTAGGCGAAAAGTGCAGAACGGGAGTTTTTAAACAAAGAAAAAAAAAAGGGAAAAAAAAACCCAAACAAAAGATAAACGAAGAAAAAAAGAGAAAAAAAAACTTATGTATGTAGAATAAGAATATGTATAGAATAAGCAGTTAAGTGAGTATAGGATAATTGAAGAAGGTGAAAGGCGTTAGGCGATATAGAAGCGCGGGAGGAGAGAGAATGCGCGCCTAAAGAAGAAATTCAAGCGGAAAGAAGAGTGAGTGAGTGATCACCGTTAAGGAATTGTTGTTTAATTAGCGCACCGAAACCCAGCCTCGATCTTGCCGATCAAGAGAAATGTTTTTCCCGTCCCTATGCCCTTGAATTTATTTTCCACCCACAGCATTTCAGGTTTCCTCGGGAAAGCGCTTTCGTCGATGGAACGCTGAGCTGAAAGAAAAGGTATGAGTGGACTATTATTATTTTATTACCATTGAAAACGACTCAAGTAAAAGAGAAGGGAGAAGAGCAGATAGAAGACCAAAACTAACTACCGTAGGTTAAGTCGGGAAAGGCAAATCCGGCAGGCAAGGGAGAGAGAGGGAATTGGCCGAGGAGATCGCTGAGAGCGGCCCGGCATTTGGAACCGCCGTTGGCACTCAAATTTGAGTGGATTATATCTATAGGGTACTTTTATATTCATATATCTTTTCCGCCATATTTATTTTTAGGCCATTTATTCATGTTTATTCCGTAAAAATAAGATTATATGTCCTATATGTTATTCGTATCTGTGGGTAGTTCTTATCATTTAGCAAGTAAATAAATTTTATAATGTTTTAATTTTGTACTGTTTTGACATCAGCTGATCCCATGATTTAGGAGAAATACCCAGCAATAGGGGCCCTTCGGACGGATGCCAGGGGGCAGAAGGGCCAATGGAAGGGTGGGCACAGTGGGCCTCAGACCACCAGAGGCCGAATTAGAAAAGAGCCACGGGAGCAAAGGGGACGACTCCTTCCGAGAAGTAGGTTCGATGTTGTCGGGAATGTACATATGGCGGATCTCTCTATCCCGGTTCAGCTTGTATAATGGAAAAAGGCAAATCATGAGAGGGGAAGCAAGACCACCACCCCCCTAGCCGACGAGCCCGAGCCGGAAAATTTCGCGTGCGCTCCTCTCTCATGCCCAACATCGCGCCTGAGAATGATAGATTTGGATGTGGTTCGCTACAATCTGATGGAGTGTTGACCGAATTTTTCCGCCATCCTCCATGGCAGCCAGGAGCTTGGATGATGCTCCCTCCACTCAAACTTGACATTTGACCACTAGATGGCGCCACCAAAAAAAAACCCATTTCTTCTTTTCTCGCTACACTACACGGATTCTTTCCTGGCCACACGCTACACCAAGAAACCAACTAGCCACGCGACGGGGAGTGGTGCTGCCATTGGATTAATGCACTAACCATACAGTATATAGATAGGTCACTTCATATACTGAAATTGACCGCACGGTAGCTGAAATTCCAGCTACCGGGCGAGTAGTTGAGAGTGGCGTGTGCTGGATGACTTAAGAAACGAACAGCGCAGACTTCAGCTACAGGGCGAGTAGTTGAGAGTGGCGTGTGCTGTATGACTGTATGTGTGCACATGCATTCTCACGTACTTTGGGTGTTTGCATGTGTGTATGAACGCACAACTGTCTCATTCGCTTGTTTTGATTTTTGTGCTCGCGGCACCCTTCACTTAACATTTTTAGAGTCGACCCTTTTCTAAGACGCCAAGCCATACAATACCAGAATAATTGTTATTTTGTACATGTTTAGATACTAACTTTGTTTAATATAGAATATACTAACATAATGAGCTGATATACATATATATATATATATGTATAAATATATATATTAAATATTAAATATATTTAATTTTATGGTGTAGTGTATTATACAATGATATATTTGATCAGATATAAGAATAAAATATACGCTAAAAAAAATATATTTATCATCCTTGAATATGGATATTAATGACATATAAATGGGTAATAAATGGGCCATACAGATTTTAGTGCCATATTTGGACGGCAAATTTGAAATCCCCCTTTTTCTGATGCGAATGTCCATCCACAGACAGAACCTGCAAGTACGTTCACATGTGTGTGTACGTGTGCAGAGCTGTGCCAGAAAAATATTTTTTAGAAGATTTCTTGAACCACAAATTTATTTGCTGAGTGTTGCTTATTGAAGCGACGCACTAATACCCTATCGACAATTAATATAATTTGATGTCATGTCTGATATACATTTTGCATTTGTACATATTTACATTCGTTCATTATATTCGTTAATGGTACATTAAGCAAAATTAGAATATAGAGGATATACAAAATATACAATTATGTGTATTTTGGGCAAGCTTCATCATAAAATCTTAATCTCCAATAAATTCTAAAGTAATGGGTGATTTCTTAGGTAGCGGCAGCGTAACAAACCAATACAAACAAGCAGACCTACAATATGTGCACATATACAGCTAAAGCTCAGCCTCACATACATAGCGTTTGTTCTTTGCTGAGCTGAAATTTTGTTATGTGTTTTCTTCTTCAGCTTGTTGACGAACTGACCTACCGCCACAAAAGAAATTAAGCATTGGCAGGATGGGTTGGGGTGGGTGTGGGTTGGGGTGGGTGTGGGTTGGTGGGTGGGTGGGTTCACTTGGACGTGGAAAGAAGGAAATCTGTTTTTTTATTTTTAGTTTTATTTATTATTATGTACATATAGATATAAAGTCGCCGCTCAAATTGGCTTCCGATTGAAGATCGGTACCCAGGGAACACCACGAGGAGGCCATTACACCTGTAATGGGGTCAAAAATTAATCTGACCTTTGAGTCGACTTGATATGACTTAATTTAAAAACTTTTCAATAATTAAGTCACATCCATATTCCCCGCCTAGAATTCAATCTATTAAATATTTGTACATACATACATATGTATACATACACATACATATATACATATATATATACATACATATGTATGTACAAATATTTAATAGATTGAATTCTAGGCGGGGAATATGGATGTGACTTAATTATTGAAAAGTTTTTAAATTAAGTCATATCAAGTCGACTCAAAGGTCAGATTAATTTTTGACCCCATTACAGGTGTAATGGCCTCCTCGTGGTGTTCCCTGGGTACCGATCTTCAATCGGAAGCCAATTTGAGCGGCGACTTTATATCTATATGTACATAATAATAAATAAAACTAAAAATAAAAAAACAGATTTCCTTCTTTCCACGTCCAAGTGAACCCACCCACCCACCAACCCACACCCACCCCAACCCACACCCACCCCAACCCATCCTGCCAATGCTTAATTTCTTTTGTGGCGGTAGGTCAGTTCGTCAACAAGCTGAAGAAGAAAACACATAACAAAATTTCAGCTCAGCAAAGAACAAACGCTATGTATGTGAGGCTGAGCTTTAGCTGTATATGTGCACATATTGTAGGTCTGCTTGTTTGTATTGGTTTGTTACGCTGCCGCTACCTAAGAAATCACCCATTACTTTAGAATTTATTGGAGATTAAGATTTTATGATGAAGCTTGCCCAAAATACACATAATTGTATATTTTGTATATCCTCTATATTCTAATTTTGCTTAATGTACCATTAACGAATATAATGAACGAATGTAAATATGTACAAATGCAAAATGTATATCAGACATGACATCAAATTATATTAATTGTCGATAGGGTATTAGTGCGTCGCTTCAATAAGCAACACTCAGCAAATAAATTTGTGGTTCAAGAAATCTTCTAAAAAATATTTTTCTGGCACAGCTCTGCACACGTACACACACATGTGAACGTACTTGCAGGTTCTGTCTGTGGATGGACATTCGCATCAGAAAAAGGGGGATTTCAAATTTGCCGTCCAAATATGGCACTAAAATCTGTATGGCCCATTTATTACCCATTTATATGTCATTAATATCCATATTCAAGGATGATAAATATATTTTTTTTAGCGTATATTTTATTCTTATATCTGATCAAATATATCATTGTATAATACACTACACCATAAAATTAAATATATTTAATATTTAATATATATATTTATACATATATATATATATATGTATATCAGCTCATTATGTTAGTATATTCTATATTAAACAAAGTTAGTATCTAAACATGTACAAAATAACAATTATTCTGGTATTGTATGGCTTGGCGTCTTAGAAAAGGGTCGACTCTAAAAATGTTAAGTGAAGGGTGCCGCGAGCACAAAAATCAAAACAAGCGAATGAGACAGTTGTGCGTTCATACACACATGCAAACACCCAAAGTACGTGAGAATGCATGTGCACACATACAGTCATACAGCACACGCCACTCTCAACTACTCGCCCTGTAGCTGAAGTCTGCGCTGTTCGTTTCTTAAGTCATCCAGCACACGCCACTCTCAACTACTCGCCCGGTAGCTGGAATTTCAGCTACCGTGCGGTCAATTTCAGTATATGAAGTGACCTATCTATATACTGTATGGTTAGTGATTAATGGTAGACAGTTGGCAAAGAAGAAGCGGAACCGTGAACCGGTTAAAATAAAACCGGGTATGAAAATACCAGTCTTTAAAAATCGTTGCATACTTGCATTCCTGTAGATAATTTTGCTACATGTTGGCTACTAGAATTGTGTTTTTAATACACGTCAAATAAAATAGTTCAAAAATACGCCGATAGGTAGAAACACCAACAATAGGATCGCCAGTGTGTCAAACGTATTTTTAAACTTGAATTTAAAATTTGATACCTGAATAGACAGATCATATCCCCTAAAGAAATTTCCAAATCCAAATAAACATTTATTAAAAATTGTATGTTTAGTAAATTTCAAAAACTTGTAACTTTTTATTTCAAACATTGATTGCGTTTGTTTCATTCTTGTCCTGTTTTTCATACATTTCTATCGTGTCGTGTCGTGTCGTTTTGTATATATACACAAAAATACCAGTGCTTAAGACATATCTAATCATAGACTATACATATACTATATATATATATATATATATATATATGTACATATATATTGATATAGACACATATATGGATTTGCCAATTCTTGTTTTGTACAATTACATTTACACATATACATAGAACATTTAAGATATTAGGTATGGTATATTTACAGCTAGACTTTAAAGACGAACATGCTTTAGATATACATAGTTTATAGGGATCTTCTTTCGATTCGTTTCGTTGCGTTGCGTTGCGTTACGTTTCGTTTGTGTGTAGTTGTTGCAGTTGTAGTTGTTTCTCTTCGATCTCTTCATCGTTTATATAGTAGGAAAATGTTTTGAAATTCTTCTTGGATAGTTTTTGATGGTTAGGTGGCCATTAGGTGGTCATTAGGGCTGCTGCTCCTCCTTCACAGTGATAACAGCTGGCGGCATAGCGTTCGGTGATGTAGTGGGAAATAGCTTGGATGTCAGTGTTTTCTTCAGCTCGAAGATGGGCTTGGAGTCTTCCTCCTCTGCCGTTGGGGAAGAAGTTCTCGGTGCTGCTGCTGCTGCTGCTGCTGATGTTGCATCATTGCTGTCTTCACCGACTTTGATGCGTTCCGCCTGCAGGCGCCGCAGCTCTTGGGCCAGGGCCTCCGATGTGTCCGGCTGCGTGGGCGTGTGGCGCGAGGATGTGGGCGTGTGCGAGGAGGAGCACGAGCTGGAGGCTGAGCTACGGGGCGTGCTCACTGACTGATGATTGTTCTGCTGCTGCTGGTGATGCTGCTGCTGTTGCTGCTGCTGCTGCTGTTGCTGTTGCTGAGTAACCTTCCCCATAAAGGTGCGGATCTCCTCAAAGTAGGACTCCTCGCTGGGATTCTCGCAGAAGCGTCGGATGCAGTGCATCCGTTCGCTTACCCCGCTGAGGGCACTCAGCGACACCGCGTCCGACTCGTGCTTCTTCAGGTGCCGGTCAAGGTTCGTCTGCTGGCCGAAGCAGCGCTCGCAGATCTCGCACTTGAAGGGCCGCTCCTTGTTGTGGATGTTCCTCACGTGGCGCTGCAGGTTAGAGGAGATGCTGAAGGAACGTTCGCAGTATTTGCACTTGTACGGCTGCTCGCCCGTGTGGGTGCGTAGGTGGCGCGTGAGGTTCGCGGATCGGGGGAACACCTTGCCGCAGAACTTGCACGTGTACCGATCCTTGTTCCGCTGCGGCAGGGAGGTGGCTCCTGGGCCAGCGACACCTGTGGAGGCCGGAGCTCGTGTCTTGGTCTTCCGCGAATGCTGTCGCGTCTGGTAGTCCTGCAGCTGGGGATGTGGTGCCGTCTTTCCGCCGCTGGGAGGGCCCACACCTCCTCCTCCCTCTCCTCCTGGCAGTTCCAGCTGCAGTTGCTCAGTGGGCGGGGGCCATGTCAGCTCGCATTTCTTCAGCGGATGCCGGAAGGGGAACTCGCCGCCCGTGGGGCTTGTGGAGGCAGCCGCAGTGGTGGCCTTTCCAGGGAGCACGCCCGCAAATACATTCCTGTACTGCAGCGGCAGTGTCTTGGTCATGGCCTCGAGGAGCGTGGGATGCACTGCCGGCACCGTGCACTGCGGCGGTGCACCCAGGGGATTGGCAGGCCCGGCTGCCCCACTGCCCGCGCCCTCCCTTAGGGCACGCAGCATCTTGCGGCTCATGTCGAAGCCCAGATCCGCCAGGGAGGCGGCTATGTGGTTGTTGTTCAGCTCCTTCTCCTTCTGCTGGGCGGCGGCCAGTTCGCTGGCGAACATGATTAGGTTGCTGTTCTCGTCCTCCATGGGACTTCCGGGCTCCTCCAGATCCGTCTTCCGCTTGTGGGCCAGCCGCAGATCCAGCGGCTGGTCGTAGCTGCTTCTCCTCTTGGCCTTGCCGCCATGATGCAGCTGCTGCAGATGCTGATGTTGGTGCTGGTGGTGCTGGTGATGCTGATGTCGGGACGCCGTTGTGGTAGTCGTCGTCGTCCCAGTGGCCGCTGCCGAGGAGGAGGAGGAGGATGTCGTCGAGGCGGCTGCCAGGTCGTAAGGTACGTGTGATATATACGATGTGGGTACTAATCCTAAGGCAGGGTAAACGCAGCCCTGTTTCGGGCTAGGAAGCATCTTTCTTGGTGAGTGGTCTTTCTCTCTCATAACTGTTGCTAGCTTGCAACTGCAACTTTATCCTCTATCCTGTGGCACGCTCCTCTATGCTCGATCCTCTATGCTCTGGCTGTTGCTTCAAACTGATTGTTCAATTGATTGCTAGACTAATTAGTCCGGGCTGCTCCTTGGGGTCAGTTGAAGACAGGAATTATATACCTGAAAGAATATAGAAAATGGTAAACATGTTGAAGCATCATTTGGATATATCGAAAATTTTCCACACTCCATGCTCCCCGGTGCGTCACAGAGTTTCCGTTTCCGCAGCTGTTCCTGCGACTCATTAGCAGATCGAATGGGAAGTCTATATGGTATGGTATGTGGTATGTCTAGGGGTATTACCCATGTACGTCATACCTTTAAGTGTACCTCCTTTAAGTGTCTACAAAAAAGTACCTTCTAAGAATAGGAGCGGAGCTGCTGTTCTTCCCCCTCCCACCCAAAGAACATAATTTTCTTCAAAATATTATGGGTTATTCTTTTTGTTTTCTTCTTGTGGTTGGTTCTTTTGGCGCAATGCCAAAAGCGTCTGACAGAGCGGCAGCAGCAGCGACACACTCAGCCTCTGACAAATGTTTAAACAATTGTTCTATTGTCTGTCGTTTTAGGGTGGAAAAATACCTGAAGAATGTACAAGAAATACGAAAAACGGTATCTAGAGTGACGATTATGTAAGACAAACACACAGCGCCAGACAAACATCTAAACACACGCAAACACACACAGGCTGCAGTGGGAGAAGTGTAGGGGAGGGGTGGGGCACAGTAGCACCTCGTGTGGAGGTCGCCTCCAGCATCGGCATCGCCATCGGCATCGCCATCGCTTGGAGGTGCGTGCAACTCCAAGACCGATTTTCTGCGTAGGTCGTTTGCTCTTACACTTGGCAGATGGCACGCCAGGCCATCCCCCCCATTCCCCAGTCCCCAGAAGAACCCATCAACAGCCGACAACTCATGTGAACCGCGAGAGACACACACACACACACACACACACACACACACACACACACAACATCTCGAATATTTGCCAACTCTGTGGCAGCAACAGCCGAGAGCCGACAGCCAACAGGCAACAGGCAACCACCTCACAGTGAAGCTGCATTCGAGGTGGGCGCGTTGATCTATGGGGCTCTGTTCTGCTATCTAGAACAGAATTTTTCATGAGACATTTTCGTGGGTTGCCGTTGCTGTCGTCGTGGTTGTTGCAGCATTTAGCGATCGTCTGGCTGCAACAAATTGCCTTTTGTTGGTGTTCCTCTTGCTGTTGCACTGTTTGCTGAGTTGTTGCCAAAAAGTTAATTAGCCGCATTTGCTGCCTTTGATTTGTGGTCTCTTGTTATTATGGACTCGAAATTATTGTTGCAGCACTTGTAATTGGAGCTTGAGAACGTTGCACAGATCGCAGCACTTAAAGAACAATCAAGTGAGATCTACCTGGGATCTGGGAGATCTGATATCGGTTAGTGGTTAGGAATTATTATACATTTTTGGTACTTAAATGAGGCATCAGTTGGCAGTTCAGTTCAGTGCCCCCCCAGAAGATACATCTTCCGAAACGGCTATACTGAAATGTTTATTTGCATAAAAGCCAATCAAATTGTTTAATTATTTACCTAACTGCTGGCCAATTGCCGAACTGACTCACTAAAGTTGTTGTATTCCTAATGAGATCATTAAATAAATCATCCTCGAAACGAGAGTAAGAGTGAATCAACCTGAAACATCAACCGTCAATCGTCAACCTCAATCATATCACTTTTGCTTGTCGAAAAAGTAGAAATTTCACAAGCACCCCGCACCCCGTAACCCGTACCCCGTACCCCGTACAGCAATCGCCGATCACCGATTCCCCCCAGTGTGTTTTATAATTTGTTGCAAACGTGCCAAAGCGGTTGACAATTATAGCCAGGCTCTTAAGCTGGACGCCACTGCATCATCATCATCACCCCAGCAGCAGCAACAGCATCAGCAGCAGCAGCAGCAGCAGCACGATCGTCACCAGTGGTGGCACCACCAGCAATCGTCATCACAATGATGATCATCAGAGGCTCCAAACGGATGCCTGCGAAAAGAAAGAAGACCCAAACCCGAACAAAAACAAAAACAAGAGAAAAAAAACCAATTAAAGAGTAACAAAGTTTAAGCGACAGACGATGGACAGACGAACGGACAACGGGAGCAATGAAGCAAACAGTTCAAGAAACGGACGGTACGGTGAAGGTACAGATACAGATACAGATACAAATCCAGTAACATGGCCAAAGCCAGAGTCAGAGCCAGAAAGCCAGAGAGTCGTCGCGTCGCGTCGCGTCGCATGTTGCAAAGAAAAGTGAAATCAAAGTTGTAAAACCGCGAAAAACGCAGTCAGGCAGACAGACGGAAAAGCGACACATAACAGCCTCGACGGCGCTCCAGATTGGAAAATGTCCAGGTCCAGTGCTGGAGAGATGTTGACAATGTTGCCCCGAGAGTTCGGGGAAGAGACTGCACTGTGCAACTGCAACTGCAACTGGAACTGGAACTGAAGCATAGTTATAGAGGATAGCGATTCGCGACTGCAGTTGCAGTTGCAAATTAACTTTGTCATGTTTTAAATGATCCACCAAAAAGTCCAACAACCAGCAACCAACAACAACAACAACAACAACCCATCATTATTGAGCAGGCATCAGCATTGGCATCAGCATCATGATTATTAAATGCAGCTGCATAATTATCATAATAAGCACGATAATCATCTGCTTCGGTCGCGCTCGAGTGTCGTCGCAGCAGCAGCAGCAGAAGACAGAGGCGGCAGCATAATCAAGCGCGACTAAACCACAACTAAAACTAAAGCTAAAACTAAAACTAAGACTAAGGCTAAAAGGAAAACCAAACCAAAGCCGGCAAAGGCAACGGCAAAGGCAACAGCGACGGCGACGGCGACACACAATGAAAAACGAGAGTAAAAATCTCCAAAGCAAGCCGCTCACTGAAATGGAAAATTAAACCTCGTTACATCAGTGGCAAGCAGCAAAAGCAACAGCAACAGCAACTTGCAACTTGCAACGCGGCGACAAAAGTTTGCTGGCCAGGATCACCTTAATACAAACACACACGCATAAACACTCACACACACAGACGAAGACAAGACTCTCTAACGAGGCAATAGTCGCAGCAGCAGCAGCAGGCAGCAGCAACCTGATACCAAAATCGTCACAACAAACAAACTGTGAGGGAGATAGGCATAAAGAAAGAGAGAAAAGAAGTGAGTGAGTGAGTGAAAGAGAGGGGAAAGATAGAAAGAGATAGATAAACACGCACAGCAGTCAATCTCAAGCCTCAAGTCTGTGGCAGACCATAACAACTGATGCGATAGAAAAGATCCATTCTCAAGATCATTCACTCAAGAGCAGCAATAAGGAATAGCTTGGAAAATGCATCAGAAATATATTAAAATCAAGGAGTTTTAGGAGAACACTTTGTGTGCTCAAGCGGAACTAGGGGAATCATTAATACTTAGGAGAGTAGAATAACTTCATATATCAGATCATTCATTTTTAAAATAATTTCAATATGAGGAAATAATATTATAACGAACTCTTTTTGCGAATTCTAAATACTTATAAAAGTGTTATAGGGCAAACAAATACCTTTTTATAAATTAACCCTAAAGAGAGATCTATGGTTAATGGAAGATCCCCCCAGAATGATCACAAACATCAGAACAATCCCTTCAGAATAATACTTAAGAACGAAAAGGAAGCGGAAATATATTGATTACCCACTTAATCCGTGATAAACTTATCTCTGGAATTCCACCTCATGTCTTGATCTTCAACTAATCTCTTGCAAGGATGTCTCTATATATCATTCACTTGATCAATGATCACTTTTCAATGGAAAAGGGTCCGCTAGTTTTTAGATGAAATCTCTCTTTATTTAATCCCCCAGGAAGATAAATCAAAAGAATAAAAGTTCAGTGACTAGCTGGGGGCTATCTCGATAGATGATCAAGAGTTTGGCAAAGACTTCTCTAGCCCCATTCTCCACTTGAAGATACGAGCATCCTCCGTTAGGGGAGTCGAGCGTAAATGATGGCCAGAAGGAGTAGCAGTAAAAGATGGCCAAGTGGTTGGTGGAAAACTCTGTGCAACACATCAACGAGAGCAACTACTGCAGCAGCCACAGATGTTGCGGCTGTTGTGGATGCGTTTGAGGAGTCGGCAGATGATGACGACGATAATGATGATGATGCTGCTGCTGTTGCTGCTGCAGTTGGAGTGCAATCTGTACCACTTTTTCCTTCACTGGACACAACAAGTGTAGCAGCAGCAGCATCAGCAGCAGCGACAGTTGCAACAGAGAGCAAACACATCTCCAAATCACGTCTTTGGAGCGTTGTGGTTGTCGTCCATCGTCGTTACATATCTGGTTGTCTAGATTGGCTGGCTCTGTGTACCTCTGGACGGTACGGGACTGGCTTGGCTCTGGCTCTTGCTCTGGCTCTGGACGGGACGGTCGTCGTCGTCAAGTGAAATAAAAAGTGAGAGTGACATCGGAAATTGTTTCAATTTTCCAAACGAAACCAGCAAACTAGCAGCTAGCCAGGCAGCAAGGCAGCGAGGCAGCCAGGCAAAAGTTGCCGCAATTGCCATCGTCATCAGCAGCAGCCTCGGTCGTTGGTCTGTTGAATGAATGAATGTCGAAAACTGTATCGAAAACAATTTTTCTACGTATGCCAACAGCAACAGCAGCAGCAGCAGCAGCCCCCAAACGGCCTAGGCAGCCAGCCCCATCAGCAAGTGCTTTCCCAATGCTCCAAAAAAATAAAGTAAAGCAAAGTAAAGTAAAGATTTCGAGCCAATCCACATCAACATCCACATCCACATCCACGAGAGCATGTGGCAGAGGCACACTGAGAGGCCGACCAGTTGGCTGCCTCGCCGCTGGCTGACTGCCAGCATCCTGTTGTTTGTTATACTATAGTTTGCGATGTTTTATTTCTTACTTTATCTTTATATAACTAGCACACACACACACATAAACACACACATGCACCAGCATCGTCTCGTCGTCCAGCCAGCACCGACACCATCACCATCCAACCATCCAACGATCCAAAGATCCAGCGATCCAACCATCCAACGATCCAACCATCCGGACCAGTCCACTCTACTAACTAAATGCTTTGCTTAAATAATTGAAATTTTTTTTGGAATTTTTCCCTCTATTTTTTTTTTGTCGTTTTGAGGTGCAAAAATTGGTTTAGTTTATATAGTCTTGGGCAATTTCGTAGCCGCTGCTGCTGCTGCTGCAGTTTTATGTCCCTGTCCGTTTGTGGGCTCTCCTGCGATCATTTGTAAATGACAGACAGAGGGACGGACGGACGGACGTACGGATCATATGGGGGCTCCCATAAATTAAGTGTTTGCGGGAATTCGGATTTGGGCTCTTTTTATTGAGCGCGCGAGCTCCGAACTCCGAGCAAATGCTTGGAATGCATGGAAAACAGCTCAATTGAAATTTTCGGAGGTGGCGGCACCTCCACATAATCGATGGTCGAGCGGGGTAATTACCGAGGCCTGGAATTGACTATAAGTGCTCCTAGAGAGGCGAACTTCATTAGAGTTGATGTCGATGTTGAGCAGATGGAGTGCTCGAGGCCTTAAAGCAGGTGCAATTAGATATGGCAATCAGAGACATTAGTGAGAGGATATTAAAGATAAGGATGTAAGAAAACATAGGCTTGATATTGATATGAATTTATTGGATTTAAATTTCAGGGCTCAGAAACCCAAGGATATTCGAAAGAACATAAAACAATGCTCGAGACTTCGTACAAAATATCACGTATACGCACCGTTTCCAATGTCCTCTGTAAATGGCAAATACTTGAAAGAGTATGCAAATTTATATCTTAGATGGCATTTTGCTCATACCCAGAATATCATTGAGCATTTCCAGTGAAAGATAGATATGATGTTCGGGATTTCACCAGCAACTGTTTGTTTGTTTAGGCCATGTTTCTCTCCAGTCATTTGCCTCGTGCCCCTAATGATGGCTGGCTCCTCAACTAATTGAAAGTCAACAAGAAAGAGCTACGAGTACCCACAGCTCCTGCTGGCTGGCTGGCTGGCTGGCTGGCCAGATGTGTATCCGTGTAGCCGAACCGAACTGAACCGAACAGACCAACCCACCCACCAGCTCACCCAGCGACGAGTGAATGGCGAAATTTTTGAAAGTGCCCATATGATCGGGCGGCTAACGGACCAACAACAACAACGGGCCAAGAAAAAAAAGACAACACTCATCGCTGCCAAAGTATTCAAATGTTTAATTGAAAAAGAAACAGAAACAGCAACAGCAACAGAAGAGTAAAAAAATAATGCCCACATTTCACGACTTCATCAACAGATCCGATCCCAAATGGAGACCAAAAGGCACATCCAGCAGTAGTTCACAAATCAGGCGAAAATAAAATAAAATCAAATTAAATAAGAGGAGCAGCTGTGGCTGTCGCTTTGGCGGTGGCTCAGTCTGTCGCTCTGGCTCTGACTGCAAATAAACTACTCCATTTGATTGCCTAAACGTTTTCAACAGCTCAGCGTTTTTGATGCAATTAATTAGATTTTTATTTCTTCATTGAACCAGCAACTGTATCTGTATCTATGCATCTATGTATCTGTATCTGCTGAGTGTGTGCCCAGACGAGCGTATGAGTGCGCGGCAGCCCATTTGATTTCGATTTATTACCACACACTCCAGTTGGGGCAAATGATACAATTATTTATATGCGAGACATCAGCCAGAGAGCCAGATAGCCAGAGAGAGAGAGAGAGAGAGAGAGAGAGAGAGAGGCAGTCAGAGACAGGGGCCTGTTACCTGCTGACTGTTGCCTGGAGCCGGAGCCTGGACCTGGTCCTGAGTATGGGTTTGAGTTTGAGTTTGAGTTTTGAGAGCCAGTTAAGCTTGTTCTAGTTGAAAGCGATAGCCATGCAGCAGCCCCCCATTCCGTAGCCATTCCATACCCATTCCATTCCCATCTCCAGCCCCATCCTGGCGTCCCTGGCATCACCAGTTTGTCGCCACATATAAGCTCTATTAAAAATAACGAAATAGAAGCAACTCGGGCAAACGAAAAGAAAAGAAAGAAATAAAAAGAAACCATATCAACATTCACATCATAAGTAAACCAGTTTGCACCTGAGAGAGGAAGAAGAAAGTTGTCTTGGCCATTTCTGCTGTTGTGGCCAGGCCAAGACTCTGCTCTTTTTTTCTAGTTGGTCGAGTACGATATCCACTATGTACATATATACATATATATTGCCATTTATATATGTATGTATATATCGCTCGATTTGAAGGAGCCTCCACTCCACACGCGGGCGTTGGAACAATGGATGGCCACAAGGAAAGCCCCCAAATGCCGCGACAACCCGAGAGCCAGAGTCAGAGCCAGAAACAGAAACCCAGGCAAAAACTAACTGTAACATGGCAGGCAACGAACATTTTTTTGGTCATAAGCATGAAATATTGCGCACATCCAAAGTGTCCACATGTCGGACGGTACGGTACGCTGTACGACTATCCGCTGCAGGCCTAATTATATTGCCGCGGAACCTCCAACCTATCATTGCCTGACACATGCTACCGTTCAAACACGTGCGCCCAGACAACCCGACACAAAGGCAAACAGCAACAGCAACAACAACAACCACAACAGCATATCTGGTGGCAGCAGCAGCAGCAGCAGCAGCATCCAGCGGCAGCACCAAAACCCCACCAACAAATACGATATAACAAGGCGGCAGAGAATGGGGCCTAGATGGGGTGCTCCAGGATGGACGAAGATGGTATACTCTTGGTGGGATATATGGGGACATATCATGATATTTGGCAACTTTGTATTTGATATTTAGTATTTCCTCCATCCCAATACATCATTGGTTTCCTGTTGTCTCCAATGCCTAACATCCATTGATCTCCTTGGTGTCTCCACTCGTTAACTCTCTTCCCTCAAGTTCTGTCTACACTTCTCTATTCCCATAGCCATTTCCTATCATTTGCATTAAATCTTTCATAATCTATTCAATGATTATTTCTTGATTCTTGACTCTGTAAGCAAATTAGAAATACAATCCTCGCTGCCAGTGCCCCATTCAATTAGCCACTTCCCATGGCACATCCTCAATGGTCTTCTCCAAGGAAGTGTATCCCGAGCAGCGCGCAACAAAAACCAGCAGCAATCATTGAGCAAATACCGATCTGGCTGCTGCTGGCCTGACGGCCTAAAGTGAAAGTGCTCCAATTGCTGATGCTGATGGTGATTCCGAGACAGAGACAGAGCCAGAGCCAGAGACTGCCGGCTGGCTGGGACTACGACTGGACTGCATCTGCGGATGCAGCCAAGTGCTTTGACTCCTCCTCGGAGGCAGCCAATGCGCACTTGCTGACAAGTGGCTTGCTTGTATCCCTCGCTCGCTCGCTCAGTGGCCTGCCATCCATTCCATCCATCTCATCACCCATACCCACTACCCCCATACCCTACCCCACCCCACCTCTCTTACAAATGCAGAATAATTGCCATGACTGCCAAGAGAGTCGCCTCTATTAGCGTGCTGGCAATCACAATTGACGGCTTCGCACACACGAGTGTCCAGTGCATCGCGAGAGCTGCCTGCCTGCCTGGCTGGCTGGCGGTCTTCGTGTTCGAAAATGGGATTTCCTTCCGGTCATACCGAAAAGGCGTTTGTTTAATTGGCTAAAACAGCGCAGCGCAGTGAGAGGAGAGGGAAGGCTGCCCACGATTGCAGTCGCTGGATCATTTCAAATTGCATACATTAGGGCGCATTAAAATGGTTTCTTTGCGACTCCATCTCTAATGGCAGAACGTATTTCCATATAGATAGTTATAATTAGATTCAATCAAGGAGAGATTCCAGTTTATGAGGCACTTAACGAGTCCAAGGAAGGAAGAACCATCTCCTGGTCATGCTTAAGTGCGAATAAATTAGTTTTAGATCCAATAAGATTATTTATACATTTTATTTCATCATTAAATCAAGTTTTATATAATAGAAAATCAAGTCAAATGACAGGAAATGAGAGGAAGAGAAGTTCTTTACTGAAGATGTCTTTTCCCAGTCAAAGATGTCTCCCTTCATTGTTAGCATTCCAAGAAATGATGTGGCATCCCGTGCTTATACAAACCGGAAACCATACAATCCCATATATCCCATCGTTTAGGTTTTGGCCAACTTTTAGTCAAGGGCATCCGTCCAGCCAGCGGAAAAATTGGCCCATTAAGCTACCGAATAAATCAGGCATTAATTCCAGAAACTCATCATCTGCCCTAACCGCAAACGAGGCACTCTCATGTCAACCCACAATTCATGCAGACAAAAAACCCAAAACCCAAAAGCCAAACCACGCGAATTCTTCCAAAATTGCCCACCAACTAGCCCACTTAGGATCCGACAATGCCTCCGAACAGATCTCCTATTCGCTTACACGTACATACTAGATAATGTCGCTGGTCTTCAAAGCATAAATTCACAGGCCATTGCCAGTGCTAGAGCCAGTACCAGTGCCAGTGCCAGTTCAGATCCAAAGAGTTATAGGAGTACGGATTGCACGGGTTGTACGGGTTGGTAGTACACCGCACCTGCTCTCTATGCGGCTTGGGTTCCCATATATCATCGTCTGTTAAACAATATGCCAAAAGCTAAATGCGATACAATTATCAGAGAGGCCGAGATACATTTTTTGTCTTGTTTTTCTGCTGCGCTGCTGCTGAAGTTTTTTTCTTTCTTGTCGTCTCGAAAAATGCGAATTTTCACACACATGCGATGAGGAGGAGGAGGAGGAGGAAGAGGGGGAGGAGCTGGACGAGTTTAAGATTCAATGCAATGTGATTACATATTATATGTTGTTGTTTCTGTATCTTTTGCTGTTGTTGTATCTTTTATTGTTGTTGCTGTTGTTGGTTTTGTCTGCTAAGTTTTATGGTCCAAGGTTAAAAGCTTTGAAAATGAAGCTGAAAAGAGCCAGAAAAGAGTAGAGGAAGAAGAGAAGTTGAAGCCCCAGACAGAGACACAAAACTTGGCGACTTTTGTGCCGCTTTTGTTGAGTGGGTCAGTGGTGCCGAAGAGAGGGTGGTGCTGGTGCTGCTGCTGTACTGCTGCTGCTGCTCTTGTGGCAAGGCGGCACGGCACAACTTCATTTGATTTGCAGTGAATATTAAAGCAATTTGTGGGATTATTTCCTATTGTAATCAACGCTCGGGTGTTTACTCATCAGATGAAACACGTTTGTTGCTGTTGTTGTTGTTGTAGACCATTGATGTAGTACTTGTTGTTGTTGTTGCTGTTACTGAGTGTCTGTCTCTGTTTTGGGCAACTCATTTTCAAGTACAAGTTACGGCGACAATGATGCAGTTTTGCCCTTAGGCCTTTATACGAATGTCCAATGTTTGTCATCTGATCTGTCGAGCATGAAAATTGCTCCCATTTTGGTGCAGAGTATGGCATAAAGGGACGGTTCATTTGGATAAGCTTTGAAATCTTATGTTTCGATCAAGGCTTTGCTTAAGAAAGGGATTTGTTAAAGATTTCTTGGAGTAGTAGACTTAAGATCTGTTCAGTGGAGGGTTCTGAAGATCTAGAAGTTATCTATTAATACCTTTGCCTTTTCGAATGCCATTCTGGGGGTCATTTCTCAATGAAAGAGTTTTCTTAAAAGCAATCAAAATTAGGAGTTTATCTCTTGTATGAGGATATTCTTTTCAATGGAATACTGTGTAGAATTCTTGTATAATCCCCATTCATCGTACGCTTCCTCCTTCTCTCAACATTCCATCTCTTCTTTACGCCTTTTTAATGGTGGAACTCACACACACACAGAGAAACACACACACTTAGACATAATTAATTAAAAGCTCTCATTGCATTCAAGGTTAACAGATCTTGTGGTCTCTGGTCTCTGGTCTGTTGTTCAGTTGGTTAATTTACAGCTTTAAATTAGTGTAGTTTACTTTCAAAACACTTTACTTTTGCTTTCAAAATATGCGTTACTGTTGCCGGTGTTGCTGCTGCCGCCGCCGCTGCTGCTGCCGGACACAAATGGGTGGGGTATCATTAAGTTGTTTAAGTAGATTTTCTGTGGGGATCTACGTATCTATGATTGGCAGCCCAGAGGGAGATTTAGCACCGCAACAAAGTTGTGCAGAAGCCCATTGAGAGATGGTAGCCTCCGATAGCATCGATGATTGCTGAGAAGTTCAATTGCTAAGGTGTGGCAGTGGCACAGGCAGTGGCAGATTGATCTTGAGCGCATTTAGAATGTGATTTAAATTGATGATCTCTGATCTCATCTCCAGCCCTGCTAGAGAGAGGAGGAAGCGAAACATTTATGGAAAATAATGATGGGTGTTGATTGAAAAGCTACTCTATAAAATGAAATATCTATCTATATATTTTTGGGAGTGTATGTAGATTTATGATAAGAGATTGCAAGATGGGGATAATATTTGGGGAGTGTATGATGGGTTTATGCAATGTTTATTTAAACTATTTTCTTTGTGTAAATGTGTAAAAATTACTGGAATTAAGACACTCCAAGAGAGATAATATATAGCTTATCAAAGTGAAGATCTTGCCTTGACAGGAGATCTTTATCTACCGATTGTGTGTAGAGTACTACTTAAGCCCTCGTCTCATACCGCGTAGTATATGTATGTAGCTCTTATCCCCCACATCCACTTTCCTCGATAGCTCAATAGTTCTCTCACTCAATAGTTCTCTTCTCTCTTCTCTCTTTCGCTGTATAAAATATATATGCGATATCAAGTAGCTGTTGTGTTCTGCTTAGCATTTGTCGTTTGTGTAGGGCGACTGACTGTCGCTCCAATTAAAATAAAACTCATCTCCTGGGCCTGCATTTGCAAATTGCATTGCATTGCATTGCAAATTGCGGCTTACATAAGTCGGGGCGAGGCCTCGAGCATCGCTATCTGTTATAGAGTCGTCTCTGCTCTGCTCTGCTCTGGCACTTTTCCTTTTGCCGGCACTAGGGGCAGGGGCATTGGCAGGGGCAGGGAAAAGGCTTTTCATTTAATCGATTTGCGTATTTCGGGCAGCGGTAATTTCTCGACTTTCATTGCGAGGCCGCCTTTCCCGTGCTCTGCTCTGCTCTGCTCTGCCTTGCTCTGGATGTGGATTAAGTGTATGCCAAAGACTACGCTCTGACTGTGGCTCTGGCTGTAACTGCGACTGTGACTCTGTGGCTCTGTCCATTGCATAGCCTTAAGTGATTTGTTTTTCAGATTTCCGAGGCTAACCAAAAGATTGCTCCGATCGCTCTGTGGTTATCGCCAGGGGAATCGGAATCGGAGTCGGAGTCGCCAACACCGTGCCGTCATCGTCGTCATCACAAACGAAAATAAAGTTTGAAATTGAAAAACATCCACACACACACACACAGAATGAGAGGTGCAGATAGAGATAGGGCTGGTAGAAAGAGATGGCAACGGAAAAATCAGCGCACATTCCAGCGCAGCAAAATGTGTAACGCAATCAAAGCCATCGCTTCCGGTTTAAGGCGCAATTAACTTGCCTTGGATTACGCTCTCCGCTCTGCTCAGCGCTGCTCTGCTCTGCCAGTGGGCATCTGGAAGCTACCTACTGCCACTACCTTTCCCTCATTCCCAACCCCATCTCCATCCCAATCCGATCTCCGATCCCACCAGCCACCAACAACAGTCTCTGTCGCCCCCAAAGCCAGTGCATTGCAATTGTCGGTGCGGTGCGGTGCGGTGCTAGAGCTTTGTAGACCAGACTGAGACCCAGACCGGACCCCGTCCAGGCAGCCTCTCTATATATAGAGTCATGGTCATCATTTCGCAGATTATCTCTCTGAAACATTTCATTTCATTTGATTTCGTTTCGTTACATTTACTTCCTTTCCTTCAATACAACACCATTTTCTGCTCACTCTGTCTGTCTGTAATTGGCATTTACTATTTTTACTTTTTAATGCCGTAAACAAATTTCTCGAATGTCATAATTTCTTCTTGCCACCTTGCCACCTCGTAAAATGCGATTTGTGTGTGTGTGTGTGTGTGTGCGTGAATTTTACGAATTATTTGAAAGTTTTTCCATGGTCTTTAACAATGGCTCAATCGGGGCTTATGGTAATTTTTGGGCCATTTTCGCTTGAGGAATAATTTGCATTTCCGATTGAAGATGTTTCTTGGGCAAATCCAAGATAATGATGGGAACAATTTTTGGAAATATTAAAAGAAGACACATTGAGGGTTGAGATTCGATATTCTCTGGTTCTGAAGATGAATAATATTTCTGCCAAATACTCGAGGAGTATAACGTAAACTAGACACAAATATTCATTGAATTCCTTATATTATCCCACAATAATTATCATTATTTAGCACGGAAAGAATGTTAGCTTCCACAACACACAAAATACAATCTAATTTTGGGGCCTCTCCTTTTGAGAACTTCATTGAACTGTCCGAAAAGTACATTCGATTCGTCACTTCCCAAATGTGTTTCGTGTTCTTCGCCTAATGATCTCCTCTAGCAGACTTCATTACCGGGCTAAGACTGGGCTGGGACCAGAGCTCCAGTCTATCAACCTGTCTTGGGTCTGAGGACTGGGCCACTCACTCACTCACTAACCTCCAAAACGTTTAATTAATGATCTGTTGCTTTGCGGGCGCTTCTTCTACGCCCATCTGCCACCGCACACCCAGAGTCGGACTGGAGCGGACTGGAGCGGACCGGAGCGGACCGGAGCGGAGCGTACCGGAATGGAAACCATCAACTTCTATTTAAAATTAAATTAACCTGCTTAATTTGCCCCCTCCCATCCGTGAGGCCTGGCACCTGGGACCTGGGACGCGCCCAAAACATTCACTCAAAAAAAAAAAAGAGGAAAAAAAATCGAAAGGCGCTACTAATCGCTTCAATGCCTATGGCCTATGGCCACAATGTCCGATCTGCAACTGTGGGATACGTGCCGCGCCGTAACGCCTCGAATATGGGGCATGGATGGGGCATTCGAACCGTTCTCCGTGCATTTAACGCATAAATGGTCTTGGACAATTTTATATCAATTTTTTTTTTCTAGGGAGAGGGATTATCATTACCCTTTCGCCCTTCACCGGCTGACTGACGCTTTGGTTGGCTGGGCGAAATTCGATTCGATTTTTGATCGCTCAATTAGCGTAAAAGTAACATGTCAAACCTATTAATCACTTTCGAAAAAGAAACGTAACGAAACACACTCTTCTGAGGCCTGAAGCCTGTAGCTGAAGCTGAAGCAACAAACAGATTTATGGAAATGTTTCTGTTTTGTTTTTTCTTTTTTTTTGTGGGGCAAAAGTGCGTGAATTTAGGCGTAGCCAAACCTTAAATTATATAATTTATTTTTTCTTTTGATTGCCAAATTAAAAAGTGTATCTCAAAGTGTGAGTACCTGTATCTGTGTGTGTGTATTTGTGTATACAACTTTATTTCGCCTGCCTCTCGTCTTTCGTTTTGGCTAAATCCTAATGCGGCTGCCGAAATCGCTGCGTCATTACTCGAACTTCAATTTCATTCATTCATCAATTACAATACAAGAAAAATACATACAGTCTCGGAACGGTGGAAGCCTTGAATCTCGGTTAGATACGAATGTATCTCAGTGTGCGAGCCGATCGCTTTTTTGTGTGTAAAAAAAGCCAAAAGAAACAAATATAACCGAAAATGATCTACACAATTTTGGTGATGCCAAAGACGTGATGCCCCTCCACTAGTTGACATTAAGTCTAATCGATGTCGGATGAGGTCCTGAGATGAGGCTTCTCATGGAACGGAAGTTGATACAGATGCATAGATCATTCCCATGGCATCTTTATGATATTATTATTAGCCAATTTCGATTGCCGACCGTTCATTTGTAGAGCATCTATAGAATACAGTTAAACCCATGGGAAGTAAACAGCAAGTATCTGCAATCTATATACTTTCAAGGCCAGTAAATGCTTCCTTCTTAACCTCTGAACCTCTGAAAAAGGCACTCCCATAATTCCTCATCCCCTATCTTTTTTTGTATCTTTAGCATCTCTGGCTGCACTAGATACTCGTGTTATTATCTAATGAGCAATGAAGATACTCGTAGTATCTCTTGTCTGCAGATACTTACATGCTTGATAGTGATGCGGCCTTTGGTGGCAATGTGGCATCAATTTGCCAGCCTCTTCTAGTTTACCGAGCAGCTCTGCTCTAATTGCACAACTTGTTGCTGTTGTTGTAGATCTCGCAGTTGTTGTAGTTGTTGTTGTTGTTGGTATAAAATCCGCACGGATATCCGCTGGCCGTTGGCAGGAAGAAATCACCATTTGAGCACCGTTTGGCTGTTGCAACGCTGTTGGGTTTGTATTTTTTTTCACGGATGTTGATAACCCGTCTGGCATTGGCTGCTGCTATACAAATTTGATCTTCTGGCGGCTGTTGGCAGTTGCTGTTGTTGTTGTTGTGGAGCGTAAGTCATCCTGTGATCGATCAAAACGTATATCTAGATATTGTCGAAGGCAGCCACCAACAAAGCCGACGGCGCGTGGGAAATGCCTTTAAGTGGTTTTCGTTGTTCAAGTTGCAATTTCTTTAAATTTTATAATAATTAAAAGTTGCAAATTGTTGTGTTGTTGTTGTTGTTTTTTCTATAAAGTTTTTGGCGATTTGTTTGGAAGATTTGTATAGTTTTCTTTTAGATGAATAATTTATGGGTTATTAGGTGTTACATTTCTGGTAGTTTAGGATCTTCTGTGGGTGGTACGTATATGAGAAGGGCCTCCTCTGTATATGTATCTATATTTCTATTTTACTTTTTACACTTTTTACAATCACTCCTTCACTTTGCTTCGATTCGCGTTTGTTTTGCTGTTTATCTGATTTATAGAATAGGTTTTATTTATGTGTATATTTTTATTATTATATTTTACTAGTTAATTAAGTTTAATTACTGTTCTCGTTGGGGGGATGGGGGTTGACATCGATCCCAGAGACCAGACAGATCCGATCCCGTTCTCTCGACAGGCTATAATCTTTTCTATTTTATAATTTCATTATGGATTGTCTGTTTAATGTCTGCCCATAATCATCGACCTGTACAGTGTGCACATGTCTCCGATCCACGGTCTCCGTCTCCGATCTCCCGTTGCTCCGTTGCTGTGGGTATTCCAATTCCGATGCTGATTTCCGCGCAGCTTAATTCACTTTGCATTTAAGCGCTGTCACTATTTGCATTAATTGGATGTAAGTATGTAGTTATCATTGATTTAGCACCGATATCTGGTATATATAGGCCATATGCATATGCCTCTGTGTGCACTTGGGCACTGGGCGTGTCTTTTCTCTTTTCAGAAGTTCTTTTACGATTTGTGCATTGATTTGTGTGAATTATTCCACTATATTATATTGCTTTATGATTGATCAACAAAGAGGTGAATGTTGAATGTTGAGTGCAGATTGGTAGAACTCTTATCCATTAGTTGAGCTCGAGTATGTCTATAGGAATTGGTATAGGGGTGGAGACACAGTTTTGTCTAGGATGAAAGTGAAGTAGGAATTAAATTTCATTGCATTTGGTTGCCGTTTTTCTTTCATTCGTTATTTTCACATTTTGATAGGGATCGATGATCCTGATCCTTGAAATCACTTCACGAGTTTATTTTCTTGGCGGTACATTTGTATCTGTATCTGTTATCGCGGCACGTACGCGCGCTTGCGTTCTCTCTCGTTTCGGTTCGTCCCGTTACGTTACGCTACGCTACTCGTGTGCTCGACGGATTACGTCTTGGGAGCAGCTCTCTGGCGATCTCTAGCCTGGGCTCTGCCTGGGTTGTTCGGACCGACAAGCTACAAGCGACAAGCGACAACACGACCAATAGCTTTGAGACCGTCTCACGGACTGATGATAGGCGGCAGAGTCGCTGGCGCAGCCTCAGCCTCAGCCTCAGCTTCAGAGCCAAAGCGTTTTCGATTTCCTAATAACAAAAAGCTAAAAAAATAACAGAAGAAACAGAAAAAAACGCAAATAGACGCGACTAGGCAGCGACGTCTTCTCTGGCTGTATGGGTGCTCTGAATGAATATACAACGAGCGGTGGATCGGCGGAGCGGTGGAACGATGGAGCGGTGTGCCGATCTCCGATCTCCAGTGATGACTCCAACTCACGATCCACACAGGCCGAGCAAGTCTAGGCAGCGGCTGCGACTTCGACTTCGACTTCGGCTGCGACTGAGCGACTGAGCGACCGAGCAAACGATGCAATAAATCGAAGCTAATACACTTCTTTCTTAATGTAGAGCGATCCACACACACACACTGACACACACATACATAGAGCCCCATCGAACACACATACATTCGCAGCCAAGCAGCTGCCTAGACGGGTTTGCCCCGGCCCGAGCAGAGACGCGACGCCGAAACGGTAAATGAGGGGCACAAACAAGATCGACGCGAGCCAAGCGATGCGATGCGCCGCTGCATCCTGCCACAGCTGCGCCGCGTTTTACTCAATGAAAATTCTGCCGGCGTCGCTGCCAGCTGCGGAGACAACATTCCGAAATGCTGGGCCTGCATCCGAAACTGGGTGGAGATCTTCCGCCCCAGAGCCGAAGTCCAAGCCGAAGCCACAGCCACAGCCGAAGCTGGAGCCAAAGCCGAAGCCGAAGCGATTTGCCATCCACTTGGCATCCACAAAAGCAGTCCAAGCCCCAGAAAAGTGAGCGTGGAGCAGTCGCCGACAGTCGCAGCTGGACGGGGCAACATGGTGGACGGAGCAGCAGCAGCGGCAGCAGCAGTCCGTAGTCTACAGGCTGGAGGCCGGACTGCGGACTGTCCGACATCTGAAGACCATTGTAATTAAAAGAGTCTTCATGGGGAAGTGGAAATGGGAAATGGGAAAGTTCAACGGGTTCTTTCACTGATCGCAGATTAACATACGGTCAGCGTCAGCGTCCGAGAAGGAGAAGGGTCTCTTGGCTGCCGCTGCCGCTGATGCTGCTGCGCTCTTCTCTGTGTGTCCTACTTGTAGTGAGCCGTTGGCACGAGACCGGGGATCTGGGGATCTGGCATTTCAATGTCCATGTCCATGTTCAAGTCCATGTCATGTGCGCCGCTGCCGACTGCGGCAGCCACTTCATGTCTGCGGTTTGGCTTTGGTTTTGGCTTTGGCTTGCTGCCTCTCCTTGCCGCCTTGGTGCCTTGCTGCCTCGTTGGCTGTTGCACGAAATCGATCAAATCAAAAATGACTTTGTGAAGTGACTAACTGCCTAACTGCCAGCTGCCGTTGCCAGTTGCCTCTGTTGCCGCTGCTGCCTGTTCCCTATGCCTCTTGCTGATGCCTCCGCTGATGCCTGATGCTGCCGCTGCTGCTGCTGTCTAACAGTAGCACGGACTCACTCCTCTTGTATCTGCTTTGATTTTTCGGCCTCGCCATAGCTGGTGCTGCTGCTGGTGCTGCTGCTGATGCTGGTGTCCAAGTCCAAGTCCATGGACATACAACACTTCAAAATGAAAGCACATTCCCTTGTAGAAATTTTACCGTTACGCGGCAAGGTAGCTCCCCATTTCGACCGTCATTCAGTTCGGCTAAGATCGGTGGTTCGCTGTGGTTCGCGGTGGAGGCCTGTCCAGGCTGCATGCTGCATGCTGCAGGTAGATGCCCAGAGCAGATGTAGATGCACCCCATGCATCAGGTCGTTTGTCCGTTTTTTATGGGGCCCCTCACTGGCATCTCCTCATCGTCATCATCATCATCATTGTCATGATGATGATAGTGATGGTGATGGTCGTTGTCATCATTATGGGGGAAACTGTGGGGAGACATCATCCAACACTTGGCAGCTTTATGGCATAGATATTTGCAAATCTAGCGCTACGTTCCGTTCAGTTCGGTTCAGTTAAGTTTGGTTTGGTTTTGGTTCCTTTCCGCTCCATCCCATCCGTATTATTGTAGCTGTTCTGATGTGCTCTGCTCTGCTGTTGTTATTCTTGCTGATGATCTGCCATCATCTTCAGAGGAGATCTCTTCTCGTTGTTGCTCGTCAGCCATCCAGCCAGGCAGCCGCGTGCCATGGCTCTGGTTATTTATTTGAGTCAATGGGTTCACAACTATTTTTCTATTTTTCCTTAATGGGTTTTTCTTTTTACCTCTGCAGCAACAGCAGCAGCTCTTCTTGTCTCTCCTTCTGCTTTCTGTTTTGGCCAAGGAAGCGCCTTGTTGTCTTGCCTTGATTGATGGTTTGATAATGCCCAAGTGCCGAGGGAGATTGCAATATGAGTTTTCTTCAGTCTGTTGGATGTTGGGTGGAAAGGATTACTGCCTCTGCCCCCGCTCGCTGCGCTGCAAATGAGTTCAATTGAAGATTATCTCTTATTAATTAGTGAGTGGAGGGGGGAATCTGGGTTACCAATTGCTTGCCGGTTGGTCAATGGAATGTGGCATGTGGCATGCAGCGAGCTGATGGGGGAGGAGCTTGGGGCATCCTTTGTTGAGTGATTGGGTATGTGTAGGGGATTGAAGTTGGAATGCATGTTGGAATGGAATGAGATTGGCATTAAAAGAAGAGAAAGAAGTTAAGGAATGATTTGGGATTTAGAAGAAATGCAATAAGAGACGAGATTCTAATTTAGAATCTATAATAGGAATATATAAACATATATATAGAAACATACAGGTTACATTTTTGTACATATAATATAATAAAATGTTATAAAATAGTAAAAATACTCCCCTAGGAAAGATTATACTATTGTCTGCTTACATTTTAATAAGGAACTCCCCTCTCTTAAGAACTAGAACCTCTCCTAATTAAGCAATTACAATACCGATTTCACTGCCATTCCCATTGCCATCGATCGATCTATAGCAAATCGTTTGCCTTGCTGTCCCATCGAAACTTGTCAACATAAATCATGTTCTGTTTCTGAAGAATTTCCTGATTAACATTGTATAAAGCATAGCCACACCAACTGACATCTGGTACACACATATGTACATATGCACATAAGTATGTACAGCCCCCCATTTTGTAGCCTTAAGGGAAATTAGCATAAAACGATCCCATTCCATGCCATTCCATGCCATTCCATTCCGTAGCGATTCCCATAAGTCGGGGCACGATGCCAGGGCGATTATGCATAATTAAAGTGTTCATATAATTAGCCATAAGCTAAGCGAATAAGCGAATGCGAATACACCAAACGCTAAATGGCTGAATGGCTAAATAAGCGTTTAGTTTATGGCTTATGCCTTTTAGCTAAACAAGATGAACAAACAAACGAACAGCGGAGTGAATAACAAAATGGCAAACAACTAAAACTACAAATAAAAAACATGAACAACAACAACAAAAACAATTACACGACAACATTTAGAAGGTTTAACACCTCCATCTCTCTCGCCCTCTCTCTCTGTCACACTCTCTCTTTCTCTCCTTCTGGGTCGGTCTGTTATCTGCTCTTCTCTTCCATTCCATTCCATTCCGTACACCGCACACCGCGCACACCTTTTCAACGGCAGCTGTTGCACATAATTGGCTCCGAAAACAGAAAGAAACGATCATAAAAATGTATTTTTGTATCGCTTCTCGATGTCGATGTGTATGTTCATGTGTGTGTGTGTGTGTGTGTGTGTGTGTGCAGAAGACCCGCCCGCCGTGTGGATGTTGTTGCTGGTTGTCGAGTTTTTGTTTAAACGTTTTCAAATCGCACAGCGAATGAAAACGAAAGAAAAAATGAAATACATCGAAAGTGAGCATATATATAGCCAGCCAGCCGATGCCCAGCGATGTTGTCTGTTGTCGACGTATCAGAGAGCGCGTTGCCGTTGCTATTCCCCCCACCCCACCTCTCTCTCTCTCTCTCACTCTCGCCTGCCTGCCTGCCTGCCTTGTTTGCATGGCCGGTCGATTCGACGTGACGCTACGACGACGACGACGACGACCATCGGAATGGGAATCGTATGGGTGACGGGGGTCTCGTCTCGTCTCGTCTTGTCTCTCGCAGCGCCTCTCTGGGGCTGGGGCTGGGACTGGGGGCTGGGGTCGACTCCGACTCCAAGTCCGAGTGCGAGTGCCAGTGCCGGGGCCCACCATCGTCGTCATGATCATTTGGCTATGGCGTTGTCTCGGAGCGCCCCTCCGAGCAGCCCCATCTGTGCGGTTCGGTTCGGCTTGGTTCGGAGTGGAGTCGAACCATAACGAACTGGGGGCTATCTTTATGGTAGCCCACTCTTTGCGACCGCCTTAAAAGGCAATCCAAGGAATTCTACATTAAGCATATGTACATATGTATATGATAATCTTAATTTGTATTACCCTTAGGTACTCATTCCATTAAGAAATGGTTATAATCATTACTGCATATATGTATTGCCATGTTCTAAAATCAAATATGTATTCCATTGTCATTAATTTCCTTGGAATAAATGCTATAATTCTTTCACAGAATTATAATGGACATAATAGAACCCTACATCCTATAGAAATACCTACTATTTGTACTAAAATATATTATTTCTATCATATGTAAACACAAAACGTATCTAAATATTTGATTTCCATTCTATGTTTTTACCTTAACCTGAATATCCATTCCATATTCTTATTCAGAGCATTCGGAATTCCCTATACCATACAAATAAACCATTCCTCTGCCTTATGTTTTGTATGGTTTTTATTGTTATTCCACATATCTGTATCTGCAAATCTCTCGCTCGGCTTATGTATAACACTGGGCATTCCACAATTGGCTCATTTAAGAATCGTTTGCTGCGTAGAGACCAGAGACCAGACCAGACCCGACCCGAGAGCCAACCAACCTACCTATGTAGCTACTCCTACCTACCGCTAGCTACCCCTTCCAGCCGCTTGGTCGCTCGTCGCTGGGCCACACACAGATACGCGATACGTACACAAAGGCAGGCGAACTGTCGGACTGTATCTGTCGTTGTCGTCGTGTTGTCGTCGTTCGTTTCTAATTATACGATAGGTGCGCTATGAGCCATGAAACGTGCGGGGTCTGACCTTCTCGCCCGTCGACGAGGAGCCTGCCCCTCGTATCTGAATCTGGGCTTGTGTCCGTCCAGAGCCCAGGCACAGACCCCAGCAGAGCAGAGCAGAGCAGACCCCGGCGCAGTCGCAGTCGCAGTCTCAGACGGAGTCGCAGGCATGCATTTTGTCTTTTCAATGGGGTTTTTGCTTCTTTATACTCGGAGGGGATTATTAAATTTTCAGCGATTTGGCTGGCAAAGGCTTCTGTGGCAGCAGCAGCAGCAGCACCACCACCACCACCACCAGCACTGCTGAACCACCACAAGTAACTGTTATTAACTTTGGGGCTTGCTTCTTACATATTTAATTATTGGATTCGGCTTTGGCTCCCACAAAATGGTGGCACTCTTGGGCGGGCCTGGACACTTGGCCTAATCTATTTTGTGGCAGCCCAACCCAACGAAAGCCCCTTTGGCCTCAATCAGCGCTGACTAAGCCATCTCCTTCTCCATCCGTAATAACTTGTTTAATTGATAACTATTAGACAAATAACTCAAAATGATATCATAAAGAGAACACCTTCCCCCGAACAGCATTCATGTGGGATTGATCATGATAAACGCTCTACTGGTTTATAATCGAAGCAGCATATTTGGATCTAGTATGTCAGACAAACTTCGGCACACTACGCGGATATATACCTAGGTAATATGCACTTTCGAGACCCTTATATTCCTCTTATATAATCCAAGGTACTCCTAATACTATTTACCTTCTGTTTACATATCGATTACGATATGGATACTGAAACAATCGTGTCTTACACCTTAAAGAAGATTCCCTTCCTTTCATTTACTCACACTGGGGGCATAACATTGCCCCACGATTTGGTGACCCACATCCTAAAAAAATACCCAATTACCATAATCTTTCCACAAAACTTCTTCCTACAAGAGGATTGTGTATTATTTTAAAGTGAAGAGTATAAATTCTTAAATAGTTTTTGTAGTATAATGGTTAATTTCAGATAAACTTTATCTTTTATGGCACTTAATATTTCTGACAAATTCTTTAAGCCGACTATTCTGAATATCTTCCTTGAGAGTCAGCTATCTCTATGCTCAAACCATTAACCAAACATCACTCCAACATGAATAGATTAAAGATTCCATTCTACATGAATCGGAGTTCAGCTTTCAATTACTTTCTCATCGATCCATCTTTACCCATGTCCCCATTGCTTACCCACAAAGCTTCTCAGCCTCTTCCCACCTTCTTCCCATCAAAGATTACCCAACTCCAAACGAAATCTGATATATTTGTCTAACATCTTCGGCATTAAGCTCACCCCCGGCCCAAAAAGCGCGCGATTTCCGCATTAGAAACGATTTTTTAATTATTATTTCTGACGCCTACACACCGAAAACCGAAAACGAAACTCAAACTCGAACTCAAACATCGATGGCGGTGCGGTGATGGCTTCGAAGTGGATGCTCTGCTCAAATGTCAGGCTTATTAATACAACAGCCACAACAGGCCAGACAGACAGAGCCAACAGCCAAGAGCCAACAGCTCAGAGCCAAGAGCCAAGAGCTCAGTGTACATCAGATTTGAGAGCTCAAGTGCTGGATGATGGGATTTGTGGTGGCTGTGGCTGTGGCTGGAGGTTGAGGTTGAGCCTGGAGCTGAAGCTGGAGCTGGATCGCTGTGCATCTTTATGTGGGAGCGTAGGCTTCATTGATGACACGTCATTTGCTGGCATAGACATCTTCGTCAAAATGTGTGAAGTGGAGGACCGAAAACAGGTCTTCCAGTTCAGCGACAAACAACAACGAAAAAAGTGTCAATAAAATGTCATGGAAAGCCACTTAGCTATCCGCGAGAGCCTCACCCAAGCTGAACACTCGATGCCTTGCCACACATCCGTCGCCTCTGGCCAGGGCTGGGCTGGGCGTCCGATCGGAGCTCCGTTTGGGGTGTAACCCAGCCATCAAACATTTGTCAATTTTCAGACCCCCAGATTGGTATTCGAGCAGCGCGGCATAGCGGACCGCTGTCTGGGTTCTGGGTCTCAGGCAAGGCTCAATTATAGCTTTGATTTAAATCAGTCTACTGACCCCAAAAGTTCAGCTGCGGAAATTGCAAATTTAATAATTGACTAGGCAGCTCTTAGAGCTACTCGCAGGCCGAATCTGAAATCCAAAATCAAAGATCCAAACACAAAAACAAAACCGAAACAGAAACAGAAACCGAAACTGAAGCTGTAAAACCAAAGAGCAAAACCAGGGGGCTTATTAATGCGATAACCTTGGCTGATTTAATTTCTTGTTGCGAGCTGTGATTATCCATCCAGCAGCCAGCATCAAGCAGCCAGCACCAAAAACAATAACAATAAAAGGAAAATCAAACGAAAACTTGTACAATTTCGACACTAAACTCCAAGCTCTTCCGACTGCAGCGCAGCGACTTCCCTCCCAACCCAACCCCACCCCACCCCACCCCAGTTAGTAGTGTATTTAATTAAGAGATTGAGTGGCTTTAACAGTGTTGAACAATGGCTCTGGAGCATTGCAGCTAGCACGAGTCGCATCTACACAGCGAGAAATTACAAACAGCAGGGAGGGTCCTTCCATTGACTTTGGAATGTGATACTCCTGGAATGTAATACTCCTCTCTTCGAATCATTATTATTATTAAATACCCAGTGAAATTGTGCCTTACACATCGCTCGATCAAGTGTCTCTTGAGGTGAAAAACTTACAGAAGAATTAGGTAGGAACTTCTCCTGATCCTCTTACTGGCTAGATGTGAATCTGGGATCCCGCAGTAAGATAGTATTAAGGAAGTGGACTCTTGGTTCCGTCTATGTCCAACGAAATGTCGTCGATGCATATCTCTGCATATGCCTATATGTAAATGTATTACATTCTGAAGAAACTATTTCTCAGACAATTAAAGATCAGTTTCAAAGATCCTTCCGAATTACACAGCTTTATTTTCTGTATGCAAAAAGAGTCTGCAAGACCCAAAGCTCATCTCAGCACATCTCAGGTGAGCTACGTGCTGTGTAGAAATGCGACAGACCCTCCTCGCGTGACCTTGATGGCGGAATTGTTGGGTCTTACAGGTACACCGTGACCTGTGGCCAAAAGGTGGGAGTGCACTTTTGGAGAACGCGGTCGTTGGACGGTGAGATGGCTGCCAGGTGGAATGCAACGCTCTAATGTTAGTCCCTGAAGTAGTTTCGAGGAAGGAGAGTTGATTAAAAACTGCAAATTGCAATCGGCCCCAAAATATTGTTTCGAGTGCATTTTCATCTCATAAACCATAACAATCAGTGTCGAAGTAGGAGTCGGCAGAGTCAGAGTCTATGGCCATTGAACAATGGATGACTGGCCGTAGCAGAGACGCGGAGACGCGGCATCGAACGGCGCAGAGCTGAGCTGAGCTGAGCTGCTGACTTGGGCTGACTTTTCAAAGTCAAAAACGCGATTGTATCATCAGTTTTGGGGCGCGTTCGGCGGCTCGGCGGTTACTGCTGGTTGCTGCTTGCTGCTTGCTGTTTGCTGTGATTTTGTGCAGAAGTTGCAGATAAGCCAGCCAGAAGACAGTCAGTCACGGGGAACAATGAGCCATGGAGTCGGCGAAAAAACAATCGAATCAATTCATTTTTCTAGGGCGTACTGTGCCACTTGAACGTTGAACTGCAGACGCCCCAATGCTGACTACCGCTGCCGCTGCCGCTGACTGTTAGGAGTGCGGGTCGAGCAGGGTTCGGGTCCGGGGTCTTCCATCTTGTGCATCATCTTTCTTGGTGGAGTCTTTGGTGGTGCCATTGTTGTTGCCAGTTGGCGGGTGGCGTGGCGGCGGGCGGCTGGCGGCTGCCAAGACGGAGGCAGCAGCACCACTAGCATCTTGGTCTTGATCGTGCCCCGGCACTAGTCATTTTAATTTTTCAAGACTTTTCCCAGATGTCTGCTTTGCTTTGTCTTCCACGGCTTTTCCATGGCGCTACCTGGCCAGAGCGTTTCGCAATCTGAACTCTATAAATTTGCTCGGTTTGTGTGTGAGATTTATGGGTTATGGCCCGAATGGGAGCGGGCCAAGCCAAATGTTCTGGCCAATCCAATTTCAGTCCACGCGAGATCCGCCAGATCCAGGCAATTCAATTAGATCTAAATGCTGTCAACATCCAGGCACTAATAACCAGGCTGAAGCTCAAGCTGAGGCTAAAGCAACGGGCCGGGGGAGGCCGGAGTGTGCTATGCTCTCAGCCAAGTGTCGTCTGTCTGGCCTGTGTCTGTGGCATAATGTTGCATAATATTTTATGCATGCAGAGCTAGCATATTGCAACATGTTGCCCATGTTGCTCCAACTCAGGCTCTGACTCGGGTCTGGGTCTGGGGCTGCTGCTGCCGCCGCTGCCGCTGCTGCCTCTGATGATGATGATGATGCATAGCCCCAAGAATCGCAGCGACAGCAAACGCTTTGGCTTTGGCTCTGGCTCTGGCTATGGCGCCCCTCCCAGAAAATCCTGAAACCTTTCAGACTCCCAGCTGTGCTCAAAGTGTGTCGAATATTCAAGTGAAAATTCATTCCAACTCCAACTCGCATCTGGGGAGAAGGAAGAGCGGCAGGAGTGGCAGCAGGAGGGAGTGTGTGGTGTGTGTGTGTGGGGCTCCTCTGAGTGCGGCGCTTCGCTGACGTTGGTGTCTCTCTGCCCATACGAGTGCTCCGTATCTATGTATCTCGCCGTACGTAAGTATCTGTATCTGTATCTGTGGCCGCCTGGCAATGCGCATAGGTGGGTTGCTCTCTGGGGCTCTACCTCTACCTCTGGGTCTGTCTGTCTCTTGGTCTGGTATGTATTTGATTAGACGGCAATGCGACGGGAGAGGCGGGCAGGCGGGCAGGCGACGAGAGGCAAACTTGATCGCGTACGATTTGTTGTTGTTGTTGTTGCTGTTGTTGCTCTGGCTCTTTAAGTCGAACAATTACATTTTAAGCGTAGCACAACCTTGGATGCCGTTATATTTTTGCAGTTGGTTGGGCGTGTGCACTGCCGCACACCGCAACCCAACAGACATTTGCGGCTGCCACAAAACTAGCAGCACTTTTCGACTTAGAATATTCGTATGAATATTTGTATGATAGCAAATGGAACAATAAATACAAGGGGTATCTTGAATAGAGTCCGTATCATCCCTTAAAGAATTATCATCGAGATACTTCAGATGACTCAGAGTCTGAACCCAAAAGACTGGCAGATCCAATCTACATTCAATGAGCAATGGATTCACCATCTGTGTCTTAGATGCAAGGATTATGGCTGAGAGAAATTTCATGGATTTTGAAGACATATTTCAAAATAATATTGGGTTATAGTATATCTCCAGATCAGGCTCCAATCCAGCATCACTGGATGTGTCCTTACTTGGGTCCTTGCCTGAAGGATTGTCTGTACCCAATCCACTAGTAGCTAGACCATCTGTATACTTGCTTGAAGGGTTTTAGCAAAGTTATGATATCATTTCTTCCCTTTGAGCGATTCCATTGAACATTTTCTGATATTTTTTTGAATTTAAGGAATGAACGTTTATAATGTTCTAAAATCTTCTGCCATTAAACCATTTCTTCTTTCCTTTTTGCCCTCCAGCAAAAGTCTTCTAAGCTTCCCCAAACCGAATATTCAGCTAACTGAAAATGTTGACTTGGTTATGGGCCGCGTACACCGTTGGGCGAAACACGACTCAGCAATCTGCAAACGTCGCTTGGCGGCTATGACTTCGACAGTCGACAGTCGCCCCGATCTGAGCGGCCAGTCGGAGACCCAGACCATGCCATGCCACCAGACTCTCGACTCGACGCGAGATCGGAGCCAGGGCAGGCCGTACACCAAAGCCCCCCGTTCCCGTTCCCGCTCCGTCTAGAGCAGAGCAGAGCAGTGTAGACCAGAAGACCAGACCAGACCAGACCAAAAGCGAGTCGACCACACCCGCACACTTCATTATTTTTATGTCGCCTGTGGTGGTACGATTTAAACGACAAACGCGGCAGCCAGCAAGCAGACATTGGGGAATGGATCGAAACGAAACGGAACGGAACCGAACCGAGCGGAGCCCAAGCTGGAGCCCCAGCCCCCGACCAAGACACGACATTCAAAGGCGGAGGAGAGAACTTCCCAACAAAACCAAAAACAAAAACAAAGAAAAGAGCCAAAAGCAAGCCAAGAAATTAGACGCATTCGACGTTTTGGAACGAGCGACAAGTCAAAGTAGCAAAAGACCAGGCACAAGCCCAGACCCAGACCCATACCCATCGCCCAGCCTCAGAGACAGACTCTAGCTGTGGCTCCAACTCCGATCCGAGCTCCAACTCCAGACCTCCAGAGCTACCCGGCAGAGAGACTGCGGCAGAGTCTGTGGCAGAGGCACGTTGCTCCTTGGAGCCAGGGCACATCTCATGTTGATGTTACAATTGCTGCCTTCTTTTTTTGCGCTTTGTCTTTTTGCGATCGTGCGCCAGTTCAAATGTGCCTAGTGGGTTTGGAAATTTGTAGCGCCCAAAAGCCAAAAAACCCAAACGAAAAAAAAACAAAAAAAAACAGAGAATACCGCTTCAGCAACAACAATTACCCACAATTACAACAAAAGTTCGTTAGTGGCCAGAAAGAGATTCAAATGCACAGAGAGAAATGGGGAAACCTTTATGAAAATTTCTGGTTTTCTTTTAAAAGATACATCTTTCGAGGCAGAAACTTATCGGTTATGGAAAAAAGATTTGATAGAAGCAAAATGAATGGATTTCCAAAGATAAACCTTTGAAGTTTCAAGAGTCATAGTTTTTATGTCTAATAATTGTATGTAATTATTTATTTCAATATTTCGCCAATGGATTAAACTAACTTATTTATTTCTATATTAAATATATATATTTATATCTGAAAAATTATATAAAATAATCCAATAAAATGACGCTTATAAAAAATATCCAATCTTGTTGAAAATTATTTATTTTATGGGATAAAATTAAACTAAAACAGCAATAAACTTAGGAGCTATTGTACACAAGTAATATTTGAATAATTCTAAAAGTGTATCCCACTTTCTCCCAGTGTCTCGAGAGTGTGCGCCCCCCAACATGATGGTGGCTTCAGTTTCATCAACGGCAAACGTTCCTCCAGATATTCGACTCTTCGACTCTTCGGGGCGTACAGACTTCAATGTAATTTATCTTGATGTTTAAATCAATAATAACGCCGTCAGTGTGCGTTTGCTTTTAGCGACTTTTGATCGCTTTACCATCCATTCAGCCCGCCATCCAGTCAGCCAGGCAGCCATCGACATACAGCCAGTCAGTCAGTCATTGAGTCAGGGAGTCATTCAGTCACTCAGTCACTCACTCAGCCGGGTCTTACATAGATATTTTAATAGTTGTGTTGTTGCTGTGGTTTGCTATTATTGTTATTAGTATTATTGGAAATTTCAATATGCGGCCGCCGTTTGCGCAGAGATTATTAAGGCACGAAACAGGAAAATTACGACTACGACGATGTTGATGACGATGACGCCGAGTGTTACCATAATTATTGCCATGGGCTCTGCTTGGCTCTGCTCTGATCTGGTTTCGTTCTGACTGGCTCTCCTTTGCCTTTGCCTTTGCCCCCGTGGTCTATCCATCCATCCATCTATCTTCTATCTATCCGTCCGTCTGTCTGTCTGCTCGTCTGAGTGGTGGCATGCCGCCGTAGTAGGCCGCATTTGGAGACACGATTCTGGTCTGGTGTCTACGCCTATTCGTCTGCTGCTGCTGTTGCCGCTGCTGATCTTTTACCAGTTTTATTTCTATATTTTTTTTCGTTTTTTCCTGGTGCTCCATTGTTCAGTGCTGAAGAGCTGAAGAGCCGCGATGCCTGAGGTTTTGCTGCATTTAGTTGTGGGCAGAATTGTTTCGTAATTGTAAAATATGTTGTTATGCTTTAACTTGTTGCTGCTGCCGCTGCCACTGCCGCTGCTGCGATGCGACAAATGTGTGTACAGTTAGGCTGGGGGCACATAGGATCTGCGAATGAATGCACATGCGACATGCACTGGGAATTTCAGCCTTAATTTAAGCGGGGGAAGCACTCACAGGGAGGGCCAGAGGTAGACTTCCTCCACCATTAGGTTTGAGGCAGGAGATGTTGTCTGCGGAGATCATTGCTCATTGCTTCATGGGAACTGATTGAATTCTAAGACTCATTTTGCATTCCAAGAACAATGATAGCTATTTTGTGACTTTGGTAGAACCTCAAGCATACTGCTATTCATTGATACCACAAGATCAGGAAAGAAAGCAATTGCTGTGCACTTAAGCCTGTTGCTGCTGCTGCTTTTGTCCTTTGGAGATTTCTTCGTGGGAATTGTGATTGTTATTCATCCCGCAGTTATTCAGTTTTCTGTGCTGCCTCATTTCCATTTCTGCAAACGCTGCATACGCCACATCTGTATCATAATCTCCCAGCGGTCCCACTGTGCGTATGAGTGCTGTCCGAGCGGATTCGTTGCGCATACGCCTCGCATGCCACACGACAGCCATCTCGGCTCGTATTACTGAGCTATAAAAACACATAAAAAATACCATGCAATGCCGAGCGGCGCGCGCAGCAGTGCCGCAGTTGGTTGCACACTCACACAGAGATGCAGCCACACAGATAACACACAGATATACAGATGCACAGATACAGAGAGAGGAACACTCACATCGACACTGGCACGTTTTAGTGGCCATTAACGAGCAATTGCAATTTAAACTGGATCGCTCAGTTAGCAATTTGGAGCGTTGCTTTTATGCAACACAGGCAACATCGCAGTTTGCAGCCTGGCTGCCTGCCTGCCCCCTGCCACTGCCACACAGCATTCCCTGTCCCTGTCGCTGTCGCTGTGGCTGCGGCTGTCCCTGCCCCAACCCCCAACCCCCAAGCTGGCATCGTGGTATTTTGGACAAATGTAGATTTTTTGTGCCTCCAAAACGACGTCGCCGACGACGACTACGACGACGACGACGACTTGGGGTTGAGTGGCCTGTGGGCCAGCGAGCATCACATCGCATCGCATCGTATCGTATCGAACGGGCATTTTTTCGTCTTTAGTTTTAGTTTTAGTTGGTGTTTTTTTGTTTTTTGTAGAGCTGGACCTCTGCTTGTGCTGCCGCCCCAAAAACAACGCCACGTACGGTGCGGCAAGGCGTGCTGTGGCCGCAACTGCAACTGCAACTGCGGGCGGTGGTGGCGGTTGGCGGTGGCGGTGGTGCCTCACAATGCCTCACAATTTCATCAGCTGCCAGAGAGCAGCTGCCTCCTGCCTGACTGCCTCGTGGACTGTGCTGCTGGCAGACTGCTGTTGCCTTGCCATCGCGCAGACACACTCTTGATTTTGCGCAGCCGCCGCCGCGTTGCTTTTTTTTACCTCCTAGATTATACGTTACGTTTCTTGCGTTTGCTTGGACTATACTCAGATATAGATATGTCCATGAATGCACTGGGGAAAAGTGGGAAACGGAATGTACGATCAGTGGAATGGAATTGCCATGAAGATCCCGCACCAAGAAATTCTCCTCCTCCTCCTTAAAGGTACCTCTCATTGAGGCTTCTTCCATTAAATATGGAAACCAGAAGGGTTTATCTTTATTGTAAGGATAATTTGCAGATCCAACATCCCAAGGACATTGATGACAAATTCTTTAGGCAGCCTCGCAGTCTGACAGTCTTGCACATCCTTTTTCTCGCCGTGTATGTGTGTTGTTTAGTGTTTCTGTTTGCGGCTAATAGCAAAATGTTGGCTATATGGCCCTGCTTCGTTAGATATAGATAGCATTCGATATTCGCTCGGTGCCGGCTGCAGTTGCCTGTTGCCCCAGCCGGGTTCCGCCACAGCCACAGCCTTAGCTTCAGCCTCAGCCTCAGCCTGGTCTGATGTGGCATGCCTTCCTTGAGAGATAATCAGGCGGCAGCAGCAGCAGCAGCCGTAGCCGCAGCCGCAGTTGCAGTTGCAACTGAAGCTGGCCGGATGGCTGCTGCTGCCGCTGCCACTGCCGCTGCTGCTGCGCCTAATGCAAAAATTCGATCAGCTGCATTTTGCAGATCTCGACCCATATTTTTGCTATATATAAAGTTAGCTCTTGTTGCTGGTTGCTGGTTGCTGCTTGCCGCTTGCCGCTTGCTGGTGGCTGCCTTAAACTGGTTTCGATGCGATTTGCATACACGTTGGACGCAGGAGTGCGCGATGAGTGTGCTTAGTCATATTGGGCGGCCATTAGAATGCACCAAAAAATGAGAAAAAACTCGAGGCACAGTCGGCAGTTGAGCGGCAGTTGCAACAAAATAGCAGTAAAAGAATATCCATTGGACCCACCTAAACTAGTTTTATATATCGTTGATTTAGAGCAGCAGAGCTCGCCACATTCGTTTCGTCGCTGTTGTTGTTGTTGCTGCTGCTGCAACTGCTGCTGCCTCATGTTGCAGTGTTTGTTGCATGTTGCAATCGATTGCGAAACGAAATGTGCGACCCACTGCGACTAATCTTCACGAGAGCCTGGGCACAGGCTCCATCTAAAACCAGACAGGATTTCGCATATATTTCCTACAAAGTTAAGATCAACATCAAGACATTCGATGGATATATCCTTTGCGGAACAACTTTCTTTGAACTGAAGATCCCCTCTCCCAAAAACAAACACATCACCGCTTCTCTCTGTCAGTTTTTGGGTATTGTTTTCCTGTTGTCTTGTTTTTGTAATTAAGCATACGTCGTGTGGCACATGCGCCATTTCAATGGGTTGCCAGAGAGCTCAAGCACACCTCGGACCCACAGCCAGAGCCACAGCCACAGCCAGAGACCCATGGACCCCACCCTCTTGCACTCGAGTTTGTGGCTCGTATCTAACAGATACTTTCACAATTTGCTGCAGTTGTTGGTCAGCCGCAGCCGCAGCTTCAGTTTGAGCCACCAGCAACAAGCCATTGTCGACAACTTCAAATTGTAACACACAAATTCTAAGGTGTGTCAAGACGGCCATTTAGATTGTGAACAAGAATTATCTGTCCGTCCGCCTGTCCGTCTGTTCGTCCGAGTGGTGGTGGTGGTGGTGGTGGTGCTGCTGCTGCTGCTGGCCAACGACGACAGGGAAGGCCAAGAATTTGTCGGCTAATAGAGAATGGTGTGTGTTGGCACTTAATGATGCCAACTTGTGTCTCCCCAACAAATAAATCAATAAAAAAAAGCTGCAACAACATTGGCCAACATGCAAAGGCATCTGAGGAAAACGTGCAACACTTTTTACACCCTTGCAGCAGCCACAGCCACACGAAGGAGGGGCCTCTACCCAGGAGGGCTTCCTCACGTCGAAGGCTGGCATACCCTGATAAGGATTTACTAAACAGAAATTGGGTACAAGAATGAAAAGTCTACTCTATGAATTTTGTGGAATAACGAACAAAATAATTTAAAATTATTCTAAAACAAAAAAGGAGTAACACTTGATAGAAAGAGGTGTAGGACTCTGGGAAAGTGTATAGCTATAAGTAGTTCATTGGGTGTAAATGTCTGCAAAAGTGGCACAAATTTGGAGAATGAAATCAAGAGCTGTTAAAAGTTTCAAGACACCAAAAAACTAAACAAAAAACATAAATGAGTAACATAACAGGAGTCCGATGAATCACTTGCACTTACAATTATTTAAGACCATGTAATGATACCCCTATATGGTATCCCTGCAGCTAGTATCCCTCTACAGCAACCTGAAGTGTCTCCCAATAGCTTTCAATATTCAATAATGAATATTCCACTTCAGAAGGTTAAATCAAAAAGTAACTGGCATCTCATTAAATTTATGCAATTTACAGCCAGACGACATCTCCCCCTCAAAACTGTAACCGAATTCAATAGAGCAACTGATTCGAGCCGATCCAATACGTTCCAATACGATGCGATACGATCCGATGCGATTCGATCCGATTCGATGTGTTGCTTATAAACAAGTCATAAGCGCGTTTTATGATCTCTTCTCAATTAAACGGAGCCTCGAACATCGCAGATCTCGGAGACGGAGACTGGAGCGCAAAGTGTCGCTAGACGGCGCACAGATCTGTCTGGTCTGGTCAGGTCTCTATCTCCCTCTCTTTCTGTGTGTGTGTGTGTGCTTCTCTTTCTCGCTGGTTATCGCCGCCAATCGAATGCTGCGTTTGACGCAATTAAATTGTCACTTTTCGTTTTGTCGAGACGATATTTTTTTTCGCTTCTACTTTTTTTCTTATTGCTTTATTTTCGTTAAGTGCACTGGTTTTTCTTGAACCACCTTGCTGTTTGCTGCTTGCTTTTTGTTGTTGCTTCGTCGAGATCAGACGACTATATGCATATATAAAAATAAAACACTTTGCCGCCTTCCTGACTTCTTATCGATATCCAGTCTGTCCGTCTGTCTGTCCGTCTGTCCGTCTGTCTGTCTTCAGTGGTCGGACGCCGCACCGCACTAGCACGATTAATTCTCATTCCAATTGGCGAATTCTTACTAATTATTTAATCGCTTTATATTTCAATATTATGGAATGGTCTGGTTAGAGAATTTATATCTTGTTTCGGTTCGTATCTCAGCCATTGGATCTTTAGTGAGTCTTTGGCATGCGCTCTTTATGGCACTGCTGTTTGAAAAGTAATGGAGGTGCTTCGGTGGCTGAGGAGTTGCTTAGAAAAGAAGTAGACGTTTATCACCTTCCCCTAATCTTTGAGCATGCATCTACAACTCCCTCTCTCTCTCTCTAACCAATTTGTGTCCCTTCGATGATCATCTCCTGTCCTTCAATTAATCTCAAGTTTCACCTGTGGATCAGCTCTCCCTCTCTCTCTGAAAAGATCACCTGCAGATCAACTTAATTAACAATCACTGCCTCCCCATCTACACCCTCTCCCATCTCCTATCTCCTCCCACATCCACCCGCCATTCACCTTAGTTATGTCACTTACTTTCGATTTATCGAGTCACCCACTTTTTTGTTTGCGGATTCTGGCCCCGGGCTACCGCCGTTACAATTGCTATTCACAACACCCCAAAAACCTCACGCACACACACCTGGCACACACCAACAGAAACAGCAACAACAACAACAACAAGAGAAGAAACGACACCCAGGGAAACAAAGATATAACCAAATCGGCATTAAAAATGCCCGTCGGCTGTTTGGAAACGCCGGGGCGAGATCTTTTGTGGCCGCTTTTTATGGGCGTGCAAGATCTGTGCGGAGCGCTTTTACGACGCGCCAGTGGATCGCTGGATGCTCGATGCTGTATGCTGTATGCTGGTGATGATGGTGGCGTTGTCTCTGGTCGCTCCTCCGGTCGGTGGCTACGATTTTAACGACTACCGAATTCTAAGACAAGAGCGAGACTCGGCTCGGATCGGCTGGGCTCTGGAAGAAGGTGCAGAAGATGTGGGAGGAGGATGGATGGAACGGCTGCCCTCCTGCCAAACGGATAGATGGAGTAGCAGCCAGCCACTGACACCGTGACACCATGAATCATCCGACATGCTGGACGCGTGGGTGATTGGCCTGACATGGCCACGGCATGGGCTATGGATCGGGGTCTCCACCAGAGTCTGGAGGGTCGGGTACGAGGGGGGTACTTGGCTTGGGTACTTGGCTCTCAGCATGAAGCTGTTAAAAATTTGCACGAAATTAAGTTGGCTTAATGAGTCGACAGAGTCTCACTCTTTGGGCCATTACATAACAGCCAACGGCAGCGGCAGCACACAGTCAGACAGCCAGACAGCCAGACAGTCCGACACAGCAGCAGCAGTCACGGGGGAGACAGACGAAATCACCAACACGTGGTCGATAAGAATCGTCAAACAAATTTGCATTACGTATACGACACGTGTGCACCCATTGTATATGTCGCTCCCTGTCGTCCTCTCTTCCACCTCCTGCTGTGTCTGTGTCGGTGACTGTGTGTCTGTGTGTCTGTCCCTCAAACGGTCTTTCTTTCACTCTTTGTGGCAGGCTATCTGAATATGTATAACGGACATATATCAGGCCAAAGCCCACGGATTACTCATTCATATCCGCAATTGTGTAACCGGCATCGGTCCACCAGTCCACCCTGGGGAGGGGACGACCATAGAGGTGGAAGCAGAAGGTGGGGTGGCATGGGCAGGGTCCATGTGTCCAGTGTCCAGTGTCCAGGGGGAGGATAACTGAAACTGGAGCTGGACACCGCACCACGCAAGTCATTAAAAAGTGAATCCAGGCCCAAGCCACAGCTGCTTGCCCCACAGAGCTCCGAACCAATTTCTGCGCAAAATATTAGAGCAACAAATTAATGGTATGGCCAATAGAGCAGAGGGGGAGCAGGCGATCTTCAGAAGGGTAGACCGAAGTGGGGATACTCTAACAAGTCAAATCTTTTGTCATCTTTTATGAATTTTAATTGTAAATATCTGGAAAACTTGAGAGTTTTGAAGGAGAGCAAAATAGTGAAGAGAATAGCCTCAATTTCGGGGTACAAATGTGATTTCGGGGTAAGTGACTGACACACATTTCCTCATCCTTTGGCAACCATCTCATCATAGTCAAATATACCTCATCTCTTTCTAGAGTATAATCAAGTCTACGCTTGGCGACTTTCAATTAAAAAAGAAGCAAAAAAACAAGAATGACAATCTGATGTCGTCGTCGTCGTCGCCGATGCTGTGGTTGTTGTTGTTTTGTTGCTCCAAAGAAAAGCAAAAGCTGATCTGGCCCCACTCAATGCATTTCTGCCGTACCCACACACACAAACACACTGCAGCCTGTCCGTTGTCCACTGTCCCGCTGTCCGCTGTCCTATGTCCAGAGCCAAGCCCGAGTTTTCGAGTCCGAGCAATACAATTTACTAGCTTAGACGCTTTGCCATGAATAAATAAAATAGCCAAAGCACATTAACGCCCCGCTGCAGCTGCCAACTGCAGCAGCGACGACCATCCGAGGCGAAACTTGAATCACCCCAGAAAAAGACAAAACCCCAAACCCCCAGCCACAAGCCACAAGCCCAAACCCAAACCCATGCTTCGATCCCAAAAACATAGCGAAAAGAAAAGAAGTCCAAACCGGACCGATGCGATATGGCCCACAGACCACAGCAAAAGGCTCAAACTTGGGGGCTGAAACTGAGGCTGTGAGGCTGTGGCTGAGAGTGACGCTTTGGCTAAGACTGTGGATGGGACTGCGACTGCGACTGGGAGGCTGTGAGGCTGATCAAAATAGCAAAGGCTGTGGCTGTGGCTGTCGCTGTGGCTGCGGCTGTGGCTGCTGCTGGGGCGCACAATTACAAAAGGAGCAAATGCTCTGTGGTGGGCTGAGAGGACGCCTCCCAGGCGGTTGCGGTGGCTTCGGTGGTTGCGGCGCGAAATGGCTAAAAGCAAATTGACGCCGCAACAAATGCCAGAGCAGCGGCTGATGCACCGAGCCAAAAGATGGATGGTTTTCCAAGGAAAAAACAATTGATTTTACATTACTTGGAATATCTGAGCAATTTTTTTCATTCTTTGGATATCTAAGGTTTTTTAAAGATTTATTAGATATTTTTTTGTTATATATTAGGTATATAGAAATATTCATTCTAGGCTGTTAAAAAAGGAGTGCAAACAGACCTTGTAATAGGAACCATATTCCATAGATATTAAATCACAATCAAATGATTTTAAGGAATACTTTTAAGTGTTATTATAATATATAATTATATAATAAAATTATCATTTTATATTACATTTATATTCAGAAAACATATAAAACGGAAAATATCTCTCAGATTTTTCTCAAAGTGCGCGGAAACACAGCCCCACGCTGCCCGACGCCGCTGCCTCTGCCACTGCCGCTGCAGTGGTCCGAATGGTCTGCGGCGATCTCTGGTCTGCTGTTTTTTTGTTGCTGCTGTTATGTGTTTTTTTTGTTTTGTTTTTTTGCAATCCAGTCAAGGGTGTGGTGGCGTCGCAGCTGCGCCGCTGCCTGCTGCCTGCTGGCACAGCACAGCAGTCTCGTGCACGGTCCACATCCAAAAACAGCAACAAGAAACGAGTCACGCTCAATGCTAAAAACAAAAGACTTTGGCAACAAACTCGAATGGGACTCTCGCTGGCGACGGCGGCAGCGACAGCGACAGAGGCTCCGAGCGGCCTTTGATACAATTGAGCCACCGCAAAAGCTCGTTTATGATGGTGGTGGCAGTGGTGGTGGTGGTGTGGTCTGCAAAGCTGTGGTGTGGGCACCCGCCCAGGCGGCCTGCAATCGCCCCGGCTACTGCCCATAACGGCGTTGTTAGTAAGCCACCAAAGCCACCGACTGCTGCGCTGCTGACTGCCGACTGCGGCATCGACTGCGCTCGCTCGATTACCGTTAGCGCCACTGTGGACGCTGTCTCTGTATATGGGTGTGTGGACTCCATTGGGATCTTGAGTCTGCTGTGGTCTCTGTGGTCTGCTGTGCTCTCCTTCTCAGAGTTCTCCCATTGTGTTCTGCCTCTCTCTAAGCAGTGCTGCCCTCTCTTTCGTCGCTCTTTTGTGTGTCTCTCGTGTATTAAAAGCAAAAGTTTGCAATTAAGAAGAGGGCGAAAATTGTTTTTTTAAGTGAAGGAGTAGAGTGGGGGCTTTTGTAGAGCAGGAGGGGGAGTGGCAGCAGTAGCAGGCGGAGGAGGGGGGAGTAGGGGGAGGAGTACTTGTGGCAGTGGACCCATGATATCAAATATTACTCTGTGGCTTTTCTATTTATGCAACATGACATATAACATGAAATATTAGCAATAAATTTGTACGAAAATTTTCAAAGCGGACAAAAAGGCTGGAAAACGCCATGTGGGCCGGCACTTGTTACAATTTAATCAGAAATTGGCTAAAACAAAACAACAACAAAAAGGAAACGAGAAATACAATATTAACAAATAAATAAAGTTTTCGCTTTTCCTTTTTGTTTTCGTCTGTGTTTTTTTGTGGGCTGAACGATGTGTTGAGATCGCCTGTGCAGATTAGATGATATACGATATAGGCATGTGTTCCAGCGATCTATTAGGATTTGTTAGTGGAAAAGTTGTGGGCTTTTGGGTTCAGTTTTATGCTGGTTGATTAGCATATTCTGTGGGAATCAAGTATTAATGGGGAAATGCTAAAGGCAGATTAGATTATATAATCATTATCCTTGAGGGATAAAATTATACACATGTACATGTTTATATGCCCACTAAATACTTATAATATTTATCCACATTTTTGCATAATATTTCTTTTAGAAATTACCTTTTTTTGCAACCCAAATTCGTTCGACAGATATTTAAAAATTTAATAGAAATATTATAAAAATATACCTCGAATACTGAAATATCTGAGACACCATATGTTCTTCGTAATGGGGTTTGACTGTATCTTTGGTACATGTAAGATCTGAAGCTGTTTTCATGAGTATTTTTCATGTTTTGATTTCCTCAAGTCAGCAATTGTTACATATTTCTCTCTGTAGTTTTTCAATTTAATGTTTTCTGGCTCTGCACTTTAATTAAAAGTTTTATGTGATCTAATAAGCAGTTGTCTGTCTTTCTGTCTGTCTGTCCCATAGTCCATAGGCAAATTGAATTAAAATTTGCCATGCTTTGGAAGACAAAGTGTGGAGGTACGAGGTACGAGGCATATAGCCATGGCTATGACTATGACTATGGCTATGGCCAGCGGCCAAGTCAGGGCTGGGGATCTGTGGCACAGCTGTGCTGTGACTTGTTTGGGCGTGTTCCCCCCGTGGTCGTGGTGGTCTCTGCACCTCTCCTTCTCCTTCTTCTGTGCTGCAGTGCTGCCGTGTTGCAGTTGCAGTGGGGAGTCTGCAATTGCAATTGTTGAAATTGGGTGTAGACTGGGGCAGGACTGCGACTGGGGACTGGGGCTCGGGTGGGGCAGCTCTATCAATGCCAAGTCAGCGGCTACTTTATAGACATAATCTGTTATCTGCAGATATCCTCGGACGGACGGAACGCATCATGAGATGCCAAGTTCTAGATGCTAACGGAACGGAGCAGCGGAGGAGCGGAACCCAGCGACGACAACGACGACGCATAAATAAATTAGAAAGTCAAAGTCGACCTCTAAACTTTTGCCTATATACTATATACTCTAGTACCCCCTACCCCTCCCCTCTCTCCATCTCTCGGCATATTATTGCATATTTTATGAACTACAACAAATGCACAATTGATCTCCAGCTTTGAGCTTCAGCTTCAGCCTCAGAGCTTCAGCTACAGCTTCAGAGATTCAGATTCAGATCGGAGCGACCACGCCTGTAATTTAAATTAAATTTGTTTCGCTATATTAGGTGCCGCCGCATACATACACATATACATACACATACAATATATAGTATATACATACATATATCTAGATACATCCGTAACTAGGCGTTGTTAGTGGTGTTGCTGTTGATGAGTTGTTGTTGTTGTTGCAAGACTGGAAGCGATATATAAATGTATTTCTATTTCTATTTGATTTTTTTCCGGCTTCGCTTTTGTGCTTTTCGGTTTTTCTGTTTTTCTACTTGATGCCTTTTTGCAATTTATTTATGTAGAAAATGTTTCCATTTTTAATGGGCATTTCGACATCAAATCCGACAAACGACAAATGATTTATATCATTTTGCGTAAAGTGCGAAATATCACACAGCAGAGCAGAGCAGAGCACTGCCTGCCCCCCTGCCCGCCCACCTGCCTCCCCGCCTGATGTAATGCAAACCGAATTGATTGGATTGTGTTTCTGTTTTTCCGTTTCGTTGGGGGAGTTTTTAGCCGGAAAGTGATTGCTTGGATGAGGCTCGGAGAGGGAGACCTACTCTATATACAATATCGGATGTGGGCGACCCTGTAGCACTAGCACTCGTACTCGTACTACTCGTGTAGATAAACGGATGCAGGAACTAACAATTGGTGAGGTAAGTCCACAGTCCAGTCCGCAAATTAGCATAGAGAATGTGCTGACTGGGGACTGGGGACTGGACTGGGGACTGGAATGGATTGGAATGGCCCTATGACAATGAGAGATCGATGCTTTTAAGGTGACCAGAGGTCAGTCAGTCAGTCAGTGCGGGGAAAATGCCATACTTGTCGAGGAGGATGTTGTGGTCAGTCATAAAGTCGCCCCTACAAGGCGTGTGGGTGGATGCTTTCTGGAATTTATGCATAGTTCGTTGAGGAGATTGTGACTGGTTGACTGGTGTAAGAATACCATAAAAAAGTCATAGGTAGGGGATGGCCACGTGCCTGAAGGGGCTACAATTTGTGCTTAAGATATTCCCGAGTGTTGTAATGGATATGAAAATCTATTAAGAAGATATCAAGATAACATTTCATACATGGTACAATGATTTGAAGAACTTAGTATCCAAAATATTAAAGTGAGATTAGGAACTGGAAACTATGATCGCATAAACGGAAAATATACAATTTTTTTTATAAAAATGTAGGAATTTACCAATTTACATAGGATCTTTCGGAATGTATGTCAGAATAACATAACCCTCTTGTATTACCCTCTGAAAAATACCTTTATTGTAGCTGCAGTTCATTCCCTTCCGAAAACCAGCACAGAACCTCCATCATATTCATAATCCCCCACACACACACACACACACACACACTCCCACCCAAAAGTTGATTCACATGATGTGGCATAAATCCGCAAATCTGCAGAATAATCTTCATCCACATTTGCATGCAGAGCAGAGGAAAACGCTGCAATCGGCAATCGGCAACAGCGAATTTGTGCCTCAATCATTTATTGGCCCCACGTTCATTAGTTCTTTCCAATAACAGAACAGAGCAGAGCCACAATACAACCGCACAGGGAAAAAGAATCTTAAGTGCGACCCAATTGCTGGAAAAGCAGAAAAAAAAGATGGAAGAGGGAAAAAGACGAGGTAGAAGACGACTCCGAACCCAAAGTCCGTTTCCTCTTTTGTGGCCAGATCAGGGCAATCATCCGAGTCTTCTATAAAGAAGAACGGCCTTAGAGAAGATCGAGAAGACAGAGAGAGAGTGAGAGATGGAGAGAGGGAGAGAGATCATCGTAGACTACATAAACATAGGTACACACACACATACACATACACATACACACATACTAATACTATGACAAAAAGGAAAGCACAAATTGCCAATTCGATGCGATGCGATTTCAGGAATTTAGCATAGTTTGTGGCTTTCATTTGCATTCAATTTGGATTTGCCTGGTCGTTGTACGATATACCCTGTAATAGAGTAGAATAGAGGGTATAATGATTACGAAAGGACGGTTATGGGCAACCAAATTCGACTACCAGACCTTTCTTATACCAAATAGAAGCCGAATCGTATCAAAGGTCATTCTTATTCTTTCGGGGAATATTCCAATCAATGTTCCCGTTTTCCTGGGCCAATGGATCACTATATCATCGAAGAAATCAATTTCGAAGGGTATCTACAGTTGTGGCATCAAAAGAGTTGCCTCCTTTCCTTTGTTGTTGTTGCTGTTGCAGCCTGCCTTGCATTTTATTGTCATTTTACGTTGTAGTTATATGTCTTGCAACAACAACAACATTGAAGGCAACAAATGCAACAACAAAGACAACAACAAAGACAACAATAATCGACAACAATAATAGTAACAACAACACACGAATGCCACGCGCCTACTTATGTTTGCCATGTGGCATGTGAAGTGGAGCTCCACAGCCGCCCCAAAGATCCCGTTGCCCTCACACAGGCCAGGCAGTTGTACCCTGTACCCTCTCCTTCTCCCACAACCATCAGCCATGAGCCTTAGATAGATCCACATCCACAACTCCACGAAGCTAAGGCTGAGGCTCAGGCTGCGGCTAAAGCTGGAGCTGGAGTTGAAGTTGAAGTTGGGCTTTCTGCCACGGCGTTGCAAGCTAAATTGCAAAACACCTTTGCAGCCACAGCCACAGAGAAGACGGCGAAGGAGGTGCAGCAGGAACAGTGAAGGTACAGCAGGAGGGAGGTAGCAGAGGCACAGGAGAGGCATGCCACAGTTGGAGCTTGCATCTTGCATCGGAGCTCCATATGAGCGTATGGCATGGCTCGGCTCTATGTGTGCCTTTTGATCCGTTTTACTTTGTTGTAGTTGCAGTTTGCTGTTGCTGTTGCTGCGGATAGCCAGGCCTAATAGATAATGATGAGTGGGTTGATTGAGAAGTTTGAAGAGGCCCCACGACTAGTACGAGACTACGAGAATGCAATCTTCCCGAGGATAAACTAGACTAAGGGAAGATCAAAGGAAAGAATAACCGAAGCAATAGATGCCCTTGAACCTTTTACTTCGACTATATTTCATAGTGTTTGAAAACTCGTAGATAGGTTCATAATCTCTACTTCTGATGGAAATAGACCCTGAAATCATCCTTTGTTAATTGTTATCTTTAGTAAAGAACCTGCTCGTAACAAACTTCTGCTGAAAGTATCTGTATCCTCAGCCCAAAAGGGTATCCCAGAGATTTATGAGCATCGATGGGCAATGGAATTCTTTAAGCCACCCTCCCCCATATATGTACAAGTATATGCCTAGATATTCGCTCGATTTCTACCTCCTCCTCCTGTGCCTTCTGCTCCCCTCCCTCTCCAGCCAGGGCTCATCGCCATCGTTGTCGGCTGTCGGTTGTCGGGTTGTCTGCTGCCTGGCCCGCGATCCGGGGCTCCACAATCTCCTCGAGATCGCAACTGATAGAGCAATGATGTGTAGCCTGGATGTGGATGTGGAGCTCCAGATCCAGCTCCAACCTCAGCTCCAGCCCGAGCTTCAGCTCCAATGCCCAAGCCAATTCGCATACTCCAGTTTCTTTGTTGGTTTCTTTTTTGCCGTTGCAGTTGCTCTGGCTTTGGCTTTGGCTGTGGCTGTAGCTTTTGTTTTTTCTGAGGAGATACCATTTTTGGAGCTGTGTCTCGTCTCTGTCGCCACAAAGTGTGGCGTCTCTCTCCCGTTGGCCTGGCACCAACATGTTGGTGGAAATTTATGTCATCCCTTGTTGTCGTGTTGAATCTTACGATGACATTTCCAACATAATTTAAGCCCACGCACGCCACAGAGCGAGAGAGAGCAACAGGAGAGAGAGAGAGCGAGAGCGAGAAAGATCTGTCCTCACATGCGAAGAGGAGGTGACCGGAGACATCCTCCAGCATCAGCATCCAGCATCCAGCATCATCATCATCATCCGCTTCTTGAGCTTTTGGTAATGGGTGTTGAATGGCGTGGCCGCATCTCCAGAGACACAGAGACAGAGACAGTCCGTTGTCTCTGGTGTCCGCTGTCGTTGTCGCTGTCTCTGTCTCTGTCTTTTGTCCTCTCTGTCTGTCTGTCTGCCTGTCTGTTGGCATTTTGGCAACATTGGCGGCGTTGACGATGACACCAGCTCTGGGATCCGGCTTTGGATCTCCAGCTGAAAAAGACATGGCTATAAATTTGTACCATGCGTGGATGGTTGAGGTTGAGGCTGATGCTGAGCCTGTGTCTGAGCCTGATGTTGATGCCTGATCTTAGGAGACTCAAGCTCAAGCTCAAACTCAAACTCAAACTCAAGCTGAAGACGAGGCGTGGAGTCGTGTACAAATCGTTGGCATTGTAATTTAATGTATCAATTGCTTTGATTTGCCAATTTCAATGCTCATGGAGTGCGTCGGAGGCAAGCTGGTGATGGAGACGGAGACGGAGGCAACAACGGCACGAGCAAAACCTCAGACGCGATCTGGGTCTGGGGTCTGTGGTGCGGGGTCTGAGGTGCGGGCTCTGGAGCAGCACTTGAGGCTTGATTAGTGTGATTTAGTTACAGGCCGTGTGCCAGGCGCATGACACAAGCAGCAGCAGCAGCTCCACACAGATCCAGACTCGACTTCGACTCAGTCCCGTCGACTGACTTACATTCAACATCCCGTTGAACGTTCGATGCCGATGCCTCTTGGATGCCTCTTGTAGTTTGCACAATATTTGATTCCATCAGAAGAAGAGGGGCATGGCATGGCATGGCATGGCGGCATGGCGGCATGGAGAGTGCCCCCGGGGGTGGGGAAGGAGTTTGGGGGAGGTTTGGGGGATAGAGGGTGGTTAGGCCCACTGTGCGCAATTTGCTACACGAAACTGTGCCAAACATCTGCGCCTTTAGTACCCTTTGGGTGCTGCCAGAGCTGGCTGCTGCCGCATCGCCGGAGTAGGAAATGAAAACATCTGCTGACTGATTGCCCCCTGGTTGCAGCAACAACAAAAATCAAGACGAGAGGAGGATCAATGGGTACTACAACGAAAATGGGATGCTCTCTAAAGGATTGGTTTTACAGTTTTAGATAGAAGAGGCTAAGTATCATAAAAGGTTTATTTAGCTATTCTAATTCAAACGAATTAAATGTATTATTATAGAAAAAGAGTAATAGATGAGGGTCCTACTTAAAGCAAGATTTCTATCAATGAAAAATCAATAGCATAATGTCAACAAATCTTACAGTAAAACATCGCTCTCTTGTATTCCCTTACCTCCAATACATTCAGCTAATAAACTCCTCTTTTTTAGGGCATTTGAAAGCCAAAAGTCTGCCCAATCATTCAGCCAAGTTATGAACTACAGTTAGCTGGAGTTTTGGCCGACTGCCTGGCTGGCTGACTGCCTTGCTGCCTGGGCTATATAGGTCTTCATGGATCAATGGGATACGCGTGATATCCTTCGGCTAGATTCTGTTTGCTGCTCTGCGCTTTTCACGTCTTCCGTTTGCCCGATTTCGTTGGCTATAATTGTGCCATTAGCTGGCTGTCTGGGCTCTGGCCAAAGACTGAACTCCACTCGATTGGTGGAGTGCCAGTACCCCAGTACCAGTACCCTCCCGGCTGCAGGCTGCATTCTCCTCACCGTAGACCCTTGGCTCCCCCCTCTCTTTGGCTTGTGTCTACATTTGCATCCGTTTAGGTAACCATTTTTGTTGGGTTGCCTTTCGAAAGTCGCATTTAACGGGTCCCGTCCCTCCTAATGTGCGCACTGATGCGCATTCTGTGGTCCACCGCTCGGACCACATTCGAAAGAGATCCCCAAGCCAGGGCCACAGAGCGAGAGAACTGGCCACTGGTGTCCGAAGCGCAGCGATCCGTTTCGGCAATGGGTCTGGGATGGGATGTGGATGGGGCTGGGGATGGGGATGTGGATGGGCGTGTAACTGGGGCGCAACAAAGGCCATTTGTGTAACTGGCACATAATCAACAGTTGCTTAGTCAGGGCGTTATGGGTTCCGTTTCTACGGTTCCTCCACATTTCGATTCAGGCCACAGTCCCCTCCTGTGCCGTCCCTTCCCGACTCGGCTAGCCTTTATCCATGCTCGTTATCATAATGTGTTGGCTCATTTGAGGGATTGGGGAGTGGGAGGAGCGGAGAGCAGAGCAGAGCAGAGCCTTCCATGTGCATCAGAAGCCCCCGCGACCGTGTAATCAGTGAGGTGTGAGTGACCTGAATCTGAATCGGGCATCGGGAAATCGCTGAGGCGGAGGCTGTAGCTGTGGCTGTAGCTGTGGCTGGGGAGCTCCCTGTAAGTGGAGAATGTTGCAAAAGGCAGAAAAGGCTACTTGATCCTCTCTCATATTAAAAAGCATTTCTTCCAGCCATAAATGGTTAGAAAGGTTGCAACTAGTTTCAAATCGAACCACCGAACGAACGAACCACTTGAAGTGCCTGCCCACCGGGCATTGGATGGCATTCCATGAACTTTATGGATGGCACGGATGGTGTTGTGCCTGAGAGAAAACATTCAAAGAATTTTATGTATTTAATTGGTTGTTGAAAGTTAAAAGACGTTTCAGGGGAAGTCATCATTGCATAGGTGCAAAACTAAGACAGGCCCCAAGGAACAATCCGTGAAAATATCCCTATTTCAGTGCGGTTCCAGTGGTGAAAAACAGAGGAACACAGAATGAAGTGTGTTGGAAAATACCCCTATCGCTTACGGGACTCCAATATCTTGTAGTTGGAGGATGAGTTAAAAAAAATTTGTATATTCGAGATTCAAAATCATCAAAGACTACGCCAAAAAGCTAAACCCATTACAATCTTCAAACTTTCCCAGGACCTCAAGGCGGAAGGCTTTAAAATTATCACAGGGTAAGCTACTGAATGACGATCTGCACAGAAATAATACTACATTATCATCCCTGTAGCCAAAGAACTACCCATCAACTCTTAATTTATTTGAATTTGAAAACCAAATGCTATCATCCAATTCATTAATTATAGAAACTCATTGGAAATACCTCAACCAGATCAGGTCGAATTTCAATCTGAAATTAAGACGATCCCCTTGAAATGCCATGATCACACTCATATTCATAGGCTGCCCCACAATTGCCCCAACATGTTGCACGAAAATCGTTCATCCACTTGGCTCTTGGCTCCACTGCAAATTATGCCTTCTTCAATTAACGCCAAGAGATCAATTTTTGGTCGCAGACTGTGACCAAATAACCGACTAATGTGCCTCTCGACTGGATTCTTGGAGCCACAGCCACAGCCAGAGGCACAGACACTGAGACCGAGACTGAGACTGAGACTGGGGCAGAGACACAGTCAGGGGCGGGGCACATTGGATGTGAAACCAATTACCAATTATCTACTGTTTTCTACACAAATTTAACATAATTTGGCCAGTTTTGCGTTCAAATTTGTGGCACAATTTGTGTGGAAGTTGGCTGTGGTCAGGGCCAACCACGCGCCGTCTCTTGGAGAGGGGGCCAGGGTAGGCGGAGGGGGGCAGACTATGACTCCGGACTCCAATTGTGGCCGAAGATTATTATTTTGGCTACCGACTGACTGCCAAATGTATTTCGCATAATCGAAAGTGACCGAACCGCAGATACATATTTCAAAGATCTTTTGTATGCTGTGTGCCCTGTGCTGTATGCCCCACGAGTAACGGTCGACCGATGGTCGATGGTTATGTGCACAGGTTGCCAGGAAAAAAAAAACGTTACAAAAAATGATTGATGCCAATACAGCGCCCCGGCTAATACAATTTAAATTTCAGTTAAAGACAAAAGACCAAACAAAAGCAGCAGCAGCAAAAAAAAAAAAACAACGAAAAGTCAAAGAAACGAAGAGGCAAAAAATGAAAAGTATTCATGGATACTCATGGATTCGTAGATCTTATAGTTTTAACCGCATTTCGCCGAAGGCGTAACACACTCTAAACCGGAAGGGTAATTAACTCGCGTTTGCCGATCACGCCTTTGCATTCAGATCAGACCCGAAACAGGCAAACCCAAACCCAAACAGATCTTAAGCCAAAATCAAAAACCGAAACCAAACCGGAGCAGAGCGGAGTGGAGTGGAGTTGGATGGTTCGATGGATGACTTGGGTTGGTTACTCAGATAGATAGATAGACAGATGGATGGATGGTTCGGCTTGGGTATATTAAAAAGCTATACGTTTCGGGGTTTCTGTTTTTTTTTCTTATTTTTCTCTCTGCCAATGATTAATAATATAGCAAGTCGTTTTATAGGCAAATGCGTTCACAATTACGGAGCTCCAGCTCCGTCCAGGCCTGGCCAGGATTGATGGGTGTATAAAGTCTTCTTTTATGCGGTAATTGAGTGCAGATGAACCAACCTTTTCAATGGCTTTATTATGCCCACAAAGTGTTTTGGTTTATGTGGTTTTTATTTGGTTTTTTTTTTCCACCTAAACGAATATATTCATAGGGAAATTTGGGACTAAGGGAGCCCCAAGATTACTCCCATATCTCTTGGATTTTCCATTTCGCAACACAATTTCTTTGATGTGATTGTTTCATTTATTGATTTTTTCATTTTTCATAACGATCTTTTCCTGGTTTTCCATATACATGTACATATATATATATATATAATAATAATATAATTAAACGTTAAGTAAATTTTATAAAATTGATGTTGTTTTTTCGTGTCTTTTGTGTTTTGTTTGTTGTTTGAGAATTGCAATAATTAGCTCTAGAAATATGTTAAACTTACTCGAACTCGTACTCGTATCATATATCATATATAGTATATATAGTATATATGTATACACAATCAAAATATTCATAAAGATCAATTATTAGTAGTTAAAGTTAGGATCTTTATTATATCTATGTACAAAGGGCAATTAGCTACAATTTAAAGGTGGTTTTAGTAGTAGATTTGGGGGGGAGGGGTGTGTCTATAGATCGTATATGTATATGCTATATATGATGGGGTTTAGTATAAAGTTTACTGAAACATGTGGCTTTCCCTTTAATCCGTAATATCAGCTGTATATATATATAAGTATGTATATACTGTTGTATGCTTCACCGTCTTTTTCCATTGATTGCATAGCTAACGAATAGTGTTTGTTTTTTCTGGGTTTCTGGTTTTTTCGAAACATTTTACATGGTTAGTGGTTTTGTCGTGGAAATAGAAACTACTTAAAGATTAGATTCCCTCTCGGAGGCACGCTTAAGTAAGAGTTAAAGTAAGTAATTCAACAACTTGGACTAATCCTTCGCCGGTCACTTCGGTCGCCCATTCAAGTGCTCACTGTAATGGCCTTTCCGCCATTCGTGGTGCTGCTGTTGTTGTTGTTGTTGCTGTTGCTGTTGTTGTTGTTGCTGTTGCTGGTATTGTTGTTGCTGGTGTCCTTGTCCAGATTGAGCGACTGGCGGGTGGACACGGACAACTGATCATCGCTGCCCGCATACTCCTCCGTGTCGCCATCGGCCCCGCCCAGACTGTTGGGCGTGTACACGCGATTCATGAAGGTGCGGATCTCGTCGAAGTACTCGTCCCGCTCGGCCTCCGCGGAGCTGGGCGAATCCCTGAAGTCTCCGAAGCCCCCGCCGGTGCCGTTGGCATCCGCCTCGTGCTTCTTCACATGGCGATCGAGATTCGTTTGCTGGCCAAAGCAGCGGTCGCACAGCTCGCAGCGGAAGGGCCGCTCCTTATTGTGGATGTTCCGGACGTGGCGCTGCAGGTTCGAGGATATGCTGAAGGCACGGTCGCAGTACTTGCAGGAGTACGGCTGCTCGCCCGTGTGGGTGCGCAGGTGGCGCGTGAGGTTCGCGGACCGGGGGAACACCTTGCCGCAGAACTTGCAGGTGTAGCGGTCCTTGGTCTTGAGGGCGCTCGGAGAGCGGCCACTGGCACTGGTGGCGTAGCGCAACGCCTCGCGGAAGTTCACGGGCGGAAGCGGCCTGGTCGAGGGTGTCGAGCAGCCTTTGCCGTTGGCTGCTCCTGCTGTCAGCATCGCCTCAATATTTGGCCGTCCGCCCGTTCGGCATAAAAAAGGCATAAACTCGGGCTGTGAGAGTCCGGCCAGGGCCCGGGATCGGTAGATCTCCTCCAGCAGCAGCGGATGCAGGGGCCGCGGACAGGCCATGGCCGCCGCCGTGGCGGCCTCAGCTGCTCCGGCGGCCACTGCTGCAGCTTGTGCGGCTGCCACGGCTCCCTCCGACATGCTGCTCATCTCCCCCCCGGCACTTGTGGGCGGGGACGGCGAGGTGGGTGCTGGCGAGGCACTGGGCGTGGGACTGCTGCCCTTGTAGGACCGCCGCGACGTGGAGGAGTCCCCCGAGCTGTGGCTCTTGCGACTCTGCTTCATCGGAGGCTCTGCGTCCACATCCTCGTCGGGCAGAAACATGAGCGGCGAAGGCGACGGCGTGCGACTGCGGTAGGAGGGGAATCGCTTGCGGCAGATGGACAGATCGAGAGGCTGTTCCGCGGTGGGCTTCTCCGACGTTGAGTCCGTGGGCGGTGGCGTGCTAACGATGTCGATGGATTTCTAAAGAAAGGAAAAACAATGGTTATTCTGTATATCGAGAGAATCCTCTTTAAGGCTGACTTACCCTATCATCTTCAGCCTGCTGCTGATCGGGAGTGCCCTCCCTCTTGAGCTCTTTCCGCTCCTCAGACTTGAGATCCGCTTTGGACTCCTCCTCTGGCTCCATCTTCATGTCCCTGGACTGGAGATCGTCCTCCTCGTCCTCTTCGGAGACCTGCAGCAGTGGCTCCGACTTGAGCTTCTTCTTGTCGGGCGTGGAGCCCCGCTCCGCCTTCGCCTGATGGTGCTCCTGATGGGGCGACTGTCCACCCTGCTGTCGCTCCAGGTCCAGGGCGAAGGGATGATGGCGGAAGGCGGCGTTGGGCGAGGTCATGGCCGGCATGCCACAGCCCATGTCCATCGGGGGCTTCGGAAAGAAGAGCGGGAAGTTGGCGGCCCTCAGGGGACTAGAGGGAAAGATCCCAGGCAGACCGTAAGGCGGGAATCCTGGGAAGAACGGAGGTCCCGGGCGGAACATGAGGAAGGGATTTGGTGGCGTCGTCATGGCGGCAGCGGCAGCAGCGGCCGCAGCAGCAGCAGATGATGATTCTCCCTGAGAGTCGCCTCCTGGCTGGGGCTGACCGGATGTCGAGGTGGCAGATAGCGAATGCTGATGCTGATGGTGGCGCCCCAACGGCTGGTTACGGTACGAGCCGGTGGAGTCGCAGAACTTCTTGTGCTTCGAGAGCGAGGTGACGGTGCTGAAGCTCTGGTTGCACTTGGAGCACTTGATCTGGGTGCGGCAGGTGGCGTGCATCCGCTTGTGTCGGCACAGATTCGAGAACTGCGTGTACGCCTTGAAGCACACCTCGCAGGCGAAGGGCTTCACCGAGGAGTGTATGTGCTGGTGCTGCTTGAGCCCCGACGAGGTCCCAAATGTCTTGCCGCACTCCGGACACGGATGACAGCGAGCGCCGACGTGGTAGGCGCGAATATGGCGCTGTAGATTCGATGGGTCACGAAATACCTGCAAATCCAAAATAGAGCGAGAGAGAGAGAGAATGAGAGAGAGAAACGATCAGATCGGAGACAATGAATAACTACGATTGGTTGACTTCGGGGAATGGTGTTCGGTATAAAGGAATGGTTATGGTAATGGTATGGTAATCGAGTATGGCTATGGCTATTGCTATGGCCACACGAGTACTCTTAAAGACGGTGAAGGTGTGCGTGAAACTGAAGCGTTGTGACTACTGAGCATCGATCTGGTTCCAGTTCCAATCCAATCCAAATGAAATGAAATGAAACTGAAATTAATCAATCATCTGGTCTGGTCGGGTCCGCTTCTGGCTAAACGGATCTCGGATCTTGATGTGTGCCTAGACAATGCCCTGACGACGACGACGGCGACGCTCTCCGATATTACGCAAAAGGTAACCAGAGCAGAGCAGAGCAGAGCAATCCAATCCACCCACTGGCAGCAGAGGCAGCAGCGGCTGCGGCAGCCAAACACCTTCGTCAATTATTAACATCAATTGCTACAATTGTCATTGCCCGGCCAGGTCGAGCCCATCTAAACCCCTGAAGCCCCTAGCGAATGGGTACTCAGGGATGGCGAAAAAAGTATGCTGTACCCACGTCACTATGTAGTGTTGGAAAACTTTGGCAATGGAATTGAGTGTTGCATTGGTCAGAGGATTGTTTACAGTGAATTAGTAATGAAAGCAGTGATTCAGTGGAAGGGTAGAACTATGATGTACTCTAGGAACTGGCTAACGAAGGATAGGTAAAGGGAATGATCCTATTCAAAGATCTAAAAGAACATAGTTTGAGCAGTTCGGCTTTTACTCAAAGGAGACATGGCAATTGTAAGATCATTCTAATGTAAAATAATGTAAGTGGGTTATACATACATATGTATATGAAATTAGAGCCCTTCTCTTTTTTGATTTCTCTGATATTATAAACAGTGACACTTGCTGCTCCAATGACACACACACACACACACCAATAACCCAGCGTGACTTTTCGACCAGCCCTAGATTATAGTCGAAAATATTCAAGCCCAGCGTAGTACATATTTTCCATTGCTGGATGCTGGATACTGGATGGATGAATGGCAGGGGGGGGCAGGGGACAAAACGCAATGACAGATCGGGCCAAAAAAGAAGAAGAGGATGCGGGGCCTGAGGGAGCCGTGTGGCAGCCCAGGCATCCAGTTTTTGTTTTTTTTTTTTTTTACCCACTTCAAACTTGATTTCGGTCAGCAGCCGCCTCCACCCTCAACCCGCAACCCTCCACCCGCACTCTGGAGCTGCCTTTTTACGAAACTGTTATGCCTAATCATGCTGTCATAATGCGCTACGAATTCATATCAAACGATGATCGAGGCAGCCTTTTTTGTCTATGGTTATGACTCCTCGACTGGATGAGAGAGAAGGGGACGGGTACTCTGGTACTGAGCCGCACAAAAGACAACCAGTGTGAGAGAGAGGAGAGAGGGTCAGAGAGATAGAGAGGCTGAGGCTGAAGCTGAAGCTGCTGCTGCTGCGGCGACATACAAGAATAGCTCGTGCTATAACTACATCAAATGGATTAGATTCAACTACTCTCAAAAAAGGCGAAAAAAGCCACAAAAGACAACGACAACGACGACCAACGACGACGGCCAAAGACGACTACAGCTACAGCTACAGCAACAGCTACAACGATGGAGTGGAGCCACAATTTAGAGATGAAAAGCAGTCGAAGCCCCCGGTGGGATAGGTGTAGGTGTTTTGGCATTCGGGCAACGATCCGGGGTCGCGTCGCAGGAGGAGAGCTCCGAGAGTACGAGTAGTACTCGCACTCAAGACGAGATCTGAGGCCAGGCGGTTGGGTTGTTGTTGTTGTTGTTGCTCTTGTGGAATGCGATTGTCTCAGAGAGTGTCTCGGAGTGCGGACGGAGGGACGAGAGGGACGAGACGGGTGCTACAACCAGCTCTCTTGGGAGCGTACGTGGGGTCAGCTAGGGCGTTGCCAGTGGGGGTAATGCCTGAAGATGGGATCACTCTGGTAGCCTAATGGAGTTACGACTACTGGATAGAGTCTACCATTCGCAAAGGTAGGTACATATAGGAAGAGTATTTCATGAGTATTTCATGAGATGAGTTTTAGCTTTTTAAAAGAGAATAGTACTAATGTTTAGAATAGGTACTAAAGCAATTCCTATTAATGAATGAAGAAAAGGTGCGTCAAGGGCTTAATCGAACTTCCTAAAGTACAGAGGAAGTTCGGAAGATATCCGCTATGGAAGTTCAGAGTATTCACAGACAACTTCTGACAGACATTCCCTAGTAGTGGTAACACTCTTATAGATGAGGTCTTTCTCTAGACATCCTACAATAGATTTCCAGATGGAAGCCATTCCCGTTACGCTCTCAAACCCAAAGTCACAGCTCAACTGCCTCATCACTCGGCTGGTTGGCTAGCTGACTGGCTGGGGCCTTTCGGGCTAAGGCTAAGGCTAAGGCTAAGCCCGAAAACAGACAACCGACAACAAAACCTTGTAGATCCATGGCAAATCCCTTTTGAAACGCTTTAAGCTTGCTGCTTAAAACAAACAAAGCTGACAGCTGCAGACCCCGTTTCTTTTGGGAGGGCTGTCAGACGATGGCCGAGAGAAGAGAGTGCCGGAGCCTGAGTCGGAGTCGGACCCCAGCGAAAGTACGAGCTATGCCCTTTTCCGTAAAGATCGATCATCATTTGTTTAGGCCGAGTGGCTCCCGTTTATGTCCATGTAAGAGTAGGAGTAGTGCTGCCAGGGGGAAGGGGAATGGGAATGGGGAAAGGGGTACCCTACCACAATGCGTGCTACTTACATGCCACCGAAACAATTACAGAGCGCTAAGTAAACTAACTGTAATGCCCCCCACCCGAATAGACTGGGGCAAGAGTTGGGGCAAAGACATTGCAGCGATTGAAATACCGTTCGATTTGGAAATGGAAAGAGAAAAAAGGGAAAAGCCAAAAGAAAAAGCCCCAATCTGAAGCTGTAGCTGAAGCTGAATCTGTTTCTATGGCTGAGCAATGCGACCACAAGATTGTAATCAACATGCCATTAAAACATCTTTGGAAGATGTCGAACCCGGAGTCTTCGTCGTCTTCGTCGTCGTCGTCGTCGATGACAATGACGAAGTGCGACGCATGAAACGAATCTTTCGATGGATGGATGGATGGTCGGATGATTGGACGGATGGCTGGATAGATGGATGGATAGATGGATGGATGGATGGTTGCCTCAAGTCCGGGCCCTTTAATTTCGCTTTGGCATTCAAATGCAGCCCAACGAAGATGAACACAATAAAAGAGTTTCAGCCTCAGCTTCAAACTTCAATTTCGATGTAGATCGGAGGGATCGGAGATCGGGGAGTCGATTGAGAGGGGGTGGGGGGGTTAACAAAGTTTCTTCATTACCATGGAGGAGAGGTCTTAAGTGTTTTGGATGAGTACACGCCCTGATTTCGTATTGCAAGTAAGCCGGCCAGCGCGTGCGGCTATACAAGGGGCAGAGGCAAGAGTCGGGGGGCTTGGACACTCTCCAAACGGTTTCTTAAAAGCCAAGTTAGCGGCAAAGCGACGGCGGCAGCCGTTGAAGCGCCTCCGGCTATTGATCTGCTAGAAATCAAAAGTCTTTTTATGTTTTTCCAGCCACCAGAGCTGATACAATAATTAATGACTGGCCGATATCGCATTGGCATGAGCCTCAAGAAGACCGAACACCGAAGACCGAAGGTTGCCGATCCCAGTAGCCAGTATGTAGGTTCATATCTCCAGCAATTGAATGTGATCTATCTTCAAACAATACCCTGCCTACATATATCTTTGATCTTTGATCTCCGAAATTGTTAGAATTTCTGATTATCTTAAGCTGGCTTCCTCTTTCAGCGAAACAAGTGATCGTAGAGGGCAGACTATGGTTATACTCTTTATATGATAAGTCTCTCAGTTAAACAGGTTTCTCCTGCACTTACCTTGCTACAATTCTCGCAGGAATAGTTGCGTATGTTATTGTGGGATATAGCGTCGTGTTTGATCACCAAAGGACGATGGCTGAAGCGCTGCGAGCAGAGTTTGCATGGGAATTCGTCCTGCTTGAAATGATGGGCGCCCACCAGATGATCGTCCAAGCTGCAATCAGAAATCATTCATAAAATTAGTCTAAAAGTAAATCAAAGTTAAGGGAAGGGGGAAGGGGGAAGGGGATTTGTGGTAGGTAGCTCTCTTTTGCTTTCTTTCTTATCTGACTAACTGTCATCAGCAAATGAAATTAGCATTGTGACATTTTGGGGGCTTTCCTTTCCTTTCCTTTGCTGTGCTTTGCTTTGCTTTGAGAGCTGCTTCCCTGTCCCTCCCAATCTCCTGTTCTCAATCAGAGACCAGTGTCATGTGCGGCAGTTCACACGCCCCGAGGCGCCTTTGTTTGTTGGCCAACTGGGAGTAGCTCCCAGTGCACACCCCCCTGCGACTCCGCGGGCGTCAATTAGTCAAATGATGTTCAATATTTAATATGCTCAGAGATGATAAGAGATCTGGGTTCGGGCCAGGAACAGCTGTGGCCAATGAGGGACTGGAACTCTGTGTCCTTGCAGAGCTTTGCTGGTGATCCTTATCGCATGGGGCGTGTGTGTGTACGGTTCTCTGTGTGTTTGTGTGTGTGTGTGTGTGTGTGGGTGGGTGGAGCGATGTCGACAAGAGGCGGCAACGATTTCGTTTTTCTTTATTTTCCCTTCATTCTTTTTCCGTTTTTTTTTTTTTTGTCATCGTCATGGAAGAGTTGACGATATAGCCAGGACAGTCGCAGTCGCAATCGCTGGCCCATTCCCATTCCCATCCCAAAGCCCTCGCTCAATCCCTGACTGCCTGCACTTGAAGTGTGGGCGTTTGTTTGGCTTACAACAATAGTCAGAGAGAGAGCAGAGGAGAATGCAGAGAGAGAGGGAGACTGTGTGCATGTTCGACATCAGATAAATCGGCCAAAAAGCCGGGGCGAGCGTGGACACGCAGACATTGCGGGCATAGCTTCCTTTCCATCATTCTCTCTCCCCTCTCCTCTCCACTCCACTCTCCTCATGTAAAATTCAATAAATCACACATATACCGGGGGATACTCTCCCACTCCCACCCACTCTCACTCACTGGCGAACGGGGTGTAACGGGCGGGGGGAAAAACGAAACGGAAAACTCGTACCAGTTCCAGTTCCTCCCCCTCACTATCTCTCAGCGAGTATCTCCGTCTCTCGAACCCAAATCAAAGCTCGCTCTTAGCACTTCAACTTAAATATATATCTATCTATCTACCCACAGATATATACACACAGATACCACAACATATAGTACTCCCTTCTGTGCATGTATGCATGTGTGTGTGTGTGTGTCCTATAGAAATGTCATTTGCGTGTTGCTGTTGTTCATTTATTTATTACAACGCAAAACATTTGTAAATATTGGAACAAAACTTTTGCATTAAGTACTTGTCCGGGTAGGGAAGTGCTTGTTGTTGCCCACTAAATGGCCAGATGATTATACACTGATGATGATCAGGACACTCAAGTGATGAACTACTGTTTGGGGAAAGGACACACCCCTCCTGGGTCTAGTCTGTTTTGTAACCACATCGATTTCCATGTCATTCTTTGCTTTCAGTCTCTTTATTTCTCTCTAACTCTATCTGTATCTGAACCTCATATCTTTATTCCTAAACCCCAGAAAAAAAAGCTACCAAAAATAGCAAAAAATAGCCAAAAAAGAAGAAAAAGATTAAGCCAACTAGAAATTGAAAACTCGAACGTACCGAATGCAGCATTAAACTTCAGTTAACACCTACAGATTGCACATTTGGGTCCATAAAAAGCCAATCATGAAACGGGCCAAAACCGAACCCGAAAAGCCAGGCACAGGCACAAATCAAGACCAAGCCAAGACCATTTCAATTCCGTTTGATTAGACCAAAAGCCTGCCTGCCTTTACTCTCACTTTCGACGGTCGACGTTGACGTTGACGTCGACTGAGGACTGAGAGGAGAGTCCAGCCAGATTCGAGTCAAGTCGAGTCGCGTCGAATCGGTCTTTAATGGCACTTTTATTGGCCGCACCGCACTATTTATCGCCATCAAGTTTTAATTAAGATCTCCCCCACCATCGCCCCGAACGCGGACTGCATTAGGCGGCATCTAGTAGATCACAGAGCGAAGCATTTAGCAACATTTGGGAATACTTTGTATGTTTTTTGTTTGGTGTTTTTTCTTCTAAATTTTGTTCCCCATTCTACTCAGATTTTATGAGCAGCGCAGAGCTCTGCTCTTTTTGGTGGCTTTTGGCTGCGCACCCATAATTCTTTTTGGGTAAGTTGGAAGCTAATTGGTGGCTTGTTTTTTTTTGTGACGGCGGTTGGGGTTTTCAAAAATTTGATTTAGATTATTGCCGAGATGCTGTTTAAATGCCAAAGCAATTTACAGAGATGCAGACATTCTCCCACAAAAAACAGCAACCACAATCAGTGGGGAGTGGATGGTCTCTAGGGGCTGAGGGGTTGGGGGGCTGGGGGTACTCACCGTTCTAAATCCGGATAGACTTTATCACAGACCTCACAGCGTATGTCGAAACCGTTTTCGTCGTCTGTGAAATCAATATCGCCTTGACTGATTAGCGATGAGTTTTTCTTATCTTTGGAGAATTCGTCACCGCTGTAAAGGGAACCTGCGAAACAGAGGAAACAAAGAAGAGAATTAGAGTTGGTATAGCTGTAAAGATCACCAAGAATATCCAGTAAATAAATCTCAGAGAATTCATATATAATTCTGTAAATCTGTAGCACACACACTCATCACACGATTAACACTCACACGATCTTCTTTTTGTTTCTGATTTGATATTTCTAGGATCCTAAACTTTTTTATTGAGTTTGCGGGGTTGGAGGAGTCCTTGAGGAGGAGCACTTGACACAACCGTTCGGTTTCGCGTTTGAGGAACAAGTGTGTCGCTGCAGGAGCATAATGCCGACGAGCTAATGTTTTGTTTGCTCGCTAACAATCTGCGGAAGGACCTGCTGGACGCACTGACATATGACCAACCCTCCCACCCTCCACCCAGAGGCACACACACACACACACACACACACACACCTGGGCAAACACGCAAACACTTAACACAAAATTGGTAGCAGCGACAGCGAGCAGAGACAGAGCAGAGCAGAGCAGACCAAATCGTGTGTGCACTCATATATAGCACTCGCATAGCTTGACGTTGAATAGATAATTGTCCCGAATGCGAGGTAAATGCGAGTAAGGTAAGGTAAGGTCTAAGGGCAGGCCAAGGCAAGAGGTAAAGCACCCCTCCACCGTCCGTTTGGTAGTACTGACTACTAACTTGGCCAACTCCTGACGGCAGGCCGACACACGATGACAATTCCAAGGGGAAATGACTATTAAAGGTTGAGTCGAGGAGAGGAGTTCATGGGGTGGGCACTGGACTACCACCAGGTGACAAAGCAGCAGCTAAGGGATGATGGCGATGACCAAAGATTATGCATGCAAACACATCCCCACATCCACATCTACAACCAAAGGGTCACCGGTCACCCCCTTAGTCTATGCTTTCTCTCTCTCTCTCTCTCTCTCTCTGTTCCGTTCCGTTCAGATCGGTTCCGTTGGACTGATTTCGTTTCAAAAGTCATATAGCACCTTAACCACCACACACACACACACACAGGCACACGGAAAACTTTCGCTCGGTGCTCGGTGCTCGGTGCATGGTGCACGGTGCACAGGTGTTGCCTCTCAAGGCAGCCCACACTCCTCCCCCTATGTCCGTCCACATGGGGGTGAGTGCTACCACCCCCTACCCTTGGCCAACATGATGAATATATATGCTCTGGCTCTGTCTCTGGCTCTGGCTTTGATGTAATTGCTGTTTGGGTCAAAAGTTAATTTTCAGCGTGTGCAATATGGTCAAAGAGGCAAAGAGGGCACACACTGGAGTCGTTAGAAGATTCCCACGTAGTGGGATCTCCTTATGGCCTGCACTTGAACTTAGAGCCACCTTATGGCTGTCTACTTATGTTGGGTGGGTAGCGTGGGATAGTACATACCCTAAGGGGGTGGGAGAATGAGTAGGAGCACAACCCCTAGTGCGAGGAGTAGGTGCCGCGACAGATGGTGTTCTCTAGGTGTTCTCCCTCTGAAGGGTTCGTTCTTGGGAAAAGTTTCTTTGGGAATGTTGTGCTCTAAAGATCTGCGATAATGCATTCGGCACAAAAAGTGAGGAAAACTCTTTGGAGAAAGAGCTATTGAAAAGAGAACTTACAGATCATAGGACAAAGATGCGAAGGTGATGAATTTTCTATCAAATCTAGGAAGGTTACGGATATGGTTATTCGAAATTGATCGGTTCTAGTTACATTGATCCCTTCCCAGTTAATTAGAGACTTTTTTAAAACGTTGAGCTCTTAATTTAAATTGAAACTCATCAAGTTTAAGTTTTTGTACCTTCCCCACCTAATCCCAGAATTTCCCATCAATTTATCAAATTTCAGTGCTTCATTTAGCTCTCTGATCCAACTCCAAATCTCTATCCTCTACCCTCTACCCTTTCATCTCTCATCATCAATTCCTTATCATTTAACAATTGCCGTGCCCCCGTGTCACAGAGGCCTGCAACAATCCTTTCACGCCTTTCACCAAATGCCCTCCAAGTCCTCTCTCTCCCCAAATCTATCTATCACTCCCCTCAAACAGCTGCTGTCGCTCTCCAAGCGGACAGATTGATTTACTCGCCCAACACGGCTGACAATTCAATGGATCTATTGTCGGGCTGCTGCTGCCGCCGCTGCCGCCGCTTTAGAGGCTTCAGGTTTTTAGTTTGAGCGAATCAGGATGCGGAATAAAGAGGAAACAGATGAAGTATCGTATCGTATCGTATCGTATAGGTGTTTGGGGCAAGGCAGGGAGTAAAACTCTTTGACATGCCAATTACATATCACAGAAGCTGCCAGTGGCTGTTGCCTGGCTGCCTGAATGCCTGAATGCCTGCCTGGCTTCCAACTGCCACCGGCTGACCCTGAAATGAAGTTTGAACAGGGGCTCGGGGCTCGGGGCTCGGTGCTCGGGGATCAGATCTCAGAGCTCGGAGCTCGGAGGCAGGGGCGTTCCTAGTTAAACGGAAGCCAAAACTGTTGACAAATGATTGATTGAATTATTTACACCTTACAACTTGCGACGGTGGCTGCTCTCGTGGCTGTGGCTGTTGTTGCTGTTGCTGCTGCAAAATCAAAGTTAGATCCGCCTGCTAATCGATTTGGCACCAACAAAAAGCAACAACCCATAACAAAAAAAAAAAAAAAAGGGTTAGGTCCCCCGGTCTGTGTGCCTGTGTGTCTATAAAAAAAGTAGCACTCCTAATGATGCCCAAATTGACACACGATGATCATTTAGCCGAAGACGCGACACGAGACAAGCCGGGTTTTTTTTTTCAATTTTCGATTCGAATTCTGTTTTTCGTTTTTTTCTGTTTTCTGTTGTTGTCGGCTCATTAATCATCCATCAGCTTTGGCTGGCGACAATGTGTCAATCTGTACGAGTATCCGAGTATCCCCTCCCGTTTGGCTTGTGTGCCTGTCTCTCCGCTTGGAGTTAGTTAAGATTTCGTTTATGGGCTTGGTTTTCTTTGGCTCTTTGGCTCTTTGGCGTGCGGTGTGTTCTGCCAGATACACAGATATCACATACGAATCGAATGTATCTAAATGTGACGCCTGGTGTCCATAGTCCATAGCTTGTAGTTGGTTCCATTGTTTGATTGGTGGATTGGTAGCCGATTGAAGACTTGCCGCGACTTAAGCCGAAAGCCATCTCAAAAGTGTCTCTAGATACTCGTATTTTTCGTCGGGGAATGGTTTTCGTTCTGCTCTGCTCTTGGGGCAGGGACAGGGACGGGGGGGCAAGTCAAGGTTTGGTCAGAGTTGACATAATTGTGGGTTGGTTTTTGGGGGAATGGTTTCTCTGTGTTTTGGTTTTTGAAGAGTCAAGGAAATGAAAAGGCAAACTCTTTTTAAAGTTTTCATTGAATTGAAGCTTGTGCATTGACTTGATTTATGAGGTGTATCATTTACGGAAATCCTTGACAGTTTTTAAAGGTCTAATGGGCTTGAATAGGTACTATATGTACTGTAATACAATGAATTACTTTCGGAACTATTTCTGCGTTTGTTCGGGGCAGATCCCCACCAATTAGTTGCTTGAGAGAGCTATTTATTCGCCCTCAGCCGCCTATTTCTATTGTTACAGATTGCTGCTATTTCTATGCATGTTTAATCTTGCACTGGCTTGCCCTGCTAAGCGCTCTCTCGAAGCTCGCCCTTCGTTAAGCTCGCCCTTCGTGTTCTATGTTTGCCGAACGAAGATGCGCCGAACGATCGGAGCGGCAATGTAGCAAAGCAAGAACGAATCGCAATTTATTTATTCCAAATAATTATTCGGGCGATCGGGGATAAACACATCCATATATCTTTTTGAATAATATACATTTTCATTTTGTTCCCATACTTGGCTGTAAAATTGTTTCCCTAAAAGATATGTATGCCTATCCCACTCTCCTCCCAAAGCATTTGCATTTTCCCGCCTGGAAATTCCCATACTAAATATAATCGACAGACAGAACAGAACAGAACCGAACAGAACCTTCATTATATATTCCAAAAAGCAAATGTAACGGTCGAAAAGAAACCCTCCTCCCAACGCGATCTTTTGCTACCGTTTCGACCACACCACAGCACACCACACACTCCTCCGATCGCTCCTTGCCACCTCTTGTGTCGTGTCGCGGTGCCACCCCCGTGCTGCGCAATGATCGCTCGGCTCGCTGTAACTTATCCTTGTGCCGTGCCCCTACACCCATCTGGTGGGCTCAAGGACCTTGTCTTCTGGCATGAATTTCCCTGCTGCTGCTGCTGCTCAGCAGACCATGAGCTCAGAGAAAACTTGTCAAAAAATACGTTAAAAAAGTAAAGTCAAACGGGTAGTCGGTAGCTCGGGAGTCCTTTTGCCCGATCCGATTCACACACAGGTGTCCGATTGCGTCGGGAAAAGCAGGGAGTGGAGTGCAAGCTCTGTTTAGGGTTCGGGCGAGTGGTTTTGACAGGACTGTGACTTAGTCCCTGCCAGTCTGGGTTTGAGTTTAATTGAAAAAATGTTGAAATATGGCAAACTACGGCAACTATGATCTGCAGATAAGCCCGGGGACAAGGAGCATATGGAAATGTCCATTAAATTCATTAAATATTCAAATTTTAAGCTGACTCCTGCAATGGAAACACTTTTTCGAATGCAAAATATGAGATTTAAATGTCCGATAAACGCCGGGGAAAAAGAGTGTGAACAAAGGCCAGGCCAGAGCCTCAGCCTCCGTCTCTGCCTCTGTCCATAAATCCCACATGTTTATAATCAAACACGCCTCGAAAACCTCGGAAGGGGATGGGAGGCATGGGATTCATCGGTTGCATGGGATGCATGTGGCAGTGGCAGTGACTGTGGCTGTGGCACGGGATTTGGCTTAAATTGAGCGTGTGCCATTTTGACGCGCAATGCGTATCACTAACATCATCTCTCGCCCCGGACCTTTGTTTGATGATGGATCTCTAATGAAATTATCAAACATTTTAATAACAAATGAAAACATGTGCGGTTGCCTTATATTGCACGGGCGCATGCGCAACACACAGGAGCAGGCGCACAAAAGGGTGCTAATACACACGCAATAAGGGTGGAAAAGTAGGGAAGCTGTGCGTGCCAGCGAGCACCCTCATAAGCTGTCGTCGGGATCAGATTGCAGGATCTACCAAGCCCCGCTCGTGCCACACAGACCGACATCTCTGTTAATTGCCCTTCGCACCACCGCACACACACACACACACACACACACGCACACAGCTGTGTGTCTATCTGCTTATTGGACACACCAGCATCACAGTCACATTGGAGATAGGGGGTAGGGGGTACAGGGGGTATAGTGATATAGTAGCACTCACCATTATCTCGATCGCTACGATCGTCGCTGGGTAATGAACTTCCCCCGCCGCTGGTGGCTCCCGAGGCGACTGCTGCCGCGGCTGCGGCTGCTGCGGCGGCTGCTGCTGCCGCCAGGACCCCGCCGCCGGCCATAAAGTTCTCATTGATCTGGTACGGAGTCTTGGGACGGCCATCGACGACCATTTCACTGCCTGCATTGATATACCGACTCGTTTCGTACCACAACTGCGTGTGCGTGAAAGGGGGAGACACAAAAAATGCATTTGATAATTGTTAAAAATTGTCCCAAAAATTAGTAAAAAAAAAGGGCCTGCAGGCACGTGTCCATGCAGTTGTGGTGGTGGTGGTGGTACTCACACAGCCGTGTATTATGTAATTGTGTAAATTAGCCTCTTCGATGCACTCGATGTCCTTCACGGATCGGATTTTCTTCAGCCACGTCGCTACGTCCGATGTGGGCTCGAGCCAGCCATTAAAGTTGGGTCCAGCATGGGCCTGCATGAATAGATTTTCAAATTGAATTAAATTTATATATTTTTTAATGTTTTTGTTGATTTTTTATGATTTTTATCAAAATGCAATCAAAAATTTGTGAGGGTACAGCTGCCGCCATCTATGGTGGTAGCTTGTCAAACTGTGCTAAGCCGAGACACCAACCAATGCAAGTGGTATACCGCGTGTATAGTACAGTGACGTATGTAGATGTTCACATGTAGAATGTAAATTTCGTGAATTTGATGGAAATTTTGTTTAATAGTTTTTAAAAATAATTGCAGTTTCCAGTGGAAAAATTGTTTTTAAATAAATATGGATATGAAAGTATTGCATTACGGGAAACTATATAAAAAAATACTAAACGAGGAGACTGGAGGCACAGTAGACTCTAAGAAAGTGCATGAAAAAGTCTAAAATCATTATCGTTTTATCCTTCTTTTACGAGCATTTGATGCATTGCTGCCCCCCTTGTAGACCACTCAAAATTTAACCATCTTTTACGACCCATTATCCACATTATCCACACATAAAGGCAACGCAGCAAGACGTCTTCAACGCTCAACGCCGCCCTCAAGTCTGCCCACAACATCAAGGTCAATTACTGCACAGTGTGAGGGGAAAGAGGGGGTCGGTGCGGTAGTCGGTGCAGCAACATAATAAAAACAAAAAAACCGCCGACGGTTTTTGTATACAAAATAAAAGCAGTGGCGCCGACTGCGCCAGCAAGTGAAAAGCAAAGCAAAAACAAAGGCAGCTAAAATACGCATAATTTAAACAAATCGTTAACTGCGACTCGACGACGACGACGGAGGCGACGGCGGCGGCTCGGCTGCCAATGGGAAAACTGCCTTAGACGCTGTGACGCCGAAAGTTCGGAGGGGAAAAACAAACACAACAGAAACCACACACCACCACACACACAGAAAACAGAAAATCCAAATCAAAATCGAACAAGAAGAAGAAAGGCTGGCTTTGCAAGTCGATGGTGAAAATACACTGGCATCGCATACCCGAAAGATATGGTAATCCGATTTAGATCTACATTTGCTGAAGGGAGGAAAAACATACCTATAATATACCTATAGTTTGTGGAGTTTGGTTTAATTTTCTAAACTCTAAACTATAAACTCCATTTAGTAAGTCTCTCAATATGTTAAAGATATAGTTTTTCATAAGCACAGAACTGTTCTCAATTGCAATGGCTGAAAGCTGTTTCAACAGAGGAACATATACATATAATAAATATATATCCCAGATTCCCTTAAGATTATTTTTTATTTGTAAAGCAAACATAAGGTAGAAATACTGTAGCATTAGGAATATATATGTACACATATGAAAATAATATAAACATAGAAATGGAAAAATAAAACTACAATAAACAATAAAATCATCGACTTTCAATAGCCACTCAGAAGAATTAAATATACCAAAAGACTGATCTAAGGATGGTATATTATATGAACTTTATTTGGGTTACAAATGATTTCTACTCTGTATAGTCATCAGAAATGAAGACATAGTAAAACTCTAATCAAACTTGTTATCGGCATAGCCATAGCGATCTGTAAACCAAGAAAGTAGAAGGAACTTTGCCGAAATTCAACAATTTAGTATTGAAACATATAGATTGATGGCTACATCGACTATGCTGACAATTCTTATCAGGAAAGAAACGTTCTTTTTGCATCTTTATGTTCCGTTCTCAGCCCCAATCAAAAGTCGTAATACCTTCCCCAAAAAAGGGCATGTAAATCAAACCAAAAACCACAATCGTTGTTGACTGAATGACTTTGCGTATGCGCAACGTTGAAGCCGCCGCCGCTGCTGCAGCAGCAGCCACCGTCACCAGTCAACATCGTCGTCGCAGAAGCACCAGCAGCCACAGCCGCCGCCGTTAGCCTCTTGTCTATCAAGTCATTTGGAAAAACGGCATTTTACAGTTTATTATTAAGTGGTATACGTGTGTGTGTGTGTGCATCTCTGCGTGTGTGTGTGTACCACGATGAGTGGGAGAGTCTGGAGTGTTGAGTGTATGTGTATATAGCAGAGAGGAGAGGAGAGCATGGCGTACATCAAGAGAGCCTGCTGCCATATGTGCTGCACGCTCCAAAAATTAAGTTAACAACGTTTCAAGAGGCCCCTTGCCCCGTGGCATATGCAGGGAAAATATATACATATATATGTACATATATACCACCAACAACAACAACAAATTATATAGAAATAAACTTTATATTTTGAAGGAGATGCGGTCCTGTTCAAGGGGACGGGGATGGGGAGTGGGCGGGGCAGAGGCAGACCTCAAGAGGTTCGTCAAACAAGTAGGTTGCCACCGTCTGCGTTTGATGTGGCAGAAGGACAGAAGTTATAGTTGCAAAATACAGAAAATAAATAATTGGAATGGTTGGGAGATTCGGTTGCTAGGCATGCCATAGGGTAGGCGATACTTCTAGAAGGGAAAATTAGGGGCAAGATATGGAAATAGGATTGTACTCTGAGAAGTGCTGAGATATAAACGATATAAACAATCTTTGAATGGGCTTTCATGAGTATTACGAAAGAAATAGTTACAAGAAGATCTTCTAGAAGTGGAGAGAGGTATCTACATATAAGATTCTCTATAGTTTTCTCTTTATGTTGCACTTTTTCTGAACATTTTGTCAGCGAAAGAATAGCTATTTCTCCCTCAGGTTCTCTCAATTGTGGTTTTACACCTCATAAACCTAATGTGAATACTTTTTTCTCTGCTAATCTTCTTCTCTATCAAGTTCCCATTGACAAGTATCCTTAAAAGTGCCACCACAGCTGCTACATCCCAAGCATCAGTGGAAGACAGATAAAAATCAGATATGTGAGATCGTCTTAAGACTCGAATAAAACTCACAAGCCCAGCAGAGTAACGGAAACTGCAACACGAGACAGTCACTAAAAAAGATACCATCACCAGGATCCAGGATGGGAGGACAAACACAGGATCCATGACAAGAGACTGTGCCAATGATTATTGCACTGCGAACTGCAAACTGCCGACAATTGCTCTGTCTCTGGTCTGGGGCTTATACAAACAGAGTTCCACAGTTGCCGTGGGTTTGTTCGGCTATAATCCTCGGCGCAGGCACATCACACATGTCCTCGCTATTCCTATTCATAACTTTATTAAAAAGGAGGCCACAGGCTCCGAGCAAAACATGACACAGTCAATGGGCAAGAAAAATATTTACGCGCCAGAGATAATCTCAAAGTGTTGGGTTCACACACCGCACAGATCGCACAGGAGAGGACTGGAGAACTGGCTTCGAATTGCCAGAGATCTATGAGGATAGAGGATCTGGGATTGAGGATCAGGAATGGAAACGGTAGCAGATAGACGACAGAGACACGGCCAATGTATCTGTCAAAACGGAAATGTGAACGGGAAAAGTGCGCTTGATTTGAGGATCATCCAGAAATAAAAGGCTGGTCCCTTCCAGCAGCAGAAGTAGCAGCAGCAGCAGCAGAGATTCAGCAGAGTACAATTCCGTTTTCAGTTCTTTTGGTTATTTTTGCAATTTTCAGTGGCTCGAGTGGCAAATACCTGAATGACAGGACAGACAGGACACGCACACACACTCGTTGCGGAGGTAGGCGAGCGATCCCTTTTTCGGCTACAAATTGTCAACAGGACTAGGCGCGATAATTTGATTGGATTGTCTGTCAGGGACAGAGATATACAGTGAGGAGAGGATAGGACTGGGACAGGGGAGGGGATCAGGGGCGCAAAAGTGTCAGTTGACTGACTGACTGACAATCAATCGAAGGGTTCATCGTGAGGACTCTGCTCGCCCAGGACAGCCACAGGAACAGGCACTGGAACAGGGACTCGTGAGGCCTAATTGGAATCATCAGCCGGCCTCAACTTAAGCCTCATTTAGGGTACACTTTGTGGATTTTCGTCCTGGTTGCATGCCTCGTCGAGTCCTAGTCCCAGTCCCCGTCCCCGTCCGGACGCGGAAGGAAGGTAAATTAGCTCTGGCCAGGGATTAGGCGCATTTGACTGACAATTGATACCAGCCCCGTCCCAGTCCCAGTTGCCCTTCTCTCTCTCTAATCAAATCTTTTTCCAATCGTTTGATTTTCTATAGAAAAGCACCCAAAAAAATATATGCGAGAGCAGATATTCATTTCGGTTGCAATTTTTGTGCAATTTTCGCACATAAAAATGGGCGCTGATGGGATTAAATTTCCCCCGAAACCAGCACACAAAAAAAAGATGTCATGAGGAAAAGCGGAAATTCGAGAAGGCCAAAATGCGAACACATGTGAAAGGCTTAAGGTCCGTTCTCGCAGATAGGGATGCCAGGCCATGGTTGTGTGAAAGGACACTTTTGTGGTGGAAACTAATGCATTTTTTGGGTGACAATTGCACAGAATTTCGGTTTGAATTTGGGGATAAACTAGCAACTAACAGGGGGAGATTTTCTCATAGTTTAAGCAGTTAGTTCCCAAATATCTTGGGGATGCACTCACCTTCCATGCCAGTTGAGGATCGTTGGGCTGATGGCAGAGCTTCACGGGGAAGGGCCCGTAGCGAGTGCCACGCTGCAGATGCGTCTTGGCGTAGACGCCACTATCACGGATGTCCAGATCACAGACGGTTTCGCGCCGGCGGGCCCACTCCTGGAGGAGCTGCTCCGCCTGGGCCTGGTCGTTGAAGAAGTGCTCCATGCTGGAGGCTGCCGAGGAGCCGGCCAGCGGCAACGTCGGAGGCGGTGGCTGTTGCCGCTGCTGTTGAAGCTGGTGTTGGTGGTGCAGATGCTGATGCTGATCTTGTGGGTGGTGCTGCAGGTGCTGCTGCGACTCGAGTGGCGGCGAGGCGGCTGTCGAGGATGTGGCAGGAGTCTGCGGCAGGTGGTGGCGATTGGCGAACGGGGAGGAGTCCTCTGCGGGAAGCTGCGTGTGATCCGGCAGGGGGCCGAAGGCCGGGGCCCGCGTGCTGAGATCTAGGTGATGGTGATGATGGTGGTGATGGTGGCGCACAACACTCGGATCGTAGTCGTCGCCGTTAGAGCCTGTGCGGGGGAAGAGAGACAGAGAGATACAGATTAGACGTGACTTTCCAGACAGCACTCCAACGAACAGCAGCAGCAGCAGCAGCGGCAGCGGCAGCGGCGGTAATCCTAATCAGCAGTTGCCTGTCATGTCAGCCCCGAAATAGAATAGATACGGACACGGAGTACACCCTCAAGTACCGATGACAATCGTTTCGTTTCTAACTATCTCTGGGGTGATTTTGCAATTGGCCCCACGGTGGTGCAGTGCCCCAAGCCCAGTACCCAGTGCCCACTGCCAACAAATTGATTGACAGCCTCACGCAGAAGGCAAGACAAGAACAATCACCAGCCTATCATCGCCACTCACTCACTCACTCTGTCATTCGGTCACTCTTTCAGTGGCTATCATCCATCGCGGAGTGCTACTATCTCCCAAGAACATGTGTCTTATTAGTTGTAGTCTGTGTAGTACGCGATAGAAGAGTGCTCAAAGGTGTGTAGAACATTCACCTGAAACATCTCCGATTACACAGCAACTGGAGCAAATAGCATCTGGGTAAATATCACTCGAAACAATTCCAAATATTCCAGACAGAAGTTTTCTTTTCGATATGAAATATCACACACACAAATATTTTCGCAAATAAAATTAATAATTAATTAATTGATGTGACTCGTTTGACATTTGCTGACTGACTAGAAAGAAGTGCATAGCCAATGGGGTAGACAGAGATAGAGAACATCCGATGATTGCAAAGTCAAGGCTCACTTGATGGGATAGCTAATACTATCGAATCACGAGAGACAGCATAAATTCAATGTTGGAAAGTGCATTGCCAAACTCCCCATAAAACCATCAAGTAAATTCCAACCCCAAAACGATAATAAGACACGCACAAATTACCCGTCGATTATTTGATATTTGTTTTACTACTTGTTCTGTATCTGTAGCTGTATCGGGGCTGGGTATCTGGGGTGGGGTGCTGTTTGCTGTTAAGGTTCTTGTCTTGTCTTGTCTTGTCCATCCGCCTTGTTCGAACACTTGAAACTAAATCGTAATTTGAGCTGTTAGACAAAATATGACAACGCGTCCGAGCGATAACAAACAGAACCGAAAACGGACAACCGACAACCGTCAACCGAACCACGATACGACCAGACCACATTACTGGTCGGTCGGTTGTTGGCCAGTGCCCAGTCAATGGTCAACAGCAATGCAGATAAGTATCGGCCATATAAATAACCCACAGGCAACAGAACAGCAAACAGTTCGCTGGAATACAATGGGCCACAATGATCTGGTTATTGGTCAGGCGGTGCGGTGCCGCACAGTTCGCACATCCTTAACCTGAGCCTGTGGCACACTCTGTTTGAACAGCATCCTGGTGGAAGATCACACCATCCAGCGAAATGCTTTTGAAGTGGCCCTCGAGAGCCGCGCCTTCGCCTGTCTGTCCTCGCACCTACTCAAGGGTCCGTCCAGCGTCCAGTCCAGAGTCCTTGCCCACCCATCCAGCATTGCTCTGCTCTGCTCTGCTTTGGATTTGTTTGACAACTCAATTGTGTTCGGTGTGTTCGCTGATTAGTTTGTTTCTTTTCGGGCGGCTTGGGCTTGGGCTTGTTGCAATTGCAATTCAATTATTCACTTTTACTTAAGCACAAGTGTTTTCCCTTTTGTTTTCCAAGGAGAGTCGTCCCTGGGCTAATTTGCTTTTTTTAGGTAATCACACATTTGGCTGATAAAACCTGGCCATAAATGCTTAATTGCAACTGCGACTTGATAAGCCAAAGCAGGTAGGAATTAGCTTGGAGCCAATGCTCTCCTCCAAGGGGCAGCCCTTTACCGAATATGTTCTGCGGGGAAGCGTTGCACAATCTTATCTTGTTTGGGTCTTTTATTCGGAAAGAGAAAGTCCACAAATGAATCAATCCATGGGACATCTATTAAGCACTTAGATGTTTACTCATCAGCGATTAAGCCACACAATACAATAGATAGTCTTCCGCTTAGATCTGAATCACTTTCCGGCCAGTCGATTTGGCCATTCGATTTGTGCCAATTGTTGCTCAGACTTTGGCCAGAATTCACAGACTGAACTGAATCGAAGGGCGAGTCCATGATAGCCGAAGGTAAGGCAAATGTTTTTCCCTTTAAGTGACGGATACCAGATACAACTGCTGCAATGCTGCTGCCTGGAACCGAACCAGTGGATGCATGGAACCAACCTGATATGACATATCGATCGAACAGCATGATTCCGCTTATAGATTTCACTTGTAATTATCACAATATCAACAATACTTTTTCATAACACACGTCGCGACATGGCCCACACACCGGACGACGACGACGACGACGCGAATGGGGAAATGGGAGTTGAGGAGCGTTCAGGTGAGGTTTTCTTTTCCCAATAAAATTGCAGTTTATTTTTCTTTGGTTTATGGATATATTTGGGTGTCGATTTGGGTGTCGTCTCTATCTGCCGGTTGTCTCCGCAATACTGACTACCACGAATGCAACGGATACGCAACGGATAGCGCGAAAAGAACGTACTCGCACGGATGGACTCTCAAACGTTGACTGCGACGGCAACGGCAACTGCGACAGCAACTGCGACAGCGACGACGACGACGACGATGACGATGGCGACGACAACGACAGAGACTGTGATTCCGATTGCGAGCGAGCTCCGCAACGAACTGAATTGACTAGAGGTGATGATGGGTCTGAGGTCTGAGGTCTGACGACTGTGTCCGGGGTCTGGTCTCTGGTTCCGGACAAATGGGAATTTTCGTGTAAGTGGCAGGGAGTCGTTGTCGTCGTCGTCGGGCTGGGCATCTCTTTTTGGGTTGGTTGGGATGGTGGTGGTTCCATTCCCTCATCGTCGTCATCATCAGCGTTCTCATCATCTCATCCCATGATCTGGAGGACCGATGATGACTGTGTATCTGTGTATCTTCTCATAGCAAACAGCAGGGGATGAAAAGGAGAGAGAGAGAGCAGAAGCAGCAGCAGCAGCAGCAGCAGCCGCAAAGAGAGAGTACATTTTACCCTCTGATTTGTTTGCCTCTCTCGGAGATGATTCCCTCTCTCGCTCTCTGTGCACTCTCTCACTCGCTCTCTCGTTGGGAATCTGTGTCAGTTTCGTAGAGGACCACAATCATTATTATTATCTCAGAACTTGGTTATTCTGATTCGAATTGCAGCTCCTAAGGGCAGTTCTTCTCAGTTCTTGCCACAGAAAAGGATACTCCACAGAGCGAGAGAGAGAGAGACAGTTGCTGAGAGTGCAAGAGAGAGGGCATACCTTATTTACCCTCATGTCGCTGCTGCTGCTCAATTTTTCCTATCAGAATGCTGCTGCTTCTGCTTCTGCTGCTGCTGCTGCTGTTGCTGCTGCTCTATGTATCTTTGAGATACACAGACAGTTGTGAAGTTGAGGGAGGAGCCACGCAACAGCAACAGCGGCGGCAGCAGCAGCGAACTGAAAGCAGAGTCAGGATAATAGGGCGGGCACATCTTCGCATTCATTATGCACATATATATGTGTGTATATGTATATAGAACTCTGTATATATATATATGGTATAGATACGGTATATATTCGCCAGTACATACTGTTAGATACAAAAGCGAGAGATACAGATGCAGATGCTGCCTCTGCTGTGCTGCTATTGCTGTTCTACTCGGATTTCTGTCTCTCTTTGGCAGCCAATATGTTTGTTTGTTTGTTTGCGGTTTGCCCCACCTCTTGCCCATGCTCTTGCCACACTCACCCTCACCCCCTCTCCTCCCACACCTCCCTGCCCAGCCCTGCCCTGCCGTCAGACAGTGGCAAGTTTCTGGCTTGCGGTTGCCGTATCCTTAGCATCCATTTCGATGTGGTTTTCGCGTTTCGGTGGGGCCTGTGGGGCTCAGTGGGTTAGCCGACTCCCTCCCCATCCCTCCCCACCCTCTGGGTCTCTCTTTGGCTCTGGCTCTGGCTCTGGCTCTCTTCTCCCCTTCCCCCCTCTAGAACCCACCTACGTTTGGTCTGTTCCAAAGCGTGCGCAATAAGCACACATTAGGCTAATGGCTCTGTGTGGGTGTGTGTATAGCCCTGCTCTGTATGTGTGTATGTGTGTGTGTGTGTGTGTGTGCTGGACGCACGGGCTATAATTGAAAGCGACGACGACTTTTAGCCCTGCGGCTCTGCCGCAAAGTGTGCCGCCGTGGCTGCTTTCCTCCGCTTTTCCTCCACCTTTCGTTTCTGTTGCTCTTTTTTCCGTTCTTCTGTCTGTGTGTGTATGTGTGTGTGTGTGTGTGTGTGGGGGGTAAGGCTACGGATGTGTTTGTGTGTGTGGTGTGTGGGTGGCGCACAGCAAACAGTTGGGGGCGCTAGGCGGGCGGGGGTTGGGTGCTGACAAGTACATGGGCTTTTTGGGCTTTTGTTTGCAACTTAATTTTCTATCTGTCGTTAAAGTTTTTTCGGGGGTTTATTTTTTGTGTTGTTTTAGCTGTGGCGCCAGGCCCAAGGAATGTGGTATGGCTTTTGGCTGTGAATAAGCCTCCACTTAAAGGGGAAGAGGGGGAAGAGGCAGGCTCAAAGTGGATGTGCGGATAGATGACTGGCCGCCCATTGAGTGAGTGTTTTAATGGATAAACTGATGCAAATGGCGAGTTCAGTGAGTAAACGAATTTTATGATGGAAGTGGTTAACTTTATAGAGGAATAATAACTTCATTACATTTTTTATTATCTATCCTTTTTTAAAGAAATTTCCTCAGTGATTAACAGTTCCAAAATCTTTCAGTAAAAAGTAAAATTAATTTTTTTTATAAGAAATCAATATTTTTCACAAATGTGTGCGAACAACAGATAAGAGTATATTTTAAATATTGGCTTTGACTCAAATAAATTTATATATATTTTCTTAAGTGTGATATACTTTATCTTCATTTTATATAAAGAGTGAAAAAGTATTGTTGAGACGATGCGACGACGATGAGAATAATGAGAAGATTAACAAAAAGTTACATTTATTTTAAATGTTTTTCTTTAGAGATAGTATTATTTATCAGGGATCGTAATTGTTATAGTAATAAATGTTCGCGGCAGTATTCATCGATTAATTGCAGGGCCAAGCGCCTTGCTAAGCTCTCTTTCGAAGCTCGCTCGTCGTTAAGCTCACTCTTCGTTATGTTTGCAAGCGAAGATGCGCTCAGCGATCGGAGCGGCAATGCTGTAAGGAGAAGGGCAGCCAAGCGCAAGGTATACTTAACAAGGTAGTCGCACTAAGAGAGCCACTACTTCTTATTTAAGTGAAGAAGAACATGTAAAAATCGTGCGTGAAGATGCATCGCTCACAACTGAATTTTAAAAAGGAAGCAAACAGTGCGAGAGAGCAAGTGCGGCTACCTTGTTAAGTATACCTTGGGCAAGCGCCACTCGCCGTATCGTATTATTATCCCAACGCTCTCTCTATCTCCATCTCTCCATGGCTGGCTCCCTCCCAGTGGGAAGAGGCCAGAGAGTGTAAGATAACTATTAGCTTCAATATAAAACAAATCAACTCGGACTTCTTCTTATGCCTTAACCTTCTTGGCTCCCTGGCCCAAATTCCGTTCCCACCATCTCGTATCGGTCTAACCAAATAAATTAAGTGTTCAAATTGTATAGAGAGAGAGAAAGACAACACCTATGGTGTTCCCCTTTGGCTTACATATGCTTAACGCTGTCAATGCATTGTCATTGGGTCATAAATTCGTTCACTTGTTATTTATTTGCATGAGGAAAACGCCACTTGAGGGCTGGGCTTGCTCTGGTTCTGGCCTCCTAATAATATCATTCCGAAAAATATATGCACGCAACATTATGGATGGATGGAGGTGATAAAAGGGGCGCCTCATAAAATATCAATTCGATGGAAAGTGTCAGGAGAGGAGCAGGAGAGTGTTGTGTTGTCCTATCTGTAACGCCATGTATGCACATAGGTATTTTCTCTGTGTTTGAGTGTATCTGTATATCTGTATCCGTATCTATTTGCGTTTGTCAAACAGCAGCAGGACTCAATTAGGACCTCAGGCCATGCATATACGGGTGCGAGCCCCGGAGTCGCTATAATGTCATCATCCAAGGGACGCTTAAGGGTTGCAAGGGGTTCATTGTTGCCGCCACGCCACGCCGCGTCGTGCCATGGCCAGGGTCTGTGACTCTGCTAATAGCGTTAAATTAAAACAACATAATCGACAACGAGTCACTCTACCCCCTCCCTTACCCCTGTTCCGCTGTCACATAATTTAACATGCCATGGATTGGCATCCGAAAGATAGAAAAAGGCTTGCAGCGAGGATGCGGATGTGGATGTGTGTATCTTTTTTTATTTGCATTTCGCTTTGGTTTTGTGTCTGGTTTGTTCTGCATATGATACCTCATAATTCATTAGCCAACACGCCTCACCGAAAGGAGTCACAGATTGAACAAAAGGGGGCGGAACCTTCCTCTGGGTATTCTGGGTATTCCCCCAAGCATAACCATGAATAATCGAAACAGACAATTTACACGAAAATTAATTGTATGAAAAAAAGGCAATAAAAAGATGTTCGCATTATTGTAATAGCGATATTTATGGATTTATCTTTGAATATTTTATTGAAGTGAGAGCAAAGGAGAATCGAAAGATAAATCTCTATCTGTACCAACTATCATACATATGTGAAGAATGGTAGGAGAAATCTTAAATATTATTCAAGAGGAATATATCGAGATAAGAGCAAAAAAATTGGGCAAGGCGCCAAGGCACTTGACAACCCAAAACTAAAATAAACCAAAAAAGATAATACACAAGTATTATAATATTATAATATATCCCTAAGAATGTGGGAGCATTCCTCAAATGATAATGAACTCAAATTTCATTGGTGGCAAAAAAAAAACGTTAAAAAAATTATAAAAGAATTTTTATCATGCTAAATTGCGAGTTTTGGGTATAGTCCCTCTTTGGATATAGCTTTATGCCCTTTCTTCTGTATTATGATGGACTCATAATCAACAGGATGCCTTTGTCAACGATATTTTGGAGGTATTTTGGGTAGAATCGGTGTCGAAATTTATTAGCAGCAGCTAAAGCTAAAGCAACCTAAAGCTATTAAACTATCCAGTGAACTAAAGGAGCCTCATTTCCTTAAAGTTTCTTTTAAATTTAAAGTCCCTCAATCCTATACATACCCCAAATAAAGTGCCCACCAAGAAGGACTCAAGTCTTCCCTTCCAACTGCTGAAATTTGAATGTTAGCGCGCCAAAAACAGAAAGAAAAAAACACAGAAACGTACAATGATCTTAGATCTTACTTGAGATCTTTCAATCCTCAGCTGAATGTCCTTAGGCTCGGCCCACACCCCTGGTCTGCCCCTCGACTCTGGCTGGAACACTTCCTCCTTTCGTGTTTCGTCGTTCGACGATGGAACTGAACTCCAAGTGAGTTCCATTCAGAGTCAGTGACTCCGGTTTGTCTCTGTGGAAGTTCTGTCGGCTGTAATTAACTCAGCTGGATGGCTGATCTTTGACTCTAACTGTCTGGCAGAGAGCGGGACAAAGACTCGGCCCTGGCTGCACATGGCTTTTGTGTGTGTATGGCTTTTACAAGAAGGGAACAAACACTCGGCAAAAGCAGAGCAGAGCAGAGAAAAAAAGTTCTTGAAGGAATCAAAATCAAAAGTCTTCCCCTGTCCGCCGTCAGCCATTGTTCGCGGGGTCTCGAGTGCCATAACAGAAGAACCAACTCCTCCTGGCTGGCATACCCATACTCGTAGTACTCTATATGCTGATGCTGATCTTGTAAACCTTGCGTTTGCCATTGTACGAGTATGTGTGTCTTATTGACATGCCAGCACAGAACTCTCCAGGATTGCGATTGCGATTCCCATTCCTATTCCGAATCTGTTCTGTTCCGACTGCTGTTCCATTGTTCTCCTCGATTCACGATTCTCGAGGCGGAGCGGAAGTCGCTCTTCTCGCAAAAGGAACCCCCCAAAAACCGAACCGAAGCCAGGGGCAAGTCGCTCAAGTCAAACTCAACGAGACAGAGACAGAGGACAGAGGGCCAGAGGGTCAGGACTATAATTATGGCAAGGTCAAACCGTTACCAGCCAGATGACGATACACACAGATACGCAGAGGAATGTGGGAAGGGCGTGAACAGACAGCGTAACTTAATACGAGCCAAAGCTGCAAAGATCTCTTATATCTCTCTCTCTCTCTCTCTCTCTCTCTGTCAGATCCTTGCAGCACGCGCCCTCAATTCGGAATAGGCAGGGGCAGGGGCTGGGGCAGGGGCATCCCTCTCGATGCAATTTGCAATGTGCAGCGGAAGCAGAAGCAGCAGACGCTGTAGTTAGATATCGTATCCTTTAGTTTTCTTTGGGCTTCCTGTCTTGGCACACTTTCTCGCGTACATCTGCCACCGGGGAAGGGTGGTTTAAAGATCCTCAGAGGTGACCTCAAAAATGCACATATATTCCATGAGTATTTGCCCCGTAACTAATTGGAAAATGTCACTCACTTGAAAACCCTTTTCCTGCGGGTTTTTCGCACCGAATTTCTCGCCTTCGAAGATCTTCTTCAGGTAACTTTCAATTACAATCTTCTTGCACTTCACTTTTTAATTAGCGTGAGAAATATACTTCTTTTTGCACATTTTTGCGTTCAATTTTAGACACTTTGAATCGGTGGAGTGGGGTGGGGGGATTTTCATTTATCACGTACTCGAGGGCTGGACTGCATTTTGCCGACGCTACAGAACAACAGAGCAACAAATTGTCACACTAAGCCTTTCGCTGGCCTCTCGACAATTGATTGCCTTTCTCAGCCTCTGCCTGGCGGAGCAGCTCTGGCGCCTCCAAGCGCATATGCTCCGTATATTATATGTATTTTCGTTATATATCACGACTCTAAAGAGAGAGCGACGCGTTTTATTTGGATGACAATACATAAATAATAGAAATAGCAGTTGAGACTCAAAAGAGACCACCAAAAAAAAAGCCCCAAACCGAATCTAAAGCACCCACGAGTAGTCGAGCACTTAGGATCGTCGTCGTCGTCGTCGTCGTTGCGTCGTCGTCGGCAGTGCAGTCGATCGATGCTCTCCGACAGCAGTCGAAGCTCAGCCGAAGCTTTGAGCAACCGCAGAAGCGATCCAAGCGTATTGCCGTTCGGAGTGCGGCACACGGAGCTCCATAAAAGTCGAGCTGTGTACTATGCACTCGTCTCTGATATCTGGAGCAAAGCTATTATCTATTTTCTAATAAAAAACATACCCAATGAACACTGAGAGAAAAGCAGGAAAGCCACCTACTTTGTAAGGCTCTACAGACACCTCACCTCATCTATCATCTATCGATGAATGAATGGGTCAACGAAGACCGCATATCGTTGAATTTATACATTATCTTTACAACGTCTTATCGTCTGACTAACAAGCAATATTCATTGTTAATATTTATGGTATTATCTAATTCGGTTTGGACTTTGACTATGGAGGGAATGTACACATATGAATTGGGGGTATCTTTTGTTTAAAAAATGATCCAACAGAGCTTAGCCTTGAAGTAAATTATTTTATTTCATTTCAAGCCACACATAAAGAAAGCTTTCCCATACAAATATCAAATTTGTAACGAAATGAATACCCTGCAAAACACCGCCTGTTGCCGCAGTATTCCCAGGAAATCCCTTCTTAAAATATACTTTCTGTGGAAAGTATATCTCAGACGTACACAGACGTATATCATTTCTCCCGCATATTGAATCTCAGTACAGTATTTATCGGAAGCATAAATATATATTGTAAGACAAGTGCAGAGACCCATAAACAATAGAACAGTGACAAGATACTGACAGCCCCGATGATAAACACAGACGATAGACCATAGACCACAGACCCACACCCGTACCAGACAACACAAAATGAATTCTCATATAGAATACAATACTCTGCACTCCGTACTGCGTACCGTACCGAACCGTATTCTAAATAAACGATTCCGTTGACACTGTCTCTGGCACAATCAGAGAAATTCCTTGACGTAATGTTGTAAACAAAACACAAAACGCGACTACTGGGTCGTTCAGATTAAGCTGGTTGGAAGCCACCCAGGAAGGGACTCCTCTTTGGGGAGATTGCAGTTGATTCGCCTGGGATTCCCATTGAAAGAAGGACCCAAAGATCTTTCACCCCAACAAACAAAAGAGTGACATTTCCCCTCCCACGTTCAGCGCCTTGGCATGGCAATATAATGTATACGCCTGGTATGACTTGGCCCAGGGCTATCATTGCCTTCTATCTAGACAACAAGGTCTTACCGGGTTGGTTATTTGTCTGCAATCGAAGCGTCGTCGAAGCGACAAGCGAAGAACAAGGAAAAACACTTTTGCTTTTCGGACGGACAGTAAAACGTCGCTGGCGAGTGAAATAGAATCGATCCAAATCGAATCGAATCGGAATGGAATGGAACCCCGTATTGAAACGAGCAAATAAATGTCCAACGTGTGTGTATTTGGTAATAAATTGTCGAAATTGGAAGAATAATTCGGGTGTTGTAAATCCATAAAAATATCAGGTGCGATGCATGTGCCGTCTTCGACTTCCACCCTTCTCCACCCTCTCTCTAACCCTCTGTGCCTCTCTCTCGCTCTCTCTCTATGGGGTTTCGATGATGATAATTTGTCGATGAAGCAACGCAATCCGAAATAAAGAAGAGAGGGAATACAGGCGAGTATAAGCGAGGCAAGTGCACAATAAAACTATAGTGGGACGTGTTCCCACTGATAGATGATATCATCAGGAAACGCACATACACATTATACTCGTGCAAAGAGTAGTCTTGCTTTATTTTTGGATGGGCAATAGCGGAGGGGGTGGGTAGGGGGGATGGGGCTGCCAATGCCATTGTATGCCTAACCCACATCGAGCGGGATCGATTGGAAGACATTGCCAACTCTCTCACTCTCTCTTTCTTTGGCTGGCAGATGAAAATGAAAACAAAAGTCAAGTAGCGCAGGGAACTTCATAAATTATTGCTTTATAGAGTATCCAATGGCACCTGCTATAAAACTCTTAGCCACTGATAACCCAGTACACCCACAGAACATAGACCAACCAATGCCTAATCTTGATCCCATTGCTTATCTGGCGTTTATCTCTGTCTTTCCCTCTCTCCCTCTCTCTCTCTCTGTCTGTGCGAAAGGAATGCCTTCGAACTGGCACCGAAAACTTTTGTCTATCTGTATCTGACCAAGTTTAGACCGAATTTTCTGATTCCCAATCTCAATACCCCAATACCCAATACCCCAATCTCCAATACCCGATTCCCGACTACTCCCAATTCAAGTCTTCTTCCAGCACTATCTGCCCGTGTGCCGTAAATTCTCAAAGTGCGACACTTTTATTTTGATGTATTTATGAGGCTTTAATGTGTTGGGAAAGAGAGCAGCAAACAACAACAACACAAATTGAGAGAATGATTGCTCTTCGAGTCAAGTCTCTGAGTTTTCGAGTCTTTGAGTCTTCGAGTCGAGTCTTCCATTATCAGGCGACCGAATGCTGTTTTATGATCCTATATATAGCCGTTTCTTGCCTAATTGAATGATATGATAGCAGGTTTTAGAAAATATTTTAATAGCTCTTAATACAATCGATTCTCAGGTCGTAAAACTGCTGATACCGATAGCAATTTTTTCTTTTTACCGCCCTGCGGAGAGTCCAAAACGGAGACCAGGCCACAGAGTCGTCACCAACTGACTTGAGTAGCGGATCATGATGGTTATGATCATGATTGCTGTGATGGTAATAGTAATGGTAATGCGTACTGCGTACTGCCCCCCCCCGATGATCGTTCCCCCCGATTGCGCTCAACTTTCGGTTATCGCCGCACGATTCTAAGACAAGCGATTAAAGGGGGAATTTTGCTATTAGTTTTACTTTATTTTTCTTGTTTTGTTAGTGTCATGTCCGCTCAAGGAGCTGATAGAACTTTCGTGAGCTGTAATAAAAAACACGAAATAAATTTGGGGATTTTCTGTCTTGATCTGCAGGAAGCTTCTCTCTGGACATTTCTCCTGTAATACTTTCCCTGACTCAACTCCAACCCTTCTGTCACTCGCCATTGCCTTTGTCTGCAATCTTTGAAGCCAGCTTCTATCTGCTTCTGTCCCAAGAATATCTGACACATATATCATGTAAATAGAGCAAGCGGAATCGGGCTTCTCTCGAGCAGACATCCATTACACACACACTACTTTGAATATGTATTTATAAGTATTTCGATTATTGCATTTCCAAGTAATCACATCAATTCCGTGTGGATTAATTACGCGTATGTACTGGAATCGCCCATTGCATTGACCCACAGGAATTGAATCTTCAGAGAATGTATCGCAGTTCTGGGAAATCGGACCTCGGTGCTTGCATCACTTGCATAAAAAACGGTTCCCAGCGATATAGAAAATGGCATTAGGAAATCCGGCAAACTCTTAACGGCATTTGGTCGACATTAATCATTGGGGGAGGCGGAAGAAGCGTCATCGACAGATCTGGCTGGCTGGCCATTCTATAAAAAGGGAATTTTTGCATAAAGACGAGATATTGCTTGAAGAAAAGTCGGCAAAGATTCCGTGTTTAGAACATAAAGAAAGGGGAAGTACACTGTCCAGAAATAGTTGAGTGTATCTAGGGTACCTTGAAGCTTGTTCACACTTTTGAAGACTCTTTTGTATATATCTAGATATGTATCTTTGGGAACCTATATAGAAAAGTATCAGTAGATACTGTATACAGGACAGATAATATTTCAGTTTTATACTTACATCAACATGAAGAGAGGACTACGCAAAGACTGGCCATAGACTATAAATCGAAGATTAGTTTCTAATTTTTGTATATTTTTGTATCTTCAATGATGAAATCATAGATGTTCTACCTCTTATCAACTTCCAAAAACCTTTCTTAAGACCTTTTTCCACCAAATGTTTCTCTTTTTAGAGGTTCTTTGTATTCCCAGCGCAGTTGCTGTACTAATTTGAAATATCTGAGTGTTTCGCAATATGTCATTTCGTTCAGCACGTAATAGGCAGCTAATCAGCATGAGGCAGGCAGGCTGGCTGGACGTAGTGGCACATTTTTCAATGTCAGTTGATTACAGCACTGGATGGCAGTTGTCATCCGTTCGCCTCAGCCCAGATTCAGATTCAGACTCAGATCCAGCCACATCCCCATCTTTGGGGCCGTTGTTTGCCCTGCTGAATGTGTGTTTTGAAACTTTTCGACTGATAAACTGCCACTAAACAGACCAGAGAGAAGCTCTGGGCTGCCTGCTCTGACTGCTTAAAATAGAAGCCCAGTCAAATGCTTTATCTGGAGCCCAAAGAAACTGCGAAGAGTGGAGAATAAGTTTGCGTTCCCCGAAAAAAACAAAAGCGAAAACTGAAAACCGAAAAGCCAGTCAATAAAACAGCGCACCGAACTGCCATACAACTAATTGAAACAGATGTGTGGGAGATATTTTAAGATTACTGCAGCTAGAGAGCACGAGCTGCGGGTCCACGGGTCCACGGGTCCGCGCCACTCAACGGAATGTCCGCGCCTTGTATAACCCATACAAGATCGAGTCGCGTCGCGTCTCCAGGGATCCAGGGATCGTCAGAGCCCAGAGATTGGGGACGGACGGCAAGGAAATGGCTCTGCTTATGGGTCTCCAAGGCGACATTTCAAGATAAATCTGATATGTTTTATTAGTTTGTTTTTGAATAATGATTCAACTCCCTCAAAATTAATACAAAATATTGAATCAAGTGATATCTCCACCCCTTTTGCGGTTTAATAAAAAACATTTTTGTGTGATTAATTTTTGGGGGAAAAGATAGCAATTTTCCCACATTTCCAAAGGAAGCTATCCGTCTGAGTCAGTTATGAAATGTGGAATTATCTGTGTCAGTTCTGTAGAGACTATTCCATATGATAAAATAATGCCAGACGCTTTTTAAATAATTAAATTAAATTTGCAACAATTCAATATCTTAGTTAGCACGAGAATTTACTTGATTTACTCACATATTATGTCCAATATTAAATATGCTGTCGATAAAGCTTTCTAAGAGCTATCAATAATGTGTCAAAAGATTATCAAATTCAGGTCATCAATATTACAAAAAAATATCAATGTTCTAATCAAATATCAGCTATCAAAATTATTTCTATAAATCATTGTTCAATATTTGCACTGCCCACTGTACCAAATCATTGTTGATCGCAAATGCTTAAGCACGGCACTTGCCGCTCTCTCGCCCATCTATCCAGTCTTCTTCGTTTCTATAACTACAACTAGATATACATATCATATAGTTTATCTCTTGCGCTTTAGCAGCAGCCCCAAGGTATACTTGGTAAGGTAGCCGCACTTGCTCTCTGTCCCTCTTTGCGATGCATAAGAAGCAGTGTCTCTCCCAGTGCGTCTACCTTTACAAGTATACCTTGAGCAGCCCTAGTTGCTCTGCCGCTCGCCTTCTTTTCATTTACTTTTGATTCTCTCGGTTAATTCGGTCCACCTGCAATCATATAGTCTGGAGCGGAGCTTATCTTTTGTAGCCATCATCATATAGCAACGATCGTTCATAGACACACATCCATATATACATACATATGTATATGTATGTACATCCGCCTATGTCGGTCTGCATATATCTCAATAAATTGTAGCTGTTATTTAAATCAAGCATCGCAGCAGCTGGTGAAAAAGCTCATTAGCTTAACAACAATTGGTAAACTATTGTAATATTCCCTATTTACATATATTAAAACTCATAACACTCACTCTCACACTCACTAACTCATAGTTATTGCCTAATCAGTTTCTTTTTCTTTAGAGATCTCAGATAGCTCTCATCTGTGACACCTTCTTAAACAATCCCCACAAATATTCAGTGTAATGCTACTTACCCTGATTATATTTCCTAGCAATCGCTTTGGATCGCATGATAATCTCCAGCAGTGACGTCATTAATCTAGAGTTGTTGCATATCCATGGCCAGAAATCGAACGAACACCAAGGCAATGGAAATCCTTTTGAGTTTTGAGTTCAAGCCCACATGGGCCATTGACATTGACATACTCCCAGGGACGGGGCGGCTGCTTTCCACACTCTCACTCGCCTTCCCTCTCTTTCTCTCTGACTCACTCGCACTCTCTCTCTCTCGTACTCTCTGTGTGTCTCACTCTAAACGTATCCCCGTAGAAGTCGAAACAATTAGAAATCACTTTTGCAAATCAAGAACACACAAAGGAAGTGCGGAAAAGTCCGGGGCTCGGCGGGGTGGACAACCGACACAATTTCATTTGCATACAGTCGAGTCGGGGCGAGGTGTGGTACGGGGGGTGTTTCGGGGAGGGGGTCTTTAAAATGTGGTTAACACAACAACAAAATCTTTCCCTTTTTTTGGACCTTTTTTTTGCACACGCGTTTAGAGTACGGGTGGGGGTGGGGGTGGGGGCCGAGGGCGTATCGAGAAAAATCAAACAAAACACTTATGGCACTCCGAAGACTCCGGATTTGGTCTCCGATTGCGATTCCGATTCTGTTTCCGACTCCGAAGACCCCGAGCACTCCGACGGCAGAATGGAGTTGGAGTTTTTGTTGTTGGGGGAGAGATCTGTGGAGCACACACCACACAACACACAGTTTAAGGCACTCTCTGGAGCAGGCCACACTTTCCACTCAAACTGCAAGAAGTTTTCGTACAACTGCCTCGCACTGTGGCACGTACTGTGGCACGTATCGTTGCTGCTACTGCTGCTGTTTCTATTTTGCTGCCTCGCCTCGTACTATTGCCTGTGGCAGAGAGCGAGCTCTACGGGAATTGGAAGTGGAACTGGAACTCTTCTTGGCACACACCTGCCCGTCGAAGCTCCTCAGACGCGACTGACGACGACGACGACCACCGGGCCGACGACTACGACGGCGACGACGACAACGGAACGGAATGGAGCGGCGAGACTATGCCGACTATTTCGTCTATGCGATGTTTTGCCTGCCGCGTTATAGTTTTATTTTCTCTCCAGACCCAGACCCAAAGCCAGAGCCAGACCCACCTCCATTCCACCTGTCCACCAGCCAGCCACGTTCCACTGTTTTCAGTTTTCTGTTTTCTATTTTCCTTTTTTCATATGCACGAAAAAAAAAAGTTTTTCTTTCAGGAGAAAAAGCGCGGCGCTTAACGGAGACTGACTACGGAACGACGACGACGGAGGAGGAGGAGGAGGAGGTGGCGGCAATTATGGAGGAACTGGTGGAGCACCCAAAAAAAAAACCCAACCACCAACCACACGCCGCACCTGAGTCCTGAGTTCTGAGTCCTGAGGCACGTGTTGGTGTACGGGTGAGTATCTGTGTGAATGTCTGCGAGTGTGCGAGTATGGGTGTGCGGGCAGCGAAAGGACACTAACGACAACTCCAGCAACGGCACAAAAAACGCAACGTAATTCATGCAAATGAAGTCACGCAAGTTTCCTAGACCCACCATCCCCCACACCCCCCATCGCCCCACTCCATTCCGCAGGGAGACACGGGTCGTGGCTCCAAATAAGGACTGCCCATCCAATGGGCATTCACCAGGATGGCATGTGGGGCCAGGAGACAGGCGGAGCACTGTCTGGGGTTGGTGGATAGTTTTGGGGGTGTCATTGGGGATATTCTTGCTGCGGATACAATGGGAAATGACAATGTTTCAGGCACTAAAACAAGGAAAATCTTTATGGAAGAGAGGCGACTCTTTGGCTAAGAATAATGATCCTTTGGATAGATCATATGTTTGAGGATTTGCTACCTCAAGAGAGTATCCAAAATATTATTATTAAATGTTTATAAGAACTAATTTAACTCCTACCAATCTTTTTCCGAATTGTTTCATAATTTCTTTCCAAATACTCAGAATGTCCAGTCCGTTCGTTGTCCGCAACATTGTATAGATACCCTGTCCCTGTGCGAGTCCTCCCTTCTGGAAGTCACTGAAAAGTCCTTCGCTTAACCTTGTTATCTGGGCCATCTATCTATATGGCTGTTATTAAAGCCCAACAGGCCATGCACATGCCAACTATGTTCTCCTCGCCACAGAGGGAAAATTTATGCAACACCCACTCTATTAACCCCCCGTCTCCCTCGTAAGGCCACCCTCTAGCCAATGGGCAGGCAAATGGCCACCCCCCTCCCCTGTACCCTGTCCCCTGTCAAGTGGTCAGAAGTCAAGAGCGCGCTGCTGGTGGGTGGGGCTGTGGGCTGTGGGCTGGTGGGGGTGGTTGCATTTGTCGCACTGCTCAGTCCGCGTGTCAGTCGTTTGTCATAGGCCCGACAATGTCGGACGTTGTCGTCGTCGTCGTCCACGTCGTCATCCTGGCTGTCGGCTCTCGCCTGTGGCTGGAACTCTTTTCAAGTACATGCAATCAATATTTTGCTTACATTAATTATTCATGCTGGGAGAACACCCACTCCACTCCCACGCCCAACCCCTACCTCCAGACGTATAACTTCTACCTCATACCCTAGATCCTATATACCACCTGTACCCTACAGTACCCTACCCCCTGCTCTCCTCTCACCTCTCTCCATCAGTCTGCATATTATTTTCGCCTTTAGTTGCGTTCCAATTCCAGCGCATTGCTCGCATTTTTTTCCTTTATTACCAGACCATTGGAAAATACAGCGAGGGGTGGGGAAGGGGGGTGGCACACAGAGAGAGAGAGAGAGAGAGAGAGGCGAGGCACCCATGAGAGTGGGGGTGGGGTGGAAAACTCATAATAAAAGTAAGTCAACCGAGGGAAAAACATTTGTTTTTGTTCCATCTCGTAAAATATGCGAAGATTTTTCAGTCTTTTATGATGGCTGTGCGGCTGTGGCTGCAGTTTCTGTAGCCGTTTTGGGTCAGCTTTATGGAACGTATAATTGGCCAAAACGGATGGATCTTGGCATCCGAATGTGGCGATGTGGCGTATTAATTGCAGCATTTCTTATTGTTGCTGTTTATCTAACTCTATGTACGTCATTGGGGCGCCACACACGAATTGGGCAGAGGAGGACAGCCATTTGCGGGGGCGGGGCCGGTGCAGTATAGTGTGGTGCGGTGGTGTGAAAGTCCATTGTTCTATTTATAGTCGCACTTGATCTTGCGGCGGGAATATATAGGTTTACACACACACACAGACACATACTCTATGCTTATATATGTAGAAGCCATTACTTTTGAGATATTTCCCACAGAATTCAAGGCTAATACGAGCACAGGGATAGGGGGGTGGGAAATCTGTGCTAAAAATAATACTCTGACATCTATATAGGAAACTAAATCATGTTCTGATATGTGGGTGGGATATCTATCGACCTAATTTGGGAAAAATGAAAGAATAATAACCGAAAAAGGGGGAAACTATGAAAGGAAAGTATGGTAAGAATGCTCTGGCTAGTGTAGTTTTCACAGATTTCTTGCATATCTTGGAAAGTTCTTTGGTTATATTTTCATACATATTTTCTACCCCTATCCTGACCCAAATTTTCGTAAGTTTCTCTTCTTAATTAAGAGCTAAAAACCTAAAATTGTGGCCATATAAAAATTTAAAGTGCAATGTGTCTGCGAAAACCATTTTCATTATCCAACCTTAGAGTTTCTCATTAATTTCCCTGACCGTAGACACCCGCCGCCCTCCCCTTGGGTGGGAGGGGGAGAAATGAGCAAAATGAAATAATTTCAGGCGTTCATTTAATTATCAGGAAATTACAAACACTCTCAAAAATATATATAAAAGTGGGCATGTAAAGAGAGACAGAAAGAGAGAGAGAGAGAGAGACAGAGAGAGAAGGATAGAGTAGGAGAAACATTCATTTTATATACGAGAGATGCAATTTGCAGTGTGAGGTAATCGTGCAGCAGAAATTCCCTCGCCTCCCCCAGGGCATCCACCAGGCCACACTCTGCACCCTGCAGTCCCAGTCACAGCCACCTACCACCCACAATCCACCCCCAACCACCCATAGCCCCAACCACCCCCAACCACCCACTGTCACCGTCCAGCCCCCAGATACATTCAGTGTGTCCACCCACCCCACCCCCCGCACAAAGCTACATCATCATCATCTGCCCCACTGTGCACTTACACATGCAACAGTTCTCTCTCACACACGCGCAACAGCAAGTGACTATGGGTAGGGGGCACGGGGGGAGACACACGAACAACAATACGAACGAGAACGAACGAGAACGACCGAACGATTCTGACTGGCGGGCATTCAATGGGAGCCATCGCTGCTTTTGGCCTTCTGCTGTCGTCTCCCTTATCTCTTTGTTATTATCTCTCTCTCTCCCCCCCACCCAACCCCACAGCACACAGAATGAGGAGAGAGTTTGTCTGTCATTCGTTTGTCATCGTAAAACGCTTGCTGGCGTCGCAACAGCAGAAGCAGAGGCAGCAGCAGCAGCAGGGTGTTCTCTTCTCTCTATGCCGCTCTCACTCCCTCTCCCTCTCTGTTGCGTCTGCGCTTTCGTGTGCTTGGGGTGGAGCTTTGTCAAGCAAGAGAGAGCAAAGCAGAGCCGAGCCAGAATCTGGCGGCGGGCCATATTCGCCGCGGCGAATTCGTCTGGTCTGGCTTGTTGCACCTTATTTGATTGTGGCTGAGAGAGTGAGAGAGAGCGCAAGCTACTGTGGCTGTTGCTGCCTTTTGGCATTTGATTAATGAAGTGTGTTAAGAGGCCACCAACAGGACTGGGGGGTCTGCCAAGGACAATGCCTGGAGAGGTCCTTGACTGGAGGTTAAAACAGTAAAAACTTTTCCTCTGGCTGCCTTTTGCCCGACTCTCTTTGTCTTTGTCTCTTCTTTGCTTTTTTTGCTTGCTCTCTTCTAAATCGTCTTCCTCTTCTGTTTTCGCTTCTGTCCAGAAGACAACGCGTAGGCGTGGCCAACATTTGTCGCCGTTGCTGATTCTGACTCTGCCTCTGCCGTGCCTCTGCCGGCAGTGCTGCCAGTGCTGCCTCTCCTCGTTATCATATCTATCTCTCAGTCGCTGCTCATTTGGCGCTCGCTCTCTATCTCCCACCTGTGGCCATCTCGCTCGCACGCTCATCTGTTGCTGTCGCTGCCGCTGCTGCTGCTTCTGCTGTTGCCATTCGCTCTTTCGCTTTGACCAACGGCACACGCATACGTATACCTATACGTATACGTAATGTGCGCCAAAATGTGTCGCCACGAATGTCGTTGTCGTTGGTTTGGTCCATTGATGTGCGCTGATAGCGACGACGACACTGGGCAGAGACAGCGACAGAGACAGCGACAGAGACAGAAGCAGAGGCAGCGACAGAAGCAGAGACAGTAGCAGCAGCGGCAGCGGCAGCAGAGGGAACAACTTTTAGCAAAATGGCGTTTTCTGGTATATAGAGAGATGGAGAGAGTGGTGGGGGTGCGGGGCAGATTGCGCTCTCCCACCATTCACCTTTTGGCCCCATACCACACCTCATTATGACTCGTTTTTGATACCCTACCATAGGGGGTGTTGCATTTTCCGAACCATTACAGATACTTCCATCTGGATCCATCCAACCTCGAAATTAATGGGTATTTTAGCATTTAAATCGATCTTTAAGGGTATTACCATCTTCGTTCTAGCCAAAATTAGCTTTCATTCTTCTTATCACTCACTGAGATATCTTCCTTGCCTTTCCTCTCTCGCTGTCTCTCGCTCTTTGTGGCTGTGGCAACTTTCTTGTGGCTGAAAAAATAAACAAAAATCGCCGCGAAATAAGAACAAACAAAAACCTTGCCACAGCAGCAGCAGCACCAGTAGAAGCGGTGGCAGTGGCAGTGGCAGGCAGGCAGGCAGGCTGGCAGGCTCCTTCGTTGTTGTTTCTGGTGCTGCCGCCTTTATGGCCTCCAGCTCCAGCTGCCGTGGCAGCCACACCACTGGGTTTTATGTCTTCATTAACTGAAAAAGTTATGGGCCGTAGCTGCAGGAGAGGCACAAGAGGCAGGAGAACAGGGAAAGACGAATGAGAGGGAAGAGGATAAGAGGAGCACAAGCCTGACCACAGCCATCACATCCCCCATCCATCTGTGCGGTAATTGGACTGACGGTTGACAATGCCACAATCCTACACTCCTCCAAAGGGGAATTTCCCCCTCCCCCGCACCACCCATCAATACCAATACAATAGCAAGAAGAACAACCATAATATACTGTAGATACATATGTATGTATGTATGTATGTTTATGTACTGTGATCTGCGTCATGGTAATATCAGTTTGAGGCATGTGCAGATTCTAAGTTTACAGCTGCGGGCGAGACACTGGACAGAGCACAGTGCACAGTGGATGGGAATACGAGTTTTTATACTCAAAAATGTCAGAAATTTCACATTACTAAATACCTATTATTACCATGAAAGTTTGTCTTGAGAGAAATCTACGGAGAAAGGAAATTCATGATTAAATTCGTCTTATTACTTTTACTTTTTTTATTGAGAGTTTTATCATATGCCTCCAAGAGGTCGCCAGGGAAACTGCTTTGCCTTTGCCAAAAACACTTCGATTCTGGGAGACTACAAAACCTCAGAAAAACTCTCGTAAAGGTCCATACGCAATCCGGATAACTAATGGCCATACTGGCCTATGAGAGACCCCGTTGAGGGCCGTCCGGGGTCACCTCACCTAACCTTACAAACATATGGTGAATTATGGTATATTTTTGAATGTTTTATAAATTTTAATTCTAAATTTGATATATATTATTTCTTAAAGATATTACACGTATTTCAAGAACCTTTTTTCCCTTGACTTTACCTTTTACCTCTGCAAACGCATTTTCCTTAAACGAATTCTATGAATCCCAAAGATTTATTACCCATACGTAATGTGACACTCTCGCTCCATTTAGTAGCTTTCTTTCCACAGTGCAGGTGCAGGGCAACAACAACAACAACAACACGTTGCGTTGATAACTCATTTCACGTGTCTAGATAGTATTACGAGTACTACACCCAGAACTGGTGCTGCTGCTGGTGCTGCTGCTGCACTCCAGTTACTGCACATCGTTCGGGTGACGTTCTGAGATATTGGTTTATTTTTTTTACTGGTACTCGTAAAAGTCAGTCACAGTAGCTGTCGCTGTCGTTGTCGTTCCTCTGGCTGCAGTTGTTGTTGTTGTTGTTCCTGATGGTCAAGTCATCAGAAAAGCGTTGTCGTTGTTGTCGTTGTCGCTGTTGTCCAATATTGTATGGTTGATTCCACACAGGTCTCACTAGTTAACTTCGCTCCACTGATGCGCTTTTTTTCAATTTGTCACGTACGCTGGATTTGTTCAATTTTCATCTCATTACGACACTGTGTCTCCACTCCAAGGAGACTCCAAAAAGACTCCAAAGAGACTCCAAAGAGACTCCAAAGAGACTCCAAAGAGACCTCAAAGAGACCCCCGAGAGACAGAGGGTTACAGCGAAAGATACTTGGGAATGAGTCTCACTGAAGTCTCTCTCTGGGTCTTTGCCTCAGCGACCCACTTAATTAGTATTTATGAAATTCATAGAAATTTACACTTGACCCTCCCTAGTAGGTAGTTCTAGTGGGTATAATCTTGGGAATTTGTTGAGTCCTTTCTCTGGGGCATTGCATGTGCTTAGTCAATCTAATTATGCATTAGTTGGCCATTACTTTTAGACGCCAGAAACAATGTTGTTTCTGGGTTAAGATATGTTTATGTAGTACTCTTAGTAGGGAGTACGAGTAGGTGTTTGGCTTTTAGTTGAGGTCTCTTTTATGAGTAATGGAAAGTGTAATAATGGAGGGGGGAAGTAGAAATGAATATGGGATTACTTTCAGTCGCCTTAGGGCAATGCTTGAGTGATTATTTGGGGCAAAAATGATTTGAGAGGTTTATTTTTAATGACATAAAGACCACTTACAGAACCTTCTTGATTATGGAACTTAGTCTAACCTGAAACTAACTCTCTCTGGGAATGTCATGATATTACTATAGATCTTGGTTATAGTTTGTGTATCATTCTTTGAAGATTGGAATGATTGATCTTTTGCTCTGATAGCCATAATGGAATGAAGAAGATATATTCACAATATTTTGGAGATCTTGTCAGAGAATAGATTTCCATGAAAATTTCTCCAAGTCGCTCTTTGGAGACTAGCATGGAAATCAATTCGTAACTTAAATTATGACGTTGGTCGCTGCTCTCTCTCTCTGGAGCTCTGGCTCATAGCTGGGAAAACGTGAGCGTGGCACATTTATCAAGGGTTACCACCAGACCCCTCTCCCCCCTCCCACAGACACACCCCTACCAAAAAGTACAGTAAAAGCAATAATAACTTTATGTATTTGACCTAAGCCACAGCCAGAGCTAAAACGAAAACACCATCAGGAGTCGAGGAGTCGGAGGAGTCGGAGGAGTCGCAGAGTCGAGGACTCGAGTGGCTTCTACTATGATAGAAAATTGTGTCACGACAGGAAGCGAGATAAGAGCGTAATTTTCTTTCAACGTGCACGGGTTTTCCCTCCCAAAGAGCTTTTCTTGGTTGATTTTTTATTCTTTTTCTTTTTGGTACGAATATGGGGTATGAGGTATGTGTGTGTGTGTGTGTTTGGTGGCCAGGACTTTTGGTCCGGATGTAAGCTATCGTGGTTACCGTTAGTCATTTTCAGTGATTGTTCAACGTTGGACGTTTCCACGTTGTAGTTGTAGTTGTACTCGTTGTCGTTGTCGTCGTCGTCGTCGCCGTTGGTTGACTTTTAATGATTGTCACGCTCCCGATTTCTCAACCTCCCCCCACCACCCCCTCCTCTCGCACTGGCCGAGTGTCCCTCTCTAACCGCTGACCACAACAGACAGGTGGAAGAGGAGGTCCTTTCCAAATGGCTGGGGGGGGGGAGTGGAGTGGAACGGGCAGGGGAGGGGACGACTGGGGAGGGGACTATGAGCACAAGACTAATTTGCATTTATATTCATAATCTTAGGCATTGCGTCATGAAATATTGCATGTCCCGAACTTGTGACACTTTAATTGCCCATTTGGGGTTGTATAGACCGGGCCTACACTGAGAGACAGCGAGAGAGAGAGAGAGAGAGAGAGGGTAGAGAAGTTGATTTGGAAATTGTTTAAAATAATTTCAAGGAAAAATTAAACAGTAACAAATCAGAATCTTCATCTAGATATCTTCAAAAATTAATAGAAATTTTTGTATAAATATTTTATGTGATCTATATATTGTATATTTCTCTGAGATACATGAGATACATGAGTATCACATAACCATTAAACCCAAATATTTGATGTTACACCCTTGGTACATCCTTCTAGCAATAGCTCTAACATTGAACTTAATCCATAATATCATAGTATATATATTTTATATTTTGTTTTTGCTCAGTGTATGCCATGGAGCACCCATTTCTTAGGCTTACAACAGCCACCACCTAAAGGGGCCACAGATCCGCAGAGCCACGTGCAGTCGATGGTCTCTCTCTCTCTCCTACCCCACTGCCAGAGCCTACCATACCCCCTCCTCCTCCTCCTCCTCTGCATAGCCCCACTATTTCTGACCAGATATATTCTCGTAAATCGTTGTCTATATGGTCCACATTATGGTTTGGGTTGGGTTGGGTTTTGCTTTGCTTTTGGTTTGGTTTGGTTTGTCTGTTTCGCTGACTACGTGACTTTTGCGCATTTTTTCGCTTTTGCTGGCTGCGACTTGAGATCGATTTTCAGGCCAGATCCAAGCAGATCCATGCGGGTGCATAAAAACAGATACAGCAACAGATACATACAGCAGATAGAGAGAGAGACATAGCGGGAGAGAGAGTGCGACAGAGTTGAGAAAACAAAAGTTTAAGATGTTCAAGTGTTTGTTTGTTTGCGGGATGGATTCGGATGATTGCTTGTTTGGTTTGCTGATAAATGCCTAAGAATACGGAAACCAGAAGAACCACAAACCGAAAGATACAAAGATACAATGTGTGGCAGAGCCAGAGGCAGAGGCAGAGGGGCTCTCTGGCTCTGCTCCTCGTCTTGTCTTTGTCTTTTTCTGTGGGTTATCTTTGAATGGCAGTTTTATCGGAGGCAGAAATAATCGTAAATTGAATTCTGACATTAATCCACACAATTCCTCATGTGCTGTGGACACTCTCCTCTCCCCTCCCCTATGATAATGATATTTCTATTAAAAAATTCACTGCACTGCATATCTGTGGCGGCAGCCATTTTCCCTCCAGAGCAGCTCCCCCTCCTCGCCGCCAGTGGCCACCCCCCATGCTTTCTGCTGTGGCCATAGCCAAGCGTAAAGAGATGTAAAGACATGCTCGAGTATGCCACTCAATGTGGCAAGCCCAGGCCCAGGTCCAGGCCCCGGCGGGGGCTCACAGGACAAAATGTGAAACGAGCGTAAAACTGCCATTTTGCCATTTTAACATTTTGCCATTTCAAGCATTAAAAATGCAGCAAAAAAAAAACAGAAACGTTGAAAAGGTACATGAAAATATACATAAGTAAAATATAAATAAAAATTCTCGAATTGTATGTGCAAGAAATCACAATTTTATTGTACGCATGTTAATTGGGAGCGGGGACGGGGGAGGCGGGCGGAAGGTCGGTGTTCTTTGGTGGGTGGTTGCTGCCCCAAGCGCCGCGGTGATAGAGCTCTCCTGGTTGGTCCTCCACTTGTCCGCTTGGTTGCTCCTCTGTCCCTTGTCCTGTGGCCTGTGGCCTGCAAATTGGCTTAATTAAAATGTATTAGTTCTGCCCGGATTAATTCTTAAAAACAATATTTTGTTAACAAGCAAAAGGCACAAATTTCGCAACATTTGAAGCCAGTCCAGAAGGGGGTGTAAATGCAGGAAGTCCTTGGCGAGTCCTTAGCTGGTAATTAGAGGCAAATTGGGGGAGTGGAAGTGCCTCCCAAGGAGTCCGCTTTCTCGCACTTTAGCCTTCGATTCGAGCTCTATAATCAAAAGCACATTATGAGCCCAGGAATTCCTTTAATCATCATGGGATCAATCTCTTCCCTCCACTATACGAGTGGGTGTACAGTAGTTCCTCTTGGCAAGCCACACACATCCGTTTCTCCCAGAGAAACCACAATGTAATCATGTTTTCCTTCCTTCCTTCAAGACCATATCCCTTTTCCTTCTGTGGAGAGAACTCCTACAAGCCGTAGCGAATATGCTTGAAAGGAAACCAAACCGAACCCGAAAAACCAAACGACCAGAAAGGACAACCAATTGCCACATGTCTCAGGGACCGAGTACTCTTATCAGAGGCGAGGACTGCCAAAGGACTCCAAGGGAGGATAGGATTCATTTAAATAACGGAGAAGCCAACTTCCGGAGCGGCACAAAGGGAGCCACGAGCACAGAGCACAGAGTCCTGTGTCCTGGAGTCCTGAAACAAATTATAACTCAATTTATACGCTTGTTTGCTCAGCCAACTCAAGCTCGAGCTCAAGTCCAAGACGAACTCCGAGAGTCGGAGACGGAGTGGGAGTGGGAGTCGGAGGACGATGTAACGATAGCGATGAATGTCCTGCTGCTGCTGCTGCTGCCAGACAATGGTTCAACGGGCAGGACACGAGCAGCGGGTCCCCCAAAGAAAAGAAAATTCATTTTTGTGCTGCGCAAACATTTCTCCCACACTCTCCCTCTGCCCTTCGCCCTGTACCCTCAGATGTCCCCCCAATCGCAGGACGACTGACTCCCCAAGCACACACACACACCCACACAGACACATTAGGACTTCCTTTCCTTCCGATTTCGTGTCCTGGCTGCGATTGTGCGCATTATACACAGTCTGCTTGGAAGCGGGTGGCGGGGCAGGGGCAGGGGCAGGAGTGGGTGTGTGTGGGGGGGGTTGGGGGTTGCTATCCCTTTTGCTAGTGCAAAAAATTTATGATTTATGTTGTTTTAAATCCAAGACCAAGACCACGGGGACAATCATCCTGGGAAGCGCTCGGTGCTGGCTTCGACAACAGATTTCCCAAGGCATCGTTTTACAAGGACAGAGATGGGCGCGTGAGTGTCGGGATTCGTGAGAGAATTTCATGTTTATTGGTTTAATTATTGGTTATCGAGGAGGCCTGGAAAAAACAAGTATTTCATTCCAAGAAACTATTGGGAGATCATTACCAAACAAACCTAAAGACAACATACCAGATGGCGACGACTGGATAGAGGAACGATAGATAGAAAAACAGATGGAAGAGGCTAGTATATAGCTACATAGCCTATGGATATGTTAGTAGCTAACAATTGTAAGATAAGCTCAAACCAGTCAAAGATTGTTACTCCCTAGAAACCCTTGAAAACACACACCAACATAATCAATCATCTCAAATCATTCATTCCCACTCGTGACTCACGCCCGCATCTCTGTCTTGCAATATCTCTCCTCGTCTTTGTCCTCATCCTTGTCCTTGTTCTGTGGTGTGTGCATGTGTGTGGTTTCCACAGATTACACACACAATTGAATGAACATATGACTGCATGAATGTATGTGCGTGTGTGTGTGGCAACGCCCACCACATGCAACCGCCCCTAACGAGCAGAAGTAGTCCCGAAACAGAGCTGAAACGAACCAGAACCACAGAGCAAGAGGGAAAGAGAGAGAGAGAGGGAGAGAGCTCTGACTTGAGTTGAGTTGAGTTTCTCATCCAAATGCGAAACCATTTAATTTGTTTCGGAGGTAATGTGGCATATGCCACCAATTCCAAGGAGCCATAGCCATAGCCACATCCATAGCCATAGCCATAGCCTGGGAGTAACCTCAGATTGAGTGCTAAACATGCCTGGCCGATTACCATGCAACAGCCAACCATCCAACCACCCAACCACCCAACACCCAGCACCACTCTTGCCCCAAATTGCTGCTGCTGCCACTGCTGCTGCTGCTCATGCTCAAGATTGACCCGAAGCCTTTGGCCATGCATCAAGAATTTATTACCGCCAAGGAAGGCATTTGCATATTTATGAATAATGAAGGATAACCAGTGTGGCGGCCCGAGAGCATGTCCAGAAATTAAGTCTAACCAGGGACCCCAGCCAGAGGCAGATACGAGAGGAGTGTAGGGTGCAGGGTAGAGATGGAGGTTGAGGTTTTGACTTTTCCATTTCTATAACCTTTGCATGCCATCTGAGATCTCGAGGAGTGTGCCGAAACTGATACTCCAAGAGCACACCACACACCCCATACCCATAAAGATATATAGTAACTATATGTACAATATCGTCCATATATAGTATTATATGTGTGCGTGTGTGTGTGTGTGTTTGTGTGTGCACGCTCCAAGACATTGGTCACGAAAAGCGGAAATGCTGATAAGAAACATCGAATTTTTTTTTTATTTCGTTGTCGTGTTTAATGTCTTTTTGCCGTGCTTAGTGTCTTTAGTGGTGCTCTACTGTGTGTGTGTGTGTGTGTGTGTGTGTGCGTAGCTGACCATATAATCTATATAGTATAATACTTAGTAGCGATTTAGTTGGGTTTGGGGTGGTGTGTCCCATGTGCCCCCGTGCGGCAGTCATAAGTCAAGTGGTTGGCCCTGGGAAAATGGTTATTTCATGTTAATCATTCTTTTCGCTGGAGTGAGCCACCACCACACCTGAAGGCAGTCGAAAGGGGGGAAATTTCCCGTAAATTAGAGCTAATATTTTCAAATTATTATATCTATGATTTCGGACAACAAAATGTTTGTTCATTAAGCCTTAAGCTGCTGATGATAATGGGAATAGCCTTGAAATTTCGATGATCGGTAAGTTCCAGGAAACAATTCTAAAACTATTTGCATTGGCCTTCAGCCGCATATTTGCATTGTCACACATTGCTGTTCATTCGATGCATGATTAATCTTTCAGTGGCTTGAACAAAGGTAGCCGCACCTTGGGCTTGCCCTGCTAGGCGCTCGTCGTTAAGCTCGCTCGTCGTTAAGCTCCCTCTTCGTTATTTACGTTTGCCGAGCGAAGCTGCGCTCAGCGATCGGAGCAGCACTGCAGCGATGTAAAGGGCAACCAACAGCCACACGCCGTTTGTTGTTCATTCGAAATGGGATGTATCGGGGTTACAAATAATTATCCCACAATAAAGATTTCCGACTAGTAAAATATATATTCTTCGTTAAATTTATAATTTAAATATTATGTTTCCCAAAGTATAAGCACATCTTCAAGCACTAGAATAGAATACCAAACAAATAAATTGAAAAGAAAATCTTCCAATAATCCCATACTCATCGCACACTCATCGAATATTTACAAAATAATTGTAAGTAATTATAATGGAGACCACACCACACCGCAACTGCGCCCCCTCCCCGCTGTCTACTGTCAAGTGCAGTGGCTCTAAAAACTGTCCTCCACAGCCACTTAGCGCACATGAATCAAAACTTTAGCGACTTCGTTTTATGAGAACAAGAAAACAAATTTCAATTGCCATCGTAAAAGTCACATAAACTGAAGCCGCGATTCATAATTCTTGGGTAATAGTTTTCCTATTTCGTTTTTGGGGTACACAAGAAGAGACTCTGCCGCCGACGCCGACACCGACACCGAAGTGGAAGTTCGTGTTTGGTTCGGTTCGGGCTCCGCTCTCCGCTCTCAGACAATGCCACTTATCGAATTTCACACTCGATTTGTTCTATTCCAGAACAGAAGACGAGAAGGGGGAAAGGAAGGATGGAGGAGAACTTTCTTTGATTTCGAAGCGAGAAAATCGATGAACTCTCTGACAGCCGCATAGTTGGAAAAATCTAAATTTATGTGCTCATAACAATTAGCTTGAAGTCAAGTGGAGGCTGCAGAGAGAGAAATCTCTCTCCCCCTCTCTATCTCTCTCTCTCTATCAATTATCTTGCCACAATAACAATTTCCTTTCCCAGGACGGGGACCGTCCTAAGCACGCGCCTTGAACACACATTCTAACACCTGAGGGGAACGACCCTCCGTGGAACATCCTAATTGGATTTAAAGCCTAGGCCTAGTCTGGGAATCCTTTTGTGTACCTGCCAGCACATTTAACCGCGGGCATATTTAATTTAATTTCTACGTATTTAACCCAAAACCAAACCAAACTGAAGCCAAACCGAAGCCGAACCGCAACCGAACCACAGCCTGAACAATGAGAGACCAGGGATTGCAGCAGGTTGCACACGGCACAGGGCACAGGGCACGGGGCACGGGGCGGCACAAGGCCTGGGAACGCGTTTCGCTTTAAAAATTTATGCAATTATGAGCCGCAAATATTATTACATCAACATACAAATACGAATCTGAATCCGGGCAAGAGGGGGTGAAGGCTCAGCCCAGCAAATGAGCAACGCCACAGAGAACAAAGTTCGAGAGTTCTCGACCTCTCTGCTAACCCAATGGTTCGTTCCCTTTCCCATCTTCAATCAGGTTGTGTGGCAACATATTGATAGACAATAATTTGTCTTAATGAAATTTTGCTTTTATTTATGAGATTGCCGGAACGTGTAGGAAATCTGGTCTGGTCTGAGTCTGGTTATGGGTCTGGGGGGTAGCGACGTTGCTAAGAAAACACTTGCGGATCTACAGGGAAAACAATCTGCTGCTGCTGCTTCTGCTTCAGGACAGGACCAACCGCCTTGCCCTTCGGGGCAATTAGTGTTAGCTTCTTTATCACAAGGGGGGTTGGTTATCGAAGTGGTGTTGTTATGGTTGCTGTTCAGGTCGCTGTCTTTCATGTCCTGTGCATAATTTATTGTTCTTTGGATTCTCTGTCTGGATTCGGAAGCCCCCTGTATTCCCCTGTATTCCATTTATCAACAAAGTTTCTTGCTCTTTGAGAGCGAGACCAAACCGAAAAAAAGAAAGAAGGAAATCTGTTATGTAATTGCTTTTGAGTTTTCCCACCTTCCCACCGCCGAGTGGGTCTGGCTGTTACTTTTGTCGCCTTTTCTGCCAAATGGCAACCACAAGTCGGAAAGTCGAGGGTCCGAGTGAGAGAACTGTTAATGGGGCTTCCCCGCTGCGTGTGAGAGAGGATTCCTACATGGCAGGACGGGGACGGAGGGGAAGGAGGCAGAGGTGTTGAAAAGATTTTTCCAATATCAATTGAAATTAAATTGAATTTTAAATTGGCCAGCGACAGAGAGGCCAGGAGACATTGCCAGGAGCCATGTGGCAGCTTCTGTGGGCAAAAATGGAGTGGGCCAGAAAGTGGGCTTCCAGTGGGCGTGGCCCTGGCTAGCCGCACTTGTTTGTGACAGCCCAAAGGGCAATAAAGTGAAAGAAAAATCATTGGGTGGCCAAAGCCAAGGAGAAGTTTAAAATTAGTCTAAAAAGTTTACACAGAAAATATGCACCTAAATATAAAGATTAATATACTCTAAATAGCAGAGATTCCTTAGAATTTTGAGAAGATTATATCACTTTATCATTACAAAAACTTATCAGTAATAATTGTACCTCCAAATACAATCCTATACTTGTTGAAAACCTCAACCAAATGACAGCCAAATCGGTTTAAGAGTATCTCCGTGGTGGTCCGAAGTTTCTGGAATTTTTCTCATGCTTTCTGTTCTGATTCCCTTGGAACCCCTAAAAACGTAAATTGCAGCCATATGCAGCAGAACTCCCTAGAAATCACCTCCATCCCACCGTTTACCCATTGCCAGAGCGGGGTCAACCCCTAGAGGGGTCCTACTCGCCATAGACTTGACAGCAGTACGCCTCTAGCCAGCCTCCAGCCTCCAGGCAGGACGACGAGACGCAACGCGACGCAACGTGGAGGAACAAAAGTAAAAGTAGGCATCACAATGCGAACTGTGAGCACTCGGGGACTCAGTGCATCCCATGTATGGAGAGTATGAGAGCACGATGTTGTATATGGCATATCCTATATCCCATTCTGTGGCCCATCCCGATGCTTTGTTGATGGCTTGCCATTGTCGACATAAATGCACAATTTGCGGATGAAAAGCACGGGAAGGAGGAGAGGGAGGAGGCAATACATGCCACACACGCACTCACACAGATGCATATGCATGTATGTACTTCCGGTGGCAGTGGCAGTGGCAGGACCTCAGTGCTCTCTCTCTCTCTCTCACTCGCATGGCATGGCACTCTCTGATGGGTCGCCTGGTTCGGTTTTTGAAGTTGCTTTCAAGGCCCTTTGACAGTGGCTACGGCAACGGATAATACACACTTAATTGCTCAAAATGATGCGATTGTGGAGCGATGCATATGCCACAAGGGCACACACACACACACGCACACCCATTCTGGTTCAGAGTTCACCCATCTGCAATCTGCAGGACCACCACCACCCGATTCGACGAATGGAAAGCTTCGTCACAGCTTTATTTTGGCGCGCTGAATGGGCAGAAAACAGGAGGCAGGAACAAGGAGGCAGGCGGCAGTAGGAGTGGGCCAGGAGCTACCTACCCTGGTTATGTATTTAAGCCACAACAAAAGACACTCGAAAGCATATCATTGGCGTTTTGTGACGAGCTCCGTGCACATGAACCATAATTGCATTTAAAGGTTTTGCACTCCTCTCTCACCCATTCCACGCCTCACTGCCTCGCTGCCTCCCTGCCTGACCCTCACTCCTCTCCACTCACTCTATTCCACTCCAATCCACTCTCTACATGTGGTTTCGTTTGTATGAAAACATGCAAAATGTGGTTCCAAAAACGACAGCAGCCATCGATGGGAGCAGCCATAGAGGCTCGATGAATCACCTAAAAGAGATGGCAAATATTGAGATTATATTTGGTAATTTTTAGAGGAATGATAGAGCGTATGTTTCTCTAGATTTCCGATGCTAAAACTTAGTTCTTGAATCTCCCATTTACTGATATTTATCTTTGAAATATTGAAGGAACCTAAAAGAAATAATAATAATTTTCAAATAAAATGTATAAAAAATATATACTCTATATTATAAGACTATTCGTAGAGGCTTCATAGAGAAACAAAAAGAACAAAAATTAGCAGTATCGTGTTGCCTATACTAAGTCAGAAGATATATAATCTTATAATTTGTGTAACCTTTACAATAGGTATTTTTTCCTTGTAATTATCGTAGCCGATTCACAGAACTTCTTCTAAGTTCATGTGAATTTCATTCTTAAAATTTCAGATAATCTGTGTGGCTGCCCTTCCTCCTCTAGATGCACACTCCCCCCTTACCCCACACTCACTTCATCCCTGGCTCCTTCTCCTTTCTGTGCGACCCACAAAAAAGCAACCGCAGTTCTGCGTTTTACTCAAGTGCCTTTTCCACACACATACTCCATATACTCCATACTCTACTCCTCGGCTACGAAGCACTCCACTTGAACTGAGTTCCCCCCCACCATCCTCCCCGCTGTAGTCTGGTCTGGTCTGGTGATGCCCACTCCCTCGGGGGCATCAATTGCGACTCGCCTCGCCATTGTTTCAATTTCCATGTCGATTTGGTTGTTTTCATTTTGATGACCTCGCCGCAGCAGCCGCAGCGGCAGGGGCAGCCGTAGCATTCTGGAAATCTATAAATACTGGCAATCATTACGGGGGTTTCATATTTTTATTGCATATTTTATAAGAATCTGAATCTGAATCCGAATCCGATGGAGGAACAGCACAGAACAGCGGAGAGCACTCCGCATCCCGTCCCAGTCCCGCTCCTGCCAATCCAATTGTCATTCATGACAGCTGTCGATCAGAGGTCGGGCCAGAAATGGCGGCTGAAAAATGTTTGTTCAGTTTCCACAACAATACAGAGGGGAGGGAGGAGGCAGGAGGGCTATGTACGTGTAAGGAGTGCGAGGGGAGTTGCTTGCCTTTGATTCACAATTTTACAATTCTCCCTCTCTCCCGCTCTCTCTCTCGCTCTCTCTCTCTCTCTCTCTTGAATGGAACTTTTCTGTTCCTCTGTTCTGTGTTTTTCTGTGTAATTGCCACCTTTTGTTTGGTCAAATGTTTGGCATATTTTGTAAATTATATTCACCCGTGATAGATTTGGATTTGATGGCGGGATTTGCATATTTTTATGGAAGGTTATACGATATGATATATCATATAAGGAGTAGAAAATATGATGTATGCAAATCTCTTATAATAATGTCGTATATCTATAGTGATAGTAATTGGAATTGGTTATTTTTTAGATGGGAAAACAAAGACCATGACTTGGAACAGTAATTGATTGACATGATATGGGTCCTTTAAGGGTGATCGAATATCATATCTAAATATTTTAATAAAGATATCATATAATACGAATATTGATTGAGCACAGTCGACTGGGTATAGGTGACCTCTAGATAGACTAGACTATAGATAATACATGGATTTACTTGTTGGCTATGTTGATTGTTGATTGTAGGAAAATCTCATTCTAAGCATCCCCCCAACCACTGCGTAAGGGTAATTTTATTGAGTCATCCATACACTGGTAATAAACCCAGTGACTGACGGACTTACTGAGAATTTTTCTACGCTTCCGAACCGACCAATTGATAAGCAAAATTCCGTTCTAAGACCCAAAAATTGCGTAAATTTCAGACATTTTTTATTGATGGAAAATAAAGTATTAATTTAAACCCTTTTAGTAGATTTTATTTGTAACTAAAACAAGTCATTTTTAAAATTTTTTCATTAAAAAATATTTCAAAATGTAGGCTCCAGCTGCCGTCAAAGAAGACGCTCTCGAATCGCACGATCTTCCACTATCTCCGCACATGATTTGATATTGAAAAACCAAACAAATTATTAAAATATACAGATTCTAATTTTTAAAAATAAAGCTTTTTAAACAAATTTGCGGACATTAAAAAAAAAATAATTTTTTATGAATTTTTGGCTTTTTTTTAAGTAAAATATTCTATGGGTAAGTTCGCTCGTCGTAATCTACGTTTGTCGAGCGGCTGATCGGGGAGAAAAGTCATTATCCCCTAAAATATTAATAATAGTAATAAATAATAGTATTAACTTTTAGGATGTTCATAACTCTTGTTATGAATCAACACCAATCTCCCAGCAACATTTGGATGATTTTAAGTATGGTGAAAGGAGTACTAATGCAATGCATATTGCAATATTGAATGATTGATCGATGCTTTATTTGGTGTTCATTGATCCTTCATTTACACCCTTTCAATTGCTTATATTGTGTATTTATTCATTATTGAATCCCATTCATCGATACTTCATTTATTCACTTTGTATCTACCCACATATCTTGTGTCCTTGCATTGCAATATGATCAAATATCATGCATTAAATTCCCTTCCCGTGGCACCCGCCCTCACCCATGCGCCATGGCAATCAATTTTCAGCGTCGCACACCTTGCCACATCCTCAACTCCAGGAGCGCAGATCTGTGTCTGTTTCTGCTTCTGCCATGTGGCAATGACATTGTCATGTGCCACCAAACAGGAACCCAAAAACACCAAAACACCTTTTGGCAAATGTCAACGCCCGTACATTATCATCCTCATCCGGATCCACGTCACAGGGTTTTTCGAGTACATTCAAATATAATTCGAATGCTGTTTGCTGTTTGCTGGCGGAGACATCCGCGACGAGAAATTTGCCGACAATTGTTTTGCAAGCGGGCGCAACTCCTGTGCGCCCCTGCCCTCTCTCCCTCACGCACTCTCTCTCTCTCCCTTCGGTAGTCCCTTCAGTAGAAACATCTGTCGGATGTCGTCGGAAGTTGTATCTGACGGCACGCCCCACACAGCAATCAACGCAGAGGAGAGAGCGAAGAGTGGAGTGGAGTGGAGTGCCGCCTCGATTTTTCATTGCAAGCTGCTTGGAATATCTCAACATCGCAATGTGTGTCTGCGAGTGTGTGTCTCGCCCGAAGTTACGGATATTATTCATAATTTTCCAACGTGCCACTGCGGCATATGACATATGCCATCAGATGCCGCTGCGGCAGAAGAAGGAGAAGTAGGAGGTTCGCCCTGTGTAACCATTCATGAGGGTTGTCTTTCGGCGGAAATCAGTTTTTCTGGCGGCTGATAGAGTGCCAGGCCAAGTCCCAGCCTTGACCATCCCAAGCTGCAAGGGGCAGGGGCACGTGCTGTCAAGGAAAACAAAACCCAAAGGAAGGCGAACATTTTTGTGGGTTTTCTGTGATAATGACGTGATAATTGCTTCTGTCGCCGGGATAGATCAGAGAGAGTGTTTGTCCCGTTTCGGGAAGCCTTGCAAGTGACACAATCCATATCCAGAGACATTTTATAGCAAAGTTCAAAGGACACCTGCCGTGCGGTTTTAATTGCATCGCACACCAAAAGTGACAAGGAATCTTTGCCGGGACCCTGCCCATGGACCGCCTGGCGCTAGGAAACAAAGTAATTACAAGTCCAAACACACAGATAGCCCACCCATCCAACCACCCACAGGCACAGGCAGAGGGAGATGCCAGGACTTAAATTAGATGGAGCGTGGAACACGCAGACATCAAGTGTCGCACATTGACAGCTCCTGGGTCCCCCCGGAAAACGCCACAACAGTCACAGCAAAAGGATACGGTTGGGTGGGTGGCCAAGGGATGGTTGAGATTTGGAAAGATTTCTATTAGCACCGTCAAGGAAATCGTTTTTCCTAATAGCCAGCGCCGCCACGTGTCCTTGCTCAGTCGTGTGTCAAGGCGCAAGGACAACCGCAGCATCATTTCCACTCCGTAAGCCCCCAAAAAAAAGGGAACTTCCTTTTCGGCCCTGCCAAACAATACAATTGAAAAATTATAAAAATTTCGCACTCCGTAACGAAAACCGGACGTCGTCCTGTGGTCCTGCACTCAGAGATACACTTGTTCCCATCGCAGGACACGCGTCCGCAGAGCGCAGAGCGGGACGAGGCCAGACATCATCAATATTGCAAGAGTCCTTCTTCGGTTGGTCGCTGGCAGAACGGCAGGACGAGGGCGCATATTGAGGCTGTCAAATAAGCGTAGCTAATGTGTATTAAGTGCAGCTCACCCTTCCAGGCTCTCTCCCTTGCAGGGTTTACAGAGCGTAGAGGGTGGCTGGCTGGCTGGCTGGCTCCTGTCAGAAGTTGGCCCAATCAGGCTAATAGCCGCAATTCATGCAAATGTTATAGACACTAATATATGCGATGGCATAAGTCAAGTGGCAAGGTCAAATGCGGTATGGGTTATTGATGGATCAAGGAGGATATGGTGGAAGGTGGAAGGTTGTGTTTGAGTAAGGGAAAGATTTGTGGCTTAAGGAATTTAATAAACTTTTCTGCTTTTGTTGCGCATATTTTCTTGGTTTCTTTTTTAATTTTTGTTATCCAATTGGAATTTAGAATATCTTTTGCCTTTTTTTGCACGTATCACATAGCAATACTTAAGTCCATTAAAAGTGTATTACGACTAATCCATAACAAACCCGTGGCACCCCTGAGCAGTTCCCCCCGGCAGGTCCCTCTCCCTGTTTAGGAGAAGTGCATGCCGTTGAACTGCTGGCGATCGTTCTGGACCATATTGTTGTACTTCCATTTGTCGGAGCTCGAGGCCTGACTGCTCCAGGCACCCGAGCTGTGGCTGGGCTTGGTGCTACCCTGAGACTGGGAGTGAGAGTGGGACCGTCCCTTGCTGGAGTGGTTGTCCTTGGTGGTGCTGGTGGTGCACTTGTCGGTACGTTCGGTGTAGACCATCTTTGAGAATTCCTGCCAAATATGAGCTTTCGAATTGCGTAGAGATTGAGGGGTTGGAGTTGAGTCCTAATTCACGGCACAGACTGCAGCAGGGTGAGTACTTTGAGTTCCTTGTTATTGGCCGAGTTGCCCGTTCGAGATCCTTTCCTGGACGACAGACACTTGCCTAATCTGTTGACAAGAAACGAAAGCCACAAGTGAATATACGATAATTTCATTCGCTTTCTTTCGAAATGTTACCTTGATTGTTTGAACAATTTTTGTTTGGAATCCGTTCTAGTAATTTTTGGCATTGACACAAAACTTTTGCAACTTGCACATTGGAAAGGAAAGGAAAGAAATTTTGCCGCTGCTGATCCACAAAACGAAAGACTGCACCGCTCGTCTTGCTGTTGGACTTTCTACTGAGCCTCCAGCGCGATCTACAACTGGTTTAAATACGATCTGCCAGCGCGATATCAGACCGCTCGATGTCGATGCCGATCTGAGTGCAATGTCTGCTGGAGGAACTGCGTCACTGCGTTCTGTGGCAGCTGCAGCCCAACCACTCTCCCTCCCCCAAAAGGCACCGGCACCCATCTGGTGACCTCAGTCTGGCGGCAGCCCGAACCCGTTCGGCGTTCGTCGTCGACGACGACAATGCAAATGAGAGTTATCAACCAGACTGGTTTTTATCAGCGAAACATTCGCAAACAAGTCACCTGAACTCCCAGCTGGAGAAACGACAATCAGCTACCTCTTAACTCAACAAAACTCAGGAGCCAGTTATGCAAGATAGTTGGCCCCAAGAACTGTCTTACCAACTAGAAATCTCTGAAGAACTTCCAGGCAAACCTCTCCATTTCAATGGGTATCAAAAGACAGCCCATGTGGAGATACCCCCAAAAAGCCCCGAACCTGCTGCTCCTCACGTAGTATCTGGCCCTGCCCCTCTGTTTGATCATCCTCTGTTATCCGCTATCTTTAACATTGAGACCGGCCGGCTAGTCAATCACCTTTTTTGGTATATAGCAGATCTCAAAGGTCTCTCTCGGTATCTCTTAAGGTTCTGTTCTTAACGGAACAGATCTTCATAGAGTCTTTATCTATGTACATATATGTACATATAATGAATATGTAGATCGGCTGATCACTATATCATCATCATCCTCGTTCATTATGCATGACTAGCCATACAATGTCTGATGAAAAGTCTCCCCTGCATTGCATCAGCCAATTCGAGAGCAAGAAATCAGCGCGAAAGCCTGTTGCCAGTTTATAGTATTTAAATCTGTTGTTGTTTACCTATATAGACAACCGATCTGAGTTATGCTGGCAACTACTTATATGCTGCTGGGAGGGGGGTAAGAACAAGGAAAGGAATCGGATAGAAAGTGAGGAATGGTAGAAGAAGTTTCGGGAGCTCGGGTAGAAAAATCTGCAAAAAAATATGCATGTGGTGTGGGTATGAGGATGATCCACTTCCCTTTTAAAAGTCGTCCACCTTTATATCTTCTTTATTTATTTAGTTGATCTTCCATCTATTCCCAAAAGTTCCCTGATCCCTTGGGCAGCACCTTCACCTCTCAGAAAAAAGGCTGTTCACTATCTCCCAAAAAAAAAACCATTTCAAAATCCTAAAACAAGTCGAACCAGCTAGGATTCCAGACAGCCAAAAACAACAACACTTCTATATTCCCTATATATCAAATCTGGACTTTGAACGTCTAAGCCGCCGAAATCTTTAAATGTCAAACGTTGCATTTGGAATATATAGTGGCAAAATATATACCTAAATACATTTGTCTGCCGAAAAAACAAGAAAAATTCCACTGAGTGCATTATGCAAATGGGCCAGACATATGGATAACTAATTAAAAAAACGTGGGGCCAGACACTCAGAAAGAAAGCACAAAGACAGGTTCGGAAGATGGCATTAGAAAGATGTTTAAAGGTCCCTGTTGAAAGTTTATATAAGGCTTAACCGATTGGGAGATGAAGAAAGATGTCTCACTTCTTTCCATGGAAGTCCCACCCCAGGTTGTTCTTTAGGGAAAGTACGCCTCTCTCTATGGAAGTCTCTCCATGTTTATCCTTTGGGGAAAGTACCCCTTTCCATGGAAGTCCCCGTGTATTGTTATTTGTTATTGTTTGTCGGCTTTTGGCATGGCTTTGTTTATGGTTTGGGCCATCAATGACTGTTCTCTGTGCGAGTCTACGGAGTGTCTGACCGCGTGGCAAATGGGCCTGAGCCCGTTTCATTGACGCAAAACTCTTCTGGCGTAAACAAGATATTTTGGCGCAAGTCTGGCCGGAGATTATGCATCAGCGAATGTGTCTGACGGTCGAAACTAGTTTCGGCAGCACGCTCCGACCGCGTGATGATCTCTAAACTGTAACGATCGATCGATCGATCGATCGGAGGAGTATAAAAGCGGGGCACGCAGGTCGCTTTCGAACACACCAATTCGTGGAGCTTTCGCAGTCGAATCTTAACAGAGATCTTATCCAAAATTTCCCCAAACGTGAAGCAACAAATGTGTCAATGAAGACACCGGACACCAAAGCGAAGCTACTTAATAATATTAGGTGAGAACTTGAGAGAAAGATCCTCTTTGAACTATAGCTTTATACTAATTATATTCCTTTTCTTCCTTTTTTAGTCTCTCTAAACATCTGTCTTCTAAGAAGGGCGGCTCTCGCACTAGCAACTGCGGCAATTGTCTGGAATTCTCCGTGCTCACGCGTCTATCCAGTGTGCCCTGAATCCCCAGTGAAACCCCAGCTCATCCCAGCTCCTATTTGAAATACCTTGAAATACCTTTGACAAGATGGTTCACCAGACGCGTACACCCAGCAAGGCCATCCCAGCCAAGCACCTGAGCCCCATGCGGAACGTGGACACTCTGGGCGGCAAGTATGCCATGTCCAGCAGTCCGGCGGACAGTTTCCTGCGCCACAACAACAGCGGCAGCAACAGCAGGCTCACTGTCCATGGCTCCCAGAGCGGACACCAGGCGTACAAGTACAACAATATGGTCAGCAACAATCGGGAGCAGTTCAATGCCCTGCACTTCTGCTGAGCTGTGACCTGTGACCCGACGGACGCGGAGACGGAGACGGGCCAATCAGCAACGTTGCTCTTGGCTATCATTTGTTATAAATAATGCAATAAATTTATACAAATATTCAGCAAAAAATTAATTGCGTTCCGTTTCCATAAATCGCAGTCACGTGTCCTGCTGGAAAATATCCTCGCATTTATTGCAGATTTTCCGCGACGCGCCTAAACCTTCGTCCTCGTCCTCATTTTTCATTGTTTGCGGCTGTCTGCCTCACTTTGTCACAGCCAAAAATGTTTCGTTGGATTCATGGATTCGTTTTCGCATTCGCATTCGTTGGATTCACATTCATGTGTGGTGTGTGTGGGTGTGTGTGTGTGTTTGGATTATATTTCGCACATTTGATATTCGGTTTTTTTCCATCCATGCGCCATATTTTCACATTAGAGCCAAATCAAAAGCTTTAACATTTTCAGGCTGCCATTTGCATAAATCTTCATTAGTTTTCGTGTGGGCTTTACGCTGGTTGGGATGTGGACTTTGGACTGGCTCGGGGGAAGGTTCTTCTAGAAGAAGTACAGGAAAATGTGTCATCTATTAGCTGAAAGCAGAGTGAAAGTTTGTATATCGCTTGAGGTCATCTAATCATGAACTTGATATAGTTTTCGAACCAGGAAGAAATTGCATAAAGTCGGTCATTGGGTTAATCCATAGAAAAGTGCAAATGCATCGGCGAATCTAGCGAGAATTATTGAATTATTATTGAATAAATTAAATTGTTTTGAATGCAGTCAATGTATTCAGATATTAGTTACTAAATAGTTATCTAGCCACTACTCAAATCTCTTCGATTTACTGCATAGTATGCAGTTATATACAATGCTATAATATTTTATGATAGTGAGAGTATCAGAGCTTTTCTTTAGAGAGTCATTTGAAGATATATTCAACAAGATATCCACTTAAAGAAAACAATGTTTATCAATGTTAATCAAAGCGTATGATATGTTTCGTATCATAGAATTCCCAGAATTTTCACGTAATCTGTGGCGCGGGGAAAATTGTATATAGCAACAATATGGCAATATGTTCAGGGATCCCATCTTGCTTGTATACCATCTGGACCATAACTAGACCTATAAGCTAAAGAAATCCCTTGACGAGTGATTCTACCAAGAATTCTGATTGCTCTCCAAGCTATTTATGCTAATCCCTGGACGGGTATGCAAATAATAGAGTTAGCTCTGATGGAAACTGGTTTCAAAGTTAGCAGATCGGGGTAGCAGCTGGTTGGCAGATCAGCTGATTGTCAGCGATCTAGTTGGATCAGTAAAATAGTTTCGAATAGCAGCGATGGATGGATAGTTGGATGACTAAACTGTTGCCAGGCCCCGACGATAGTCAGATGAAAATTCCCACAGACCGGAAAGACCCGAATCATCCAGAGCCCACCAGGGCCACCTCCACCCCCCCGCAGAACCGGATAATAAGCGGCAGACACGACACCCACTGTCGGCCCTCTGTTGGCCGGATATTACGGAAATTGGAAGCATTAAAAGACAATCTGTTACATCGAAAGTGCACAAATCATCGCCAGCCACAGATTTTTATGCCCCAAAAACATTTTTATTATTCCACTAAATTAAACGCTCAGCGTTTCGAAAGTGCGATTGAGCCATAGGACACGGAATACGGGATACGGGATACGGGACACAGGACACTCCGTGTTAGACGGGGAAGATCCTGTCGCCTGGGTGGGTCGTCCGTCGTCGTCGGTCGGGCGCCGACAGTCATTAAATTATCACACATTTAACATCAAAAACAATTGAAAAGTAGCGCAGCTCACAAAAGGCAACCCTCGGACCACCCTCGACCCTCGACCCATGACCCAAAACTCCCACCCCTGCCACCCATGCCACCCCCAACCCATACCATCCATTCGCTCATCCAAAAACTTGGGAACTTGACTTTCACCCCCGCAAAGTGTTTCCCTGTTCCCCTGCCGCATTACAAGCTGAAAACATGGTTATTACATCAGTAAATGCCAGGCAGCAGCAGAAGCAGCAGAGCTCTGCAGAGGGATACAGGGGATGGTGGGGGGGAGGGGTTGGATGGTAGTGCCACATGTGGGCGTTGCAAAACGGATGGATGGATGGATGGTGATGCTGTCTTGTGATGATTATGACAGCATGACGACGAGGACAACTCTGAAACGGAACGAAAAGGAACCCCTCTCTCTCACTCTCTCTCTCTCTCTCTTGGTTAATGTCTAATTTAGTTTTTGTTTTTGCATTGTGCAATATGTCGACCATTAGGGGTCGAGTGGGGAGGGGGATGACGATGACGGGGCAGTAAGTGACGATAAATCATAAACGAAACATCAATTCCAGCACTTGACCCTAAAAGGAACTCTAAAAGGACTCCCAGCCGCGTACAAAAGTGCTGGACTTCTGCTGATAGTCTGATAGCACTTTCAGAGTTGAATTTTTAAAGGATACCATTATCCATGAGATGGCATGTCCTGGTCACGTGCCTTCAACTTTATTTTCTTGCAAATTAATTAATTGCCAGAGCTCCCACAACATCAGAAGAAGAAGCCCAAGAAGATTGATTAAGAGACAGAATCGGAATAGCGGTCCCAGCGAATACCCCCTTCAATTGTGCTGTCAACTTATCTATCACGCCAACATCCTGAAAGGATATACCTATGCCACGCTCTCCCTCTCTCACCCTTCTTTTTGGACTATTTCGTTTTGATGATTTATCGACATTTTCGGGCGGAAATCGCTATGCCAAAAGCCAAAACGAAATGAAACGTTTCCAAAGCAGACAAGAGAGAGAATGAATGAGGAGGACATGTGGAATAGAGAGGGGATAGGGGGGAGAGGAAAGACACACACAGAGTGAAAGGGAGATGGGGCTAAAGTTGCAACAGGAGCAGACGTTCCTTCCATGTTCTTGAAGCGGAAACGCAATCGGCGCACTGCCAAAAATAAATTGATTACTGTCACGGAAATAGCTAAAGCAACCCATGAGACTGTACACACACACACACACACACACTCAACACCCACACACACAGGGGTGCTCCAAACTTTGTTAATCGATATATTCACAATACACGAAGACGCGCGACACCTGGCGGCTGGCGGCTGGCGTACTCCTAAAGCTTTACTCGAAAATTCTTTAGGCAAAGGCAAAGACGAAGTCGACCCGTAAAGCGGCTTAAATCACAGCCCAAAAAGGGAGTGGGTGGTGAAGGGTGACTGAGATTGGAGAGGTGTACGTATCACTTCCTGTCTTCCAGTTGCCGTCTCACGTTTATAGATCACGTGACTTGGCAATAAATAGTTTGGCCCTGTCAATTAAAGACACCTGTATGTAAGTGCTAGGCTCGAGAATGATATGAGGCGGGGGAATATGTGGGGATTATTATGGCAGGGGAAAAGTGAGAGTTTCCCGTTATTCAGGCAGACAAACACGCACCGCAACCCCCATTGTTCGCGCCTTTAATTTGTGCGTGAAAGTGTTAAGGCGTCCCCCCTCTTAAGGCGTCAAATTGTGAGATGTTCATAACTAACCTATGATAAGTTTAGCAACTATCTGCATACTGTAAATATCCTAAAAATCATGAGGTATATTCGAACAATTACGAGCTAAAGAAGGTTCCCCTTTAAACCTCAACTTTTTTGTATTTTCATCAGCCAAACCCCGTTCCCCACTTCCGCCCAACTATCTGACGCCAAAGTTTTACCTATTCCCGTACCCCAAGAGAAAACCCCATCCCCCATAATCCTTTATACCCACAGGACCAGCGACAGAGAGCGATTGACTGGTAAGGCGGTAACAAATGTATTAGAAACTTTCTTTGTATAATTTCCGCATTTGCCCGAAGAGACGAGCGGGGGAGCGGGGGGGGATCTGAATACAGGAATACGGATACGAGGCATTCACTTCAAATTGCACTTCCGTGCGAAAAATTGTTTATCGAAAACTTTCAGTTTGATTTGGTGTCGACCTCTCTTCCACTCGTTGTCCGTGGTCCGTTGTCCGTCGTCCTTCCTCTTCCGACAAATCCCAATCCGTAGCGAGTATCAATGGAACGACGTCAGACCCGCCCTTCGGCTGGAAGACCGGGGGGCCGTGGCGTGTCGATAAAGTTTGCACCTATTGTCATTTTATTGATTTGTTATAAATTTCACACATTCGCATGCGCTCTCGCCCTCACACCACACCAAACCACAGCACACTCTCCCCCCCTCCTTCTCTCTCTCTCCTTTTTTCACACACACACTCGCTTATCTTTTTCATGCGCTTCTATTAAATGTAAATGACTGGAAAATGCCAATGGGCATTGCCCCGCCCTCGACTTTGAAACGGACACGTTCCGTATACGGCAACCCTTTTTGCTCTCCCGCTTATCTGTGAATTTTCAATAAGATTTCCTATCATTTTAAATTCCATTTTATTGCCATCGAAATAAATGGCCAAAAGAGAGTGAGAGCCAGGGCTTAAATGTCAAGACGTTAAAATAAATTGATACCGGAAAATGTGATTCCTTTTTTATAAAAGAAGCAAAAACTGGTGTACTCTTGCCGAGGGTATATGATATTTGCGAAAAAGGTTACCCTGCCGGGGAAGAAGCATCCCTATAAAGTATGATCCACTTCAATAATTGACTGGATCTAACTACCGATCTATCTATCCGAGACTTAACGACGAAGATTCCATCAATCGAGAGTATAGAAGAGTATAGAAAACATCGGTCTGCAGTTTCTTGTTTCATTCCACAGTTCCTATTCCCCACTCCCTCGATGCTTATCGATTTCCCCAACGGCAGGCAACACCTTGAAAACGAAAATTAAAATGGTTAGGGGAAAACACATCTGTGGATGCTGCCCAGAAGTCTCCAAAGTTACAGGAACTTTTCCTATTCTTTCTTCACACTTGATTTGATAATCTGTCGTAAATTTTCACTTTTCACTTGTGAATTGCTCACAATTAAGTCACACTTTTAATGACGTGACGCAAATATTAAAACACACGCTCCTTCGGAGCGGACATGGACTTTCAACCCCCTCATCACTCGCACCCTTCCCCTCCCCCTCCGTCCTGTTGCCAGCAACGACAGCTGTTGACGTGGGCCCAGCCAGCGTCCAGTCGGAAAAGTCGGAAAAGTCAGTTCCTGCCGTCTCTGTTTCTCTTTCTCTCTGTTGTGACTGCCGCGCTAATTAGGCGAGACGTGAAAATTTTTGCTTATTATTTTCCCTAAATTTTAACGACTTCTTGCCATCATCTAAACGGAAACCATTTGGGAAGATATTTTATATGGTGCAACATTTTGAAATTAGTATCTCAGAAATTACGATTATTGTCAGAAGTGAATTTTAATTAGCAAAACTCAAAGTACTCAAACGGAGTGACGGTGGGGCATGGGAGGACGGTGGGGCATGGAGATGCAGAGTCAAGGAGCCAAGGCATATCGAATCTTTGACGACAGTCGGAGTGAGGAGTGCTGTCCATTAGGCATACTTTATGGGACTTCCCAAATCAGTTCCTGATTTCCTTTTTATGGATATGGAAGGAAAATCGTAGGCTTTTCCTCTGAAAAGGTTTAAAAGAAAACTTTACCATTGCAATATAGCATATCTCTCACAAATTTCATGATAACTACACGGTAAATACAAATTTGCTACAAATTAGCTACATATTGCTGTCCCTAATATTTGGGACTCCAGTGTATGGGATGCGGCTAAAAGTATGCTATGCAAAATATACACGATCATATATGTAGAATTACATGATCTATATGTAGAATTCTTTGACAGTAGAGAATTACTCAAATTTTACCATTTAATTCATATTCTTTTAAATATTCCAGAAAGATCATTTGGCTGCTGCCACTGCAGAAACAAATGTATCTCAGGCTCAGCCTTTGTTTTCACTCAGTAAACTTTGATCTTTTGCTAAACAACTGTGGCATGTTATTTTACGATGCGATCCTGAACTCATCCTGGATATTTTCTCTAATGACTGCATGGGTCCGCCCTATATAACCCCGATTATGTTATGCCCATGAACTTTCTGACGTACACAGATCAGATAGGGCTGGTCGATCGTCTGAATAATTTCATCCATTTCCATACAGTCAACATGTTGTACGAGTGCGTAGCGATTCCGTTCTGACCCACAAACCTACTTCCCTCCCAGTTATCTCTACTTTCTCTGTGTCAGATGGATTACCCAACGATCCACGGATGAGTTGATAGGTCAGAGATTCGGCTTCGGAGTGCGGCCCATCAATGAGATTGTGAAGAACGCCAGCCTGATGTTGATAAACCTGCCGGATAAGAAGCTTCGAGCTCTATTCAAGCTCTATTGTTGACTTTGGCGATATCGATGAGAATCACATAACCGAGAGGGACTCCAAACCATACTCGATTAAGGGTAACAGAAACATAATCTCTTTGGTCTCGTATTGCCATTCTTCGCCAGTAATCCTCCAACTCCATAGCTGTATAAATATTTACAGATTCTCCGATAATGTTCTACGCTCGACAAAGGGCTTTCCGGGAACGACCGCAGTCCGCCCTAAAGCTGGCGATATGGTGGATAGAATATGTCATCGATCCGCATGGCGCCCCACTCCTCGAAAACAAGGCCAGGCATATCAATTGGTTCGTCTACAACTCCATTGATGTTTATCTGATCTGTTGGGCAATCATTGGAAAACCGCTTATCGCCATCTGGCAGATCGTTAGACTTTTTGAGCGAACTTTGGAAATATTGAAAGCCTCGAAAAACCAGATATCAAAGGTTCAATAAAAGTAAAAGTAATTATTCATATGTATGCGATAGGAAAATACTCTCTATCATTCAAAGTGAAATTTAATCAACCTTTGGGGAAAATGAATGAATAATTCCGTCTTCTTAAGTTTGGAACTAGTATAATCTTGATTAAAAGTTCCTAAAAACAACCAAAACAATTGAAGCTCTCGTATTGAATATTTAACAGTTTTAAAGTCCAACAATTGACATCGAGAATAAATAGACTTTTCAAGCTTTACAGCAAATACAACGACAATCTGAACTCTGCAATTAAAATGAAATGCTCTAGAAATGTTCGAGGTATTGTCCAGAAAAATATGTCTTCCAGAAACAACAGTATCCCAAATTACACAAACTTCGATCAACAATATGAATCGAACCAGCTATCATTTTTATTTTCTCCAGAATTCCAAGAAATGACAATGCTATTTACTCGTATGCACATATTTATATCGGTTTGAAGTCTAATTCGGATCTTATATCCCCTTGTGATCCTCTCTGAGCGAGTCTTCTCTTTCCAAACGCACTCTCTCCGAAACACCTACACAGCAATGGGACTGACATCGGACAAACCTATGCATGCACAGCAGTGAACAATAACAAAAGGTAAATTTGTAAAAAATGCAACTAAAGAGGCCAAGAGACCACTGCATAAAATTTCGTAGTGAATTCTAAACAGCAAAGAGAACAGAATGCACTGAGAATAATTTTAGGATATATAAATATTTATGTTTGTCCTCCAGATACTAAGCTCTCTTTCTCTCTCCAAATATGAGAAACAATAAAGCAATCTAAAATAAATGTAAACATTCAAGGGTAATCATTGAGAGAGCCTGGCGGCGAACATGTGAGCAGGCAATGACTGATAAACGGTCGTCAGACGATCTTCAATGATGTAGCGTTTAAATTGCTTTCTACTGTCTGTAGTCTCGTGCTCAAGGTGCTCTGCTCTCTCTCTGACTGCACCGGTTCTCTCTCATTGTGACCGGCATTCAACCTCCAAGCTCTCCTGATCGCACGCTCTCCTTGTGTCCAGATCCCCAGCTACACAGCTTTCCATCATGTATTTGCTACCGATTGTAATCGTACTTTTCTGTAACGATACAGAGAGAGAGAGAAAGCTTCCGCCAAAGACAACGACGCACGATGCACAATATTCGGCTCCGATCGCTGACATAGCAACTTTTTCGTTTGCTTTTCGTGCATTGACCGAGCTTTCGTTTTGGCTTCCCCATTCCCCATCGACTGCACTGCATTGAGTCCCGTTCTGTCAGTCGCCAGTCGCTCGCCGACCGTTCAAAAAGTAAGTGGATCCCTCAAAAAATAAAAAACGGGAGCTACAAGGAGCTTCCATGCGGCGTGCACCTTCGGTGTGTGTGTCGCAGGGTGTGTGTGTTTGTGTCCACCGAACAGTTCCAGTTAAAAGTCTGATTGATTTTGGAGGAAAAGTCCCCTGCTGCCTGCCATAAACAAAACGTGTAAACCGTGTAACAATTTCAATTAACGTCCGACCCAGACGGCCCGAGACTGTGATGCAATGCGCCATGGCTTTTGTTGTGTTTTCTTTTTGTGCTTTCCCCGTGCATTCTTTACATAATTTTCATTACAACAGTTTGTATTCGTATTCGTGTCATGCGCTTAGTGCACCGACACCCAAGGTCAGACGAAAATACTAAACAGAGCCGCCCCCAAAGGCAACAAGTGTTTTTTTGCTGCGTCGATATCTAAAACTGTTCCGTTTTTTCAAATTACACGTAGAGGCATGTGGTCGTCGCTGCTCACCTTAGTGCTACTGGGGCTGGCCCTGGCCCATACCGGGGTCGAGGTCGATGCCGGTCCCCCGCTGAAGATATTAGGTCTCTTTCCGCATCCCGGAGTCAGCCACTTCCACTTCTTTCATCCTATCATGCGGGGTCTGGCCGAGGCGGGACATGATGTCAGTGTGGTCTCACACTTTCCGGACAAACATCCGGTCGTGCGTTACAAGGATTACCCTCTAACAGGGATTGACAAGCTCACCAACAGCGTGGATCTAACCGTAAGCCATCGAAGAATCACGAAGAAGAACTTACTAATCGTTGGGGTTTAATTCTTCAGATCTTTGAGAAACGCACTTTCTACAGTCACTTCCAAGAGTTCTTCCTACTCTACGATTGGGGAAGGCAGGCCTGCAACTTCACTCTGCGCTCGGACGCACTGCAGCAGATCCTCAAGCGCAAGCAGGGCTATTTTGATGTGATCATAATGGAGCAATTCAACACGGACTGCATGATGGGAGTGGCCCACCAGCTACACGCGCCGGTGATAGCTTTGAGCAGCTGCGTCATGATGCCCTGGCATTATGAGAGGATGGGTGCACCGATCATACCCTCCCACATACCGAACTTGTTCATGGCCCAGTCGCAGGACATGAACTTTGGGGGACGCCTGGCTAATTGGTTCAGTTTCCATGCCCTCAACTGGATGTACAAGTAGGTTGAGACGTCACATCTTTATCTGAGAAAACTCCATTCTAAAACTCCTTTCAGATTCTACTCCATACCCGCAGCTGATAAGTTGGTGCAGTACAAGTTCGGCCACGAGCTTCCCTCCGTGGGTGAACTGGCCAAGAATACCTCATTATTCTTCGTGAATCAGCACTACTCCCTGAGTGGACCCAAGCCACTGCCCCCCAACGTGATCGAGCTGGGCGGCATACACATACAAAAGTCGAAGCCCTTGCCCGCGGATCTGCAACGGCTCCTGGACAATGCCGAGCATGGAGTGATCCTCATCAGTTGGGGCTCCATGATACGTGCCAATTCCCTGTCCACTGCCAAGCGGGATGGCATCGTACGGGCCGCCGCACGCCTCAAGCAGCAGATCATCTGGAAGTGGGAGAACGAGACGCTGCTGAATAAACCCGCAAACATGCACATAATGAAGTGGCTGCCACAGCGCGATATCCTGTGTCATCCCAATCTCAAAGTCTTTATGTCCCATGGCGGTCTCATGGGCACCTCGGAAGCGGCCTACTGTGGTGTACCCGTTGTGGCCACACCCATGTATGGCGATCAGTTTGTGAACACCGCCGCTTTGGTTCAGCGCGGAATGGCCACGATCCTGAACTACGAGGATATCGGGGAGAACAGCGTTTTGCGTGCCCTTAAAAAGGCATTGGACAAAAAGTGAGTATGGGCACTATGGACTCTCTGTGTCTCTAGAGTATAGTATGATGAATACTTAACTGGATTTTTCGTTCTTAGATATTACGATGCCGCCAAGGCCGTCTCCCACTCGTACAACCATCGCCCACAGCAGGCTCTGCAGACGGCCATGTGGTGGGTGGAGCATGTGGCTCACACTGGCGGTGCTCCCCTGCTCCAGCCCAGCGCCGTGCACATGTCCCGCTTTGTCTACTACTCCCTCGACTGCTATGCGTTCGTGTCGGTTATCCTGGTCATTGTCATCGGCACTTGGGTGGCCCTCATTAGACAGTGCTGCGGCTCCAAATCTGCACCGAAGCCAAAGAGGGACTAGTGGGGCAATCTGTGTCATCGTTTCTTGTGTATGTGATATTTTATATGTTCTTGTGTAAGAGTCTTATTAGTGTACAGACGCTTCCTGACCGAGGATTTCAATTGTAGTTCTAATAGTATATCGGACTAAAAACAAATTAAATGTTTAATAAAATTGGAATATATCTATCTCCCTATATTTCCTAATAATTTCCAATTACATACTATATTTGGATATCACATGTATGTACATACATATACCTCGAACATTTCTAGAGCATTTTCGCTGCAGGAGTTCACATTGGTTCATTCTAATATTAGGAAATTAAAATCAAAGACATTTTCTTATTGTCATTTTATTTTCTGTAAATCTCGATAATCTGTCGAAGTCTATTTATTCCAGAGCTGATTTATTCTCGATGTCGATTATTGGACTTTGTAGCTGTTATATGTATGTATATTCAATATTCAAGTCAAAGCATCTGCTAGTTGGCGATAAAGGGTTTTCCAATGATTGCCAAACAGATCAGGTAAACATCAATGGAGTTGTAGACGAACCAATTGATATGCCTGGCACTGTTTTCGAGGAGTGGGGCGCCATGCGGATCGATGACATATTCGATCCACCATATCGCCAGCTTCAGGGCGGACTGCGGTCGTTCCCGGAAAGCCCTTTGTCGAACGTAGAATATTATCGGAGTTATGGAGTGGGAGGATTACTGGCGAAAAATGGCAATACGAGACCAATACGAAAAGACGAGACACTAGTAAACATATGTTCATATGCTTTCAGGTGCTTTCATGTCCGGTATTTACTCAAAGAGAGCGCAGGTGTCACACTCTCTCGTATCTCTGCGCTTATACATACATATGTATATGCATTTAACGGGTACTACTTAAAGACAAGTGGTCTAGGCTATCAGCGATCAAAAGTACAAATATTTTTGATAATTCTTTTTGGAAGGGAGGCTGACTCGTGATCGTTTGGTTCAATGCCCCTTAATATAGTTGCTTGTGTAGCTAGAGGTCGTAGAGACGCTATTAGAATACCATCCCTTGCGTTTAATCATATTGATCTTTATTAAATATAGTATCTGTAAAAAAAAAAAACAAATTTAAACATACTATAGAATTTGATGATTTACATAATCATATCCCCCTCTAAAGAAAACTCCTACGCCTCTGTTATAAGCGTGAACATTATTTTTTGCACATTGATTCTCTATGAGCCATCAAATAGGGAAAGAGAGCCAGTTAACTCTTTGAATTTGATTAAGCTCTCTTCTTTCGACGGCCAACACTCGGTTATCTCACATAAATAATTTTCGGAAACTCATTCTCTCAGTTGATGCTGATCTTTTGCCAGCGACGGATCCGGTCTCCGAAAGCGCTAAAAACGAAGGCCGGTGTATAGGTATAAACATATATTTTTGTTTTCTAATTTCATAGAAAGCTGTAGTTCATTTTTAATTGTTAATTTTAGATGTGCATTTGACCTACACACGCTCACACTCATAATTGCACTGTAAAAAGAAAATTAATTCTTAATTTATACTTACTTAAAATCACAAATTTGATCTGTCGACACCGCCGAAAAAATGAGTGAAAACCAGGTCTACAAGTGGCTATCGCTGCTGGCGGTGATATCCCTAGCAGGTACGGCCAGCTCTCTAAAGATCTTGGGCATGTTTGTCCATCCATCAATCAGCCACTTCAAATTCTTTCACCCGATTATGCGGGGACTGGCCGAGGCGG